>CM074583.1:3036000-4414500 GCA_037305975.1 Chrysolophus pictus | reverse complement strand
TCCTGCACTTCACTGGTCTCAAATGGGCACCCCCAACCACAGAAAAAAAATAAGCAAAACCATCCCACAAGCAGCAGGAAAGCATATCCTTCTTAACATCTCAAGAACTCAGTTCCCTCACTGCACCACTCCACAACTGTATTAATAGTCCTTCTACCCATTATTGCTGTGCTAAAAACCACTGTGTTTACCTGCTGGCAAGCAAACTGCACAGAGCTGTTGAGCTCACAGCCCAGCTACCTTTGCTGCAAAAAGTGAGAACTGCTCTCTCACCCACCTGCCAGTCTTCAACTTCACCCTGTCCAACAGGGCCAAAGACACCAAGACATCTGAGACTTGGGGGGGTCGCACTATTTCCTTTGTGAGCTGAACAAAAAATGAGCAGCAACTGCTTTGACTGCGCACTTCCTATCACTACAGCTGCTCAGGAGTGACTCTCTTAAGAAATAAAACATCCTTTTTCCACTAACAAGGCCTTAAAAATGGCTAGTTTCACCCATACCTTAGCATGTGACTGTAATATTTGTAAAGGAAAATGGGCAGGTCTCTGACCTGTTGACATTGCAATTGCTGAAGTTGTACACAGTGTCCCTCCTATCACTTTATCCACCCCCACACCAGTGAATAAGCAAACACCACGTAGACTAGAAACACAGCATGGCTTAATGAGTCTTTAAATCAAGATCTCAACATCTTCTCCACACGTACCTCATGCAGCAAACTAAGTAAAACCACCTGTAAGCTCAGCTTTCTTCTGAAAAAGATGCAAAACTGTCTCTTGTTGAAGAAAATCTGCCCCCCACCAACACATCCTGCTGTTCCACAGGATGAGTTTATTGGGCAGGGCATCACCAGGCAGGTACCAGAGAACAGATAAATCATCATCTTGAATCATTCACCTTCTGCTGTGCAAGCTGCTACTTATGTTTCCTAAAGTCATTTAGAAATAGAATCATCACATGATTTTGAGTCTAAGAGGAACTGTACACTACTAAGAAGTCTAAATTTTCCACTTTCCTTTGCCATCAAAAATCCCTTTGCACCACTTTAGGATTACATTGCCATCCAAGAAATCAGACTCAAGGTCACACAAGACAGGCAAGCACATCTACCATTAAAGTAAAGCAGGTTCTGACCTACGAAAACAGGAAATACATTTAGAAGTTGTAAAGAAAAAGATCTTTAAAGACTAGAATGACATAGTAGCAAATCACACAGGAAACCAGCCTTAAAGAGATCATGTAATTCTCAAGACATTTTCTTATTGTTGAAAATGAGCAACTTAAGTTTCACTAAAAAGAGTTTACAAGATTTTTTTTTTATAATTGGATTTGATTTTCTTTTCTAATCTTCTTTTGTACATATTACAAGCAAGTGACATTGAGATGAGAAAAAGAATGAATTTTGTGAATTGGGATGATTAATACTGCAGCCTGGAATCCAGCAAAACCAATTCCTGCATGAGATGCTAGCCAGCACTCTACTGAGCAAGCTCTCAAAAAAAAAAAATCAACAGCATTAAAAAAGTACTCATTTTGTTTAACTGCTCCAGTGTGTAATTACAACCAAGAGCACAGGTGGGAATAAGTCATGTGAGTAAAGGCAAGGTTTGTGAGCAGCGTTACAGTTCCAGCTGGTAATGCCTTCATGAACCACAGAAGTCAGTCATCTTTCTCAGCTGTTCTAACTGAACTGCACAGCAATCAAAAACTTTTCTTCCCAGAAAAGCTAAGAAAAGCACACAAATGAACTTCAATTTATTGTCATGTGTTCATAAAACAAAAAGTACTTCCCCAGATGGTTTTAGGACATGCTGTACACAGCTGCATCTGATAACCAGAAGTATTTTCCCCAATGATTACAGAAGCTATTTAGCTTCAGGATCTTCTTGGAAAGTAACAGATACCATACAAACTGTACCCAGTCCTGCCCTTCCATAAAAGGAGATGGAAAGCTATTCATTATATCTTGATCAGACAACTTATCACTGAAAAGGTAAAAGGAGGGAGCACTGGCAGGAGGATTTCCTGTTACTGTCAGATATCTGGATTCAAAGGCTCCCAATCTAAAAATCACTGAAGATGCTGTTATCTAAAAGACCAGCTATGTTCAAGCCAGCCTAACACAGGGATACTGTAAAGAACAGAAACATTCCACACTACATACAACAGAACACAAGTCAGTCTTATTCTGAATCATTCCAATTTATGCATCCATGCAGCAGATAGGGAACAAAGTATGACTAAATTGCCCTCAACGCTCAGCTGAACTGCTTGAAGAATGCACGGGCTACAGAGGTCACCGTGCTGTAGCTGGGCAAGGAATCCAGTTAAAAAGCAAAGTCTGCAGGGACATGGAACCCAAACAGCCTCTTGACTAGCAGAAGGAAACAGCAGCATTCTCCAGGTCACAACTGCACGTTCCCAGGTTTGTCACAAGAAGCTTCTCAGCCTTCAGCAAACCCATATATTACAAAACATGTCAGAGCATAAGAATTACCGGCACCCACATAGTCGTGGGCAAGACAGCTTTTTCCATCTAACTCCCTGAAGTACACCCAAGAAATTCAATTTCAGCAGCTTATGCACACTTGTTGCCCTGAGTCAGACAGTAAACTCTCAAGTGTTCTAAATTTCTTCCTGGTTCAAAGCTCCCTCCTCCTGTACCAATAAGGACACATCATCTGTGCAGCTTCATGAACTTTCACACCAGGAATGATCCATAGTAACCTCTTGGTTGGAAGATAACAAGCCCTTTCCAAGACAAGCATTACCAAACACGCTTACTCATACCCAGCAAAGATATGCCACAACAGACTTGTTTGCAGACCAGTCCTCTTCTGATTTCTCCACAGTCATCAGTTTACTGGTTTCAAATGGTCTTATCTCTGTATTTCAGAGGGCCTCAATACAGTAAAGAGCCACATCTTCTCTAACCTTTTACATCTGCCATGCAGTTTCTATTACAGCCATTCCAGTTTAAATCTTTCCGCCACAGTACTGCCCAATGTCAATATCCCATTAAGCAGAACAGTCTTGCATTTATTGACACATCTCCAGCTGAAAACATGCAAAACTTAGGGCAGCCTGGATTTTGTCAAGGGACTATTGTTACCTAGATCACTTGCTCACACTATGGCAGGACTAAATCAGCTGCTTAAGACACTCTAGTCTTTTCAAGGAGAAAAGAGTACGAGACCAACATGCTTCTGGAAACAAGTCAATTGGTCCTTAACACTATTAAGTTAAAAAGCAGATTGTCTCTGCTAATCAGGGAGGATAAAGGGTACAAAGTCACGTTAATGATTTAGTTTTTCCTGCAGAAAGAATTGCTACAAAAATACAATGTATTTATTTGCATACAAGATACTGTCCTGGGGAGTCTAGAACTCCTGAACTGCAGTAAACATGCATATCATTTAAAACTCTGTGCAACTCAGGTGTGAAGATGCTACAGTAAAAGGATGTTGCCAGACATTCCAGATCATTAGTCTCAAACTGCCTGTGTATTTGTCAGGATTAATGCTTTAGGAACAGTTACTCTGAAGCTAGGATGAAAGAAAGCTAGAAAATGGTTATGAGTGTTACTTTTGAGCAACCCTTCCAGTTTAGCTGTGATTTCACACACAGTTACAACTACTTACACAAACATATTAGACTGCATGAAAGGGCCACTATCTAGAACACGAGAGCACTCCTTTGACTTGGTAAAGCTTTAAACTTTGTGATGCAGAGCTGCTGGTCCAATCCAGCAGAGAGGAATTCCTGTACAGAGGGATCCATCTTCTGTGTCACCCTATAACACAGTCATCAGTCAGAGAGTGACTCTTGTCTCCCTGTGGAAGACCTGCACTGCAATTTGGACCGCACTGAAACACGACTTTTTATACTAACCCAACCCACCAGATATGGACCTGCACATGAAAGCCCAGCACACTGTCAAGACATCTGTCCCAGATTGTTTAGGTGCTGCCCACTCACAGCACTTCACCTGCAGTGATACGTTGCATTTCAGAGATTCTAAAAAGAAAAGCTCTTAAAAAGCAGGCACACCCACCTACCAAGTGCTAATTATCACAGCTGTATTTATTCTTTACCCACAAGCGTGCAAGAACTCAAACCTACTCACAACAGTTAAGGTGTTTCCGTAGGTAAAGAGGTAGAAGTCTGCTTCTAAACCCATCATAATTGTTTTCCAGCAGTCACTATCTGCAAATTTCTAAGAACAGCATTGACGTAGCAGTCCCATTCTGCCAGTTTAAAACATTAGTACCACCAACAGCTGAAAGTCTCATTTCTGCAATAGTCTGTGGGACAGCTTTCTCTCAAGGATATCTTTGGAAGAAGAAATTTCACTTGTTCTCAACTTATATTTGCTCCAACTCCTGTTCCACTGAAAGATATACAGTGAAATAGTGACATTATTCAGGAGAGCATTAAAAAAAAAAAAAGTTATCTCCTTCAATTACTGTTATCAGAGTTTTGGAACAGAGATTCATGTGGCACGTTGTGACAAACTAGCTTAGCTTTTCATCTCATCCTGCCTCCCAAAGAGAAAGAATAAGAGCTGCAGTTCTGTCATTAACCTCCTCACAGAAAGCAGCACAGCATGACCAAGGAAGGACTCTGGGGACTCTGTCTCAAAGTCCACAGGCAAAACCACTAAAACTGCCACATAATCATCCACAAATCAAGCCAGCTGTAGGCCACATCACTTCCCAGCTGGCCACAGTGTAAACTAATACAAACCCAATTAATCCCAAGTGAAAGAACCTCACCATTGCTGGAGTTTTGAAAGGATCTGTCGCCATCAGGTCTCCTCTGCATTTCTTCATTCTCGGGGCTCTTGTAGGTTGTGGTGGAGCCAGACGGACGTTTTCTTACACAGTCTTCACCTGCCATTGCTGCCTAGCTAAACCAGAAAAGGACAGGAAATAATTAATGACAAAACCCCATTTATTCTTCACATAGTTACAGAATGAATTACACAGTCGCCTCTGCACTACAGTTAAGGTTTTTCCCTTGCTATTATGAATTCAGAGTAAGGGTAGTTGAAAAGAAGCACACACTGGCATCAGTCACTGTACTGCAGGTCACACTGCCTTTCCCTTACTGTATCTGTAAAAGAGCGAAGTATCCAAGCAAGTTCTCCCTCACCACTACAAAAAGAGCTTTTATTTTCCCACAGCTCCCTCCTTTCCCTTACAGATCTAAGTATTTAAAATGACTTGAGCCTTTGTGAAATCCTTAAAAGCGCAAAAAGCCCTTGAAAACGCTCTCCAGTAGTCAGTCTGACAGCAAAATTTGTCTTCAGAGAGCTCTGGCACGTTTGCTTTGCAAGATCACCCGCACGATTCTGCCTGAGCCAAGCCCCCTCCTGTCAAGCTTCAGTTCTTGCTGAAAAAGCAGCTTCCTCAATAGATCCTTGTACTTTGTCTGGCCAGACAACGGCTGTGCTGCGAACCAGGGAAAAACAGGAAGAGAAAATCTGGTTTGAACTACACCAGATTCGATGACAAAAATCACTGCTAGTGTCAGAGCTGCTAGCTAATAGGGAACACCTGATCTATCACAGCTAGGCCAAAAAAAAAAGAAGTCAGAAAGTATTTAAAGAAGGATTTCATCAGAAAACTGAAACAGACACTTCCACAAAAGGGAAACTGGACTCTTATGATCATATGCTGGCAGGAGTCAGCTTCCTGCATTTGTTCCTCCAGCAGAGGATCTGCCAATCTTTTGGGTACACAGCACACAGAAGCAGCTTCTGCAACACCAAGCAAAACATCAATCGACCACAAACCATTTCTTGCAGGACACTGCCCCTTTTCAGCCCCATGTTGTGAAGTCACAGCCAGGTCAGTCTACATGCTATAGAAATAGAAAGCACAAAAACAACAAGCTTCTCAGCTGACTGATATATAAATTACAATGGTGAGAGCTTATACAAAAGCCTTTACCTGAAGAACACAAAGAACCAGGCACGAGAACAACACACCTTCTCACAGCAAATAAATACTCTCACTGGTGCAGAAAGCTTGCTGGCAGGATCCAGCCCCCTTCTAACAGCTCTCTGCCATTACTGCTGCAATCACTCTGAACAATCCTCTCACCTTTAGAAGCAAGCCAGCCACCACTGTGACATGACTTTCTCCACCTTCCTGCCTTCCCACTGCACCAGCACAGGACTGTTCTGCCCACCTGCAGCTTAAGAGCACAGGGAAATTGTAGGAAAGCAGCCACTTCAACCCTTCTGCTCTTACACTGGTGAGACACATCCGTCCTTGAACAGCAAGGGTTCTGTGGCTCCATTCAGAGCGCATTGCCCACCTCCAAGAGGCAAGGAAGCACTCCTTCCTTCCCACAGGCGTGGGAGTTGTTAGCATCCAGCAGAAAGGTTAACAGAAAGGAAGTAAAAACAAGGAGTTCTGGGACAGGGGAAGGAAGGATCATAGAACCACAGACTGGCCTGGGTTGCAAAGGACCATGGTGATCATCTAATTTCAACCCCCTGCTATGTGCAGGTCACCAACCAGCAGACCAGGCTGCTCAGAGCCACATCCAGCCTGGCCTTGAATGCCTGCAGGGATGGGGCATCCACAGCCTCCTTGAGACAAAGTTCAAAGTTAAGGAAGGACTCGGTGCCCCATCCGAGCCCTGGGGATACAGCAACACATGTTAGCACCGGCCACGGCGATTTCTGGCAAGGAAACAAGAGCCGTGCAGAAGGAAATCGAGCAAAACAACTGCCTTCCTCGCTTGGGTTCCGTCTGAGCAGCCTAACACCACGGCACCCCAACACAGCGAGTCTCTGCCACGGCCACAGCACGGCGGGACAGCGGGCTGAGCCCAGAGCACCCACCTCATCCCTCGGGAGCATCACAACACCGCCCGCAACCGCCCCGCGCCCCTCCGAGCAGCACACACGCGGGTTCCCAGCGGGCAGCCCGCAGCCGTGCCGGAGCAGCGCGGCACCCGGCGCCCTGAAACACGCGCGGAAGTGACCGCTGCACCGCGGCAGCTCCCGCCTTCCCCTCCTCGTCCTGCCCAGCCCCGACGAGCTCTGCCCCCTCCCGGAGCCTCCCGGCCCCTCGCAGCCGAGCCTATAGCCGGGAGCGGGCCGACCGCTCGGAACCGGCCGGGCAGAGCTGAGACAACGGCCGCCCGCAGCCCGGACGGTCACCTCCGAGCGCCCGCGCTGCTCCTCTGAGCGCCGGCCCCGCGCCGCTCTTCCCGCCTCCGCCGCTCGCCGCGCGCCCGCGCACGTCACCGCGCAGTGGGAGGGGGGAGCGGCGGCGCCGCCCATTGGCCGCCGGCCGCGCCGCGGGGGGGGGGGGCACGTGAGGCGCACGTGGGGGGAGCGCGCCCCGCTCCGCCCGCATCTCCGCCTGCACGCCCCGGGCCCGCGGGAGATCCCCGCCCCGTGGAGGCTGTGGGCGCTGCCGGCGGGATGCCGGAGTCAAGGCCGGCAGGACCCCGTCCCTCCGCCCGTCCTTGTCCTTGGCAGGGAACGCGGTTGCTCAACAAGTTGCTCCGGGGTTCGGCACGACTCGCGGCCTCCGCGGGGAGATCGTTTCAAACGGTTGTGCCGGAACGTGGGCAAATGTTGTTACGGGGAGGGAAACGAGGAGGTCCCGTCTCTGTTCGGAGCGTCAGAAATGGGGTGAAAGGCCCAACCCGCAGCCCGCGCACCGCCTGCAGCAGGAAGGGCACGGCGCGTGACGGGCTGTGAGTCACTGCGGCACGTCGGCAAACCCGGTAACCTCTGCCGCTGCAGCGTAAACGGGGAAGTGTTCCTAAACTGAGAACTGAGCCGCCAACCTCCGCCTTTCCTCCTCCTCGCACCACATGGCTGTGCCCTGCATGCGGCCTGCTGACCTATTATTCCCGGACTGAAGTGTAGGGCTGCTTAGCTGCTGTAGAGATTGAAAAAGAGGAAAAAAGTAATTGCTGACATGCGAATGGCTGGGCTGGAACCTTCAGAACTGAGCCCCCGTTCTCCACAAGTGGGTTTTAACACAATGCCTCTCAGAGATGCTCTCAGGGCTGGCGGCACGCAGTCACGGCTGCCCTCATGCTGGTCGTGCTGTGCTGGCTGTTCACACTGCGGTGCCTTGTGGTGCCAGCGTGAGCAGGGTGAGCGAGGAGAAAAAGGGGAAGAAACTGAAAGCTTCGTTTCCTGAAGATCCAAAACTTGCTGATGAAACTGTTGTGTCTGATCAGCAAAAGCTCAGCTCTGGAGGGTAGGAAGATCAGATACCTTTGGCAGAAAGAAGAGAGCACCTGGCGTTCAGAGCTGGTTGCAGGGCTTCACTTATTGTGCCTTACAGAGATGAGGGGTAGGTAGCACCAAGTTTGTTAACAGCTCTTAAAGAACCTCTCTGGCCCAAACATCACTGTATGACGGGTGCTTCGCTCACCTCTGGTCTCTCAGCCTTTCCCTAAAATCTGTATCACAACTTCCTTCTGCTCCAGGTGTGTCTGCAGGCAGCACACCCGACCAGCCCCCCTCGTTGCCTTTCTTCCCATCCTTTATAAATTCAATGAGGCATTGCCACCACTGATTTTTTTGCCACTCACGTGCATCTTCTGCTCTTGTCTTCACAGGTCCAAATTGCAGCAGTGTTTCATCAGCTACATCCTTTACCATGCTTGTCACCACTCTGCTTGCAATCTTGATTTTCTTGAGCGTTTTACACTAATCCTACAGGCTGCATTGCTCAACGATTGCCTCACCACCACCACTTCTCAGCACTCCTGGCTGAATCACGGCGTGCTCGCCCCCGCATCACAACTGCTGTCCCAGACATGCCAACCTTTTTGCTTCAGCTTTACTTGATCTCATTTGGAAAGCTAGGACACGCCAAGGGCTGAGGTTTTCACAGCCCTTCAGGAAGACCTTTGCCTGCTGCTGTACCTTGCCATAAAGCTTGGCACTGTTCCCAAACAGATGGGATTAGTGCTGCTTTTTCTTAATTCTGCATAACTCCATGCAATACTTCAAGTTCTAAGTAACTATGGCTGTTTATTGTCACTCATTTTCACAGGAATTAGAGCTTCTATCTGGGCTTTAAGTTGAGTCGCCCAGAAGCCTCAGCACTTCCACATATTTCAGTCAAGTGCAGTATTCCCCATAACATCATAGAATTCTGGAACGGCCTGGGTTGCAAAGGACCACGATGCTCATCCAGTTCCAACCCCCTGCTGTGTGCGGGGTCGCCAACCATCAGACCAGGCTGCCCAGAGCCACATCCAGCCTGGCCTTGAATGCCTCCAGGAATGGAGCATCCACAGCCTCCTTGGGCAACCTGTTCCAGTGCATCACCACCCTCTGTGTGAAAAACTTCCTCCTGATATCTAACCTAAATCTCCCTTGTCTCACTTTAAAACCATTCCCCCCTTGTCCTATCACCATCCACCCTCGTAAACAGTCATAATATGCTATTCTAAGTATGGTTTAATCGTTTCTCAACATGCATGCACCATAGCAACTGTATAAGTGACAATGTATAAATGAAAGAGCTCCCTCAAGTGGTAGGAAATACTGTAACATGTTACACTTTTTAAAGAGTTGGTGTTTTTTAAATCCTTTTTTTAAACAAATAACAAAACGACAGTGAAGTTAGACCTATGTCATCAAGCCAGTTCGAAGTGTAGCAATGAATGGTTTGGTTTTGCATAACCAGAAAAAGATGGTGCTGCTGTAAGGCCGAGGTCAAAACTCAGTCAGGCAAAGCAGCAGTTAAAAAAATACCAAATCATCATCATTTAAGAAACTGTAAAGGGTTTCAGCCTGATCTGATAACGCATGACTGCATTTTGACAAGAAAACCTAAATCTGGCTCCAGCACACATCACACAGCCAAGGGTGCCCGAAGTGTTTATAGATCACACAGTCTGCTTCTGAAACCTCAGTTCAAGTTTTCACAGTTGCTGCTATCATCGCATCTGGATTTGGTTTGTAATTACCCTTGCTCCTATTTACTTTGGGAACGTTCGAAATATTTGCTACAAGAGATCCAGATTAGCAAGCTCCTGTAAAGAGACAGGAGCAGCAGGAATTAAAGGTGGGCCTCGGTGAGCAATTCCTCGTGCACTTACAAGCAGTGCAGTTGCTGCTTTTGCTGGCATTTGGAACAGGCAGAGAACCAAGTGCAGTTCTCTCAGCAGAGGGCAGTGGTTTCCTTATTCAAACATCACTCAGTGCTACTGAGCTGAAATCAGCCTTCCAAAGAGAAGTGAAGCCCTGCTGCCTGTCAGCAGGTTGCCGGATTGCTCTGCAAGCTCAGAAATTCAAATGCTGACCTTCTTGCCATGCCAAATTTGCATTGTTTTCCAAAAGGCAAATAATTTTTCCTTTCCCTATCATTTTGAATGAGCTGTGTCAGTTTAGCAAGTTTGGTTTTTTTTGTTTCAATTGAGGACGTTGTTTCTTTGGAATATTTAAAAAGAAGCTCCTAAACGCTGCATCATGAAAGGTACTGAATCTGTGTAAACTACAGTTTAACCCTGCAAGTGCTTTTCTCCTTCTGTAATATCCCAGCTTTATTTTGTAATCTTTTAGATTGTCTTCGAAAATAATATTATGAGGCCATGGGAAAGGTGTGGGGAAATGAAATGAGCTGCTCTAGTGAGAACAAATCAGCCAGGTTTTCTCTTTGAGGAAACATGATCTCTGAGCTCATCAAGAAGAGATCTTAGTGAGAAATGTCACTTACGTAGTCAGGGTGCTACATAAACTCCACAGTGAACACCATGGAGAAGCCCAGGAGCTTTGGGATGCAACCAGAATCATAATGCTGAAAGTGGTTTCGCTTCTTCATGGTGAAAGCCCTCCAAAAATAAGAGGATGTGGGAAAAGTAATACCCACCAAAACCACAACCTATCCAGAGGGGAACAAATATCTTCATAAAGCCGTGGGAGACCGAGTCTCCATTGTAAACTAAGAAAGAAATTATGTTTTCAGCTTTCAGCATGAGGCATTGCCTCATTTCCACTTTGTTTTAATCTCTGCGGAGATAGATGACATCTACTGAAAGTAGTCCCAAGCAGAAGACGTTTCTAAATCTGTCCAACCAGCAATTTGGCTGTTTCCATGGCAGTGATGCAGCCAGGCCTGCTGCTCTCCCTTCTGCAAGAACCCTTCCCAAGCCTGACAGAGAACACCGTGCATTTGTAGCTGCCCTGCCAAAACCTTCCCTCTTCTTTGCTCAGGGCTGTACCCATCTGTTCCTTTTTGCTTCCCCTTCGCTTTGGAAATACCTGGCCAGAGAGGAAATCTCTGCATTTGTTCTCTTCTCTGCTGAAACCTGCCTGATTCAGGCAAAGGAGGGAGTGCTGCTGGGTTTGAGGGATTGGAGACGGCAGTGCTTTCCAAGTTTCCGAGCTGCCTTGGAAAGAAGTTTTGGGTGACGGTGAGGGAGAACAGTGTAGGAGCCAGGAGCAGAAACAAAGCAGAAAGAAAGAAAATCCAGATTTCTGTCTGGTCTCTCAAAAGAATTAGGCTGAAACTTGGCATCTCTGGCCATAGCAACAAGTAGAGCAGTAAAGAATGTACAGACTTGGTACAATGCAGTGCTTTTTGAAGGAGATGACAAGCGTGAAGGAACACTTCCAAAACCCTGAATTCAGATAAATCTGTGTCACAGCTGAGTCTCTGGCAGCTCTCAACACTATTTCACTGCAAGTGAAAAAATAAAATAGAGTTACAAAGCTGAAAGAATAGCCATCCCTATAGCTGAGGACCAGCAAAAATGGAAGGTTGTAATGGAACCGTACAGGGAGCTGAAGCAATATGCAGGGTTTGCTGCATTTGATTGGCATTGGGCTGAGTTGATGTGGTTACAAAAACATCTTTGTGCTCAGCAATATTCCGTTGTTGGCCTAGTGCCTTGAGGCTTACATGCTTTGGAAATATGGATGAGGAGATGAAAACTTGAGCTTGTTTAAAGGTTTTAAAGTTGAAGATGGCAGACCTGGGAGAGGGATTCTGAGTTCAGGCATGTAGGTCATGCAAGAAAAGTCTTGTCTTCACTAGCAAGTTACTATGAAATACAGTAAAAGTGTTCCTGCTGGTTCCACCCTTGCTCACGCACACAGAAAATTCTCCTTGCCTAAAGTGTCAGGGGAAACAAGAATTGACAAACAAACCAGAGGACAGGGTAAGCTTGAGTGAGGTAACTTCATCCTTTACCACTGCCATTTCCCTACATCATGTAGCCAAGTTAGCACCATTAGGACAACCAGCAGTGCTTACTTACCGTGGTTTGTCCTCTTGTGCTTTCATCACTGTCTGCTGGCTCCTTGCTTTTCATTTATGAGCTCATTTACTCAGTTGCAAAAGGCTTCCGGCATCAACACTAGCAATCACCCATCTTCACTGCAAATGTCTTAGTTTTGCTATTTTGAAAATGTGCCTCCGAAAAACGGCATTTCTCTGTTGCCTGATGATCAGGCACCAAGTCATGGGAGAATCACTGGTGTGATGCTACTGTAGTCTGTGATTTTAGAAGGAAAGATCCAGGCTGAAAGCTTTCTGGTGGCATTCCAAACGAGCTGTCATGAGAAGAGAATCCAACGCACAAGACCTCAGTGCTGAGAGAAAATCAGAGGGTTTCATGTACTCAGAGGAAAAGTGTGGAACTATAAATGCTAACTCAGTAACTCCCCAGGAATGAGCATGTGCCATGCTGGGACTGAATGCATCATTAGCAAATCCCTGAGGCAGATCTCTATTTCAGACTGCACAGTATAACAGCTCCAGGGAACGCACAGAGACACAGAGGATGCTGATAATTTCACAGTTTCTGCTTCCCTGTGAGGCAGAAAATAGAAATGCTATGAAGCTCTTTCCCAGGAACACAAAAGTAATGTTTTCCGGGGCGACTGAAAGCTGAAGAAGACAGGTTTGTTTTCTGTAAACTGAGAGAAAAGGGAACATTACAGCCTGCTGCCATCGCTGCAAAAGAAAATCACTCAGCTGATCAGGCAAGCTCTGTGGATTGAAGCAATACAGCTGGCCCCTTGCAGAAGAGATGCCGAGGGATGCAAAGCTGGCTTAGGTGAACAGAAATCTCAGGGTCACGTCCAACCCACAGTGGATTCACACTGTCTCAGTGTTTCCTGCAGCAGCACAGACTGTCGATGCACGTCACACGTCTGCCCTTTATCGCGAGCAACCCCTGGGAAAGACTTTGAGACAGATCACTCAAGGTAATTTTGTAGTGTGACTACATCCTGAGAAAGAAGAGACAGAAAGGGAAAGGCAGACAGCAGACAGCCAGGCGGTCTCTAGCATGCTGAGGTCAAATTCCCCTTTCTGTCACTCTCGGGTATGAGAAAGTTGAGGATGACACAGATAGGTAACAGACACACACGACACAAACCTGCTTAAAGGGAGACTTTAACACACGCCCATGTGAGCACAACAGTATAACCTCTATCAGAAAGAAGATGCCCGGGTTTCAGGCTTAAATGTCTCAACTTCTCTGCATAGTTCCCATTGCACAGTAAATGTCTCAGCTATATGAAATGTGCTGTTGGCCCGAGGGGGTATTATTTCAGGTTGGCTGCAGCTGGGAATATACAACACAGCTTCAGGCCTCATTCAGTGCACACTTGACAAGTTTTCGCTCAAAAGTAAACGGAAGGAAGGTTGTCTTAAGAAGGCAAGGCTTATGCAGCTGTCCTGTGCGTTTGATGAAGGGAGTGCCTGTCTGTCTGCTCCATCTTTTACCTCCAGTAACTTTTGAACCCGATGGCTGGTTTTACACAAATCAGATGGAGGAGCAGAGGTTCCAGAAATATTCAGCTCCTGTGAGTTTTGCGAAGAGTTCAGCCAGGCTAAAGGACAGTCTATTAATACTCTGAATGGAGGAAACCTGCAGATGATCTCAACTTTTAACAGAATAAGAATGTAAGCTGGCAGGGCTCATTGGAGCTCAGTGAGTCCAGTCTCCTGACCGAAGCACATCGAGCTTCAAAGTTAGGCAAAGTTGCACAGGGTTTCATTTTGGAAACATCCCATGTGTCAGAAAATCCACCTCGGATTTCAGTTTTCACAAAACAAATGTATGGAGTCAGCAACTCCCTTGGCTCTGCTGAGTAGTTCTCAGCAAACAACTTTTCCTCTCTTCTACACAGGCCTTAGAAGTGGCAGCCAATGGCAAAGTCTGCTGCAAACCCCACCGCAGGCAGCCCATAGGACTCAGCTGATGTTCAATATATTTAACCACCAGCTAGTTACTTAATTCTGACATTCTGTGTTAGTTAATGATTAAACGTGCAAAGGCCAAACTCAGAGACACAAGGCTTTGTATGTCTCATTATTTGCTTTACCAGAAGCTACAAGGGAGGGCGTGCGGCTCTGTGTGAGTAGGAACTGCAGGCTACATATCCAGCCTGACAAGCTAATGAGAACAAGTCATTCATTAACAGAAGACTTGCTGCTAGGCAAACACACACAGCTGGTATGGGAGAAGAATTTGGATGCGAAATGAGACAGCGTAAGTTTTTTTCATAAGATGTTTCCCACTTCTGCAAGTTTACAGTCGAACTAAAGACCACCCAAAACACTCTAAGAGCCCGATCAGAGGAAGATTAGGGCTTGTGACAGGTTTGGTAATGAGCAGAGAGGCGGAATCTGCAAAGAGAATGGAAATATTTGCATGTTTAACAGAATGAACAAGTTTTAAACTGAAGTGAGGTTTGCTTACAAACGCCTGTGCTGATCCCGTGGGTACTGCTCTGTGTGCTCACACGTGGAAACACACAAACATCTCGGAGAAACACGAGGCTTTCACCGTTTGATTTGTTTGCTTCATTTGTTTGGTTGCATTTTTGTTTTCAGTTTCACGTGGCTGAGCACTTTCTAAAGAAACAGCATTAAATCTGAGAACTGCCAAGTGAAGGCATTTAATTCTGTGTTAGAGTATGAGGCAGGAACACAATGTCGTTTGAAAGACGCAGCGATTGCTTGCAATTCTTGCATAATTAAATTAGAAACCCTGCCAAGGGAGAATCTACCAGGTCTTTGTAGCAGTATTGGAGACTGAACTTTAAGAACTCGCTGGCTGGAAAAGCATTCTGAGCATGAGTGACAGCCAGAGGGGGCAAGAGAGAAGAGAGAGATGGAGGAAGCATGAGGGGAAACCGGTATGTGAGGCAAAGAGCATGGGAAGGAAGCACTGTTAAGTCTGAACTCAATTTAATCTTAACTGCACTTATTAGAAAACCAAGAGAAGGATGTATTTTCTTCTGAGCTAATGAAGCCTCTATTTTGCTTTGGACTACTACGGTGCTTTGCTTAGTAATTCAAACATGGAACAGTAGTTATCATGGGAGGGTAGAGTGGGATGAGTTTGGACTTGAGGCATTGAGAGAGTACTGCACTCTGAAGTGTTTGCTGTCCCTTAGCTAAATGTCAGCTCTCTGGCTACAAACCTCCCAGCCAGTGAGAAGAGAAAACACAGAACAAAAAGCTTCTGTCTGCAAATAGACATCTCTCACTGTTCAATAAATTAGAAACCAAAAGAATTAGGTTCCTAAATATGAATCGAAGCAGCGCTGGAACGCTGGTGGCAAAACACTCCTATTGACCCTTCTGCAGGCAAACCTAAAAGCCTGAATCATCAGCAACACCATCAGGGAACCTCATATTACCTCAGCAAATGTACTTTATCAGTAATCACGCTGGCCAAGCTGAGTACTGATTTGCAACTGCCAACAGATGCAGAAGCTTGTCATCTTTTTTTTTTTTTTCTCCCCCATTTTCTAGAGAAAAAGGCAAACAAACAACATTCTGAATGTTCTTATCCACATACCCTTGCACCTCTTTTCCTGCCTTAAACAGACACATGGGAAGGGCGGTGCAGCTGTAGCACTCACAGATACAGCAGACAGGAAAGCAGTTGCTGAAGAAGTCCAACAAGCTGCTTATTCCATGCCCCTGCACCTCTGGCTCTCCCCTGATGGACACTACGAGAAGGTTATGGGTTGTACTGTGATGGGAACAGTTCATGTAAACCCTCAGAGCAGTCAATATGTTCCTATTTACAATTAATAGATATATGGGCAAGGACGGACACACAGCTGTAACCCAGTGAGAGCAGTTAGCTGGGCACTACAGCTAATGCAAAACCACAGTGTGTGTTTGTAGGTTTTAAAATGTTAACTATGGTGGACCAAAAGAGCAGTTAGTAGCAGAAGAAATGTCATCTGAGGCTGACATGAGAGGCTGTGTGTGAATGTTTCTATGCTGCTGGCCAAAATCTGTTAGCAAACCTTCCTTCCCAGGAAAGAGTTTGTGTCTGTAGACTCCCATTAAACAGGCATGCATGTACTCCAAGCAATCTTGCATGCACTGTAACACAATTTAAATCATAGTAAAGATTAAAAATAGCTTTTAAAAGGCTGAAATGCCAACCATTGTGCTGTGACAGATCTCTGCTGACTGTGTGTTAAGAGCCGTCAGTCGGAGAGGAAAGGATGAGCGTCCGTGTGTGTTTCATCCAGAAATGACATTCTCCTTTGAAATGGCTCAGCACTTACAGGTTTTATTGTTTATTGCAGGGTAACTAACCTCTTGTCACAAAAGCTGTATCACATCTTTAAATTTCTCTTTCTTTTTTTCGTGCCTTTCTCCAGAGCCCCTTGGTTTCGACTCAGAGGAGGCTGCCTGGTGTTTGCACTGACCGAGGCTGGGTGTTACAGGTACACCCAGCAGCAATGCCCGGGCCACCTGGTGGACATCACACATTGCCTTTTGCAGCCATCCCAGGTGAGTTACAGCCATCCTTATTTCCACAGCCTGTTCTCCTGCACTGCAGCAGGAGCACGAAAATCCTGACATGGGAAGCACACATTTCCCTTATTCTTGGGAACTCTCCAAATGCCTCAGTTGGGTTTAAGCTTCTGCTGTCCTAAGCAATTAACAAATGCTTCAACTAATATCGTCCACTTCCTAAATATGGGCCAAATATTTAATAGTTCTCTCTGTAGCTTCAATACACAGAAGGTGTATGAGTTGGAAAAAGAACAAAGACTACTCCTAGAATTAATTTTCACGTTACCAGTACAGTAATGGTAGTTAATTTTTCCTAAGTTACAAATCCAAATTGCTCAGCTGACTCAACATAGGCTTAGGAGTCTCCAATTTATCCACGGGCTTCTTCTGGCACAGAACCCATACTTCATGCAAATGACAGCTGTGAGTTCATGGCATGTAAAGCATAGCACTGCTCATCCACCAATTATTTGATCTTGTGATATTTGGAGCACACCGTGGATGAGCTGCAATGCATTCTTAGTACTTAGAAGAAACTTCAAGAAATGGATATCTGGCAAATATTTAAAGTCGGTTCTGAAGTGATGCTAGAAATACCACATTTCTGGTCAGGCCTATTACTGCAATGTCAATGCTGCCTTTGTTCCTTGGTGCTTTTATCCCTTACTCAAACAGCTCATGAGATGGCAGATTGACTGGGAGCCCAAAATTGCCAGGAGGGCAGTAACTGTTAGGGTACCACATGCTGCCAGCCCTCTTCAAAAGAAATTACCTTCTGACACATAACCTATTCCTGATACCGCGCGGGCCTGATAACATCACAGTTGACAATAAATGGGTAAATCTTTTCTCAAAAGCAGTTTGTAAGCTTGGCATAGTTAACTATAACTGTGACACTCCATGAAGTAAATACTTATTAGCCCCTGTTCTAACAACATGGAGTGGTGTGGCTCTGCGTCATCAGTGACTCAGTCACACAGGCTCAGTTTCAGTTCGGGGAGCTTCTTGTTTATATCCCCATCGCTCTTTTAGGCAATCCAGAATGGTGGGCACCAACCAGGGCTCGGCATCCCCTGTTACATGGGGCCAGAGGAAATGATACCATTTAAGATACGTTGCTGAGAGTACCAAGAGGGATACAGCCCGAGGACATAGCTTGTTCAGGAGACTGACCACAGCTGGGGCACTGGTTTTGAAGCTTTTTATATAGGGTATGGCACGGTCTTAAAACACTGCTGTAGAGTAGCAAACAGTAACCATGCTGCGGACCCCTTCCCTTTACAACAAAGTCCCTGTTAACCCCCAGTTAAGATATTACTGTGTGGCAGACATTTTCCAAGCAGTCAGACATTAAGGAAACCCACAGTGAGCTGTTACATGTGCACAAGCTGCTGATACAGGGAGTGAGGGATTTCATAAGGCCTGAGGAATAAGAGCAGTGATTAAACACAATTCTCCTTACTGCACCTAAGCATAATAGTCTCTTGATGTTGGCATCTCCTTTTGAAATGCTAATGGCCTTCTTCTGGTTAGCTCTTTAGGATCAGCGAGTAAAGAGGCATTAGGAAATAAAAGTACCATTCCTGTTGATATGAAAGAGTTCTTCTATCCTACAAGGCAACTGCAAACGGCACAGAGGAGTTTTATGTTTGTTGTCTCTCCCCAGTCTCCAGAGAACATACATTTTGTTTACGAGGCAAGCCATTTACAAATGCCAAACCCTGCAAATTCTAGCTGGAAGGATACCAGGAGATATCTCCACTGCAGAGATTACCCATGTCGATCAGCTTTGCACAGGACTGCCCATCCTGCACGCACACCCTCTGCTCATACTCTTGTAGCCATGTCTGCACTAGGTGCTGGTTTGGCAGTGTGTACCCCAGATAGTCCCAGTGCTATTTTAGGAACTGCTTTGTTATTAGCAAGCCTGTCTCTATTTCCCGATCTCCCCAGTGTTCCTAGCTTATTAATGCATCTATTAAGGCACTTCTGATTGCTCATGCTCCTCGCTCCTATTCATTCTAGTCTGTGTCAGAGCACGGACCAGCCCAGCTGGTGCACTAGAACTGGGTGCAGTTCAGGTGCACGTGACAGTATGGGTAGCATTTTGGTCACACCTTGTGGCCCAGGGGAGGTACAATATGGCCTCAGAAGTGTCACTAGACACTTCACACATGCAAGCTGACTGCCATGGAGGAGTTTCTCCTCAGCATCCCAGTCTAGACAGCCACAGGAGCGCTGATGCAGGCACAGGTTTCTGTGGGTCCCTGGGGCCTGGCTGGCTCTGTATCAACAAGCGAGTTTATCGTTCTCTGCATTGAGGTGAGGGCATCTGAGTCTGACAGCCCTGCACCTGATCCATGAAGAAACAAAGACTGCTATGGAACACTGCCTTTATTGCTAAAATTGTAGCCAGCTTGGAGAGCAAAACACCTTCAAGAACTCAGGTCTTCTAAACCGCAGCAAGCATCGCTGTCTCTCAGGATGAAACCTCCTCCCTTTTGCTTCAGTTGGAGAGCCTTATGCGGGATTAGAGAGGCTGAAAGAAGACGGTCTGGTTGCACACCAATTAGTTACAGTGCGTGCTCAGCCACCTGATGACGAGATGCTGCTGCCAGCCGTGCCTGTGCAGCAACACGGCCCGTGTTGTTCGTGTGGCTGTGCCTCCCTGCCCTGGGTCAGGAGGGGACAAGAAGGGCAGTTCACCTGGGGCCTTGTGAGCAACGGGAGAGGCGCACGCGGCGTGGGAAGCGCACACAGAGCAGAGGGGGGAAACAATGCACGCAGAATGAGAAAATGGGCCTGCAGAGGGCTGGGTTCAGTTCCAGATGCAGTGCCTCCCCACCGCGCTCTGACCCGCACAGGTGGGAAAGCGGTCCCAGGTTTACGTAGAACCATGGAGCTGCTCGAGCCGGGAGGAACCTTCACGGGTCGCCCTGCGCAGTGGAACAACCGAACATCCCGGGCTGGAAAGGACCCGCAGGGCTCGTGCATTCGGCCCCGCCGCCTCCCCGCAGGACCACCCCAAAATCGCACCGCGTGGCTGAGCGCGGAGCCCGTCCCGTGCAGAACCCAGCAATTCCTGACGCCCGAACTGCCCCAGCCCCGGGTCGCAGCCCGCAGCTCTCGCCCCCAGGCGGGAACGGGGCGCCTTAACGCGGGCAGCGCGGACGCCTCGGCGACTTCAGGAGGACGCGACCCGGCCCGACGCGGCCGCGACCCCCCGCCCGCCGGCGGCACCGCCCGCCAGCCTGGGAGGGGGCGGCCTCCCCGGGAGGACTGCGGGAGCCGCTCTGTCCCCTCTCCCGGCGCTCTGTGGTTTAAGATGGCGGCGGGGGCCGAGGGGGAGAGTCCGTGAGCGCCAGGCCGGAGCGCCGCGGGGCCGGCGGGGGCGGGCGGGAGCCGCCGGGCCGCGCACACGGGGGAGGAGCGGGAGGCCGCCCGCCGGGCCGGGGAGCGGCGGCATGTGAGCGGCGGGCCGCGGCCGGCAGCGCGGCGATGGGGCAGCAGGTGGGCCGCGTCGGGGAGCCGGGCGCCGGGCTCCAGCAGCAGCCGCCGCCCCAGCAGCAGCAGCAGCAGCAGCAGCCGAGGGGACCGCGAGGGAGCGGCGCGGGCAGGCCGGCGGGACGCCGCAGGGAGGCGGCGGGGCGCGCGGCCGAGGGCGGCTTCAACGTCTTCGCGCAGCACGGTGAGGGGCCGGCGGGGCCGCGCGGGGAAGGGGCGAGAGCGCCCGGCCGCACTCCGCTTTTGTTGTGGCCGCCTGGGCCGGGGGGGCGGGGAGGAGCGGCGCCTCGGCCGGGCGGGGATGGCGCTGCGCCGCGCTGGGCTGCGCTGCCACGTCCCGGGGGCGACCGGGGATGCGGCCCGGGGGGGCTGACCCGGCCCGGGGGCGCGGCGCGGCTCGGCGCCGGTTTGTTTACGAGGACGGCCGCTCCATGTGCTTGCGAGCCGAGCCGGGGCTCACGCTCTATCGAGGGACTCGCGACGCGCCCGTCTGGATCGGTAACTCCTGCTTTGTCAAGGTCTGTGTGGCACAGGGCTTTTCTTCTGTTGCCTGGGATGCTGCGGCTGCCATCCAGGCGCTTTGCGGCTGAAGTTTGTGCTTATGCCTTTCTGTCTCATCGCTGTGAGCAGAAACGCTCGATGCGGCGCGATTCATCTCCGTAATCTCTCGCACGGCTCCAAATCCCAACCTTTTATACCTGTGATATTCTATCTGTTATCTTGGTTTGACAACTTCCTAATACAAGGCACGGTTTTTTAGGAGGTGCCGTAAAAGGACTGGCTCAGCACGAGTACCGAGGCTGTAGGTGCGTGGATGAGTCTGTAACCCTGAGGAACTGAATCTGCTCTGGAGAGCATCATGGTTTGCCTTGTCATAGGGAGACATCGATGTCTATGGAACAAGGCTGTTTCTGACAATACATATTTCATTTTGCTCAATAGAATGAGCAGAGGCAGAAAGATGAAGGAACGCGCAAGCAGCAGTCTAAATGTAAATATCATCTGCTGTGACTGCTGACATGGAAGCATCAATCAAAACAAGAGTGCAGCACTAAACCTGCTGCTTAAATTCTCAGTGTTATCACAGCTTTTGAGCCCAGGGAACAGCATCAACTAGAAAACCACAACAGCTCCATGCTCACTGAAATGCTTGACCCACTATTAATACAGTCACAGCTAAAGATTACTATTTCACTGCCTCTTTTAACTACAGTCTCATTGATTTGGTGTCTCACACTGTTGTATTTTTGCATTTTAGAAGGCGCTTTGGGGAAGAGGAAAACATTACTGTAAAATAGAATAACACTGTAAATTCAGATCTCTGCTGTACATCTACCCTTGTTCTTTCAGCTTGCTGACACGTACAGCTTCAGAGACAGAGTAGAATTGCTGTATAGATTGCCAAGCATGACATAGCAGGCAAGAGTCCTGCACGTGCCAATCTGACTTACAGTGCTTTGGTACCATAATGCCTGCTTGGCTCTTGTTCTCACAAGGTGTGTGTAGTAGGAGAAGCAGAAAGGGTGTTTGGAAGTGCAGTTCCTGCTCCAGCAGTAAGGTAATTAATTTATTTTACTTAGGCTTTTGTTGCTTCAGTTACCTTTTTTGCAGATAGTACAGTGTCTGTTGAAAATAGAATGCAGATTTGTAATCTTTTAGGTTAGATAAAAGTTTGTGGGTTTTGTTTTTTTTCCTATCTTGCTTTGGAGAGATTCAGGGCAACCTTCAGCCTCCCATCCTGCATTGGTGAACTCCTCAGCTCCATATATCCATGTCTATTTCACTCAGTGTGAGTGAAAAGCTCATGAGCAACAATCTATAGCAAAAGCTAGTTAAAATCGGGTACATTTAAACACCTGTCTTGGGCAATAACCAAAATCCATCATATTCCTGGATCTGGAACCAACTTCCTTTCTCAGCAATTTCTTATTTTTTTTTATGACCCTGACTTCCCTTACCTGAGATCTTTTTTTTTCGTGAGATCTATTCTTAGCTTTCACTCATTGACCTCCTTCTCCTGTTTTACTTCACCTGGCTTCCTGCAAGCTTTCCTTGAACACCCTGCTGAACACTGTAGTTCTGGTGGTTGTATTTGAGCGTACAGTCTCCTATGCTAGGCCACCAGAACCCAAGACGTATTTCTAAACAACTAACTTGAAGTGCATTTGTCTATGAAAGATGCAGATGGAGTTGAGCCAGTTTGTCCCAGAGTTGTTTGCTATACTACAGAGGTTCCAGCTACAGTTATGTACAGATACCCAGAAGTAATGCTTGTACCTATTTTTGGAAGAAACAAAGAGTTTGAAAATGTTTTCCACTTTATAAGAAGAGTACAGAGAGCTGCATTGTAGCTTTCTGCCATGAGAACAGACCTCTCAGCTCCTTGGGGCTCCAGCTCACGGTTGTATGGCAGCTGAGCAGAAAAGACCTAAGCAAGCTGATACAGTTGTGTGGCTTGTTGTCAGTGGAGCAGAGTTCTTCAAGATCGTAGAATCATAGAAGATCAGCTGTGAATTTTGCAGTTATGCCTTCTAAGTACCTCATGCTAGCATTCCTAGCATGTGATCTGTGACTTAGAAAAGCAAGCAGTGTACCACCAAGCACGTTGTTTACTAGTGATGTACTGCAGGGGAGAAGTGTGAACTGAAACACTTGTATTCCTTCTTACGCAGCTGCAGGGTTAACTGGACCCACAGAGGCAGTCCCTCAGTGGGAAGAAGCTGTAGCAGACACCAGTTTAAGATTTTTTTTTCCAGTTCAGTACAGCCAGACAAGAGGAGTTCTTGGTGCTGTCACAGGTTGTTTTCCTTCTAGAGAAAGAGCAGGGTGGAGAACAGGAAGGTAGGCTCTCTCTTATCCTTTAGGTAGTTTGTTGGAGAGAAAGGGTACAGCCACTGAGAACCACTGGATTCCAATTGGTGTTGGCTCTGGTTGGCTCCTTGTATGGCCTTTAAACAGTGACACGCTCGTGTTTTCTTCTCAAAGAGCAGAGATAACCGCCTCCTGCACCAGGATACCCTTTGGAATGGTGTTAGCATGCTTTTCATCTCCGAGAAGACTTGCTGAGTGTTGAAGAAAACATGCTGCAGGAAAATGAGATTATTTAAATCCTGGCTGGGAGGCCTTTGCTATACCTGTTTGCAGTACTGCTGCTGTTGCCTTGGTGATATATTTTGGGGTAGCAAAAGGCACTGCCACACTTGAGCTTTTGATCCAGCAGGCGCAGGACATTTGTTCCTTGTTTTGTTTTCTAGAGGAGGGGTTTAGCAACCTTTTGCTCAGTGCATCAAGGTCAAGCAAGATAAGCCTATACTTTTAAAAATAAAATTATCATTAAAGCTCCCCTAAGGCAGTTGGAGTGCTATGCCACATGATAAAAACATTCTAAAATAGGAAGAAGCACAAATAACTGTCCCTTTGAAATCCAGTGAAACTGAAGGGTTGGGTACAGGAAAATGGAAAGAGGGAGAGAAAATAGGGTCAGTTTAACAACTGCACTTTGTGGGCCTCCTAAAACGTTCTTTATTTTTTCGTCCCAGCAAAAGGCAGTGAGTTTGGGCCAGAGCTCCTTGCCCGCAGACTTTCCTGTCAGTAAATGCACTACGCAGATGGAATATAATCACTGTATTCAGTGCCTGACTCTTTGTACTGTAAATCAGAAATCTTGTGGGACCATAAGGTATAAATAACTCTTAACTAATCATTTGGGGAATAAAGAATAGTTCAGCAGAGCGTCTGGAGGAGCGTCTCCTGCAGAATATGAAATTGCAGGCTTCTCGTTCTCTGCTGCATCATCCTCCACGACAGCTGAGTTACTCCTGCAGCTTCAGTTGCACGTTCATTCTCATCCCTTAAGTTAGAATTCTTGCATCCTGTACTTCACAAGTGAGAGGACTCTGCCGACTCAGAAGGACAGTATAATACACAGCACGGGTCTGTTTGAATTCCTGACATACAGCAGATATATTTCTCAGGTACTTTTCACGTACGCAGGAACACAGCTGAAGGTAAGGCTGAAATGAAGTTACTGACAAACACAGTGATCAGAACTATCTTAAAAAGCAGATCTGAAAGCCCAGGCAGATCTGTGGTTTCTCAGCTCTCCACATGCAGCAGATGGCGTGGTACAAGTTGTTCTAGCAATATTTCACAAACTCTCTATTGCTTGCAAGTGCAGTGTTTGGCAAAAAAAATTGTACATTTTTTTTCTTGAAATAAGGACACAGCCAAGTGAACAAATCAGTGGCAAGTGGCTCTGTAAGCTATTGGGCACAGAAGTGAGATGTCACAAGCGGCTTCAATCATCTTTTTTAATCTAGCTGAACTGACAGCTCCTGTAATTAAGAGTTAAGAGAGGGCTGGGCTGTCTCCTAGTGACACTGCAGCAGGGCTGTCTTCAGGAAGATCTCAGTGCTAATTACAGATTCTGGGACAGTAGGCTTGAAGTCATGTTTTCACTGGCGTTCAGAAAAAGTGACCTGTTCTGTGACCTACTTGCTTCAGCATATGTCAGGTTGCTCAAATCAAATCCTTCTTTTTAGGTCTTGTTTTATAAATACAGCTAGATGATTGTTAGCATGGTTTATTCTAGCCCATTTCTGGTAGTTGTCACAACTTCATGTTAACTGTCCTCTAACTACTGCTGACAGCTGACTAGTTCACACTGCTAAGATACCATACAGAAATCCAACTAACAGGAACCAAGCAGCAGCATTTTATACTCACTCTGGTAGGGATGTGTGTGAAAGTTACTGAAGTAGCACAGGTGAGGCTGCTGAGTGACTTGCCAAATTCATTTTCACCTGCTTCTGTTTCAAGAAAGCTGAGGATGGATGAGTGCAGACCAAGGCCCCACTCGGGTTATAACTTTCAGAATCTGAGGGCTGGCATTGCTTGCCAGATGGCTGGTTGTTCTTGCAGCACTACAGAATTAGGAGTGATGCAGGGCTTGCTAGCTGTGGTGTGAATGTGTTCCTGATTGGCTTTGCAGGTGAATCTGCAAATAGGCTTTCAGGTTCCTTCCTAACAGCATTCAGAAGATCATGTGCTGATAAACAGTTCTCATGGCTGTTTGGACCACCAGCAGAGAAGCACGGGCTTGTGCCAAGTTGGTAACACAGCTGAGCTCTCAGGCCTGAATTTTTTTCTGTCACTGTTACAGCATCATCACTGGCATCTGTCTGGCTTTGTGGTCATGAAATATGTTCTTTTATTTTAAAGACTGATCTTGGTATTACCCAGAGAGATTGTTCTGAGTGTTACAAAACCATTGAGGCTTCCTGTTGGTAACACTGCAAACCACAACAACAAGGCTCAGCTCTATTACCAATATCTGCTTAGGAAGTTTCATGTGCTTTGTGGTCTTCATAGGAAGACGCAGGCATCTCCCACTATGGCTGCTTATCTGTGCTTGGGTGCACATTAACTCTCACATAGCAGCCTTTTAATGTAATACTTTGCCTTTCCATCATGGGGAGGGGAAGATAACAGTGAACAGAAACGCTTCACTAAGAATTGGATTGACTTTATGGCTGTATTTTGTGGGTTTTTTTAGGTGTCAGTACAGTATTTTCCCTACAATAGAGTTTTCCTCATTTCTTTCCTTTTCTTCCACCCTGCTGCCCAAACCCAGATAAGTGTTTTCAGCCACAAACATTGCCCTCACAATCTTGATCTGACATTTCAATTAAAAATAATTGTTAATTGACATGGAGTTTCATTTATGTTGATCTGAAGATATTCTGTGATAAGGAAAATAATCACATGAGAACTTTTCACATAAGAAAAGTTGCTCTTCGATGAAGGAAAACTCATTTTCCCTAAGCCATTTTTACTCTCCCCCATCATTAGATCACGTTACTGGTTTGGCTTTTGGGCTCATCTCTGCTTTTTTGTTGTTGCTGTTGTTATTTAACACTGACACAAAACAGAAGCAGCTTCTTCCTGGTGTAAGTTGTATGGCAAAGGCATAGGAACCATCATGTGCTGCTGTCTGGGTCAGAGTAGAGGAGACAAGAGCGAGAACATTCTGCATTTGTGACCCTGTGTGCATCTGGCCTATTTCTCCTTCCTTGTTATTGTTATAATTCCAACAACAAAGCATTGAGTTTTCACCTCTGCTGTTCTTGTTTACCTTTGTCTCAAGTAGAACATATAGAAACAAAAGAAAAAAAAAATCCGCTTACCTTCAGAAGGCCTCAGATACGCACAGATTTTCAGCAAGAGATGCCCTCACCTCCACTGCCAACCCTTAAATGAGGGCTGGGAAGGGTTGGATCCTGGCTCCAGCCCTTCCATCACTCAGGTTCATTGCACACACCTGAGCCCTGCCTTCCCACCAGGTGCTCAATCACTGCTTCAGACCGTGACTTAGCATTTCTGTTATACCCAAGTTCAGTTAGACACTGACCTTCCCGACCCCAACCCTACACAGCCTAGCAGCTTCCTTATAGTCTTCCCATGGTACCTGTGCATTTTCTTTCTGCTCTCCAGTTTTGCAGCAGGTCCCAGTTCAGCCACACCAGGTTCTTGCCTTCCTTTCCCGCATTCCTCCACCTGGGGATGGAGAGCTCTTGTGCCCTAAGGAAAGCTTCCTTAAAGCTTCATTTTTGTACACTGGAGATATTATCTTAGCTGTTCAACTTCAGGAATAATGCTTTAAAATACTCTTTTTCTCAGTATTATTTCAAAGCCTTTGCTGCCCTGGGTTCATTTTGCTAACCAGCAGTGTCACAGAGTTAACAAGACTGTTCAGCCCTGCTGCTCAGAAACGTGGGGGAGGCTGTGCAACTGATAAGAATATCAATTTTGTGTTGCTGCTTAGAAAACCAAAGAGCAGAAGGTATTTCTGAAATGCATTAAATGATGGGAGGAGCCTGGAGGAACTATTGAGTTAAAAGGCCCTGAAAAGACTTCCGAAGAAATCATTTTAAAGTGTAATTTGTGGTCCAGAGACCTCACGTATCACAGCTTTCCAATCAGTGAGACTATGAGGACTGTTTAGGAATAAATGAAGTCTTTGTTTTTGCAAACTTTTTAAAAATTGGTACAAGTGATGTCATCTGGGAAGAGTGAAATGAGCTCTTCATAGACACGTGAATAGCATCCGAGATCTTCTGGAACAGTTTGTGGCACAGCTTTCCTCCCCCATTGAATGGCTGTCCCAGCAGAGCTCTGTGTTATGCTGCTCTGAGCTGGGCTGTGTGAGATGGGCTCACTGCTTGTTTCGTGCAGCTTCTTACACACACCTTACACTTTAATTGTAAGGCTCTCTTTGTGTCCAGCGTAGAAGGAGAGAAACCGTGTCCTTTGTCTCAGAGCTGAACTGCAGTTCCTCTTCTATAACTGTATTTTCCATCCTTGAAGTAGCTATAAACCAGCAAATACTAACAGTGTCTAACAGTTGGCAGTTCCAAGGCTCAGATTTAAGGTACCTAAATTTAAAATAGCAACTTCTTCAGACTTGAGCTTTAAATTTCTAAATGTCCTACATGTGCTGTTCAGAATATCACTGATCCTTGGTACAGGTACCCTTTGAGTGGCACACTGATTACAGAATGAAGGCTGTGGTACAGGCAGGACCTTGATCAGCTGCTGGGAGCCTTTCTTTGATCACTTGGTGATGGCGCTCAGTTCTGCTTTGGTTTCAGACCTGCTTTCTTCACTGTCTGGATTGGCATCAAGCGAGGTGTGATGAGCTGTGTGGTTTGTGCAGTAACCTGAATGAGCAGTGAGGTTCTGCTCTCTGCAGCTCAAGAGAATCCGTGCTGTGCCTCCTGACCAAGGAGGTGGATGTTTCTCTGGTATCTTTTTCTCCATTTTTTTTCAGACAGGGAGAGTTGTAGAGCCTGGGAAGGGACCGGCAGTGTTTTTGTAACCGATACCAGCATGAAAGCTGTGCTCTGTCCCAATTACCCAGTGAAGCACAGCACAATACTTCCCCACTAACCATAAGCTCTGTGCCTGTTATTCGGTGCTGCATTTATTGGTTTTACCCAGTAGTTATTTGTGGCTGGCTTTAAAATCTCAAGAGTAAACAGAGAAAGCAGAGGTACCGTATCAGATTAAAAAGGCTTTGTCTGGAGGAGATCCTTAGAATAAATAAGGAAATGATGTATCACATCTTCTCGAGAAGCTTTGTTGGTATTAAGTTTTCCATCGCTGTGAGAAATGAGCTGGTTGTTCTTGTTAGAAGCCGAGGCTTTGATTTGTTTCAGTGCAATAACTGGAGTCTGATAGGAGGTGCAGAGCCTCCTGCTTTTCCTACTTCTTTCTCCCATGGATGCGTTGGGTGGTTTAAGAGTGCTGTGCAAAACTGGTGGCAGCTCAAATGGTGGTTTGCATAAGCCTGCCATAACTGCCTAGTGAAACCCATGGCTGGCAGCTTCGGCTCTTGCTTTTGTCGTAACAGTATCCAGTGCTGTGCCAGATTGTCTGTTTGCTCTTGTAGGTCATCGTCATTAAATATACTTAAATTCTTAAGGGCAAAAACATCAGGGTGCTGTGACTTTCCGTGCCTGCCTTGTGGCAGTGTTTCTGCTAAAATACAATGTTTTTCTCATTTCATGGGCTGGGGTTAAGACATAAATTGGCTTCCAGGTCCAGCCTAGCTGGACTAACAGCCAGCAGCCAGAACAGCCCAGCAGCTCACAATCAGAAAGAAGGGAAGAAGGGAAAGGGGTAAATTGCTGCTGCTTTATGAGAAAACTGTTTTCCAGCCTACCACGAGAGGGTGCTACAATGCTTTGACTTAATTTCTCTCCCACTGCAAGGTTCTTGTTAGCCTTGAAAAGGGAAGTTTTGTAACATTCCTGTGTTACAGTGAAGAGTTGAGATGCTCATCTGAGCCCTGACACTCCTGCTGTGCTCGTCCTCAACAAGTAGCCTACAGCCAAGCAGTCACATTGCCTGCCATTGCCTCTAGCACCAGGCAGTGACAGGCCACATTAAAGGGAATGCACTGGTCACAAAACAGGCTTTTGGAAAAGAGATATGAAAGCATGTTTTAAAATATAACTAAGATGGATTTCCTCTGGTATGCATATTACTGCCTAAATGCGAGGGCACGAGCTCTGGTGTACTGTAGCTGTCCTTTTCTTCTCCCCTGCACTTTCCTAATTTGTTTCGAGGCCTTAAGTGCATTTCACATCTTAACATCTGGCTGTGTTACATCCCCCCGTCCATTATTTCCTCGTACAGAAAGGTTGAAGCACTCTTCATCACACGGTTGCCTCCCGGTGCTCCCCCTCCTTGGCCTACTGGGAGATGAGCTCGTCAGTTTTTAAAGCATAAAAGCAATTACAGCAGCAACATCTCAGTTTGTTAATAGGAGAACAGGCTTCAGTACATCAGCTGTACGGCGGTGCTTCATTTAACCAAGCTGAAGATTACCCTTCTTGGGATTACTCTGGATTTGCTTCTAGGAATTAAATAACTGTTATTATGGGGCTGGAACTAGATGATCTTTAAGGTCCCTTCCAACCCAAGCCATTTTATGAGTTAACTTGAGAAGCAGGTGTCATCCTATGCTGAATATATGGTGTGAAATAAGGTTGTCTGAGGCTTAGGTGGAGGGCAGCAGAACTGAATGTCCAAGGATAGATGCTGGAAGAATGACCATTTCCTTTTCTTTGGGCATTCAGCTTTCCTGCTCAGCTGCCTGAATCTTTATATTGAGCCACATCCGATCTGTAAATGAGACAGGTGAAATCATAGCAGAACAGTCACCTTCCATTCCGTCAGCATATAACAGTTTGTCCTGTCAGTATTTTCTATTGCGTACTGCTCTACAACTTTTCCTTCCTTGAAATCTACTTTCTGGCCCTGCTATTCCTTTTTGTGTTGTTCAACATACACACCCTTGTTTCTTCTGTGGTATTTATCCTTCCTATCGCTTGCATATCTCAATATACTTGTTTTTCCTCCCTTTGCTTTTTCTTGCTCTGAGCAGGTCCTGCCCCCTTCCTTCTTATCCTGTTGGCATGATGTCTTCCTATCTGACCATCTCCTCTCCCAGTGGAGCAGTCTGTTCCCTTGTTCCCTGCCTTGATGGACAGATGAAGGATGCCAGCTCTAGAACCAGGAATACAGGCATATAGGAATTGAAGGAAATGTTTTTTCCTCCCCATGAAGATAACCAACCAAAAGAATGGATATTGAAATAAGTAACAGTTAAGAAAAGCTGTTTTCTTTAGTACTTAGCTACTTAATCTATTTTTCCCATTGATAGGTTAAGTAAATTTATAAAAGGAGGGCAGTGTTTCATTGTAGAGATAAGGCACAAGGCATGAGCAGACAGGATGGTTTGTGCTGCAGAGCTCTGGCAGAACTGCTGATGCTTTGAAGTCTATGCTACACACTAACATTATGTGCTTTCCACAGGTCCAGCTTTCTTTCCAAGCCCAACTATAGAGGCTCTGTGTTGTGCTTCACCCTGTGATGGATTTGCTTCTCTTTTTTGATGCTAGAATTTAACTTGCTGTAATCCTACTTCATCAGTATGAGGAAGCGTAGGAGAGTTTATGGAGAGAACATGAGTAGTGTTGCACACCAGCTGTTTTTAAAGTCTTGTATGCTTTGTATTGAAGGCATCACTCATTAGGTAAATGCTGACAGGATTTTGTAATGAAAGCTCTAATTTGGGTGGGCTGGATGGCCAACAGCAGTTTGAGTTGAATTCTGCCACAGCTTCTGGCAAGCAGTAGTTAGCAAGGGACTTTGGTTTTAGCTTTAGACCTTCCCCTGCACAGATGGATCTCAACACGAGATGAATCCCAACAGCTGCAGAGGGCTCAGTTTCTCAAAGTTTTTCCTAAGTCCCTACTGCTGTCTTAAGGGCTACAGAGCCCCGTTCAAGTGGTCAGGATAATGCTAACCTCTTGTGGCGGTGTGACTAAACAGAAATATTGCCCATAGAAACCACTGTGGCTTTAGTTCCTCTTCCTCTTTTTCTCTGCCCAAGTTGCACCTTCCTTCACGCACTGACTTTTCCCTGCATTGCCTGCCATCCTTACGTGCTGCTCTGCTGCCATAAGAGCAAAGTGCCCATTAGCAGTGGGCTGAGAGCTCCACACCCAGAGCTGAGCATCGTGCCTCCCCAGTCTGAAGGGATGACCTGCACTTCATGGGTTTCACTTAGATGATAGCAGCCACCTTCACGTATTAAGAACAAAGCCAGCACTGTTGGTTTCTCCATGATCACGTTGTACCTGTCATTACGCAGGAAGCCCTGCCCTGTCTTCAGAAGTAACATCATTAAACCTGTGTATTTTAGGTGGGTGAGTCAGCTTCAATCCTGCTCTTGAAGTGTACATCTATTGTGAGTGTAATTTCACCTTACTGGGGCCAGCAGTAGCAATGCCAGCAGTATGAAGCCCGTTATAAACAACCTCTCTGCAATACTCACTGTATAGAATTTTTGGAAGTTGCCTTAAGAATTTTTGAAGAAAAAAGACTTGGATTTTTTCCTTCAAGAGGAATTAGGTGTGAACGTGAAGGTGGATTAATAAGTGGGTTGATTATTTGACCAGTTTGTCTCTCAGAAAAATGTCAGTTGCGTGAACAAATCTGTTAATTTCTCCAGTAATTAGGAACTTACTTCTTACACTGCTAATATTCAGCTGCATTTTAATGAGACCAAATTCTCAATGGAGAAGTTTGACTGAACAGTCACGCTGGACGTGACTAATGAATGGACGTACCAGCCTGGATTACTCAGCCCTCTTGAGGGCCCACTGCTTGATGTATTTGATATTAGCAATTTGATGTTTGCCATTAATCAGTTTTTCCAGCTTCAGAAGCTGAGGTGTGACCCTACGTGTTTAAATTAATGGTCTTGCTAGCAGGAAAAAGTGTCAGACTCCATGCAGGTCTCTGGTGGGTGTTCGTGGGGCTCTAATCTCTGTATTTCATTGCTGGATTTGTGTGCTGTGGGTGCTGTATTTGGTCTTTATGGGCGTTTCCCTGTTTTTGGTCTGTGTTCTTAATGGAAGCATAACCTTCAGGGGCCATTGCCCCAGAATCTGTGCTGATCCTTCCTGCGGGAGCTTCAGCATCCTTGGATGGAGGAGCTCCCATCTGCTGACTGCTGCTGGGATTCAGAATTCCAGCCCCTGCTTCAGTCTCTGCAGAGGCTGACTGTGCAGGCTTCATTCAAATCTAACTTTTTATGCTTGTGCACTTTTATTTTAGATAATAAGAGGTTAAGATCTCAAAGCAATAATATGTTCACGTAAATATCATTCCTTGCCTATCTTCCCTAACTGTTTCTGAGGTTTTGGATTCAATTCTGTGATCTATCAGGAAAGTGTTACTTCTAAGCACCTCGTGCAGCACAGTCACGTAGCTTTAAGTGCCTACAGCAGCATGAAAGCAATGGGAAGGCTGTTTCTGGCAGTGATGTTGATGGACAGGAAACACGCCATTAATTCTAAAGACCCTTCAGATAACTTTCAAATGTTTATCAGCTTCTGATTCCACGAAGTCTTCCTGAGCTGAAAGGCCTATTAGAAGCCTGCGTGGTGCAGCAGGTGAGAGGCAGGTACAGGCAGAAAGAAGAGACTGTTCTGTTTCTCCATTTTCAGAGGCAACATCAGGCAGCTGAGTGTAGAGGTTTGCTATGCCTTTAGTTACTCGGATGTCAGATCTGCAGTAGGTTTGCTTTGAAGAGGCTCAAGAGGGAGAGCGATTTTGAGAGGAGCAGTTGCAGCACTGCCTGTTGCTTTGGAATTTCGGATTTCAAGACAGCACCTGGTGTGCTGCTGTCAGCCGGGTCTTGAGCCCTGATCCCAGAGGAAGCACTTAGGGTGCCTGGTTCTTGAAGGGATACAATGCAGCCCTCTGTAACCCAAGCAGTCAGCTGTCCTGACAACCTACATAGGCCAGCAACAACTGGGAATGCTTTTCTGTGGAGTGGGAGGAAGAAGGAATGAGGTGGAACTCTGTCAAATTTGTAAATAATTCAATTTAAGATGCTGAAGGAATCTTGGGCTCTGGCAGCAGGAGGTGTGGGGGCACTGGGTGAGGATCCCTTCTGGATGGCACGGCTGCTCCTTGGTCTCAATCTCAATTCAAAATTTCCATCTCCTAAAACAACACCTAATTGAAGCAGCAGTTACACGTATCCTCCTCAAAGCTCTGAGGTACAGCTGGCAGAGTTCTGTAGGCAGAGGTCTTGTTTTCTGCCTCGGGTTTAGTCGTGGGTGGGTGCTGGGTAGGGGTAACCACTGCTCTGCACAGCCAGAGCAAATGGGATGCTGAGCCAGCAGCAGTGCTGACCTCCCACCGGGAAATCCCAGCCTTTCCTTCTTCCTTCCTCCCTCAGAATATATATAGTACACAGAGTAAATGAAGCACTCGGAGAAGTGTCACCCAAAGGCCAGAGCAGTAAGAGTGGGCAGAATGGCTCCCACTTAGGAACGCTGACAGCAGTGAGCGGTGCTGTGTGCTGCTGTGCCACCAGGAGTGCAGGCCGTAAGAGAGAAGCCTCAGACAGCAGTGCCAGTGTTAAGTGGGAGGAAGGCTCCTTAAAGAACTACCCCTGGTTCTCCTCTAACTGTGTCAGCACAGAGTTGTCGCTTTTCTTTACTGCTCTAAAGCCAAACTGGTTAAAAAAAACCTGCAGGCTGGCCCTGCTTTGCCTGCATCCAGGCACGTTCAGGTCTCCCATTATCTGCTGTATTCTCCCTAAATGCAACTCTGCACTTTTTAACTGCTCTTTCAGCTTAGCGTTTTCCCTTATAACATCTTCCTATGCCTCTCACCACAAGATAGCAGTATTTGGTAACCAAACCCAATCATACAGCACACTAAGCACTGGCTATATGTCCTGTTGGAATGCATTCGTGTTTTTGTTGTATGAACAAGAGTGAGGAATGCAGCTATTGGAGAGCTGAGTAAATAGCCTTTTTTGTTCCTAACTTTTCCTTACCTGAGCTGTTCTTTTCATCTAAAAGCTACTATCAGACTGACAAATGATGTGAAGAGGAAGAAATCAAAAGGAAGCAAGATAGCAAAGATGCTGATAATATTAAATTGTTAAAGGCAACAGAGAGAAAAGCCAGTTGAAAGACTGCAGGTTGAAGAAATGATAGAACATTTGGCGTAAGTGTGGATGTTGCTGCACAGGACAATGACTCCAACTCTGCAGGTGGGGTATTGAGCTCTGAGCTGTGTACAACAGCAGGAGAAATGGATCTGTGAGCTGTAATAAGGACGTATCGTAGCAACAATTATCCATTATAAACCTGTGTAGTCATACTTAATCATGATATTTACTCATTTGCAGTTACTCTTCTTCGTAAGGAAGCTGTCTATTTTATCAATATACCTGCAGTTCAAACTTGTAGCTTTGATTGCTTTTAGATTATGAACGTCGGACTTGTTCAGCCTTCCTGTCTTCGAAGGGCTCTTTTCCTTCAAAGCTGTATTAATTCTGCTGAATTCCATGACGACTCTTCAGAAAGTGTAATTTCAGTGAGTGCATTCTTGTTTTAAACACTAGGTCTGGACACACGAGGGCTAACCACCACTGTTAGGAGATCTTAAAAAACAAATGCATGGCACAGCCTGAAACTGACAAGCTGTCTGCCCCGAGTAGGAATTGTGGGGTTTATGTTACCCCAGTTATTTGGCAGCTGTTGGGAGCGGCGCTGCTGAATGGAGTCCCTTGTCTGCTCAGCAGAGCCAATTACAAGTGTCTGGGTTTAGCCAAGGGGAAGTGAAATAGCAGCCAGTAACTAAGTTTAGTTTGATGGACACGTTTCTCTGACTTCACCCGTGCTTACTCACATTGCCCACACAGCAGTGGGTCGGGGCTGAGGAGCAGCAGGACAGCTCAGACTCCTTCAGCTGGGGCTCAGCTCCACACGAAGGGCTCTCCCTGGTGCTGCAGTCAGGACAGCGTGCCATTCTGAGCACTCATTCCTGCTCAGGACAGGTTTCTCTTGGATAAAAGGAAGCACTGGTTTATTTTCTGAGGCGTATATATTTCATGGAAGCAAGATCATAAGTATTGAGTTAAATATATAGTAAATATTTTTAAAAGGGAAACTCTTCTTTGTTCAAGGGAAGAAAATGGCTGTGGACAATTGCTCGAGCAGCATCTCAGTCAGTGGCTGGCAATTGAGGCTGACAGCTCTGTGATTTATTTTTAGCTCGAGAACTTTGATTAAACCAGAAGCACTGTGTAGCTTTGGCAGTTGCTGCATATTCACTGTGGGTGGATGGAACTGAGCAGTCGCATCTGTGCTAACAAGCATTCCAGGATTGTATTAAAGAATTAAACTCATGTACTGGAAATTGAAGCTCTATCAGCTCACCTGGGGAGCTCCACCCTCCGAACATCTTCCAGAAGGTAAGCAGTGCCAGCTGCCCAAGGTGCTTGCCAAAATGGCCACTTGGGCTCAGGTCCTGCCATGGCTCAGATCGATGCCATCAGATTGATGTTTCTTTGACTCCTGAAGTTGCAGGTCAGTAAGTCAGACTCTACCCTCTCCTTCCAAGTTTTCCCTGTAACTGGAAAGGCTAAAAATAAACCTCAAAAAGCTGGCTGAGAAGTAGAACAATGCGGTCATTGTTCCAGGTGCTGAGTCTAAGGAGAGATCCTAGCATTGTAGTGCTTCTTATTGGAAGTCATTATGTCACTTGGAAAATAGCTTGGACATTTATGTCATGTTAACTGCAAGGGCTGATCAGTTGCTGCTTTACATCTGCAAAATGAAACTCTCAGCAGCTAGCCTAGGTCAGGGTAGGTATTTCTGGCTTGCTTAGGGTTTTTCAAGTAGTCTTTCTGTAGAACAACTCTAACTTCAAATGCTTGTCTAAGACTGGGTGAGTAAATAGCAATCCATTTGGTTTGTGTAGAAGTAGATAATATCTCAGCTTTGATCTGGCCAGAATTAATGACTCCTCAGAAATTCCATGGAAGCGTAATTCACTTTAAGCTATTTCTCCCCCAAAGTACTGCTTGAATAAACCTAGATGACTGCTGTAAGCTGTCATAACTTTTGGCCAGCCCACCTTTCCTGTAGGGCTGGGTGACCTAATCCTTACTCTTTATAGTGGAGTTTTACTGGAACTCACCACAGCTGAGGAAGAATGTTAAGCAGTCTTTTGATCTACATGTGTGTGGTTTCCCAGTTATCTTTGCTGGTGTCCCTCCATAGCACTCCTTTCCTAAAACTGCTCTTGTGGGAGTAAGTCATAGTCTACTGTAGGCAGGATTCAGAGGAACAAAAATTGGACCATCATCACCTCTGTACTCAATGGAAGGAGGTATGTAATATACAGCACCTAAAGCTGGTGGTCTCTCTGTTTCTTTGTGGATACTAGCATTGCAAAGCTAGGTAGCTTCAAATGGGCTGAACCAGTCCTTTGTAATTAGCTAATAGACATTTCTGATAATATGTTCAGGATTTTGTTAAGGTTACAGGTGTAGTTTTTCATGCAAAATCTGTTGTTGTATATCACTTTTAATTGCATTACAACTTCTTTCTCCCATAGGAGGAAATTTTTCTTGTTCTATCGTGTGTTAGATTTGGCTTCCTCACATGGAGGCATGCTTAAAGAAGTCAGATTGGTGAATAGTGTTGTCCCTGACCACTCTCAATGCTCATGACAAGAAACACCTGTTGTGCTTTTTAAATCATTGTTAGGTCCAGCTCACTTGTGTTCAAATTAGTTCCTCACCTCAAAGTGCTTTCAAGTGCATATAAAAATCTGCATCATCTGTTAGCTGTGTATGTCCCAGAGTCATTTTCCTGTCAGAGTTCGGTGAGGACGAGAAATCTCAGAGGTAATGAGCAGCAGTCCATCAAGTGTTTCTGCTGAAGGTGGTCGATACTTCATCTGCTTTGAAACTCTTAAAACATTGCTGCTACCAGATGCTTCACAGGAGGTTCAGTCCCTTATGCCTGCACAGCCGATGAGCTATGAAAATATCTGCATCTCGCATTCAGCAAGGAATAGTCCAAGATTCTCAGATTAATACTTTGATGCTTAAGCTTGATTCATTCCAAATTCTGTATCAGAGCGATGTTTCTTTACCAGGAAGAAGCTGCAAGTAGGAAAGTTCTGCAGTGGGCGATACTGAGAGCAGTGGTATGCTGTAAGAGTCACTGACAGCAAGGAAATGTGCTGATGGACACCACTGAGATAGATCTGTCAGTCTCTCCTTCCACCACTAAAATTACAGCAATACCAGATATTGCCTTCGCTTGGCCTTCCACCTCAAACCAGCTCAAAAACATGTCTTCTGTGCCACTACCCACTGCTTTCACCACGAAATGAGTGCAGAAGAACATCTCATCCAGCTCTTTACCACGTTTAAAATAAATCTGTTCTTAAAAGGTGAGCTGTGTGGAGAGCTTTTGGGCTCCCCATGTATTTCACTCTCCAGTACCAGACATCAGTTGTTAACCTTTTCCTGTGCCAGATGCATTCTGATACCTGAGGGAAGAAGGCATGCCAACTTGGCTTGCAACATGTTTTTATGATGAGGACTCCTCATGATGCAATGTTGTCACTGACTCTGATGCCTCCTCCTACATTCTGTCTCTCCCAGCCTGAGACCATAAATAGAAACCTATTTCTTGCCCATCCCAAGTGCCTGGCTTGGAGCTGTATTTCTTGGCATCATGCAGTGGGTTGTTTATGGTACTTAAACCTCACAGGGCTGTGGGAGGCCCAGAGACTAATTATGGATCTGTGCTCAGCTCAAACAAACCACATTATTAAGAGCCTGCTTGCTTGCAGGAGAAGAACACCTAGGAACAGCAGTTAGTTTTGGTCTCCTGTATCTTACCAGGGCCATACGTGGGCTGTCCCAGTCATTTTAAGCTGATGTTTTTCATGGCTGCGCACATCAGCAGAAAGACTGGGTGGTCCATCGAGGTAAGGCCTCAAGTCTGTTGCTAGGGTAGAAAGTTCATAGGCCTGCTTCTGTGCTACTGAGTTATTAGACAGCAGCTGCTTGCCTGGCAAGCCTTGGTTTGCTTCTTAGGATGGATGGAGTACTTTTGGTTAGTAGGAAGTGCTCAGAGTTGGTTTCAGAAACAAAGCTACTGTAGGGTTTGATACTGTTCCAAACCTGTCAGCAAAATAGGAAACCCTCTTGCTGCTGTGTTATCAATTGTGTGTCCTCATCTTCATTAATGCAGAAGAGCTCCCACTAAAGCTGGTTGAAGCTCCTGAAGCCTAGCACACGAAGCGATGTACGTTTGGAGGATGCAGTGGAAAATGGCAGTTATTCCAGGAACAATTCGTGACTTGACAGTCCAGTTCCTGTGGTCCAGGCTGACTAATGCCTATGCTCTGTTACTGTTAGTCTTAGCAGCAAGAGTATGAAATGAGACTGGGTAAAGTAGTAGCGTGGATTGATACTTGGTTTGAAAACCCCAAGTGGAAATAAAGTGAAAGATGTGGATGCACATAGGGATCTTGGTGGCCTTGTGGTTCATGTGTTCATAAAAATAAAAAAGGAAACCCAGGACACCCACACTGTGCTTCTTGGTATTAAAAGCTAGTGTCAAAGTGACACTGTCCTGTAGCTCTTGGCCTCTCTTCCTTCCTACAAAGAAGTCATGTTGGCCTGCTGCCAGCAGCACCAAACCCCTCAGAGCTGCATTTGCTACTTGCACTTCTTTTGTTTGATTAGGAGACATTGACAGCCTGAATCTTCCAGATGTAGCAAGTTTTAGAAACTGCTCATACTACTCATTTCAAAGTAGTGCAGTCAGCAAGATTTCCTTACATTAAAAGCAATACCTCAGAAAGGAGGATTTAAGTGGTAGAGGAAGGTTAACCATGCTCAGGAAACAGCTTTGAAGGGCACAGCAGGGAATAGCCCGAGGAGCTGAGAAAGAGCTGCTCTGCCTGAAAGGTTGCTGCTTCGGTCAAACAAGTTGAGTGTACCAGAATTCATGTCTTACATTGTGCACTTAGTGTGAAGGGAATAGGAACAGGATGTTTGCTGTGGATGCAGATGTCAAAGCGATGGTCTACACAGTAGAATAACTATCCAGCAATCAGTTTGAAAGAAATGATGCTTATCCTGAAGTTCAGAAGAAGTCTGGTTTCATTCTGCCTGGCTGCACATGCCAGGCCTTTACAAACCTCCCCACTGTGCAGGGACACTGGTGCCCTGCCCACTCCAGTGTGGCTGCTGGCTGACTGCCCCGAGCTCACCTACAGACCTGCTGGCCATCACAGCTCAGAGAGGCTACAGAGAGCACACTCAGTGCCTGTGCTTCCGTGCTGCATTTGTAACCCAGATTCGTTATCTTCTAATCCTTCCTTGTTCCAGAGATACCACTCACACATCTGTTGTATTGTAACAACGAGGCTAATAACCATTTTGTTTGTTAAACTACTGCAGCTGATACTAATTGAGCAACAAATTAATATGTAGCTTTTCATTTCCCTACACCATTTCAGACCCACCTGAAAAGCTTATTTGCTGCAATTATTTGCTCTGCATTTCTCTCACATTATTATTCTTTGTGTATTAATAAATGCAATATTTCAAATGCCAGCGTAATTAAGAGCGTTCAGAGCACACAAGAGAGAGAAGACAAACTGCAGGAGGAAGAACAAACAGGAAAAAGATAGCCTGGGGGTTCAGAGGTAAAAGCATCTCAACCTCTAGCTGCTGGGTAGCATGCAGCAGGATTCACAGAGCTTTGTTTTGGAGGAGAAGGAAAGGATATATCTCAGCTGCCAGAAGAACTTTTGGAAGCCAACTGTATGTAGGTGTTCTAATATATTCTGTCTGGTTTCAATTTCCACTTCATTAGTGATAGTGGTGAGGGGAAAAACTCACAGTACAGCTCACACAGGGAGAAGTAACTCTTTGCACAGCCTGCATCCAGCCTACACCTGTTCTGTAGTGACTTTTCACACCCACAGCCTTACAAAACACAAACACTTCTAACAAGCCCGACTGCTCATTTCTTACCTTCAGTCTGAGCTGTGCCCTCATCACACGAAGCTGCTGCCTTCCTCACAGAGCTCGTGGCTGTAGAAATGCTGCTCTTGGCTGGTGAGCTGGAACAGCTTCTGCCCCTCTACAAAAGGCCAAACTGCCCTTCCTCTGCTGCCTTTTATGCCCCTCTGCAGGCCCACCAGCCTCCCAGCTGTGGGACTGCCACAGGTGATTGCTTGTGTTTTAACCCTTCCTCCTCTGCATTAGAAGAAGTCTGTTCTGCTACCAGCCCTAGAGACTGCTAGAGATCTGGGGCTCCTGAGGACTCCCCCGAACAGATCTCGTGTTTGTGACAGGTAACTTGATGGTGCCCTTTCAGAGAGCTGACCTGAACCTTGCTAGGTGAGCAGCTACGCAGCTCAGACTGGGCGTGCTGTGCTGTGCTGCCTCTGCTTGCTGTTTCTCTCTGAAATGTTCAGCAGCATTTTCTCCTTCAGTGCTCATTCATCTGTTAGGTTTAATATTTTGACTCGCATCACTTCTGCTTAGTTCATGTGAATGGTGCTCGTGCACTGGCATGGATGTGGAGTGGAAAAATGAATCAATCTGGACAGTCCCCTTCACGAAGGATCTGTTTGGCAGTTTGCACAAAGGAATTTCTTCAAGGAAACGGTTTGTTTTCTTCCCAACGCTTTGCTGCCTGACTCCGAGCGACGCACAGCTCTGCAGCTCACGTCAAAATTGCTTCTCCCTGCAGTCCAGCCTCCGCATCCCTGGTTTGTTCAGATCTCCCTGGGAAGCTCCACCCTTCCTAACCAAATAACCACAGCTCCCTCACTCCTCCACCCCGTAGGCTGCGCTTGCTTTTCCATTGGCTGCCAGTACGATCTGCACGTGGAGGCAGCCCAGCACTTCTCGTGGCAGTTAGTTGGCCTTCTGCTTGCTGTGCAGCAGGCATGATTGTGGGCACGGTCCTGTTCCAGCCCAGCAGCTATGGCAAAGAGAACAAGCTGCTCTGCTGCCTTGGCAACGATGCCTCTGAGCCTGCTGGGTCGAGCTTCACAGGTAGGATGCTTAGGGAGATTGCAGCGTGCCCTCCTGTTCCTGTACTGCCCTGTTGGCTTAAAGGAGGGTGTGGAACCTCTCAGCTCTTTGTCTTGTGTGGGAGCAGGACTGAGATTGCCTGCTTTTATTCGGGATTATCAAAATGCTTTGTTTGTACAAGCGTTAGTGGTTCAGAAACACAGACCATGTCAGCGCCTGATGCGGTTCTGCTATGGAAGGTGAGTTGTATGCTGGGCTCTCATTCTGCTCTTGAACTAAAGAAATCCATAATTGTAGCCTCAGTGGCACAGGGTGGGAGGCAAAATGTCTCTTGGTGGTGGTGACTGAATAGGAAAGCATTCATGTCCGGGGGGAAGCAAAGTGTACTGTGGGAATAAAGGACAGGAAGGAGGTGGCTGAAGCATAACCTTCCTTGTAGAATAAATGATGATGTAAGTTCTCAACTGTGTAGGAAATGAAAGCAATCATATATGATTTATGGTTAGGCTTTGAGTTGATGTCAAAGAGAACTTCCCATTTTACTTCCTCGCCCTTGGTGTGACCGGAGCTCACAGCCTGTTCAGTGTGAGGCGTGTCCTTTGTGGTGTGATTTGGCTATCTCAGTTTCCTTACCGAGCTCCTTGTGATTACCGTACTGAACTCAGCTTGCTTATCCTTGCACTTGGGATGGCATGGATCCCACACTGCACTGAGCACCGTAGGTTATTAGGGATTGGATGCCTGGTATATGAGTTGGGCTAGCTTGAAAAGGAATCGTAAGTCATACATTGGTTGTGAAATAAAACAGGCGTATGTGTTTTTGTTTGAAGCTTTTGCTGTTTCAGCAGCTGTACAATTGAAAGGAAGAAGTAACTTAAACACCAGTAAGGTATTTCAGAGCAGAAAAGTCAGGATGGTTTTTGGAAGCTGCCTGCTTTTGTGTTTGCTGCTTGTACCAGCAGGGAAGCACTACTCAGGTTCTCTGTGCAGCACACTTGGTGAGCTGCTTTGCTCAAGGCACCAAACCCCCTCCTGCTTTTCTAACACGAGGCCTTGTTGGAGTATAAAGAATGTGTTATTTAATTAACCATCTATTTGTGCTCTACAAAGAGAGCTGGATTTAGGAACCATTGTTCTTTTCTGTTGCCACTTAAGCTGTTCCTGATGCATAATAACTGCACATGCACGTACACAAACCCAGCCCTAAAAAGCAGCAGCCATGTGCTGACAGCACAGTGTTATTACTCTTTATCTGACAGGCTGGGATGTTGGTAATTGCAGGTGATAGTTAAGAACAAGAAATATAGAAATACTGCATCTGCAGAGAACGAAGCCATACTTTGGTAGCTGTGGCTCTGTCACTTCTGCTCTTGCTGGGAGAACCTTGATAGAGTGGCACTTTGTCGTGGCTGGGAAGCAAGTTATTCGAGCAGTGTGATTACCAGAAATGCAGGCAAAAGCCACTTAGCTGTGTGTTTGGGAACAAACTAACAAACCTCAGTCATTTCCTTTCCCATCTATGTATAATAACGCTTAAAAACAATCGAACATGGATTCTGGGAAACCCCCTCTACACTGAAGTTTTCCAGGCTTGAGTTCCATCACGTGGCACAGATTCGACACGTGTTTGCCTGTTACTTGGCATAGACCTCTTCCTGTTCTGTCTCTCTGACTTCCCAACTCTCCCATCTGTGTTGCTCTCGAGCTCTTTGTTCTCTCCATGTGCCATGTAGACTGGCTGTTGCTCACGTATGTAAGTCTCATGAGAATGTGTGGGAGCCTGGTGGGGTGGATTCTCCTGCAGCAGCCTGCTTCAACACATCCTGGACCTGACTTCTCAGGCCCTCGGGAACAGGCCAGGTCTGCTCATGGGATGGTTTCATGAGCAGATTCAACGAGGGACATTGGGAACACGTGGTGGGGCAGGAACAGCCCTCAGTTGTGCCTTCGGAAGCATTACTTACATCCTTACACTTGCATATATTTTTGCCCCACGTGTAAGTAACTGCCTCGTCTTTCTTGTGTCTTCATACTGAAATGCAGCCAGCTGCTTGTTCCTGGGGAAACTTCAGTGTGGATTAGAAAACCCTTTTTCTATAAAAACCATTTCAAGACTGATTTTTCCTCCCACTTTCTTGTACTAGCAAGTATGCATCATCTGAAGCAGTATAACAGAATTGCCCTGTGTTCAGGAGCACTGCTCCCAAATACCTCGTGTTATCCTTATTACTTTCTATCCGTGCCAGTTTACCGCTTTATTATTTGCATAGTCTTGAAATGTGTCACAAATCACTACCATTCCTACTGACTCAGTTACTGTTGCGTATTATTTGTCATAATTCAGTCTGGTTTACCTCTATTCCTAACACTGCTTTCAAATCCAAGCCACTTATCTCAGCCACGGAAACAAAGATTGAAAATGTAACGTTGCAAACTGTAAAAGTTCATTACTTCACATCAGAAGGGCATTTTTTATTTCTTCCACACACTGTGCAGTGGGAGCTCTGCTCTGCTGCGTGCCGGGCTTTGATTTACTTACAGCTGTAATTTCCTCTTCTGCTCTTCCTTCAGAGGCCCTGCACCGCCCCTATGGTTGCGATGTTGAACCCCAGGCACTGAACGAAGCCATTAGGTGGAGCTCCAAGGAGAACCTGCTGGGAGCCACTGAGAGCGATCCCAACCTCTTTGTTGCACTTTACGACTTTGTAGCAAGCGGTGACAACACACTCAGTATCACCAAAGGTGAGGATCTGAGTTGCAGAGCAGCCGCAGGCCGTATGCTTAGCAAGAGAAAATAGAACCCTGAACGCTTCTGCTGTTGTTCCATTGGAAAGAGTGAGTGCAGTTAGAAATTATTCTCGAACCAAGGATTACAAGCCTATGGTCTCTCTCTCTTGTGTTGGAGAGACACCTGCTGGGCAGTTCTAGTACTGGTACACCTTGGAGTAACTGGCCAAGGATCTAAACCGAGTACATCCAGGCTCCCCAGCTCCCTGGCTGTGAGACATCTCTGTGAGGCAGAGGAGAACCTTTACATTATCGGTGATAACAGAATTCAGGAGCTTTCAGCTGCAGCCAAATCAAGAATTAAGAACGTCACACAAGAATTTCTGTTTAGTAAGTATATCAGAATATGCCTTTCTGCCCAATTGTTAAAAAACCAAATGCCACTTAAGGTTTCAGGATGGAGACAAACCTCATTCTTCCAAGAAACAAGGAAAACATTTCTCTAGTCTAAAATGTGGACTGCAAGAAGCTTTGTGAGCTCGTTGTTTACACTGCAGTAAGTTAGTCAAGCGTTTTGGCTGAAACTTTACTCGTAAGTACTTCACATATACCAGTTCACTTAGGTCACTGCTGCAAGATTTTTATTATTTAGCTACGAAACAAGGCTTAGTCAGCTGTGAATGTCTCTTCATGAGACCCGGTAGATCATATTGTGCTTACTTTGCTTTTTTTCCTCTTGGGTCGTAGGTGAGAAGTTGCGAGTCCTGGGTTACAACCAGAATGGTGAATGGAGTGAGGTACGTTCGAAGAATGGGCAGGGCTGGGTACCAAGCAACTACATCACACCAGTGAACAGCCTGGAGAAGCACTCGTGGTATCACGGGCCGGTGTCACGCAGCGCAGCAGAGTATCTGTTGAGCAGCCTCATCAATGGCAGCTTCCTGGTTCGTGAGAGCGAGAGCAGCCCAGGGCAGCTGTCCATCTCGCTCAGGTACGAGGGACGTGTTTACCACTACAGGATCAACACCACCTCAGATGGAAAGGTAAGGATTTCTGCACAGCGCTGTGGGGAAAAGAAATCTAGCTGCCTTCTGCAGATGAAAATTGCACAGAGGAACATTCATTTGCTCAACACAACTGAGAACAAGTACTCTAACGTCTGGTTCTATTACTGTTTTTGTTTTTTTTTTCCATATCTGTTGGAATGTTTTTACTGTATCCATTTTCCAGCATAACTGAAAGCTCTCAGCAGCCTTTACCTAAGCAGATTCCTGATTCCGTCCTGACAGGTGTACGTGACAGCAGAAAGCCGTTTCAGCACGCTAGCAGAACTCGTGCACCATCACTCCACAGTAGCAGATGGACTGGTGACGACTCTGCATTACCCAGCACCCAAGTGCAATAAACCCACTGTGTATGGGGTGTCCCCCATCCACGACAAGTGGGAGATGGAGCGGACTGACATCACCATGAAGCACAAACTCGGGGGAGGGCAGTACGGCGAGGTGTATGTTGGTGTCTGGAAGAAATACAACCTCACCGTTGCTGTGAAAACATTAAAGGTGAGTTATCAGATTGTTGCACGCTGTTAATTTGGTCAGCACTGATGATAAGTAGAAGGAAATTGTAACTTCCTTAGTTATACCACCTAATGTTGTGACTGTCTGAAAATGGAGCGTGCTGATCTGTATAAAATCCGTGCTTTGAGAGTAGCTTTGCAGAACAAAGATAGCTTGTTGAGCTTGCAGCAGTGCAGGTAGCTTAGAAACAACTTTTGGCCCAATGGGCTCCTGCAGAAACTGCACGTCCCAGCCAGGCCTGTAGGCATGGTTACCACTTCTACTTCCCTTCCCTCAGAAAAGGTGTGGAAGCTGTAAGAAATAAAAGGTGTTGGAAGTATGTTTTACAACTTCTCCCATCTTTCTGGAAAACTTCAGCTTCTCCATTTTTATTTCTCTCAGAGCCTTCTATTTGTTTCAACATGACCGCTCTTGGATGTTAACATTTTAGGTACACCCCCACCTAAATAAGGGAGATTTCAAATTTAATTTTTACAGCTAGGCAGAACTAAGTGACTTTTAGAGTCATCCTTTTTTCAGCCACAGTAGATACCTAATTGGTAGAACCTAATGCTTTCCAGAGGTTGTACATCTTATTTGGCTGTGCTGCAGGCCAGCTTTTCAGGGGTGTTATGACATTTTTGCTTTAGTAAAAGCCAAAACATCAGAATGGAGATAAGGATACCATTCAGCTAGAATGTGTAGCGTTGAGCAGACCTTGGTCATGAAGATAAATCTTCTCTTCTGTGTTTGTCTAGGAAGATACCATGGAGGTGGAAGAGTTCTTGAAAGAAGCTGCTGTGATGAAGGAAATCAAGCACCCAAATCTAGTGCAGTTATTAGGTTAGTGAAATACCTTGATCTTTCTGTTCTTATTCAGGTTTCTGCCAAAATGTAATCCATCTTGTTGAAAAAAAGTGGCAGATTTATTTATATAGTTTTTTGAATCAGGTCAGATTATGAGGTGGTATTTTTGACTGCTTTCTCCTTACTATAGCAAAGTTGAGCTGAGACACCAGTTCTAAATAAAACATCAAATATTGTCACATTAGTGACATGACTTTGCTCTTGGGGCACTGTATAAAACTTGCAGTATCAACCTCCTGTTAAACTGTACCATTGGCTTTAGCCATTCTCCTGGATTCAGTTATCAGTGAAGTCAGATCCTCTTCAACTCAGTTAAGCCAGCCCTACAAAAGTATATACAAAGATTTTTAATGAGACATTTTAAACTTTTACTGGTGTTTATTTCCATCTGGACTTTTGCTGTCTTCGGGAGCAAAGCTGTCAAGCCAAGCCTAGGATGAAAGGAGAAATGTGAAGAACGTGAAGGATTTTAATAATGTCATCTATTTTGTACCCATTTAAAAAATGGACACAGATGAAGGTCACCCAGCCCTGTTTGCTTCCGGACTAAAACAGTTTCTCATTAGAGATGCATTTTTGCTCCTGTATGTGGATAATGGTATCAGCACGCATTCAGCAGTGCTGCAGTGAGAGTTCACAGAGATTTGACATGAGTATTCTGTTGCCTTCCTCCTCCACTCATACATACTTTGTACATAACTGCAATGACTGTAGCAAGGAGTAATCTGAGCAGTGTGTGAGAATGCTGCTTTAGGAGCAGGTCCCACTGCTCTGATCCCTTACCCAGCTAGCATACATGGGAGTGCTTCACATTACTCTGTCGTGACATTCCAGCCTGGATGTCTTGCTGCTGACAGGTACCCACTTCCAGTTGGCCACTCTTTAGCTTTAGGAGAAGAGGGAAAGGAAAGTAAATAATGGGTGTTCAAGATATGTCCTGTTTCGTTCTGTAACCCTCCAAACAACAATGTATAGTATATATACGTATAATATACCTCCTTTATGCATAACATGTAGGAAAAGTGGTGCTTTGGTAGACACGTTTCTCATCATCCATGGATGGATGTGTAAATAGAAGCAATGAACTTTAAGCTGGGCTGCACTGATGCAGGTCTTGTAGATGAAAGGCCTGGATTTTCAGGGAAACTCTCATTGCTAGAGACTGCAACAAATGGGAATTAAATCAGGCATACTGGTAGGCTAGGGAAAAACCAGCAGCTTTATTCACATGCCTTCTCCTCACTGCTAGGTGTGTGCACCCTGGAGCCCCCCTTTTACATCGTGACAGAGTACATGCCATATGGGAACTTGCTTGACTATTTACGGGAATGCAACCGGGAGGAAGTGAGTGCTGTTGTGCTGCTCTATATGGCCACTCAGATATCCTCTGCTATGGAGTACCTGGAGAAGAAGAACTTCATTCACAGGTGGGTAAGATGGCACTGAGAAGCAGAAAGGGACAAACTCTGCAAACACAAGACTGTGTTTAAACGCTCTGTGTGCTTTCTTCTTCATACAGGGACCTGGCAGCACGGAACTGCTTAGTTGGAGAAAACCACGTGGTGAAGGTGGCTGACTTTGGCTTAAGTAGGCTGATGACTGGAGATACCTACACAGCTCATGCTGGAGCCAAGTTCCCAATCAAATGGACTGCTCCTGAGAGCCTGGCCTATAACACCTTTTCCATCAAATCAGATGTGTGGGGTAAGAAAACTCCACTTCACTGTTATATTCTGTTTCATTCTGGCTTTTAATTTGCCACCCTGGAGAGTAAAGTGTACTCTGGCCTGGGCAGAAACATGGGAGGAACATGCCAGGTCACAACTTCACAAATTGTTAATGTCTTCACCTAGGCTGGCCTAAAGAGTCTGACTCTAGCTGCAGCGAAGGCCAAAATGTAAGAGCAGCATACCATGCGGGCAGTCTTATGACCAGGAATTTTATTTTCTTCCTTCTGCAGCCTTTGGGGTGCTGTTATGGGAAATTGCTACCTATGGGATGTCACCGTACCCAGGCATTGATCTCTCTCAGGTGTATGATCTGCTGGAAAAGGGCTATCGGATGGAACAACCGGAGGGATGCCCTCCAAAGGTTTACGAACTGATGAGGGCCTGTGAGTATCTTCTTCCTGTTTGGGGAACAAAGCCTGGCAAGGGTGGGAGAAATCTGTAGTCAGTTCCTAAGTCCTTACTTCTTAGATGCCATTTTGTTAGCTGATGTGAAAAAGTCCCTGTCACCTGACATATACCTGGTCACTGATGCAAAGTGAGTCTGGTCTCCAGAGAACAAGAACTCTCAAGAACTGTCATCTCTGATTACAGCTAGGTAGCTCTTTGTGGCAAATTGTAGTCACTTGTGAGCAGGACTCTTAATCTGCAATCACCAAAAAAGAAGGAAATTTAGTTCTTAGCAAACACAGCACCTCTGCAGGAGACAAGCAGCTGATACGGTCACACAAACTTATCCTCCAAGTGTGCTGCTTAGCATTTGCCACAAAGAGCTCTCTAATACTGCATAACAGATTTTTAATCTACTAATGAAAGACAGAATAACAAATTATCTCCTACCTGTTACAGACTTACCCTGCTTTCTCACACTGCAGGTTGGAAGTGGAACCCACCAGACCGACCTTCCTTTGCTGAGACTCACCAGGCTTTTGAAACCATGTTCCACGACTCGAGCATCTCAGAGGGTGAGAGCCCCTGTTGTTTCGTTTCTGAGCAGTGGTAGTGTTTATCCTACAGAGTGCTGTCTCTTAAGCACAGGCTCTTAAAGCTTATCTGCTTGCTGTGGAGGCTGTGATAAGGCTTCATCCTCTACTTCTTATTCATATGTCTGTAAATACATGCTCTTACTCCTGGCACAAATACTGAATAAATTTTAGATGCGTCAGTGCAGAGACTGCACAGTAATTAACTCGAACACCAAGATACCAAAGAGTTCGTTTAAAGAATATTGTCTCCTTTACTAGAGGAAGCCTCTTGTTTCCCAGACTAAAGGAGTTAGGAATAGCGAGTGATGCGAGGGGAGAGAGAAAGATGCATGCATATCACATTCTGTTTCTGATTGCAGAAATTAGTGTAGTGAAATACTACTCTATTAGCTCTTACTTAAAAAGTCTGCCTCAATATCTGGATTTTCTACTTAGCTATTCTTTTAGGAGAAAATCTATGCAACTCAACTTTCAAATCTGGTCAGCTAGGAGAGGTGTGATACCAGGCAAAGGAGCACAAATAGTTTCAGCATCTCAAATTCTGAAATCAAGTATGAAAATCCACGCACTTCCCTACTACAGAAAAATCACACCAGATGAAATTCTACCAGGGAGGATCTGTAACAGGCACATCAAGGGACCTACACAAACAATAACCTGGGGCTGTACGGGAGGGTTTTTTGCTTAGTGTTTTTAAATCGCATACCTTGTGTTGATACTGAGGAGGAAATGTAAAATCTTCATTTCTAATAGAGATGTGCAGCGTTTTGCCTCAAAGCAGCGTACGTCTAAGAGTCAGAAAGAACACAGCTTTGAGGCAACTAACAAGAGGCACCTTATTTAGAACGGGAAGAAAATGCATTCATTGTGAACTTTAGCACTTGAGCAACCTTAACCCAGCAAAGAACTAGATATATACCAGAGCCTCACTTGTGCAGATCCTATCACCATTTTGGGCTGGATTTACAAAGATTAGTAAGTTAGTTTGACTTCTGTTTGTAAAATAAGGTTTACCCTAAGCACCTCTGAATTTGCAAAAAGCTAAATTTATAAACTACCTGAATTCTCAGTCACGTCTTCTTGCTGGTCTGGAACTGGAGTAGAGATCCATATTTTATTTTGTTTTTCTTCTGGATTTGTTCCAACTATTCTACTTACTGTTCCTCCTTATAGAGGTAGCAGAGGAGCTTGGAAGAACAGCCTCCTCCTCATCCATTGTTCCTTACCTGCCCCGGTTGCCCATGCTTCCCTCCAAGACAAGAACACTGAAGAAACAGGCAGAGAACAAGGAGAACATTGAAGGAACACAGGATACCCTGGAGCATTCGGCATCCAGCTCCGCACCAGGTATGAGCTCTAGGGCACTCACACTGAGGCTGTGTGTTCTGGTATAGATCTGCTCCCAGTATAAAGACAAGCAGAAGAGAACAGAACATCCACCAACTGGAGACCTTTCAACCAAGTATCCTGCCAGGATGGCTTGTAAAATTTCACATTCTAGTCAAGATACGATTAACGGTGTTGGCTTCTTTCAGTTTGTAGCCTGACTGCAGGACTTACAATATTACTCTGGTAGGAGAGGCAGGGCTGTGGGTACTCTTCCTGGATTAATGAGGTGGAGAGATCTGAATAATAGCAGATTTGCTCCCTGAGAGAGCTGAGGGATGAGATGAGTCATGGGGAGGAACCCTGCATAGTCTTGTTCTTCAGTGACAGAACGATACAGAGCAGGGTGGGAGCCTGGGCCCAGTACAGGTGTCACTCATTCCTGAGAAGGCAGAGGAACTACTTTTGACACCTGAGATGATGTCTGTACAGGCACAGTTCTTTTGGGTTCTGCTCTTGGTTTGCAGAACAAAGAACCCAAATGTTGGGACATGAAGCAGGTCTGTGGCAAATGTGTATGTGGGGCTCCAGCTTTCTTCAGCCTTATATAAGCTGGCACTCAAGTTAACTCTCATCCAGCCAAAGTATTCTAGGCTGATGCTTTGAGCAGCAGTGTCATGAGGGCTGTTTGCCAGCCTGATATTTCCTAGTAACTAGTAAACACGGCAGCTTTTGCAATGTCCTTTTAGTAAATTCCAGTGCATTTTTTTAATTTTAAATTTGATTTAACTAAATTTTTAAGATAACAGCTTTCAAACTGAAATTGACAATGCAAGAGGTTTTCTTTTATACTTTGCAGTATCTGGGGAAGGAGAAAAGAACTACAGCAAGGGGGTAAGAAACTGAGGGAAAAGGGCAGCTTCACTTTCTGCTGACCTTCTGCTAAACTGCTTCCCCAGACAACAGACAGGTCACAATGTTAAAAAAAATTGAAATCTCAGAAATAAAAGCGTCACCATCCTTTCCCAGTCTTTCTCTGCAGATCCTGTGTAACTAAAATGTTGGGCCCTTACAGCCTTCTGGAGGATAGGGAGGTGGAAATGGAAATAGATTTTGTAGATTCATTCTTGTTTCTTCCTAGGTTTTATCAGAAGCACACAGCCAACAAGTGGGTCTCCCGCACTGCCTCACAAGCAGAGGGACAAGTCACCCAGCAGCCTGCTGGAGGATGCCAAAGAGACCACTTTCACCAGGGACAGAAAAGGTGGCTTCTTCAGCTCCTTCATGAAGAAGAGGAATGCTCCCACACCTCCCAAGCGCAGTAGCTCCTTCCGGGAGATGGAGAATCAGCCCCACAAGAAATACGAGTTAACGGGTAACTTCTCATCTGTTGCTTCCTTGCAGCACGTGGATGGCTTCGCTTTTGCTCCCACACAGCAGGACGCAAACCTGGCACCACCCAAGTGCTACGGTGGGGGCTTTGTGCAGAGGACCTTCTACAATGATGATGGCACTGGTACCAGCAGCGGTGGGGGTGTGAGCACTGGTGGTGGGTGGTCTGGCATCACAGGTTTCTTTACACCACGCTTAATTAAAAAGACACTGGGTCTACGACCAGGAAAGCCCACTGGCAATGAGGAAGCATCAAAGCCTTTTCCAAGGTCGAACTCTACATCTTCCATGTCCTCAGGGCTTCCAGAGCAGGACAGAATGGCAATGACCCTTCCCAGGAATTCCCAGAGGTCAAAAATCCAGCTGGAACGGACAGTGTCCACCTCCTCTCAGCCTGATGAGAGCACGGGGAGGGCAAATGACCTGCTGCCCAAAAGGTTTGAAGAAGGTTCTGCTTTGACCAGAGAAAGACCAAAAGCAAAACTCTTGCCAAGGGGTGCCACAGCTCTCCCTTTCCGAACCCCCTCCAATTCAGAGGAAAAGGAGATTCCAGGGCTAGCAGCAACTCCTAAAAGCAAAGAAAAGAACAGTGGCCCTCGGCAAGGGGCCTTCGAGGATGGCGAGAGACCGGGGTGGTCCTCTCCAGTAAAGGCTGCAGCAATACTTCCAACCACTCATAACCACAAAGTGCCAGTCCTAATCTCACCCACTCTAAAACACACTCCAGCAGATGTGCAGCTCATTGGCACAGACTCTCAGGGTAATAAATTTAAGCTCTTATCTGAGCATCAGGTCACTTCTTCCGGTGACAGGGACCGGCCCAGACGGGTAAAACCAAAGTGTGCTCCACCTCCACCACCAGTAATGAGGCTCCTACAGCAGCCAGCTGCCTGCTCAGATGCAGCAGAAGAGCTCTGCAATGCAGCGGGAGCGCAGCACGGGCTGGAGTCAAGCGAAGGGAGTAAGAAGGCAGCAGCAGCACCTGTCAGTGGGAAATCTGGGAGGCCCATGATGCCTCCACCTCAAGTGCCTCTGTCGTCGTCTTCCACCTCCCCAGTGAAAATGGCCAATGGCACAGCTGGCACAAAGGTAGCATTAAGAAAGACCAAACAGGCAACTGAGAAAATCCCAGCAGATAAAATCAGCAAGGAAGCATTGCTGGAGTGCGCCGATCTTCTCTCGAGTGCCATCGCTGAGCCAACACCAAACAGCCAGCTGGTGGACACAGGGCATCAGCTGTTGGATTACTGCTCAGGCTACGTGGACTGCATTCCGCATACACGCAACAAATTTGCCTTCCGGGAAGCCGTGAGCAAACTGGAACTCAGCCTGCAGGAACTGCAGGTGTCCTCAACAGCTGCTAGCATCCCTGGGGCAAACCCCGTCCTTAATAACTTATTGTCGTGCGTCCAAGAAATCAGCGATGTGGTGCAAAGGTAGCTACTGTCAATCTGGGTAAGAGAAATACACGTGGGGTGGGGGGGACTTTTTTCTGTACTGATGCTTTCAAAAGGAAAGACTGATACTTGAGTATGTGAAGTACCTCAGATCACTGAGTTCTCACGTTTACAAGTTCATCTCAGAAAATGGGGATGGAGAGGGTAGATTCAAGCTGTAAGGGGCAGAACATCAAGTATTTGTCCCTACCTTGCCAGTCTGGTCTGCTCAGTATGGCAAGGCAAGGAAGATCCTTGCTCCTCCCTTTGACAGGCAGGAGAATCGATGGCAGGTTCTCGCTCTGGGAAGGACGGACGGTCTGGCAGCCGGAGTACTGGAGTGGCTGCCGGCCCCTTGGCTGTACAGATGCACCCCATCAGCACTAACACACGCTTTTGGGCTCCTGACAAGGCGAGGAAGGGCCCTGGGGCTCTGCTGGTACCAGCTGCTGAGCAGTCCTGGCTGGGCAGCTCTGAAGGAGCAGGCTGTGTGCAGCTGGGGGCAGGTCTAATGCACTGACAGTATTCAGAGCTGCTGGAGGTGGATGCACTAGCCTCAGTGGCTTACTTCCACAGTGCTGTTGCTGCTGTAATGAGAACTGCAAAATTAGTTAATATATGAAATTATCCCTTTTCCCTCCTGTCCACCTCATCTTCCACATGTTCTCGTCTTCATTGTAGCTGAGGCATCAGGAATGCTGGGCAGACTTACCACTGGAATTACCCCCTTCCCACCACACTGCCTTCACTCAGTCGATTCCTATTTCTAGTGGTCTAGCATGAGTGCTGCTTGATGGTCATTGGTTGTGAGTAGTTTGGGGCTCTTGCACAACTTGCCAATGTTAATGGGATAGGGTGTTGTTTTGTTGGTTTTTTTTTTTTTTAAAGCTCTAGATTGTTTTTAACTCGTTACCAGGTTGACTCCCCAGTTCAGTTTCAGCACCTTGAGGCCCATGGGAGGCAAGGCAGACCCTCTGCCACCAGCAGCCCCTAGCTGCAATCTGCTTACCTTCAGCAGGCAGTGCTGGAGCAGTCAGAACAGCGTGGCCTGCCTGCAGGTCTTCCTGCACCACTCCCTCCTCCTGACACAGCACAACCACATCACAGCGCTTTCTGGGATTTCTTGCTCTTGCTTACCAATCTTGCAGGCTTCCACTGTCTGGGGGCGTGAAGGTGACTAGGTATGTCAACACATGAGTCACAGCCATCTTTTTTTAGTTTCTGTATTTTGACAACTGGACCAGAATCTCCTGCTGTGTAAACTGCACTCTGCCTGAAACGTGACAGCAGCGTTAGGGCCTTGCTTGGAGAGCTTCCACTGGAACATGGTCTCTGCTGGTCTACTGACAATCCCAGAAGGCAGGCAGTCATGTGGCTGGTCTCTTTCCGTCCTGGTGCTGTTTGTTGACTGTTGTGGCCTCAGAAAGCTGGCGTTCTGTGCATGTGCAAGACTGGCAAGTACAGAGACCTCAACTACCTGTTGGTTAGAGAGAAGAAGCAAACAGGCCTGATACCTGCATCCAAATACCTGTTACCCTGCATGCTGCTGCTCACTTCACACTGTTTGTGATGACAGAGGATCTGGCTTGCTTTGCACCTTAAATCTTTTTTTTTTTTTCTTTTTTAACTTGTTTTTAAAGCGTGACTGTGCTGCTTTTAGGTTGAGCATTTAGAGTTGAGCTGGAGCACAAGTGTGAATTCAGATGGTTGGCACTCAGGCATTCCTTGTCTGCCTACAAGCATTGCCTTGTTGGTGCTCAGAAGCAGGCTGGACCTCTTGGCACATGCCACTGTTGTTTCCATGGAACACGGTGAGATGTGGCCTGAACCATTCTTAGTAATGTGCCCGTGTCTGAGAATCCTCATATTATTTACTAGTCTGTGGTAGATAAAGTTGTGTGTCACGCTGCATGAATGTGCACCAGTGGAGCAGTATGCGAGGTGAAATAGACCACGTGTGCTTCACTGTCAAAGTGAGTGAAATAATTTAAAAAAAAAAAAAAAATCCTTCCACCCCAATCAATAGGTATTAAGGTAAATTAATTGTTCCTACAAGACGGCAAGCTGATCCATTTGTGGGTTAGTCATCCTTACCTCATGGCACCAAGCCCACCTGGAAGAGCCTGCTGTCTCATTCTGTAGTAAAATTTCCAGCTTGTCCTGGATCTCCTCTGGGTCTTGCACTTCAGCTGCAGGTCCCTGGGGCAGTTATTCAGCAGGAAGGCAGAGCACCTAACAGCTATCTTGTAGACTTTACTGAGGGCTTTTGTGGTTTACCTTATCTGCTTCAGTCATCTTTATTGAACATGTGCATCACTGCACACCAAATTAGCTGCCTTTAGAAAGCAGACCCGTAAAGGGAAAAAATCTGAAGGCATTGCTTCATGTTGCCTTCTTAACAATCAGGAGGAGTGGAAAGGTATGAGAGCTTTCTTGGTGTCAGAAAGACTGGTCCTGTTTGCCCTGCAGACAATCGTGTGGTTTCATCACTGTACTGCTTTTCAGCCCAGTAAAAGCCAACTGGAACTGAAGTGGTTATTCTCAGGGGAAAGGTATTTTAACCAGAACATTTTAAAAGTGTTATTCCAGTTCTGCTGAGTATTTTAAAAGAAGCTTTTTAAAATTTATTTTTTCCTGAATGTAGGTCTTCCAAAAAAGCTCCTGCAAAAGTGACAGAATAGCAAACAATTCCCGGAATTCTTAATTATTAGAACAGACCCCTTTCAACTCTTTCACACCCTGCTTAAGAAACAAACTGTGCCCCAGCAAAGGGCTGGCTACCCTCCCCATGTTTGCTTTCTTTGAGTGCTCCCTGTTTTCTCCTCCCACACAGAGGTAGTTAGCAGGGACACAGCTGTGGGGAGTTAGAAGAAGCAGAATTCACCTGCTCTCACAGGATCGCAAACAGTTGGGGCAGCTTCTCTCCCACCACTGTTACAGGTCCTTTCCCTCTGCTAGATTTGCCTTTCTGTTCAGCCTTAAAGGTCTCAACCATAGCAGCTTCTCTGCTTTCAGCTTTGCACAGTCTGTGTCAAGTACTGTATGGATGGCAAAGCCCCGTTACTTCTTCCAGTGAAGAGCATCTCTTGCTCCAGCCTTTGTGGATATGACAACCTCCTCTTGTGTTTCCTTTCTTCACTGCTGTGAGAAGGCCTCGTGTGGTAAAGATGCAAATGCAGCTGGGCTCTCTAACTTGCACTATGGTCTAGAATTGAAGGCAGTCATCTTTGCAGCAGGTTGTGGCAGACCATAGGGGCCTGGTAAGGGCAAGCTCAGAGCAAGGCAGTGTGGGGAATTTCTCTCCCTAGCTCCCAGGGGAGCAGCCGACCTGCAGGTGCAGCTTTCTGCACTGTATGCCCTTCTTAACCCTGGGCACAGTGCACTTGGCTGGCTGGGTGGCAGCACACAACTGGCTGTACTTCTCATCAGTGCTGGCAGGACTGAATTAAGAGCTTTGGTCTTAGGACTGCATCAAACTTTGAAGCTGGGAGAGCAGAGCTAAACAGGGCAGCATTCCTGATGCAGAACACAGGGCTGTTCTCTCTGTTCCTTATCCTCACAGAAGAGGCTCCTCCTGAGCATCACTGACCCAGTGTCAGCAGGGAGCAGCTGGTGTAAATGGGCCGTGGGCACTGGGGTACTCTCAGGCCTGGAGTGTAGAACAAACCCTCAGCCTATTCCCTGATAGTAGGAAGTGACAGCTTCTGGGACGTATCTGCAGTACCTGCAAGATGAGATATACCTGTACCAAAGGAGGTCGTCTTCCCAGCATGGCTGCTGTGCATGAGGGTGTAGAGCCTGCTCAGCATGGCATGCTGCGGGCATCAGTACTGAACTCACAGAGGGCAGGAATGGATTAAATCAAACACATTAATCACCAATCACTCTACAGTGTTGTCAACTGTTTTGTTTTTAATTGTTATTGTAATATATTTTGGTTGTTTTTCTAATTTAATTCTCTCACTATCGTCTGACTGTGAACTGCGAACAGTGTTAAACTTGATGTAAATAAGGCCCTTGGAAGGGCCTCTTTGCCTGTTGTTCCACAAAGTTTTGCCAATTTGCATTTTGTTTTAAATAAAGGTTGCAATATTTTATTGGCAAAAAAAACCTTGCCTAGACATCGCTTTATTTTTTTAAGAAGCAGGTTATTTTTTTTAACCTGCACTGTACTAATCCAAAGCCAGTTACTCAAAAAACCAAAACTTTACTGACCTCACGCTGGCTTACACAAGTGACCAAACAGATCAGCTGGTTGTAAAGGAGAGCCTAAACTGTGCTGTTCTACAGGGCTGCATCCTCACTGAAGAGCTGCTTTCCCTCAGGCACCCCTCTGCTGTTTCCAGGACTGACATATGTGATGAAATGACAATCCATAAACCAACTCTGAGCAGTGCCTGATAAAAGTAGACGTAGAACTTAGGTCCAGCCTCGAGTCAGCAGCCAAGCTTAAGCTAACTTTGCACAGAGAGAAGCAAGATGAGCAGCTGATTCGCCTCCCTGCCTTGGACCACACAGCCTCATTAGATTAGATCGGCAACCTCAGAGGCTGCAGAGCAGTGCTCAGCCTGTCCCTGGAGTTGTGCTGCTCATCACTGGCACTGCTGAGAGGTTCCAAGCTTAAAATAGATCAAAGGTCCGCACATGAGGTAGCTGAGCTGTCCTTGGCAGCTGCTGATTCACCTCACCGTACAGCAGCTGTGTTGGAAGGGAGTTTTGACCTCGAGGTCACAAAGTGATTCTTGTATCACCGTTGAAGTATTTTGGTCCATTCTTATCACCTGGCAAGTATCCAGACAGCAAACAGCCCCTTGGTGTAGTAATGCTGATACCAGCCAAAACCCCACAGCATGCAACATACTGGGGGGAAAAACTATCTTATTCCAGCTCTGAAACCCAGAATTCAACTGCAACCTGTTCTTTCACCCACTGTCCTCCTCAAGCTGCCCTTTGCCCATGTCTGTCTCTCCCCAAACCAGTTCCTGCAATGCAGCAAACACGCTCTTCACCAAATGGCTCAGAGAAGTGATCTCGGCAGGAGCTCACCTCATCCCACAGCTGCTTCCATGGAACAAAGACCAAGAGAGCGGAGAGAAGGTCACTCCAAAGCAAAAGGCTGTAGGTTTAAAATCTCCAGTGGAGATGAAGCAGTCATTTTCTGTATGTGACTGAGGAAGCTGTGGACAGGGATGAGGCCATGGCTTGTCTGGATCGGTCTGGCCTGGGCCTTCGCTAAGTGGCAACAAACTGGCAATACCCCCACTCACATGAAACTAAGCATCTGTCAGCACAACCAAATCACTGCTTCAGGGTAAAAGGAGGGAGTGAGAAACACCATGTGGACTTAAAAACCCAGCCGAGCTCAGCCTGCTGGCACCCCAACTGTAAGGTTGGGCAGAGTGCACTGCCTTCCCTGTGAGCAGCCCTCAAAGTAATATGGAGTTCAGTTCCTGCACCTGTGCAGGGATGATCTGCTTGCCTGACCTCGTGCAAGGAGAGCAGCTCCTGGTGTACAGAATCAGCTTCACCAGGGATGTAGTCCCACCTGGTGTTCAAGGAAGGAAGTAATTGATGCGCTGTGATACAGATTTACAACCTTGTGCAGAGAAAAGCTTCTCTTCTTTGGGGACAAACACCATCATCCTGGCAACCTCATCAAGGGCTGCCTCTGTGTAGGGAAGTCCACGGGCCAGGAACGCATCCCGTGCGCAGAGCTTCACGTGGTGGTATTCCAGAGGCAGGAATGGCACAAAGAAATCAACGAGGTTCTCTTCAAGAAGATGGCTGCGGGCATAACCATTCTCTGCAGCAAAAAGCAAGACAAAGCAAGCTTCAGCCACCTGAGAGCTGGCAGCTCTGGGACTGAAAGGGAGCAAGACTGGCTCAGCTCCTCTTCCCATGTGCCTTGCTGCCATGCTCACTAGGCTGAGTTATGTGGAAGAAGGGAAGGGTATGTCAACACTTTTCCAGATGTTCCTGAAGCATAAAGCTGAAAAGGAAGCCCCAGCCTGGTGTTCATGGGCATGTTTGTGACTAGGCAGGCTGCCTGCTGCAGCAGCCTGGCTCCTACCTGCAAGCTGCAGCATCTCCAGCTGCAGCTGTTGCTCCAGGAGCTCCACAGGGATCTCCTCCCGTGCCCGTCCAGCTCGCCAGAAGTCCAGGGCGACCTCGTTGATGGCACTGCCACCAATATTGCTGCAGACAGAAGAGAAGTCACTCCACCATGTTACCAGGCTCAGAGCTGCCAGCAGCCTCCTCTACAGGCAGAGCTCAGCAGTTCTGTGTACAGCAAAGCAATCACTGTGCCCAATCAGCACCTGAAACATTCACACAGATGAATGGTGTTCTGAAGGAATCTGTACAGCTATCTTCCATCTTGTCAGCCCAGGCCTGGGGCAACCGCTTGCTCTCCCACGTGGGGCCAGGAGCCAACAGAACCTCTGTTTCTATCAGTACCCTGCCCTGTCTGGGAAGTCACTGACCCCTCAGGTGACACTTGGCTCCACAGCAAACCCTCAGTGAGCCCCTGCCAAGTCCAAGCCAGAGGGCAGAGTACATGGCAGGAGTCCCATGAGAAGAAAAGGGCAGGACAGGGACCTTTCCTGGTGAGGGATGCAGGGTCCAGGCAGCCATTGAGGCTCCCAGGGCAGCCCCCACACCTCAGAACGCAGCCCCTGATCTGAGCACCCTCCCCCCCCAGGGAGTTGGTGATGCTGGGAACAAGCTGGGGTTACCCAGAGATGTGGAGGAAGCCTTGTCCTTGGAGACACCCAAAGTCAGGATGGATGAGACTCTGAGCACCTGATCGACCTGTAGGCATCCCTGTTCACTGCAAGGGAGTTGGGCCAGACAACCTTTAAAGGTTCCTTCCAACTCTAATGATTTTGTAATTCTGTGTGGGGGACTTGGGTCTCATACCTATTTTTCCTTGTGTGTCAGAGACTGCAGATGGTGGTTCCACAGATGGTGGGGAGGTAAAATGAAGAAGCCATCACCACCTCCCTTTGCCACCTTGCCAGCACAGCTCATACCCATCCTAGTCCATTTGGCTGAGCGGTGGCCATTTGCTCAAGCCCAGCCACAGGTGCAAATTCAGGCCACATCCAGACAAGGCTGGGCCACAGCCAGCCCTGCGACAACAGGTCTGTGTCACACTGCCACTAGGCATAATGAAACCCCCCCAGGACTGATTACACACTGCTGCAGCTCAAGACGCCCTGCTCTGGTTGGTGACACAAAGGGGCTGACGTGGGCACTGGGGCTGTGCAGCATGCCAGGTAGGTGGACCAAGGCAGCTCCACACAGCTGGCAGCATGCCTACTCTGCGCAGAGTGGACAGGACACATTAGGTCAGCCCTGTAGCACCAGGTCCAGAGTCAGGTCTTCTATGAGCAGAGAAGCTTCCCTAGGGAATCGCTGAGCTTGGAGGTCAGCACACTTGCCTGGATGGTGTAAAGTGAAGGTAAAATTCCCTTTCAGACGGGGGGGGAACTGAATATAGTTTCCCCACATACCAGGCCAGGCAAGTGGGACCTCTCCACATGGCACAGCCACGTCCCGCAAGGACCTGCAGTCTTGGCTGTGCTCCCTGCAGTGTAGGGTCTCCCTGCTCACATACAAGATGCAGAATGACACCACACTATCTCTGAACCTCACTGGTGCCCAGGCACCAGCTCAGCTAGGCCTCAGCTCCTCAGCAGCAGCAAGGAAAGCTGGCCATGGAGGCAACCACCCCTCGGAAGAGCTGGGCATCTCTTCCCTCACCTCTGCATTCCAAGCCCCTCATATCACACACTTTCAGGGGCTTTGTCCCTCCCCACATCCTTGGAAGCCCAGGAGTTACCTGAGGAAGAGGAAGATGGATCTCCGGTCATCTTGCTGGCTCTTGTCAGAATGAGCCACGAAGGGCTTGATGACATCCAGGAGACCAAAATGAAGTTTCTCTGCCTCATCAAAGATGAACAGTGACTGCTTGCAGAGCTGCACAGTCTCACTTATCTGCTTCTCCAGCTGAAGCTGCAGAACAGCGGGCAGGAGTGAGGTGCCAACAACAGGAGATGGCGTGGGGACCAGGCCTACCCCAAACACTCTCCCCTCAGTTTTTACTGCTGAGCATGATGATATATGGCACATCCCTTTGGTGAGCTGCCCCTTTTGTACCCTTTCCCAGTTCCTCGTACACCCCCAACCTACTAGCTGAGGGGCAGAGTGGGAAAAACAGAGAACTGTGAAGCAGCATGCACACTCAGATCAGTAATAGCTAGAACACAGTGTTAGTAGCTCTGCTTTGCTCACAAACCTAAAATACCACACAGCACAGCTAGTATGAAAAAAAAAAAAAACAACTCCATCCCAGCTAGACCCAGTACACCAAGACACCACCAGCTCTCACCTTGTAGGAGTCGATGTACTTGTGGTGGGGGAAGTGGAGGAGCGCAATGAACACCCTGACACATTCACTCTTCAGCCCATCCCGGTACAGGTGAGCAGCCACCATGCGGGCCACAAAGTTTTTGCCTGTGCCAGACCAGCCATGGAAGGAGAGGACCAGAGCCTTCTGAGGCTGAGGGCTCTCCAGGAACCCTCGCACCGCCTGGATGACAATTTCTTTGGCCAAGTGCTGCCCATGGAGATGCTCATGGAGGTCCAGTTCTAGCCCTGAAGGAAATACAGCAAAAGCTTAGCCTTAACCTAGAAGCCCAGTTGCTGCCGCTAGGAATATGAGAAAACATTGCACAGCACCAAGCCCACACAGCCCTGCTCATGGGACTCGCGTTCAAGAGGAGCCTTGAGCTGACATTAATGGTGCAGGGTTAACAAGGCAGGATGCTCGCAAATCCTGTGCCCTGCTCACATCAGCCACTCACTGCAAAAAGACACAGATCTTCCGCTGACTCCTTTTTCCCTTTGGAAATTGGAGGAAGCATTTGATGACTACACAGGGCACTGAAGCCTCAATCCTTTCTGTAGTATTTCCTGTACCACCATTTCCATGTATACCCCAGCAAACTGTATGGAGAGCAGAAGTTCAGAGATGGCAAATGAGTGACACCTGCATGGGGCTTGCACACAGATCCTGGGACACTTTCCTGTCCCGGGGCCAGATAAATCCCTGTGCACATGGAACTGCCAGGTGAAGGCAGGGCTGGTACAAACCACAGCACTGCACTGAGCATGCTTTCTTGCAGTCCAAGAACTGCAAATGAGTGACAAGAAGCAGGACTTGGCTCAGTCCCTCCTCCCCCCAGAAATGCCTTTTACATGCATCACTTGCTAAAATAGGCTTTTTAGAAGAATGACAACAACAAAGGAAACAGCAGCACCCACCTGTGACATTGTTGATGATGCGGCAGTCTCCTGTGTTGCAGCACTTGCCAAAACTGCAGTACCACGCAGAGAGGATCTCCAGGTAATCCTGGCCCACCAGAGGCAAGCTCCAGCCTGCAAAGGTCAGAGCAGAGACAAGCCTCACTCCTGCACTGTGCACAGGCACCCAGGTGTTCCTAAGTTAACTGCCACCCTGCCCAGGTGCAGGGAAGGAGATGGAGAGAGTGATAACAAGCTGCAGCTGGCTCCATGGCAGGCGGGTGCACCAGAGACAGAGCCAGGATGGGCACGAGCACACTTCCCTCCCCAGGACAGCACATGGGGAATCCCTTTCCACAGAGCTCGTGGGAGCTTGGGGTGCAGACCCCACTACTTCTCCCCAAGGAGAGAGGAAGGAGCTTACCTGGGTCGGGGCTGGTCTTTTCCTCCTTCCCGCAGCCCTCCTGCCACACCTTGCAAGCCAGGTACTGCCAGTACTGCTTGGAGAGAGCTCCCATGGCTCCCAGCTGCTTCTTCACCACCTCGTACCTCGCTCTGCCCCACGGTGCCGCCTCCGTCACATCGCTCTGGCGCTCCTCCAGCGGTCCCCGCTGCTTCCCACTGCTCCCCAGTACCCCGTAGTTCCCCAGCAGCAGCAGCAGCAGCAAACAGCAGACCGGCCTCAGACAAGACAGCAGAGTGCCCCGACCCATGGCCGCGCGGATCCCCTGCCCAGCCGGGCTGTGTGCCCGCGGGCTCCCGTCCTGCCTTCGGAGCGCCGGAGCTGTGAGCTCACTTCCTGCAGCGGTGAAATACGCGGGCCGGGGGCACGGCCAGCTGAGCCCAAGCGGGACGGCCTGCCCCGCTGGGCCGGGCACGGCTCCTCCTCCAACAGCACGCAGCAAAACCCGGCCCCGGGGATGGCCGCTGTGCGCACAGCTGGAGGGACGGGCGGTCCGAGCCGGGCAGCACCGCGCAGCTGCCGCTGAGCGCTCAACACGGGCGGGTTTTGTTTCTGGGGATTTGACTTTCCCTATGGCGTGCTAGGGTGTGAGTTTAGCAGGAAAACGTGATTGCAGATGAAACACTCGCAAATCCAAACGCTCAGATGATGCCAGAGACAAGAGGTGGGGCTTCGGGAAGCACCCTCCGGGCTCGCCGTTCCCAGCACGCAGCTGGCTGCGTTGCTCAGCGGGGTCATTTCCAAAGGGCACAGAAATGACGAGGGGGCACAAACGGACTCAGGACAGCTGCGAGGTGCTCCTAGGGACATCTGCCGGGGTTTAGTCTGCAGATCGAGGCTCTGGGAGCAAAGATTTTGGACGCTGGCTCTGGGAAGGGTTTGCTGTGTGTGTGTCACGTTCCTTATCTATGCTAAAGTTCCATTTAGTAATTCTTACATCAGTGCATCTTTGCACACCAATGCATCCAAATGGCAGCAGCTGGGGTGGGCTTCACACAAGCAGCCAGCAACAAAGTTCAGATCAGCACATAACCACCATGAAATCACATCAGAGAACAGCAGTACAACCCATTACCACCAACAACCAATTTTCTGCAGCAAGCTGCAAAAGCAATGAGCTGCACAGGGCAGCTGCAGGCTGCCAGGCCTTAGGGCTGGCTGCTCTCACTAAAGCAGGAGACTCCGGGACTCCAAGCAAAGCCTGGGTTTGATTTTGGGAGGACATAGTAGGGGAAGGGCACACTTCTGCCCTCTAAAAGAGGAGCAGTCACTGCTGTCATGCCAAGTGCACAAACTCAGCTCTGCGGGGAAAGTGAGAAGTGGATAAGCCACCTGTAATTTGCATTCTACCCCAGGCTGGACCCACTGCTGGTTTACTGTAAGGAAGTAACAACTACACAAGTTGGTGAGCATCAGGATGCCCACAACTTACCCTAACCAAGACAAGGCTGAGACGTGCTGCTTCAGATATGGATGAATGTCAAGTTTATCTTGAGTGCTCAGGAAAATGAAATGGATCCTGAAATGCAATTCTCTCATCCAGGTGATGGGGAGCAGGATTCCAGCACCAGTACGGCGTAGCATGGAGCACATCTCCATCTGCAGGTGGCTATAAATACTGCAAATCTGCATCAGAAAGATTCTGTGTTGATTAATGTAATCGCTCCAGCTTAAAAAAATTATTTGTGAGGCTAAAACCTTAACACTAGATGCTGTAACTAAAACAGAACTAACATCAGTGCACATTAAAAAAAAAATAAGCAAAATTAAAAGCATTGTAGCCACAGTGCCATCAGCTAAGAAGAGCCTATCAGAAGAGAAAGGCTTCACAGAGAGAAATAGATCCTCCCATGTTCCCAAAGAAAAGGATTTGAAAAATATAATAGCAAAGCTAAAACGACTGTCCCACAGCAGCATCAGCCACAGTGCTACAGCACAGCTCCTGGCATGTCACCTTCATGGCACACTGCAAGAGATAGAGTAGAAAAGAGAGTCAGTTCAGTAATCTGCCAAATACACGCACCCTGTCTGACCAGGCTCTGAGGTTAAAAAGGCACTGAAGCAAAAGAAAATGAAGTAACATGAAGAAAAAAAAAAACCTAAAATCCACCCTTCCTGAATAATTCAGTTTCCTCGGCAGGGCCTCAGGCAGGAAGTGATGCCCAAGGACTAGATGGGAACATGCAGAAGGGTGGACAAATGGCTCATACGTGGCTTGGGAAGCACAGCACTCAGTGCCCCAGTGCAGCTTGCTGAGACTTCATTGCTTTTTTCCTCCCTCTGCTGAGTCTCGGGGGTTTGCTGTAGTATTGCTAGCCTTCAGCTGCTCTCACAGGAGGAAGACAGCTGCTGGGGTTTGCCCAGCATAACACTGGGATGTGTGACTTCACCTCACTGCGTTATTCCACAGCAGTCCTGGTGAGCGATATCCATCTGATTAAAAATCCATGATCTCGAGTCAAGCTGGGCCTTACACTGCAGAGCATCTAAAGAGAATGGAAGAACAGCACTGCAAAAAAAAGTAGCTACATCTGCCTTATTCAGCACTCCTGGCAACTTGGTGCAAGCACTCAGAGCAAATCTTGCCATCTGGATTTTATCCTACAGCTGTATCTGCTGGATGGGGAAACGCCAAGCATCCATCCTTCTATGGTTTGAATCACTAAGTAAAAGGAAAATCTGGAGTAAAGGAGATCCCCGTCCCCCTTAATTTATTTGTTCCTACAAAGTCCTGTCCCCAGCCTTCTAAAAATATTGGCACTATGAAGGAGAAACAGCAGAGTACCACACATGGGATACGTGAAGAATGAACCTACTTTTTTTTCCCCATTTCTACATTTTAGAAATGTGCAGAGAAAGAACTTGAAAGATGTGCAAGAAAATGCTAGTTTTCAAAAGCATTTTCTGGCTCAAAGTTGTCTCTGTGTATTCTTCAGCAAGATTGTGTTCATTATATAATCAGAAACACTTTAAAACCTTCCACCACTGCCAAACCCAACTGCACCACAACACTACAGGAGTAATACAACAGTGCTGTCATAAAAACTCTCAAGATGAGCTATTTCAGCCTTTCAAAACTTAAAAGCATCTACAATGTTTACCAGTTATTGACCTGCTTATATACAAAGAACTGTGTCCCATTCATGAAATAAACTGACATCTCACAGACAGAAATAGGAGATATGAAAAACTCTCACCATGCAATGCTGAGAGCTATGAAAACACCAGAACTGCTCCCAACAACAACAATTAAATCCCAAACCAGTTCTTACAGAAATCAGCAATGCTGAATTCCAAGCTTTCAGCTGAGAAAATGCAATTTAAGAAAAAGTAGGAGCTTCTGGTGGCTTAGCATGGCAGTGCTGCTGATGCTCCAGGGCAGGTCAGAGACCAGAGCTGCATTTCTACAAGCACAGTGCCTTGGCCATTTCAGGGCATTCTTGTGTCCAAAGCCATGGGCCAGCACAGCTCACGCAGATGTCACAGGTACACAGCAGCTCCCAGTGGCTTCCTTTGCTTCCAGATGCCTGACACTGAGAGCTGTGAGCATCACCTCCTACCCCTGAAATGCTCACAACTGTTTTATTATTACAAAAACAAGCTCTGATCCAGCTAGGTCAGTCCCTGTGCTCTGTGGGAACAGATCTTTGATAGCTGTTTATTTGCCCTGTCTCATAACAGGGCTTCAATAGGAGCTCAGGGAAGCCAACCACAAACGCATGCCAATTCTATATGCATCTGTTGCCAAATGAACACACACTCCTTGCTCTGTACAACAAATCCAGCCTAGTGGGACACAACCAAGACATCAGCCTGGATGCTTGGCACAAGCAGGGCCCTGGAATGTGTTTTCTAAAGCAAAAAAAAAAAAAAACCAAAAAAACACCCATTTTCTTCCCAAAGACCATTTAAGCCTAGGTATGTTTTGTTCAGCATCGCTTGGGAACACTCTTCTTAAGCACAATCTTCCCTTATTAGCTCTTCCAACCAAGCTGCACATATGGCCCCACTCTTGAAAATACACTTCTGGAATAAATGCCACTGATAAGTATCAGTGAAGGAATAACCATGAAACACCAGCAGCAAAACAATTCAAACATTCAACTCAGTACATGCTGGAATGAGGGGAGGGGGGCGGGTTGGGAGAGAGACTTAAACAATCCATCAGCGCTGCTTTATTAAAATCTTTATTCACACAATGTTCCTTTATGCAGAACCCGACCCTGGGGGATACAAGTAGAAAGTTGTGATTGCACTCTGTTTTCTTATTAGCAACCTCCATTTGTGCAGCTGTTCCCAGGGGCAATCCTCTGACAGCTCCAACAGGGGTGTCTGTTTCAAGCATCTTGCTCCAGCTGCCACAGCAAATAAATTACCTTCTTAATAAATTATTATTTTTCAGTTGAAGTTTGTTTGGCAAGACACACTCCAGTTCACTAGCTGCTGGAAGAGGAGCCAGTCTCAGGGGCTCCTCCAGCCCAAGTGCTGACTTAGGAAGGAGGAGACAGAGCATCATCAGCCATCTGCTGTTTCTTTTTAATTAGTTCTTGGTTTCTGTGCTTCAAGCGCTCTGCTACTACTAACATCCACAACATAACCGTTTGGTAACATCTGGAGCCAGGATTACAGTGTGCAAAGTGAACAAGAATTAGAAGTGCCACAAAACCCTCATTGACTTAAGAACATAGCACCTGCCTCACAAGTGGCACTACTGCCAGAGATTCAAGCAGATTCTGGTTTGTATGTAGATGCTGCTGCTTATTTCCTTTGCAACGGTTACAATTGAGTTTAACATTTCTCAGGGATCCACATTCAAACAAAACAATGATCGCTGGTCTTCCTGATTTTGGGGAAGAGAGGAATCAATTCTTCCTCCCTGCTGCAGAACACCAAGCTCCAGCAGTGCTTATAGTGACCAGAAGCATCAATATGACACAGATACAAAAAGAGAAAAAGAAAGCACCTATCTCCTGCTTACTCCTAAATTATGATGCTTGATTTCATGCCCTTTGCTTACAACTAAACCAATACAGTGCTTTAAATCTTTGATATATATTGATGGAAAACTTATCCCCAAGAGCAATCTGACTGCAAAAGCTTTGGTGTAGAAGCCCATGACATACAAAGCGTAAGCACTGAACATTAATTTCATTTCATAAAGACAGAGATGCTTTTTTGAAATCTGCTGTTAAAGTCAAACATAAATGACTAAGAGTGGTCAAATCAAAACTTCAAATTTCTGTAGATCCGTCCCAAAACATTAAGTGCTCAAAAAAAAGAGTAAAAAATAATGTGCTTTACAGTCTCCCCTTTTGTGTAAATCATTTTGAACTTTTTGGGAAACAAGCTTACGTCCAAATGCCTCGGTGTAAGCCTCTTCTGCTTCAGAATGAGAGCATTCCCTAGCCACCTGCTGCCCACTGTACCTCCAGCAATGTCAGCCCCAACTACTCACACCTGCCCACACGTCACAGGGCACGGCAGTGCAGGCAGTGACAGACAGGTCAGCCCTTGGCAGCTCCTGCCCCTGCTCACACCCAGCTACCAGCCCCTGGCTCCGTGCAAAGGGGACACACAAGCCACTGCCCACACTGCCTACATGCAGAAAGGACTGTGGCTTGCAGTGCGTGTGTTACGTTATCCTGTACAGCAAGATACAGTTCAACACCAGTGTCCGAAAACTGGCTGTGTGTTAGCCTTAACTAGCACCACCAAGAAGTAATTCTAGCTCCAAACCTCAGTCTGTGTTGTGGCCAAGTCTGAAAGATGTCTACAAGAACATAAAAGCCAATTTCAGGAAAACAGTCGCATTCTGTTTCTGAGATACTCTGCTCAGGCAGTACAAAGACTTCAAACTAAATTCCTTTTAAAAATAAACTCTTTCACTAACATCCCTTTGATCAGGTATGGCAGCAGGTGCGAGCAACAGGAAGCAGCTCTTCATCTTATCTGCCTGTCACCCTGCTGCAGAGCTAGAAAGATTTTGACAGACAAATCAAGAAAAAGATCTTGAGCTGACATTTTGCTGCTCTAGCTCACAAATCCAATAATATGTAATCACTTCAGGAAGTGATCTGTTTCCCTACTTTTAAATTCCATACTGTCTGAACTGAAAATTGATGTGAAGGTGGTAAATTTGGAAGTATGATGGAAGCTGTTTCCCTTCTGGAGACAGATTCAGACCTATCACAAGTGCGACAAGTTTCAAGGGGCGCAAGCTCATCTGCAGTGCAGACTGACACAGTGCTGAGGGATGACAGGACGAGCACAGAGGAGTGCTGCTCATCTGCAAAGCCAACTGGCACAGATGGTTCCTCACCTTACAGCAAAACCATCAGGAACAAAGACTTCAGGATGGCCGCCCTCCTGTCAGCACAGCACAGCGTGGGTTGCAGGAAGCAGCTGGGCAAGGCAGAGTTCTTACTGCAAGTGCTCACAGCTTCAGAGCTCAGCCACAAAACAGTCCAGGCAGAAGGTGGGCCTGAAAAACTGCTGGTGCTCCACAGAATGGCAGCACTGAGCCGTGCTTACAGCAGCAAGCAGCTCTCTCCATGTGAGATGAGCTCAGGGTTCTCTCCACCCTTCAGGGCCCTTCCCATGGCTGTAGGTTACTGGGAAGTCCATCAATATACCTCTTTTTCAGCAGCATGGCACGTCCAGATTCTCCAAATTAAACAGGGCATGCAGTAAGCAGCACGGCTTCGCTAAATGGAATCTGCTTCCAAGGACAGACCCTGTCCTTCTCCTCCTCAGCTACAATATAATAAAGATTTGGTTAATATTGACATAGGACTGGAGGGGTGTTTCCCTAACTCAGACCTTGCCAGGTCTCTTACAAATGGGAAACAGTGAAGGACATGTGGGAACTTATTTTAACTCCAAGTGCTTATAACCACCCTGTCCTCCTCTAAGTCTTCAACCCTGTGCATAAATCTTTGATAGGACTTCAGTGATAAAACTGAAACGTTATCACGAAAGGCAACCCCCTTCCCCAGTTTTTATTGAAGGCAATTGAGCTGAGAGGTCACCACTCCCACCCCAATGGCATTCCGAAGAACATCCCACCCCCTGAGGGGTGCAACTATTCAGTCTAATAATTATTTTATTCACCAGTTCCTCATTTTCTAAAGAAGCAGTAACATACCTAACCAGCTCACAGCTGATTATGTACAACCCTGAATCAAACAAAACTCCCAAGAGTGTACGTGGGGAAGAAAAGGGAGGAGGATCAGACTGTTCATCTCCATTTGTCCCCTCTAAAATCAGTCCACACATTAGTGTCTGTATTCCATACACTTCCACCAACACCAAGAGCCATTTTTATCCAGTGCAACGTCCACTGCCGGCAATGGACACACCACAATGACCATGATGCCCTTACAGGTACTGAGCCATGCAAGGCTCAAACTTCCCACCTCTCACTGCTGTCAGCCCAAGGTAAAAGCCAGCATCACCTCTGTTTCTCTGGCTCGGAAGCTTTCCTGTTCATTTCAGTCCATCTTGGCCACAGCCTTTCAGAACTGATTGTGCTGTTTTTCTCTTTTTTTGTTTGTTTGTTTCTTTCTTTCTTATAAAGGGAGTTTCCTCTGTGTTCCACTAGAATTACAAATGAGACAGTGTCATCCTGTCTTCCACCAGCACAACATCTGGCCCAAACTGGTCTGTGCACTGCTTCACTGTAGCCAGAATGCTGAGAAGCCGCTGGTCTAGGGCATCCAAATGAGGGTCAGAAAGCACTGGTGAGATGGGGTCATGCGACATAGCAGTTTTTAAGGCAGACTTCAGTACTCCATTCTTCAGGTAATTGAGTCTGTTCCAGGTAGAAACCCGGATGCTGCAGAAGAAAAACAAAACAATCATCATACCACTGTCTGGGTAAAGTCCCATCAGCGATAACTAAGGCCAGCCTCTTGATGGAGCCTCTCACATCATGATTTTATCTGCAAAAATGGCTTGGGAATAGCAGGGTCAAGACATAACTGCAGCACAGGCAATATATCTAGGTGTAAAACTTGCAGTGAAAAAGCGAGAATCTAATGGGACATAATTCTTATGCTGTACAGGAACACTTTCAGCTCCTAGCAGGGAACTTATCCAGCCCTGAGGCCTTCTGGACAAAGTTCCAAACAAAAAAATCAATAGTCTGGCTGTTAATGCAAAAACAAAACTCACACTACCTCAGGAAGAACATCACTGATCCAGCAACTAATCACAAAGGACACAAATCTGTCACTGAACACATCAGTGACCTTTCTGCTTTAATTGCCATTAACTTTTTTATGCTAACCCATTTAAATAGTTTGCTCCAGGAATCTCCTGAGATTCTCCCAGCACATTTTTGTGTTTTAGAATCACTGGTCTAAACTCTTTTGCTTTTGATGGACTCCAAGGAAACAGGCAATGCAAGTAAGTGTTACAACAAACCAACAGTTAAAACAATTCAGTATATGGCTTCTAATAGTGGCGTTTGCCTGGTATCAGAAGAAGGGATATCTGAAAATCAGGCAATTGCAAAGTCTGTTAAACAAACTTCTCTACTGGTTGTGTTTTGAAGACTCTACATGAAAGATTCCAAAAGATTCTCATAAAACAGGAAACTAAAAATGCATTTAAAATTAGCACAGGAAAACTAAAGCATCTGAAAAGCATTTAGTTTAATTGTTCTCCCTATAGCTTCTGCAAAAATGTTTCAGAATGTAGGTCAGGTGTGCTGTAGCATACACAGAGCCCTGCTTGGAGCAAGCAGGGGCAAGAGCTCAGGCTTTCTGCAGAGCTTCCAGGTTTCCCAGACCATAAGGGATTCAGGAGGCAGAACCATCCACAAACAGCCTCCAAGAACTCTCAGCTAGAGGCTTATTTTGGCAGGCCTAAGGGGAGGTCAATGTTATCTTGAAGTAACAGCTGCAGGAAACAGATATAACAGTACTTTTCTTCCAGGTACTTTCACCTACTGCTTGTTAATGAGAAGTAGCAGTGGCCTGGTGAAAGAGGGGACAACAGGAATCAACTGTCCACAGGCATTAGAAAAAATGAGCAAAAAACACAGTTTACAAGGCTGAAAACAAAAACCTGCAAAAATTGAAAGCCATTTTGCAAGCCACACCCTGAGCAGTGCTATAGTCTTGCTTAGAAATAACACTTGGAAATGAAGGCAGTTCATTTGCCAGACACGCTGAGTTTCCAACAGGGAGAACTGTAACTGTGGTGTGAACTTCCATCCAGCAGGAGCTGGATGCAGACAGCTGCAGATGCAAAGTACCTGCCATACTGACTAAGGACAGATTTGAACCAATGACCTGGAGGTGAGACTGCTTCCTATACTGCCTGATTTACTGCCTTAATAAAAATGTGTTTCTCAGTCTCCTGAGCGCTGACAACACATCAAACAAACACAGTACTTCAAAACTGGAAAGCATTGCAGTACCTGAGTATTTTCAGGTTGCCAGAAAGCTTCAAAATGTAATTTTATTGCAAATCTAAGGACAGCAATAGCATAAGTAAAGTCAACAGCATCTCTGCACTTCACTTACATGCAGCACTGATAAAGAGGAGCTAGGATGCTTCTTTCATCCAGGGCAGGGTTGCCAAAGCTGAAAAGCAAAATAAAAGTAAACGAGTTGAACACAATGTTGCTCTCAACATCAACAGATTTGTAAAGAATTCAAAAATCAATACTAGGCAATTTCATGCTCCAATAGCTCAAATCATTTAAATGAGAATATAAACAGGTCATGACCAATCACAGAAATAACCCTCAGCAGTGTCAGCTAACATACCAGGTACACGGAAGAAACATCAGTGTACCTAACTCTTCATCAGATCAAGGCACCTCAGGAAACAAACTTCAGAGGAGTTGAAGAATAGAGTTCATCTTGTGAAGTGGAGGAAAGGAGTAAGTAGTACTCCAGACACAGAACATGAGTTTTGCCTGTCTGACACAGCAGCCACATGTCAGTTTCGACCGCCAAGTTTAGTTCAACAGTTCAGTGTAAATGGTGATCAAGCTTAACGCTTCATGATCACACTTCCTAAGGGAGATCTGCCAAAAGTATTCAATAGTATTCTAATCTTCATCTAAGCTCCCCCCCCCCCCTTTTTTTTTTTTTACTCCTTGTAACACTGCTTTCAACAAAGAACTTTTCCTTCAGTAAAGACAACTAACCCTATGAGTGTGGCACTACTCTGTTCCAACAATTCTGTTGTTAGTGACTTTAAAAAGCTGTTTCCCTACACTAATCTCAAAGAAGAGGAAAGAATTCTACCCAAGCTTACAAAAAAGCAATTTACTTCTTGGCCTGTAAAGCACCACCAGAAGTGTTTCAGTAACACTATGAGCATGTACTATAAAGAAAGGTTTTTCGTGACCCTCAACTATAATATTCACTTCCAGGGACTAACAAACTAGCATCCTCCCAGCCCACTGCCAGAGCAATACAGAAAGCCATTTTTTGCCAAATTCACCTCGGGCAATTTGAAAGCAACAGTAATTTAGCAATCTCAAGGTAGAACACATCCTGCTGACATAATTGAAGGGGTCTTACTGAAAAGCTAACATATAAAGACAAAATGCTCAACTCAGCCTCTTCAGACACATGAGGAGCATAGGAAGGGGGAAAGAAAGGAATCCATAAATCTGGAAGTGAAATGGGGAAAGAGCAGACACACACTTAATAGTAAAGGTTGGCCTCAGGAAGGACTTCCCATCAGTTACTCCCAGTACTACTACACACTTCATTTTTGTCTTGATAGCAGTTAATGTTTTATATAAAAATGATTTATGAAGTCCCTTAAATATTTTCAAATGCGTGGTTCTGCAAAAATGATATTCCTAATAATGTTATCACACCTGAAAGTAGGTTTTTCCTCCTCTATCATATTTTGCTCTCTGTATCAGCTCTATCTCCATTTTAAACTTCTATTGATATAGCAGACAGATCCAGAAGGCACTGAATGCTATATCACCCAGAGTGACGTTACAGAGGGATCTGTTTATACCATGGCACTCACACAGCAAATCCTATAATCTAACAGTACAACTGAGAGGGGTTCTGTGGTAGGAGAAGCAAACAAACCTTTAAAAGCTGCTTTTAATAAAGAAGTTCTACTGGGTTAATTTGGAAGTTTCTGTAGTTTGATTAAGGCTTTACCTGGAACAATCATACCTATGTAAGCAAAGCATAAAGTACCACAGCCTTTGAAAGTTTCTAAAATTTGGTGAGTACTAAGATAGCAAGCTTCGGATTTTTATGGAAAACAAAACCAAAAGCAATTACTAATGGAAAAATAAGTGAGAGAAAGATAGAAAACGGAGAGAGCAGATAAATGTGTGCCCTCACACCTGCCGAGGCCTGGCCACCAGGACTTCCCTTACTCTCACCTTTTGGCATTATCCAGAAGGATGAGCATACTGGCTCCTTCATCATCCTGAAAGCTCTCATAGTGATGCCGGTCAGCGTTCCCGATTAAATAGTCAAATATTGCTGTGTCAATGATATCCAGCAGGCGGGGGCCCGAGTCGTAGGGTGAAGTCTTCTTCACAGCATCACAATAGCTTTCATCGTACTCCCATCTGTAGGCCATCAAGAGAAATCAAACCAAACCTTTGAGAAAGATCCATCCTTGCACACCACAAGTATTTACAGCTCTCCCAGTATCCAATCATCAGTGTTTAGGGAAAAGTTGAGTGCAGCAAATCAAGACTCTAAAAGAAGAAAGAGCTAGACAAAAATGTTATCAGAAGAGTAAAACCTGTGTTAGTGCTCTACTGTACAGAGCAAGCCACAGTTTTAATAAAAGGTTTCACATCATCTTCCAACAGAAAAGGTCAGTTTGCTTACTCGCTGCTTGCGAGCCAGCAGTGGTTGGGCTGCCTCATGGCACGGATGGATGTCCATCATGACTGGTCTGCTCTCATTTCATCCAGATTTCAAGTATCACGTCTATTTCTACTGCCATGGTCTGCTTCCATCAGCCTTGCTTTCCACCAACTTCCTGACTGTTTTTCCTGTCTAATGCAAATAACTTCTTCATGGTTACTAATGATCTCCACTGGCCTCAAGAGAAGGGCCCCGTGTATGCTCGTTCTCTTTCACTCACAGTTGCCTCTTTCCTCTTGGAATCTCTCACCTTATCCACTGGCAAGATACAAAGTTTCTCTTTTCTCTCCTTTTCTTCTATACATCGCCTATGCACACACCTGTAGACTTGGAACATAAATATCACATCTCCATTCCCCAAATCTAGGTTTCTAAATTTTCCCCTTTCCTTCTTTACAGTTTTCAGAGCTATTCACCACCACCACCAAATCAGCCAGATCTTTGGCATATTTCCTATCCATCTGTCAATCTAAATAACAAGTACATCTATAACATCTTCCATGTAAAGAATGAAACCATCCTTCGCAAAATAGCAGTTGGCAATGCCTTCAACCATCTGTGAACTGGAAACAAATGGAGGAAACAAAAGCTGGAGAGACTGACGTGCTCAAAAATGTGCAGATTAATTAAAGCTGAGAGAAGATCAGAATTTAACAACTAGAACTGTCACACACCCCAACCTCACCTTCTAAAGGTCTGGACTCTAAGCTCCAATATCCCATCTTACCCCCAGTTATCCAAAGCAAAGCAACAACAAATTATTTTCTCAGTGCTTTTGTTAGCACTTCTCTAGTTCTCTCTTTCTTTTGCATCCAGGTCAAACTCATATTCAGTTTACAGCACAAACCCACAAGGCAAAAGCCTCAGAATGTGTTCTTCCTTGTGCATCGCAAGCTTCCTTTATGCTACCTACTCTCTCCCCCTCAAGCGTTTCTCTTTCTCTTATTTTACTTTAGATTGGCACTTAAATCTCTTGGAAACAAAGTTGAGATATACTCTCTTCTCCTCATTTTTCATTGAATTCTCAAGGCAGATCTTTCTCCAACATTTATTACTCATTCTTAGTATCTAATTAGCCTAGGACTTTGAAGGTCAGAGATTTTATCTATTACATGTCCATTAAAAATTATGTAGACTAATGGCACTATATGAATTATGTTCAAGAGGCCAACTCAGGGCAGAGTATAAGCAGTGAGATCAGAAAGAAAACTCCTATGGTTATTTTTTTCATAATTACCAGAAGCAGAAAAAAAAAAGTGAGTGAGACATCTGGAACGTTTCATTCTCCTGATGCCCTCAAAGTGAAAAGCACAACACAGTAAGATGTAGAACAACAGAACTACGCAATCTGAATGAGTCAAGTTTAAACTTCAGTGTATAGTAAGTGCCACAGGGAAACCCCCACATAAGCAGGTAGCGTTCGATAAAAAACAGTCCCTCAATAAAGAACACATTTCCAAGAAATTCAGTCAGTCAGTACCGTAATTGACAGCGTCCTGAATACTGTTGATTTTGACTGGTTGAAAAGGATATAATGTCTGCTCCTCAGAAATCAAATTGTACACTTAATACCCTAAAATAATTCTCGAATCCATTGGATGAGACTCCTTCTGAGAGCAATCACATCACTGCAACTCAACCAGAATTTTAGAACACAGACTAAAAGTCTTTCCACTTGCCATGGATACAGACTTGGTTTGGAGCTCAGTAAGCTTTTCCATCTGTTCTGGCCATGGCAAATACACGGAACTCCAATTTAAACACTAACATACTACATTCACTGTACAGGACTACTAGATTCCATGTTTGTTCTCCTCTAAAAGCATTTTTATATACTGGGCATGCTCCCCAAACATCGCTGGTATCAAAAGCAGGTTTAGTGGCCCAAGAGTCTTGGATCTTCAGAGCTTAGAGCGACTGTATGGTAGTTATGTAAAGGGCAAGAAAAAGGAAAAAGACAGCACTCAGTACCATGGGAAACAATGAAGGTTTCTTTTCACTTTGAAAAAAGGTACTTTTAAATTAAATTCATCCCAGACTTCTTGACTTCTACTCCTGTATAAAGAAAGGCACTGACAAAAATCCAGGTTTAGACAAGACCTGCTCCTTAACTGACCACTATATTGCAAGGGCAATTCCAGAATAAATTATCACGTATAAAGATTAACCTTATCATGGTCTCATACCTGGCAAGTTTGCCCTCACGATAAGTCCTACCCCATGGGTGCCGATGCTTCTGAAGAGGCCAGACATCTGGTAGCCAGAGAGTCACTGACCCCTCCATGATGTCCCCATCTGCACAAGCTGGTTCTGTTTCCCGACAATAGTAGCACTTTCCATAGAAGCAAGTGTTATTACCTTAAAAAAAAAAAACAAAGATCATCAAAAAGCAGAACTTATTTTGAGGGAAATTCAGGAGCATGTTGTTGCAATAGCATTTCACTGCACTTGACCTCATGCTTCCTCTCTCTAAGAAGGAGAGGCTCAGATGGGATTTAACAGACATCCATTCATTCAAAACAACATTAAGGACTTATACTCAAAGGCAAGAGTAATTGTATTTTCCCAGAGAAATTGTATTTTTATCACACAGATAATACAACACTGTGCTATCACCAAGCTTTTATGACCCCTTCCTAATCCTCAGGAACTTGACTTTGCAACCTTAGCACTGTTTGTTTAATATTTTTTTCCTTGAAAAAGTTGACCGAAAAGAAAGAAGGAAAAAAAAGACTAAGCAGAACTCAAATGGAGTTGGAGACCTGTAATACATCCTAGCTACGTGAGCTGACTCAGCAGGGGAAACAAGCTGTTGTTCACAAGAACCAGGAACACAGTAGTGTCAGAAGTTTCTGAGTGTCTTCTGACAGGAGAGAAACAATGAAACCCTGCAATCTCCAGTCCTTTAAGGGCTTTGAAGCCTGCAGGATAAACTAATCCACTTGCCTGGATTAACACGTTTAGCTTAGCCTTTTCTGTTTCATCCTCCTAGCCTACCTTGACTTGAATCTTGCCAAGTCAATTCCAGTTCCATCCTCAGAGGCTTTCTTCCAAAACGTTCTTCAACAATGGTATCACAAGGAAGGGACACACTTACTCCCTGTCCTTTCTTTCTCCAGCTCTACATCCATCATCCTCCCCAAATACTGACACATGCTTTTCACTTTCCATCCTTACACCACGGGTTCAAATCCCACACCACAATTCTTTAGTCAGACAGTCTTCTGCGGTCCCCTGTTCATTCAAACCTGGCTCTTACACTCCTAGCATCTCACCTGGACAACTAAAGGACATCAGACATTTACAACATTGAACTTACAGCAGACCAGATCTCTATTTACATGGAAAGGCCTGCAAGTCTCTCTTCCTATCCATGGCTTATAGCAGGTCTACCAAGAGACAGAATTCTAAGAGATTCTAGCTGCAGCTCTAGAAAATCTGCAGAGTATTCATGAGCTACCTTTGCTTTAAAACCTCAAATTTTGGCAAACATGAGAGATGCTCCCCCTGATGCAATCTTCTCCCCACTACCACCCATTTCTCTGCTTTATGCTCTGTAGAACAAGTTCCAAGAAAGCTAAGGAAAGGCAATGAAAATTCTTTGGAGCCATACTTTTCAAGCCAGTGTTTCTGCTAGAATATTGCATAGTTATTTTGGCTGAAAAGAGAAAAAGTAAATTCTGCCTGTGGCAGACACCCAGTCAGAGCGCAAAAGGTTTGGCAAGGCAAAGTTACCTTCGGAAAGTTCAACCTTAGAATTGAAAGTGTTACGTTAACTCAGTAGGTGAGACTACCAGCAGTGCTTGTAATAGAAATGCATACAGTCACATGCATCAGCTGTAATGAACAACCATCACTTAATTCATCCCGTCGAGAAAGAACCAGTAGCTATTAGGAATTTCATGAGGAGCCTGAAGGAGTTAAGGCTGCACTCTAAGTCCCTTCTTGATACTTAATGACCACCTGGCAGGAGTTCACATTAATCATCTCTAGTGAGCACTATTACATTATCACAGATTTATTACAGTAAACAACATAAGGAAGTTCTGACACAGTTATGAATGCTTACCAGAGTCTGATGTGGCACAAACAACATTTAACATCAACCAATGCTCCAGCTCTATCAATTATCCCAAATAACCACTGTGTTCACATTAAATACAATTCCATTTTTTTTCCTTTCAGGTCTCATCACCGACTTTTCTAACAGCTTCCGGGAAAATAAATACATTTCTTACTCAAAAAATCCTCATCTGTAACAGCAGCATTAGGGAATACAGAAATTACAGATGAAAAACTACTTGGAGAAAATGAGGCTCTCCTCCCCCGCCAAATGGGGTTATACAAGCATTACGATCTCTTCTGGCACAGAAAGAGGCTTACCAGCTTCCTGTATCATAGTTAACTGTTCTATAACTGTGTCAGAATCCCACAGTTCTTTTTTCCATTAAGCATTCTTCCTGACTGGGTTGGAGAATCCATGGAATCCACTTACCCACAGTCATGAAGGTACCCAGAAGCTGCTCTGTGGCAACTGGTTTGATCTCTGTTCGTAGATTCACAAACCTGCCAACCACCAGTGGAGCTCGTCGGAAACCCAGAATCCTGATTTGGGGGAAAAAGGGAAGGAAAAAAAAAAGCAAAACACAAGATGAGGAATGAAAATGAACAACACGGACAGCAGATTAAATTAAAAATAACCAAACAGTACACTGTCTGTCTCTGTGCTGTTGTGCAAAATCAAGATGATTTGAGACCAGGGAATAAAGTTGGAATGCTGCAGCAACCTCCTTGCTGCTCCAAGGCAAAGAAAGGAAATTCCCTTTCCTGAAGTGCCTGCATGTTAGACTCACTTTACAGGATATCAATGACAGTTCTTTATTAGACCATTTGCAGCAGAGCAGCACAGGATGCATCATACTCCAAATCTCAGAAACTGGACTTTGTGCCAGAAATATCTATTGTCTGTCTTGTGAACAGGATCAAGCAACAACCATATGGTCTTTGGACTGGTCACATGCAAAAATCATCTATTTGTGGGAATTGCTACCTAATAAAATGTTATGCTTAAGCCCAATTCAATCATACTTGGAAGTACACAGTCTAGGAGTCTGGCCTTTGAACAGGGACAATCGATGCAGCAACAACAGCAAAGTCTCTCATTAACAGCTGTGGTTTGGTTTCATTTGTAGTGTGGGGTTTTTTGTCGGTTTTCTTTGTTATGGATAACCAACAAATAAGTCCCATAAGTACAAATTAACTCTAAGAACAGGCACCTGTCCGAAAGCAGAAGACTTGCATGAAGAAAAAACTTGCAGCAAATACAGATAAGCAAGTTTGAGAAAATGTGGGCATTACAAGTAAATAAATGCAGAACTTAGACTTGGAAAACCTGTTGCTGCTGCTTCGGGCTCACAGCTGAAAGCCCAGAACCCTGGGCTGCACAGTGCCACTCAGGTCCTCTTTGACACAATGGCACCTTGGGCCAAAATATGTAGCTGTCACCACAACAACTAACGTACATGCTAGTTCTGGGGGCATGAGGCTTTTGCTAGGTATTCTTGAAGAACACAAGAATAAAGGACTATATCCAACAAGAGATTCTTCCAAATATGATGCATCAGTGGTTTCAGTGCTCCGTCTCCTTTTCAAATACCCCACAAAAATCTTTAATGACAGCAACCTGCATAGATCTTTGAAATGCAGTTTCACAAAAAACCCTTATCATTTTAACCCTAAAGTAATGTGACATATTGGCAGGTGAGAAACAGCTCACATCTGAGGTATATTTGTCAAGGGACTGAAAAAGCCCTTAACACAGATGATGAAACCAGGTAACCCAGTAGTTCCATACCTATCCAAGTGGAAGGCTGCCACTTCTGCATTGTGTCTGTCATAGCCAGCATACGGTTCTCCTTCCACTACATAATCCCTGGCATACCTGTAATTGAAGTAAGAAAGAATGATTCATGCAGCATTTCCATCAGTTCAGCTGTTCGGAGTAACAAGTACAAGAACAGTGCTAAGTTAAACACTCTCTGGGTTACTTTCAAAATGACTGCCTATGGGAGAAGGAAAATTATTAATGATTTTAAATAGAGTACAAACCATTGAAGTAGTAAATAAAGATGAAAGACCAGTAATTTACAGTGGACTCAAGAGCTTGGAAGCAGGGCCCATTCAAACTAATGAGTTTTAATTCAACCATATGCCAAGCCACGTCTAAGAACAAAGAACACAGACCCAGCAACAGAACAGGGGCCTACTTATATTGGAAAGCAGCATCTCTGCAAACGATTTTGGGGTTAGAATGGATTGTAGATGAACATGAAAATAAAACCTGATATTGTGGCAGAAATGTCAAGTGCTATCTTTAGTAGTTAAAGGATCAGCAAGCATGAATCTGAGAATGCAGGATATAAAAAGGCCGTTTATTTTGGTGGAGAAAAGACAATTACCAACAAGAAATAGAAATTCGACACACATCACAACAGCAGCCTTTTTTAAAAAAAAAGTCACTTAAATAGTCAAAGCAGAGAAATGTCAGAGATTCACATCATCTGAATCAGGCCTTGATTTGCTAAAGAAGCATTCTTCAGATAAGCAAAAAATAACACAATTAATACTGAGCAAATGGGTGAAACACAATATGCTGTCACATAAAGTAAGGTAAAATCATCTTACGTGTTTTCTCATTTTCACCTATGAATCTAACTGTGTAAAATGGATGTTTTTTCAAATGACCTGGGGCCCAAGCAGTAGCAGTGGAAGAGAAGCCACAGGGCTCTGATGTTTTAACTCTATGCAGAGAAGATCTCTGGAGCCAGACAACATTTCATCAGCCTCAGTAAATGCTTTGGCTTCTCTGCAAGCAGCTCAAGAAAGAATTAACCAGTGCTAGATGGCACGTAGGCTTTGGAAGGAGGATCTGAGAGATTCCTTCCAAATTTGACAGTTGCTCCAAACAAGCAACTTCACATAAACCACTGGCATGCAATGGTAGCAACCATTAATCACTGTTCACTTAAGCTAGATTTTGAGTAATTGTGAAATCAGATAGCCACCTTCAGAACACTGCCTCAAAGCCAGGTCTTTTGTATACACTTAAGCAGAATTGGGAAAGCATGATCACATTTTGAAAGCTGCAGAGCTAAAATGTATTGGCAAAATACAATCAACTTCCTGCCTCCACGCACAGGAGGCATCAAGTATTTCCCAGGGCAGAGGTAGCTAACCAAGAGAATCCATTCTTTTCCAGCCAGTAAGCACACTCAAAAAGGTTGTTTAACACAGTAACTTCCATACACAGTTCAGGCCAAAAGCTAGCTAAGCAGACTATCTTGCAATGACAATACCAGACTACCTACAAGAGCAGCTATTCAGCAGTTGCAAAGAGAACACGAGGCCATCCATCTGTCCTCACCTGTGGCCATATTACCTAGCACTCTATAAATTGCCTAGCATTCCTGTAAACACTCCCAGAAGCACAAGTTCTTCTTGCAGAACAGTCACTGCTCTTGCTTGCACAGGCATTCCATTATTAGGATGTAATTTAATGCTTGGTGATACTCTTTATAGCACCCACTTATACAGAAAACACTACAGAAATGCCATGCCTTGTCACTGCCTTCACTGGTCACATGCCTGCTGTGCCACGAGCACCCCTGTGTGAAAGGTTCACATGGTTAAACCCAGCACAGGTCAGTAAATGACCACGTGGAAACAGGGCTGCAAACTACAGAAGTGAAGAGCAGATGTTTTTCCTCATTCTCTAATCATTCATTAACACGACAGAAAATCTTTATGTTCCTCAATCCAATATCCTTTGGAGAGATATGTATCACTCTGTGATGACATTTGAAATTTGCAATGGACTCATAAGACACACCTACCTTACATTTTTACATCTTTATCTTTTCTTCTCCTTCCTTTCCCCCAAGGCAAGCAGTTCAAAAAGCTTTACAGATGGGCTCAAGATTTCATAAGCATTCCATCATGTCAAATTTCCCTTCGGGTCACCATAAATAGAGGCCACACCAAGGAAGTATCACTGCTTGCCCATTCTTAATTTGCTCCTCCAGTACTCAACATTGGCAGCCAAGAAATGCAGGGGTTTTTGCTCTGACCTACAAGTCATTTTTACAGTCTTAACACGGCTGCACCAGACACCCAGATACGCTTTTAAGACCACTGTGAACTTTCATTCCTTCCCTATTCCTGAACTGCATTCCTTCATGGCACCTTAATGTGACTGTTATCAAGAAAGACCCTCCATGCTCCAGAACCAGCACTTCCAGAATAAGGAAGATGCTGTTCAGCACCATCAGGTTTAATCAACATTCCTAAAGGCTGTTTTAAGCTGTACAGCCACAGACAGCTGGCTCAGTAACCTCAGGTAACTTGGAGACCAGCAAGGCTCTCTACTGTCTCACAAGAAACAGAATGACCTTTCTGTTTGCCTGCAAACTTGTAACGTAGATAAATGCAACAACATAAATAAGTCAGGCAGCTATTAACTCCGCCACTGAAGAGAATATTTACCTCTTAGGTTTGAAAACAACCTTCTGTCCTCCTTCAAGTATTAGCAAAGCTTTCAGCTGGGTCCCTTTGTATCCCACGTCAGCTTTGATGATTTTCTTTGTTGACATGGCATGCATAACAGCCCCCAGCTCGGGCGTCTCCTCAGGGTACACCTCGCGGGGCACGACCCACTGGGCTGCGATCTCCCACGGGGACTGCAAGGTGTGGTCGAGCCGGGGGTCCAGTTCTACACGCAGGCTGGCCATCATGCGGTGAAAGGCGCGCTGGTCCTCCCGGTTGGCAGCTGAGGTGTCCAGGTTGTCAATGAGGAAAACTTTTGTGAAAATGAAGATGACAAGGAGGATGGCCAACAGCACAACTCGCTGCTTTAGCTTCATGGCGACCTCGGGCCCTTCTCCTCTCGCCCCTTCTTCTGAGCGTTACGGGAAGTCTATTGGAGATCAGGTGAGGAGCAGGCTGTTAGTTATTAAATTTCATTTGTAACTTGCATTGTAAGAGACAGATTGCCACTGAAGCATCTCCTGGAACTCCTGAAAGTAAGCAAAACACAAACTTAAAAGATTGCCTTCCCACAAGCTAAAAATCAATCCAATCTTGGCACATAAGCCTGGATTATCTACACTTGTATCCTAAAGCCCAAGCATTTCTGTTATGTTTTACTGCCTCCCTGTAGCCTGTATGCACACAGAAGGGGAACTTGCCTGATGCCATCTCTATGGAGCCAAAATCATAACAGTATGCTGCTAGCTGCAATTACAACAGCAGAGACTTTTACTGAAACTGTAGTTTCAGCTGATGGCTCCAATTCCACAAACACCCTTCCATCAGTAGAACACACGACTTCCAGTTTCCTAGAGATACGTCTCTCAAGAGAGATGTGCCAGGTAGGCCCCTCTGACATCAAACACTCAGTTACAGCAGCTTCGCTGCCTCATTTCCTGAAGGTGTTAAGACTTAAGTACACAACAGACTTAATTTATTGCCTTTGATTTGTAACCACTACAATTTACTCATCTTTCCTCCATTCTTAAAGTGACAACTTCGCTTTCTTGTGGTTAACTATATATCTTATGCAGTCAACCATAACACCAGTAACCACAAAAAAAAAAAAAAGAGCAGCAAAATATCTGTAATCTCAACAATTGAGATTCAGTTCAACAATTCAATTAACAAGAAGAATAACAGGAAACACTAGCATTGCCTTGTCCCAGATAACTTACTCAGAGCACAGTTAAATTCACACTGTTCTAATGGTGCTGCAAGAGGCGCCTGACCTCTCAACAAACCTGTAACCTGCAGTGATGCACAGCCATCGTGCCCTGCCTGCACAGCTCACCAGGGCAGCAATGGCTCTGCAGCCACCAGGCAGCCCAAGGATCCAGGCTGCTGATCCACCCTGACATGAGCTGCCTTTGCCAGTGTTGAGCCAACTCAACACTGGAGCCACTGGAGAGAAAAGGGAGGAGGCACAGAAGCTCCAGTAATGGGAGATGACACAGCACAGCCCATCTGTCTCTCTGCGAGGTGGCACATCAGCACTGCCACTGGAGAGGGGTCCTATGCTCATGTCCTTTCCACCTTCATGTAGGACTTGATGAGCGTTAAAACTTGATCACTTCCCCCACACGTGGTTCCAAGAGTTGCACAAGCATCTGAGGAGGGAATGCTGCAAGAGCAAACATTTTTCCTGGAGGCAGCGCTGAGGATACCTGAATGTGTAGTGAAACTACAGCCCACACCAGCACAACAAAGGATAAGTGGCTGAATCTTCTGGAAGCAGCCGACCAGCAGGGACATGGACTTTCCATGGCCAACCAGCAGGGTGTCCTACTTTCAGACCAGCATTTTCCATCAGCGCCATCACTGTCCTGCTCCAGGTGACAGCTCAGTTCAGCTGAGCCTTTCCCAAGCCACCCGTTTTGTCTCTTAAACACTTCCTACAAAACCCATCCACAAAATCTCCTAATGACAACAAGTTGAAAGTAAAATGTGGACATGGAGCTTAACAGTCACAGCAACATAAAAACCCTATGGAGATTAGAGAATAGGGAGAAAGAAGCCTATCAAGCATCAGGGATGCTTTAAACCAGCACTATGGTCATGTGCTAAACACATGATGTTAACTTCAATCTACTGAAAAATAAGTGCTTGTACAAATAGTGAAAGACAACAAGCCAGACGTTTATATGGTAATTAAAACAAATTATTGCTCTTCACTGTTCTGTGGAGGCAGCCTGTATTTCTGCAAACAGCACATCCATTTGCATACTGCATGCTGCCAGCATGATAACAAGAAGTGCAGGCAAGGAAGACATAGCTGACCCTAGAGTCCTGACTGACAAAAACAAAAAGGAAAGTATTTCAGAGAGCCCTAAATAATAATATTATTCTTAAACCTGAAGAAAACAAAGCAGATCAGGCTACCTGAGTCCTCAGTCACAATTTCATAACTTCATTTCTTTAAAATGAGTAATTCTAGATCATTTTGAACACTACTTCTTTCACCCATTTCACAAATGCATTAGTTTGTAAGAAGCTGCACAGTAGAACATCCATTCCTTTCAGAATGGTCACTCCTTATTGTGAGATATCCATCCACACATATGTTTTAGGAAAGTCCCACAGCCCAGTGTTGGCCAGGTAAAGCACTGGATAGAAGCCACTCCTAGCCCTGACACTCAAGCTGGGCACTCCATTTCCTAGACTGATTTCCAGGCATTTCTCTAGGGGTGTTTTGGGCTGGGGAGAGGGGGGAGAACACAACTATTGCCACCACTTAAATTAAAGGTCATTGACTTCACTCATCTGTTGTGACAGCTCAAAGTAATTCTGGCTGAAAGCCTCCAACTTTGTAGATAGAAGCTAGCAAAAGAAATTAAATATTTGCTATTTTCCCTTAGCTGAAAAAGCAAAGCTTCCTCCTCACGCTATAGGACTCCTCCTCATGCTCTGATGAAGCCCTGACCGTGGCTCTGCTCTCTGCAGCTCCAAGCAGGTGAGCCCACTGACTCCTTATGACATCTGTAAGAAAGAGACATCAGCTGCTTTTCTCCCAGAATCAACCAAGCACCCCTGAGGTTGCTATGAGATCGATTTTGCACACTAGCTGCAGAGCCTGCACATTACTCGTTAGTGCCAATATGATGCTCGTCGCTGTACGAAGCGAGCCAACAAAAATCAATCTTTTCATGAACGAGTTTGCCATGGAGAGCAAGAGCTTCATCTTTATTAAATTCAAGATAGTAAGAGTGACACCACTGGGGTACCGTAAGAAAATATTTATCCGGTTTGGAAAGAAATTAATTTCTCCCAAAAGGACAATTAATTTATTTCAAATGAAAAGTACAAGCCCTTGTCACAACAGATTGAAAAAGAGGATTATGAGAGCTTGGGACATGTGAAGCTTCCTGGAACAAGGATGGGAAGGGTGGCCACAGAAACAAGGAAAATAATGGCTACAATGTCATTTTTTTTTAAAGGGGGAAAATAAAGGAGAGAAAACTCCATGGAACAAAGGGCAAAAGGGTCAATGAGAAAGTAAGGGACCGAGGTAAGCTTTGAGGAGACCCAACAAGGAAATGGTTTCAGAAGCAAACGCAGAAGACAAGGCAAGGATTCCCTTGGGCAAAAGGGAGCAAAGGGACAAAGAAGCCACTTAGCTCTACATCACAGGAGCATGAGAAGTCTGAAATGATACCACACATCCTTAACACCAAAAGGCATCAGAGTAGGGAAAGGCAAACAATGTTTAAGCTTCCAACCACAGCTAACACAACACAACAACAGAGTAACCCAGAACAACACACCTTCCTCCCGCTGCAGGGCAGCCAACATTCATCTCTCTCTAAGCTCAGGTGACTCTAAAGCTGCTGTGTTCTTTATTCTTTTTTTTTTCCCCCCACTCTTTCCAGCTAGCATTAGTGGACAGAAGACATAACCCAAAGAATCTGCTGCTTTATCACCCAACCTCCATCTCCATGACACAGTACAGAAAAAATCCACTTCCCTCTCTATTGCTTTCCCATACTTGTGATCGAGCAGAAAAACAGAAACAAACAACCATACCAGCTTTTCAATACCACAGTTAATACCAAATATACAATACCAAAAATACTTTTAGATTTTCACCATTTCACCAGGTGATTTCCTGATCAATTCTGCCTCTCATTACAGCCAAGTCTGTATTCTCAGCAGCTAATGTGTCTTCCAAGTCGATATCTAAAGAACAGCATCTGCTAATTACCATGGTTAGGTTATATGGTTAGGTTGCAGTTGGACTTAGCAATCTTTAAGGTCTTTTCCAACCGAGCAGTTCAATGATGGTGGGCTCACCGTGCACACAAACACCTGAACTGAAGCACGCTACAGGCTACAAACAGCAGCAAGCCCACGGGTAGGGCCAGCAGCCTCCAAAGCTAGCAGAGCACAGCCAGCTGGGCAGCCAACTCTGAGGCATCTCTGTGCAACGTGCTCCAAATGACGGAAAAGGTCCGAGCGGTGCAGAAGTTTGCTCTGTTGGCAGCAGGACACAAAACACCAAGGTTTGAGCAGATGACAACCTGAAACAAACACGGTTATGCACGCTCTAATTCCTGTTCAAACACACGTTTTCTTTTCCTACGCCTTTTGGAACCTCCTACGTAAAGGCCCGCAGACCTTCGCTTAGATTTTTCACCTCATTCTGTCACTTCCACTCTCCGCACGCTGTGCCGTGTTGGTAATCCAGCACACAGAGCTCCACCTGCCTCTCTTTTTCTGTAAAAAAAAATCCCCGCTTACCCACAGGCAAAACCCCACTGACAACCTAAGCGTGAACTTTTCTTTACACAAGGAGAGCTCAACCTCCAGCTTCCAACGAGCGCGGTGAGCGCGGCGCGGTCGGCAGGGCTGCGAGGCTGCCCTCTGAAGGCGGTGCGCGCCCGCATGGCAGCTCGAGGCCGTACAGGTGCTGCTCCCTCAGCCGCGGCGCGCGCCGCTGCCCAACGGCCGTAACGGTCCTAACGGCTCCGCCTTCCCGCCACTCACCCCCTCTCACACACACACACGCACTCACCCTGAGGGCTCCCAGGCCGGAGGCGCTCCGCCGAACCCCGCAGCGCCCCGGGTAGGGGCGTGCCCGCCCTCAAGTGCCGCCACCCCGCCTGAGCCACGCAGGCAGACGCGCAGCGGACCGACCTTCCCTCCCGCCGCCCGCTGCTCGCCGCCGCCCGTCCCCGCTCTCACCGTGCCCCGCTCCATAGCCCGGCCGGCGCCGCCGCCAGCTCCCCAACATGGTGCCGCCCGCCGCCCCGGGCCCGCCCCGATCGTCGCCCAATGAGAAGCTGTCGTCGCCTCGCCGACGGGACGCGGCGCGCCCTCCCATTGGTCGGCGCCGAGCGCCCCGGTGCTCCCTCCGCCAATAGGGACGGCGGAAGGAGCGCCACCTGCGGCCGGCCAATGGGGCGGGAGGAGGGGAACGCGGGCATTAACCCCGTCCTGCCCGCGGCCGGCCCTGCGGTACGCAGGTTGCGTGCGCACGGACAGCCCGGCATCCTAAATACGGCGCTGCGCCCCGTAACTGGGGATACAGGACGGCTGCATTGCATTGCAGCCTTAACAGCAGCTCCCTACAGCACTTACAGTGCCAACGCCGCTACAAAAACGATATCATTTTCCCCCTGCGTTTACACGTTTCTGATCGTGCAAATCAACGCGGGAGGGTTAAGAGAAATCCGCCACAGCAGCTGCACGCATAGGGCAGAAAGGCTCCCCTGCACCCCTCCGGGAGCAGCCGTGGGCTCAGCACCCACATCTCCTTGGGGTGGCTGGCTCTGAGGCTGCAGCTGGGTGGGACAGCCCCTCCTCCACCCACCCCACAGCCTGATGTGAAAGGTGGCACGGCGGCCCAGGACCAGCACAAGCAGCAGGCTGTGAGCCTGTGGCCGACAAGGAGCAGCTTAGGCCAACCAGGCAGGAGCCAGTGGGAATTTTGGTTGCCTTGCACTTGGGATGCAACCTTTCCTGTGCAGAGCAGCCCTGCAGGGTTGGTGCAACGCTCGGCATCCTCACAGCACTGCTTGTGTTACTGTTGGCTCACTCTGACTTCACACAGAATGGCCAGGGTTGGAAGGGACCTCAAGGATGATGAATCCCCAACCCCCCTGCCACGTGCAGGGCCACCAACCTCCACATTTAATCCAGCCCAGGCTGCCCAGGGCCCCATCCAACCTGGCCTTGAACACCTCCAGGGATGGACAGGGCATCCACAGCCTCTCTGGGCAGCTGTTCCAGCACACCTCACCACTCTCTCTGTAAAGAGAAACATCCAACCTAAATCTTCCCTCCCTCAACTTCAAACCATTTCCCCTCATCCTGCTGTTATCTACTCTTTCCAAGAGTTGATTCCCCTCCTGTTTGCAGCATTTCAGTACCTAAAGGGAGCCTACAATGAGCTCACCCCGCAGCCTTCTTTTCTCCAGGCTGAACAAGCCCAGCTCCCTCAGCCTGCCCTCACATGGGAGGTGCTCCAGTCCCATGCTCATCTTTGTGGCCCTCCTCTGGACCCTCATACATGTGAAGGCAAAACCTCCCCCTCATTTAAGAGTGCAAAGATACTGTCTGAGACAGGAAATATATTCGCTTCCAGGAGTTTTCTCTTCCATTTTTAAGCTGAGAAATAAAAACCTTTTCTTTTTTCCACAGAACTTTGAGCAGTCCCACCTAACGTCTCTCAGCATCCCATCACACCACCAGCCCCAGCCATCCACACACAGGATACTTTTCTTGTGCAGTGTTATTGCTAGAGGGAAAGGTACTTCTGCATATTCATGCAACGTCTATATGCATGTATATGAATAGCACCCTCTCGTATTTATGGACCGCCTCTCTGCTGACTCCTCAGCTAATTAAAATTTTAAACCCAACCACAATTATGGCTTTCATTATTAATTAGCACATCAATATTGAAGTGCCAAGCACTGTAGCCATAGAAACATTGAGAGTTCCAAGGGGCCAGGTGGGTTAGGTTATGGGTAAGGTGAGGGGCTGGGGATGGTGTGGGATAGAGGAAGGAAAATGGTTGTGATGGGCCACCATCTTGGAGAGCTGGCAGGTAGAAAAGCTCCGGTATCCTTTGCCAAGGAGGCAGCAGACTGCAGGAAGATCGTGAAAAAGAGCTGATAGAACCACAGCTGCCAACAAAACCTGAACTGGTACTGGGCATGGGAGCTCGGGCTGGGGAACAAGGTCTGACTGGGGGAGAGCAGGCCAAGGACAGCCTCAGAAGCTGGGCTCAGTGTTGGAAGGAGGCCAGAGAGACTGTTAAATAATTCTATATCTGCTCCAGGAAAAATCTCAGCATGCTCAGAAGAAAAAGCTTTAAATCAACATAGACACTGTCACCAGATGCTGCACAGATCTTCCTGCTCAGAGAGGTGTGTGATCCTGGCAACAGGCTGAAGCCAGGTTTTAAAGTACAAAAGAAATTCCTGAGTTGAGAACAACACTTAGACTCAGCCAAGCAAGCTGACTGTTGCTTTGCAGAAGGTATCTATGTAAAATAAAACCATGAGCCAATGGAAACAATAAGCTGAAGCCACAGAAATTATTTCAGACAGGGTGACACTAAGGGCAAGCTCCAAGCACAAGCCTTCAGACCGAAATTCTCAAATAAAATAGATGCTACCTCCTTGCCCTTGGTGAAGCCATGCTGGTTCTCATGTATCACCTCCCTGCCTCCCTTACCATACCTTGCAGGAGGATCTGCTCCACAATCTTCCCCAGCACAGATGTGACACCAGCAGGTCAGTAGTTCCTGGGATCATCTTTTTTATCCTTTATAAAAATGGGTGCGGTGTTGCCTTTTTTCTACTCACCAGGGACCTCATCTGATTGCCATGACTTTTCAGATATCATTGAGAGTGGCACATGAATGGCATACGGGCTTTGGATGAAGCATAACAAGTGTCAAAGTCTCTTTGATAACCAGGTCTCTGCAGTAGACTCAGGGTTTGCAGTTTTCTTGCTGACTGCATGTGGCCCCATTCACCCTGCTCACATTTACTATTCCACCTTTATAAAGACATAAACCAGCCTAGCACAAAACAGAGCTTTAACCATCAGCTAAGCCACACAAGCACTCACAGAGCAGAAGAAAAGCAAGTTTGCTGGCACTGGAAGGACCAGACGGGTCAGGAAGGCCCTCCTGGGCCCGTCCAGAGGGAAGGATGGAATGCTGCTTTGAGCAAAATTTCTGATGCTCCCCAAACCCAAGTGAAACAGAAACTGCATGCTGTGCACTCCTACTCTACCCCTTGAGCCCAGCAGGCTCCTTTCCTTGCTCCTGCCTGTTTCTCTGCTTGGTTACTGCCAAACCCTGTCCCCTGTGCTACAGCAGCAGCTCAAGAAGTGAAGAACCCAATTCCCTTTGCCACCAACCCTTCTTTTTCAGAGTCATTTTGAAGAACAAAACAAAGTCTGTTCACTTGGTTTCCTATGATGACATCTGCATCATTCACATTAGAGGCTGTGCTGGGCTAACGAGGAAGAACATGGAGTCATTGAAACCTCAGAGCTGCCTGCACACCAAAAACCCACAACTAAACAAACAAAACCCAACAAAACCAGGAGGTTTCTCTGTGCTTTCAAGCTTCACAGCAAAGGAATGAAAGATTAAAAAGTTTTCTTTTATCATCTCAGAGTATTTTCAAATCAAGGTGCAAGTCTGGCTTGCTTGTCTCATGAAGCATCAGTGGGCGTAATCAGTGTTTGTGAGGTAGAATCCAATATGAAAAAAATTCTGTGTATACTACAGTAAGTCTTGTTTGAAGAGGAGCATTTTGCTTTTATTGCTAGAAACAATAGAAGTGTTAGATACAAGGGTTGAAACAAGAGGACTCTTGGAAGTTTCTCAAACAGACTGAATCCCCTTCACTTGAGAGACAGCAAGGAGTCACCGTGCCTCAATAGTGTGCCAGTCAGGCTGAGCAGGTTTCTATATCTTTGCTTCCCTTCCTGTCCTGTATGTCAGTATTAACCCAAATAAAGATATTCAAATCATATCTGACTAGAGAGCAAAGCCAGTACACTGCACAGAGGCCCCAGAGGTTCCTCCTATCGCTGCTTAGGCTGTCAGCAGTCGTGGCAATTTTTTTCTTTTATCAGCACAACTCTTATCTGATTCACAGCACGGAAGTGCTTCATTCTTCAAGCCAGCTCCTTGAAAGCATGCTCAGTGCTTTTAGGAGAGGTCAGACAGGCTGAGAACTGACTGCGGGGACTTTTACTTTGTGCGCAGGTTTTTTTTTTTCTTTTTCCTGGAGTAATTTAATCTTGACCCTAACTTGACTGATTGTGAGACTGCTGAGGTTCTAGGGCTGCTTTCATGCCAAAGGCTACCAGCTCCTCTCCTGGTGAGAGGGGAGACCACCCAAACTCACCCAACCTTTGTTTGAAAGGAGTGATTGATGCTGTTTGTCCTCCACGGCTGCAGGTTGAAACGCTTCCTTACAGACATGACCCGCTTCCTTCAGGGCAGCAGGCAGTGGCTGCAGAACACGGAGCAGATTTATCTACCCACTTTTGATCAGAAGGCGGCACAGCTTCGAGGCAGTAAATCTGGGAGACAACTGAAAGGAAATACACCTTTGTCAGTGATGGCTCTTGGGGCCCAAGGCAGCCCGGCGGAGGGGAAGCACACGTCAGCCGATCTGCAGCTGGCACAGCTGGGAATATTGCATTTGGAACACACCCAGGGGGTGTTTTGGGGGGGTGAGGAGAGGGAGAAAGCACGCTCAGCCATTTTGAGGTTGAGCTATTCACCGTTTGAGTCCACAGTCCTGTTTCCAGCCTTGGAAGCTGGATCTGTCCGTAAGAACTTGTTGTCTATAAATATCTTTCATCTCAAACCTCGTTACAAATGGACGCGTTGGGTCTGCATGGGAACCCCATCACCAGGATGGGGCTCCCTGCTACAAACAAACACACTGCTGGGCAGTTCACTGCTTCCACACCGAATATTAAATATCCATCTTCACCCAGATGAAAGCATGAAGCTCAAGGGAGGGCTGATGTGACTTAAAGTTAGTAAAGTTTGCAATTTGGTCGCAGTCCTGGAAGTGAAATATCCATTTTTACGGATATTTTTATGAGATGCTGTCTTTAAAGGGCTTCATTACACTTGAATGTGAACTTCCTCTGCGGTGGAAGGCCTGTCCATAGACAGAGCAGACAATGCAAACACAAGAGAAATACGCGTGCGATCATCCTGGAAGGAAATTATCATACCAGGTGAATGTGGACTTGGAGCACTTGGGTTTGCTGTGTTTCAGTGGATGTAACAAACAGAAGCATCCTCACATCCTGCCATCATCTCCTGTGCAACGCACGGCTGCACTCAGAGCACCAGGACACTCCTTGCTACCCAGCCCTGATCCAGATGGGGATCCTGTGCTCAACTCAAGCAAAAAGGGAAATGCACATATCTGTTTTTTTTTTTTAATTTTAATTGAGACAGTCTCTGCCCAGAGGCACTGTCAGAAACACAATCAACTGACTTGGAATTGGACACAGTGATCCTCGTGGGTCCCTTCCAACTTGGGATATTCTTCGATTCTATGATTGTAGGTGTGCAGAAGAACAGCCTTTGTGCAACCCAACCCATTTCAGGTACCTTCTTTGTATCTTCAAGAATATTCCTCCTTATACCAAGAAATGCTCTTCTTGACAAATGAATGGTTACGGTTTTAGCTACAAGATTAAAAAACCAAATCTGTTCTAATTGAAAAGAGGTAAACGATTTTTTTTTTCTTAATGACTTTTTAAGAAGATGAATTTGGAAGAAGTCGGACAAATGGCCCATCTAAAATCGGACATGAAATAACTCAATAATTAACCCCATGGTATCAACGAGGGCCAGTAAGATCTGCATAATGTCCCTCCGTATGTCTCCACAGGGTGTCAGTGTTTTTTCAAATTTGGGTCATTTCATGCTGGAATCAGACTGATGTCCTCAGCAGCTTAGTTTCAGGAGCCTCAGAGGGCAGCCTGTTTGTCCTGTGCTCCCTTTTTCCTCCTACAGCCAGTGTTCAAATGACGTTTCTTAAAATACGAAGACCAGAAAGACACAGTCATCATCTGGGGATGACTTGAGGGTTTCAGGGGCTTGAGAAGGGGCAAGACTCCAAATTTGCTAGTGGTTTGGTGGGTGGGATTCCTGTGGGGCAGTAATCTTTCAGCAGGGAATCCAAAGCTCCTTCCTCTGGTGCTAGGTGGTAGGGTGGCAAGCAGTGTGTCTTCGGCAGAATTCACTTGAGCTGCACACACTTGTCACTATTTGTCCTCCCATCCCTACACCAGTTGTGCCAGTACTGTGCAGCTGCCCGGGCTGTTGTAAAGTGCACTGTGGAAGTGGTCTTAGTTAAAAGTAACCTGGCAAAGAAAGCAGGTATGTTTAACACAGATTGATTACCCCATCTAGTTCACCAACCAGCTGCATAAGCTGCAGCAGGGATGAGGTGCTGGCAACTCAGGTCAGCACTGCTGACAACAGTGGTGATCCAACTAGAATCCAGCTCAAGCTCTGAGGGTACAACAAGGTGGAAACCCAGATGTCCAAAAGTATCTGAGGGTCTGATTTCCCACAAAGCTCAAGTTTTCATGTTTCTCCTGCACGAGGAGCCAGTGTACTTTTACTTTCCATTACAAACCTGTCCTAAGCCCCACGAGCAGCCAAGCCCGGAGGCTGACAGCAGAGACCTGGACTCCCCAGGTCAGCATCACTTCCCCAGCTCAGCATCTCTCAGCTCATGAGGTTGCAGTGAAGCAAAAGCTGGCCTGTGGACTGGGCTGAGTGGCTGCTCAGTGGCCAGCCTTCCTTGCCATCGCCCATTTCAAGGACTTTTCTATAGGATGACCGCCTCCTCTGCTCAATCGTGTGACTGCTTTTTCAACTTGAAGGAAGCTGGAAAAGTTGGAATGCGATGGTGGCAGATGATGTAATGGGATAAGGATAGTGACCCAATGGAAGGCCAGGCTCTGGACCTCTGCTAGCTGCTTCCAGAGGCAGAAGAGGAGGATCTCTCTTCCACTGACAACTCTCAAGGGGAGAGCGAGGAAGATCCCGCGCTCCAAAGAAGAGCATCTTCACCAAGACTCTGTGCTATGGGTTCATTCTAGGTAGGCCAAGACAGCAGGTTCTTTCTCCTTCTTTCTCCTTCCCTTCCTGCAGCAGGCAGGCCACCAGCCTCACAGCCAGCCCCGCTCTTGTTTGAAGCTCCCCGGTGGTCTGCAGAACATTAAAATTTCTGGAACGGCTGCACTGAACGATGGTAGAGAAGGGATATTGACTGGGACCACTGTAGCTATTTCTTAAGTCTTTAAAAGAGAAACATCACGGCAGCTATTTAGCACGGCTTTGAAAATTCAAATATTGACAGAAGGAAGTTTTCCGGAGGACGCCAGCAGCGTTTGCAGCAACCCCAGCAGCAGAAACACACTGCGCTGTCAGATGTGGGCTGCAGCACAGACCAAACCCACAAGCTCCACGCCGGCAGAACTACAGCTGAGCACCAGCAGCACTGCACCTTTCTGTTTGACTGCACTGGAGAAAGGGGTGGTGAGGGCAGGAGGATGGAAGGGAAAGACTAAAATGCCCTGAGGAACTACAATTGCGTTTGCCAAATGCTGCATTTTTACTGGGAAAGGGAGAGAGTGACTTCACTTTTTACCTCGCTTTCCCCACTTCCCCTGCCCCATACAGACAGATGTGGCTTTGCAAGAAAATTAATTACAGATGGAGGCTAAAAAAAGGGGAAAAACACCCTCCACCGCAAGGCTTTTTCCTCTGCAGACTGGAGGATGGATGGGGCGGCCTGGGAAAACTGGCAGATGGAAAACCCATTACAGATGTGAGGTTTGGAGAATAAGGCTGAGGGACAATTTGAGAGCTGTAAATTTTAATTTTGGGGGTATAAATGCATTGCTTAGCAACAAGAAACAAATAGGAAGCAAGAAGCCTCAGGAGAGAAATGCTTGAATATTTTAGAATCCCTGTTTGAGGTGAAGACTGCATTACCAGAGACCTGAGGAGCTGCTATTCTCAACAGCTAACAGAGTGGAGTCAAGAGAAAAAGAAAACATGGGCTTCAATCTCATTTCCACACAGAAGTGTAGAAGTGAATTTAACTTACTTTGGGAAAGGAAAACAGCATTGTTTGTTCCCATCCTTGTTGTGTGCAGCACATACCTGACCAGATCAGACACGAGGGCATCTTTAAGCACTTTCCTTCCAAGGACAGACTTCTCGCAACGCATCCAGGGCTTTGCAGGGAGGCTGCTTTACAGGGCTGTGCAATCATTGCTACCATATGTCTGACCCTCACTACACGGTCTAATGCCTCTTCATGCTGCTGCATAAATCTTCGCCTAGAATTCCTGACATCTCAAAGGATGGTGGAGGCCTCCATCCCCAGGGAGGGGAGGAGAAGGGTGAAAAAGAACAGATCACCTGGAAGCAAACACCAAATGTTTTACTGTGCTTCTTTACCGTGAAAAGATGAGGACAAAAAGGAAGGGAAAAAGACATCGCCAGCTCTGGAGGTCAAATGTTATTGCTTTTTTCTTTTTTTGTTGTTAATCCACTGATACTCCATAAACACAAAGACGAGTAAAGCACAAAGCTTCCAAATGAGCCCACGACCAAAGCTTTAGCTCTGCAGTAAAAAGGGAACTCGCGAAGGATTAAAAAAGGAACGCGTAAGAAACCAAAACTCCCTTAAAAAGTTATTTTCCTTTTAAGAGCCTGAAAAAAAAAAAAAAGTTGTTCAAGGACATACAGGCATACATTTAAATTCAAAGAAGTAACCAAATGATCAGAGCCAACAGCAGGCAGTTTTTGCCTCGTTGCAGAGCACTACCCATAACATACCTGGGGGCTCTGCTGACTTGGTAGGAGCACGCTCTGATCCCCTCCTGTGCTGCTGGACGTGACATCACTGTGGCTGTCATGAGGGAGGTCCGTGCTGATGGAGCTCTGAAATAAGCCAGACGTTCCCATTCAGTTCTGCTGCTCCAGCTAAATGGGAAAACTCCAGTTCTGGAGGAAAAAAACAGTCCGCAAACCCAACCAAACAAGAACTCTTGAAATAACCAAATCCCAAAGGCCTGCAAGAGTTAAAAATCCAGGAGGAAAATTTATTGGTAGCTTAGTACTTCAGGCCAATGAAAACAGCTGTTTGGATGCACGTATTAGCTTCAAAATTAATGAAAAATGAGAAGCACAATGGACACTTCTTGTTCAATGGTCAGAAATTCAGACAGCAAACAGCACTTGGAGAGAAGGCACTCTGACACAGGACAAAGTAGCTCATTACTCACACAGTTTGCCTCATTTGGAGGGCTGGAAGAGTTCTCTAATTACCTAGAAAGGGAAGACAAAGAACCCAATATCAAATGCAGCTAAAAACTGTGCTTAGAAATGCATCCAGTTACCATCTTTGGTATGCTAACGAAGCCAGCTCAGAGTTTAAAAAATGGAACCACAAAACCTGAGACATTTGGATACCAATTAGTCTTTGCATAGAGACAAGACAGTGCAAGGCCTGGTGGGCTCCTCGGGTCACTGTTGTCACCCTGGAATCAAAATCCTTCATATTAGTGCACTTTGCTTTGTCTGCCGTTTGGAAAAGGTGACGGACAACATGAAGACAGCAACTGTGAAGAGCTACTGCCACAAACACCAACAGGTTTTGAAGATGTTAAAAATGTACAGGCTAAAGCTGCCTTTAAAGATGAGGGAAATAAATACTCCTGTCTGGATCCTCAGTGCTTTTCTAAGCAGTGCCACATCAGCTGAAACAACTCGATGCAAATAGGACGGACAGGATTCAAAGAACCAGCTCCAGCTGTGGTCAAACTTCCAGCACTAAGGGATGCTCAGACTGCCATTCTGCAGCATGCTGCAGTGATGGGCTACACCAGAAAGCAGCGTCTGCTGCAGAGTATCTGAGCACCTGCCCCAAAGCCAGCACTAAGCCATTCCTGGAAGACAGGCTTTTGGGAAACAGATTGATGCTTGTCCAAAAGAGTCATGTAACAAAAGCTTGTCTAGGAAAGACTTCAGAAGGATAATTTTAGCTTGGTTTGGAATGGGAGCAGAGGCTTACAGTAGAAACTTAGTGTGCTGAAGGTACATGAGGCTTTGGAGAACATAAGGGCTTTGTGTCTTTTATGTTCTCCATCCCCACTCTTTTTTGGGTGGGTGGGAAAGGGTACGTGCACATTTTTTGAAGGGCACTGCTGGTGTTCTTTGTTTCCCACTTTAAAAGTGAGGGCTGGATTTGTTATAGCAATAATACTGTGGAAAAACCAGCTGGCAGAGAAAGCAGAAAGGGTAAGGAGACGTGCACATCCATTGACTTCCCCACAGGACATCTAGACAGCTCCTTTCCTTCCTACCTGGACTCCTTCCAGAGAACTATTGATAGAGACTTCTTCCCTCCACTGTACTGCACGAATCACAGAATCACAGAATGGCCTGGGTTGAAAAGGCCCACAATGCTCACCCAGTTCCAACCCCCTGCTATGTGCAGGGTCACCAACCAGCAGACCAGGCTGCCCAGAGCCACATCCAGCCTGGCCTTGAATGCCTGCAGGGATGGGGCATCCACAGCCTCCTTGGTCAAGGAGCTTTTTTTCTTTTTATAGCTTAGCAAACTAAAGGGACAGCTTTCCAATTCCTGAATTAAAGACCTGGTTAATAAATCATGCATTTATCTCATTTAAAACACAGTGAATTGGAGGAGCACGGAACTCCTCCTCTGTTGCAAAAAAAAAAAAAAACAACACTTGGCCCACCAACACCAGAAGATGAGCTTAATAAAAAGGCCCTCGCAGCTTCCAGTGTTTTTCTTACAGTCAGTTAGAATCAGCTGACAAGATGGTAAACATGAGCCTGAAACCAAGGGCCCCATCCAAGCACAGACTCCCCGCTGCTGCTCATGCTAATAGCCTGACCTGGAGGTAATGTCAGCGGGAGCACCGTACAGAGCTCCCTCAGATAGCCTGCATTTCCAGGGTGAAAAAGGCAGGAAAACTTAAAGCTGTGTGGGAGCGTAAGACCCTAACGTAAAAAAGCCAAAAAGCTCCAACATTTCAGCATTGCCAGAATTTACACGTGTCTTCACTGTACAATTCAAGGATGCAAAATAGAACACAAAACACTTCTCATTCCACCTTTGCCAGATGCTTTGCCTTCTGATGAAGCTTCTTTCCCCCCAGCGTTCCCATCACAAAAGCAGAGTGACATCCCTGCAGCAGCAGTGCCATGGAGCCTGCATTGTGCTTTTTACTTTGCTTTGGAACAGAAGGGCAGAAGGAGGCACAGTGAGGAATGAGCCTCATCTTGTTGGATTCCTTCCTGTACAAAGGTAGGAACTCCTACCAAATCCCATGCACTTATAGCCAAAGTCATTTCTCTGGCCAACGAAGCAACACAGGTCACTTGACCCAGGGTGTTAACAAAGGAAAAAGCCCTCAGAACTTATCCACGTTCCTGAATGAAAACAGGCTGCTAAAAACTGCACTCGAATTAAAGAGCGTTATAGTGTGGAAACTGAAATGGCATCAGATGTTCCACTGGAAAACAGAAGGAGAAGCTTCTCCAAAGTGCAAGACGGCACTGCTGCTCTTGGAGAGCAAAGGGGAGCGAGCAGCCAAGGGGCCAACCAGGCTTCCCTGCCAAACAAGTACGACTTCTGATGCTGCTGTCACCCTGCATTTGATACACACTTCAAGCAGAGGAGGGAGATTTGGGGCGGGGGAGATGACATGGGAAAGGGAGTGAGCAGAGATAGGGAAAGGGGCTGCTCTGTTCCCCGGGCTCTGCCTACCCCTGTTCCTTGTGAAAAGGCTCCTTCAGCCAGACGTATCTGTCAGCCGCCAATCTGCCTTGCAAGATCGTGATGCTCTTTGATTTTATTCATTCCTGCTGGAGGTTTTGCTTAAATATAAACAGCGCAGCATTTCAGCGGGAATTAAAAAAATACAAGTTAAAAATAAAAAAAAATAATGAAATAAGAAATTCCCCAAACCTCCAGGCACATTTTAAAGCACATTAAAAGAGACACAACAGTTAACAGCTTCATACATACCACAGCTGCAGTGATTTGGAGCAAAAGTAAGGAAGGCTGAATGTGTTAGTGTTTTGTTTTAAAATATGGCCTATAGGCTTCACATTCAGGCAAGGGCCCTCCACGACACCGAGGTCTCCCTTCCCAGGCCAAGACCTTTGCTAACTATGCAGACATTCAGTCCAGCCTTTGCCAGCTTCGCCCATTCTCCTGGGCTCTCTGCTCTCCTTCCTTACCCTCACAGCCTCATGGTTCACCTGATGAGGCATAAGAGAAATGAGGACATCACTTCCACATGCTCTGTCCAGGGGCAAGGTGGCTGCTGCCCCTTCTTTAGCTGTGAAAAACAGAGAATATTAGAAGCCAACAGTGTTTCCAGAGGAGCTGCCTGCTCTCCGTCTCCCAGCACTCACAGCTGCTTCCCTGGTGGAGAGGGAGAAATCCAGTGATTGCCATTCTTCCCATCGTCATTTTGACTCCTCTGTCTGCTTCACGTGCCCAGCTGCTGGACTGCAGGAAAACAGAGGCTGTTGTGAGGTCCCCAGGGCTCTGGGAGCACAGGCATTAAGATTTACAACCAGTAGGCGAAGAACAACTCAAGAGGTGCTTTATTGCTTGTGATGAGGGACTGTATGAAAGAAGCCACAGGGTACTTTTTCATTTGGTGGTGTTTCTTTAGTTCTCCTTGGCAGCAGTCTTTGGTTATTGCTCTATTTTTCTTTCCCCTCCCACTCATCTTTCAGCTTCTGAAGCTGACTTAATTGCAACGCACTGAACGTTGGAAAGATATCCACACAAATGCTAAACAAGGCAGCAGCTAAAGCTCTGACAAAGACAGGCCAAGATACTATCGTAGCACTTTATCCCAAGCGTGCAAACAAAACAAAATCCTAGCCCTGAACCTCAGGGCTCCCAGCAACCCAGAACCAAGAGCTCTCAGCTCAGAAGCACCTCGTTTGGGTTCTGCCCTGCCAGCACAAGGCCTGCATGGAGACTAAACAGGAACCAGAGACGGAGCCATTCGGTTGACCAACACACTGGCAACCCCAGCCTTCTGTAAGATGAGGAAGATCATAAAATTTTAAGTCAGTGTTATTATTTTTTTAAACATAAACTAGAAGTTTTCCTGTTCAGATATTCATATTTCTACTGAATTCTATTTCTCTTGAGGCCTTGTCTGGAATATTGTGTTCGGCCCGAGGGCGTCCAGTGTAAGAAGGGTATGGACCTGTTGGACTGGGTCCAGAGAAGGGCCACGAAGATGCTCAGAGGGCTGGAGCAGCTCTCCTACGGAGAAAGGTTGAGGGAGTTGGGCTTGTTCACATTTGGCTCTGGGGAGACCTCACTGCAGCCTTGCAGTGCCTAAAGGGGCCCACAGGAAAGCTGAGGAGGGACCTTTTACAAGGGCACGCATGGATAAGACAAAGGTTAATGACTTTAAGATGGTAGATTTAGATTAGATATAAGGAATAAACTCTTTACTATAAGGGCGGTGAGGCCCTGGCATTGCTGCCCAGAGAAGCCATGGGTGCCCCATCCCTGGAGGTGCTCAAGGCCAGGTGGATGGGGCTTTGGGCATCTGCTGATGGTGGGGGGACTGGAACTGGGTGTGCTTTAAGGTCCTTCCAACCCAAACCATTGATGTGATTCTACAGTTGTGTTTAAAGAAAGGTTTACTGCCTTTGTCTCCACAGCCCTCTCTACCCACTGGTAACAGCAGAAGGCTCTGATGGCTCCTTCACACAGACTTTGACTTTCTTGTTTGAAACAAGGCCAAAGGATGAACAACTTTTTCTTTTGTAAGCACACGGCTTTAACAATGCATTCCAACGTGTGATTAACACGAAGTAATGTCTTTGGTTTCTTGACTCTTCTGATGTGAAAGATGGGACAAGATAATCAACACCATGTGGAGGGTATACACATACACTGTACCCCTATGCTTTTAGCATTTCTCAAGTGCTGTCCACAACAAAAGCACAGGCTTGCACTGTGAGTGGCACACTTTGAAAGACAAAGCAATTTGCCAACGTAAGAAATATAAGCAAATACCTTCTGATATTCATTTACAGCGTGTGTGAATAAAGGGACCAAAACCAGGGCAGTTGTATTTTAGAGTGCCACTGGTGCCAGCAAGATGGACTGGCAGCACAAGTAACTTAAAGAAAAATGAAGAAAGAGAGGTGGTGTGCGCTCTTCATCTATGCTACAGAATTTAGAAGCAAATAAAATTCTATCAGTCTTCTCAGACTCGGATATACAGATGTGTTACTTCCTTTAACACTATTTTAAGTGGGACCCAGGTGTTGTAAATCAATCTGTAATGCTCATTAATGCTCTCCTCCAGCATTCCATGCAGTACACAGGGCAAAGCACTCACCCTTTGCACAGATGCTGCAGATGGCACATATGACCCTGGCAACTCAGCACAGTTCAGGCAGTGGATCTCTTTGTAACAGACTTCAAGACTCACGTCTATAAAATGAACCCACCTTCTGAACTGATGATGACCACCAACCATTGCTCCTGCTTTTTAATTTAAAAATAAAAGTTGTAAATCCCATCTCCAGCAAGAATATCTCACATATGAAAACTCTTATTCAGCTTTTCTGGAGATTGCACTGTTTAGAGTGACTGTTCAACTCTGTACATGAGCTGTAAGTGACCAATTAAGCCCAAGGAAACATTTGCCTTGCTTATCTGGTCCCACCATTACTTCTGTATTTTCTCCTATTTTGTTTTGCACTGCCTTTTCCTGGCCTTCCAATCATATTAACCAGTCATTACAATCCTTTCTATTACCAATTGTTTAAAAGAAATGCCTGTACTTTTAGACAGTAAAACATGGAAAACTCCAAAGGACAGAAAACTGCAGTCCAGCGTAAATCATGACTGCAGGGCACTGATAATAAACCAACCTTATTCAGGCCAGATAAAGCAGCAAATCCTCATGTAACACACCAAATAATTTATCCTTAGCCAGAACAACACTTAGTCTGAAATTCAAACAGCCGTCTTTGTACGCACATGGAGGCTGCCAAGTCTCCATACTTGAATGATCTCATAGACTCTGGAAAAAAAAAAAAAAGAGAAACAAAACATTTTACCACACTAGCTGAATACACAGGGGCAAAGAAAGATCGACGTTAAAGCATCTCAGAGGTTTGGGTCTTCATGCAGATCTTTAGACAAACTTCAGGAAAAAAATATGAACACAAAGTCAGAGAAAAATAGAGGAGCTAAGCAAAACCTCCTTTAACTTTCCTTGCTTACAATAATGCTGTCAGTGAGGAGCAATCTTCCCTAAACATCCATTTCTTTTCTCTACTGAACTCATACCAAGCACAGCTCGTACTCGTTTCACAAACAAGGATAAGATGCGTAATGAAATATAACCACTCTTAGAGAAGTTCAAGTGCAAGGGCAGTAATATTTTCCCCTGAAACATCACAAAAATGGATCAGTTTTCATCTCTTGCTCTCTTGCTGTCTGTCAGACGTTGCTCAGTTAGAAGGGAAGCAATGGGAGCAATGGGAGACAACGTGGATCCAGGAGAACAAGAGGACATTGATGGACACGCTGCTACCTAGCAGAAAAACGTGTGCAGCCCAGTTGGCCGGTGCTTAGCACTGAGCACAGATAGTTACTGAGCTCAGCTTGGTGCCCAGCTGTGTACACTGGACCTGATCCTCTACTTGGGTGAATTCCCGCAGTTCAATCAGCCTATGAACGATGACAATTTTACCAGCTGGAGACTGGCTACCTTTTGGGTTTCTGAAAACACTGCGGTACCTTTCAACATGCAGCTGCACACACGAAGCCAACTCCAGAAGAGCACACAAGCTGTGTCTTACCACGCTCGGGCGGGACAAAGGCGAGCAGAAGTCACGGGCTGAAATAGCGACTGATAGATTTGGATTTCTCCCTTGCCAGTTGCTGGGTCAGGATGGGCTGCGTTTCCAAATGCACTGCATACTCAAACTCCCAGTTGACAAGAGAGACTCAAGCGGTCCATTATACCACTGAAAATTATGTCCCTTGCAGTGTTAAGCCAGGCACCAAATATGCATAAGCTACCTTAAAAAAAAAAACAGGCATAAGTCATTTGCTTCACCTCAGAACGAGTGCATAAACTGCACGACACAGGGAACATTAAGATAACTTTTTTTTTTTTTTTTAAGCCTTACAGTTATCTACAGTTTAACAGCACAGTGAAGTACGAGGAGCAATGAGGAGAGTAACATCAGCTGCAAGTTTGGAAACTCCATCTCAGCATCCCTCTCGCCCTCCTGCTCGTCTCTGTGGTGCTCCCAGGCACCGAGGGCATCTCTCAGCACGCACCGATGGGAAAGAAACAGTCTTGGTGCCACGTGTGGGGATTAGCAGGCATAGCTGGGTCCGCACGGACTGCAGCACCCTGCTGCACACCTGCAGGTAGTTCACACTGGAATCTCTCTCCCTGGTCCTCTCTGCATAAATCAAGCAGCAGGGAGGCTCAGAAACATGACGAATACGTTGGCTAGAATATCTCCTGCTGTAAAGACACAGGGAGGAAGGGGGATACTAAACTAACCTTGCCTTGGATGGAAAAGCAGCTGGAATTTAATGTTCTTGGAAGCCAGCCCTGGCTGTTCAGACGTGGATCTGCCAGGGAAGTCCCCAGCGGAGGCATTGCTCATTCTCCTAAACTAAAATGTCAAGAGAAAACACTGGAAATCATTAAGCACTCTGTTCAGCATTTCTTGAGCCATCTCAGGCAGGGGGTGGGGAAAAAAGCCTCAGCCACAAACAACACAGAAACAAATTCTCAGTGTTAATACAAAACAGAGGGGAGAGCATCAGAAATCCAAAGCAGGATTTCACTTAATCTTCTTCATCTGAAATGACATAATACCAAGCCAGCCTTGGAAAATAAAAAAAAAAAAGAGAAGGAAGATGTGGAAGTATGGAGCAGAAAGCAGAACGCACCTCTCCTCCACCTCTTCTCCAGTGCAGTGCCTTCTGAAGTACTGAGTGAAAGGCACAACTGGGACAACAGTTCGGTACACCATGGGACCCCCATCTTTCACAAGAAATATAAATGGCCAGATGGTGTCCATTGATACAACTAAAAGCTCAGCGGCCATTTTTGCAAAAAGCAGAGATAAATTCAGTAAGCTCACCTTGGTGGCTAACTGGTAGCAGGGTAAGCGGGCTGGCTGTCTGTTTGTTTGATAGCAGAAGTATCTGTACATCCTAACAAAATCAGGTTCTGCATTTTGTGAGCTGGGCAATCTGGATGCTCAGGGCTGACTACTGCAAGAAATGCCAGAAACAATTTCTCTTCCTCTGTACTACTTGTAAAGCATTTGGCGGTGTCTTTTGGATGAAGGCTGCATTGAAAGGGGGAGAGAAAAAAAAAAAAGACTTGAACTTCAGAGAAGTGTTAAATAATAAGGAATCAACTGAGAAAGTGCTGTGCAGCAGCCAAACGTGATGTTTTAAGCTCAGATTAGCAACATTTCTTGTGCTGGAAACCATAGCTAAAAGTATTTTCCTGAGTGGTCACCATGGACCACTGCACGTGTACAAAGCACTGAGTCCAATGGCAACAGAAATACGGACTTCTTTTCCCTGAATACCTGGAGAGGTGTGTGAGGACATCTTACAGGACATGTGGAAGGGTACATTTGAAACAGGCAAAAAGAAGAGTGCCTCTCACCTGATGGAAAGCTCTTTGAAGGCAGAACACACGGCATGCATGAACTGAGCAGCTCCTACTGAGCATCCAATGGGGCTGAAAGGATGGAGTGCAGCAAAGCAGACCTGGGTATCTTGGCATTGCTGTGCTGCTGCTTTGAGGCCAGCGGAGGGAACAGGAGAAACAGAAGACTGAGATATAAGGGAGATTTCCCAAATTTGTGGCTAACACGTTCCATAGATATCACTTAAAAAAAATTACATTAAAAAAGAAATCAACAAAATTAGAAGCCGCCTTTGAGCTGCTTTGGCCTGAGGCATCTCTTCCCAGAGGCTTTCAAGCAGAAAGAATCCACGCTGATTCCAACACTGCTGTATGTTGGATTTAAATGGACAGAATTAAAAAAAAAAAAAAAAAAAAAAGGTAGGTTTTATCTTCCCACAGGCTGACTGGTATAGCAATTTTCATCTGAAGCAGATCACCAAGACAAACGTATTCTCAGGGATTTCCTGTCAAGAAGTCACTGTAACACAAACATTTTTTACTGGGAGAAATGAAAGCTTACCAGTGACATCAGCAGAACACTATTTCCATTTAAAATGGAGAGTGTGGCAACTTCAGGTTTAATGGAAATTAAAGCGTGCTGGCACTGTCAGCTGAACGTTAAGCCACTTGAGAGGTTTGCTTAATTTTTAAAAAGTAATGCTCCTGAATGGGATGTACTGTCAGTGCTATTACAGATCCGACCCTACTTTCCATGTGTGCTAATGGAACCCTTATGGTTCTCGATTCACGTGACTTCAGTTCGCATTACCACAATAAATGTGTTACGACTTTAAATCCTAAGCCTGATCTTTTAAGGAAAAATTAAAAAAAATATATATATTTTTTCCATAGCTCATAATTAGCTATGCACCAAATGTCTGTTTACCAGCTCTGATCCATCTTCCAGTACAAACAAAGGGACCAGATTCCACCTTTGGAAAAGCTGCGTAAATTCGTGTTTTCTGAGTAGTTCAGATCCCTACAGTTTAAGATGAGGTAAGCAAAGGCCCAGAGTTCTTTGAAAGCTCAAATTATTTAATGTGCAGACATTTCGGCTTGAAAATTCACATCCTAAGAACTCATATTTCAATAGAAGGTATAAGAAAGATCTGGGCTACCCTATGAGCTCACTTTTATGCTCAGAAGGAGTTCTAGCCAGGCAATGCTCTCCCTTCAGTGCAATTGAACTCAATGCTTTCTACTGCTTACAGGCTAGAACTATTATGATATTTCAATTAAAAAAAACCACTTTTTGAAGTTCACATTTCCTTCAATACTTAACAATCTCTGAGACTGCTCCTAGAAGACTACCGCACGGAACAGGCTTCCTATGTGACTAAGTGCCATCTCTTGGGGCTGCTCACCCATTTACAGCTTCTTTCATGATCTGATTCAGCCCCACAGAAAGCCCGAGGGCCTTGGTCCCCACACTTCCCTTGAGAAGCTCTAAGAGGAGATTTCCCTCTCCCTGCTGACACGGAACATCTTTTATTCACAGCCAGTTTGCGCGCAGTTGTTTGTGTGACAATCTTCTCTTACTTTAGATGCTGCTTTTCCATTTCTTGTGTTCCGGGGTATGGATAAAGAGCTCCTTCAAGTTTTGCAATGTGGGGATAATACATTTTTTAAATACTAAAGAGAGTTGGGAAATAAACTTAACAACAGTAATTTAGCATTAATATATGAAGTGCTGGGTGCCTCGGTAGCTCTTCAGAATGAACCATGAAAACGCATCCACAGTTACCAACATTCAGAGCAGCACTGACTTAATTCAATTTATTTCCTTGCCAGCAGGATATTTTTATTTTAATCTAGCTGCCTGCTACGTTTCCATCCCAAATACTTGGCAATGAAGGAACAAATAATTGGTTGATATCATCAGAGCATTCGATGTCACTATCTAAGTAGAAATGACAGGGAGAATAATATATTAAAGCCTAACTGAAGGACTCATTGAGCCCAAGGTAAACCAATCTGATGCCCCACAAAAGCCTCCTTTGGAAGCTGTTCATACACACGCACAGCAGCAGGGAAAAACACAGCTCTATGTGGCTGCTTATTTCCAGTACTGAAAAAGGACTTAAAGGACCAAAAGGGAACAAAGCACTGTTGTAGAAAACAAACGTATAGAGCTTTGCATGACTTCTGTTACCTCCTTTTAACAAAAACCCAACGCAACGCCTTAGCATGAGGGTGAATTAAGAGGTTTGTGTTTCTTTTTTTGCATTAGACCTAGTCAACCACTTTCTCCTTACCTCGTCTACTTGAAGGAACTATTTTACTCTTATTTTCCCAGCTCACTTTCATGCAAGCAGAACAGCAAGAGGAAAATACAACTTACCCCCTCCCTTCTGAGACTGGCAGGAGACTTGACAGGAGCAGCAGGCTATCTCACAGACCTCCTCCAAATGCATTATTAATCTTAGGTAAACCACTTCTTGGGAATGTTAACTGACATGCTATCAGAAAACCTTCATCTCGGTAAGCTTTGTACAGAGACCATTTTCTTACAGTGGTTTTGATATTATAAGCTTCCTTGAGCGAAAGAGATCATTTTGTCCACACGGAGCCCCCACTGAAATCCCTGGGGCTCCACTTCCACATACACCCATATCCAGCATTGGCAGCACCAGAAATTAAATGGATTTAGCTTGCCCAACATTCTTCTTGGTCTGTCTGAAAGACACAGCCAGGCCACTGATGGCTTTACCTTCACACATCATCAGTGCCGGACCATATGATTTAATTGGGATAACGGATGTATTTTTACCAGAAACACTGGAGCAGATGTGCTCTGACAAAGTCCTTGCCTGATTGCTTTATGCATTTATGACCCACTGGAAAGTATTGGATAAAATCTCAGCAGAGCTGGCTTAATCTCCAGCCTGGCACTACTATTACTGTTACGCACCAACCACAATGCTTTTTTCTTCTCCGTTATGCCTCAGTTTCTCCATCTGTAGCAAAATGACAGTGCCATACCAATTGCTCCTGTGAGGCACTCAGACTTGCTGATGAACCACCCGGTAAGGAGGCACCCCTAACTCCTTGCTGAGACTAAGAATGGGGCAATAAGGCACCACCACTCCTGAGGAACAGCTTCCCCATCTTACAGCCATCATCAGGTCACTTTGTTTGGCAGTTCTCATACAGTCAAATGGAACTGGAAGAATAACAAGGAATAGGATTTAAGCAGGATGTTGTTTAGTAAATATTTGTAAGATACCATAGTAGCAAGCACGATATGTCCCTGTGTAATGGCTAGCAGTTATTCTCAAATAACCAAATAGCTAATACCTTTATCCTCAAATAGTTTCCTTATTGCAGCACCTCACAAATTAAACACAAAGCTGCTGCAATAACCTTTTGTTTAGGCATTACTTTGACTTCTAAAAAGAAAAGTAATCTTCTTGAAAATAAGTAATAATATACAGATGTCTGTGACAAGACGTAGACTATGATTTAAGACCAAGCCTGGGGCAAATTTCACATTGGCTCTAAGCTTGTGTGTTCATGCCACGTTGGTTCTGCTCTTTATCATCTTACTTGTACAGCTTCAAGCCCTTTATGAAAACCATTCTTTCTGAACAGAGACAGAAAGCACCGCATCCCCCCCCTCCCTTTCCACTTCCCTCACTTCCAAACTTTGGGATATGTAACAAAGTAAGCATCACACAGTGATCTTCACGTACAACCTTGCTTCCAGTCGACAGTGAGAGTTCATCTACTGCTTTGGTGGCACACAGCACTGCAGGCAAGAGGCCCCAGGAACAGCTCATCCTTTCTCTGTAACTGTAGTGTCCAGACACTGCTGGAAGCAAGACTCTAGATTAAATGAGAATAGAACAAGCTCTTATTTTCTGACATCAAAGACATTAAATACGAACAATGCTGCACGTACCGCTGAACGTAGTTCTCTTCAAGTACATGATACAATTCTGGGAAAAGCTGCCGTATTCTGCAACCTCTGACATCACTAGAGCCACCTGTCCTCTTTCACCACACTAATACCAATTTCTGTAAAAGAAAATTTGCTTCCACAGTCAAACTGGAATGCCATAGGCTTTATAGGAACACTGAGTTCCCATAGACAGACTTCTGCGTGATGGATGCTCATAAATGAGCATGGCTGGAGCTTGAATGGATTACATCAAGAAAATGAGGAGACTAGCAGAAAGATTTATGACAGTCCTTATTATGTTGTATGAGATGTAAACAATCAAACTATATTGCTTTCAGAGCACAAGTTGATCATTAACTGTCAGAAGCCACTTAAACTGCCAAAAATTTACTCCACAGCAGCACAGGTATCAATGATAAGGCGTGAGAGGAACAGCAGCACCAATATGATTACAGATAACAGATTTCAGTCCAGTGGGGCACTGATCACTGAGACAAGACTGACTTCAGTTTGGTAACTTTCTATAGCAGCATTTTGGATAAACAGCACGAGTCAAAGGTTCTAAACGCTTGTCAACACCAAATAGCCACAATCAAGTAATGCAACAGATCACAGTTATCAGCACCACTTAGACAATCTTTGAATTAACCCTCCTTATATGTTTACGCCCATACTGCTACTTCAGCTCTGGGAAGTTCAGGATTTGCTTATGCTTTTCCCAGTACTATTGCATAATGCTACTGAGCTATTCACAATACAGTAAATTTCACTCTAAGCCACTGTTCTGAGTGTGCTCCTGTGCAAGGCAATAGCTCCCTCTCCCCACGTTTGCTTAGAACATTTCTACAGAGCTCTTCTCTTGTACTCTAAACCATTAAACAAGTTCTGCATGGTCATGCCATGAGTCGCATAAGCCAGAGGTTATCCTTGGTTGCAGAGTGCTTTTACAATATCTTACAATATTTCTTTATACATCTATCTAAATGCTTAGCTATATTATTTGACCTTACAACAGTTCAACTTATCCTTCTTCTATAAAAGTAGTAAGATATTTTCCTGCCTTAAAAGAAAATGGAAGATATTAGCAGTTTGATGCTGTTGTATTCTTCAGCTTTAAAACGGCTTGGGCTCCCTTTGTGTTTTGCTGTACTAGAAATAAAATCTGAAAAAATACTTTCATTTTTCCCTTTGCAGATCACCTTTATGCAAAGCCCTTTTGAGCCTTTCAAAACAAAAGCTTCACTCTTATACTCTGGAACATGTTATCTGGTTCCTAAGATACTCTATCATGTTACACGTACCAAATAAAGACCTTCAGTAAAGGTGAGCTTTGCACAGCAGCAGCTAACAGCCTCTTGTACCAGGTCAGGGAAAATAGATGACTTTGGATCTTCAATTTGTTCCAAATCGAACAAAAATTTGGGAACTGAGAGGCAAATACAAGCACAAAGATAAGCATTATGTTTATAAGGATGCATGTTTTGGTAATAATGCTCAATTTAAGTGAAAACAGCATTACAAGGTAGAAGCATGGACTCGGTCTGCTGTATGCAATTTATTTGCTGTTACAAAAACAGGTCTTTCCACTGTTCAATCAAGGCACACAGTTCATGCCAGAACAATATCATCTGCTTACATCTGGATATCATCTGGTACCTAACATTCTCACTCACAAAATCTGAGATTAATACATAAAGATGATCTACTTTCAGCTCAGTTATTCCATGCCTCTGGCAGCACCTTGCTGTGGTTTGGTTCCTCCACTTCTCCCAGACTCAAAGCCCTCTCCCTCCCTCCACCTGGGTTCCTTCACATGCAAAAAGGAAAAAAAATAATAATAATTTGGAAGTAACAAAAGAAGTCTACTTTAGCCCTGCTCCCTTTGTATGTACATTTGAAATAAATTGTTCCATTAAGGAAAAAGAGGAAAGGAGCCCAAGGCTCACAATCTGACAAGCAGTGACCCCACAGCATTTCACACTGAGAGCTGCACGATCCCTTAGTAGGGCTTAGGGGGAATAAAAAGGCAGAGAAAGTGGAGAAAACACGAACCAAAAAGCTAATGAAGTACAATCCCTTTCCTGCTGTTCATTTGTTCTTCATTTTTATTTATCCTCCATGTCCTTAAGTTAAAACCAATCTGCCTGAGATCTGTGTTCAGCGAGCTTAATTCATCATACCTATAAATGGGAAAAATCTGATAAACTGCAATGGACAGAAAAACACACAATTTAACTGAATAATCCCTGAAACAAACGCAGCACAAATCTCTTCAATGAGCTGCATTTTCCTGCTAGCTTATGGGCTCTTTTGTACAGCTGACAGTGGAATATTTACTTGCCGTATTCCAGAGGTTCACCAAGAAGATTTCCACAAACCCCAGCTTATCTCAGCACCCTTCCAAAAGACAGTCAAATTCCACACAGCAAAAAAATGATGGTTGCATCCACGCAATTCTTGGCAAGAGAAATCAAAACTTCAGACACAGGCCGTCTTTTAAATCATTTATTTCAATAGGAAAGCTTTTTGAAACCTGTACTTCAATTCATTTAAACTAGCTTATGCAAACACACAGTTTTCACACACACACACACGCACACACACAGTAAAGTATTAAAAATGTTGAAGAAAAAAATAGGCTAGAGGACAGCCAAACTGCACATCACTCCATGAGATCATAGTGCAATCACTCTACCACTGCAACGCCTCACGCCAGCAGGGAATATTACAAACGGCTGTGTTCACTGCATGACAACCTTGATCCCCTCTTCCAGTGATGCTTGGTCCTTAAAGGTTTATTATAAAACATCGATGTGATTCCTGGTGCTTTTTACACTTGGGTACAGCAGTGCTGAAATGCATACATTCCTGCACACGCAGAGCTAGAGGTGCCTGCAAGCAAGGCAACCTAGAACCCTTCCTTTCAATGTTTTATTTCATCAATTTATACTGCTTTTCTGTTTTACCTGCCAAAGGCTTTGGAATGGTAAGAGATACGTTCAAGAAACACATTTCAAGGTCAGAACTTACCCAAAGAAAGAAAAATGACATGCTAAGCAAACACAAAAGGGAAATGGAACATTCACGAAGCTTTAAGCAATTCAAGAGGACGATCAGGCTAACAGCCACAACCACGACATGACCAGGAATTTCTGTTAATTACTTTTTCTTAATAACGTAACTTCAAGCTCTTTTCTTCAATGAGTAGCTAACCTAAATGATTTGGCTTTTCTCCCTTAACCTAACCATTCTGCCATCTCCAAAGATGTTTAGAAAGCATAAGATAAAACTTCATACTATCCTTCCCTTTCCGACATCCATTAACAGCACAGTAAAACTGCCATTGTTTTTATCAAGGATGCAGAGAAACAGAAAAATAACATTTAATTCCCTAGGAAGAACATATTCTTTCATTTCCCCTTCTGATGCCTATAAAGCCTCGCTATTAAAACAATCTGCAGCAGTTGTTTCAGTAAAGGATAGTCCTCTCTACCTCGTGTTGGCACCAGAAGCATAATACACATAACTGAGCTTATGGGCTATTATGAAAGAATCAGATGGATTTATTCAGCCTTCTCTTCCCACAAACATTTTTCTCTGTAGTTTTTATGTTGACAAAAAGCCTGTTAAGAAATAAATCCTCTCATAACTACACCCTACGATGTTTAAATCAAAAGGAACGGGACGGAGAAGCACACTCATTTCTAAACATGTGAGCTCTTAGGCTCCTATGTTCCAAGCCATGACTCAGACAATCCTTTTCAGGTTTCCTTCTCCACTACTACATCCATTCAGACACATACCAAATAAAAATAAATTAATTTTAAGGAACTCTGAGCTACGCCTGGTAAAAGCCGCATGAGCCCAAGCTACCAAACACTGCTGCATTTCTCCTAAAGAGAAACCATTCAATGACAGAAGAAATACTACAGCAACTCAAGCTACAGCTATTTTGCACTGACCAAAGCAGCTAAACTCTTCTGCAGAAACAATGACCGTAGGGAATGTTACCCCCTGTCACACCAAGGGCACAGCTCACAAGCCTGTAGTACTCTCAGCACTAAGGAACAGGATCAGTATTCAAGTTAATAATAAGGCACTGACAAAAGTCCTCCTTTAACCCAAACACACACCCTGCTTTGGATACATAACAAATTAGCACGAGCATTTTAAAAAGAGAGTGATCCCTACAAACAAGTTTTAGGTCCACTCATGCAGCTTCTTCAATTAGAACTTTCCCAACCCCATCAGCTTCTCCACAAGCCATTTTTGGAGGAAAACTGAAAGAAAAAGGGCAATACGTAAATAATAACTATGCTTTTAGAACACGATGTCATAGGCAGAACAGGCAACTAGCTGATGTGATTTAGTACCAGCACTAATGTCTTGATGTTTTAACATGCAGCACACTACAGCCATGGAAAAGTCTAGTGACTTAGCATAAAAAAACCAGAAGTAGAAAGCAAAGAAAAATGCCACTGACAGAGCCATAAGAAATGACATCCCATGATTTACCTTGATTTGGATAAGATTTGCTAAAGTTAATCCAAAACCATGAGATGGATTTGCTGTCTGTCCAAAGGGACCTAACCTCCTAGAGTGCCTCAGCAGCACAAAAGGCTGCAATCACTTCTGCTGGAACGGAAAGCATTTCCTTTTAACATTTGTTACATCTCGCAGAAGAAGACTGTACTGTCGGAAAGGTAGAAATGCAACTAGAAGAGATTGATGCTGCCCCAAAAAACCCCAGATGGGATACTGAATTCTAGTGAGGAAAAGCTGGCTAATAAAATCCTGCTGCGTTCTTTTATGCTATTTATTTTCTTACCACCAATAAGCATATTTCTATTAATGCTTTTCTGGGTAAAAGTACAAGCGCTCTGCAGTTGAGTTCAGAGGAGGAAAGTCAATCAGCTGATTTCCCAAAAGAGACCCTGATCCATCAAGCAACAGGCTGGAACAACAGGCTGTAATGGCATAACTGGGGGCTGCTCAGCGTGCAAGCTGCCGAGATGCAAAATGTCTGCTGTTAGCTTCCTGATCAGATCTTTCTCACATAGGATATGATTTTAAAGGTAATTTTAAAAAGCTAACAGTAAGACAATTTCAAAGATGAGTACTAAAGCTCATTAAGTATTTACATGCATTCATTTAGTGTTTGTGGTTTTAACGCTCGCAACTTGTACCTAAATACTTAATGAATCTTAGCAGCTTGAGCAATATGCCTGTGCCACAAAATGCCTGCAAAATGAAATACATGTCTGGGAAGAGCTCTATTTACTCATATTATCAATGTTTTTCAAAACTGAATCTCCTCACTTGCTGTCAAAGAATACTGAAACAGAAGTCAGGTTTGAAAAAGCTTGTAAGAATTAGCAAAGGAAGTTAGGAAGGGAAAAGTCAGCAGTAAGTAATAAAAAAAAAATCAGTACCAAGGGCATTGTAGCACAAACCTGACGTCCCCCACTGTTCAATGTCCCCCAAGACTGTCAGTGCAGCTAACAAAGCAGCGAGCGCTCAGCAGGTGACTCACAGGTACATGGGAAGCCTGGCCAGGAGGATCTACACTGAGTACTTTTCATTCATATGCCTGCAATCAAGGAACTGTAAGGGATGCCTTTAATTTCCAAACCAAAATATTGTGAAATTGAAGTGACAGATATTAGCTGAAGAGCTTCATCAGTCATTAACAAAATAAAGAGAGCATGAGAAAATACACAAACTGTTAACTAACTGAAATAGTCTGGGTAACAGTCTTACCTGAATAACAGGACCTCACTGCTGCCCCTTCTTTCTAAGCACTGATTTAAACGCATATTTTTAACCTCCTTTTTTTAAAGCATGAAGAAAAAAAGCAAAACCAAAAAACATTACTGTGTTCTTTACAGTGTATTTGACTCGTCCAAGTCTTTCCAACGCTTAGCTGAGGCAGTTTTCCCTCAGGGAACCAAACCACCACCTCTTCCTGAGCACCACGTATGTCAAAGTCTATAACATTTCAGTAGCTGTGTTGCCCTGTAAGACTACTTGAACAAACATGAGATCAACCATAGGAAAGTACTCAACTACTCACTGCAACAAGTGCCAATAATGCTTTCTGTGTTGTCATTAATCACTCCAATTATCCCAGCTACACACTTTAAGAAACTACTCCCACAATATTCCGTCTCTCCCACAGAAAGCAGCATTATCTGAGGGACGAAAACCAAAGACAGCAGGAGGCGTAAGGACAATTACGACTGGTAACAACAACTCATTAAACGATGATTTGTGAACTGTTTTCCCCACTATCCTCCTACCACAAAAGCCTAATTCAAAACAGCTGGAACAAACAAAAAAAACCAATAATAAATGACACCTTCAGACCTGGCTCTGTCTTCAGTAAAGCTGTGTGATGTCAGGCTGTGGCTCCCAGATGCACGTTTCCTTTCGCTGACAGAAGAGCAGACACAGTTATGCTGCAATGACTCTATAAGAGCTTATTTAAAAATTCAACATCCACAGGCTGTTATCCACAATGTTTAAAAAAGGACACATATTGCTAAAAAAAAACCAACATCTAGCTGCTGAGAAGAAAACACACATTAAATAATTTTTAAAACGAAAAAGCAAAACTGATGTTGTGCAAAGTCTACTACAGTAACACTGCTGGCTGCGAAGATGTCGTCTTCACTATGCACCCAACATGGGTTAACTTGGGTGATGTGCCAATTGAAGAGGGATTCAGCACAAGCAACCCCTTTTCAAAATACATGACTTCAGGATTAGAACAGACTGTTCATTCCTGAAAGCAGAAAAAAAAAAAATTGCAGAGGGACACAAATTCCCACACTGCTTGCGGCACAACTCTGACAGAAATATCCTTCTACTGTTTTCTTTCTACCAAGTGCCAATTCACAAGAACAATTTTTGGAAACATAATCCAGCCTATTGCCATTTAACTCCACATTACCAAGTATGTGGGTTTTTGGTTTGTTTTTAACTGTGAGACTGGATTCTCCTTCTCTATTTTTTTCCCCCTAGAAATCAGAAATTAATCATTTCCATTAAGAGATTAATTTAACTCTGGGGAGAATGAAATGTGACTTCATAGGCTTCTACTCTGATGCAAGAAACAAACTGTACATTTTCAAAATAATCACTACTAGTAGAAAACTTTATTACACAGTCAGAGAACTCTGCCACAAACTGGTAGGTAGTTTGTTTCTTTTTAAAAAGGAGTATTCACGGTGGAATCTGCAAGCTTATTTATGGCCACTAAACCACAACGTCAATGAAACATTTACTATTTTTCCACAGACTTCAAAGTTCTGATATCTCAGAGTCATATTTTGGATAATGTTTACTTGCTTTACAAAGACCATGTTTTGGAAGGTTAAATGAAGACTAATCATCCAGGAAATGCTATCTAGGTGATGTCAAGGAAACCCAAACAACGCAAGAATCAAAGTTTTTATGCATAAAACACATGTATAAAGCACGTTTCCCTTTTTACAATCATATTATTTTTCTAAGTAATTTCAGTGACCAAGAATTATTCCTGTCAAGGATATAACTTTGACAGTCCCATACCTTTTTTCTCTTTGTATTATCCCACCTAATAAATTATTTGCCCAACGATCAAAAGAGCTTCTGTATTTAAGGTCTACTTTAGGCTACATTGTCAATACCACACGATGTCATATTTTGACCAAGACAGATAGTAAAATCAATTATTGCCAAATGAGATCATGAAAGCTTGAGATTGTGCCTCTATCATTTTAAAATATAGACTGTAAGTGATATTATGAAACACCATACACTGACAGTGGTCCCTAGCTGATTAACAGATACCTGGAGAAGTAAAACGTCTCCAAGAACTATACCAAGATGTTGGGTTGTTGTTTTTTTTTTTTTTTTGTCATTCAGCCTTCATCTGTAGGAGACAGAGGTGTAGAAACAAATGGGAAGAAAACACTCAGTTCTGAGCCAACAGTGCTTTCAGTTTTGTCTTTCACACACACCCCAAGCACCCAGAACACGTGAACTATGCTCTAACCAGGAATTAGGTAACAATGCACCAAAAGCATTCTTAGTGTCTAAGTGCCCGCTCACAGGGAATGTGGCTCCCATACAGTACTACAGTTTGCAAGCTTAATACTACTTCAAACTTGCATTTGTTATGTTTCATATACTTGTAGGTCCGAGAGAATTAACGTTGCTCCAGGCTCAGTGCGCCTGGGACAAGCTTCCATTGAGAACTCCTGGTATAGTCCACAGAACATCTCTAGAGTGTGCAGCACCTCTTTTACCCAGTTCAGACATAGCTTTTGATACAACTCTTAAATACCAGTTTACTTGCTTTCTTAAGAATACCTAAAAAGGTGAGTTATTTTCAAAATTAGTACAAAGTTAAAAGAAACTCAAACAAGCTACAATCTATTTAACTCAAGCACAGCACCGCCAGAAGTTTCACACACACTATTTGGTGTTTCATTGTTGTTTTTCCTTTCACTCTTTAAGGCAGTGGTTTCCACAGGTCAGTTCAGAGGATATAACAAAGCATGGTCCATGGCAATTCATGTTGCAATTCCATTTTTCATTCGGGGGACCCTAATCCCCAGCCATTACTTGTTTTGTTCAGGGCTCCAGAGTTCAGAAGATCGGCTTGACAGGCTCCCTTCTGGCACAGAATGCAGCTGGCACATTTTCCATCAGGACCTCATTCTCATTTATGAGATGGTTCAAATTGTTCTTTTTTTTTCTGTTGTGTTTTGAATTAGCCTGCTATTCAAAGGTCATCAAGTTGGCAGGAACCTGAAAATAAAAATACAAATAGTTGATGTTACTTAGGTAGCAGCTACTTATATCCTAATGTTTCACAGACCTTCAACCTGTTCAAACACACAACCTAATGCTCATTCTGCCAAAAAAAAAAAAAAAAGGGGGGGGGTGAGGGAGGAAGGAGAGAAAGCTGGGAATGAAACCATCATTAATACAGTCAGTACAGAACAGTACAAGCATACTTACAGTTGTAGAAAATGCAGGAATCACAAAAATACTAAACCACTGCACTGTTTATAATTTTCTTACATGGCCTTAGATCTTATTAACTCTGATGAAATTTAAGATTTTGAGTTGTTGACAAATCAACTTTAACAAGATGAATCTCAGGACTGAACTACACAAGCAGAACCTTCTCACTCGAGTCCCACGAGCTAGGAAATATTTGGCACAGGTCAGTGACTGATGTAGGCCCTCCAGCATTTTTAGGGCTAATTTACAAAAACAAGGCATAAACACTTGGCTGGGCTTTTCCCACAGGAAGGCTGAATGCGCGATGCAGACATCACTCCCTTTCATGAATATTAAAGGTAGCTTGCATTACATAGCTTACGTCCCCAATTTCTCCTTATCAAGAATTTGCCTGAAAGCAATAAATGCTGTTTACTCAGAGTACTAAAGAGCCACTGCATTCCCGATGACTGTCAATAAATGCACAGTCTGGCCACGTTTGAAGCAGATTATTTCTTGCCTTGCATTTACCTGCAGAAGCAGAAATGATAACTGGGTTAAAATTACACCATTAAAAATTATTACATACAATTAAAAATCATATACGTTAAAATAGTTCCCAGTATTCTTCAATTTGGTAGATGTCCATACTCTTGTCTTACGCAGCCATACCCTCAATAAGGAAAGATCTGTTTTAAATAGATCTGTAAGTTACCTCTCTAGGGAAAGCACTGGTCAGGGGCAAAATTAAGATCAAGAGAAATAATTTAAAGGATTTTTTTTTCCAAAAGGTTTTTTTTGAAAACTAATTTTTTGCTTATTAACCAATCTTTATTGCCTAATGCTTGCAGGAAGAGCTGCTTCTTCTATGGGAGACTCTTAGGAGTAGCTAATGCTGCAAGAACGCTTGCTGTACAACTGCATTCAGACATACCAGAAAACAAAGTATGCAACATATAACAGTAACTGAGGCTGTTGGTCTTTTAGAGGTAGGTTGGTTTTTTTTTTCATGACTCTCTCCTCTTTTTTCCCCCTCTTTTAAACCTCCATCATCTTTTCCCCAGGCCCCAAAGGCCCCAAGGCTTGCCGCTTTTGCATAAGCCACGAGCAGAACGCTTTAGACAAGTTTGCATTGAATAGAATTGTTAAGCCTTACTGAATAAAAGCTGTCACCAGAAGGCAGTTTTGGGGCCTGCCTGGCAGTCACCACACTCTTGCAAACTCCTTGCCACTACTGGCTACTATTTCCATCTCCTCCAGCCAGGAACACAATTTTCACTCTTTTGCACCATCTCAGACGTTTCTGCAGCCCTCCTTATTCCTTAGACTTGTGTCAGAAATAGAACTGAACAAAAATACACAGAAGGATTTGGAAAGGTCTTTAGTTCCCCCTTATTCTTAAGTATGAAGCCATGCAGAGCCATGTAGAAGCAGACAAGTTCAGCAGTGCTTCAGGAACCCAACAGATGTGCAAAGAAAGAAAGGAATTTGAAGAAAAAAGTGTTAAAGATGCACTTATGCTGATGAAAAAGTCATTATCAATATATATGCAAACAGAATTTAACAGGGCTTGGAGAATAGTCTTTTCTTCCTTTTTGATTCAAAGAGAATTCTATTTTTGTTTCCAAAGTCTTTTAAATGTACTCAGGTCTAAATAATTTTTATGTTTTAGAAATACACAATCAACATAACTACAGAATTGCCATTTTTAAACGGGCAGTGACAAAAATACTGTGTCTGAGACTGAGATTTGTCAGTATTTCTTCCATTTCCCAACTTTCCAAATTGCTCTAAGGTAGCCTCAAGATTTTTCTTCAATATCACAGAAGCTCTGAGGATTCATTTTAAAGGAGACAAACAGAAAAGCTAAGCCAAGTCAATAAGCAGGTGAAATCAATGTCCAGGCCGGCCAGAGAAGATTGCTGTTCATGTGAAGCCATCAATTACAGCTGGTCCTCTGGAAGCTCAGTCAGATCTGAGCTTTTAACAGCTGCTATTTCTTCCTCAATGTCTTGTTCTCACCTGTTGTCTGTTGCTTTGGCAGGCAGCACTCAGGTGTTTAAACCAGAGCATCGCATTCATTCTATTTCCAGCTTGAAATTTGTATGAATTTCCTAAGTGAGAAAGGTAGGGGGGGAAAAAAAACTTAGGAAACACAACAAATACTACATTTAAATCTCATCTACAGTCAAAGAACTAAATTTGAATGCTATGAAAACATGTAATAGCAAAAGGTTCTTGCAACTTTGCACCTTGACTGCCATACGTGGAGGAGCTTAAACAATTTTTGACATAGTGCAAGAAGTCACAGCTTGTCTGTCTTCCTTTTGGACACTGTAGATTTCAACTAACACCAGTGTCAGCCAGAAAAACAACAAAACATTTCTCAGAATTATGTAACAAAAGCACATGTTTATTCAGTGCCATTATTTCAACTTGGTATATCATCACATTATTTTTTTTAAGTGCAGGACAGCACAGAAATGCGCTCCAGAAAGCTTCATTTGAAAATCTTTGAAAATTATTCCCAAATACATTGACATGATAGATTATTATTTTCAGTATCTCGTGTCAGACAGCCCTTACTAGAAAGGCCAAGTATTACAAAAGCTTTTCACATTGCTGTTGCTGAGTTTAAGCTGATAAACTTACACTAGTCCAGACACTCTGAAATAAAATGTACTCAGACTGAAAGTAAATAAAATGAGGAATGTCAAGCTCCTTCATCACAACTGCTCGTAATAATGCTTTTTGAGTAGAGTTATAGAAAAATAACATTTTCTTCAGTTTAAACTGAAACCAGGGCACTCACTATGATGGAATAAAGGAATTTTTTTTCCTTTTTTTCTTTTCCCCCCCTCTGGCTTCTCAGTGCAAAATAGTGAATTTTACTGTTTTTCCTGGCAATGGCACTGCATTTGAATAGCTGTTTTGTTTTGTGGTTTGTTTTTCATTTGGAGGGGAGAGGGGCCTGGTCAAGCATCTGGTGTTAGTGGAATAGCAAACTCTTTTCATGGCTACTTACATTTTCATGTATGTGAAAATGCCTCTGAAAGACTAAACTAAATATAGTTTGAAAGAATGAAGATGAATACTTAAAATAAAATCACAAGTTGTTACTTTGGACAGTACTTAGAACGTAATGAAGACTAAGGTACACAGGTTAACCTCAGCAAGATCAGTGTTTATTCTTGGAACCACTGTGCTCTTGGTGTGAGTGCTGCCTACCTTTCTCAGAATCTGTCAATAAGAAGAGATCTGGATGTTCAGGGTCGTCTGCCATCATCACCATCCAGCCCACGACTGACACATTCTTGCTCGGGGTGGATTTGAACTGAAAATACAAGCAGAGATGTAAACTAGCATAAAGCCTCAGCCAGACTGACTGACTGCACAGAACAAGCATTCAAAAGAACACTTCCTCTCAGTGTCACTGTTATAGACAAAAGACTATCACAGCACTTAATTTTAAATAAATTTAATTTTACATGGAATTCATGAAAACAGAACTTACCACAGCAAATTAAATCCAAAGGATATTTAAAGGAATACCACAGTCTATCAAACCAGGCACCCAACATCTAAACCACGCTGTATGAATACCACAGCATTCCTCACCATCTTTCTGCTTGTGTGTGAATACACCATCATTAAAAAACGCACTAAAAATGCAAAGTTCATCCCCTCCACTGTTAACAAAGAAAAATTTAACTAATCTGTGCCACAACTATTCAAAGTGAGCATGTATATTCCAGTAAATAACTCATTTTTATTGAGAAGATATCCTGAATGATGGGGTTTTCCTGGCTAAGTTATCACTCATACATTGACATAATTTGTACCTCCATATTTAAGCATGACAACTGTCTCTCCTATGCTACTCCCTCTCTTTACAACTTCTTCATTCTGTTCTCTTTTTCACCCAGCTGGGCAATATTATTTTCTACTTCTCAGTATTCTTCTCTCAGTTCCAAGCAACTTGCCCATTAAATCCCACCTTGGCCATTTTTCTTCTTGGTCTTCTTGTTATTAGTAGACCCTCACAATTCACTTCCCATGGCTTGCTCAGACACTCATTCTCTCTTCAATATCTATAATCCATTCAGTTTCCGTCAAGTCTTCAGTTGACAGATCTCCTCTTCCCACATTCATGTGCCCACTGCAGACATTGCAGTAAGTCCTTGCACTTCTCCCCTCTGCAATATTTAACCTCTCCACTGTGCCCATAAGGTCCAACTCTACTCTATGCTGTTTGTTATCAGATGCATCTTTGTCCCGGCCTCATGAAATCCCTGTTCTAACCTCTGTTAGCACAGTAATTCGGTACTCTCTTTAATTACAGGTATTTTCAAAAGCCATACAACTAAAATAATTTTGAGGATATTTTCAGTTATTAAGATGAATTTATAATTCTAGAATATTTTTCATATTAATGTCTCATAGCAGACTTACAGCATTAAGCATCAAATCTCCTCTGTATCATTTTAGAAATAGTACTGTTTAACTTTTACAAATCCAGTTAAAAGGGAACATTAGCAAAAGGAATCATTCCTGCTAATTAGTTTGAGGGTATCACACTCACTATAATGTCTATATATGCTCACCTACCTGGGACTTGTCCAACACCTTACATTTTAAACCTCAATTTAAAACCACAGTTTAAAACACATTAGAACTTTAAATGAATGAGTGCTAGGTCGATACTTGATACGTGAAAAGTATTTCAACCAAGTACAAAATAATTTCGGAGTCCACTCTCTATCTTCTAAACACAGCATTTATGTACTCTCATCATTATGTTGCCATAGTGACATTTGCAGGAACCATTCCACAACAAGCTCCTATCAGCCATGTTCAGCTCAACTATTTAGGCATCAGTGGAAACAACACTTGGAAACTTTGAACGGATGCTTGAACAGATAGCTGAAGTGTAAAAGGGTAAAGACTGTTCTTCCAAGAGACTTGCCTGCTAAACTTCACGTGGATGGTTTCTTTTGATACCACTATGGTACCTAAAACTGTGGGAAAAGACCATTCCTTAGAAAATCTGTAGAACCACATACACTAAATTTTAAGTCATTCTACTGCTTCTGGGAGATAGACATGTTTGGTAACAACTCATGAGATTAAGAAGTAAATTACATAGCTGTGTCACTACATTTGCAGCTGGATAACAATTTTTTTTCCATATACGTTCAGGACTTACGGACTCAAGACACTGCCCTGAAAAATAAGATGACAACTTACACTAAGAAGGGATTTGCAAAAGCAAACTTCAAGTAGTCTTACAAAGCATTAACAGGTTAGTTTTACTTAAGTGGAAATCTGTGCCACTAAGAACTAACTGCATCCATTTCTAGAGTGTCATTTAAAATGACACATTTGCTCTTTCTTATCTCAGTCATACGTTTCAATAATAAGCCTGCAATATGCAAAAAGATCACATGCCTGAAACTGCCAGAGCTTGCTTCTTTCATTCTTACTGCCATTTCAAGAGTGCTCAGCACTTTCAGAACAGTAAGTTCATCACAATGCCTCTCTGGAAAGTAAAAAGCTCCACACAAGGAAAGCATTTCCTGCTAGCATCAATCCATCATCACGTGAAGCACACGTCAGTTTCCCAGTCCTTTGCACTGCTGGCTTTGTATTGCATGTTTACACAGTTCCCCCAAGGCAGTTCGTTCTCCACTGATGCATGGAGCCACGCTAACAGCAAGTTTGCTTTGTTAATGTGAAGGGAATGAAAGCTTCATTGTGATTTAATGTTCATGGTCCCTCAGCTTTTTTTATACATGCCACTGGAACCAAACTCTTATGATAAGCATAGAAAACCATAGCTCTAGTGTAAGGCTTCACAGAACTAGATGTGCTGCTGCAGTTCTGAGCTCAGAAGTATTTTTACTTAAATCTTCAAATCAAAAATTCAATCTCCTGTTGAGCTGATATTCAAATCACTCCCTCAGCCTCCGAGCAGCAAATAACAATTTTTCTGAAGTGCCAATAAATGGGCATAATCCTGAATACGGAATGCAAGGGAAGGCTTGGAATGAACAAAGTTTCATTCTTGAGTGAAGGCTCAGAAAATCTCTGTTGCTTTTCCAAATACCTACAAACATGGAAAAATCTCTCATGCATGCTATGTTGTCACAGAAACTGGCAAGATTTTTCCATCTCAATCATTATTAACAGCTTTTGATGGATGTACTCACATTTCTCCAGGAGAATACTTTCTTTTTCTTTAATACTAATTTTAAGTTGTCTATTTTTACTATTGTCCTTTTCTAAAGCTGTGCAACTACTGGTTTGATCACAGATGCATCTTTGTTGCTACCATTAAGCTTTCAGCTTCTTACAAACATTCCTCTGAGATTCTCCTGTACCTCATCCTCTGGGCTCTGAGGTCCATATGTTCAGTATGGACAGCTTTCCAATACTGTCGTAACAACTGAAACCTCCTCCTTATTTAAAACACAAAGGTCATTATATTTATTAGTCTGTCTTAGTAGATGCAAAACAAGAAAACTTGTCTCACCCAGGTACCTACAGTACCCTTCAGAGCAGATACAAATCTACAGCACATCCTACGTTGGAATACTCTTTTGCTTTTGACCACAGAAGTGAGAACAACGGGCTTGCCTGTGTTTAAAAGGGAGGTGATTTCTTGCCCATTTTGCAAGATCACATGCCATTATTATGAAGTAATTTTCCAAAGAGGTTGGCTACTTTAAGCTTGGAACTGCTTTCATTGTCAGTGCATTCCAAGTCCTCAGCCTCGGTTGCCTAAGGCAATAGCAGCAGGATAGTCAAAAGCATGCCTGTAATCAAGACATATGTGCCACGAGAGCTTTAGCCAGGAACTCTTATATAGCAGATTAACTATTGTTTGTTTCTAGCATTCCCTTCCACATCAGCAAACCTTGGGCAAGGAAGTTGTAAGGACAGATGTTTACATGACAATGGCAAACGTCTAGAATATTTTAGCTAGGTAAATCTCAATGTATCAATTTTAGAAAAAGAAACCTGCTTCCAGGTAGGCAGCATCATTCCTTTAATCCATTTAACATGGACGGTTAGAAAATTCTACCCAGATCTAGCCTCCAAACTCTATTTTGCAGAATGGATCTCTTGGGAATATAAGCGGACAGAATTTGCATAGTGAGCACATAATGATACACCAACTATCTACAGCTGGTGGACCAGCTACAATTTATTCTACTTCAATTAAATCTGCTTTCTGAAATTGCAGACAAATGAGAACAGGGGCGTGACACTTGAGAAATCCTCTTCATTGACTGCAGAACAAAAGCTGAGCCTCTGTACAATAACCCTCAAGTGAAACTGATATTCCAGCCACCAAAAGCTGTACCAGAAGTGCAACACAAGTTAAATTAGCTCAACAAAGTTCCTGACCATCTATGATGAGGCTGTTTAATAAACTGGAGCCTCTCCCCCTCCTTTGCCAACCTCCTACAGCACTTATTAGGTAAGCTTTCACCTTCATTTCACCGTAAAGATTGTACCTAGAGCTATAAATAAGCTCTTGAGAGCAGGAGTACATGTGCACCCACTGTGAATGATTTGTTTCAAATAAATAACAGCCCAAACTGTAGCTGATAGGTATTACATTATTTTAATCATCCCTGCACCTGAGCAAGCAAATCAGAGACCTGGGCTTCCCAACATGCTTTGCATCTGTGAACAGAACAAGTTGTGTTCACTGCCCTCAACAGCTAAAAGCAAGACATCAGTTGTGCACAGACAAACTCAAAGCAGTACTGGACAATTCATTCCAATTCCACAGAAACAACCAGAGAAATAAATACATAATTAAACATATAATTAAGACCAAGCCAACGTGCTCTAGCAGCCATTTCTCTCTGCTACCACCACACTCCATCTCCCTTTCCTAGGGACTCGATACTGCTCAAACTCAGCTCAGTGTCACAGCAGTCAGAAGAATGCCAGCATTATCGTTTTGAGTATGTCCTAGTCTCAGTCTGTAAGCCTGGTCTGCTAGCTCATCCTCTGACAAATAAACTGGGGAAGAAAAGGATGCGAGATGTTTCGTTCTTGGACACTACTCTCGGTTTGCAAGCAGTTTAGTTGTATGTATTGCAACAAATCCGCGATTTGGGAGATAAAAGTCAGCTCAACAGGTTCAGAAAATGATTTCTGAAAGAGCGTTCTAAATGGGCATCAAATGGAGATGACCAGACTCCAAGACAAAAGATTTTTGCAGTAACAAATTAGATATTGACCTTGAATTTTTAAAAGAATTTTATTATTACTTTTTTCACATTTGCTGTCTTTTTACTTCATTTACTCTTCCTAAAGAAAGGGCAAAGTGATCTACATAATTAAAATTGTTATTCTGAAAAAATGAATAAACATTTGGATCACATAAACATTCAACACCTTGACTTTCCAAACACCACCACTACCAGCCAAACAATTCTTCCCAGCTCTCTAAACCTACATGCCATTTAGATTGCTTTAAAATATTTATACACAACCTCAAAATAACTTCTAATTGAATAGGTACAAGTATGGTACAACTCTTCCATCATTCAGTATTTTAACAGACAGTGGACAGGAGAGACTTGTAAGATGCATGCTCTGTTCTTGAAAGAAAACCAAATGTAATTTTGGCATAAAGCCTGAAGGCATCACGTCATTAACAAGAGCGCAAAGTCTGACGTGACAAAGATTTCTTTTCCATTTCTTTGTGTTTCCAGAAAGACTAGCAATTAATTGTTAGTGACATTATGCCAGCCTAAGTTTTTTCTCGGTTCTTTCTTTTGCATTTGCTTTAGTAATTCACATTTCTGCTCATAATAGTTTACAAGTCTGCGCTTTCCAACTACCTTTACTTTTAATGAGACAGTCCTTCATGCTTTTCACTGATAGCAGAGGTAAATGCATTCATACAGATGCCCTTTTCTGAAGATGCCCTGAAGGCAGAATGCTTGGCTCACAAGACTTTGATCATACCAGCATTGCCATTCTTAACTAACAAATTAGGGAGATGTTTAGCTTTCACCTAAGCAATCAAAGTTAGTAGGGGTGGGGCAGATTGATAAGGCAAAGAAACCTTTCTACCAATAATTAGCTTATATTAAATTACTTTGAATATTAGAAGACTGCTTCCTAATTATTTGCTTTCAGTAGAAGTGGAAAACACTCAACTGCTTTGTAGATTAAGACAATACACGACATGAACTTTCCAAATGGAACAGAAAACTCAAATATTCAGGAGCCTTCAAGTCAGAAACGTTAAGCTTCAAATCTTTGCCCTCTGAACATAAGTACGTTAGGATTAAATCCCTGTATTTTGCACCAAAAAGAAAAAAGACAGTCCCCCTTCTAGGATCCTATAGCACATCTCAGTTTCTAAAATTACATAAACTTTATGCAAAGCAAATGTTCTTCAGTGACAGTTGTCATAAATTAAACTGAATCACTGGCCAAGACAACTATAAGTAATGGTTCCAAGTAAAGAACGAACTTGGAAAAAGACTCAAGTATCTCAAATTTTATCCAGTTTCCTAGCAGAATCTCTGGCACATTCTCTTCCATTATAATTAACCAATGAAAACAGAAGTGAACTATGCACATCATGACATCCCTGGAACGGCAACAGAAAATTCATTTTATTACTTTCCCATATAAGCAAAGTATTTCTAGATTCTTTCAAATGAAGTTGCAGCAGACGAAAGGAAAGCCAGCATCATGTGATGTGCTAGCTCTTTGTGTAATGTATCAAGTGCTTTGTAGTCACTTGTAGTTCATGAGATGAGATGGAAAAAGAGGGTAGTCTCATTTTACCACACGTATGAAATCGGATGAAATCATTGCATGCTTAATGCCACATCTAATGATGTCTCAGTGACTTCTTGGTTTTCAAGTAGTAAACTCTTGCAAGATTCAGAAATCATCAGGAGATACGACTTCTACCTCAAAAAAGCAGGCAGACCCCATGACATACTTTCCATCCTTACAGATGTACAAATTCATGGCATATGCAAAGCAGATGTTCCTGTTGTAGCACATGAGCATGCATGATATTTTAACTAGGGCATATCTGTACGAGGTGAACTGACTGACTGGAAGACAGGATAGCACTCACTAGGAATCATACTAAAAACTTATCTCGGTGTTTACATCAGGAAATCATATTCTAATTTTGATACTGAAATACTCCTGTTTTACGTACATGTTTTCTCTCTGTGGCCTTCAGAGATTTTGCAGCATAGTAAAAGAGTTGGGTTCCACACAACGCTACCCAGTATTTTGTCCAAGATGCTACCTAGGGAGAAAGGGGAAAAAACAAGCATAATGTATAAAAAAGATGTTTAAGTATACTTGAGTATGCTTGCCCTTTTTCTTTTTCATTTTATGCATAGCCATAAAGCATACTCCTTTGACATGAATACCTATTTTGGTTTGTAATTAATCAGACAATTGCAGTGCAATCACTAAGACAGTTATTACCTACCGATAAACTATTCGGGAAGATGAAACATGTTCATCACCTTTAGTGTTATCTGTATTTGCACAAAATTTTAAGCTGCATTACACTTCTCTTCCACTTCCTACATCATGGACATATCCTCATAAACTGAATAAACCCACCAAACAGAAGAATGCAAAATCTAGCAGTGACCCTAACCTTTATCAGCAAGGCAAAGGAGAACTCAGACGCTTAAATCAACTGCATGTTTGCCATTTATTGTACTTACAATTGAGCCAAGGAAGAAGCTGAGAAAATGAGGGTTTTCTTTTTCTTAAAAATAAATCAATAAATCAATAAATAAATCTTACTGTGGGTTTTTTGCCTTCTTTCAACAAAGTCTTCCTCCTGAGAACGCCTTGAATAGTAACTGCTCCTGGATACAAATGAACAGCCAAATCTTCAGATTCTAGGGAGCTGAAAGGAGCATGTGAAAAAGTGTGTGAAAAGAATATATTTTTCCTAGTGAAGTTCTCCAATCATTACCTCAAACTACTACAAACATCTGTATTTTAATTTATAATTGCCAGCTTCTTATTTATTAGACTTCATTGTGGAAAAAGACTTTGGCTGTTACGTGGAATTGCTGCAGTGGAATTTACACTCACAAGCAAAAGCAATCTGAAAAATTAGCCAAGCAGGTAGTTTTTAATTAAAAAAAGAATTAAAGCCTAGAACAACTCAAATTCAAGAGCAATTGATTTTAACTGGCAAACGTTTGGAGTACTATTGCTCTCTGTGTTAAAACATCTCCTTCAGTCCTTGCAGGAAAGATTGTCAATTTTCTGTTGTTTGTGTTAGAAACACTGGAATCATTAGCACATCAGAAAACAAAGCAAAAGCTCAAACATGCACAATCTTAAAAATATCCAAGGGCAAGAACAGTGAGCAGGAGCAGTAATAAAGAGCAGAAACCCAAACCACAGCTTTAAGGTGTTTTAATGCATCTGGTGTGCTCCTCATCCTGATCTAACTCACGTAGGATACAGGAGCAAAGGGCAAAAAACAAATGCCAGCTACAGCACTGAAAAATAAAACTTAGCTTTATTACAGTTATGAAGCTGACTGGAGCATAAAACATTTTCTATCAGAAAAATTCACAACAGGAATCATTTCAGTAAATGTCAATCAGAGCATACAACTCAATGCTGAACCCAGCAGCTTTCTGGAAAAGCCAAGAAGTCATGCAGCATCTGAAACTTGTTTTGAAGTAAGCCAGCATTTGCTGCTTTATCCATCCTGCACTTGTACTTATTCAAAGTGAACTGGAAATCCAGCAAGCCTTTTCATTGCAGCACCTACTGAGGATGAGGATGTGGAGACAATTTTGGACATCGATGGGAACATGGATTTAACTCAGTGAGACAATGCTTGCTTCTTAACATGAAAAAACTGCATAGTTATCTGCCATTTATTTCCCAATTACAGTGCCACACAGCTGCAGACAATGCTTAATTACTCAGAAGAATCAGTCATATTACTGTATCAGCTTTCAAAGAACACTATATATTATATAGAATTGGGACCAAATTTCATGCGTTACTCTGTTTAACCATCTCACTTGTCTTGGGGAAAAGGAATTCAATAAATAACCACTAACAAAGAAAACATTCTGAGTGCCATTAGCACAAGAAGGAACTTAGCTGTCTGCAGAAGTACCAACACTACTACACAGTGGCACGCAGTCAGAAAGCTACCAATGGTAAAATACCTTTAAGCATGGATACAGAGACCCAGTGGTTCAGAATTGGGATTTGCAGACCAGAATGAACAAAAGCCCTTATGACGACACAGATTAAGTCACAGAAGGAAAAAGTTTTAAGTTTGAAGAAAAAAGCTCTTTACCTTTATTTATTTGGACATGTAAGTTAAAAAGAGAACATCAGAAAACACCACTTAATTATTAAACCAAACCAAATCACCAACACCAGAGGGAAAGTTTGACACCTCTGTGTGCAGTGGGGATTGTACCTGCTGGCCTTCATGTGGCCTCGATAGCCATTTCGTGACACTCTTGTCCCCGGACCGAGAGAATGGTACAACCTGTTCCTGTTGGATTCCATTATAAATTGTATGTGTTACATATACTTTTATTCACACAAACAGCACGACTGCTAAAACAGCTTAGTAATTTTCTTTTGTGTCCGTATCACAGAGCCAATTCTCCCACATAAAAAGCAGGATAATTGTATTTACAAAAACACATGCAGAGCTAGATACCGTGCCTTTTATTTGAATAGGTGTTCACTTTGTCAGAACTCACAATGCTGAGATGTTCTATCAGCACTGAAGGTGACCGCTGAGAGAAAAGCCTGAGTTTACTGCTTAGAAACTACATCTCTATAAAGAAGGCATATTAATAAAACATTGATGTCTTAAAATTTTGACTAAGATGTTACTACAAAAAAGGACACATTTCTAATTCTGTGAGCAGACACACACACACACAAGCTGTTGGGTTGAAGGGAATCAAAAGCTCTACCAAAATATCTTGGGATTGACTGACAAGCACTGTTGTTCTTATGATACACTGAAGGAATCCAAGCAACATCTCAATTCTCCATTTCATATCAACGTTCAGCTCTACGCATAGGCTTCACATTTTAGAACCTATAACCTGATCTATCCTGTTATCCAGGATTTGTGTTCTAGACCTCCATTTTGAATACTGCTTTGCTTTACTGAAATTTGATTTTCTGAACTGAAAGTTTACTGAATTCCATTTAAATCAACAGAAATACGTCCACTTTTCTCCTACCTCCTATTTTCATCCATTTTTTTTCAAATTGAACAAATCATGCTGAAATGCAATTCTGCAGAAAGCAGGTGGTTAAGAACACGATTGAGAAGCTTACAAGCAATATCTCCTAGATAGCATAAACCTAACAAATAACCCACCACTTGTCAGAAATGCCTTGCATTAACTGCAAAGGTGCATTTATATGGGCAGGGTGATATGGGAATGGGAATCCTAAAGAAGTAACACTGTTGTGTTCCAATCCAGATTCAGAATAGCAGGCAAAAAAGCCCCCAAAAGTAGAAGTCTTACAAAAGAGATGCAGTAAAGGTCCACAGTATTAAACGAGAAAAATAATGATTTCATTGTTGTCATGGCTTTCTTTTGAAACCAGATGAAACATTTCTTCTGTTGCAAGAGGAATTACCAACATGTTACTAATGAATTACCACTGCAGATAAAAGATATCTTAGAATGTATGAAATATTTTTTGTTTTTAAAGTGCATTCAAGATTTGGACAAATTAAGCAGTAATTAAGATGAAAGAAAACCTGTAATTGAGTTGCACGTATATGCATACAGCTATTTCACATGCAAATGAAGTAAGTTTTCTTCTTAACCTTACAATTCTTTTTTGCATAACAAGGAGGGTATCAGCCTTGGATTTGAGCAATATAAGGTAAATCTACTCAGAAACACTCAGGTTGACAACTAATGAGAATGAAGTGGCATTTCATATACTACCCTTAAAATGATACACTGCCACAACTGGAAATTAAGTTCTTTGGAGTAATTTTGATTATCTTAAAGGGATACTCCAGTGCTGAAAACTCTCTCAAGTTTCAAAATAAGTTTACTCTTAAAAATATTAAAAAAACACCACGGAGACTCCAGTTCTCCTCCCTTCTGCATTTTCCAGATAAAAATATCTGCAGGGCCAGAAAAAAAGACTAGAGCATTTGATATTCCATACACTTCCTTCTGTCACTGGGGAAATATGCATCTCGTTTCTTCCCTTTAGGCACATTATTTCTCCTTTATTTCTATTGTTATGCTGATTTGAGCTCTTGTACCCCAAGATCCTATTTCTAAATGGAGAACATTGAATTCCCACTTGCATGGCATAGGCACAGTCATTAGGAACACTGACTGCATCCCTATTTACCAGTATGTATCAATTCCAGACAACTAATGTTTATGCCATGATGAATAATTCTTTTAGGAGTGGTAGCCAGACTGATAAAAATTGCAAGGATGTTCTTTCTAGTGATCGTACCATCTTAATATTTGCATTTCAGCTTATTATTTAAATTCACAACATGCTTCAGCATCTTATAAACCAAAGAATAGATGCAAGGCTATTGCATATCACGTTTTCTGAATGTCTGTTAAGAAATCAATTCTTGCTGGAAGAGAAGGAGAGAACTTGTTATCAAAAATATGGAACTTCAAGTGGAGTTATCAAAGTGCCGTTCTCAGGAGGAAGGAAAATACTGAAGGAATTGGGAATTTAGAGGAAAAAAAATCTTCTGACATACTCATGTTGGACATAATGCAAAATTTTTAACTAGCAGAAGTCAGGGCCAGTCAGTTCTCCCCACAACATGGATGAAAAAAACTCTGCTTTACCTCACAGGTCCACACAAACAATCCTGGAGAGTGCTGCTGTTCTCTAGAATTATGAGATACACACTGAGACTTACTAAAACTTAACAGTGTTTTTGGTGTTGTTACTTGAGTACACAGCTGAATTCATCACTTTTATCTAAAGCTTTCCCATAAGATTTTTGACTGAATATCTTGCACTTGATTAACTTCATAATGCAGCTGGGAAGTTAAAGTAAGATGAAAATCTCTGAAAATTTCATGTTGCATCAGAGAGCACATAAAAGTTACACATCTCTTTTCTGACCCAACATTCTTTCTATGCTTATATGGAATGTTCTCATTTCTTATCTAATGAAACCTTGAGGGTGTTTTCTTGTGCATATAATCATATCTATACGTGAGATATTAAAGTGTTCACCTTTGGCACTGAGATATCTTCAAAATTTTCAGCCAAAAAATAACACAACTTGAATTGCTTCAATAAATGCAAGTAGAACAAAGTTTGTGATACGGTTCCTGACTACAAGCCTCTTCAACAAAAAAACTTGTAACAAGCATGTCTTCATAGCATATGGTAGAAGTCATTCAAGGCAACTCTGAAGCTGATGGATAACCTGAAATCAAGCTACTGAAGCAAATGGCACATTTATGGCACATCTTATCAAGCTGTGGGAAGATGAAACTTCCACCTTTTTCTATAAGGTGCAGCTGTTAGCCTTCTTCCACATTCTCAAAAGCCATGAGAAAGGACTAAATTGGGCAATATAGCCTGAGTATTTGCAGGTATTCGGATAAGGGACAAGATACTAATTCTGAACCACAAAAGAAGACATAAGGTTTGTTACTGTGCTTTTCTATGTAACGGAGAGGCAAGTAACAATGAGTTCAAGAGGACGTGGGAGGAAAAAAAAAAGTGAAGATGTCAATGACAAGAACAAATGGAACAAAACTGGATCAAGTATCTCAGAGAAAGTGAAAATCAACAGGTTATATGAATACCATACACAAGATATGCAAATATATATAAGAAGAAAAACCATTTGGGGGTTTAATGATACTCTGGCTGATCTTTTCGGAAGAATCTGCGCAATGAGTAGGTATTCAATTAGACAAAAGTCTGTTAACTGCTAGTGAGCAGAAGGTACTTCTCTGCTGCCTTACCAGATTCAGCAGTCCTCTTTAGAGTTTTATTAATCTTGGCTCTCAAATTCTCACAAGTGATCTACAGATCACTAAAATAAAATCATTTTCAGGACTGAGAGATTGCAAGCAGTAATATTTCAATAAAGAAATGCAATTTGAGGAAGTTTTTCTTACCTTTCAAATGCTGGCCAAGAAGTCTCTTCACTGAGTTCAGAACCATCACTGCTACCTTGAAAAAATAAGAATGAAAGATAACTTCATTTCATCATCCACAACTCAACTACTTCTGATGTGCCTGTTTCTCCTCAGAATATTTAAGATGAAATATGAAATACTTCACCAAAACACTACAGTGAAAATGATTAAGGGTTTGCTTCAGGAATCTCACATCAAATTGAAGTAGAGATTAAAATGGACTGCATCTAGGTGCACGTGAAGAAGATAAACGTAAGGAAGGAATCCTACCTAATAAGGGAAAGGACATTTTGAAAATTTAAGGATGATCGTAAATGCTGATTTGTCTGATTAACAGATTATGCACTTTAGAAAGTATTTAAAAACTGACAAGGTAGTGTCACGTCTAGTGTTCTTAAAAATAAAACAAATAACTTAATCAATACGTATACAAATCTGTGATTTGCTTTCCAGCAACTTGAAGGACTATCTGACAAGTATCTGCTTTCTTTCATGGCTTTAACAGGTACAATTTTAGCTGTTACAGTAATTATAACTACTACCTATGCTGTTCAAGTAATTTCTGTCATTCTTTCAGGTACTTTTGAGGATTTACTGCTGAAGGATCTGTTGTTTTGGCACTCTAACGTGAAAGTTTGCTGGCTCTCCTACCTGAATACGTAAAAAAAGTTATTTAGAACTACTTTCAAAGAAACTCAGAAAAAAAAAAACCAAAAAAACCACCACAAAGCAATCTGACTCAACACGCCTTACTTAAGGATTCCTATAGCAGAAGAAAGGCTGAAAATAATAAATTCCCTGTGATTTCATACAGAAAAATCAGGAGGGCAGTTATGCCCTGAAGAGTTAAGCAGTCTGTATATTTCTTGAGTAAAAGTAGAATAAAGATGGAAGCAATTCTCGCACAGCAGGAGCAATGCAGTCAGAGCAATGAAAATCTCAGCACTGCTGTACCTCTCTCCATGCAAAATCTAAGAGAAAGTACATGCCTTTACCTGCCAACCAATTCAACTTAGCCTGCTTGCCAAACATTAGCTCAACATCTTACTAGCATAGATCTCCACGGAATACTAGATTATTTGTTTCTCCTTGATTTTGCCCTGAAAGGAACATCCTAGTCTGCTTCACGCTAACATTAAAGGTAACTGATACGGTGGAAGAAGCTAAGAGACAACGAAGTGATGGTGGAAATACTGGCTCCTAAGCCAGGCACAAACTGCTGCAAGAAAGAGAAGCATAATACTCAAGGGGTGACTAAACATTTTCTAGAACTGTCTTTAATATTTAAGTACTTACATGCTTCAGCATTTAACTACTTAGAAGTTACAGCAGCAGGCAGCTGCTGTACAGTTGATTTCTGTGATTGTTTCTTTCCATATTTATGAAGATTTCATACTTCTCGATTATTTACCCCCTACATGGAACAGCAGATCGGCACAAATCCTTGAGATTTGTACCTGTATTCTGCACTGTCTCTTGTTTTACAATAGCTGGGTTGTAAAGGGACTGATGGAACAGAAACAGCTTAAACAAGATTCCAGGAAAAACAGTCAGCGTAGATGGCATCATCCAGCAGCTGTGAGGACAGCACATCTAAGAGCCACTGTTACTGCAGTGGAGTAAGAGTTCTTACTTCAAGTAACTGCACAACAAATTCTGTATTACGAAGGTTTGGTTTTATAATAAATATTTGAACAGGATGAGATGTTAAAACTTTATCCAAAATGACATTTTGATGCTAACTAGATTGGCTTTGCTAAGAGAGTTATATATCAAACACTATGCTAAGTGTTCTAACAAAAACATTTAAAATCAAGTGCTGCTTTTAGAAATGCAAAACAAACTACTGCTGAAGAGCTGGAACGTCATCTTTCAGAAAGTGATAATCCTTGTGACACATTCAGAGCAGTGAGAGAACTTACATCTATTCTGGGGGCTCAATCAAAAGGTTTCATTGATAAAGAATGACACTTTTTACAGCAATGTTACTCTGCTTTCTTCTACATTAACCATCCCAGCTATGTAGATGCCTATGTAGTTCTCAAAGCAACTGTAACAGAAACCTGGAAACAGCTGAATTTTAGCTCTCATCTCACTCTCTTTAATGCTTACACAGAACGTATCTAGTGGAACTTCTTTTAGATTCTAAGAAACTCAAGATTTTCTGCATAACAAAATACATTAAAAAAAAACCAACAACCTTTCCTCAAAAGAAAAAGATGTATTATATCCCCCGATTCAAAACAAAACAGAGTGAAAGGAGCTGTTTAACATACTAAAAATTAGATGCCTAGCCAAATTCTGTTTAAACATTAAAGTGCACTATTTAACTACCACCTCAACTGGAAATATTTCATTCATTCACTACTTTAAAAATATATCACCTTCTTAAATTTTTCTCAAGTATGTACTCAATATTTGTTTTTTTTTCCAACAACCTCAAGCAGGTCTTCAGGTTAAACTTAACAAGAAATTCTAGGCAGTTCAAATCATTTCTATTAAGTAATCTTCTGCACGAGTTCTGGTTTGATTTAAGAAACCACCTGACACATACTGTTATCTTCCTAGTTTCCTTTATTACTAATAACACGAATACTACAGAGCAGGAAGGCCTTTTCCTTCCCTAGGAACAGCAGCAATTGCTAAAATGGGTTTTTGCTCACTGTGCTGACGATCATCGGAGACGTTTCAGGATTGCTTACCCAGAGCTCCAGAACTGCAGCTGAATACAGAAGTGAATTTGCTGGTTGCATTTCTAGATACACATACACATGCCTCTGCTACAGCCACCCAGAGAGCGAGGCTAGGCTTCCACTTCTGTGATAGGGAATGCCTTGACCATGGCATACCCCATTCCCCCCACCAATCACAGCATCCATTCGTTGCTGAAAGTCTGAGGATATGGAACATTTAACACAGGCTTCCTTTATCCATAAGTTAGTCCCCAAAGTTAAACAGGTGTTAATATAAACAAACCAACCCCAAAGAGCTTAAAAAGTATTCAGACTAAAAATTCTTTCCCCTTCTCAAATCTGTAACTGACACTCTTTTGGCTCCAGTTACACAGTGTTTCCAGAACTCTAGTCGCTATAGTCAGTGACTGACCTGACAGAGCTTGAAATTCTAATCCAAAAACATAAAACACTGGTCAGTAGGCCTGATCCTCAATTGTTGCAGCACGGTACAGTCTAGCAAAAGCCATGGAGATGGATTTTGTGTCCTAAAAACTGTTCTGCCTTGTTAAGTCTATTACTATAACAAAATTTCTCAAATATTTTAACTTGTTATCATGTACTGTATGACAAAGTTTAAGGAGCTCAACATTAACGGTGTTAAGACTGACTGATAACTCAATACACTGCCAGAAAATCAACAAACAAACATATAACTAATAACTACTTTCATCCAGCTAACAAAAAGAACAGAAGCCATAGGATACAGATGGGGCAAAAACAGAGGTTGTGCACAGCTGCACTGATCACAAAACACAAAGAGTAAATTTCCTCTACCAAACAATATTAAGGACTGGGGAAGGCCAGGTGCTGAATGTCCCTTTTCTCTACTCAAATCCATGTATCCAGATGCACATTTTTAAATTGAAGTACTTCACAACTCTTTTTTATTTTAACTATATCCCTAAGAAAGTAGAAGTTCACAACAGTAGAAAAGGGGTAGCCAGAATTAGAGGAAGAGATTGGCATCTACGTTCTTGTAGATGTAAAAGGAATATTATAAAAAAAAAAAAAAAATACTACTTCTGCCTGAAATCCTACCCAACTTCGATCTTCTCCACCTGATTGCTGATGACTCAGGAGTCCTAAATACCTGAACAGTACATGATGGGATAAGATTCAAACGCACACTGGCTGTGTAGAGTTCTTCCCTACTGTAAATGCTGCCAAAAAACTGAAAATGTGTATGCTGTATACCTACACCTATACTTCATTTATTTAAAGAGAAACATAATCCCTTGTAGAATTCAAGTACTTCATGATGGAGAATTAATAGAGGAATTCATTAAAAAGTTGACAGTCTTGTAAGCATTTTATGCCAGTTTAGATTTGCCAAATGTACTGTTCCCACAAAGCCATCTTCTTACATTAATTTGCATTGATTTCAAACACCTTTCTTAGACTGCGGTATTAATTTCTCTGATTGCATTAACATAAAGGCTCAAGTTATCCTTGACCAACTGGAACACACAACTAAATACAAATGTTTCATAGCTTTAGTTTTTCAGACCTTTCACCCATAGCATTGCAGACTAGGAAAAGTAAGGAGGAAAAAAAAAGGTCTAAGGAAGAAAAGACCAAAGTTAAAACTTAATTTGCATCCAAAACTCTTACAAATCTTATGTAGAAACGTGTTTTCTTTGAGTTTTTAAGCAACTAAAATTTAACTCTCAATTTCAGCTGTTTCTTTCTATGGTCTTACTTCTATAACAGCATTTAACTGGTGTACCCATGAGAATGCATGTTCAGAAACCTCCCAGGCAAAGTTGCCCTGCATCTGGTATGCTGGCTGGTGTAAGAGGAGAAAAGCCACACAGAAGCAATTATACGAAGAGGTGATTTTACACACCCACCTTCACATCTGCAGAATTATTTGAACAATTAAACAGATGCAGAATACAGGTTGGCTGAACTGTGCTGGAAATCCCAAACTCCTATAAACATGAATGAAGGTGAACACTGTTGCAGAGATATTTGAAGACACTTGAGTATGTGAAGAATTAAAAAAAAAAAAAGTATAAGCAAATCAGGTAGTGCTAGAAAACTGTATTCTTAAAAAAAATCCAACAACCTTATGAATAAAATAAAGATTTATCTATCTATGAATGCAACCATGATCTAGTACCAGCACCTTAATTTATACCCTACTTTTAAATGAGAAGGAAACGGTGGGCAAATTCGGGTAGACAGCTGGTAAAAGTTCACATGTTGTTCCTTAAACCCAGCCTAGGGTGATGCCTAGACGTCTCTTCTGAAAGAATGGATGCAGCAACCACATCAAAACAGAGGCATCACAGTTGGCTTTAATGCCAACTGATAGCAAGTTCTGCGGAGTTCTCAATAAGCTTCCACTAAAAAGTAAATGCATCTATCCCAGTTCACTAAAAACAAAAAACAGAAGTCTTGTTCAGTGGTTTCTGTCCATATTTTCATTTGTGTTAGTTGTCCAAATCCAAAGAACTGAAGTATTTTAAGGACAAAAGTCATACAAGCTCTTTTTAGCTGCTCCCTTGAGAATGAGATGAATCATACCCTTGAAGATACCATCTTTCCATGTGATTATAAAAAGCTCCAGATGAGTAGCTCAAATGCAGCTGTTGAAAACATGAATTCTAAACCTCAGATGAGACAAATCTGTGTTGTTAACATTTCTGAATTCATGTAAACATTTCCAATTTCATATTGGGTATGTCTGCTCTAGTGTTTCTTCTACTTAGGATATCTTCAGCACTGTTCTTGTTCAGATAAAATTGCAACAGAACCAGATGTACATCTGGCTACCTCACTCTACAATAGTGATACTGCTGCTGATCTCCTGATTACTGAGTGAAAGCTTCTATCATAGATAATTGGACAAATACAAATGGAAGATTCCTTACGTATATGAAGAAGCAGTACACTGGATAATCTGTGTTTAAAAATTGCTTTTCTGAACTGTGAAAGAACTATGGCCATTTATCGACAGAAAATGTAACCAGCATGAGGTCTGACAAAAAAGAAAGTTGCATGCTCCAATGATTTAGATCAGGCATATCCAACCTGCAGGCCACGTGTGGCCCCACGCGATCATGAACTTAAACATTACTATGTGATTTTTAGTGATATGTTTCATGAGATGATTGTGTGTAGCACAGACTGCATAGGAACACTGTGCAGGGGAGGGCACAGGGCAGTGCCAATTCTTCCCCATGTCTACCACATACACTCAGTCAAAACAAAACCCACACATACTACATTACATACTACGTTACTGTGCCACTTGGCAGATAAAATGGAGAGATTGCTGATAATATTTCAACCTGCATACACATGTGCTTGACTGTGAAGACGTGTGTTTTTTTGTTATTAAGTGGACATGTATGATTTTTTAAATTATCAGGACAAAATGCTAAAAAGATTTTATTATTTGCAAAATGAAAAGTTCAAACAGCTCTGAGCCTCAAAACAAAAGAGTGATTTAACATAGTAGTGAAGTGGCAGAGACATCATTAAGGCCACATTCAAGCTGCTGGTGTATCAGAAACAACAGGCACACTTTGAAGAGGAATCATTTATCCAAAAACTTAAGTCGTGTATGGGCTTTTATCTAAGAAAAGGCAGTCCTGTTTCCAGAGCAACAGGTTTAAATCCACATTTATGTGCAGAGAGAAGAATAACGCTCTTTTCAGTGCATACATTCAGAAGTTTTCTCGTCCATCTTTTGAAGTTGTGTAGAACCTGGTAAACCACCTCTGCTGCAGTGACTGTACAACTTCCAAGTACTGAGTAAACAGAACACTTCAAACCTGATGGAGGAACTTAAGCAGCTTCAATCAACTTCTTTAAATACTGCTGAGGCAGCAGTACAGAATGCCAGACAACTAAGAGTTCCAAGAATTCTCCATTAATAAATACTGCAAGCCTCTAGAACTTATTCTATATATGTATTTCTATTTTCCTTTATGTCTTTTGCATCATAGAAATTTTTATAATCAAGAGGTAGCAAAAGCACTGATGATGCTGGACTCTGTCAAAGACTGATAAAAAACTGAAGTATCTGAACACTGATTGGCGAAGATTGGAGGTGGAAAAGAATGGAAGAGGTGAAGCTCTAACCACAAATTGTTACCTTCCACAGAACACTTAAGGCTGATGTTGTACAAGTGATTTTAAAAAAGTCTTCTAAAGGGGCAATTTATTGCAGCTTGTAAGAGTGACTTATCAAGTTGACAGGGCCATGGTTGATCTAAGCAATACAAAAAATTGTAAGATCCACAGATTAGACCAAATAGGAAATCCCTGTATTCCCCAAAACATCTAGATGGTGACAGGTTATTATACCATGTGGAAAAACTGTCAACTCTGGCAAACTCTTCCTGCTCAACTTTAATGGAAGCGAAAGAATAATCTAGCCTGAGAAAAGGGTCAACTGCAGAAGTTTATTGTATTATTTAGACTGAAAACATCAAAAGTAAACAGCTAAAGCACCACATGAAGGACCCAAATCAACTGCACTAAGAAAAGGACAATGCTACATCTCAAAGTTGTATTTCCTCCATAAAGCCTGCACAACGCAGAGAAGTTACTTGGATGGTAGTAAACTGCACGAGGAGCTCTGATCTCCTGTATGGTGCAATCCCAGAGAATGTGAGCTGTGTGCTGCTAACAAGCACCACCGTTCCTGCTGGATGATTATGGCAACTTTTACCAGAGCTGGCAATCTACAGACAACTGTCAAGCAGCATACATTTAATAGTGGAAGCTGTCTGCTGCAAAGAAGTCCAAAATACTCTGATTTAAGCTAGTCCCAGGGATTCTCTTACTAACATGGTTTTAAAAATCACTGCCCCCAGGTATTTCATTTTTTCACAAGAAAAATCTGGGGTTTGCTCAAATTATGGCTTTCTTCTCAATAAAACACAAGACCAATTCCTGAAAACTATAATTTGAAAATAGATGACCTTGTTTCTCTTGCTGGGGGAGAAAAAGCAGAGGTGCTTTCTACAGTTACATCATCCAAGTAAGGATATATCACTACAAAAATCCTATGTTACCATAACTGTGTAAAAAAACTGAAACACCCTACCAAACAAATTATTTCAAGAAAAGGTACTGTGGCAGAAGTTTAATTTCTCAACTCTGGCTGCAGTTAGGTAGATCTGAGAAGCACTTCCTTCTCCTCCCCTCCCTTTAAGTTCCTGAGGGCAACAGGAAAAAAGAGCAACTTATGGCCCATCAGAAACTCGGGAAGCAAAAAGGATACCTCAAATATCTGAAGATAAATAATTTATCAAAATGAAGTCTATTCTGACATTTTGAAGTACCTGAAGGTTAAATTGCTATCTGCTCCTGCCAAGAAAATCTAAAGGTACTTATCAATTATGCTTCTAAAGACTGTCAGCAACTTACAGTTCTCACTGTCAATTTTATAAGGCATTTTAAATACATACCCTGAGACCATTTTAATTTAGAGCAACCTGGGGGGGAATGGGGTGGGCATTTGAAGAGAGAAAAAACTATGAAACGGTGTTCTGTACTTCTCTCCACTCCATGAGGTAGGAGAGAAGTAATGAGGGGAGTATCATTTAAGAGGCTATAAAAATAATGACCCACTTTTTAATAATTTGTTACCTTGTGGTTTATGGTGTACAATTTATACTACCTTTCCACCTATATTTCTCAAGCCCGCTCTAAAGTAGAATTGGTATTTTAGAATAAAATAATGTCCAACTAAACATGCTAAAATCCTTACTGGAAGATCATTTACTGCACAAGTATGCTTACAGTTCCCACCTATTGAAATTCCACTTGAAAGTGTGGAGCTTTCTGCCTGCCCTCTCGATGGGACGTGAGGCTCCATGACGCTGTCGTCCAGAAGGTGCCTTGGTCCTGCGTTAGGGAATGTTGCACTTTTGAATTCAGCTGTATTCATCTTGTGTATGAAACTAGGAAAAAATAAAAAGAAAACTTACATCATCTCTGCTGTGTTTCAAAAGATGCTGCTTTAACATCCTGAAGGATAACATGCAATGTGCTCCAAAAGCCTAACAAAAAACATGGCTCAAGTCATAAATTGTTGCAAACAGACTTCTAGACGAGTGGCACAGGGAGCTGCACCAGTACATAAGTGACAGGGCACAAACATTATTACCTGAAGGAACTGCTAGTGCCAAAACTACACAGTGCTCTTTGAGCCAAGAGAAAATTAGAAGGCCTTGAATCATTTTTAATATCATAAGGGCTTAGTGTCTTATGTAACACTCACATGACTACACTTTAGAATTTCATTCTAGCCTCATATGAGCATCTAGCAACTAAACTTGCAGAATAAGAAGGTTAAAGATGAATTACAGAAAAGTCACCTTCTTGCATTTTGAAAAAATGAGAAGGGAAGCAATCAGATAATTATCAAAATATCAGATGTACAACTAGATAGATACAAGAAACTCATACCACCAATATGCAAAGTCATAAAAATCTACAAAGGAGCTTTCTCACTACAAGAATAGAAATAAGAATTACTTTTTAAAATTAAAACTGAAATAAGACCAACTCAGTGGCATTTCATTAAATGACAGTTCTGTCAGTTAGAAAAAACTATTTTGACTAATTTACCAGCTATTATTTTAGCAGACACACAGGCTTCTCAGTTTAACTAATTATCAGTTGTGATTCTAGCAGTATCATTTCGAATTTGAGCTCTTGGCACAAACTGGTCTCCAAGTGAAATACTGCATACAAACCACACCATTTTAAAACAAAGCCTTTATATTGAAAAATAATACATCACAAAGCTCAGGATTTTCAGGTTAAATAAAATGCTGACTTGTATCCCAGGCTGTGACACTTCCTATGCCCATGTGGAATCAAGTTCCGAGGTGAAGGGGGTGTTGGCGGCAGCAAGGCTCCTTCAGCTGCAACATTTTTCCGTCCGCTTTGTGGCGATGCTCCAACTTCAGAACCTGGGAACAAAGACAACATTACTTCCAAGTAATCTTAGAATTATTATCAGGGATACTTTTAAGAAAACCGTGGACAAGCTGCAAATAACTTTCTAAACTCAACAAGTAAGAGATGCCCCATAACAAAACTTAATGACGTACTCCTACTGATTTTTAACTGACCCAGCTTCTTAAAAAAACCCTATCTTTACAGATCAATTCAGAATTTTCATTACCAACATAATGTGTTTAGACTTCATGCTTCTTTATTAGCCTAAAGTAAATTGGCTACATAATCACAACTCAAAAATAATGAATTTGGCAGCATGAAGTCTTCTCACGGGTACTGAGCACTTACCTACTAAATCCTCTCTGGAAGCAGCAGAGTGGGGGGTGCTGGTACCTGGTTCTATCTTTAACGAAAGCCTGCACCAAAGGAGAACTAAAAATTAGCAGGAAATAGAGGTGTGCAAAAGGAAGAGTTTGCTATATATCTAAGTTTACAATTGAAAGTTTTTTGGTTTTGTCATAGCAAGAAACAATATGATGTCAACATACATCTTTGCAGCTATGTTTAGCATACGTTATTTCCAAACATTCTTTTTGTTTCACGTGGAAAAATACCTGCAGCAGGGCTCTGGGCTTAGAACACAACATGTCAAGGCATAATGCAGTAAACAAACCTATCACTCTGACTCACACAAACCAGAACAAGCAATACTGTGTTGAAGGAGGACTTAAACCAATAGCAAAAGTTACACTACAGCAAAGCACTGCAACTTTTACTGATGATCTTTAAGGTCTTTTCCAACCTGTGCAATTCTATGATTCGAACTGTGCAATGGTCCCTGCCTGGGAACAAATATTTATATTCACTATACCCTCAAGATTTTGTTTTTGCTGTGAAGTGGGACAACTCACTTGTCTTTACTGTTACGAAAGCCAAAATCCTTCTTTGTCATTTCATGAAATATATTATCAACTTGCTCGCATCGATAATTCAAGCTTTTTCTACAGCAGGCACTTTTAAATGCTATTTTCAATAGCACTGTAAAGGAGGCAGACTCTATAAATATCTAACATCTCGTTTGCACAATTTGCAGAACTATAATCTTTGAAATTAGTAAGCATGGAAAAGCATCTATTTATTTTTAGGGAGACTTATGTTTGAAGTTTGACACTTCCTCTCCCTCCCATCACCAGACTGCTTAGCAATGATTGATTACAAATTCAATTTTCTTAAATAAAATCCTTCAGTAAGAAAAAACATGGACTTGAGTCACAATGACTGTTCTTCAGTTTCAGCCTTTTTGCAGACACTTTAGAAGTAAAACAGTTACTTAGAGTAACAACGGCTCTTCAAAATACACTTCTCTCACACAGAAAACATTTAGACTGGAGCCATACGTAGCCCACAGGTGTAAAAAGTCTACTCAGACTTTCTGAACGACAGTCATGTTTCTGTATTATTTGCAATTGTCTCAGTCTCCCTGCTACCAAAATTCGGGTTGTACAGGGTGAAGAGGCTGTAGCTCCTTCAGCAATAAAATTCCCATCAGTACATATTCCTGCCTAGGGAAGAAGGAAGGTGGAATCTGAATTCATGAAAAGAATCTGCCAATAAGAATCAAACATTGCAGTTCAACTCGAGGGTTTATTTTAAATTGCAGTGCTTGAGCACAAAGCTTTATTCAGTGATAAGTAAGAAACACTTTCTAAATCAGGCTATAGAATATTTCGGTGGAAAAAATAAGGCTGGATACTTGCACAAGAATGCACATAACGTGCTCCAAAGAACAACTCACAAATCTTAAAGGATTAAACACATGAAAGGTGATTAAACTCCTGCCAACCATCCTTTGACATAAACGTAAGGGTCCCTATTTACTGCCTTTCAGTAAATCCATGTTAAATCTATAAACATTTTACCATTTAACAAATTGTTATTTTAGAAAAGATAATCTGTCCCTTTAGCAAGCACGCCCCCTCCCACCATTAGAATGCAGCTACACAAGCAACTGATTCAGCACAACTAAGGTGACAAACTTCCTGGGCAGGCAGGATGGGAATGGGTGGGGAACCTCCTCAAGCAGATCAGCCAGTAGCAAACAGAAACCTTCTTCATATGTAACAGATCTGCTGCGGGTCGCTTCCTATCCTCGGGGCTTGTTCCTGTTTCTTGCCAGAGATTTCCAACCCCTAAGTTTTGCTGGATGCCAAATCATTTAATATAGTAATAATCTTTTCATTAAGAAATTGGACGCCTCTGTCTCAGGTGGTATACTTTTTGGGAGGGGCAGTCAGATGCACAATGTCTCGATTCTCAAAAATCAAGTGTTTACATTTCGCACTGTGTAACCTAACCCAAGGATAAAAATAAAAAATGGGAATTTAGAAAAGTGAAAGCCTTCACTAAGAACTTGGGACCGGGATGCATTGATTAGTGTGACATTTTTCATCAGAACAAAGTAACTGCATTCTGCTCAGTCAGTAAGATGAATCCCATGAAAAGAGTGTTAGGTGTCAGCCACTAGGATGGGCCCTTCATTAACAAACACTCAGAGGACTGTAGATTAATTACAGTCAGACAGAAAAGGAAGAAACCATGCTATCCAGCATGCTGTTATCCTATCTTACCAGAGGACCCTGCTGTAACCTCACAACTTGCAACAGATGCTCTGGAAGCAATTGCCTCCTGTAAGCAGAATTTTAGAAGTGACAGGCTTCATGTTCTAGAGTTCTTCTGTCATGAATTACAGTCAGTTACAGCATTTCATACTTACTTATAATTGTCATCTTCTACAAACTTTTGTAGTTCTTCTATGTACTGAACCGAGTTTAGATATTTCTGGACGTGAGGCAACAGAGGAATATCTGGAGAACAGATGACATTCATTATCACCGTACCGTTCAATAAGCAAACTTCTTTTCCAGAAAGTATTTAAACAGAATCAGATCGCTTACCTTTTAATGTGAGACAGAGGTACAAACTACAGTTTCTATTGCTGCTGAATTTTGTAGTCCTTCAAATTCTCATGCACTGAGTTTACATTCTCCACTTACATAAACCAAGTATGTTTCCCTGTAGAGCACTTTGAGCTGCTCTGCTTATCAGATTATGTGGAAGTGAGATGTGGGAGAGAACCCGTGGCCAAACTGAAGTCTCAAACCCGTAGGACTCTATCTGAGGGCTCCTTCACAGACCACATTCTCATTATATTGAGCTTTCAGTGGAGCCACAATCCTCTGCTAATATCACATTCCACCATCACAAATGCAGCTTTACAACTTCACTAGAAATTGAAGAGAGGGACTGTGAGGGAGACCACCTTTGGAGAAACAATACTTTATCTGATGCACGAACAGCAATGTAAATGTCCAAAAGACAAGCTGTACACATTTTTATGACCTCCAGTAAAAGAAATACTCCAAAAGCAATCTTACTAGTTTTAGAAATCATCATAAAGCTATTACAGAGATAATTATATATAAATGACACAGGGATGTAAGTTACAATGTACGTACCAGCAAAACTACTATTAAATGCAATGTATTCCACATTTTTCTCGAGAACGTATGTACTGCAAACGTGTGTGATTTAAGGAAAAGGGAACTTTACCCTTTCATCCCATGCTGATGCTCTATCATAAGTAACAATATCAAAATAAACTTTTACGCTTTTGAACTGAGAGGGCAAGGCAGAGTGATGATGGCATACAAAAGGGTTACGCCTTGCTTGCATAGTATTACAGAAGAGAAATATCACACTTTTGAGGTTGCTCTTTAACACCACAATATTCACATGCTAGCTTACCATATTCACAAGACTGCTGTAAGTCTGAGATAATTCGTAGGATGTTGTTCATTAAGTTTGTTCTTTGCTCACTTTCCAGAATGCTCCCCGTCGATGGGTATGCAGAATCAATGTACGTCAAGTCTGACAGATAAATACCTGAGCAAGATTAGAATGAAAGATTTCTTTAGTGTCTCACATTTACCAGAAAAAGTTGCAAAGAATATTTTAAAGAATTTCTTGCTTTCATTGACAAATTACCTCAGTAGGTTATTTTGGATATGCCTGAGATCTTTGGCAAGATCTATGAGAGCTTTCAGACCTCGAAGTAAAACAGTAAGAATGCCTGGACTTCCAAGAAGACACATCACCATACCTCCTCTGCCTGGGATTGAATCTAAGCTCCGCTCCATGACTTAATCCTCAGTTTTGAGTCTCAGCAGGACAGAAAGGATCCTTTTTTCTCCTGCATTGTGCCAGGCATGCACTAGCTGACTGCTTGAACACTGACAGCATCTTTCTAAATTTAGAAGTAATTACAAGAGCTACCCAAGAAGTAATTACACACAGCTACTCATGAACCTATTCTTCTGCCATGCTACCAGCAAGGAATTCCCCTTGACAAATATGAAGTAATCACATAATGCTAAAATACCTGATTAAGTTGACTAAGGTTTTTAGGGAGTCTACTACTTAACTCCTCCAACTCAGCAAAAAAAATCAACAGAAGGAAAAACATCTCATCTACAACTCCTCAACCAGAATGAAAACTCACACTCAACTTGTAACGTGGGAAAAGTTAACTAGGCAAGAAGTGCATGCATCGAAACACAGTGTGAATTGTGCAGTTTATATTCACCGTAACTGCTAAGACCCAACCTTGTTTTTAGGTCTCCAAGTCTTAACTCTTTTTTCTTCCTCACCAGCACAGTATTTTCACCATTCTTTCATCCCTTGATTATGCATAAGGGACGAGTCCTCCTCCTTATAAGTTCATGTTACTGATACACTGCTCATTTTGCTTATTTTAATTCTCCATCTCTAGAATTTCACCTAAAGCCTAACCTTTCTCAGCCCAATTAAATGAAACACCCTGACCAACTAATCCTGCCATTAAAAAGCAACTGCGCTTCTACATCTTTCACAATACAGAAATCCTGCATGACTGTGAAAATATCTAAACCTGAAAACATGATTGGAGAAACTTGTTTCAGTCGTAGGGAATTTTTAAAAGTATATTTTGCTTCACGCTCAGACTTGTATAAGCAGAATCATAACAAAAAGCGTGGCTTTACAGGTGGAAGGCTGTTAATACAATCTCACTAGAACAGCAGTCGTGTTTGTATAGCACCCAACCAGTACAGCCCTCAAATGTGAGCTGGGAAACTCTGGGCATCGCTCCAAAATCAACACATACATGCGCGTGTGCGCACACACACAGAAACAAATTAAAATACCTGTGGTTGAAAGGTGACATATAAAAAAGTGAATTAAAAGGTATTACACATGACCTGATCTAATACTAAAATTCTCTGTTTTCCATTCTGCTAAAATCAGCTTATTAAAAAAAAAAAAGAACGGTCTGAAAGATCAGATATTCATGTTTACATTGCAATGTTATCCTGATGCATGAACTACCCCTGAGCTCAGCTTTGTTAAGCAATGTCCAAGCAGGCCTTAAAAAGCTCAAACCTACTCAGTCTTTTGTAGAAAAAATAAAAATCAATCACGCCTACTAATTATAATCAAAGAAATTCCCTGTGAATGAACACCTGCAGCATCACCCATGAGCTTAGAAGCCAGTTGCACAATTCTCTTTCTGAATGACTTGAGCAATTCAGCATGGATTTTTCTTTTAGCTCCAGCAAGAGTTTTGCTGTAGAGAGCCGCTCTCTAAAATTATTTGGTGCATTTTTACAAAGTCTAAACCAGACCTGAAATTGTATGAAGGTCATTCCTTCCAGTGTAACTGGTTTGTCTTCTGTGAAGAAATCGATGACACTAAAACCAATGCACTGAACTGCTGCTTTACTTCACAGAGCTGCATCCTGCATTCCTCACTAGCCGTGTTCTACTTTTCTACTTCTAACCCTAATCGGATGTTATCAGACACTCTGATATCGACCCCAAAGCATCACAGCCAGCTCTAACATGCATCAGAGCCTTCATGTATTTACCAACTGGAGCTGTTTCTTATTAAGGGAACGTCAAGAATTGAATGTGACATTCTATTAACATTCTTCTCGACTATAAATGGTTCATTTTTCCCTGTTGTATCCAGCCAGGCTGCCCCTTTTATTCCCAGCAACACAAATGGAGTTTTATCAGCCTGAAAGAATCTTTCTTCTAAATGAAGCCCAGCACTGTAACAACTTGAAAGGCATCTTTAGGCAGCGTAGTAAAAATGTTTGATTTGTAATTGCCTGCTGAACTCTTGCACAGTCTGTTGCCATATGGTACCCTCCCCTCAGCTGGCAAACAATCTTTCCTTGTTCCTGACTCCTCGGCCTCCCTGCCCCCGCTTTTCTGGAGGGTATGGATAGGAAATCCGAAGGAGGAGTTTCTGCTGCTCTCCGTGTTGGCGGTGACATCATAGGTGGGCTGAACGGCTGAGGCTGGTGTGTTTGTTTAAAAAAAACTGTCCAAATGTGATGTATATGGAATCTGGGTCAGCTGTAGCTGGTTAGTGCACTTCTGCATGGGAGAGTACAACACCGCGGCTTCAAAAAAAAAAAAAAAAACACAAAAAAACACATTGCTTTTTTTCCCTCCCTCCGGAATAAGACATACTGGAACTTTTTCTTCAATTATATTTAAATGATTTAAGTAGTTTGGTTATCGCATGGAGAAACCCAACTCCCCAGCGCAGCCTGGATCTAACAGAGAAAGACAAAAGCAGTTTTCAACTCCAACTGCAGCTTAACAATCCGCAACATCAGAAAACACTGAAAGAAAAGGCAACTTGGCCTCGGGATCGTCCACCTACGACAGAAGCAAACCAGCTGCAACATTCTTTCCTCTTGGTAAGTTTTCACGTTATTCTTTCTTGCGAGTCTAATTTTGAGCTGTGTGCAAATTCTGCATGCATCTATCATCCACAGGCAATTATGAACAAACCAATCTCTCTCAGCCTGAGAGCAGTTTGACAAGTAAAATATAGACCTCATTTTCGTGGCATTTGGGAGAAACTTGGAAGGAATTAAAAAGCACTCTGCCTAAGAGCAGGGACTAACTCATTCCAGTTGCAAGGATGAACAAGTTTCATTTGCTCCGCTGTAAATCTCCTGTAAGTTTCATGTTATTGAAAGTTACTGAGAAATCAGTACTACCAGATTCTTTGTTACGCATACAATTGGATACTGTGAACGTATTCATGTGAAAATCAGATCCCACCAGAAAGCAAAAGCCAAAATTGCTATCGACCTCAGGGAGCTGGATTCCGCCCAGTGTTACAGCTCAGACATAGCATTACTAGAAAATGGATACCTCAATAAAACCACTGTAAGAAATCCCAAGTAAACCAATGCACATCTCTAAGTACAATCATTGTGTGCCTTTCCAACTACAGCTTTATTTATGCTGCTTCTGAGCAGTGGAAGCAGCACGATTTGTACGAGCGGTCAAGAAACCAGAGTCATTCAGTGGTTCTGAACAAAATTAAGTTTGCAGCACTGCAATCGTGGAGCTGAGAATCCAAAGGAATCGCTGCAATGGGCACTAGGCTCTTCCTTCTACAGAGTGTGTAAAGAGGGAAAAATTAATTGTATTGTTATGTAGCAGCAGCTTGTTTTCAAACAGTTTCATAAAAACGAAACGCAACTGACAAGGCAACAGTTTGCCTTGTTATATAGAGAGGTTTGTTACGGTTCTTGAAGGGTTGGGAGGGGGAAAAGATGAAGTTACAAAGCAGTGATTAAAACAAGAACGCTGCTTTACAAACAGAAAACAAAAGTACAGGGAGAAATAAACAAAGAAGCTGTTAAAACAAGGTGCTGCTTTTGCCTTCCTTTATGCTGACTTTGAAATGAAAATATGGCAAATAATCCAGAACAATACAAAAGAATTTAAGTTACGTATTCACATTAACAAGCCCTCAGAAACGGCAAGAGGGCGAAGGGTGAACTCTGAGAGAAGAGAGTTACAGCAGCAAACTTAATTAAAATTTAGTAGCTATGGAACGAAGAAGTCTGAGGCAACCTTGACAAACAGAAAGATGGAGCCTTTCCAAGTTCTTGAGCTTTTTTTTTTTTTTAGAACTATCCTTTTGTGCTTCCTACATGCTAAAAGGAACAACTTAAGTCACAACAGCAACAACAAAAACCCATCTGAAGCCTACATTACACGCTTTGGGCATCCATTCATTACTCCCCAAGCTTTTGATTTACACTGCTTAGAACAATTCCTAAATCTTTCCCAAATGAAAACAGCTGAGTCAATAATTTCATAGCAGTAAAATGGTTACATGCGAGGTTTTAACTCCTGGTCCTTTGCTGTCTTCCAGCTTTGGAGTTCAAGTTTTGAAAAGCTTATTTTAAGCAAATAATGGGCTATTAATATTACAGTGTTGCCACAAGAATGATTTGAAATGTGATGGAAAAACACGCCACGTAAACTTCTGCCAATAACTACGGGCTATTATCGGGTTTTAATTATTGTTTTACTGGGCTTAATTGGCTGCTCATAACACGTCTTATTAGTCTGGTCCTTGAAATTTACACAGCGATGAATGAAGCAGAACTTCCCAGAGCAAACACTGCTAGATGCCTGACAGCTTCAGACTTCTGGAGGCCCCCAAATAGCACAACAGAATGCACCAGTCTACTGGGGCTGCTTGTTAAGATGCTCCATCAAAACATGATGGGTGCAAACAAATGTGAACGAATCCTCATTAAGTTGCAGTAATGCACACATTTGTTGCTGGTTTTCAGAATATTCAGTATGACATGGTCTACAAACCTCTCCTGCGGAGAATTTCTAAGAACCTATCATTTCTGGAAGTGATAGATTTATAGTGAGTACTTCAAATAAATACCTGAATATTTTTATTGCCTTTCCTAAAAGGAATCAGACTCCTGTTAAGCTCAGAAGCAGAATTCTGCCAGTCAATTCATCATCTATCCGACAAACAAAACCCAAGAACTTATTATTTCTGGACTCCAGTCAATACAATTGAAAGCAATCCTGTTATTCCACCGAACACTTACTGGAAAAGCACTTGTTTATACAGAGGAAAGTAATTTACGGATGTACACAGATGCATCAGGAATCCATGTGAACTTTTTTTTTCCCCGCAGTGTTTTGCCCACAGCAGTATAACTTCTAATGCTATGGACCCAGTTTTGAGCTCAAAACACTGTGCTTACTTGTGGGGGGGTAGGGGAATATAGATGGCTTTAATAATTTGAACTGCTTAGAGGATGCTTAAGAGAAAATGTACGTGTATGAGAAACATCAACAGTAAAGCTTTCAGATTCACATTAATCATTCTCACAGGAACATTACTCTCACCATATCATTTACTTGCTCAAAAACAAACAAAAAACTCAGCTGGCTGTTTCTCTTCCTGTTGTACGTGTTTATACATGGAGGCTTATATAAAAGGCCCTGATTAGTATTTATTATCCAACCAAATCCTTTTGATAAATATGCTGGGTAAAGACAGATACTGACACCATGCTTTCCATACAAAGGGAAGCCTATATTCACGTTTACCTGCAGCATTTCCATTACAGTCAGTCATCACAACCTACACTGCCCAGGGAGAGGTGGTTTTCACCAGCTCTGAAAGAACAGATTTCCTAATTTCTGCTGTGGGTCTCTAAATTCTACATCCTGCTGAACATTACGCTCACAGCAGCTCAATAAAGCACAAGGTTTGCAGTGCAGACAGTTAAAAGAAAGTACTCTCAAACCATTTCCCATCTCTAATATTAGTCATTTTAAAGTCTTACGTGTTAGTCTATCGTTCTGGGATATTTTGGATAAGCAGTTTGTTATTTTTTTTTTTTTAAGCTGCTTGCCCAGAACATCAGGAAATTTTTGAAACAGTGCTTTCATTTCCTTCTAAGATGATTAAAGCTCCGGGTAAATACGTTACACAGAACCAGCTCTTGTACGACAAGTTCAGCATTAAGTTGCTCCAGCACCCCAAACAACATCTTGAAATGTTTAATTTTTTCCACCATCAAGTTTTCTGTGGAAGCACACGTTACCTACCAGGTAGATTGTCAGAAGAAACTCATCTTTGCATATGAGAAGGAGTGAGTTTAATACAAGATGTTTCAATTCTTTAAAAGTTCTAGGGCATAATGCTGTGCAGCTGTTTCATTTGGTTATGCTATATAGACCATTTCATTCATTTTACAGTCTGACAGCACACATGTTGACTAAGAACTTCAAACTTTACTAAACACACAAGCATAAATGTTCAAAATGAACATAATGATTAAAAGACAGTGGAAAGCAGGCTGCTACAGAATACTTGGTCAAACAGGGGTTTGCACTGCAAAATGTTTTATTTTTTCAAATATTCATTTTAGTTTTCATCTACTTCAGGGGAAAAAAACATATTGCTTTTCCTCCCCCAGCCACTGATTATTTAAGTAACTGTACAGGGTCTTAAAACAACTGCCAGGGACTCAGATGTTCTTCACCTTGTTGGGCAATGAAGTAGCTGCTATCTACTGTGAAAAAAAAAAAAGAAATAGTAAAATACTGAAATTTAATTACAGTTTCATACAGTGCACCATGAAGTCACTTTTCCTTCAACTGAAAATACTGAAAAACAATTTAAGGGACACAAGAGAAGTTTCCAACTTCAGACTATTAATTTAGCTCATCCTTCTCAAGTTCAACGCCACACACAGTTTTGTCTCCCATGTCATCACCACGATTCACGTGAAAATTTAAACTAATGAACTTCAAACTCTGAGCACTGCTTGAGTGATTACTGAAGTCTGAATTTGACAAAGGAAAATACACAATTAGTCCCAGAGAAAAACTATACTTTCCCCTACATATTTTTAATAGAATGTATTCCTTCAGCACAGACACTCTAACAAAACTTTAAACTGAGTTCTGTTTCTGAAATACATATATTTACCAGTAGTTCATAATCAAAATAAGAGTGAAATATATAGAAAAAATCTAATTATAAACATTCTCAAGATTCTCTCATTTCTTACTCTACAACGTGTTAAAGGCAAATACTTTCTTCACCCCCAGAGCAGAACTTGTAATGCAATTGTGGACCATTTGATTGAGGATGTAATTCCCGATTCCTAGATGTAATTCTTGATTGCACATTCTGAAGTTTGCATTCACTGCTCATAGTTAAATCAAAAAAATAAAGACTTCATGCATTTACTCTGAAGTTGAAAAGACGGAGTGTGCAGCAATAATATTAAAGTCAGTAAGAGAATAGGGAAAAGTGACCTGGTATAAAAGTCATCACTTGTAAAGCTGAAGGTAAAGGAAGCAGTATTAGCCTGCTTTTCCTTCAGGGTAACTGCTGCAGGATTGCCAAATGCACTTACATTTGAGTTTGGCAGGAATTGCATGAAAATTACTAACTTCTCTGGGTTTACTTGACTCCTGTCTGTAACCATCCAAAGGCCATTGCACAAGGCCTTGTACAGCTGCTCGCAGTAGACTGCAAATGAAAGCCCGGTCAGCAGCTGAGATGACAGAGAAGAGCAATCTGCTTGACAAGACAAATTAAACATGAGAAATGAGGTTTTCTCCTGACTTTTGTGCTGCCTTTGCTAGTTATCTCAAATATTTAAAAACAAAGGAAACAAAACACGTATTTCTACAAGTATTCTTGTATTTGCATCACAGCACTGTAGTTATTTACACAGAGTTGAAAAGAACAGGTTATTTTGTTAATGTGAATGACATACTGCAATATGGTATTTAAATTGACAAAATACCTGACACTTTAATGTTACTGGGATAAATACATCCTCAAAGATATATGTGACAGTACTGAGTTTAGAGTAAAGTCAGTTAAGCAGGGATATACAAGTACAGATCACATCACATGATAGGCTTTCTTTACAAATTTGAAGTTAACTAAATACGTAATTCTCATCAACATTAAGACAACTGTTTGACTCATATCCTACCTAACACCATTGCCCAAAGCGGATGCATAAATGTATTTTTCAAGTCTACCATGTCTATGTGTATACAAACTTGAAAAATGCATGGGCATATGAATGGATACATATGCATAGTCAATTTAACAGGAGGTATCTATAGATACTAATAGATACTAATATAAACCTAAGAAAGTGGCAGAAAGGTTTGTGTAATCCAAATTCAAATCTTTTTAACTAGCTAGAAAAATTAAAACCACCACCTCCCAACTTCCATTCCACGAAAATATACTGCAGGCAACTTGGTACAATTGATAAGTTTGTGCTTTACTTACAGTGAGTAGGCAACTGCATGCTTTGAAACTAACCTAACAGAATCTAATTGCAACCAAAAGACTCCAAACATTCCTCTACAAGCACACAGGCATGACGAAACCCATCAGTTTAGTTTGTTTAAGCACTAGAGCCTTAGTTATGGCTCTAATTAATTGTGTTCTATCTGTTCAACAGTCTCTTCTAAGTCATCACACTTCCTTCAAAATGAAGATACTGAAATGGACTTTGGGTATGCTGTTGTTCCTACTGTTGTCTATTGGGCGCTGTACAGAACCATCGACCCTCAATAAAACATCCCAACGGAGGCATCCTCGTTCCACAGATGGTGGAGAGGAAGGGAAGAAATGTGGTTACACCTTCTTGGTCCCAGAACAAAAAATCACAGGGCCAATCTGTGTGAATAACGAACCAGGCACTGGTAACAGAAAAGACGAAGTCACAAGAATGGACATAGAGAACTTGAAAGATGTGCTGTCCAAGCAAAAACGCGAGATTGATATCTTGCAGTTGGTGGTAGATGTGGATGGAAACATTGTGAATGAAGTAAAGTTGCTGAGGAAAGAAAGCCGTAACATGAACTCTCGGGTCACTCAACTCTATATGCAACTCTTGCATGAGATAATCCGAAAGCGCGATAACTCACTTGAACTTTCCCAACTGGAAAATAAAGTCCTCAACGTAACAACAGAAATGTTGAAGATGGCAACAAAATACAAGGAGCTTGAAGTAAAATATGCAGCACTGACTGACCTTGTAAATAACCAGTCTGTGATCATCTCCCTGTTGGAAGAGCAGTGCTTGAGAATCTTCTCACGGCAGGACACCCACGGGTCCCCGCCGCTCGTCCAAGTAGTGCCGCAGCACATTCCCAACAGTCAGCCATACACTCCTGTTCTCCTGGGAGGCAATGAGATACAGAGAGACCCAGGGTACCCCAGGGACAGAGATGTAAGGCCACCACCTGATCCAGCTACTTCTCCGACAAAGAGTCCCTTCAGAGTACCACCACTGGCATTAATTAACGAAGGTGAGTAAATTACTGCTATTTGTCTAATTCCTCAGAAGGAAACTGTCCTGATTATAAGACTAAAATGAAGAATTAGAGGTACCTTCTATACTAACCCTTCTTCCAATGTTCAGAAATTCAATCTGGCTATTTCAAAAAACGCATCTTCTGCAACTATAGATTAAAATTGCAATCTGTGAAATAACACCTTTGAGTCACAAAGTGCTGGGGCTTGCATCTCCAGCTGGGTTTTACTTATGGGAATGAAAATTCATATGCTTTCTAGTATCTGTTGCTCTTTCTCTGAAGATGCTTAATGACTACGTGTTACAGTAACTAGCAACAGTGAATACAAGAGAAGCTAATTCACCTGAAGTAAAGGAAATAATTTTAAGTAGATGTCCTTTAGAGCTATACGTACATAACTTGCCAGAAGTTACTCCAGTTGGAAGAATTTTATCCCTTAAGTTCTGATCTGCTTTAAGATGAACACTGCACAATGGACAGTGACTAAGGGTGTGGATGAAATACTTGAGAGCGAAACAAGTTTGAGAAGGCAAATGAAGAAAGGCTGGGTTTAATCAGATGCACTCAACTTTGAAAATTTTAAGTGAGTAACTAGGTGCACAACAACCTGATGTTAGTAGGATGTCAAGTTAATATCACAAATATTATGGAAATAAATGCAGAGGACTTTATCACATCTTCACATTACATTCCTTAGATCATTACATAAATTCATTTTTCACTACAAGCAGAACTACTGATAAGAAAATTAACTACTGAGATGCCCTGACTTCAATTAAAACTCTATTAAACCTGTTTTAGAATTACAGTAAAAAAAATTAAGGATTCAGAAAACACAACTCATGTTTTTCATAGACATCCATACTAACTCTTGCTTTTGGTTTCTGTTAGCTTGCACAGCAGGAATAGTTACTCCTTCTGTTCACTCCTAAATTGCCTTTAGTTACAGCTTGGTTCCTAAGTTGAAGGCAAGCATTTATTTGTGATTATCCCACAACAACACAAACAAGCTGCTGATGTAAAGAATGACTACTTTTATTCAGATCTCTAGAATGTTCAGGCACAAGCCCAAATCAAATGCCAGATGTCATGAGAATTTAAGTCACACATCATGACACAAAGGGAACAGCTAATATAAAAGCATTAACATCCAGTCACACACAGAAGTATAATTTTAAAAAACAGCCATTCCCTGTTTCCCAGAAAACCTATGCCTCAAGGTTGCATGTTAATTCCTAGAAGTCCACAGTTTTAATTCATTTTTGCAAAGGAGCACAAAGTATGCTTAGGAAGATTCAATCATTCAAAGAAATACCTGCACGCAACAAGTTTGTGAAAATGTCAAAGTGCATTTTCAATCACTAGTGGGGAGCAAAACTCAAAAAACCTCTGGGTGAACAGCAGGCCCATCTTACTTTCAGAACAGTTCTTCAATTTGCATTAACATTGCTCTAGAAATTGAGGAAGAATTTTCCATGAATTTCAGTTCTCACCATTATCTCAGTGCTTGTGGTAACAGCCTGCATCCCCAAACCATCCTGCGTTTGTGTTAAAGCAAAAAAGCAGCTACAAATTAAACAGGTACTTGAAAATTCCACATGCACAACCCACTTTACTGCTAATACATCCTAGCTAATAATGTAACTTAAGTATATACTCTGTTTTATTTGGGGATTTTCCTTTACTACTGATGATAATCCTCTGTGTGAAGCTTAAATAAGCATTATTTCTATGTCATCGGTTCAAGACAAGACAACAGAACACGGAATGTACTAAATCACGTGTCTAAAACATTTCAGAAGTAAAATACTAACGCATCCATCAAGTTATTTCTAACTTAAAACTACTTAAAAGCTGTATCTAAGAAGTCAATTTGCCCCAAAAGCTTAGTAAACAGACTGTTACAGCAGAAACCCTGCACCCATACCAATGCTATGATGAACGCTGTGGAGAATCTTTCGCTCTTTCACAGTCTCACATTTGCACTGAACAAGGAATGGATTTCTTCTTAGAGCAGGAATTTAAAATCAAAATAGATGTAACAAGATTTACTCCTCAAAATATAGAACAAATTGAGACTATGCACCAGAAGTCATGGGATTTGATACATTTCCTAATGCTAAAAGCAGAAGTTTGTCAACTCTACTAAAAGACCAATTCACAGTAAGGACACAGACAAATCTGAGCGTCAAAAAGCAGATAAATTATTATCTTACTATGATCTTAATGCCAGTTGAACTTCATTGGCTTTGGCTAGTATAATTTGTTCTGCTGTGAAGGCTAAATCACTTAAACTCACTCCAAACATCTGCACAGTTCGCTCATGCAAAAATGTACCCCTCATTCCTCCTCCAGAGGAAATTAAAGGAAATAATACATGGCAGGTCTAATTGGGCTATTTTCAATGTTTAATATTATTAAAAACCTACTTCTGTTTACACTTCTTCTAATGCAATAATTGCTTCACAAGAATACTTGTAAAGTGACCTCTGTGTTCAGTTATACAGAGCCCAATTTTACTCTAGGCCGTTCAAGGAAAGGAAATGACATCAAACTTAGCCTAGGAGATGCATAAAGAAGTTGCAGTGTACGCTATCTACACGGAAATTTTAATTGTGAACAAGGGAGAAAGCACTCACATAGCAAAGCTATTGTGTTTCTTTCCTAGACTATTATTACAAGCACTAAAAGAATGACAAATATCAGATATTGACTGCACAGTATGCACAGCACTACAGCTCAGTGTGGGCAGGCACTGCTGCAACCAGAAGCTGCAAGTCACCTTCTCCAGATACACAAACCTTCTGTGTGCTAATTAATATGAAATGTTCTACAGATTTCTTGCTAATTATAGACTTAGGTAACAAGCAACTAATACTCTAAGAATATATTTATAAAAAAAAAAAAAAAAAGAATGTTTTTCAATTTGCTTTTGTCTTGGAAGCTTCGTCTGCAATGAAGGTCACTTTCACTCAACCTCTGCTTTTAATTAAAGAACCTCAACAGCAATCTTTCATGCCTCTTTGCACATTAGCCTCTTCTGTGACTGATGAGAATTTTCTCTGAACTTTCAAGCAGATTTGAGAAAATAAGCCTTAAAAAAAAAAAAAAAAAAAAGCAGTAGGTCATTTATTTCCAGATCTACTGAGTTTGAGCTTTTAAATACCTTTAAAGCACTCTCCACTTACTAGCCATCAGAGCATAGCCTGCTTTGCTTTACTAAGTCTCTAATCAACTTGACTGAAGTAACGATACACGAACAGACATAATTAAAATATTATCAAAACGTGAAAGGCAAACAAAGCAAAGATTAATTTAGAATTATGTAAGCTGTATGCACTTCTGTAAGTAGTGTTTGTAAACTCTGTATTCATATGCTCCAAAACAGAGCTTCCAAGCAGCCCTGTCAACAGCACTTTTTAGAATCATAAACCTGAAAACACGTATGTGTGCCCTGTTAGCTGCTCAAAGGCCATCTGCCACCACCTGCCTATTTCCTCCCTCAGAGCAGCACTTTCACATGTAGCACAAACGGACAGCACATGAAACTCACACAGACTCCTACTTACATTTATTAGCAGGCTGCTCCTTGGACAGGGTAAGAACATAAAAACAAAAGTGATGCAGCGTAAGGTTACTCCGTTCCCCTAAATCGCACACCTGTACGTTCTGGCACTGCTCTCTAATACTGCGTGTCCAAGTGTGGGAAGCTTTGTTTTGGTTTGAGTGTTTTGTGTCTGGTTTTCTTCACGTTTGTTTTCAGCTGACCAGTTTCAATTTAGCACGCTACAAAATAAGTTGCCATTTAACTATGGTGTAAGTGGTAAAGGAGAAAACAGTCGATGCGAACAATAACGTACTTCTTCAGCACCAAGAGTCAGGGAATAAATCCTTGCCAGAGACAGTTAAAAGTCACACGCTGATAACTGAAGCGTGTTATCTGCTTAGCAAAGTGATTACTTTATTCAAAATAGAATATATTTATTTTTATAATTTATATGTATACACACAAAGCAACTTTTTACGCTGTTTTTCACGGCAATTTTACCTTAATTGAATTTCTGACTTTCCATCATCTCCAAGTCTTTCACTGCAAAACCAGACATTTTGGAACAATGTACACTGCACAGCCAACCTTGAATGCTTACAGAATTTCTCTCCATAAAGGTCCGTTCAAAGACTGTCAACATGCCAAAGATGCTGGGTATTCCAACAGTGGTATTTATATGATCAAACCTGAAAACAGCAACGAACCGATGCAGTTATGGTGCGAGAACAGCTTAGACCCTGGAGGATGGGCAGTTATTCAGAAGAGAACAGATGGATCTGTCAACTTTTTCAGGAACTGGGACAGTTACAAGGTAACTTCCGGAATGCTGAAAATGAGCACCTTCATTTTGGTGTGACACTGAGTATGTTATCTACTGCGGTCAAGGTGTTAACATTTCCAATGCAATTCTTCATCCCAAATGTTTCCAGTGAATGGTAAATACTGAAGAGATGAAAATAGACAGTCACTTAAGCTAGAAAGGAAACTAACTGCACAGAAGCAGGAGGGGCTCTCCTCAGAAATGGATGTATTTCAGTAGGAACGTCTTATTTCATTGAATGCATTGCTTAACTTTGTATTGACTCAGTTTGAAACAGCCTGTTTGTAATGCACAACAACATTTGTGAAGAGATGTTACTGTAGACAGTGACTGGGAAGTCATTAATTACAAGGACCTAATTGAACACATGCTTTCCACTAACACACAAACTACAATAAGTACTCAGAGAGTTTAATTGTCTCCTCTATGAATAAGTAATTTCAGCTAGTGAAATTACTCACTTAAGCATACCAATAGATCTGTAGAATCAGGGCCTCAACTTAATGATGTTTTTAGTGATGAATTAAAAGAAATCATTCTTACCTTTAAAATTATATTAGAAACTCTGCAAAGATGTAGGGCTTGTGAAGGGAAACTCGTTCTTATATGACATTATTACATTATTGTATATTCTATACATTACATTATGATATTATTACATTATATAATGTAATACATACATACATATATAATGTATTACATTATACTATGCATATTCTGACATATTATGATATCAGGCAATACAGCTAGGCCAAAAAAAACATACTGCCCTGGAATAATCACACCCTCAGCAGAAAATGTGAAAATCTGTTTTGTTTTGTTTTTTTAAATAATCATGTTCTAACTTCATAGATGCAGGACAGCTCTTTCCTGTGTGCTTACCTCAAATGGACCTCCAGTTGTGGCTTTCGTTATATTTAAGAGAAAACAGACATTTAACTCAATTGGACCAAAAGTATCATCTATGCAAAGAAAAGACAAGAGATTTTCACCTTTTTTTTTTTTTTTTCCTCACTACACTTGTAGAATTTAATCATTATTCTTTAACAGTTGTTCAAAGTCTTTACTTCTGAGAATGGTGGGTGGGTTTTCCAACATACCTCAAAATATCATAAGGCAGCTACAGCATCTTACAAAGTAGCCATAAACATTTTTAACATAATACACTGGAAGTGTATTAAGAGTCTATAATTGGTGTTTGACAGAAGGCCAATCTTGATCAAGCTTGCTCCCAAGTGATTTTTCATTTTAGTAGGCTCCAATGTGTTAAGAGATAAGCTGAAGTCAAGCAATAGACCATTCAAATTACATAGAGACGTTCAACTGCAATGGCTGAAGATTGTATTCTTAGTATCCTTATTACCAAACCTTAAGTACTTAAAGGCACACTACTGCATGCAGCTGACTTAAGCAAACTGCAGGCTGCACTGCTGATAGCATGTATGTCTCCCATTCTATTTTTGCGTGCCTGCACAGCTCCATTAACACAACTGACAACACTGCCACCTTTAATGACTCTGGTACTATGTCATTCTGCTAGCAGTTCACAAATAGCAGTAAATAAATGGCCAAAGGCAGCAAATAAAGCATTTAAATGCATGTGTCAAGTACTCATCCTAAAGCTTAAAAGGTGCTCAGTACCCCAGATCCATTGGTTTATAAAACTCCTGCTGATAAAAGCCTGACAAACAAGAAAAACTGGAGTGAACATCTCCTTCTTATCTTTTGTACAGAAAGGATTTGGAAACATTGATGGAGAGTACTGGCTGGGACTAGAAAATATTTACATGCTTACCAATCAGGATAATTACAGACTACTGATTGAATTAGAGGACTGGAGCAACAAGAAAGTCTATGCAGAATACAGCAGCTTCCGTCTGGAGCCCGAAAATGAATTCTACAGGCTACGCCTAGGAACATACCAGGGAAACGCAGGCGATTCCATGATATGGCACAACGGAAAGCAATTCACAACACTGGACAGAGACAGAGATATGTATTCAGGTAAGGCAACTACCACATATTTGAAAAACAAACATAGCAGATTCCAGCAGTTATATTATCCTTAAAGAAAAAAATACCAGAAAAACGATGCAAGTTCTGATAGAATAATTCCACTAAAAGATGTTCAAAATAGATCAAGAAAAATTGCATTGACTTTGTAACTTAGCTCAATGACAACCTCACCTCACGCATGTGATTCTTTGCAGTCAGGACACCCTTGCAGGTGAGCTCCTAGAATAGCAAGGCCACATAAATACAACAAAAGCTTTTGAATAGCACCAAAGGAACTGCAGCTGTGTACAGGCTCTTAGTTACATGACTTACATGACCAGACTTGAGAAATGGACAGATCACTTCATTTAATTCTCCTTAAAGAAGGCTTTGTTGTTTCTTTTTGACTCTCATCCTGTAGCCTTAGGGTTAAGAGAAGAAGCAGGGGAGTGTAATAATAGAACTGCACTTAAGAATTGGTCTCTGTTCTTTCCTCAGCTGTCAATAACCAGAAAGCTACACAAACTCTGCAAACTCATAGAAGCCTCACAGAGTAAATGTACAATTAACAAACAGCGATTTGTGGAACCGTGGACCCGAGTGCTGCTTGGGACTGCATCAATTCACATTACTTCCACAGAAGTATTTCTAAACAGCACATAACCCAAGCTCTTTGAATGTTAGCTCACTGAGAAGCACTGCTAGTATTCTGAGAAGAGTCCATCTCTTTAGTTTTCAGCTGTCACATTAAGTACTGTTAATTATCTCCCTCCAGACAATAGTAGTTACAGCAGAATACAGAATTTAGATAGAAGCAGCAACTGATATGACTGCAACAGGACATTGAAAATCCCCTCTGAGAAACAGCCAGAATGTGGAAGTGTTTCCTGATCTCTTGCGTTTCTCCTGTACTAACAGTGACTTTACCTACTTCTTTCTGTTCCACAGGAAACTGTGCTCATTTCCACAAGGGAGGCTGGTGGTACAACGCGTGTGCACACTCCAATCTGAACGGGGTGTGGTACAGAGGAGGCCACTACAGGAGCAAGTACCAGGATGGAATATTTTGGGCTGAGTACCGGGGAGGTTCCTACTCCTTGAAAGCAGTTCAAATGATGATCAGACCTATAGACTGAGGAGGAAAATCCCACAGTGCTCAAGCCATCAAGTATAAACTTATCGGTGCTTGAGTTACAGAAAAATAAAATATTACTTTCAAATCATTATTTTGCACAATCTGTCCCTGCAAAATGCAGGTCTACTATTTTCCTTTCTCCCCAGTTGCCCCTTGCCTTTTTTTTTTTTTTAATTAAAAAAACCTTTTCTACTGTAACAGACAGTGTTTTTTAAACACACATTCAACACAAGCAGATGTTCACATTTGTGATGCGTATTTATCTATGTTCAAGCCCAACATACTTCATGTAAACAATCTATAAGCCTGGTAAAAAAAGATGTCCAGATAAATGAAAAGATATAAGCTTATCACTTAAAAAGCTTATGCTTCTTCAGACCAGTTCAACCCTTAAATGTAAATATGTGAAATGACATTGTCTTGCTTTAATGTGAAAATTAATCAGTTATTTAACAATTTATTTAAAAATGTTGGTATAACTTGCAATGAAAATTTGACTTAATGTTTAGGACTTACTCCCAGAAGCTACCTAAAAAACTGAAGACATCCTAGCTTTCCAACAGAAGATTTTGCTACAAATAATTATTTCGAAATGAAGTGGTGAATTAAACATAAATTTCCTAATGGTGTAGAAATTCCCTAAGATCTGAATGTCATAACTTTTGTTCAACGCTTACACAAAGAGAGAAAAGGAACAGTTCTATGAAGTGGATGATAAAAACTCAAGACAATCAAATCATTCACCCTACTTAAAACCATCTTTTGATACTTTGATGGCAAAACAGAAAAGTCCCGATGATAAAATCAGGACTTTACACGTGGAGATTCTCCCCTGCTTCCATTGGGAGTGATGAGGTCTGAACAGATACTCACACGTGTTAGTTTAGAGAAGAATCAAGTCTCACAATAGTAACAAAAGTTTTGTACCTGTCAGCCTGGATCATACCAACATAGCTTCCTGCTGACATAGATCAGGAATCAGCTTCGAGACACCCAAAACTAGTGGATTGCTCTTCTGACACAAATATTTCCCTTCCCCTATGTGTGTATTACTCTAATATTATCTATATTAAATGTTTTTGTCTTCTGGATATCTGACTTCCACTGGGATTAACATGTAATTTAAGAGGTTGATTAGAAAATACTTCCCCAACCTTCAACAAATGCCATACAAGATACTGCACCAAAACGATATACTTCCAATCTGACATAACCAAATGCTCGTTTAAGCTATCGGAGTCTGACACGAAAATCTTCTTCCTAGTATAAAGTTATTAAATAGCTGCAACCAGATATCCAGCTTCTGTAATTTAATCTGATACCACACAAAGCTAAATATGCTGCTCTGAAATGCAACCAAAACATTTCTTTGGCACTTCATGTTTTAAAAGAACTCTGCCCCACCTAGCCTAAGAAACAGTAACAGCTAAAAGAAGAATTTAATATTATTGTTGTACCCAAATTAATCAACACCAATAGCTCTACAAAACATCATTTGTAATTCAGAGGAGAGAAAAGAGCATTTTGGTTTCAAAGCACATTCCCTCTATGTTTTAATCAGTCATTTATGGCTTTAAAGGTTGTAGTTCATCTTTTTGGACAGGGATTGAAGTCAGTGAGTTTCAACAATATTTAGCTGAGGGTGGGGAAAGGAGAAAAAAAATGAATCAGTTCCAGCATATTTCATTCCTGACTTGCAAGAATATTAACAGATGTTATTTAAGATTACAGTTCTGAAATTGGACTTCATGTAAGGGGTATTTGTTTGTTACAGACGTTGTACAGACCCCATTGATTGAGTGTTCTACAAAATGCTTTCTCAATTGCAGATGCTTAAAATTCAAGCCACCTATAGTCTACTCTTTTTTCTGTGGTAGCTAGTTAGAAAAGCAGTTCAGTTAAGTTTAAAAACTGAAAATGACCTGGGAAATGGTCTTTAATGAACACTTCTGTCAGCTCTAGTTACTTCAACTCACAGATTTCATCTGCTTGGAAGAGATCTTGTTTTACCACAAGAATCTATTGCCCGCTACAAAAACAGCACGTGTTTATTCAGCACAGTCAGTGAAAGGGGTGTTCTGCAGAAATCCCTTGGTGAAATCAGGTCGCAGTCAGCCTTTAAATTAAATCTTATTAGACATCTAAAACAGCCTCCCTTAATTTCAAACTACAGAATGAAGTCAACTAAACATTACTACAAATATACCTCAAAGCTTCCAATTGCACAAATGCCATAAGAGGAAAGAACTCCTCTGAAGTTGCCAGTTTATGGTTACGAGGAGGGAGAACGTAACACCTCTTTATCAAGTTGGTTTACAACCCACAACAAACTTCTACTTTCAAATGCTTACAATACTATCAGTAATTCTGGGGCTGAATGTTCTAAGCAGTGTAAATGATTATGTTTTCGTGCTTTGTCTCTCACCTTTCTGCAGCAGTTTCCCACAGAGGTTGTAGCAGCATCCCTCAAGCTTATTGCACTAGACGTTGAGAAGCACTGTCCCAGGACAGAGCTTTCACCATTCCTATACGGCCAGTTCAAATATAACCAAACAGACCTTGAAAATGTTTAAACTGTTAAAGCCTGAAACAGTTTGCAAAAATGTCTCCAAAATTTATTTGCAAGCAACATCACCGAAGTAGCTGAACGGTCAGCAGATGAACACTTCGATAATCTGTTCTCCATTTCTGGATATAGATCCTGAAAGAGAGCTATAAGGAAGTATTTCACACGGTAGCACTGCTTAGTTAAATAAAAACCTTACTTCTCATGACGTGGCTCATTTGTTTCATTGCACAACCTCAGATCTGTCAGAATTCTGTAAGACTCCTGAGAAAGTGCATTTGTTCCAAGGCAAAATAGAACATCGTATACACAGCTGCCATTTGTTCTGACTACTCTAGTGGTCCAGGTGACTCAGCAGTGATAACACATCCCCAACCAGACAATGAGGACTTAATACTGCACCGATTTATTACCCTTGAACAGCTTTTAGCTCTCACATTCAGGTTAGGAGCCCACAGACCACGTGCTGCTTCTAATTGCCATTCAAGAACTCCGCAATCAAGACATTTCTTGTTGCTGCAAGGAACTGAGAAGCTTTCCTGGTAAGTATGGAAGAATGTCTTTGTCTTGTCCACAGTGAGCTGTGGTAAGCAGTAAGAAAACAATCTGTACTTCTGTGGCTCAGAAACCACCTCCATTGCAAAGGCTACAAAATGAAGCAGTTAAGCTTTAAACCATAATACTAAGACAGTAAAAAAAAACCTGAAGAACATCCAACATCCACATTTGGTTGCATGGACAAACCTAGAACTCTTCACGGTAAAACATTAGTCCTCCAGCTTGCAGCTGAGATACTTATATGTGCTCACTGCCTTCCAAGCAGTGCCCTTCACCACCAAGGCAAGCATTGCTCTGGAAGGGATTTCCAGAAGTTACTATAGAAGATTTGATTCTCTGAACTCTTCTGAAGAGCAGTTTAGGGGATAACAGAAACCTGAGCACCTCTGTGTGAACATTGCAGGGAGCCCCACCCTCCTTTTCTGCAGAAGGAAAGGACCTTATGATTCATCCCCTCTGCAGCACGTACCATCTTCAGAACTGCAATCCGGTAGACTTCTGCACACATTTTGAACAAGGAGCAGCAATACACCTGCATAGGATTCTGATACTAGAAGTAACTGCAGAAAACCATCCTTCCAGGAATTGTAACTTGCAGCTGGGAAGCTTAAAACAGAAAGCAAGCAAGTTTGGTTCTTCTGTCCCATATTACACTCAGGTCAGTATAAACTCCTTGGGAAAGAAACGTTAGAAATAATACTCCTGCAAGTCTACTCGGGTGTTTCTGAAGATAAAAAACTCTGATCAAATGAGAAAAGTAGGAGTCTGTAGTCGACCTTCCACGATGGATGCAGATTCATCACAACTGTAGCTGCAAAGCAATTTTTTTGTTTGTTTGTTTGGCCACACATATAAATCTTACAACATTAATTTTAGAGGAACGCATCGGTGGGCATTTGCTTTTTCTTATGAGAATTATAGGCTCAATGGGCACTCTGTGTCATTACTGAGAGTTCCTACCACGGCAAAGCAGGTCACAAAACACTCTAACTACAGCTGGTCACAGCAAAGCACTAAACCCCCCTTCTTTCTAAAAAATATTTACTTCAATATATTAAGTCAAGCCAAAAACTTACTCTGAACCAAAAAGTTACAGAGTTTCTCATGTATGAAGAGGAAACCATCTGTAACAGAAGAAAACCTGAAAAATCCCCTAAAAATTTGGAAACCAATGTTCTAAATATAGACTTGCAGGTAGTAGGACAGTATGTTAAAAATGCCTGACAAACAGACCAGAGTGTAAATAATTCTCTGCACAGAAGTAGGTTTTAGAGAACCATAATGGCACAGGACAGAGTATCACGAGATTTGGAAAAAATCTAAAAGCAGGCTGGCTTGAGACTCTGTAATTGGCAAGGAAACGATTTGAACCTGGCTTCATATCTAATAAATCATAGCATATAGGGTAAAAAGCTTCTAGAAAGCTAGAAATTCCATTTCAGAATGAAACGCAGATCGTATATAAGCACATGGATGAATGGGTAAAGTACAAACTGCTATTTTTAATTACATGACACTCTGTTTGGTGTTTTTGGCCCCTTTTAATTCAGGCCTAGTTTTAATAGCTCTGTTAACAAACAGGATGTGTGTGATATGCACCATGCTGACAATTCTCACACACACATACAACAGACAAAACAGGCTTATGCTGAGCATTTCAAGGTTCCGTTATAGGCACGAACAATTACCAATATTCTGGGAGGGATGTAAAATGGAAATGAAAAATGAGGACAGAATGACAAATACTATAGGACTGATCTTTATAATTACTACTACTTCTGCAGAGTAAAGTGTTTCTTCCTATTCGAGTCCAAAGCAAAGTTGTTAATGCAACTATTATGCACTTTAGAAGTATTCTAGCTACAAACAAAAATGATGGCAACATGGCTCACATCAAGCAATGAAGCAGATGATGCAATATTGTGATGAATACATGGATCACAGCATTAAGAACTTTATTTTTCAAAAGCTAATATTAAAAAGTAGTATCAATCATCAAAAAGATTACATTTTAATGAAACACAGCTATCACCTTAAATTTAAGTACGAGAGCACTGAAATCAACAGGAGTATAACTTTTTTTTTTTCCTAGAGAAGGAAAAAAATGAGTAAACATTTCCTGAATTTTGTATAACCACTGACACCTGATGGTAGCAAAGAAAAGCTACATTATAAGAACACAATCACCCAGAACCACATAAAACGTTGAGACAATGAGTGACACTAGATCAGCTTGGAAGCCAAAACAATTCATACTAAGCATTTATCTAGCTTTCACAGGTACAAAGGAATATCAGTTACTGAATTATCCCATAAATGAGTCAGTAGTAAATATCCAGTTACTTGTCATCTTAATATAACTGAATGCAACAATAGCTGCAGATTTTAGCATGTTCCAAACCTTAAAACCTGCATTTATTTATCAGAGGCTGGTGATTTAAAGCTTCTCATAAATTAAAGCCCAGCATTACTGTAACATTCAAATATTCAGCTCTTCAAGAGTGCTAGCAAGCATAATAGTTTAAGCACTTCTCCAGAAGTCAGCGTACCTATACAACATATGGGAAAATCATTTACTAGAAAACTGATCCTGTATGTAAAACTTGAAGTGTTTGTGAGGTTTAATAGCAACTTTCTTCCTGAAGCTGGTGAAGCTATTTCTTGCCAAATACAGAATACACAGAACCAACTGGTGGTTCTATATTCTTTACTGAAGTATTAAAGTAGTTTCATGTACGTTTAAGTGTCACTGTTCAGTTTGTGTAATCACTGCAGAGAGGTTTTTCATTAGTATTTCCCATCTGAAATACTTCAGCTTACCTAAATAGGGAATACATGGAGTCATCTTCAAGCTGCTGATGTAATCTCTAAGCCTTTTGTAATTATCTTCTTTACTCATAACATACTCCAGCTTTTCAAAAGTGGCTTTATCCTTCCGACTCAGTAACTGCAAAAAAAAAAGGCAGAATCAGTTGAGATGAAGTTTGATTGTTACGACTGCTCAAAGTTTTACCCTTAAGTGCATGCATTTAATTCTTCTGTTTCTCCCTCTCCCCCTTTTTTGGTGACTTGTTTTGAAGTACGACTGCTTAAAATTACAGCATTTACTCCTTATGGATGAAATACTTTAAGGACAAATATAGAAAAGTGCTATTTCAGTGGTCAAATTTAAATAAGCCTTTAAAAAGAATAGTCAAATATAAACTTTGGTGGCCTGGTGATCCTTCTGAAATAATACAAGTTTTCCCACGACTAATCTAGCTAAAATACATCATTTCACATGCTTGTCCATTTCTGTAGTATTTCAAAATAGCAGTTTATTCACTACATTGATCTTTAAAGTTAAGGTTTGCTTGTCAGAAGTTTTATATTAATCCAGTTTCAAAAAAACCCAAATTCCAAAATGTTTTTATTCTTGAATTGAAAATGGTTTTAACAAATTAATCTTTCAAAGAACAAAATCGTATCATTAAAACCTGATAAATATCCTTAACCAGACTACAAATAATAAAATGAATGCAGCTAGAGACATCCACATACTTGATGCGCTGGAAGATTTGATCCATTTTTCTCTATAGAGAGCATACAGAAGACTTGAATACAGGTTGTATTTATTGTTCCACCAGCTGGCAACTTTACTGGATCTTACTGGTATTACAGCGACCTCCACTTAAAATACCAAAGTCATGAGTCTCCTCCAATGTCTATTCTCCCCCATCCCAACACCTTCCTTTGACAGTATTAAGAGAACACTGAGCTCTCTTTCCAAAACTGAGAAACTAAACAATGTCTTTTTGAAACATGTAACTGCACTACTGCTGCAAAGCCACATTAAAGGCTTCATTTCAGCTTGGAGCCAGAATTCAAAGAAAGTGTAAGATGTTTACGGTGAACATTTTGACAGAAGGCTTGGTGTCCTAGCCTCCCAATCACTTTTTCCCCCTCACAAGATCCTCAATAGTAGAAGAACTACAAGGTGCAAAACACTTAGTTCTTTCATACCCTTTCCTTTTTCAAATAAAGATCAACTCATGTGACACAACAGAATTGAAATAAACCTCCAAGTTCTAATTTCACTACTGAAATAACTGCTTTTTCTACCGACGTTGCCCTCATCTTCATCTTTATTAGTGAATTCAACAGTCTTTCAGAAGAAAATCACTTTTAAAGAGGAATTTGTTTTCCAAGACATGTTGGTCTTTTACATTCCAGCAATTAACTTACGTCGTTAGCTTTGCTTCCAATATTCTAATGAGCAGTAACTCATGTCTGCAATTTCATGTCATGCAATGAGGACGTGCCAATTGCATGACAAAAAAAAGAAAACAACCACAAAAGCAACAGTAAGGGGCCATGACTTCTTCCCAGCCACTGGGACATTACGTTTATCTTTTTAACTTTATCTCCTCAAAGATGGCTTCATTTTAATCAGCCTAGATTAGCTTGCTTTCAATGATATTAAAAAATATGTATTTTGTCTGCATATCATGCTTGGAAGTCTTTCTGTCTTTTGTGCACTGGAAGGTATGGCAAGTGCAAATTCAAACTTGAATTAAATTAATTGCATTTTCCTCAAAACAAACATGCAGAGCTGCACGAAGTCTGATACATCATTTCAGGCTCTTTGAACAATCTCTAACAATAAGTAAAGCCTGTCAGAGATTCCCTTGTGCTTATGGTGCAATTCACATCAGGTCTCCAGTTCGTGCACGACTGAGGGGCAGAGAACCCAACAACACAAAAAGTATAAAAGATGAAGTAGGAAAGAAATCACGAATCCAAATGGTTTAATCATAGTAGCAGCTAACAAATTTACACTAATACAGAAACAGTATGTATTAATTTTGAGTCATGCACACAAATCCATTTATCATCACTGCTAAGTAAAGCAGTTGAAGCACCACAATGACAAAACCAGAAAAGCAGAAGTTTGCCTCAAGAATGTTCTGAAGTCTTAGCTTCATTAAGGTTTTCTTGGAGAGATTTGAAGGAATACATCTTACTTAACTGCACGTTTGCAAAACGTGCACTGAATTCTAGATGAGTATCTTGGCAGGAATGCTTCAAATTAATTTTGGTAATCATCAGCTGAGCAGCACTAGAATTGAGATTTTCCTACCTTGGGTAGAGAAGGAGGCAGAATGACAGAAACACATTTTGTAATACACAATATGTAAGGTATGTCTACAGAGAAAGTTCAGTTTGTTTCCTTATTTTAATGGTCTGTCTGTACAGATCCCCTGCAGAGAAGCATTTCAGCCATCTGATCATTTTCATCACACTTGAAAATGCATCTGTTTGTACGACTGGGTAACTACCCAATGGATATCTGGATCAAACAAGGTTTACTCAACTCAGAGGTATCAATGAGCAAAAGTTGCTCCTAATGTCCAACTGATGAAGATGCAACCACATGAAAATGCTATTAATTCTAGTCAGAAAACATGTCAAAAAAACATTTCCAAAGAATGCCTCTTGCGTAACTGTACAGAAGACCACCTAAGAAATACAATGGCTAGAACAGCTGCAGTAACTATGAAAACCATCCTGAAAACTGAATGAAGATTGCTGGATTCATCTATCAGTAAGAGAAACTACAAATCTTTTTATGGAAACTGAATCATTAATTTCTGGACGTCTGTTCTCCATAGCAAAAAAATTCCATCAGTATAAACCCCTAAATGATTAAAATATGACCCACATTGGCATTCTTAATTTTCCAGCAACTAAATACAAAATAGCTTTGGGCCAAATTAAAAGCCTCTGCATTTAGCAGAATCTGCAGGGAACTATTTTTCAAAGGAATTTCTATGCCAGAATGGAAAAAAAAAAAATCCAACAGGAAACCATAGACTTCAGATGCAGTAGAAACATTATGTATGTAGTACAGGAAGATTAGATCTGTAATAATAATTGCAAGCTTGAAAATAAGCTAGAGAATGGTGTATTTTTCTAAGAATGCATTAAAATCCCTCCAATGTCCCACTGCTCACTTACCGCCCACGTTTTAGTCAGTCTGAAGATAGGAGCACTCTGTAGGCCTGACACAACTGCCATAAGAGCGTGCAGATTGTTCAGCTCATACAGTTTCTGAGAACAAAAATATACAACAAATGACCAACGTTCCAATTACTGTCCGCAGTTAATACAGAATAAGCTGCAATCTAAACTGAAGGTACCTCACATGTTTTAAAATGAACATTTAATTATAGCAAATTGCTGACCACTCAAATAACTTTCATAGCACTTTCTAATTTTCCAGTAGTGCTTCTATAAAGTCTTGGATTAGAAGATACTGGCCGTTGCACAGTCCAGATATAGCCCTGCCAAAAATATATGTTCCAAAATGTATATTATACATCAGAAATGCCAGAAATTTTCAAACCCAACACATTCCTATTCATAGCATTCAAGAGAATTTTCTAACTGAAGATGCCAAAAAGGATAGCCCACGTGAATGATGTAATCACAGCAGCATTCAATATTGTAAGTGCGTTTTTCACCACAGATTTATGGAGCCACTGAGGCTGCAACAGAACACCTACAGAATTTGAAGCAGGATGGAGTCAAGCAGGGTAAACGTACCTGGACTACTTCTCCGACTGAAAGGCAATTTGGGGAGTATGAAAACTAAAACTAATTCATAATACAAGAATACGAGCAACCTTTATAAACATGGGGAACTAAGTCTTTTTCCTCTTTCAAACTCGGCTTACCTAATTTTTCTTGAGTGGGAGGTCACACATGAGATGAGGCTTTGTTAGAAAAGACTGGCTTAACCAGATTCTGAGTATGAGAGACCACATTTTTTAGGGAGGCTGAAAGTGATCCTACGGGGTGATTTTCCAGCTCATGGCTTTGAAACTCAGCAAATGATTCTCTCTCTGCTTAACACTGGGCCAGAGAACCAGCGGCCTCAAGAAACCAAGTCCTCATAGGTATTATTCAGGAATCCCACATTTAATACATATTATTAGGTCACTCTAGTAACAGTTTGAGTCTGGATGCCCAGAACTCCATGGTTCTAGCAAGTCTACTGACCAGTAGGAACTTTCTAAACCTACTGAGTAACCACTTATCTCAGCTAATCCACTCTTTGAAGGATTCTTCAGCATTTTGTGTAAAGGGCCATCAGTGTTCTGTTGGGTGAGGTGGGGAAACAACAGCTGGTCACCAATGCCATTCCTCAGGGCTCGCATCTGGGGCCTTGCTTTGTTTATCAGTGATCTAGATCAGGGAATCACATGCAGTATCAGTTAAGCTTACAGTAGTATAGACTTGAGAGGCTTGGGGAAGAATGGCTGTAAAGTTTTCTGGTAGGAAAAGTTCTGGGGGTGCTGGTCAACAGCCAGGTAAACACGAGCCAGAAGCGTGCCCAGGTAGCCAAGCAGGTCAGCAGCATCCTGGCTTGTATCAGAAGAAGCTGTCCAGTAGGGCTAGAATCTCAAGTTTTGATGAGACTGTACCTCAAACACTGCGTTCAGACAGTGAGTTCCTTGAGCGTGTGTTGACAAGACCAATAAGGTTGGTGAAGGGACTGGAAAAGACAACACATGAGGAGCAGCTAAGGAAACTGGGGCTACTTAAGTCTGGAGAAGAGGAAGCTGAGAGGAGATCTCATTCTCTACAACTACCTGACAGGAGGCTGCAATGGAGAGGTGTTGGTCTCTTTTCTCAGGTGGCAAGCAATAGAGCATGAAGAAATGGCCTGATGCTGTGTCAAGGAGATTTAGCTGAACATTAGGAGAGGGTGGCCAAGCACTGGAACAGGATCCCCAGGGCAGATGTGTGGACGTGGCAATGAAGGACACAGGTTAGTGGTGGAATTTGGTAGGTCAGGCAGATGGTTGTACTTGGTTTTTGATTTTGAAGCTCTTCTTCAACCCAGATGATTTTATATACCATAGTCCTAACTCCTAATAAATAGCATTACTTGTCTTTGTCCAACCACTCATGCAGTCACTCATTTTTTCCCCCGACTGGCTCCCAAATAAAGTAATCTGCTGTCCTGAAGAAGGATGCAGAACAACAACATGGCTGATTAAAATGAAACAAGAGTCTTCTAGCTGCTGCCAGCATTGAAACAGATGTCATAAACAATCAGGATAGCCTGGGAACTTCAGGAGAATGCAATTATTAAGTCCAATTAGTTTGTGTATGTATAGAATGAGATACCAGTAAAGGACAGCCAGCTATACAACAGACAGATAGTAGTCAGCACAAAAAGTTCTGCCTAGTGGATTTATAGCTTCTCTGAAAAGTTAATTAACGGGACCTCTGGCACCATGCTGCTTTGATAACAACATTGGTGTAAACAGAAAATGACAATAATTGCAGCAACTTTATATTAGAAGCCATATGTAAGCAAAGTCAAGACAAAACAGTAAGTAAATTAACAGACATAAAAGCACCCCCACATATTTTGCTGTCTTTTTTTAGGTTGTAATCTTACAACTCACAGCTAAGTGATGCTCAATTGACTTCAGTTATTCAAGCACAGAATTCTGTCTCAGAAACAGCAGCGTTTCTGCAAACACTGGTGCCTGTAGATGCCATCAGACACATACAGTGGGCTGTGGCCAAAGCAGAGCCTAACAACAGGCCTGGTCCTGCTTTGTTTCCAAGAAGAGTTCTGCACTATGTTCACTACTGGAAAGTTCCCATCTCTACACGTAATGTTTGGGTTTATTCAACATTAGAAAACATTAAGTAACAATATTTCAAATAAGTTACCATTGTGCTTCCTTAGTTAAGCCTTTTTTGATGGCTTTTTTCTTTTTTTTTTCTTTTTTTGGCAGACAAAGGCTTCTATTTCAGGACTTTGGTCTGTCATATTTCTGACAACTTTGTTACACACACAAGCCAAACATCTAATCATGTCAGGAGATAAAACCACAGCTAAACTGGGTATCAGATAAATATTTACCTATGTGTATTTCTGAACTGACCAACCTAATTAAAAGATCCTTCACTGTGGTGAATCCCACAGTCCCCACCATCACCCTCCAATTTCTTACCTTTGCAGTTTTAATATAGTGGCTCAAAACCTCAGCTCTTATTTTTAAGGTTTGTGCATGTAGAATCTCTCTGACTACCCAGAAGCTTACCTGAAAAAGAAAACAGGCCTTTTGAAACAGAGCATCGACGTTACATGTTTAGTTCTGTCATTTCACTAGCAATACATCAGAAGACTCGCTGTGTTCAAGTTCCTTTTGCAACATATAAGCAAACTTAGAGGATTCAAAAAGTTATACTACCCAATGCCTACCAATAACACAGACTTTAATAAAAGACCTGATTTTTATTTATTTATTTATTTTTTGCTGTGTTATTCTGCTCATTTGCACCCACCATACCATCTACCATTACATGGTCAAGCAGTTGCTTATAAATCAAATTAATAAATCCAGTATATGTTTAGTATTGAATTTTAAGAGCCTTTTATCTTGCCGTTCTCTTCACTTATCGTAACTGGTAGCTGTGCACTACAGACCTTGGTAATGATGTGCTCCGTTTCTGCTTTTCCTCAACTACAAAGCTGCACTACTCAACTCACAGATATCTTACAGTTCACTGACAATGGCAAATTTTCAACACTACTGAAGAAACATACTCAGACTGGAGTCACCTGGACACTGGAACTCACGGGAAGAATCCTATGCTGCAACCTGGACTTTATTATTCCTAATCCTACTGATAGCTAAGTCAATTCCCAACTAATACGAAGTATATTATTAGTTTCCTTTGTTAAGTTCTATAGTGTTGGCTTACAAAAATTGTCATTATGTTCAGTATAGCACAAAGGATGCTTGCTGCTTTTATTCACTATATGAATGCCTCACAAAAGCTATACTTTGAAAATGTTTTGATAACATTTCCAACTTTTTCTCTTCCCACATCCTCCACCCTCTTATGCTTCAGCACAAAGAAGAATGATAGAAAATAAATTTCTTCAGATATGCAGTAAAACAGTTGGAAAGAATTAGCAAAAGGTAGTAAACGCTGCAGCTTTTATTCAGGTGCCCAATACAGGTTCAAAGAAAATTTTAGAAATTAGCAAGATACAGCATAACTGCAATTTACAAAACTAAAGAAGAAATGTATGCTCTCTTATGCAAAGAGCTGCCAATCTGTCATGCTGCTGATTTTTAAGATTAATATTAAACTACTGCTTGTAAACTAACATTGTGTACATGCCCAAGTTCCTGCTAAAATTTCAATTTAAAAGAATAACAATAAAAATCCTATCTATCCTGTTTAACTCTGTACAATATGACAAGTCTTCACACGTAAAAGCACTGAAAAATGAAAATAACAGCACAAAACATAAAAAAATAAATGACATTTCCAGTTAAGTTTGTCTGATCTGATGAGAACTGAGTTGCCCTAACATGAGATCTGGAACAGAAAAGCAGAACTACCAAAAAAAATCTAAAACCCTACAAACATCCTAAAGAATCCTACATCATTGCTTCCCTTTGGTCTGTTTTCCAGGGTCGTATCAGCCAGGAAAGGAAAAAGTTGTAGAACTCAAGTTTTCTTTTTCCCTTAAAAGGGAAAATAACAACAACAATACAAAAAATGCACCCAAGTGTTTTCTCCTGAGAGACTGTTACCCTGATGAAAGTAAAACGTGGTTCTGTGCAAACAGCATTACTACAAAATATCTAAGTTCTTCTGAAGTGTTCAACAGCACTTCAAAGTATTGTCAAAATAACTGAAACCTCAATGTGACGTGCTGCTGTAGTTACACAGCTTGAGAAAAACTATACCCTTGAATGATTAAGAAGTTTCTTCAGAGATGCTTTCCCTTTGAAGGACAAAGAAACCTCAAGTTTTAACATCGGTTTTTGCATCGCAAAGAATCCCATAGAGACAATGCACTCTAACTTATGAGCCTTTGGTCAGAAAAATAGAGTTTGGATGAAATAAGAGATCGTTCGCAGATTAATGGAACAATGCTTCAGTATGTTCATGAGAATAGAAAAACAAAGCATTTGGCACGTTGGCCTAAACGTCTATGGAAGTTCATCAGTCTCACAGTGACACAGGCCCCGTACCACACAAGTACTCCTGTTTACTCAATGAAATCTGGTTTTTGTCCCAGTCCCAGCCAGACTGGGCTCTCAATGCTTCCAAGAACTTACAAAGAAAGCAAACAAAACCAACTCCAAACCTCCTCCTCAGCTTTGGGCTGTCCAATGCCTTCAGTGAGAGTAAGCAGCAGGAAGAACTAAACTCCTGACCATTTCCACTCCAACCACCTCATCTCCTCCTTCATGCATTTCCAGTGGTGCTGCTATTGGTTCTGTCTGGTCTATATAAACCACCACCTCGTTTTTCCAAATATTGAAAAATAAACAATTTAAACAAAACCTTTTGTTTCAAATCAGCCACACAGAATCCCATTTATATTTTATTCAGGTTCTTTCTTCACATCGGCAATGGACGGTTCCATAAATACTGTGGTTATTTGCTGTAAAATCCTCTCACTGTATTCACATCTTATTTCCCCCACAATGTCCACCCACCCAACAGTTAGATTCCTCGCAGCTTTTGGGTATCCATCTCTTTGATATCAGCTCAAGACAGCATTTAAACCCTACTTATATTTGTATATTAACATTCTTCCCTGTTACCATCATCATGTAAAAACAGAATCAACTTCTGAATGCATTTTTCCTCAAATCACAATAGTTCAAGCTTTTTAAATCGTACACTAACTTTTAAATTGTACACTAACACATTTTTACCAGTTACAACAGTTGTGTATTTTGATGTAACTAACTTTCAGAAAGAAAGCTTCAATAAGCAGGGATCACAGCTTGAAAAGAATTATGTAGAGAAGCTGCATTTTTTTTTTTTTAAAGGAACTTAATAGCAGATGTGCAGATCTATGCAGTACTGCATCACAATACATGCTTCAAGAATAAAAGGATCCTGGCATGGAATGATTCACTGACTTCTCCTTCCGTGAACTCGAACTGTTTTTACAGGCACCACATATAATTATCACATAACTAATGCTGGAAATACACTACTTCATTCTCAGTAGACTGCAATCAACTGCACATAATCGTTACTGTTTCCAAAACGCTATCAGCAGATCAATTTGCTGTGAAGCAGCTGTTACTGATTTAATGTTCTTTTTACTTACAACGTGAGAGCTGTTCAAGGCTCTCTTTTGGCAAGTTGGGGGAAAAAGGAAAGACAGATGCACAATGCATATTTAAGCTCAGTGAAATTTAAAGGTGAGCAAAAATTTGATGAAATGGATTTGTGACCTTCATTGGCCAAGAGTTACAATGATTTTACAGAACGTATTTTAGTTGTAAACATTTGTACCCCACAAGAAGTAGGGCAGGTGCCCAACAGGAACTGCCTTCAGCTGAACAAGAACAGAGAAGGTAGACCAGGCAAGGAAGACAAAAACTTGTTCCACTGTATCTTCTTATTCCAGCTGCTACTGCCTATGCTGTTTGAATTCTTGGCTTTTCACTGCTCTCCAAAAGATGGCAAATCTAAATATAAACAGTACTATTGAAATGAATGACTCCTCCACAATGACACATTCTGAACCGTAGGTCTACACCACATCAAAAGTTATCCCAAGTACTGCCTCAGTAAGCCAAAAACTGAGGTACTAACATGAAGAATTTCAATCTGCAACTGAAACAACACTTGCAGCCTTCTGATCTCCTCTCCAGTCCCAGCACGTGAAGGTAAGACTGATGACTTTTCCTTGGTGCCAGAATAAAGACTGATGTAAACTTCCTGGAAGAAGTTCCTGCACATGCTATGTCCCTTGGCCACCGAAGCTGCATGCTGCAGTTTCTCAGAACATTGGCTGGAGGCAAACTAATCCACCTCACAAGCAGTCGTTAAGTACTTGGACTTGTTTCCTCTATTATCAACTCTCTGACCCTTCACAGTAGCTTCTCTGACAGGCTGATAAGAGTCATCTAGCAATAATTTTTCAAATGACATGTTAAAGAGAAACCAACAAGAAAAAAAGAAACGAGAAAAAGAAGGCCTAGAAATATCTCCAAATCTTCTGGCTTTAAATGTAGTCAAAGAGACAGACTAAGAACTGGAACAATTGAATGCAACAGTGCTGACAATGTGAAAAACAGACAGAAAAGCTACTTTCCTTGATCCAGTTGATTTACTGGTGAATTGCAACGGCTCCAAGTACTTACCACCTATCTGTTAAAAGAGAGACCTTAGAAGACTAGCTCAGCAGCAGAGCCCCATACTGGCCTGTCCCAAATCTATTATTATCCACAAAACTCAAAGACATGGCAAAGATGCTCTTTTATATATATACAGCACTCTTATTTTACGGATTTTCCAAAGACAATTTCAGAGTACTGACAATGTATTTCTTTCAGATGTTAAAAACATCAATAACTTCGGAAGCAGTCAATGCAGCCGAAAGCCAGAAGGAAAGTGAAAGTTAGGGACAAAACACAGAATCACAGAATGGCCTGGGTTGAAAAGGCCCACAATGCTCATCCAGTTCCAACCCCCTGCTATGTGCAGGGTCGCCAACCAGCAGACCAGGCTGCCCAGAGCCACATCCAGCCTGGCCTTGAATGCCTGCAGGGATGGGGCATCCACAGCCTCCTCAGGCAACCTGTTCCAGTGCATCACCACCCTCTGTGATTACACAAATGTACACACTTTCAGATGATTAACTCTGCCGGAAGCAAGAAGACCACAGAAAAAGAAAACCTTCCAACACGAAGAAGGCTCTCAAAAAATTGTTAGTGAAGACATCTTCATCTGACAGAGTTGCACATCTGACTTCTATGACTGTACAGAAAGCACTTACATAGGATCAAGCTTACCTATAAACCTAAAGCTTCTGACTAGAAAATTTGCAGCTCTATTTGCACGCAGCGTAGAAAATGTCTACATGAAGGATATCTGAAGAAACCCACAGGCAGCCTCTCCTTGCATCAACCTGCCTGTATGTTTATTGCTTTTCTGATGACTGCTCCCTTCCACAAGAAAGAGTTCATAAGCAAATCTCAGCCCCTTCCTGACTGCATCATTACTGGTGAGGCCTTCAGATGCAAAGCCAAAGGGGCGAAAAAAGGGAAGGCAGAGAAATAGCACAAGAGACTCTGCAAATAGCAGCTCAAAGCTAGTCAGATTGCTGCATTTTATTCAAGGTTCTCCTTCACCATGTTGAAAAAATTTGAAGAACAGGGACAGACCTTTCAATCTACTGAAGCACTGAAAAACTCAGACGCTACAGAACTTTGAGAGTCACCTATTTTTAATATTTCTTCTTGATCTGTCTTTCAATCAGAAGTTCCTTGAAACAAATGATGTGCAGTCGAAAAAGACAACAGATGAAAGTGCCAGTCACAATCAATAATTATCCAATGTGAACCACGGAATAATGAAAATACAAAGTTCCCTTCAGTAGTTAGCAAGGCTTTCTAGAGAAACAGGACTGTGAACTGTTATGAAGAAAGGTGTTGCAGAAAAAGGCAATTATTTCTGGTATTGTACTCTCTGTATTGCATGCACAATGACATTTCTTATGAATCTTTATAAAAACTAAGATAGAACAAAGTGCTGCACATCAAAAGTCGATAAACTGAGCAAAAAAATTTGGTAAGCATTCTGCAGAAAAAAAACCACTGCAACAACCTTTGAAAAAACCAGCTAAAATCTAAATTGATCACAAAACCAAAACAGTGTAAGAATGAATGGGAGACAAGATAACATTACAGCAATAAATGAATGGAATTTTGCTAGATGAAATTTCTGTTATTCTAAGAATACTGCATTTAGGTGTTTTCTAAACATTATTTAGATGCTACTAAGATGTTAATTCCATTGTTAAGATTTTTAACAACTACTGTTAACTCACAGGCTGGCTCTGGCCAACTCTACAATGCACACCTTTTCTCCCTCTGTCCTTAACATCTTTGACTGGTTAGATACTTTTAAACTGTGCCTCTGTAATGACAGACAGTTTGCAGACAGTTAATTGCTTATTCACATGACCTGACTTAGCCTCCTTACTTCTTTCTAACAAGTGTATTATTCCAATTCTTTAATATGTTTCAAGTTAAGTCTGAGAAACCTGGCTCTGCTCAGCCTGACTGAGAGGGGATCTGATTAAAGTTGATAAACATCTAAAAGGACATGGGAGGCAAATGGACGAGGTCAGACTCTTCTCAGTGGTGTGTAGTGACAGAACAAGGAGCAATAGCCTAAAAGTTCAACATAGGAAGTTCCATACTGATATGGGGAAGAAATTCTTTATGGTAAGGGTGATGGCCCACTGGAACAGAATGCCCAGAGAGGTTGTAGAGTCTCCTTCCACAGAGATATTCAGGACCCAGCTGGACACTGACCTGTGTGACCTGTTGCAGCATACCTGCTTTAGCAGGGAGGTTGGACTCAGTGATCTGCTGAGGTCCCTTTCAACCCCTGCAATTCTGTAAAGTTGACTGTTTAGCCAATTTCTGCAGTTCCTTATTATGTTATACCAAAATTGTAAGTATGGTAGTTGAAGTACACTAATGCAGCCCTTACTACAAAAGCATTTTGGAATATTGAGCAAAACATGTCGTTTTGCTCAGTATGTTTCTTCAAAGAGACAACTCATATGAATCGAGAGCACAACGTTGGAATCTGGTTTATCAGTGTAGAACTAGTCTCATGCTGGATATGCACTAACTTCTAAAGTTAGACCAGGAAGATTTCAGCCAAATACTGGGTGGGGAGGGAACAGATTTCAGAAGATGATGTTACAGGCACAAGAATTTCAAGGCATAACATCATTTCTTCAGTCAAGAGGTGAATCAGGCAAACCCACTCCCAGACATGCACTTTAATCATTAGATGGCTAAGTAATATTCTAAGTGTAGATATGTGATAAAGCTTGGTCAAATCTTGAATATGAGCAATAATGGAAAGTGTGAAAGCACACAACAAAAGACTGAAAAAGTCAGAGGCTCAGTCTGAGTTTGAGTTGATTAACAAAGATGTTCAAGCCATGACTCTGGGCAGAGAAAATAAATAGGTCTGGAAAAGAGCTTTTACACTGGAGACATTATTAAACATTTACAAGAGGAGAAAAGAAGGTAAGAGAATTACTTCATCTGAAAGACAAAAATAAGGTATTAAATAAAAAGGCATTACAGTTTCGAGATGCGGCTGGCTAACTACATAGCTGCAGTTCTGCAGCTTTAACAGAGGAGAAGGCTAAAATTGTAATCTTGTTTTACACAAAGAAATTTTTAAGAAAGCCACAAGTCTCAAATGCATAACTGGAAAATTATGCAAAATAGAGAATTAAAAAATAAGCGTTAGATAATTGATGTTTGGGATTCTTAAGTTTGCTCAGAATCACCTTAAAAAAATAATCATACTGACAAGAAGTTCTTATTTCCAGGGACAAACATCTAATGAAGCAAAGGACATATAATTAACAGAAAGAAATACCTAATTATGACTCTAGAAATCCTACACAGTAAGCTTTTGATGTGAAATGATTATTCCCATCTTTATGAAAAGGACAACCAGCATGTCTGGGAAAAATGCTTAATATTTTCCTCATTTTATTCATTAGTAGCTGCTGTTTAAAAAAAATCCCAAACCAAAACCAACACAGCTATTTGTTTAGCACTTGAGCCGTGACCTTTCTGTACTAGCTAAAGATAATGAACTCTTTTAAGCAATTACTTGCAATTTTCAAATAACCAGCTGTGATCAACAACAAGTGATGTGCAAGAACACTTAATTCACCAGATGTTTTAAACATATACATGTAATTACAGTGAATTAAAAAAAAAAAATAGCAACTCACATGGTTGAATCTTCTGGTGAAAGCAACTGCGTTTGGAGCAGAACTATATTTCTCTTTTTTATTCCAACCACAGCTTGCCAGCTCCTGCAAGAACAAAGATGAGAATTCACTTTTTGCATCTGTGAGTGTTCAGAGCCACAGCCATAGGGAGATGCATCGCTAAAGTTTCAAAGTAACAGAGCAATAAGAAGTTGACATAATAAATACAAGAGTGGTACTTTTCCTATTTTCTTCTGTAAACTGAAATTCTGTAAGTATTGTTTCCAAATGGTTTTGAATTATTAGATTTCATCTTCTGTTGAATTAGACTTTTTTTTTTTTTAATTCAGCTATTATTAAAAGCCAAGGAAATAATTCAAGATCCATTTGCTAGCACAACAAAGCTAGCACACAAAAATACTGCTGTAAGCATGAATCTGAACTTTTGTCTTTAATTACCTTCTGAAGATATTTAAGTTTAGATTATAAAACTCGTTACATCAACCAAGACATGTCCTGTTATTTAACTTGGCATGCTGCATTACAGAAATACCAAAATGGTCATCTTCTGCAGCAACAATAAGAGAAGCACTACTTCCAGTTTTCCATTCCAAATGAGCCAATTTTATGTGAAGCTGAACTACAGTCAGCATTTAAGAAAGATTTGTGGAATAAAATGGTGCAAGATGGTTTGCTTAAAAAGAAAAAAACTAAAGCCACTCTGTTGCTGTACTTGAGCTGCAATGCCTCCTGTCTGTGCAACTTACACAGCAGTTGGGCAAAAACACCATATTCACTGTTATTTACTACCTCTTAATTTCAAAAAAGCATTTTTAACTAGGAGCTGTAAAAATCTAAATTTACTACTGAGCTCTTCTATTCGTATACAGTAGCACACAGAACAGACCCAGATACATTCAGCATACAACCTACTCAGCAGTGCCAGTTGAAACCATCAGGAACACTATCCAGAACAGAGACAGCTGAATTATTAAAGCAGCATAATAGCAAAGCACAGCCCTTAGTTTTCATTTATTTATGCTTTCTCTTCACATCTTTCACTCCAAAGTGCTCTCAGTTTTATTACTGTATTGATAACCACTTACTGAAACCAGTATTACACCATAATGTCAATTATCATATCAGTTAAGATTTAAAAAAAAAAAAACATATAATTAATAATTGTGCTGTTTAATGCAGTCATGTATTAAAATTATCTAGCATCTGAATATTCTAAGCTCTAACCTCAGCACAGCATGTTATCCCACACAGTTCTGAATTTTGTTTTTAATTAGAAGTTCTTAATGTCTTTTCAACCAACATCTCAAAGTTACTGAAGAGTCTCATGCCAGTTAAGAGAGATCTTCAGTTCTTCCACTCGTTTAAGTCTGGCATGCTGGTCTGCACTTGCTAGAGAAGGCTGATGCTCCCTCCTACCCACAGGCACTAGGAAGAATGCATTCTCCAACTCAGCATTCTAGAGCCATTCTTTCAAATGTCACTATGAGGTTCCACTACCAGCACCTATCCAAGAAAATGCTATCCTGTTCAACACGTGCCCATCTCCTTACATCAGCTCATCAGTGACTACGCACAAGACAACCATGCAACTGTGAGCTGCTCTATTGCAAAGAACAGGCTAAGAGGTGAGGAAACCATCCAAGAGATCATGGCTTGCATTCTCTGTCCCTCAGCAACCCCAGTGATGCAGTTTCCATCAGAACAACAAAAAAAAAAAATCACAGCTTTGCACTTGGGGAGAACACAAGTTGATTCATCCTTACTGGCATCTGATGATTACACTTCCTTAATAGCAGAAAAAGAAATCTAGTTGCTTTCTCAGGTTTAGAAAAAGTATGGCAATTTGTTAATAATTCAGGGCACAGCTTTCTATCATTTCAATTCCTTGTTACCAAACAAAAAAGCTATGATGGTTAAAGATATAAGTGACCCATTGCCCTGGCACTGTGTTAAGGTTGCATGCATGTTTTGCCTCAGAAGCAGACCTGGTTTAGTTGGCTCTGGGGTTTAATGACATTCATGTGGTTAACAACAGTAGTGGTATTTTTAAAGCCAAATCCATTACCAAGAATCTTTAGACAGTACGTGGAAGTATTAAGATAAGGGCCCAATTTATAGTTGGGCACAGGTGCAACATCTCACTCAGACTGAAATGTACATAGAATTATTTGAAAAAAAAGGTCTCCCTGTCTTTTCAATTTTAATTGCATACAGCTTCTTCTGACCTGAGAGCTAACCTGTACGCCCCTTCCTTTTCCATTGAGAACTAACACAATTTAGGAGCATGTGAGATACAAGGCACTGGCTTCCTTCTACCTGTGAAGGAACACTGATGGACAGATATTATTCACATGCTGTCACTACCTTCAGCTTCTTTTGTGCAGATATTTTTCACTAAAGGCATCACGTGGCTTCTTCTTATGTAGCACAGATTTCTTAAAATGAATTTATTTCTAGATATGTTCATCTACTCTCACAACATTTTCTTTTAAGAAGTTAGTTTCTTATTTCCTTATGCTTCTCCCTTTTGTGGTATATACTAATAAGGTAGAACAGCCAACAAAATTAATGTGTTTTCCTGACATTTCTTCTCATCTCCCAGTGATTTTCTGTAGGTTTGCTCATACAACATAAGCTACAATACTGGAGAGGCAATGTTACAAGAGCAGCAAGTTACAAGGTATGGAGTGCTGGCTTGATCCACTATATCCACATCATTTGATTCCTTGTACTCTTTATACAGCTGACTGTTCATCCTATGCAAGCAAGATTGAGAAGAGCAAACTACCATCAAGCTCAAGCAGTGGAATTTCTACATTAGCAGAGCATTAGGAAAAGTCCTAACTATTTACACTGCTGGTTTGATTTTTTGATACCCAGTCCTTTAAAGCTCAGTGACTACAGAACAGGCATTGTGTAAAAGCATACAGATGATACACTGATTTCCAGGAGGATGGGGGGGACAGGATGACACGATATGACCTACATAGCAGTAATGCTTAGCTTTAGAAGTACATGCATACAGAACACACTTCAAATAATCAGATAAAAAGGTAATAGACTTTAAGGATCTCAAAAAAGAGCTAAAAAAAAGATATCCTACTAGAAGGATCAGGGTAAACATATCCTGTCAATCAAAAAGACTAAGGATGTCCCAAAAAGAGATGAAATGGGATGCTCTTTGAAGGATTTAGGAGAAAAGAAAAAAAGGGGGGGGGGAGGGGGAAAGCTTGCTGAAATCGTGAAAGCTAAGTCATTAAAACATTTTCAAGTACAGATCAAAAAGCAGCCTTTGAAAAAATCTGTGAGTAGATAAATGATGAAATCAGCAACCACAGCTAAGACATTTTCAGGAGATGCATTTAGTGGAAGCCAAACATTCTTCTCTGATCCATACAGAGCCAAATCACAAAAGCCTGCTACCAGTAAAATAGATTGTGGTGCTCTAAAGGTGACTGATGAGCTGAAAGAGACTTCCACACTACTGATAATGTAGATAATAACATGAGAAATAAAAATTAAGCTTGAAAAGTATGAAGCAGTGCCCATAGGAAAATGCTAATTGTACCAAAAAAAGGATGAACAAATTTAAAATTTATTATAGTTGCTACAAAAACTCTGAAAACATCAGATCAAGCCAGGCTACATTCAGAAAGGAATACGGAGTCATTTAAAAACAAAACAGAGAACAAATCATCCATATATTATCCCAATACATCTACAGAGCTCACATCTTGAATACAAGATGTGGTTATTCTCATTTTTCTTTTTACAGAAAAGATATGAATCAGTCAGAGAAACACAGGACACAATGGATACAGCCTGAATTCATTTCCTCTCCTATGTAAGAAAGAAACTGAACAGAGTTGCTTTTTCAAATGAGATCAGAAAAGATACAACAGAAAGGCAATGAAAAGGTGCACGGTACAGAAAAAGCAAATAGAACATCTACTATTGAATAGAAGAGCACAAGTTACGTAGAGAGTGACATGAGCAGCACATATAAAAGCAGCATTTTCATACTATATACAAGAAATAACAGTAAAATGTGAAGATCTAACATATAATTGAGTTCAGTGGGGATGAGCCCCAATTAGTCAAGGAAGAAATGTCCTGTGGGCTGTTAAGCATGTTACATGGGTGCAACTTGCAGCTCCCAGTTTCCAGTTGATGAAGTTTAGGAAGGATTTATCCATGATTAAATACACTACTTTTCATACTATCTCTCAGTTCTACTGCTGGCCACTTGGTGAGGCTAAGAGGACTGCTGACAGTCACTCTGATGTTCGACATTTTCCTGAGACAAAAGACAAATTTCATTTTAACCCCATAATTTTTAGACATGCAAACAAAAAAACTTGGCTAATTACCAGCTAAATTAAACTACAGTTAGGACTGAAAGCATAAGAGAAGCAAATGTTACATGTAAAAGCATCCCTAGCCCTGATACACGCTATACAATGATGCTAAAAATGTTACATAAAATACTGAACAAAGCTGATCAACTCCAGATGGACTCACTGTTCTGTGAGGTTGAGACAGCATTCCTGAATCTTGTTACTGTATAACTGGGCCACGTGTGCATGTGTGCTCTCTGGGCAGCACAAAGAGCAAAAGCACAGAAAAGCTGCCATATTCGGTAAAAAAATATAATGGACAAATTGTGGTATTCAAGCTTAGGGTGTGCTATTTGGTTTTGGCTTTGATTCAATAGACACTGAGGTTCTGGAGTGTGTCCAGAGAAGGGCAACAGAGCTGGTGAGGGGTCTGGAGCACAGGTCTTATGAGGATTAGCTGAGGGAGCTGGGATTGTTCAGTGAGGAGAAAAGGAGCTCAGGGGAGACCTTATCACTGTTTACAACTGCCTGAAGGGAGGCTGTGGTGAGGTGGGGTCGGCCTCTGCTCCTATGTAACTAGTGATAGGACAAAAGGGAATGGCCTCAAGTTTGCCAGGGGAGATTCAGGTTGGCATTAAGAAATACTTCTCTGAGAGAGTGGTCAGGCATTGGAACAGGCTGCCCAGAGGAGTGATGAAGTCACTGTCCCTGCAGGTGTTCAAGAACTGTTCAGACGTTGTACTGAGGGATGTGGTTTAGTGGGAAATATTGGTGAGAGGCAGAGGGTTGGACTGGGTGACTTTGGACGACTTTTCTTACCTGGGTGATTCTATGATTCTTCCTATCGTACTTTAACATATACTGAGATACACGACCAATTTTAAGGCAACAAAGCAACCACTGTAACTTATTTATTAAATTCTTTGAAAAAAAAAATCACAAAAAATGTCAACTCAGACTATCAAACCACGTTTTTGAACATACCATCTGCAATCCATCCTATTAACTTAGCTTTTCATTTGGATCTATTAGTAGTTGGAACCTAGAATGTTCTCATCAGAATAGCCAAATTAAGATGTTTATCAAACAGACATTGAAAACCAGCTTCACTTCCAGCACTGGTTGAACGCATTTAAATTTCCATTCCTCCAACAATTAGTTCCAGATATTTGTGTTAAATAACATCTGCTTCAGATCTATACAAACTGTAAAAGAAGATGAAATTTATTGAACATACTTACACTTTGCAGTTCCAGAACGTATCCATGGGCATAACCCTTTTTAAAACTGAAAAGCAAACCAATGAACAACTCACCTCTGGCTGAATTGCTTTAAATACGGGGACATCCATTAGTGTTATCTGACCCTGAAATAAGAAATCACCAGTTAATTTCAAAATTAACTTAGCAACTAATTAAATTGCTACACTGCAGGAAAACAAGTACAGTTGTTCTGTTCCGTTTTCTTTTGTGATTACATTTTCATCTAGTAGCAAGCCTCAGAGGTTTTGGCTCTCACCATACAGCCATCCTGCAAAACTAAAGCACTTCGAACTATACATTTAATAAGATAAACAAATCATGAGCAATTATTCTCAGGAGCATAATCCTACAGTCAGGTATTCAAGTCAGAGCTTGAATTTAAAAAGTTTTCTATAAGGAACTATCCAAGAATACAAGGGTCTTACTTCAGTTACTCAAGCACAATTTCTCTCCAAACTATAATTTACACAATTCTATTAAAAAAACACCTAAAGCCTGCAGTTGATACTTGGACAATATTTGAACCATGTGAATAACCAAGTAATTGTTCAGTTACAAAGCAACAGTTAAAATTAAATACAGCTATCTCACCTTCACTGTGTCAGAATCACCAAGTACATTTTTATTGTGAGACTTCTGTTTCGCTTTGAAAGGGGAAAAGTAGGACTAGCAAAAACAGCCAAAGACCATGTTTGGCTTTTTCAACTGTATACAGAGCCTCACGTGAAGCTTTCACTTCAGGACTGTTGCCTGCTTTCAAATTCAAAGGAAGAGATCACCTCTTCCTGGAGTCCAGACAGCACAGAAATTCTACTGCCATCCAAGTCAACTGCAAACACACTTTTAACAATGAATCCAGAGGCTTTGTTCAGCTGTCCTCGCAGAAAAATTTAACTAGTGTGCTCTGGCTGAAAGAGAGCAGGTGCAAAGAGATGCACCTGCTCTAACAAAATGAGGATGTTTTCTCCTGAAACAATCACATTTACAGACTGCAGATCTCCTTGACCTTTACTTCTCTTTTTTGATCTAAACTCAGACAACCAAACATAACCATAAAAAATTATCAATCAATTTAACTGAGTCCATACTTCCAACTATAAACAAGCCAATATGCTCTCTCAAACATGTCTGAACACCTTTGTAAAAGTGAAACTGTATGAGTTTTACATAAACAAGACATTCTTGGTCCCGTAACACGAATATACTCACATCTGGAATGAAGCATTGAACATATCTCCCATTTATTAACATTCACCAACTATTTAAAAAACAGTTTAAAAATGAGATCCCAAACTACATTTTAAAATACGGTTTAGCACTCAATTGATCAGCAGCAGTACCAGTCTCATCAGTAGCAATTCTGTCATGCCTTGGAAGTTTCAATGAAGGTGAACATATCAGACTCAGGTACCTCCCCCTCCAAGTTCGTTTAAGTGGCAATGATTAGTAAGAGCAGAAATGCAGGACTGTAGTAGTCCAACATATTCTTTGCCTTCAAAATTAATTCTCTGTTCCCTTGCGCTCACAGCAAGTACAGTAAAAATAAACAGATTTCTGCCAAAACCAAAGAATGCCTTTTGAATGTGAAGCAATCTAAATCAAGCTGCTTTTTTATTGCGAGGTGAAAAAGTGACTTATTCTTGAAGGAAACAAACAATGACTTTTAGCACTGAAGTTGGAGACTGATTCAGCATTAAGTTTCAGCATCGTTTTGTTTTTGAGGTCATCAGGCTCACTAATACAGAAATGCCAACATGAAGCCTGTTTCCTAGACACAGAATTGTTGCTTACCACAAAAATACTGACAGCCCTAAGTCATTTCTGGCAAGGTAAGTGGGCAAATCTGTGAAAACGAGCCGAGACAACACGAACTCTTCCAAACGTGGTTAATAAAACTTTGCTTTCGAAGAATTCAAAAGGCAGGCACAGGAAATACTGTTCAGTTTTCATGGCATTTCCCACTGTCTCCTAACTGGAGCAGATTAAGCTGAAGTTGAGTAGGCAAGGATGAGAATCCTTGGGTAATGACTGAAGCATCACTCTGCCAAGAACCACAGCTATAGGTGGGTATGGCTGGAGTTTTACAATCCACCAAGTATCAGAAACTTCTAAACATGTAATAGAGCACATTCTGGGTTATGTTATACTGTAGCTGGCTCAACAAATACAGCATTAGCTTGTCAGTTTAACAGCATGCCTTCTTAGTGAGAAAATCTACATTCAAAGCTCTTCAGAGCAAACAAATGGGTGAGGCATGCCTTGGGCTGGGAAAGATGTCTGAACAAATACACTTCTCCAGAAGTATGATTATATTTAAAAAAGGAATGGGAAAAATCTTGTGAACAGATTTCTAGAGTTAATAAGAGTTAAAAGTAATAGCAAGGACGTGTTCATAGAAAACTTATTCTAAGGAAGTTGAAAGATCCAACATTAAGTCAGTCAGATTTCATAGCGAGTTTTCAGAATGAAGGGAAACCTTCATGCTTAGAGGCCCAAGTTTAGACTCTGGCTAACAGATAAGTAAAATAAAATAGGCAAATACAGAACACCCCAGTCCTGTAACATCAGTTTGCAGAACTACGTCTTTACTCTACTGCATGCCTTCTAAACCTTTCAGGAAATACATTGTTTGAGGTAAATATGTGTCAGAGTTTGTCACAGTGCTCCTGTGTAAGAAATGAATGTGAGAATGGAGGGAAGAGGTGAAATCAAAAGGATGGGCACTTAAGGTTAAAAGCAGCAGAGGGATGATGCTGGGAAAACTTTCTGAAACAATTCATCAAATTTGGGATATTTTTAGAGTTTTCTGTTGGTTTTTTTTGTGTTTGTTTTGTTCTTTTTTAAGTAAAATTGAAATAAAACTTGTTATAAATATATATTAATGATATAAAAACATCCTCACAAAAGAAACAAAACAAAAAAACCCCTAACATTCAAGTGCAAATCCTCCTCACCAAAACAACTGTGCAAAATTACAATAGAAATGAACCAGAAAACCAATTTGTTGTTTGTGCAAAAACAGAAAAGAGCGTGCAAATGTTTTGCTTCCCAGGGCTCCCAAATTTCTGATCTTGATTGAACTGAACTGCTTAAGCTACCTTGGAGCATTGTTCCTTTCAGTATTGATGCCTAAACAAATGATCACTTTCAGAAAAAATGCACACATTTTAAATAGGGAACTGTGTATTTGCATTGAAGAAAGCTATGCTCACCACAACTCAGCATTAACTCTCATTACTAAAGACACCTGAAATAACTACTATGTGACTCCTAATAACATGACAACATAATATACACAGTGCTCAAAAAGCGACTGTGAGAAAATTTCAATTGTGTACATCAGTTTGCTACGTGAGGCAAGCCAGTAATTACCTCTGATTGAGTTTTCAGCTGCATGTATTATAAAATTACACATGCAATAGAAAACCCTGAGATTACTCTTAATTATCTTTACCTAAGCTCTTTGATTAGACCAAGACTGGGAAACTTCCTATTTTCTGTCCTTCTAGAAGTGAGATGGCCAGTAACTTCATCTATATGTTGTTCTTCATTAATATTGTCAACTAGATCTTAGTTAAAAGCTCTAGAATGTCACTAAAAGAGATACTATTTTAACATACAGTTAATGTACTTCCAGCCCCTCAACCTCTTGAGGAATCCTACAAGGGAGAATCGCCTTCACAAAACAGCAAGTTGTCACCTTGCAGTTAGGACACAGGAACATTAGCTGGAAGGTAGCCCTCTACTGCAAAAGCTGTGAGAGTTTTTGTATGTAGTGGGAAGATACCATCTGGGGACGCTGCTCAGCAACAGAGTTTAAAAATATTTAGCTCTCCTGGGTGTTGAGATGCTGGACTTTTTAAGAACTAAGTACTCCAAAACAGTAAAACGACGACCACATCACTTCACATGAAGGTATTTACCCCTCTTTCAAGCAAGGCTGTCACACCGTATGTTTTTCATCCAGGTGAATAAGTCACACCTTATAGTGCTGCTCCTTTGCACACGCAGGCCAATGAAATGAAATTTTATAATGCTCCCTAATTCCTTCTCTCTCTTCTGTGAGCACTGGGCTGCCCTCCTGCCAGAACACCTGTAACTTAAGAACATCTAGCTGTAGTTATCACCACCGCATCAAGCTCCTCTCTGTGTCCTACACGGCCTTTCACACTTGATGATGCAGACTACAATCCCCCTTTTTCCAGCCCTTTGCAAGCCTCAGCTCCTCCAGCCAGGCTGGTTGCTTCCCGCAAGCTCTCCAGTCGTGTACCTACCCTGCAAGGACACTGCAGGACCCAGAGCTCCTGGAAAGAAACCCTCATTGTGAAAAAGAAAAACCAAGTTTCTGTCTGAAATGAAAAAAATAGTCTGCATTCTGGTTACTGAAGGACACTGCGATAATCTGATTTTCCTTGAAGCCATGTTGGTTCGAGCAGCACTTCATAAATTGTTTCTTAATCTGAATTTTTAGAAGGAAATATATCTAAGCCTTCCAACTTGGCTTAGCACTGCCTCTGTGGGCTGCCAGAACACTTTTCCTCTCTGAAAAAATAGCTAAGCTTCTGTTAAACACTGCATCAGTAGTAAAATACTTCTGCTGCCCAAAACGAACACAGGGGAATTAAAGTTCCCGTGTTGAAACTCTATTTGTTTTCTCACAATGTCCACTCCAAAACTTTTATCACTAATAATTCTTCTACACGCTAAAATTTCTTCTTCTTCCCCTCACTGCAAACATACTTGTTTAATATTCTCCTCTAAAGCGAAGCTAACAGGAACACATGCAAGCTTTTGTTTGGTTGGTTTTTTGAAATCAAATGCTCCCAGGGCCCAGCACTCTGCTTTATTCAGCCTGCTCTCAGATGCAGACAGACTGCCTCAGGCTCCCTAAGGCACTGACACCCAGTGCAGTAGATGGTGAACCTGGTGGAGCCCTGCACAACAGAGAAAAGATGCCCTACAGGGAACCTGGGGCCAGCCCAAGTTACTTCTGTTCTGTGCTAGACGTGGGGATTCAACAAATCCAAGATTTCTTTCTGCACAAACAACATGGCTTAAAATGAGCTTATTTGTAAATTATTTTCAAAGCAGTATTGCTTCCAATATTTATTCGACAAAGCTCAATGCAAATCAAAATGAGAAATGCACATACGTGTTAATCCAAATCTACTTTGTAGCAGAGACTATGTCATGGAATAAAGAATCCTTCTCAGATAACTGGGTAGGAAAAGAAGCAATGGATTTATGCAGCTGCGCTTCCCTTAAGTCTACCTCAAATATTTACACCACCGTGGTGAAGTTGATGAATAAAATGGAAAAGCAAGTCAAAAAGTTAAAAACAGTCAAATAATTAAACAGTAGCTGTCTAAGGAATCAAAATTTACCGTAAAGCAAAAAAATAAATATTTCTCCAACCTGAGGTTTGCCAGCATCTTAATTTGGAGCTCGAGCTCCCAAAGCATTTTTCTTTTTTTTCCTTTAGTCCCACCATCCCCACCCCCCAAATTGTGCCTGTACACTTGAAACCACAGTTCTCCTTTCAAACAAAATGGACAGCATTCACTGTAGCCGTGTCTATCCTGTAAACACACTGAATGGCTGCAACTGCAGGGCCAGGCACCAGTGGGTAATGCTGGCACCAACTTGATTTGTGGCTTTCAGCTGTTTAAGGAAGAAGTGAGTAGTGATCAGCCTAAACGTAGGTATTTGAACAGGGACAGACTCCCATCAGTTACACCAGAAGGCAGCCTGTAGGATCTTTAGCAGAGGACAAACATGTCGTGCTTTATACCCACTGAATGGCATTCTTTTTCTCCAGGTTTAAGAAACATGCAGTCACTGAACACATTTTCCCAGAAACTCTGCTTTTAAGGTACATGTAAGCAAGCTCCACGTTTCCAACAGCAGCAGTCAGGTCTTGAGATCTCACCCATTCCAGCTGCAGCGTGGCCCTTCCCAAAATGGCCTTTAACCTTACTTTAGCTTGAACATCTGCCTGTTGCCAGCTGTGTAACTGTAATATTATACCTTTGTTACAATAATCATTACTGCTACTGTTCAAACTGGAACCCTTGAAGAGATGTGGTACTTTTGTTAGAAGGTTACTAAGGACAAAATAGAAGGCCATCACATAAACTTGCACACCAACTGTACTGAAGCGTAATACCAATTTGGCCACTGCCAAATGGGAAGAATGTGAAAATAAAATTACCAAAAACATCTTCAACTTGGTGAACAACTTTCTCAAAATACAGGCTTAGGATCAATCCATCTTCTCCTCCACCTTGTCTCTTGTTCACCCACTCACCAAATTAAGCAAGCTTTAAAATAGCAGTGATGTCCCTAACGCAGTGAGACCTGAGAAGACATCTTGGTGTCTCATATTGGTATTGAAACTACAAGCACAAATAATTTCCAGTATTTCTGAACTTAACATCATTCCGATTTTTGCTCTACCCCATCTGTACACAGCTACCTGCTTTCATCAAAACACAACCCAACGTAAAAGATGCAGGACGAAACTTTCCATTGCTGACATTATCACTTAGCTCTCATCTTTATGGCAATTCTATCTCTTAAGAGTCAAGGCTCCCTGATAACTAGCTATCCAACTAGCTCTTCTGCAACAACTTGCTTTTATTGCTGTTCTACTGCTTTTAGCACACTATCTTTTCTCTGTGCATGAAGTACTTACTTCACAAATGATTTCCTCAGTTCACCACTTGAGAAAATACTATTTTAAAAGCAGTATTCATTCTACAGCTGCTTACTGTATGCAGCTTTCCCTAAATCACAGATGTCAGAAGTCTGCACTGCATCTGTTTTACAAGAGGTACAAACTAGAAGCTTTCTCATACTTCCCAAAACCCATGTGTAACATATCCACGTCCAGTCTGAGGGGTACATACCCATTATTATGATGAAAGCCTCACTAGCATAGTTTTGCACTGTCACTGATGCTGGCATCCTCAACGCGAAAAACCCAATGAAAATTTTACACTTTTCCTTTAAGGTAAGACTGAAAACAGTAAGAATAAGGAAACAGCCAATAAAATAGAGACAAGTTTAAGGAGTCAAAGGTACTTTTCTGCCAAGGTACGTAAGTTTTTGGCAAGCCAACCTATTTCCACAACCTTCAGCAAGAATGATCAGCATTCAAAAAAGCAACAGTGCAAGACCAGATGAACTTGCCCAAAGAACCAAACATCAGCTAGGAAGCACACCTGCATACAGAAACATTAATGAAAGAGAAATGAAATTAATTATAACCTTGCTAAAGGATCGTACACTGACCACTGGAAATTCTACTCAACTGTTAAAAATGCTTTGCGACACCTCAGATCCACTTACAGCAAACAAAACCTGAATGTCCTATGGAGACTGCTCTGAAATTAATGCCTCCTATTTATTTATTCCCATGGAAACTACAATAGAACACAACAGCACTATCAGATAGAGCAAATTACCAGCTACAAAACACTGTTTTTCAATGCAATCACCACCGTTAGCTATGCATTTCCAAAAGTGATGATCAGGAGCCCTCATGCTGTGCACATCAAAACCTGCACCAGCAGAGCTGAGAAAAGAACAAAATATCACACTCTCTAACTGAAAACAGCAGCTGCACGTCCACAATGCAACACGTTTAAACAAAATACCAATCATATCTGCAAGTGAGACTCTACCTAGTTTGAAGCACCATACATCACTCACTTCAATTAAAGAACCCAATGGCTCAGGCTCTGCAGGATATCCAACTGATATTTCTGTACCACTGAGCTCAAAAGAAAAACACACTATGGATGCAAGAATTAGCAAAGTTCAAGGAGTACAGAAATTATTTCACCTTCTTTGTACATAGAAGGTAAAATCCAACCACCCATCTTTGACTGCATAATAAATGCATTACAGACAAAAGTATGAGAAGTACTGGAAGAGAAGTGATATTCATGTGTTATCTGTAAAAAAAAGTTCTTGCAACATAAGTGCTACAAGACAACACTGAGTGGAACTTAGGAAGTTCTGTGTTTACCCCAATAAGAATACCTACAAGTAACAAACACTCTCTGCTTAACTTAATTATTATTGAGCTTAAAAATTTCTATGCTGCTGAAGACTTCAATCCAGAGAACCTATAATCCTGAATCACAGCCACCAGGTGTCCAGCAGGACTACCTCAAAAGCTATCCTGTTGGAGAAGAGTTGAAATGCAACAAGCCTGACTGCACATCACACAGGCTTTCTGTAATATAACTGAAACACCATCTGGACAGCTCATATGCAAGTCAATCATACGTGTTTTTCTTGGGAAAGTGTAAAAAATTACTACAATCCCTTCAAGGGTGGGCAAAGATTATTAGCAGTTTTGATTATACCATTTCTTATTTTCATATAGGACTGCTCTGTAACAATGAGTGAAAATTTCTAGTCTCACTAAATATCATCACAAGTTGTTAGTAACTTCAGTTAGGATGAGTGTGCACCATTTGCCAGCATCTGCAACTGCCTGAGCAATAAAACTAGGCATCTTCACTTCATTACCCAATTAGCATACATTAATAAACCATCAAAAGGTTTAAATAAAATGCCTCCAGAAAAAAAACAAGTTCAGATCAAGTATATCCTAGCAACTAAAATATGTGTCAGAATCAAGCTGCATCATACAGAAATGAGTCTCTGATCCACGCTGCATACAACAGTGTGAAAAAATGCCTGGAGAGCATAGCCCCAAAGGGCTACACAGCATTAACCAGAATCTGGATCCTGTGCTGCTCTTCATTGTCTACCTATGAAAGCAAAGGATGAAAGAAATTACTCACAAAACATACAGGATCTCCTATAGGGAAGGGAAAGCTACCAAAAATAATAATATATATATATACATAAGTATATACACACACCATCCCACAAACGAACAAAAATTACTTAAATTGCTTACTGCATATTCTTCTGGTGTAACCTTCAGAACATCAAATACCACTGCATCAAAGCTCTTCTTCAGTTCAGCTGAACCTTTGTCACTCAGGGATTCGGAACTGCTGCTCTTCTGCAGGAACAAACAAAAACACTAACAATATTTTGGTTTCCTTGTTTTTACATTGCCATGAGCAAAATTTCTTTTCAAACACTGCTGTTGCACTTTTTTCCTGTTGGGCAAATTAACAATTAAAAAAGCAACAGAACTTGCTTCCTCCTGACAAAAATCACTACAATCAGAGACTCTCAAATTGGCTCCTGTGGACTTCAAAGGTGGTCCTCAACACACAAACCTTCTATTTCAAGGTGTGATTGAATTCCAGCGTCTCACTGGGAGAATAGTTAATAAGAATCAAAGTCTGAATTTCAAGCAAACAACAAATCACTGAAGGAGGAAAAAAGACAGCCCCAAAAGAATAGTGAACAGAGAACAGTATCAATCTCTTACAAGCTTTAAAATTTACAAAAATTGCACTGTGAGCTACATTACGTCTGCACTTAAGATGCTTATTATAAGCAATTATATATATTTTTAACAACTAAAATTTGAAAGAGATAGAGATATAGATGCAAATCTAGATTCTGTTCTATCACCACACTTTTTTCCCCATGGAGGATCAGATGCCACATCCAGATGTACACTTCTTGGACATTTATTTCAGACATGTACACACACAGCAAGTCATCACTTTACTGCCCCACACTTTCCTGTGAAGACCTATGAGCTAAACATGCTTTTTGCTTAGTTTCTTCTCACTTTTAGACAGCTGGTGTAAAGCAAACTCTTGATTAAAAAAGAAATGAGATGTGACATGGACAAAAACATTATGAGGGAGCACAGTTACCACAATCAATAACCGTATTAGCTTTTAATGCTTCTTAATGCTTGCTGTAAGCACACTGTAATATGGAGCTGTTCAGCCTGGGGAAAAGGAGGCTGAGGGGAGACCTTATTGCTCTCTTCCAAATCTGAAAGGTGCTCACAGCGAGAGCGGGGTTGGTCTCTTCCACTGGTGACACGACAAAGGGAAATGGCCTCAAGTTGCTCCAGGGGAGGTTTAGGTTGGATATCAGGAAAAACTTCTTTACAAAAAGGGTTGTTAAGCACTACAATAGGCTCCCAGGGAGGTGGTTGAGTCACCATCCCTGGATGTGTTTAAAAACTGTTTGGATGTGGTGCTCAGGGACATGATTTAGCAGAGGGCAGTTAGAGTTAGGGTAGTACGGTTAGGTCGTGGTTGGACTCAATGATCTTTAAGGTCTTTTCCAACCAAAGTGATTCTATGGTTCTATATCTACAAGTTTCAAGAATCGCAGAGCCTCAAACTAAGTGCCATCAGAGCTCCCATGTCAGTTTTGCTTATGCACTGGAGGCTTTTAAGAGAGAGAAACCTAGCACTGATGCAAAGAGCACTCACAATCTTGCTGGAACTTCTAACTCTGCAGCAGCAAAGCACATTGAACACAAAACAAAACCCAACTGGTTTTAACGTGGAGACTCTTAACTACTCCTGGGAGGTTGAGAAGACCCTGACCCACGTATTGAAGCACTTTCTAACAGACCTTGTAATTTTACTAACATACATTTCAGATCATAGTTATAGGTCACATACACAACAAACATCACTGAATGTTTTTGCCTGTTGTAGAAGCCCAGCTTCACTGCACTTTCAGTAACATCCTGTGTCATTTACACTGATGTCAGGGCAGGAGGGGAGATAGCACAGCATCACTGATGCAGGTAAACAGTTATCGTGCTCTCATCTCTTTTCCTCAGAACCTAACAAAGCAGGTCTTTATGGCTGTGCTACACATTCTGACTTCAGCTTCTCACAACACAGAGCATTTGAACTCTTTCACAGCTCAGCAAACTGAAATTAACTCTTCCCCCCCTTTAAGCATTTTTGTTGCAAGGATAAATAATGAATACACATGTAAATTTAACATTGTGGTTAGCTTTTTCTGACAGTGCCATCTCTCCGAAAAAACCTGTCTTAAGAAACACCAAAAACTCAGACATGCATTTTCAGTAACCAAGGTACTGCACTTTCGGAAGCATGTCATTTCCAACATCTTCTTCCTCCACTTCGTCCAAAAAAAGAAAAACCAACCTCAAAAACCCAACAAACAACTGGTTTCAAGCTAATTTATGTGACACAAATAATTATTACTTTCTTAAGCACGAAGTATTTGAAATAAATTTTCAATTGTATTCAATTTCAGACATAACATAAACATACTGGGTAAAATAAGAGCTCTTCTCTAAGAAAGGCTATCAGTTACATACCAAGAAATGGTCAAACAATACATAACAGCAGTACAGTGCTTGTGAAATTTCTGGATGTGATTTGATTCTTTGTGATCACACAACACTTGTCCTTTCACCTTGTTTGTGGTGCTTTCCATATGTGTGTACAAAGAGCATGGAACACCTGCGGCCCTGCTATTAAAATGGATGAGAAAATATATACATAAAATAAACATGTTTTAAGGTTTATATATTTATTCAAGGAAGCAACTGTTGTCAGGACGTAGTGGTTCTCATCACTAGTGAGCTCAGTGTTCTTGAGTACTGTCTTCTAAATAAAGTGAAAAAAAAATGACATCTACTGGTTGGACTGACTGGATGATCTTGAAGGACTTTCCCAAACTTGGTGATTCTGTGATATTGTTGTAAAAATGGGTTTTGTAATTTGACAGAAGCACCAACAATAAAATAAAACATGCACTGGCAATAAAGCAACTGTCCTCTCTAAGCAGAAAGCTCAGGTTCTTACTGTACATGTGTACATGCCCATGTGTATGCATTCAGTCACTCAAAAGAGAAACAGCACTTCTGGAAAGATCACTCACAATAGACTGAGGGCAGATCTTAGTATCTTTTCAGCCCAAGGCAGTTCAGGAGAAAAAAAAAAAAAAAGCTTACAGAGGGAGTGATCTGCAAGAAAGCAGGTCTTGCAAGCCCTCCATCAGCACTAAGAATTCATGAAGCAGTCACAACTCTCAGCAGTTCTGGCAAAAAATCCTCCAAGTTCTGGTACTGACTTCATTTTCCAGTCTCAATGAGTGGATGGTAAATGGAAAGCTACAGTAACTTCAAAGGAGGAGAAATAAGTGTCAGACTGCCCCTACACACACAACTACCTATCAAAGGCAAGAACATCTCCCACAGACCTTGCCATCCTAGCTTCATGCATTAAGAGCATCTATTATTGCTAAAATTCTCAAAGAAAAGCTTCCTTGTCTAGACGTGATGGAAGAGAGCACAGAAGAGGCAGTTACTGGCTATGGCAAAGCTGTCAATGCTAGCTGATGCTTTCTGTTGGCAAACAGAAGTCAGAGGTTTAAGTTATTCACATCTAAACTGGGGTATATAAAACCAACACACCAAAAACTTCCCATGCCAGACCTGTTGAAATCAAAAATTACTTTTCGGCGAATATAAAAAAAAAAAAAAAAATTGGCATTTATGATATTAAGTATCCACAGAGTTTTATAATCCTTACCTCTGAAGCAGTAGCTGCAATATTAACACTGCTTGACTGTCCGTTCATTAGGTCCATACTGCCCACAACATTAATCTCCAGCCCTACATTTACAGCAGAAGGATCATCTCCAAGGCAACTGAATGATCATTCCTACAAAGAGCAAAAAGGCAATTAGAAACTATTTTGCTCAAGCGTTTTAAACAAGACTCAGCATTAAAAAAAAATCCATCACAAAACAAGAGGTACTTCCAAAATGGCTGTAGCACATCGAGGTCCAAACCTCAGACTCAAGCACATATCCTAAAATGATCCACTTAATGTCTAAACAGCTGAAGGTTCCATTGCAATCAGCTACTCAATGCCAGCATGGACTTGCGGTGCGATGCATACGAGGTATCAATACATAAATTTACTCTAATAAAGCTCAGTATATGAACTATGCTGCAGGCTATTCTTTTCCTTTGACTACCAAAGGAAAGCACACTTAATCTATACTGTATATCTATTAATATATCTTATAGAAAAGATGTTTACTATACAATTTCTTAGGAAATTAATGGATAATTTTTTTATATACCTATTCAACACCTTCAATTGAAAGTTATCCCATTAGAAGCAACTTCAGAGTACGACTGGAATTTGCCTGTTTCACCACAAGTGATTCATATTATCGTTTGGAAAAAAAAAAAAAACAACAAAAAAACTCCAAAAGACAGGAAAGAAAATTCCACACACTGATTTTTGATGTATTCCTGCAAGGATGTGTTTGTGTTTAGCTTTCATTCCTACAGAGAAATGGAAGCTACAAAAAGAGTAAGACTTGAGTAAGACTACCCAATATGTGAAACAGTAAAAACTGGCTTGGGCTTATATTTCATGAGATACTAGTGCCCCCTAGTGTGAAAAAGACTTCTAAATCAGTTTTCATAGGTGAGTGTTCATAACGAACACGGCTGTACCTGAATGCATTATTTATGGAATCCACTTGAGGTTTGTAGTTTGACTCAGAACTGTTAGGCAGGTTGCAAACAAAAGGCAACGACAGGCAGGTGAATAATATCGAATGACAAAATCACTGCATCAAATATTTAAGACCTTTACAATAATGGAACAAAGAAAATAATCTGTAAAGCTCTGTCTCCAAGTAAGCTAAACAGGTATGCTGTGCTGACAAGGCTGGAAGGCAAGAAACTGCAGTATTTAAATAATAAAATAGCCTCAAAAAAGCAATAACTTTAAAATGTCATTGTAGGATTGCAACACACAAAGGAGGTCAATTGAAACACAGTGTGAATTCCAGCCAAACACCACAGCCACCAGGTATTTCTGGGCAGTAACAGCCCTCAGCTGACCTGCATCGTGCTGTGCTTCAGAACAGCCATTCACAAGCTGGGGTTTTGAGGTTTTCTTTAAGAAACATCGATGGGATTATCTTTCACAACACACAAAACACTGCACTCTGCTTTAACGTTACATTCCCTGCCCATAAACTATATTTAAGATTATGTTTCCTCCACTAAAAATAGCAGCTAAATGTATTATGCTAACAGTCCATGCAAAAGGGAAAAAACCACCTCCTGTTTGCCTTGCAACTGGTTTTGTCACTGTCATCCTCCTCTGTCCCAACTGTCTCTCACATTGCCTCGCTGGCTTATTTCCAAGCACTCAGCTCCCGACTGCTTCTTTCCTACATACTTTTCACATGCTGTTGTCCCAACTGCATCTTATTCTCAGCTCAAAAACCAGCCCTTAAGAACACACATTTATAACGATTAATTATAAGGAAAATTAAAACCACACCATTTCAACATATTACAAAGCCTACCAACTAGCACATAAAGCCCATTTTAAACTAAGGACCACACGTTTGACTGCTATCTCATAGACACTCCACTTCTTTTTCTTCACTGAGGGTAAGGAGTAAAAAATGAATTAGGGGAAGAGAAGAGCTTCTGGTAAGCAAAGTGAAAACGAAGTTTCGTTTATTTGCTCCATGGAGGGAATTGGAGGGTGCTGTTTGTTTTTGTTATGGCATAGCATAATTGGTACTTTCAAAGAAATTGTGCTTATTAGAGAAGCCCGTGGAGTTGGCAGTGCAACCTAATCTAATCTAACCCCACTATTAGTAATAAGGCTGAAGCCCAGTTTCCTGATGATTAATGCCACATACACACTGAGATAAGCTCTAGCAGCCTTGCCCCCACCACCCCCACATTTCCTAGTGCAGTATCTCAAGCCTTATCCTTGCTTCCTTACCACACCTCCAGCTTCCTACCTGCATCCTAACTTAATTCATCCAGATTTGTTTGCACCCTCCCATTCCAAGAGCCAGATGGAAAAGCACTCACTGCTGTGCTGAAGGAACACAGCACAAGCTCATTCACTTAACAGCAGGATAAACAGAATAGGTAAACATGGAAACTAGGCGAGAGACTTTCCACTGTACAGCTAGAGCATAGAGATGGTGCACACTGATCTGAGATCTTCTTTTCTAAGCAGTCAGTGTGTTGGATCTTGTAGGAACTGTGTCTGCTGATCAAGAATGGCTGAAATCCACTGCTAAAATGAGAAGTGCCACCAGACAGGGAGGCAGAGAGAGCAATCACATATGCTCCAGAAAAGTAGATCTCTTTCTCTTTTCCTTTTTCAGTTGCCCCAGCCATCCCACGTGAGGCCAGACAGCACGGGCTGCAATCTGCCCTGCAGCCAGAACAGGAGGCAGGAACTAAAGCACACCTAGTGCACAGGCTGAGCACAGAGCTCCAGAAGCCAGCTGCCCTCCTGCTGTGCTAAGTCACAGCAGCCTCACCGACTTACAGTCAGTGCTGGATTCAGTGCTTTATCTTGTCTTCTGCTACTAAAACAACAGCTCTTGTAAACTGTGCAACGAGGGACTTTCTTTAAGTTCTCATTTAAAAGAAAAAAAACAGTAGATTTTGTGAAAATCACTTAGAAAAAGTCTGTATTAAAAAGAAACTGAGCTAGCAAAACAAAACATTTGCCAACTAGGCTGCACTGTCTGTAACAACACCATCCATGTGATCCTAATTTCATGCCCACTGCCACATTCTGATATTATCTTCGAATATATTTACACATACTTCTTCCCACTTCATTAATAAATAGCAAAGGGGCAGAAATAGCACCGATTAACAAGCATTTATCGACTTCAAAGTTCCAGAACTTACAACATTAAAACTGTGCCTATGAAAGATAAATTTAATATGAAATCATACTCCTCTCATAACAAGAGCAGCTCATGGCAACAGTTTTGGCTGGTGTCTCATTCAAGGCAAACAAAAAGAAATCCCAACCTTGAAGTAATTAAGCATTTTGCTTGCTATCCTACCCTTCTGCTTAACACTACAGTAAGCAGTGAACAGCAATATCACAAAGTGATTCACAGTGTGAAATGACGTACCACACCGCAGTAGTGAATCACACATTAGTTTTCAGTGTGTACTCAGTATATCCAGTTACAAAGAAATGAATTACATTGAGTAATTTGAACTTTCAGCATTTGTTCTTTTCGGTTTAATAAATGCCTCCGTGCTCAGAAATGTATGAAGAGTGGAACTGAAAGATTTATATGCAGTATGAAATACTCAGAGATGCATTTAAGCCAATCTAAAGCCTGGGCTATTTGATACCCCACACGGTATCTTCCCACCTATTCATGCCATGCATACCAGATTTTAAAAAGCAACCCAAAAATACTGAAGATTTGTCATATCCAAAGAAGGGAAATGCCTACACTAAGCAGGGACTGCTATCTTCAGCGAGTCTCAGTTATTCTGTAGACTCACCCAAGGCAGCATTTGAGGATCACTCCATTACAGGAAGGTGCCTAACAAGATGCCTAATCTCAAGTCCCTTCCAGTGCAGAATCCAGAGATACTCTTGTAAAAGCTTTGGTAAAGTATAAGTTGGAAAACATGCTGTCTAAAGAACACTTTAAAAGAAAAATCTAACATTATGTTAAAAAATTGTCTGCTAAGGTCAGCATCCAGAATAGTACAAGAGCTTTGAGGAAGCATATCCACATGGCAATGTAATGAATAACTCAAGAGTCAGGATGACCAACATTTTTAACCATATTATTCATAATAGCAGCACAAAATGTCATTGTGTTGTTCACAGATTCCCATGAAGGAAAAAAGAAATGCCCCGCATGGCTTACGATCAACTATGAATGTGGAGCCATTACCAAGGACTTGAGGACCAAAGCACTGCAGAACTCAATGACCTGTTTAACATGAGATCAGGAACTTAAGTTGATTGCGTGGAAACTCTCAATGGTATTTTTGATACAGTACAGAAAAAAGCTAGTTCTTCCTAAACAAGGAACAGAAAAATACTGGGCTTCGCTGTCTTCACTTCCCTATGTGCACAGTACAGCCCAGCTAGGTTTAACTATTCCATACCATGCCTTCAAGATGCTTTGATGAAATCTTGTGGCCACTCTGGATCTGAGCCCTTAGATTCTTAGTTATAATTGTGTTTTTTCCAGTATCACTTGGCACTTCTTAAAGTAACATTCATTTTTACCACTGAACACAAAACACGCTTTAATGAAACAAACGCCAGTTCCTCAAGTTCTTCTTTCACACCCACCTCATATGTGCAAAGTCAGATCTTTCTGCCTAGAAGTACTTTGTGGAACTGCTTCTGCATTTAGGATGTCTCACTGCCCTTTTCTCTTGAATGTGTAAACACAAAACAAGTCAAGTAATCTCGACTTCCTTCTTACCATGCATAGCTACAAGAGCATCTATCGCAACCACTCTCTCTGCACACCAATTTCTACTTTACATGAAGAACACCTAAAAGTGCTTGTTTTTTTGGGTGTCGGGTTCCTTTTGTTCCCCAATTCCCATTAAGCAATTCGAAACCAAAATCTGTCTGCTAAAAGGTCACAAACAGTACGACCTCTGTAAATCCAACAGCACTAAAAACATGGAAGAATTAAAATACTGCTATTTTAATGCACTCTCCAGATACTTTTCCCTTGATCTTTATAACATTACAATTTGTGAAATGCCTTTCTGTCTTCTTAAGACAAATATGGGCTATAGTTCCCATAAGATCACCATAGAGACGTTGTGACTCACCCAGGTAACGCGCTGCATCTTGAACAGGAAGCAGCACAAAGAATCCTGCTGACTCAACCCAACTCAGTACGAATGCTGGGGCACCTCCTGCTATCCACACCAAGGTGGCAGGAGGAGGCTCTGGATATCCTGCTACATGGCAGCGCTGCCTGCAAGCTGCAGCATGGCCAACTTCACTCTGCCTGCAAGTGGTTCAAGTCAGTCTGTGGGCACGCAGGAGCTAAGGAAGTACAAAGTACACTGGCACGCAGGCGTGACGGTCACCACAGGATACCTGAACTGGCACCAGCTGCCAGCAGGGTGAAGGCTGATCACACTGCTTTTCCTTTCAATTTGGTGCACATGCTCCTCAGCACGCCTAGAAGACCTGTGATGTAAGGATCACGGTTAGTGAAGGAACACTTTATCTAACAGCAAAGAAATATCACTTATTTGCTAGGCTGAATGTTGTCTGCCTTGTAACTGGAAAGAGTCTGGAAGCAGCAAAAGTCTGCACTGTGACAATGAGTCATAGAATCACAGAATGGCTTGGATCGGAAGTCCCTTAAACACGTTTTAATTCTGTTTACAGCAGCATGATACTAATAAGAGGTAGTAAAACGTATGAAAGCTGGTAAGTAGAAACATTCACAGTAGAGGTGAAATAAAAGCTCAAGCAACTTAATATAACCCCACGCTCCTGCAAAAAACTTACAGTGAAATGCTCAAATCCCAGATCTAAAACTTCATGTATAAGAAGTCTCCAGTCAGACATGAATCTTGGCAAAGCATTTGATAAGCTGACACAGCTGGCAAGGACTAAGATAAGAGACCCCAGCAGAAGACAGGCAAGTGGATAACAACATGACAAAATCTGAGATACGGAGCATAATTTTGAAGATAATATTAGATTAGGAAGAGATTACTAATGGTTATTAAATACCCAACACCAGTATAAGTATTAGTAGAATGATATAACATTGGGAAATAGAAGAAAGCAGAATAATATAAGCAGGAATAAAGCCATCTGGAGGACAAGAAAATGAAAAATGAAATTCAGTCATTACAGGATAATCCCTGTAAAATTTCTGCTCAGAGTCTCAGCATATCATTTGGAAATGACTAATGCTTGCATTAGTTCAAACACTACTGCCACTATATTTCATGAGACTGACTGCTGTACTCTGTGGCTCTGGTCACTCAGCTTCTAAAAGATTTGAACCCAAATACGTGATGCAGGCAAGAGGTTCCACACTGATGGAAGATTCCATTAGAGATGAGGAAATGGAAGCCTCAGCTTGCTTATGCTAACAAAACTGAACCCTGCGAAAGGATACGCTTGCTACGTGTAAATAGCAGGAGGATAAAGCAGAAAAGCACAAATAAAATGTAAATTTATGCTTAAAGTCAGACTAAAACAATCAAGTTCTTGAAAAGTGTCTGGAAAACAGTATTAGAAGAGGAAAAAAAAAACCCAGAGCTGTTTCAGTTGATACCAGACTCCTTGCTGAAAGAAATTGTGCGATACAGCAACTGCAAGAGCAGTACAGCTAAACCAGTAACAGACTCCTTTCTTCAGTGGTTCAGCTGGGCCTACTGCACACTCAAAGCACCCCTACCCTCCTCAAATAACTCAGCTGCTCCACGGTATGTCACACATGCACTCTTTCCCTAAGCAGCTGTTGCATAACAGTCAGGGTAGTATCAGTTGTTCAAGCTCCATCACAGATGAAATAAAAATCTACAGAACAGCAACAAATAGAAAAAAATATATTTTTATTAGGTTTTACATTTACAATTAAGTCTTTAACGTACAAAAACAATGCTTTATTCAAATATGGTCCTTAACTTAGATCCCCCTCTCCATCTCTACAAAGGGTTTTAGCCTTTGGACAAACAAACAAGTGAATTTCTCTTTTTTTTTTTTTTTTTTTTAAAGCAAACACTCTCTACAGAGTGTTTTACCATCATACATGCACTCACATCCTGGACAATGTAATCATCACTTAGATCTAGGAAAAAAAAGACAAGTAACATTAAGGCAGTACACATTAAGGTGCTGTCTCATATCTTACTCAATTTACAACTACCACGATTACTCCTTCATGATGCTCCAGCAGCCAATGCTCTGCTCTTTTATACACAAAGAGGAGATTCTTACTGTTCTAACCTCTGTCATTCAAACCTGCCCATACCCAGCAGAGATGACTGCCTCATAGCCACGAAGCTATGGCTTATGGCTTCCAGCACATGGAAGATACCACAACACAAGGCAACACATTCCTGCACTAGCATTAGTACACAGCTGCCAGCAGAAGGTCCTGGTGCTCCCACAGTGCAGGCATGAACTGAGCAGAAGGAAAGAATCGTGACAAGTAGGCCAAAATCCTGAACGTGTGTTTCATGTGCTATTTAAACTCAGCCTCAAGTTCTAAGAGATTTGCAAAATCTCTAAGAGATCTACAAAAATGTAGAGATACAGAATTTTAAGGCAAAACAAATTCACTGCACAAGAACTTAAGAAGTTTATGCTCAAAAATTACCAGGTTCCTCAAGTCTGTTTCTTCAGAGGCCACCTCATAGCCTCTATCCCATTCTGTAGGTCTTCAGGAAGGACACTGCATAAAGAAGTGTTTTATTCCTTTGGACTTGGCTGTTATTATAGCTGCTGTCAGAACAGCCTAACATCTGAAGTTACGATGCACAGTTTGTTTTTTCCTCACATACTCCAAGAGGGTGAGAACTAGGGAGCCAACAAACATAAGCACAGAAAGCACAACAATGCATTAAGGTCTCACCTTCTTCCATCTCCCCCTCCAGAATGCAAGCCTATTGATATTTCAGAAACACTTCTTCAAACATCTGAAGAAGAAATTCAGGCTTGTTCATTCAGGAACCGGAGGAGAATCCCCAAACTAACAAAACAGGAGGAATTGTATCCTGAAGACATTTTTTGAAAGATAGGAGCTACTGGCATTTCTTTGCCTGAATAAAAGGTACAAAGAAAATAAATGGGAACAATTTCAACTCAAGTCACATACTCTCACAAATTACAAGATGAAAACCCTTCCACAATCTGCTTTTCCAAGCCTCCCACCGCAGGGCCTTATTACAACCTGTTTTTAAAAAGCAGAATAGTAAGAGACTGATGATGTGCTGATTAATTGGTGTTCTGTTTGCAAAATATTTTTGTTATGCATTAGATAAACAGTCATGACGTTAGTGAAACCAACAACAGAAGGATACATCCATAGACAACACACTCTGAACAGAAACATCAAACTAAAAAATTTGTAGCAACAGTACACTGAATGCCCTTAGCATTTCAGGAACCGTCAGCAGCATCACTATAGCTCACGCGCCAGAAGCACAAGTAAGTGATGAACCTGAGACTAAGGAGCTAGGCATGGAGTATTATATTATACCACACATCACGTGGGCACGCAAAGAAAACTCACTTTTCCATGCAGCTCTTTGAATAAGCTTCTCTAAAACAGCGTGTGCTGCAGGCAAAACTGGCAACAGCCACATGAATACAACCCAACCATCCCAGGGCCAGGCTTTTAGCAAGGTAGAGATGACAAAACACTCAACTGCTGTTGAGTACAAGTTTACAAGCCTGCGAAATTTAAGTCCTGGGATATACATCTGCCTCACCTACATCACCTCACATTATTTGTACAGTGGGACAAAAAGACAGGCTTCACATTTATAGGAAAGAAGACAGAACTATTCTGAATATCTTGCACTATAACTGATGAGGAAGAAAATACTGCTGAGGGAATATTTCACTGTATGTCAAGCTGTTAATAGACAAAGAGGATCATACTTGGACAAGAAATCCAACATCTCAGCCTGCTTTAGAATTCAGCTTTCAAAGAGATGAGTGAAGTCCTTACCAGCAACACTTGGGTGACATTTCAACAGTTTTCTCTATAACTCCTTTTTAACATCACATATCTACACGGTAATTTGTACAGCTGCTATAGAAATGGTGCTAACAGGAAATAATCTGACAGCTTCTCAATTGTCCCGTTGGTATGATGAACATTATGTAGGAATACAACAGATATTTGGGGAAGGGAGCTGAGTTTTCTGTGCCAGTGAGCTCTGCCTGTGCCAGAATCCCCTGCATCTGTTTACGGAAGTTCATCAGTTTTTTCCATCTTCTATAAGCAAACAATACACAGATAGTTGCTTATCCATCCAAGCAGACATCTCTTCTGCACTCATCACTCCCCTTGGAAGAAGCTCGGTAAGCCAAGCAACTGATAAGCAAGCGTATAAAAACTCAAACACCAACCATTAATATTGAATACTTTTCCTCACCTCAGAGCAGCCAGTAACTACTGAGTACTAAAGCATCTGCCTGAGAAAAGTAAAACATGATACAGAAACTGAGCAAATCGAAGTTAATGCACACACACATGCAGGACTTCAATAAACCAAACAGATGCTACTGACTGATACTGGAAACCAAGCATGTGTTCGTTTCTACTGTTGTGATTTAGAGTAAACACTTTCATGAAGGAGGATAACATATTATTATTGTACATTATCAGATCTTGTCATCAAAACAAATTTATACCAGACTGAAGGAAAACCTCATCTCTTCAGATACTCAAGGCAGATAGGAATTTCTTTGGAAACATGAAGTTCTGGTATAACCAGCTCATTTCTTGTGCACTAACAACAGCTGAAGCACCAGGAAAAAAACTAAAAGCAATTTAAGGTAAATGGAAAATACAAGTGAGAGCCCTGCTGGAGCTATTTCTGAGCCATCTATCTACATTATTGATGAAAGGATTTGCTCTAAAGAAGGAATGACATCATAAATATCTACATAGTTTGTAGAACCTGTATAATTGATGTAGAATGCAATGTTTTTCAGAAGGCATCAAAAAGGCACTGAGATATAAAACAAGCATTAATTTGAAAAGCAAAGCTGGCAAAGTGCAGGAACCAACTAAACAGAAATACCTGTACACCTCTAACAGTAACGAAGGCAAACCTCAAAGTCCTGGCTGCAAAACAGAGGGAAAAATACTGCAGCAAAAAGATAAGTAATACTTATTTACAGCATGTGAGACAACTTCAAACCATGTAGGGACCAAGGAAATCATATAATTTCCTAAAGCACTTCCTACAGAGGTAGGAGTGTGTTATTTTACGAGCCATGCTTGAAAGGAATATAGAAATCATCAGCTGCTAAAGGTGCACACATCCTTTTGCTCTGTATGGGATTGCATGACAATATGATCAACGTACCAGCGAAACACAACACAGGTCTGGACTGAGTTTACTGGCATTACAGAAATAAATGCAAACAATGCATACATATATACAAGGTTGACTGGCCTGTGTGGTTTGTTGGCACCTGAAGCAAGCAAGATTCCTGCAGTTTAAATATGCCTCAAAGTGCAGGGCAAGCAGTGACAAAAGAACAGCATTTGTTGGCCTTTTCAGTGCCTAGGAGTCAACCCCAGATCATTTATCCCACACACAAAGACTGCTCCAGCATGCTTTCAATAGAGTGTATCATGAAGGATTTTTAGGATTATTCCTGCACTGTAAGCTCAGTACAGTAAGCTCACAAGTGACATTCTGTCCAAATGCTACTTGAAGTCTGAAATATTCAGGGGGATGATTGGATAATTACTACCCAGACATATGCTTCAGCTTAAGATAGGCAGCTGTGCCCATTTCTGCCAAATCAATGCACACATTAAGAACTGATTCAGTTACAGAGATGTGCAAGCTGGAAACCTGGATCCAGAAGGAATGACAAGACAGACTGTAAATACAATTTTGGGAAAGGTTTGGAGCAGAATGGCATTTTGAATGGCAAAACCCTGTTTTACAGCAAATAAAACTTAACTCTTGAGTTAAACACGCTGTTTAACTAGAAACAAGGTGACGTTCATCTCTGTGTTACACTTTCTAGCTCATAAAAGGTAAATCTTGGCATTGCTATAACACATGGAAGTTCACTCCATGAGATGGCAGGGAATCACACTTACAAATACAAACAGCATTCTTATATGAGCACTCTGTGATGTTAATTGCATCTTCACAAAGGCCAGTCTGACATCCTCCAAAATAAAACAACAAAACCACACACACAAGAAAGGAACCTACTAGGAGTCATTACTTCAGTTGCTATTAAAAACTGAACATCTTAGCACACTAATTAGTTAATGTTTTGCTTTTCTTTCCAGGATCTTCAAAACTGCACAGAGCTAAAATAAAGGAATAGTTTAGAATTTGGGGACATAATTAGATGAAAGCATAAATCATCAGGTTTTACCATGTAAGCTCTTCCATTCTCTGGCAATTTGTGGCAGGAAAGCTTGCAAGAGCTCTTTCCAAAAACATTTCACACAACTCTTCTTCCTTGCCTTCGCTGAGAAGCCCTGCCTAATTAACAGCATTTGTTTTAGTCATAAGCAATGGAAATTAGACACTCTGGAAAAGCAATGAAAGCTAATTCTTGACTTCACCTAAATGGAAATACATTTCTTCAGGTCCAGTCATACACTGTATTACAGACTTAAGAGTTTAAAATATATATAAATAAATTTTAAAAATTAACAAAAATGTAACCAGCCAAAGAAATGCACAGCTTGGTCAAGACAAGCATTTTTTCTATCCCAAGACTCACCTGGAACAGGAAGATAAGTTAAAAAAACCCTACACACCTTTGAGAAAAGCTTTCGTTGTGTTTTAACACTGTAACACTTCATATCAGTACTATGAAAGATTCAACTAACACTGCTCAAATTTTGGAAAAACAGGAATTGCAAATAGTTCAGTGAGAAAAAAAAGAAGAAATAAAGATCAGATGCCTTTTTTTTTTTTTTTACAGTTCCAAAACCACTTGATTTAAATTGAGGTGTTTCAGTTCTGTCTAAAGCCAAGATGATCTGTTTTAGGGACCCTTTCCCTCCCTGCAGCCTTTCATAGAATCATAGAATCACTCAGACTGGAAAGGACCTTAAAGATCATCAAGTCCAACTACAACCTAACTATACTATCCTAACTCTAACAACTCTCTGCTAAATCATGTCCCTGAGCATTTTCCTCTTACAGTAAATTAACAACCTGCTGCTCTTCATACAAGCCAGCAATTTGCTCTATCATTTGGTGCTATAAGTTGCCTTTTACCTGATGGCTGAGAAAGCCAGTCCCTTGGTAGCAGTATGAGCACACTCCATTTCTGAACTTCAGATTCAGCTTGCCAGGCTAAGAAGGTTCATTCTCATCACGTTATCAAAACATAAATGAGAGCCAACCACCTCAAAGAGAATATTAATATCTCATGGAACAACAGCTCAGAAGGCAGGTAGCCACAGTAAGGTCTGAGACTGTAATAAGTCACACTAACTTATCTCCCATTGCCTCTGAGACCACGGAGGGAAAACCACCTCAGCACAAAGAGCACAAACGCAGCTACCAGCTTAAACTCAGTATTCACACAGTGGTTTATTTGCAAGACAGCTTTGTGATCTATTTTTTTCACCAATAGCAGAACAGGGTTTTGCAGCAGAGCTGTGCACAGCATCATTAATAACCACTACATCTGACAGAGCTGGCAGGCAGCAGCCAGTAGAGCTGTTTCACCACACAGGCTGGCACATCAGACTGCTTCCTCATCACTGAGGAACAAAGCAAACTCAGCATCTGTTCACTCTTGGGACCCAGCTGCACGCTCAACCCAGCCCCATTCTGAAACGATGAGCAAAATCTGCAAATGGCATCTCCAACTGAGGAAAGACTCCTTCACCACTGTATATTTTCTAGTTTTGGGGATCCTTATTAGAAAGTGTTGGCTTTCTATGGATTAGAAAAGATACCAACCATAAATTCCCAAACATTACCATTTTGTTCCGGTAAGCAAAGCGCTTCAATCAATATTAGTAGAGTCGTAAATACAGAGAAAGCCACAAAGAAATACTCATCAGCTATTCTAGTGATAAGATCACAGCAACACACCCCGATGCCCCAGGGAAATAAGATATCCAATTCCATTAATGACGTGGAATGCAAGAGGGAAAGGAGACACCAGAGAAAGTGTGAAACCAGCAACAAAAACTTCAGTTGCTGAAGCCCTTTTGCTTCTGCTCATCTTCCCTCTCTCGCTCCTACCAGCAACATTAGAACAACACCTGTGACACTCGGTGCCAGCACAGAAAGCTGACACCTAAAGCCACACAGACTCCACGATGCCCCAAGACAGCAAGAGGAGGTTTTTTTCCTGCTCCCCAAAGAGATCTCACTTCTGTAGTCCAATTCCACTACTGCTTGGTTCTGTGTTTGCACTTCAGATTACCATTTCATGCAAAGAACACGTACAGCCATTGATTTTTTAGGTCACGAAAAATAAGAGCTAGCTTTTTTTCCTACTCTCAAACAAGTACAGCTGAAAAACTTAAAGCCTTCAGCTTTTCTGCAGAATACTTTTGTTTATAAATGAGGGATTTAACGGAAGCTAAATAAGAGTGCAATAGGGTAGCAACACATTTTCCATGTTAGTGACCTCAATTGTTTATCAAACGAGCTTTCCTTTTTAGCAGTATCACTTAACGCTGGCTAAGTAGATTTTATGTTCATCTAATTTAACATAACTACATCTCACTTATTACATTGCTGTTACATAAAATCTGTATTGAATGACATTTCCATCGCAACAGATTTCCCATTTTCCTAAGCTACCCTTTAAACGAGCTTTTTAGCCTCAGCAACACATCCAGACCACATCCTTACTGTCTAACAACTAAGCTATCAAACTGACATCAATAATTACTCCTCGTCAAAACTGTCATCCTCAACTCATGAAGGTACACATCTCTGCTACTGCAAGCCTGAACTCGATTTCCAGTTGGCACACCCAGACTTTGGGCTTTTAACAAGCACATGCCATAAGCATGCAGCTCTGCTTCCACACCTACAGGCAGTATTTCAGTTTTCTCCCATGAGTTAATCAAACTGCACAGAAAGGAGCACCATTTCACAGCACACAGCCCAGCTTTTCTGGGGTTTCTCTACACAACCTGGCATAACGCCTTCTTAAATACCTTACAACCTTGTATTGTACATACAGTAAATCATTTGGGAACACACAGTAACAAACACACAAGTAGTCCCCTTCTCCCTCTTCCAGTCACAACACATTCGTTCACAAAAAGAAATTAAAGCAGTTCAGAGTGTTAAAAAGATGCTTGAAAATTATTGTGGAGCAGCACAAGCGAAGTCCCTGAACACTGGCTCAAACAGATTTAATTGAATACTTCTTTTAATAGAAGCTGGATTGCCTTCCCTGAAGCATGAACTAAGTCCTAATGAAGAAACCTTTCCATCACTAAGACAGCAAAAGACTCAAGCTTGACTTTTCAGAAGCATTAAACACAAGTCGCGGCATGAAATGCGGTCTGAGTTCAGTCATTGCACAGACCCTATCCGCATTAAGAAGTCAGCTGCTAATTAAGTGCGAGGGCAAGCCATTACACGTAGGCATTGAGGAAACACTATCTATAAGTGGGTCCTAAAGCATACTATCTGCTTATGAACAAATGCCAATTTTCAAAGGCAAAGATACGTTGTACCTCAAAAGCAGTTTTTCTACTTCTTTAGTATCACTTTAATATACCTTCAACTTTATAAAACATCACAGACCTGGCATCCACTTCAAGAGAGAACAGTATCGACTAGTTTTTTTGTTTCATCTCCTGACTACAGTTTGGTTAAGATCATTTTCCTCCCCAAATTCCTTTAGATGCATTCTGGGCATTCACTTTGAGCTCTTTAATACACATTGCCACTCTACACAATTTCCACAAATAAACTTTCTGCCAGCACAGCAAGACCTACAAATGGCATTACACAGTATAAAAAAAAAAACAAAGAATCACAATTTCATACCGTGATTAAATTTGGCACTTCTGTAACGAAGACTTTGTCTAATCTAACACAAAACAAGCAGCCTCAAAAACTGCTATTAGCATGACTAAGAAAGCTCTACACTGGACTGCCTCACAAACAAAGTTACTGTGCTCTAGGGATGAGAAAAGCACTTCTAGCACAGCGTTTCACCAGGAGCAGCAACATGTATCATCAAAATGTATCTAGCAGAATTTGCTCAAAATCAATCCTAAACAAGCCTAGGCTTGGGGAGTGGGGAGTAGTTGATTAGAAGGAATTATGCATCATTAATGGAGTAAACAACCAGGAAAGTGGTTAGCCAAGCACTTTTCAAACAGGAAAGAGGAGGAAAAAAATCTGCTATAGAGGGACACTGGCTACTATACAAACAGAATGCAGTTTCATTCTAGAAAATGCACGCCTAACAAGCAATGCATGGCGTATTAGAAAGTAATAATAATAAAGCTTTATACCCAGGATATCTTTATCCTCCTCCTACCTTCAGGCAGACCTGGGCTTTGACCTGCCTAGCAACCAGCTTGAGTATCTGGCTGTTCACTGTCTACCACCTTAATGGTTCCCAAATATAGGATCAGAATGGATAGAGCAGCAGATATCTGACTACACCTTCAGGAACTCTGCTCTCTGATCCCTAGGAGGTACATGAAGGTCACTTCAGCCACATGGGATGACTGAACCCAATGGACTCTACTACTCTTAAACCAACAGGCAGTTTGGAAAGGAATCGCAGATATTTCCATAAAACTTTCATCAGTAAGCATACCACCATTACTCAAAGCTACTTGTAAGACAAGCCTGACACCAGATGCCAAAACGAACGTGTCATTGTACAGAAATGTGAGTATTATCCAAAATATTCTAAAAATAAATGAGAGCTTACACAAGGGGAAGCCACCACTACTCGAGTGTGCTTAGCAATAAAGTCCAGGGAAAAAGCAGCTGCTAATCAAAGACAAGGCTGTCAGCAGATTGGCCTGGACTTGCTAGGACAGTAGCACACTGCTGGTGCCCTGTAACCATACAGAGAAAGCTAATTGCATGACAGAGTAGGACAGGAAATACAAAGACTGACTCATCCACTTAACTATATGCTTTACCAGCACACCTGATTATATTAGAGTTATTAATTACTAACAGCACAAAATTGTGATGTATTAATGGAAAAAAAAAACCAACCGAGAAGCAGTCCAAATCATTGTGCTATCTTTTATTGATTTAGCCTGTCAAACTATTAATACACATTTTGAAATCCAACATGTCCACCTAAAACTTAACACACAAGCTGACTGCAAATGCTTTTGGAAAGCAAAAAAACACTTTGAAGCCTTCTGGATCGGGTTTTGTATGATCAAATAGATGTCTCTATGACCACGTTTCCAGTAATATCCTCATTTCTACTCCAGCCTACTGAAAAAGATGGGACAATTACAAAACTGACCTTCAATTTGGAGCAATTTTCAAAAGCAACGCAAAGATCCTGCAATGCCTCAAATGTTTCTGAATGAAATGCAATAAATACTGAGTTCACAAAGGACTAATAAGTTTTTACCCAAGCTACGAGACTTGCAAACCCTGCTAAGGATCCAGGATAGAGCATAGCTTGTGCTTTAACATCAGAGACGAATGCTCCACATGCTATAACCAGTAGGACAGATAATCCATTTTGATTTCAGCTGGTTTGTGGGAAGTCTGATCTGGCATTGCCAGCTGTCCCTGCCACTGATCACTGTTTTCCATTCCTTTCTCTGCCACGACTTCAGCACAAGACTTTGTAGGGCTGTAGAAGAAACAGCTTGGAGGAAACTATCCAACTGAAAAATAAAGCAAGGGAGGGAAAAAAAAGAAAAAGCTTAATTTCTTAGCTGGGTAAGTCTCCTGATGCAGTTCACCTTACCAGCATTTCTGTTAAAACCGTGTGATAAGTGAACGGCAAGAAAAAAGCTGCCACTGAAAAATGCATGAGGTCAAAACCTGATTTCAATTACAAACCAACCTCAGCTGGTTACAAGTGTGGAGAACTCTAACTTTGTCAAGCAAGTGACAGAGCTCAGCAGCAACTGTAAGATCAAACTAGCAACTTGTCAATGAAATGAACTCAAAACACAAGGTTTTTTTTTTAATTTTATACATTTATGTACAACTGACAGGCCAGAAGTCCACTTGTGGTCGTCTCTCTTCACTTGGAACAAATTCAGACATCAGCTAAGCAAGAAAAGCTTTGAAAATACAGGCTTTTAGCTTTTCATTGCAGGCTTCAGTCTGCCTCTATGTTAATAGGAAAAGTTTATATCACAGCAGAAAATGTGCCTTGCACTAGACCTGCTTATTCACTTCTTGGTCCAGCTCCAGTAATTCTGTAATGTTATACTGCTTACTCTGAACCTAAATGAAAATATGATACTATAGTTTAGGCAATTATCCCAAGCCCTGGGCACCTTAATAATGTGATAAAAGCAAACTAATTTACAAATTGCATTAAGATCACTTTCTCAGGATCTCTGCCAGTTTCATCTAGCCACTATTATCTAAGAAATACACCTCCAACTTTTAAAACAAGATCAATACACTTTTCCCCCAGTACGATCAATCTGAGTCAGCCTCAATGAGGACAGCAAACTCCATGCTCTGAAAGCTGTCCCTTAATGAATAATGAGGGAGGCTCAAATCAAACAGCTTTTAATGCCATACTTCTGCAACAACGGTCAGAGTCCTGATTCTTAAGTAGCCAGTCCTGGATGGCTTCAGACTTAATTGATTGCAGACAATCCCACAGCTCCATTAGGAGAAAAAGAAGTAACACATATATATCCCAAAGCAGCTGTGCTCCCGACTCCTGCTGAGATGGCTCCCAAGCAAGATGTTCTGCACTAGACGAAGCAAACATCTAAATTGCTTTAAAACAGAAATTCAACATAAAAGCCAGCATCTCAAACTTCTCTGCAACACACATTGTGCACCTCTTGCCTCTCCCACAGAGGACTCAGACAGCCTACCGACACATGATACAGTGTAAGCAAAGAGACTGAAGAGCTCCCTGAAATAACCTAATCAGGCTGGTCCCCTTTCAGCAGAGGATCCCACAGCAAGCTTAACCATCACTCTTTCTCTATGCCATTTCTGTTTATCTCCTTGGTATGCTGTTATTTCTTCCTTAACTGACCCATGCTTTGCCCCCAAGTTACACTTCATTATTTGCCCTAAGAACTGCTATAAAGATCTAAAAAAGCAGTGGCAAGGATTACAACTCCTAGCCAAATTCTAGTCAGATTAGAGAGTCTCAATCTTTTAGTCAAAGACTTAAAAAACTGATTTTACTGCTTCAATGAGTGCTAGCAACAACTGAAGTCACCAGAGGGCACTAACACTTATCTAATGACAAATGCACTCTTCAATTAGGAAGGTTGATAATTACATCCACATCATCATGTATATTTTATCTGGATTGAACTTCAGCCAGCCTGTTTTAATCCACGTTCAAATCTCAACTGCATGCTGATGAGGCACCGAGCTACGTTAATTGCTGTGGGTCACACTTGCAACATGTGGGGAAGTCTTTGAGACTCCTCAGATAGAGCAGAGAAAACAGAGCAGGCACATGCCTCTCCCAGATCACCCGCAATCTAAAGCTTACAATGCCTATTAAACGTATTTGCATGTAGACATATTAAAAAAAATCTGAAATAAGCACGGAGAACAGATCAAAAGACCCACACCTCAAATAAACAAAACAAACTAGTATTCTTAAGAGTCTACACCAAGATGAATCCTGCTGTAGGGGACCCCAAGCACTATTTGCCTTCAAAGGAAGAAAAAAAGAGGCGGCTTTCAATTTAACCATTGAGCAGCAACAGATGCACTGCTCTCTCAATTTTGGCATCACATCAACTGCCACATAACAAAAGAGTGCGGATTTGTTTTTACAACTGAGAAATAAGCAAGTTTTTAAATCACAAAGATCTGTCATACGTAGAGCTGACAAGAGCATTTCTTGACATTTGGACAAAGAAACTCTTCAGCTTCCCAGCGTTGGAAAGCTACACCCTGAGATCTTCAGTAACAGGAAACTTCAACTTGTGGGTGCACCTGATAGAGGTACAAATAGCCAGAACACAGCCTGATAAGTGCAGCCCTACAGAACTAAGGGCAGAACTTGTGGGATCTGCATGGTACAATGCTTCTTTATCCCAGCACTACTGCCCTGCAGTTCCAACTACACAGCCGTTCTTGTAGTTGGAACATAAGACAACATGGATGGGGAAGCAAGGGGAAATCCTGTCCTTACAGAAAGGGGTACAGTAAGCATCCATCAGCTCTCCGTGTTACATCTGTGGAAAAAGATGTGCTGATAATAAATACAGGACAGCAAAGATTCTGACAGCATTCTCAAGACACCTCCATGAGATGAAGGAAGATACCATTTGTGCCACGGAACAGCTTACAATCCATCTCAAAGCCTTCAAGAAAGTTAGACAAGACCAGTTATGACTATTAGAGCATGACAAACCTCAGATTTACTTCAGGAAAACTGAATTTCAAAGTATTTAGCACCAGCCTAGTGGATTTCCCAGTATTTCATTTTGTTATTGGTTTTTCTAACCAAACTGTCATATAAATGAAAACACCAGTGGTCAGCCAGCAAGCACAATCAGTGACTGCCATTTAGACTACACTAACTTGAAAGAATCACAGCAGGAAGCTCTGATGTTCTGAACATACCACATGAACAAACACATCCTCCCCTTCTGGAATTTTGGCCACCTTCACATTTTCCCCCCCATCTTCTCTGCTTTCCATAGCTCCTCTGGCTGCACAAAGCTGCTGCCATCAGCTTGCAGTGCCTGGGCCGCCACTGGAGCAGCAGGAGCTGCAGTACCTCTGGCTGCTGTCTCGCTCCATCTCTGGTTGCAGATGTCCTCTTTCTGCTTGGCAGAATACAGGATGATACCAGTTTGACCACAGGCACGGTTCTAACGCCAGTTTCTTTGGAATCCTACACGATCTTTAAGGATCTTTGCAAGAGAAAAAAAATTGCAGTCACACATCTGCATGTATCAGCTAACTAAGCATGCAGAGCATCTATTTAAAACACCCAACTGTAACACTACGATTCTCTTGCTTCAGCAGTCTTCTAAGGTGATTAGTTCATAAACAGACAAACGTGAATCCCGCAGAGCCCTATTTCTGCAATAAATACTAGCCATGAATGCATATTAAGAAATTATTTCTACTGCAGCAGCTTCAAGTATCTAAATGTAAAGGTATTAACGCAAGTGTTTTCTTGTTGGTTTTAAAATGCATTTGTAAGTATCTCTTCTAACATTACCCCTCCCAAGGGCTGTAAAACAATATCCAAAGCAGGAATATACTATGCCTTTGATGTCTTACAGTTAGGCAAAACACAACTGCGCTCCCCACCCTTAGAGCAGGTTTTCAACTCAGCTTTATTTATTGAATGAAAGGAGGAGCCCAAATGACTCAGCTCCAGAGAAACAGAAAAGGAAAAGAAATCTCCAATTTCAATGGAGAGAAAATAAGGAAGAAAATAAGACAGAGGCGTGTCCTTATCAATTCTTTTAATATTCGAATTTATGTGAACCAGAGCATTAGCACACCAAGATCAGAAGCTTTCTGGAGCCTCAGAGTTGTCTATCTTTCTGTAGTAATTTTTTAACATCTAAGTTCACACATGTAGCCAAAGTTAGGGAATTAGCTGTACATCTTCATGTTGCTTACTGGTGCTGAGCAGAACCGTGATCAGTAACATACCCACATCGAGGGATTCTGGACTATACAGTCACCAGCAAGATAAGCGTAGAAAAACAAAATCACTCTCCAAACCTTTTGCACAAAAGCAGGACTATCAGCAGGAAAACACCACCACATACACTAAACACAATGAGCTCATCAAGAGTCTCCTCACCCCATGAACTGAGGAATCCAGCTCCTCCTCAAAATGCAGGCAAAGTACCAGTTAGAGTATTTCACAAGATGGGCAACAGACTCCAAGTGACTGCTGCACATCTTATCTTCCGCACGTATTTACAAGTGACTGCCCTTCCCCTCACTCAGACATGCACCTGAGCGTTTCTGTGCAGAATAATACCAGCTCCGGTGGTAGGAGTATTAGAGCTCAGATCAGCAGGAGCATTTTTTTAACCCACGCTCTAAACGCAGATGTCACCAGAGGGCACTCTTTCAATTCAAGTGACCTAGCTTAGCAAACTTCTGAGCGCGACTACAGACAACCCACATCCAGGGATATACAGAGAAAATAATCGTTTTCTGGGGGTGCAAATCTCTTGCAGAAGCAAAACCAAATACAAACGAAACATAGATATTTATCCCAGAAAGAAAGTATTTCAGAGTAGCCAGAATGCTAGGATTACAAGCCATTATCAACCCCTGAACACCAGCTGGTATCGATTCATTCAAACAGCTTTGGCACCTGTGTGGAACGTGTCAGTTTACAGAAGCAGGACCCAAGCCAGGGGAGATTATGCAGAGATGCCTACGGATGTCCTAAGAGTATCTTATCACAGCTTCTGAACCTTACAATAAGACATGAAAAAAACAAACACATGTACATCATCAAGAGAAAGCTTTGGGGAACAACGTATTTCTTTACTGTTTGCTCTTCTGTATTAGATGCTGCTTTAGGTGCTAAGAATTAGACCATTTGCAATAAGACAACAGAAAGGTATCAGCAAAATCAGTAGTAAGGTCCATGTATTATTTCTAAGGGCCTCCTGAGATGTAAAAAAGATTTAAGAAGCCAACCTGTTGAGTTGCAATTCATTAAGAAATGTACACAACCACAGGAAAACACAATAGGTCTATGAACGAACAAGGGTTGCAAACCTCTTCTGATGTGAAAAGTAGCATTCGTTTTGTTTAGAAATGAAACACCACCACAACATCACTAAAACCAAACCAGATTCAGAGGCAGACAACGGTTAAGAAAAACACTGTGGTGCAGCCCATGGCAACTGACAGCCTTGAAAAATGACCAAAAACCATAGGCCCACAAAACATACTCTGCCTGCTTATGCACCTATCCCATTTGGAGAAGTCTTTTTATCCTTCATCATAGAATGGGCTGGGTTGAAAAGGACCACAGTGATCATCCAGTTCCAACCCCCTGCTATGTGCAGGGTTGCCAACCACCAGACCAGGCTGCTCAGAGCCACATCCAGCCTGGCCTTGAATGCCTGCAGGGGCATCCACAACCTCCGTGGGCAACCTGCTCCAGTGTGTCACCATCCCTTGAGTGAAAAACGTGTAGCCCCTTAGTTTAGCATAGGAATAGAAGCGGTGATAGAAAAATCCACCAGAGGTCTGCATAAAGGCACCTTTTGTCAGCACGGGGATCTGTGAAAGAAACACATCCACCCCATTTTGCCAGGCAGGAGCCACCGTTACACACACGGGTGGCAGTTAAACCAACACCTATCGCCGGCACTCATCTTGCTTTGATCCACGTATGCCATTGATCTTCCAGCACCAGCCGCCAGGAACACGACACGCCGAACATTCCAGCTGTCAAACAAGCAGCACCTATTTGCCTGCTCTCCCGAGCAGCTGCCTATCCGCCTCAAGGCGCTCCCGGCTCTCCGAACTTCCCCCGCCTGCTGGAAAACCATCGCGCGTGTCGCCCGGCACCCCGCACGGCCCCCACACCCCACACGTCACGCTCACTCGGCCGTCCCCGATACCGGCATCCCGGCACGCCACCGCACGCCTCGCGGCGATAAGCCCCGGCAGCCCGCTCCCCGCACGGCGGCAGGCCACGACCTGCTGCTCGGGGCCCTGGATGGAGGAAAATAAGAATTAAAAAGACGAGAGAGAGGAGACGCTCCGGCGCGGCGCTCAGCCCCGCATCCCTCCATCTTGCGGCCCCGCACGCGCGCGCTCCCGCACCCACCCCTGGCGCGCTGACAGGGGAGGGGGCGCCGCGGGGCCCGGCCCAGCGCCGCGGATGGCGCCCGCCGCCGCGGAGGGGAGGCGGCCGCAGGTGGGTGCCGGCCGCACGGAGCCGGCCCGCGGCGGGACCGAGACCCTCCCCGGATCTGGGAGGGGACCCGGCGCTCCAATCCCCGGCCGGCGGTACTGCGGGGCCCGGCGTGCCGGCCGGCCGAAGCCTCCTTTTTCTCCTCCTCCGGACAATAAGCCCGCCGCGCCGCGCAGCGCCTGCCTCACCTGCGAGACGGCGACGAGCGAGGAGCGGGGGCGGGCGGGAAAGGCGCTCCGGCTGCCGGCCTGCGCTCGCCGTGCTCAGCGCCGCTCACCCCCAGCTCGCTGAGGGGCGGCCGGCGGCCCCTCCACACGCGCGCGCTCCCCCCCTACACACACACCACACATACATACACACACACACACACTCTCACACACACACACGCGCGCGCGGGGGCGGGGGGAGCCCCGCCGGCGCCGCCCGCGCATGCGCGATGAGCGCTCCCGGCCCGCCTCCTCCCGTGCGCACGCGCGGCACAACGGCGGGGCGCGCGCCCCCTCCTCACTCACCGCCGCTTATCGGGTCGGGCGGCGTCCCGCTGAGGGCAGCACCGCCCGCCCGCCGCCTCAACCCCTTCACGGGGGCTGTGGGCAGCCAAGGCGGCTTCGTCCGTTCCGGTGCTAACCGCTGTCCCGAGCTCCTCGCAAATCCCCACGAGGGAAAGAGCCCGAAGCGCTTCTTGTGGAGGCTGCTCTGCCGGTTAGAGGTGGACTCGCAAAGAAGAAAAAAAAAAAAAAGCAGTGGTTTTAACACAGAAGTTGACACAATTTAAAAGCAACGCAATACACGGCCTTCCTATAATCTTCTGCTGCACCCGTCGCCGTTAAGAAATGATGAGCGTTGAGAGGAAAAACGGGGCCTTGGCTCTCTTTGCATCACCTCAGGAGTGAAAGCCTTCAGAAAACCACCGGGTTTTGCAAGAACTGCCATGAAGTGCAAGCACAGCCGCCATGGAGACTGGGCCTGGCATCGCCCGCTTTCCCACTTACACCCCTGCCAGCAAGGCTCCAGCCCCAGCCAGTTATTGCAGTAATTAATAGCCGGCACTCACACGCAGTCAGAACGCTGTACAAACAACACCTAACCTCATTACATCGTGAATGGCCCTGTTGTCATCCCGCCGTGGAACCGAGACCGTTACTGCTTCCTCCACATCCCTGCTGGCACAGTGGGCGATCCGGAGTTGCAGATAGCACCTGATAGAGAGCACAAAGACCAGGGTCCTGAGCATATCTGAGCAGTCCAGATGAAATGAAGGCTGCCTACGAGGAGAATACGCTCTCCTCCTGTGTACTTGTCTTGAAACAGGATAAATGAAAGGAAAACAAAGCGCCGAACACCATCCTTCCACAGTTTGGTCTACCGGTGAATGGAAAGAATGCGAATGGAAAGAATGCTTCACCAGCTTTGGAACCTCAATTATGTTTAACACTGAAATAAAGGAAGATTCGAGAAAGATAAGAATGTATTTTTAAAAAAGGAAAGCGTAGACGCTTCAGAAAGGGGAAGCAAAGGTAAATTTGCAGTAAGCAATTCTCCTTCTCTAAAGCAGGAGGTAGATTAATGTCTGATAGAATAAGCTTCTCAGTACTCAGTACCTAAGTGGTGGATACAGGGGGCTGGCAACACAAATTCTGAAAGACACTGTTCAGATCTTTCATCAAATCTTTCCAAAAAAGCTTCACAGTGGGTTGTGAGGAAAGAAAAACAACAAAGCATGGACCAAAAACTAAAAGAGATGAAACAGGAGAACAAACGGACATTTAAAATGAGAGTGAAAAGCCAAAACAGCAGAGTGTATGTAAGATTTTGTGAACATGTGTTGTAAGCGCCCTTGCAAAGAGCTGTACAAAAGAAAAAAAAAAACACTTGTAGGGGGCACGAGAGCATGGGACAGATGCAGAAGATACTCAGGGCGAACCAACTGAGCAGGTAGGCAATACAGTAAGAAATTCAGTACTGATAAATAATCATCAGTACAACAGAATAGATACTGGGGGAAATAAATCTGATCATACGTCTAAATTAAAGGGGATAGGTTGAGAAATGAAGGCATCTTAAACAGAAATTAAGTAGAAATTTCTCCTCAGTATATGTATGCAGTCATACAAACAACATGCCAAGAGATGGACATGTTGGATGCCATGTCATCATTTTGTGCCAAGAAGATTTTTAAATGAGGAGTAGTAAAGAGAAGTGATGAGAGGAAAATGTAGGTTCTAACTGAAGATATATTTGTCTGTAGAACCAAAATGGCCAATTCTACCAAAGTGCTGAAACACCAGTTTTACACTGAAGCCCCATCCTTAGTTAGGTGCTTTTCCTCTGAGATTCCTCAATCTTTTCCAAGATACCATCTTCCAGTATCCAGGCACCCATTCTGTACACTGAACTGATGCTCCTTATTATTTTATAGGGACAGTTCTTCCGCATTATATTTAGTATTGCATTTAAAATGTGTTATTAGTTGAACACTGCAGCTGTGCTGTTAAACATTCAAATCACAGGAAGCATCGTAAAGAGGAGATGACTAGATGAAAGCGTGTGGCAAAATAGCTGATTAGAATGAAGAAAGCTGCTGTCAAAAGTACAAGGAAACCGCTGCCACTTGTGAGTGGCAGACTGTTAGGGAATGTGTGCAGATGGTCAGTCCTGAACAAGCTTCTTTCATTCCAAATGAACGTGGCTGAAAATTTTACAGCCCGCAGGACATCACATTTGTCACTGCTGCTTTCATGTGAGAGAACAAAATTAGAAATGATGGTTGCCTGTCCATCCTTCCTGCATTTACATACTCTCTTGAATCGTTATTTAGTATAGATCTTAGAAGTTATTTTTAAGATGCTTTTATCCCAAATTTTATTAGTAATGATTATTTACATCATCTACTGCCTAAAAGAGAGTTGCGCTCCTCTGCGTGAGTGTAACAAACTCCACTGTAACTAGAAACCCCTCAAGCCAAGTAGGATATAAACATCTCCTTTCTGAAGGAGCAGCTTACATCTTCAACATCATCTACCCTCTGACATGTTGGAAATTTATCAGCATATTTCTAATTTTGCAGATGAAAAACACTTTTCCATTAGGCAATATAAAATGCCTGTGCTTCTATACATAAAATTTAATATGTTTGCAGGAGCAGCTGTAATAAAGCACTGAGACTGCAAGCCAGAGCGCTTGCTATAGCAAAACTTAAGTCTATAAAAATGTCAGTGGATTAAAGTCACTGCTTACTATATGTTCATTAACAGAAAATAGCACAAGCATCTTATATTAAAAATTCATAATGTCAGTTACTTTAACACAATTAGTTTTGCTTGTATAGGTTGCAATACAAACTGTTCTAAAAATCATAAGGAAAAAGAGAAATAACATTTGTTTCTAACAACGTCATGATGCAGACAAAGCTCTGGGATTATAGTTATCCATTACTATAAAATCAAATGAATTTAGTTACCTTTAAGACAAGATTCCTGAGTACTGCAGAAGAGATACTCCTTAATCTTAGTTTTGGTAACTAAGGATTGGAAAGAGCACAGCTTACATTGTGGCACTTAGTTAGCACTTCATTAATTACTAATTACATGGCACTAGATAAAGTTCTTCTAACGAGCTGTGAATCTGAAACCAGCCATTAACATATAAAGTTGTTAGTTAAAAATAGTTTGATATGAGATATCCCAAAAGATAATTGCTAAAGCATATTGTTCCCTTCAGGAATTAATAATATAGTAGAATATATTTTAATATTTCTAAACATTCCAATATAGTAGACAATGTTTACATAGCTTGTAATTCCTACTTTTTATGCTCATTCTTTGGGTAAGTCATTTCATGGGTTGATTTGCATTTAGTTCACACTACTGCAGGGTTAGAGATGCAAAAGAAATGAAAATACTGCTAAATTTACTTCAAATTTTATGAGAATTAAATTGGTTTGTTTTGTTTTCCTTTGGAAGTGAACAGTCATTTCTCAAGTCATTTCTCATCACTATGCAGCTGTGCTACCTGCCTCCTTAATTTCCTTGCTTCCTGATATGGCAGTGCTTAAGCATACAAATCTAGCTTTATAAATGCAGTGCTTTACATTGTACAAGTAAATTTTGGAGTTCTATTAAGACACACAGTCTTCAAAGCCCCCTCATATATATTCCTACTCTTTTGATCTGTCACTTTCTGGTGTCCTTGCTTTTGTAGTAGGTAAAGTAAGAGCCAGAACTGGATAAATGTAACATCTCTGGAACTATCATCATTTTCCTATTCCCTTAAAATGTTATATACTCATCTTTTTTTCCTAGCTTTTAATAAGTGGATGACATTCCTGCTTCAATCACAAGAAAATACAAGTTTCAGTTGCTTCAGTTAAACATGAAAGTAACCATAAGAAGTATTCTAATGGATAAAAACATCAGTCCTAGAGGAATCTGATTGTAATACACCCAACTAAGAGACCCAACGTTTAGAGTTTTCAGTTGGAGAAAGGAAATGCTAAAAGAATGTTTTACTGAAGAGTGTGTGGATGCTTCGTGGCTGCTCTAGTTCAGTACTTCAACAGATGCACTAATATCTGCCCCTAAAAGTACTGTGGTTAATGTTAGAGCACCTCCTTAGGAATTCATGTCTACTTGTTTCTGAGTTCAAGCAGTGATGAAAAGATGAGCTGGAGTCACAACCACAGCAGCTTGTACTGGTTGTTTTTCACATTTTTAAGATCACCATTTTTTAAAGAGTACATTAAAGCAGCAGCTTCTGAATTCTCCCAAGCACACGTGTGCATTTATATATATATACACACACATCCAAGCACATACACATGCTTTAAGAGGACTTCCTCTTCACATCTGCAAAGTATTGTTTTCCCAAGGTCAGCAGAAGTTCTTCCACTCCTCAGCAGTGAGGAGGCTGCATGCAGATAACATGTTATTTCCTAACTGCCCTATATGCAACTTATAGATGTTTCCACAGGAAGACAATACAGTTTTTCCTGTGTTGCCTTCCTATTCCCCAGATGTACAAAAGTCAGGTTCTTGGTTCATGTTAGAGTCCTAAGAGGAGTTGTTTGTGATGGGAATAACGCTGGTAGCATCAGGGAGGGAGCTGAGGCAAAGAATGGATTGGCAGCACAGAGGCTGAATAATGACATCCTTCTTTTTGTGTTTTCCTAGCATCCCTGTACATCACTGCAGACTGTATGTCATTAGAGACAATGCTTGCAAACTGCTTAATAGAAAGCAAATCCCTCCACATTTTTTTTTATGCTGTATAATATCTATCTAGACATTTTCCATAAAGAGTGGAGATGAATACCTATATGGTTTACACACAGAATGTAAGTAGCACAAACATGATGATTTACAACAGGTTTCAAAGACCATCTGATGGGAAAAGATCCCAAATATGGACAACAGCAACTGTTAATTGAAACTAGTCATATTTCATCTGTGTAAACAAAGTAATGATCACGTCTGCTACAAGCCTTCAAGAGATTTATCTTCCAGGCTCCCTAATATGGATACATCTGTCCCTTTCTTAAATCCCATGTTCTTGCCATCTGCTCCAAGATGCTTTTTTCAACCCCAAGCAGTGATTAAACAGCAATTTGGAGAAGAAATAAGTATTTTTTTTTAACCAAAATGTTGAATAACTAAAAAGAAGTTTAAAAAAAAAAAACCAAAAAACAAAAACAACCACAACATAAAACCATATCCCTCTTGGATCTCCATTGATTCTGTTACATGAAGTGTTATTAGACAGATACTCAAAGTTTAATGTAATGTTTACATCTGACCATACAATAGGAGACATCACACCCACCGATTCTATGTAGTTTCATTATAGAGAGTAATAAATTAGCAGCAGATTAAGTTAATGCCATTTAGCTAATAAGCCAAAATATGATTAAGAGGTAACTTAACACAGGCAAATAAAGAAGTGCCCCTCTTTAAAAGGTAAGAAACTTCCTAGAGTTCTTTACTTTTACAGTAGAAAGTAGCAAGTTATGCTCCTGCATGCTTACCTCTCCATGTTCTGGATTGTAGAGGGTGGAAGAAAGAGATGTAGCTCTCTCTTTTCTGCATGAGAAGAACCAAGAAGTGCAGTTGGGTAGATTCTGTCTTGCCTTGTGGGCAAAACCACAGCCCTCCTGGTCCTCGTGTGGGTCATGTAAATTAGGGAAGCTCTTTATTTTACATCCGTCATTCACTGCAGTCACGCAAGGATCAGTCATGGTCCATCTTTTATTGCTCATTAGATGCCATGAAATCTGTGTAAACTGCTAGAGATCTGTCAAGCATTTTGTGACTTGTTAAGATAACAGTGCAGGGCAGTGATAGTACTGCCATAAATACACCAAAAAATTGAACTTGTCCTTTCACTGTAAGTTCCTCATTTAAAAAAAAATTTTTTTTTTAGATTGCTTCTTCTTCCTGTATACAAGAAATCATGGATTTCACCTCATTATTCCCTTGAACTTCACAGAAGGTAACCAGACTCCATATTTATGTTTCTTAGCCTTTGCTCTCTTGGCTGGTTTGCTACGCTCCTGATATCCTCTGCCGTTCTAATTGTTACTGCTTACAAACATGGGGAAATAAATAAGTTTGGTTTTGTTGGTTTTTTTTTTGCACTGTGAAACAATGCAGTGTCTTTTCAAAAATAATAAAAAGCAAAATCTAAAATGTCCCTTTTTTAATCCAAAACTAATAATCCTTGTCTGAAAAGAGTATTACATCTGGTAGCCTAAGTAGCTGAAGATCCATTGAGGGCCTGGTCATTTATTAGTAAAGAGCATTTCAGAGAGGGATGTGGATGGCTCACCTGTTCAGCTTTATATTTAATAAGTACCAATGCTTCAGTTACTTTGAGCAAGTAGAATAGATTGTTTTATAGGCAGTATTTTCAGAATTACTTACATAAACATTCCAGGGAATGCTTTTGGGATGAGCAAAAGGGCAAGACATCATGTTTTGTAGTCTTGTGCTGGTAGGTCTTATATGCTGGTAATCTCTTCAGCAACATTTGATAATGCTGTAATATTTCTTTGAGAACATTGCTACATGTAAAGTGGCTTGTCAGGAGCTGAAGTTTGGTGTTGCAAAGGACACTGATGATATACTCTTATATGAAAATTAGAAACCCGGGTTGTAATACAATTTTAGATTCTCATTTGCAGGTGAAAAAAAAAAAAAAAGAGGTAGAGATAATGTCTCAGACACTCCCTTGTTTTCCAAGTTCTCCCATTTTTGTTGTGCATGAGGCATTATCAATATGAACAAGTTTAGTTACAGAAGCAGGACATGCAGGGGATGCTGAAGGTTAGGACTTAGTAAACAACATTCAAGATCATTTGCAGTAAAAGAAAAAAATGAAACAACATTTAGTAAAAGACCTGAAGGTTTCAATATTCTTTACCAGAGCTGTCTTAGAAACCTGAATTCTAGGTCTGAATTCTCTGCTAAACCATGAAACAGTTTTCATACCAGTACAAATACTATGGGGAATGTAGAGACATCTCAAACTTTCACTTAAAACCAAAAAAAAAGAAGAATCATGCTACTGTCACTGCCCTATAACATCACTGCTGAGAATCACTTTAAAATATATCCTTAAAGTAAATAAAAAGTCAGTCTCTATGGAGGCAAGGCTTGTTTCATGAGAAAAATCATCTGACATGTAGCACTTGGACTGGAAGGTCTAATGTTTATAAATGTGTCTCAGCTGGAGACAGCTGCTGAACTTTTGAAATTTCGAAGAGATTCTTCCTGTATACTCTGGAAAGGCTTCAAAGTACAACTCAACAAGCAAATTCAAGAAATACAATGGGTGTTTTTTAGCAAGTGTTCACCTCAACTACTGCTCTATGCCACGGAATATCAGGAAAAAACCCACATGCCCGAGAATCAGAGGAACATTACATCTCACAAAAAATGCACATCCATTTTAAATCAGCCTTTGAGAGTTGCATGAGAAAATACTTTGACAACAATCATTCTAAAGTGATGGTGAATTTGAGTATTTTATTCTGTACTACAGCTCATCACATCGCCCTTGCCAACACACTAACTGAACACCTCTCAGCATGTTACAGACAACAAAAATTTGACAGATTTATTATCTTGTTCTTTCCCTGGAGGAGAGCCGTAAATAAGCTAGCTTGTTTTGTTACTCTTTGTCTTTTAGATATAGCTACAGGTGCTTTTAGTTTTCACCAGTGAAGATAAAGTGTAGTGAGAAATTAGCAAGTTTCACAATGGTCTTTAATTCACACAGGAATTCCTTCTAAGGACTCACCTTGTCTTTCCCTCTCTTCTGCCTAGATTAAATTTATATAATCACATAGCTGTATCATCTATGGCAGAAAGATCCTTTGTGACTAATGAACATGGTAAATTTTGCTTCCAGACTTGATGTTTTCATAGAGAAATACTGAGCTTAGATCACTGAGTAATTTCAGCTCAGAATGAATACATTTAATATAATATTTTAACGATGCAATATTCTGCAGTAAGGCAATGCAGAGAAAGTTTGATGTACTCCTCATTACTCACTCCGTTCGTGTTGCATCCATTTTTTTTTAATAGTTGGCATTTCAGAGCTACTATTCATTACACTGTTGCTTGTCATATGTAATAGCCTCCATTCTCTCTGTCTGATAATTTACAAGCTACAGTCCAAATCTCCCTGACAGGGAGAAGGCTGCCAGAACTGAATGCAAGTTGTATTTGGGATTCACAAATAGTTATTATCCACATACGATTAATAATTCATGAACCTTGGATAGCTTTTGGATGCCAGTTAGCCAATGGCACTAAAAATAGCTGGGTAAAGGGAAGAGCTTTGGGGCTGTCCATGGAGGTCAAGACATCATGCTGAGCACAAAAAGAGGTCACATAGAACAGGCAAGACACACGTACTATTTTTGTGAGTGTGCTTGTATAATGATAGAGGAATGAATAGGAAGGCACAGGCTGCCCAAGGAGGCTGTGGATGCCCCGTCCCTGCAAGCATTCAAGGCCAGGCTGGATGTGGCTCTGGGCAGCCTGGTCTGCTGGTTGGCGACCCTGCACATAGCAGGGGGGTTGAAATTAGATGATCAGTTTGGTCCTTTTCAACCTAGGCCATGCCGTGATTCTGTGATTCTATGAGATGTCTTTGCATGGGTGGAAAATACAACAGTTTCTCATACCTGGACAATCATGACTTCAACATGCTATCCTAGCAATCTGAATTTGGGAAGTCTAAATCAAGAGCATCTCAGATGACTTTTCTGGAGATAAGAGAAACGCAATGCAATGCAGAATTTTAGGAGGGAGCTTTCAGAAGATGGACTTAAAATCAAGCATGAGGTGGACTTCAGTTATGGGCATAGTCCAATAAAAATGGAATACTGCACAAGCACTATAGAACTAAACAAAACATATGGGGAAAAAAAAGCTAACAGAAAATACAATCGTATTTTCAGTAATAGATTCTTAGCTTAAATACTACTTTGCATTTTGGCTTCTGGCTTAATAAAATAATAAATAAAAGAGGATTGGAAAGAAGAATCTAAAAGAACTACAAGAACAACACGGTAAGAGAAGACTGTGAAACAAGAGAAATGAAAACTAGTATATCAAAGTGCTTTGACCTACAGGTGAGAATGACACACAACTATCCTATCTGCATTATCACCATCCAGTGATGTGCCACGTTACTGCAAAGTGCCACTTCTTTGGCTCGAGGAACTCTGTGCTATAGGACGAATAGTTGAGCAGATGAAACAAATAGCTTAGAATATTTGTGTACAGATTAGACATGTGAAGTATAGTATGAGTACACATATAGTAACAACATGCTGACAGGGAGAACAACTGCAAGAATTAGTGCCAGTGATGCTTCACAGCATAAACTGATCACTGACAGGAGAAATTTCTCTCCTTTATATATTTTGCATAGAGTTCCGGTACACTGCCTTCTCTGTAGCATTAAATATGGGCTAGTGCTAGAGATAGAGAAGATCTTCAAGAATAACAGCCCTTGGTTCTGTTCCTTGTTTTTTATTACCAGTTATTTATAGCATATTATTAAAAAGTCAGACTGTACTGATTTTGTTTTGAGACAGAGAGAACAAATGTGCATATGTGGGATTTCTGCCATTGTGTATTTGGAAAATGAACCTTAAGAGAAAGTTGCTCTGTTTCTCCCTTCTATTTCTGAATCCTGTTTGAGATAAATGTTTTTGGTTTGGATTCACACAGGTGGGAAACATCTTTCAAGACCTTTCCGTTTCAATTTAATCTATTCCTTCTGATGGTTTCCTTCTATTCTATTAAGTAACTAGAGGCAGGTATTTAAACTAATTGCTGCACAATGAACCATGAGAAAAGGCAGCAGTTAGATGGATGCCTATAAGGCAGGAGGTTCAAAGGAGACTGACAGGATATTGCCCCGTTTGCAGCTCTTATCTGTCGAAAGCAGCAGAACAGAATTAGGGCAATTAGACCTACTAGCTGGTTTACTGACCTTTAAGAATAAAGGGAATAAAAATGCCAGTGTGTGATAAAGCAGGCAACACTTGTAAAACACCATCAGGGCATGCATAACAGCTCACAAAACATTCTTAAGAAAAATATAATTTTCCACTTCTGTTTTGTTAAGTAAGATATAAAGGGAGAGCACTACTGACAGCGATACAGAGTTAGCTTTTCAGGAAAGCACACAGGGCCAGACCTCGCCTCCTACATCTGCACATGTTTTCTGCTCTTCGGGCCCATGGAAACGGGCCAGGAAAATTAATTGGCAGAGAACTGTGTTATCTCTTCTGCATAGTTCCCATGTAGTGTCTCAGAGAAAGACCATGCAGCGAGGGAGCTGACAGGAAAAGCAGCCTGCTGGGGAAAACTGTCCTTGACTCCCACGGATCCCAGAGGATATTCCAGATTTCAGTGGGACATCTCTTTCTTGTTGATCTGAGACGATCTGAAGAACTCTGTCACTGAGATTTCCTTCTATAGCTGAAAAGCAAGGGTTCATGTGGGTGTCAGGTTTTTTACATACAGTGTAAGTTCTGGGCAGAAGCATGAATGCTGATGTAATGACAGCTTTCTTAAACTAAGAAGCAACAATAGGTTACTGCTTGCATACGAGGTCATCAGGCCTAGTATCAGCTGTATCAGCTGCCTCAGAAATATTGTAGAAGAGGATTTGATCTTGGAAAAGGGAGCCAAGGACATCATGAAGTGCTGGCTTGCTCCCACACAACCCACTCCTTCTCCTGCTACATGCCCCTCCCCTACCTTTTGTTTTAGGAACAGTACTCAAGGCTCTCAGTACTCAAAAAGGAAGGAGGATGTCTTTAGGAGATGCTCATCTTCCACTTTAATGTCTTATGAATGGAAAGCTATGATCCAACCTGCTGAATTACAGAAGAAATAACAGTCTATTTTCTTTTCAGATCCCCATTAAGTAAAAATGTACATCCTTCTTGTTGAGCGGAAAATCCCACGAAGCAGGAAAAAACAGTCTGGAGTTTGCACTGATAGATTACTTACAAGTGCCTCTCCAGTTGGGGTCTGCAAGGCACGTAGAAGGGTCAGAGCCCTCGTATTCTCAGCCCCTCGCCTCTCAAGGGAATTCTGCATCACTTCCATTAAGTGTCATTGGAGTCCTCTCCCCTCCTCCATCATTTCCTGCTCCCTCCACTTTCTTTACTGCTCCTGCAGCATGGCTCGCTAAGAAACTGTACTGCTGTTAGCTCCCTCCCATACGGCTGTGCACTAATCCCCCCTCCCACACATCCATGCAAAGAGGGGAGAATCTATAGATGTAGAAGAAAGGCCTTTCTGAGCCGTCTGCTATCTAGGTTACATCTGGCGAGCAAAAGGTGCAAAAGAATCATGCTAGGCAGCATTACTGCTTTCCTCCCTGTTCCTCACAACATCTGCAGTGCTCCCAAGTACCTGAATCTGCAAAGGAAGATTTCTGGGGGAATTTTAATACTGAGAGAGAGCTAATAATCACCTTTCTTCTTCACTTAGAATCTTAAGCTATTTTTCACACTATTTTTAATTATTGCTTCTGCTCCCTTGCCTGTTCTGTTTGGTCAAAAGAAGAGTCAAACCTGGAATTTACTGAAACGTGAAGGGAGGTAGAAAATCAAGTCACACAGTAACTTTCTGAAAAAAACCTTCTGTCTCTGTCTATTTACATTGAAGCTTTTTTTCACATCCTAAGGAAACATGTCAAGAAACATGCCATTTGTCAGCAGCTTGCGATAGCAGGCTGTCAGCTCACTGCCTAGCAACTCACACTGCATCGGGATACCCTGGCACTACATACACTGTCATGTCTCATTGCTTAATGCTCGCCTTGATGCTGTCTCACTCGCTAACAACATGTTACATCAGGTTCCTCACTTGGGAGATACTGAGCTGTGTTGGCTGGCCCAGTGAGCTCAGCTAATGACACCAATAGGAAAAGCAATATAATGGCTTATCTAAGTAGCAGATTTACTACGCCACCGAAGTCACAATGTATTGACACAGGATTTTACATTAAGCAGAAACTCAGCATTGGTGCAGCATGAGCATCAGGCTCCTTGAAATGTCAGAAAGCATTTTAAAACATATTGCTCGCAACCAGTTGCTGATTTTCTGTGAAATAAAACTATAATCTTTGAACTAGGAAAACAACAACAACAACCAAATGTATAAATTTTGCTTTACCCATGCAACAGTAGCTTGGTTGTGTGACTTGGTGATTAAGTGAGATGAATAGCATTTATACTATCTTCTAGGTAGAAAATCAGAGGTCTTAGCCTCCTCAGTGACAGCAAGACACACAGGGGATTTGGGCTCTCAGATGACTGCCACGTGCTACTGATTGTCATCTTGCAGGTGATGGCTTCCCCCTCCCAGGGCAGTCTGTCCTGCAAAGCTCCTGTTGTTATTTAGAGGAATTGGAGGAGCACAATTCTGTATTATTGAAAAACCTTTTAGAAGACATAAAAATCCCTTGACTTTGCTTCTATGACTTAAACTCACTAAAAACTAGCCAGATCTCAGAGATCACAAGAATGCTGATTTTGCAGGTGAAAGTCTTTGAAAAACTCCCTGTGCTGTTTGTAACACAGCTGTGGTAAGGCCTTGGATTCCCACAAGTATTTCAGTGAGATTTTTAGGGTTTTTTTTGGTTTTTTTTTTCACAAACCACTAATGCTTTTTTACATAGGTCATGGGTTTTGAACCACAATCTATAATGTAATACTGAAGAGATGACTTAAGTAAAAAGCACACCAAGTAAAATAGAGGTCTTCTCTCACTGCCTCTTTCGTAAGACATGAAAATCAAGAAAATTCCTCCACGCTTGTGGATTTTATGTACATATACACCATGGAATTGTCTCTGCTCACATACCTCTTAAATTGCCTGCACACTAACATACAAATGCAGAGAACCTTTCAAAAATGCACGCCTTAATGCAGTCAGTGTAGCTAGGGACATTATCGCATCTGAAAAATGGAAAACAAAATCTCCAGTTTGATGAGACTGATGGAATAAAGCAAAACAAGTTAAAACCAATACATGATTACAGAGGTAAAGCACTCACAGGAGAGAGTCTGTTCACAGCAGAGCCTAGCAGTCACTGAAGCCACCCTGCTGATCACCTCCATCACAAACAGAGCCCTTTTGCTGTTACAGCACAACTGGCTGCACACACATAGTGGACAGCTGAGCAGAGCAGGCAAACTGGTTTAGTTAATGCCCACAAAGCTCTGTGCAGAACTCTCAGCTGTGAGCAGTAATCACTAAAAATTTGTCATCGCTCAAAAATTAAAGCTCCTCCCAAAGAGCACATGAATGCATTCTCAGCGAGTCTCATTTATGCTTCTGTTACTTTGTGCATCTGGAGCAGTGTCATTAGTCATCAAGGCATCAAATATCCCTGACCAAGTGACAAATCCTGTGCATCAAAGGCAGAAGATTATCTGAAATAAGTGTTTCCACTGTACCTAACATACTACATAATACAATGGGCATAGAAAGCCAGATAATTCTTTAGAAGCCCCAAATCCACAGAATCCTAATTAGAAGGCATCATAGTGCTTTTGGAATTACCCAAATCACAGAATGGTTTGGGTTGCAAGGGACCTTACAGACCATCTAGTTCCAGCTCACCTGCTCTAAGCAGGGACACCTCCCTCCAGACCAAGTTGCATATATATATATTTTTTCTTCAATAAGCTCTATTTAATATAATAATTCTCCTGAACACCATGTACACAAGTAGATTTTCCACATGGAAAAAAAACAATCATTCTAATTTTTGTATCAATCAGAAGATAAAGAAAGTCAGTGAAGATGGTTTTATCGGATCCATTGCATTTAAGGATGCAACAAGGTAAATGTGTACACTTGGCTGGTTACGTCTCAGCTGAGGATTGGGTAACTGTTACAAAACAAATAAATACTAACAGGACCCTTGTGAGTGCAACTCCAGAAATCAATGCCCTGATTCTTTTAGGAAAGTGACACCATTATCTTCTGATGAACAAACAAAAAGGATATAAAAGAATTTTCATATTAAACAAAGAAGAAACTTGCAATGTTATTTTTACCAGCACACCCCTTCATTTGCCCTAGGAAGGTTTCAGTAAGAACCAAAACAGAAGTGTATACCTTACAGCATTTTATGCGCTTGGCACATCAGCAGCTCTGCAAACTCTATCTTCTACATCACTTTCCTGAAGCCTACTTATCCTAAAGTGCGTTAAAAGCATTTGCACAGATGCAGGAAAGTACTGTACATGTGATTCTTATGCTTAACTTTGACTAGAAAATATAGCAAATGTAGTAGTGCATGTTTTGTAGTCTTTGGAGCATGTCACATTTAACACTCAGTTACCTACCTGACTTTTTAATTGCAACATGTCTAGACAAAGACCAATGTTAATCACTGCATCTTTCTCTCACTACATTCTACGTACATTCATATAAATATCACTTGCACTCCTGGCAGACACATGTAGACATACACACAAATCACCACTTGCAGTACACTCTGTAGGCTGTCACTAACATGTCATTTTTTATCAGCATTATTTTCAAGTAAGGATGGAGTGATTCAAATAAGGGAGGTCGACATTCTCGAAAGATTATCCAGGAAAATATATTATCATTTGCCAGAAAATAAACGCAGAGACTACTTGGGCTTTAAGCAGAACTGTGTCACAGATCATTCATCATCATTTTGCTGACCCAGTTAATTTTCCAGTTCCATAAAAGCTAGTTTTTTTCTGTGCCTGTTTGTTGAACAGGCCAATCCAAGTTGACATGTCTCAGATTTGACCCAGCATTTCCATGGGTAGCTCATCATGCCATCTCTTTAGTCTCCCTTCCTCCTTGCTCAGACAAGCAGGGCATTGAGGAGGATTTTCTGCCTGGGAACACCTGGTCATGGCAGCGACTTGCTGCTAAGCAGGATGAGAGCACAACATTGGTCAGGCTCTGGCACAGCTGCCCAGGGAGGTGGTGGGGTCCCTGTCCCTGGAGGTGTTCGAGAACCACGGAGATGTGGCACTGAGGGAAGTGGTTAGTGGGCATGGTGGGGATGGTTTGATGGTTGGACTTGGGGATCTTACAGGCCTTTCCCAACTGTAATGATTCTATGATTCAAAGTCCAGTGGCAGCCTCTGTGCTCATCCTAGATACACTGGGCTCATCTCCAGAACATGCCACATTCCCCTGAGGGCAAACAGACTTGCCAGCAATGACTTGATTCCTTTTGCAGCAGGCAGCAGATTGGACCCAAGGAGCACATCACAGTTGTTTTAGCTGCAGCAACCCCAGGGGATCTGCAGGATGTGACAACATTCCAGCCTTTTCACTGCTTGCTCTTTACTACACCGGAGGAGAAATGAGGGTAATTCCCAGCTGTCTACACATCTCTACTTTTTTTCCAGGGCTCTCTTGACACCTGGAAAATCCTTTTACAGCCACACAGCTTTAGGACTGCTTGGTGATGTCCTGCAGCTCTGGGTCTCTGAGCTGGGCTTTTTCTGCTGAGCTCCAATTTCCACATCACACCTTTCCACGTGGCTTGGCTGGAAATGAAAAACGTGTACTCATGATGACAAAGAATCAAGGCTGGAATATCTGCTGTGGTCTGGAAAGCAATGTGACTCTACTTATGAGTGGCACAAGAATGACAGCACCAGCCTGTGATGAAGTGCTGTGCCAGTGGGTAAGAGATCAGACAAAGCTTTATTCCTGAGCAAAGGCTAATGTGTAAACACCAAGCTTTGGAGGCGAGTCTGGCCTTAAATGCATGTCCAGACCTGTGCTTAGAAGAGTGCAAACCCAGCTACGTGACTTCAGCAGGGTCAGGATGTGGCCATTAAAACTACAAAACAAAACAAAACAACACCCCAACAACAAGAAGAAAACCAGCCCAGTAAAAACAGCTGACGACTACTGGCTTCTTATTTTAGTGCTACCTATAAGAAAAGGGCAGAATGTGTCTTTGACTCCCTCTTTTGTTTTGTAAAGCTATAAAATTTTCCAAGATCTCCCTAAAATATCAGAAAAGAGAAATGCAATACCCTTAAGGTATGCAACAGAAAAGACCCATACTCCTGGCTGGGAGCAAGATCACATCTGAAGTCTTTGTGCTACTCCAATTTTTATCATGGCTAATAACTCAAATTTAGAAGGAATTTCCCACATCTTTTTCTTCCTCATATTGGTTAACGTGCTTCACCTAACTCAGGTTTCAGAGATAGCTGACTTTTAGAGATTTCCCAGGATCCATTCAGTTGTTAAAGTATTCAGACAATTGGGACTACGCTGTGTTTCACTCAGTAAGAAGAGAACAGAGTGGATTTTATACTATGTGGGTCACTCCCATGAGTTTCCCAGTTTGGATTAACCCAGATTTCAATGATTGCTTGCTTATTACAGAGAAAAGTAAGCGCAGTTCATGAATAACAGTAACAAAAACGTTACTCCGATTTCTCCTATATTTTAAAATCTAAATAAAAGCTTGAAAAAAATCAGGTTCAGATCTGTAAAGATGGAAAAGAAAACCAAAGCACCCCTGAGCATGATCGTGAAGTGGTCTTCCCTGGATCTCAGACCACGACAGGTGGTGGATCTGACAGCTTCTAACAGTGGGTAATCTCTAACTAGAAGAAGCACAAGGATTTCTTAAGTGCATAAGCCTTTTCAGAAAAATAAACTATAAATGCTTTAAACAAAAATTAGATAAAACAATGAAGAAGGGAATACGGAATCATAACACAGCAAGATTAGGCCTTCAGATGATCTTAAAGCTGTATAGTAACACAAGGGTTTTAACCTACTGTATCCTATTAGTCCCTTTTTAACTCTGCTGTGCAAATGCAATTGCAAATAGCCTCAGAAGATGTGCAGAGGTTCAAGGAACAAACCGGATTTTTGATTTGTAAAGAGGGATTTTTGTTTGGCCAGTTCTATAGTTGCTGTGCACTCTATTCCGGACTCACTGCTTACAGGAGGTAAATGTAATTTCATATAAAACCTGCATAATCTAAGAGACATCTGTGTTTGTACAGAGAAATTACGTGTTCAAACGATGAGAAGTGAAATGAACGCTTCATCATTAAGTATTTGCTGGACTTCTCACATGTTAAAACACTTGAGCAGAGCAGATTTGTTTATCCAATGTGCGACAGTGGCAGAAGTCACCTCCCCCATATAAGAGGTCCCACTGCTGGCTGCATGCACTGTGTGTGAGAAATGGCAGTCTGACAACCAGAGATATAGCCCAGGAGAGGTGAGAGAGGAATCTGATGAGTTATCTAGAAGTGATGAGGCTTTAAGATGAATAACACCTCAGAAAAATTTTCTTATTTACTGTGCATTTCTTAAAATCACTAACTTAAAAGCATAATTTATGCTCCTTATACATTAATATCTTATACATATTCACCTTTTCACCTTTCTGATCACAAGTTCAAATTGCTAGGGATGTTTAAAGGATGGACAAGAACTAGGAGAACTACAGTGTTTCTAGTTAAAAACACATACACAAAGGCAAGGATAGCTAAATAGAAGGAAAAGTTTTATTTGCAGTAATGTAAAAAAATATCCTAACACAAGAACAGGGATCAGTACAAGGGGCTCAGTGTAACGCCTGCCAAAAACAAGCAATTTGCAGTAATGTATTGCACTCACTACAAATTGGAAAGGAATTTAAGACCAAAATAAATGCATGAACGTACAGCTGGGAAATGCTCTATTTATGGTAGATAACATTTTTGTTGGGCATTTAAAAATGTTTACAAAGTAGAAGAGCAAAAAAATTTACTTTTTAACCATGTAAATAAATGAACAGGAATGAACTGAAATATAACTATTGAAATAGAACAGGGAGCACTTGTATCAAGGGTATAAATGAAGGATAAATAAAGGATAAAATATTACAGGGGATGCCTACTTTAAAAAAAAACAGACCTGATGCTCTTTCAAATGTGAGCGTGCAGCACTCATACTCCTAAGAGCAGATGTACCTTCACTGGGTTTGTAATAGCAGAACAAAAAGTCCCATATGTGCTCAGTTTAAACAGCACTCCCCAGATAGAAATGGTCAAACTGGTCTACAAACCTGCCTACAAAAGAGGATGCAGAAGATAATCCCAAGGAATTTGATTAAGTGCTTAAGAGCCTACAATCATTCAGGAGGTAATACATTACATTAATACAGGTATCAGAGTATTTATGTATTATGTAAACACTGTTAGCATAGAAAATTAAACAAGTTGATCAAATGCTAAAATGAGATGTCATTAAGATGATCTTGATGTTCACTGGATAAATTCACCGTCTGATTCATGTAAAAAAACATTCATAGTTCCACTATAACAAAGCCACCCGATTCTGACTGTTAGATTCTGAGGGCAATTGAGAAGACTTGTATAGGTTGTAGATGGTAGAGTCATTCTGGAACATCGTTGTAGACTGAAACCTATAAAATCTGTACCCACAATTCACTTTCTAGCCATTTAAATAGGGCATTTCAAAATTATATACAATAGAACTGAAAAAAATGTTATGGTCTAGAAAAGAAAGCCCAAAGAGCTCCATCAGTGCAAGCACACAAGTGTTGGGAACCATTCTGCAGGATTCCATGCTGCCCAGCACCTACCTAAAAATGAGGTTTCTATAATGTAGAACACTTCCTGCTATTCAGAAAAACCATCAAGAGGCTGCAAAAGGAGCTTCTGGTGACTTATGCTTCCCCATAGTAAAATCCAAAAGCTGCAGGAAAATACGTTTTTAGAAATATGACTCAATACTATTGTATCTTTCCAGAACATGAAGCAATATGACAAACTCAAGCATGAAATATGAAACGGCCAAAGCATATCAGAGCATGGGAAAATAACTCCTGATGAAGTTCTGGATTACACTGTTACAGGTAAGGGGGTAGAAGTAAAACAAACAAACAAACAAACACAAAATGACCTTCCATGATTGTTCTTCTATCTCAGGAACGGTGTCTCCTCCACTCCAAGGGAAAGGCAGAATAATAGGGGTTGGCCTACCTGCTTACTATGGTCTGTCTGCACATCCACTTGCATTTGAGATCTAACTGGTTACAGCCACTGTGCCATCCCCTTTTTATTAAAAGAATAAAATCTTCCTATGCCAGTACCACTCCCAACACCAGAATTGTTTGGCTAATTATTCACCCAGTGTACATACAAACTTCACGTTGCTGGGATGCTTTGTGATGAAATATGTGACTTGTCAACCCTTCATCTCCATAAAACTGATCCAGATGATCAAAGTATGACTCTTCTGAGTCCTGTGGGGAGCTCCCAGACTGCTTTTGCAGAGAGACGTGCTGCTCTTGTAGAGATGAATGCAGAGTGAGGAAAGCATGCAGCTTCTATTTTGGTAATAAGTGGTTCAGTAATGTGTGGTTTGATGGCGTATTTTTCACACCAGAGCAGCCCCACTGGGCACAAAGCTCAAAAGAAACAGTAGTGCAAGTCCTCAGAAAGAAAAAGTCAGGAAAATAAATACCACATTAGGCAGAGCAATTAAGTGGCTGCTATATATGTATTCTACTGCTATATGCTGAATAGGAATTGAGCAGCTAAAGAACATAAGTGTTCAGTTTTAAAAGCAGTCTTTCTTCGGTTGGAGTTATAATGGCATTTTTATAAATAGAAGTTCTGGTCTTTTAATGTTATTCCCATGGAGAGGTGCTAAACATATGCACCCCACATTGCAACTCTTCAACTTGGCCTCGAGTTTTAAACTGTATTCTTAAATATAAACAATAATAATGCTCCACTGAAAGCAGTTTTAAAGATCTATGTTCCACACCGTCTGCCTAAAGGAAGATGGGGAAATTAAAAACTGAAAGAGAGAAATATTTCAGTAATAAAAGCTACAGCAGAGCAGACAATAAATGGAGTGCAGCGTTTCAACTCTTTAAAGCTGCATCGTGTCGCAGTCTATTCAACTGCATATCAGCACAAACTTTACGTACAGCAAACACGTCCTTTGTGTGTCACAAAGTATGAATGTACACGTGAGAATCTCACATAGTTCTGTACCAAAAGCGCAGAAAAAATAAACTCTGAAAAACAATGTTATAGAATGCTTGCTCTGGAAAATTACTATCAGAGACAAAACAAATCCACGCCAGAACACAGCCCTGTGGCATTACAGTATCCCTCGGGCAAATGGGGAAAGATAACCCTTCACGCAGCCAGACTACCAACGCCGGCACACAGACCAACAGACATTCAGCAGAGTGTGGAAAGCATCGGTGATCCGTCAGGCCTCGAGCAGTCATGTGTAATAAAGCTCATCTGTTACAGGTACCTACCTGTGCTGCATAGCTAGGGACAGACAGTATTTTCTTATTGCTAAAAATACATCCTTCCCCTCTCCAAAATGACAGAAGTATAACTTTGCCTGACCTATTTTTCGTCCTTATTCATTCCGTGGAAATCTTGTAAAATTGACACCTAATTTCCAGGTGCTGTTGCTTAGCTTTCTAAATTATTAATAGGAGTGTAATAATTATCCCTTTTTATCATTACACGGTACAGCCAATAGATGCAAAGAGTGCAATCACATCACCACCCTCATATCTGAGCATGTTTACAATATCAGAAGATCCCTCTGCCATTGTTAATTAATACACTGTATTACAAAGATGCACTTTATGTTATGAACTAATGATATATTAAGCTGATCTAACATAATTGTGTCTGCAGAGATCCAGGGTAGAGCACAAAATTTGGTACATATTTGAAAAATATGGACCAAATTCTAGGATGCCTGCCATGGTAGCCACCATAGCTCTTTTCTCAAGTGACAAGTGATAGGACATGAGGAAAAGGCCTCAGGTTGTGCCAGGGGAGGTTCAGATCGGGTATTGGAAGAATTTCTTCACGGAGAGGGAAACCAAGCATTGGAACAGGCTGCCCAGGTCAGTGGGGAGGCCCAGTCCCTGAAGGCATTCAGGAGATGTGTAAACATGGCACTGGGGCACATGGGTTAGTGGTGGGATGCGGTACATTCGGTTGATGGTTGGACTCAGTGATCTGTAAGGTCTTTTCCAACCCAGGTGGTTCTGTGATTTGGTTCCTGCATTCAAGAGCAGTGTCAGGTGGAGCCAGAAGGCTTCAATGCGTGGGGTGCACTTTGTGTACCAATCCTGATGTGGGTTTAGAAAGAAGAAATGAGATGCGCAGAGAAGAAGTGAGACTGGTTATGGGGAGTGTAAGGGAACTACTGAGGAATGGAAAAACTGAACGTATCTTCTAAATGTTCAGAATTATTTCTTAAATGAAAACGGGGGATATTTCCATGTCACAGCATCTTTACAGCTATACTTGTACCAGCAAAGCTATGTCAGCAGAGTTTCCTATTAGCAACACAACCAACATGAGAGCTTTTCTGCTGTCCTGTCTCCCAAGTCCAATGCCAGACATCCTCATCTAGCCCTTCTGGCTGAGTGGGCTGAAGAAGTTCTGACTCACAGTTGTCCATCAGCATCTGCCAGCTGTGAGTTACACAGCTGGGCACACAAAGCAAATCCTGTGAGTGCTCTCATTTGCTTTGAACAAAGCTTCTAAACACTTTCATCAGCACTTTATATCACTCCACTGGACCTTGCCTCAAACGTGCTAGGGCACAGTATCTTCTGCCTGCAAATAAAGAGGGTTGCAGCCTCCATAACAAAAGCAGTAATAAGCCACAAGTGGACGCTAAAGTCACAACTGTTGGCAGTATGAATGTCTTGGCATGGCCTGATCAGTATCAGTCGAGGTAACAAAAGCACTTGCTGGTCAATAGTGGTGCATCTACACTTGTAACTTTTTCTGACACAGCTTTCAGCAGACGTTTGTAGTACCAAAGCTTGAGATCACAGCCCCTGCTGGATTTAGCTCTATCTGCTAGAGACGTTTTTGCTCCCAGAGCTGGGAGGTATAGAAATGTTCAGCCACCGTAACTAAATTCAACAGAGATTGTTAAATGGAGCTCCTCACTACCAGAATGCACATCTCACGAAGCTCAGCTCACTGATTTTACAAGGTGCTCATCCAGGGGGTGAGAAACAACCCACCTGCTGCCTTTGCTCTGCATCAGCCACCCTCTGGGAGAGAGGCAATGAAGACAAGTCAGGGCAGAAACCTCCTAAATGATCACTGCACACGTGGCCGACCTTCAAGAGATCAGGCTCTAGACCGAGCCAGCTGTGGGAAAATCAGGCATTTAGCAAAATACTAAGAAGATAAATCAGCATGAGATATGGGGAGTCTGGTTGCAGGTGGAAAACAGGGAACTGGAGCCCAGCTAAGAGATGGGACAAAGAACAACTAATGAGTACCAAGCAATCTGGACAACTGCTTTCGCCCTCCTGCTGCCCTGCCCATCTGCTTGGAATTTGTTTTCAAAATAAGCTCTATTTGCCCGATTCCTGTCCTGATCCAAACTCGCATATTGTGGATCTGGTGCTGTCACTCAAAATCTCTAACAAAAGAAATGCTGAATTGAGAAACAAAGAAAACTTCTTGTTTAACACACGCTGATAAATTTCCTTTAACTCATTCAGGTCTGGCTGGTTTATCACAGACATTTAAAGACAACAACGACGTTATATGACTAACTGTTACAAATGCATCACAAGTCCTGCCCGTGTCTGACATTTAAGTCCAAACAACCACACACTGTTGCAGAACCCACCCCCCCCAACCCCCATGAAATTCATTTACTGACCTCCCCTTCCAGAAGAATGAGGTCACCAGGATAATGAGCTCTCCACATCGATCTGTAAACAGCCTGATTCACTTTTTTTTTTTTTTTCTCTACGAAAGAGGAGGAAGTTATGAAAGGAGCAGCTTGAACAAAAAGGGCTTCAGCTCCACCCAGCGGTAACAAGGAGCTTTTCACGCCATCCCTCTTCCACCTGTGTGCTTGGGCATGTGCCGCTGGTACGGCGTGAGCTGTTATGGGGCTGAACAGCGATGTTGCCTTAGCTGCCTGTGCCTCTAAAAGATGAGGGTTAATCTTTACTCTGCATCAACCGTCACTATTCTTTTTTTGGTATTTGCAAAGACTGAACATTTCACTGCCTTCCAAATAACGTACCCAGAGAGGTTGTGGATGCCCCATCCCTGCAGGCATTCAAGCCCAGGCTGGATGTGGCTCTGGGCAGCCTGGTCTGCTGGTTAGTGACCCTGCACATAGCAGGCGGTTGGAACTGGATGAGCATTGTGCTCCTTTTCAACCCAGGCCATTCTATGATTCTATGACCCCCTCTAGATCTCGTGTCAGCAGCAATGTGGGGAATGTTGGTGGGGTGAAACTTCTCTATCTCCCACACGTGCATCTTAGCCAGGTTTGTTTGTTTTTTTTTTTTTCCTAACAAAGCACCACTTTCTGACATAACTCTTGGAACTACTTTTAGACTTGGGGATACTTTTAAGGAAGGTGTGAGTTTTCAAGGACAGAATAGCTCTTTAAATTAAGCTTACACTTTGAATGACAGGAATCTCAAGAAATTTAAAGTCAGTTCCTGCTTTTTTAGTTGATCAATAATTAAATAGTTCACAACATCTGACCTAATTAACGTTCAGATACACATCAGCAACTCTCAGGTGCTACAGCATGAACTTGTAACGTGTGAAGGCCTGGCAGATACCCTCCCTTCATCCATCCCAAAAAACTCAGCCTCACCATCAGCTGGATGCATTTTGCTTTTTGAGTAGCACTGAAACATCAATTTATGATTTCTGGGAGCAGGTTCTGGATTAGAAGGACTGCTCAGAAATGTAAAATTTTGGGAACCCTTATTCTCATCCCTCCCTGTGCCCTTCCTACTTCCCTCAGGTGCTCTCTGTTAACCTTTTGAATGTCTCATATTTACCTTTTAATTACTTCCATGTGAGAATTGTTACAGTGGTCATATTTACATTTTAATGTGTAGAATTTATCCATGGTTTTGAGATCCTAAATAGATGCAGTGTTTCTTTTTTTTATCTAAATAGTTCAAAACATGTGAAATCTGAAACATATTTTAAACAAATGTGTGCTGCATGTAAGCAAAATTGTCGTTTTTTCCTGTCTGACATTTTCAAACCTATTTGCCTCATCCATTCTCCTTTCTCTTTATCTCTCCCCTATGTACATATCTGCCTATATTTGTTTTCATTTTAATAGTATTTTCCACCACAAAACTGGTATGATATTTTTAGCTATCAAACTATATCACTTTCAGTAATTAAGGTTTGAAAATGATACACAAATAACATTAAAAAAAAACAGCCATCCTTTCTTCTCCCACGCAAAATCTAATTTACAAAACCAGTATTTCACACAGCTTCATAACAGCTATTTCATTTTTCAGCTCATCAGTGACAAAACCAGTTAAAGGTAGTTTTATACATATAGAATGACAAGTGGCACAATGCACTGAATAAGGCATCATTATGGTTTTACTTACAGGAGAAAGGGAAGCAGCTAATTCATGCAGGCTCTATTGCCCGGATAATAACATCAGTCTTTCATAGGGCAGAGCATGGAGGAAAGGGCTGCTGTGCAGGACAGGCAAAATGAGTCTACCTGAGGGAACCTAGCAGAGAATGTTGTGCTCTGGCTGTAGCCACAGAGCCCCCATCCCACACTGCTTCTGCCACCAGCAACACCGCAGGGAAGAGGCAGAATTGCCTTACTTTGAATTCAGCAGGCATCTCACCAAAACACCTCAAAGTGTGACACCTTGCTAGCACACGTCTGTGATGCTAAGGGAGTCTGGGAACCCCGTGCTTTGAAATAACACTCAGTCCTGAAAGAAATCTGTCTTGTTGCCTATACAGCATGGGTTTTCAGCTCTTACACTTGGAATCTGAGGCACTGCTGAGCAACGCCATGCTGCCAAGAACGTCTTCCACCCTTGTGCAGATAGGACATACTGCTAGACGAGCATCTTTCATTTCTCACAGCTAACATTCACATATGCAACAAAGTCAAGAGAATCGGCTTAAAAATGCTAAAAGTGCCTTTCCTGGGTGATTCAATCCCCAGTGACACCCTGCACCAGGACAAAGACGTGTAGCTGGGCGAGCAGCAGCCAGAATATGGCCCAGGGGACCTGAACGTGTTCCATGTCACCCATCCTTCCCTCTTCTGTATAACTTAGAGACACAGCATCTTTTGAAACAGCCCTAACCCTAACCTTTCTCTGCATATGTAATGAATTGCCTAGCAATTCTGAGAGAAAGAAAACACGAGAGCATTTTCTGCACGTTAATCAAATGTCTGGAGCAAACTGTGAGCAAAGCCAGCAGCAGCTCTGACAAAGCGTGACCCCGTTCTCCCTCAATCTGTGCTCATCTCCATACTTTTTGTGAAGTTATTGGTGGCTTAGGACTGTCTTATCAAATTAGAGCATTTTTATAATGCAGGATTTTTATTTCTTAAATGGAAAGTGTATATTTCCACCCATTAGAAATATGGCAGGAAAATTTCTAAAAAAGGGGTTGTTTTTACAGCCAGATGATCTTTTTTTTTATTCCCCCCCCCCCCCCCCCCCCAGATTTTCCTTTCCTATGTCATATAGCAAAGCCAGAAGATGACAGATATTTGTGTTCTTGTCTGTAGCCCAGGCCCCTTGTTTCTAGACTTTGATTAAACCATGGAACGGTTTGGGTTGGAAGGAACTTTTAAGACCACCTAGTTCCCACCCCCGCCCCACCTCCGCTGTAGAAGGGACACCTCCCACCAGACCAGGTTGCTTACAGCCCCATCCAGCCTGGTCTTGAATGCTTCCAGGGAAGGAGCATCCACAACCATCACTGGGCAACCTGTTCCAGTGTCTCACTGTTCTCACAATAAAGACTTTCTTCCTAATATCTAATCTAAATCTACCTTCTTCCAGCTTAAAACCATTTCCCCTTGTTCTATCACTACCTGCCCTTATAAAAAGTCCCTCCCAGCTTTCCTGGCTCCTTCAGGTACTGGAAGGTTGCTGTAAGGTCTCCTTGGAGCCTCCTGTTCTCCAGGCTGAAGAGCCCCAGCTCTCTCAGCCTATCCCTATTGGGAAGATGCCCCGGCCCTCTGAGCATCTTTGTGGCCCTACCTCTGGACCAGCTCCAATAGCTTCATGTCCTCCTTGTGTTGGAGATCTTGGCCAAATCTTGGCCAAATCCAGCCTGATGACACAGCTCCAAACACTGCTGTGATACTCGGAACTTTTTTTCAGAGAGAAAAAGAAATTCATAGCCTGTCACCTTCCAACAGTGACCAAAACCACAGTTCATATTTCACTTAAGTTCCACCAGGTCGATTAAGCCCTAGATAAAACAGGCATTAAGCTGTCAGACACATTACTATTAGGCCACAACAAACAAGCAAGAAAGAAAAGCAGGCTGTTACCAAAGTTAGCAGTAAAGCTGAGGGGCAGAAATGCTTTTGAGATATTTTCATGAAACATTAACCTTCAAACATAATTACTACAGTGCACTGAAATTGCACTTGAAGGCTGCATTGTTGAGGAGCATTGCGGTAAAACTGGCCTGCAGGGCAAGAACGTGGCAGGTAAACAAAAGCAGTATCTGTGCAGAGATAATGGGATACAGGTCAAAGCATTAAAAGTGTAGCTTTAGGGGATGGAGGTGCTGTTACCGACAGGAGATTTTCCCACTTTCCACATACCAGTAGAGGTGATGGTGACTTGTTTGACATTGCACAAACAGTAATCTTTGAAGACAGCCAATACCGAATCATAAGCTGAGCATAAAACTGATACAGTCCCCACTAAGATCTTGTAAATTTGAAACCATTTTATTATCTGGAAAAGTTATTAAGTTAGATTTACACTGGGAAGTTGAACATTTACATTTTGCCTTGGGTAAAAGGAATAAACGTCTCAGACTTTTTTGCCCTATTTTGCAGATTCATGAATTAAGAGCAAACAAAAGGTAATCATTCAAAATCTTCCACGGTTACAGGCTCTCTATATCCTGCCTGAATTATCTGTAAAATACAGAGGCCGAGACTATGCACTCTAAAAACGTGGCAAGAAGATGGGACAATGGCTGCTGTTTCCAGGTCACTGCATTACTCAGTGTGATACCCATCACAATCAGAGCACCACTTCTGGAAATAAGCCTTGGACCAGGCCACAGCTTCTATCACAGAAGGACATTAGGTTGTAGCGGGGATGTTTGGGAACACGGATGCGGCACAGAGCCAATGAAGGAGTCAGGAAATACTGACTTGCTGTGCAGCAGTGGGCAGGTCTCCTTCACTCAGTTTCTCCTACTGTAAAACAGAGCAATGAAGTTTGTTAAAGCTCCTTACCAACTTACTTTGCTCTGGAAATGGGAAGACTACATAAGCAGACAGAAATGCTTTTATTGTTCTAGAGAGAACATTACAGCTCTCTCTAACTTTCTACTGAATTAAATGTAACTGGGACTTCAGCTCATTATGGCTGAAGCTCTGTGCCAGACTGCAAGGACCCTTTGGATTTATCCACATCATCTCAGAAATCTTCATGCTCTGATGACTATGATAATTTTGTGCTTTAAAGCCACTAATGCTTCAGTCAGAGCTCAGCTCCGGGGATTTGATAGCACTATTGTCATTGGCATTCACCACTGCAGGGGGCTCTTCTGACTCCAGAGATGTGCGCATCAGGAAAGAGGCTGGTAGGAAAGGCTGGGAATCAGGAAAGTGCACATTTTACCTAATTTCTCACCTCTGCAGTTTGCAGAATGCATTCATGAGCAAGTTTTGCTACTGTGCTGATTTTCTGTTCCTGGCAAAGTGGGTACATCAGGAGAGAGACGGTGAATATAGCAAAGTCCTACGTGGAAGGCATTAAGTTGTAGCTCAGCATAATGGTAGGCCCCACAAAGTCTCTGCTAGGAAGATACTTTTGAAATCTTCAGATGCAGATAAACTTAATTCGGGATTGTTTTTGAGATGCTTGCCCAGTACACACTTTGGATTGAGCTGCAGAAGCCAGTCTTCACAGGATGGTGCACTGGAACTCACTGAAATAAGCTGATGATCATTCCCCAGACAATTAGCACCCTCCAAGATATTGCCCAAGGTGGTACAAAAACAATCTCTCTTCAAGCCTTGTTTCCAGCGAGTAAATAACTCAGCCCACGTGACAACACAGCTCCCATTCTTCTTAGCATTTCTGTTTACTTTAATCATGTGGGATAGGCTAAAATACCTGATATGGCTTACAAGTTACTTCCATCCCTGCAAAGGAGATGCAAATTGCTCAGTGTTCCCATGGCTCCAGAACGGTTTGCATGGTTGCAAACAAAACAACATTGATTTCTAAGCCCACTGTTTGTCTAGCTGATAGGCCAAGGCAGATTCCATCACGCATTTCTATGCAGTGAATTACAACACGCAAGCCCAATTAGATTCTTCTTTTCATATCTGCTTTTAATGGTTTCCTTCCTTTTTTCCCACTTGAGCCATTGTTCTTTTCATCCTAGACTTTAAAGCCACTCAGTTAACTTTGCAAGATATTCTGAGCCTTGTGTGTTTGAAGATGGCTCCCAAATTAGCACGTATGCTGTTTGTACCGAGGTCAGAAGAAACATCAAACAAAATTGCAGAACTGCAGATCACGTTTCAGCACGATCAACTACTTCCCTTTCCAGACAACTCTTACCTTGCAATGTGGGAGAACCTTCTGATCTTTGTTTTTAGCAATAGCATTCCAGGTTATCCCATATTGGTCCAAAGCTCTGCTAGATAGATCTACTGCATCTCTCTTACATGGAAAGACCCCAACTTCCTAACAAGAGACGTAGCCACTCCCCATCCACGGAAACACAGTTTTTACTCAGAGTCCCAGTGTTTGATCCTTAACTCGTTTGTTGGGTTGGAAACGTGCCACAGGAAATGAGGATACGTGTAAAAGAACACAATAAACTTTCAGAAATACAGTGCCTGGAGGCTACAGACTCAAGTATTACCATCTATTCTACCTCTCACGTCTTGAAAACTTTTTCCTGAGTTGCAAAGGCCCAGTACAAGGCGGTAGGTTGCACTCCTGGGACAAATGCTATTACACTTGTTTGTCAACTCTCCAGCCCAGCAAGTGTGCCTGTGCCAGAGAGCAGCTATTTCATCCATTTTCCCAGTTTTCAGCTCCACTCAGAATCCCTCCTTGCTGATATGAAGCAGAGATTAAAGATTCCTGATACTTTCCTTGCTGCCTGTAGCAGTGCAGAGTTTTATTACACCTCAATTCTGTCTGAACTTCAGGACTGGGAATGTGATCTTCTGTGGTTATCACTTTCCTTCACCTCCAAAGAGCAAGAAAATTTTTCTTCTTCACAAGATACCTACTCTGTTTTTTTCTTACACTTTCTTCCTTTTTTTGAGAAGATCCAGTAACAAGTTTTTTTATTTGTTCAATTTTGAAATGTATCACTTAGAGTCTACATTTCTTTGCATCTTTTCCCTAACAGTTCACCATCTTCCATTTTCCTTATTTGGAGGATATCTCCTCAAACATCATTAGAGAGCTTGGGAATAGATTTCAAGTTGGAGGAAAGGATGCGAGAAAGGAGGTCAGTTTGGGTATCAGGTATGTGTTGATTCCCAGAGAGCCTGTCTTGAGTCTTGCCCAAATTCAGAACGAATGAAAAACACGACATTATATGGCAGCTGTTTGACAGCCTAACATCTATCCTTCACCACAGTTCCTACTGGATGGACTTTTCAACAAAAACCTCCTGCTGCTGTGGGTTTACTTTGCTCTCCATGTGAGCAAGGACTGAAAATCCCAGCATGTTTTGTCCAGCTTAGGACTCACCCATGTTGAAATGAGGAAAGCTGGTTGCTATTGCTGTGCATGCACTCTTCATTTTAAGCTATTTATTTACAGTGTACTATTGTACAGCTATTAATCACTAGCTATTTTCCCTAATAAATATCAATTCTATCAGATAAAAGCATTTTAGACTAGCCAAGTGAGAGATTTGCTATTTACCAAGTCAGCATCTGCTTTGTCTGCTTTCTGTGTTCCCAGCACTTCAGTGAGACATAAATTAGTGGACAACTTGTGTGGGAAGTCTGTGTGGACTTTGTCACAATGACATATCTCGATATTGTCAAAGAGAGGATGGGAGTAAATTAGCAGAAATGGCCTGAGGCTTTCGGGAAAGATGAGCATTAGTGACAGCAATTCCTAGCATACTGCACTGCAAATGTTTTCCCTGAACCAGCTTGCTGATAACACTTGTACTCCTGTAGCTTCTGCACAAGTGTATTTACCCAAGATACTCAACATACCTGTTTTTCGTGCTGATAAGGGAGCAGTGGTTAAAGGAACACTTGTAGCAATGAGCATGTTCCTGTCACGTGTAGGATTCATTTATCAAATTCATTCAAAACTCATTCTAGAAGGAGCCCTTTGGATAGATGCGGCTCTTCTAAGCCAAAAAAAATGCAGTTGGAACCTGGAAAAATCAGAAAAGAACAGCCACATAGCCTGGTACCAGTACAGTGTGTACTCAGACAGCCAGTCATTATTTAAGTATTTAAAGACCAAAACTAAATGAAACATTGTGGAAGCTGGTGCAGTCTTAGTGATGATAATGCCAAGCTTCCCAAGGAGGAACCACAGCTAGGCTGAAATCATAGGTCCAAGATTTCCTCCCTGCAGATGCTGGGGTGACCTTTCCCTTGAGAAGGGCAGCCAGCTTGCCATGAACTGCACTGGGCCAGCTGTAAGTAGAGCAGATGTAACATCGTTGGACTCCTCCACGTTCAAAATCAGCTGATGTGAGACCTGCAAGCTGCCATTTGGATGAGTCCACCAGAGCTGCCCTTACCACCAAGCCCATCCTGCATGTGACCACAGTCATCTGCAACCATCCTACTGGATGGTATAAAATCTTCATTGTCAATATAAAATTTCAAACTATTTCATTGCATCCCGCTTTGTGTTGGTGGGGTCTGAATCCAAAGTACTGATTTGCTGACGGCCTGATAATCCCACAGTCAGCCCTACTACCTTTATGCCAAATTACAAATCACATAATTGAAGCAAAAGCCATTTTAATTGTTTAGGATAAGAAAAGGGCTAAAAAGGGAAAAAAAAAAAACCCAAAGTAGGAAGGCATGTATGAGAGAATGACATATATCCCACAGGCTTGCCCCAGTTAGAGAGAATAAATCTGTATCAGCATAGCAACACAATGGCTCCTCTGGATGCAGTCTCATTTCTATTCTTGAAATCCTTTGAAAATCCTGTTTGTTACCCAGGCAAAGCCATGCCTGGAGCTGGGACTGCCACGCAGCTCCTTTTAGGAATGACTGTAATTTACATTCAGGGTCCCAGCAATTAGTGGCTAATGAGATAACGTTAGTAGTTTCTGACTGCACTTGAAAAGCTAATGCCAGCAATGTAACCTTAAATGGCTTTTAACCCAGGATTTCTCATCTTCTGGGATAACTGATGCTCACTCCTCACGCTCCGAACACAGGAGCTCTGCTAACACTCAGTTTCTGTCACTAACCAGAACAGGAAATGCTTTGCATACAGGTGGGAGCATTAACGTTTGTGATATTATGCTAACTCTCTAGGGGACAGTCATTATGGCAAAAAAACACAATCTAGCCCTTCAGGAAAATTTCCTGGCAGCTGTTAGACCACCAACGCATTGGCAGAAGTCTCATAAAAACACGTCAGCCGTGATTGAACAGAGCATTCCTGTGCACGCAGTATTGAACGGCAAAAGGGACCCAGCACGTTGCCTCCTTCTATCTCTCCATTTTAGGAAGGCAGCTTACTCCAGCATCGCAGTTGTCAAGTCAGCAGTTGGGGCAGATGGACTTTCCTTTTTCAGCTCCGTATTTTGCCAAAGCCACGATCTGGAATCTGCCCACAGGGAATGGATTTCTTTCAAGAAAAGAAAAAAGCCCACAAAAAGCCACCCATGTTATTGAGGGAGTAGCAATTTCTCTGCCCTTCAATCAACCCCAAAAGAGATGCTGCATACTTTATAAGATTTTCTAGCTTTATTGGTTGCTGGAGCAAAGACTTTTTAAACACAGCCCTGTAAAGCACAGATCTTGGCATAGCAGGGAACTACCATTCACAGTTTCCCAGTGATGGAGAAAAATCTGAAAGACTGTGCTTCACTTAATTCCAGTTATAAGAGTTTTGATCGGATCTGAGTTCTTCAATGATTCCTGAGCCTAAAAAACATCCAGCAACATAAAACAGCAGTTTGTGGTGGTTTCTGGTGCTAACAGGAAAAAGGATACCAGTTCTCCTCTTTCATTGCCTTTCCCTTCAGGGGAGTCCTGAAGAGAGTCCTTTGAAAGTGTTAAAGGAACCAGCACATGCTGAGATTTTACTGGAGAGCAAAGCTTTGAACAGTGAACACGGACTGCTTAACCACACGTGAGATAAAGGGAAAAAAGGCACGCATGATTCGGAGGCACAAGTTTATGTGCACTGTGGGGCCAAAGGGGATGCTGCTGGTGCTCCCAGGTATTCCAGTGAAGTTGGAAGCAGAATTCCCTGACAAAAGAGAACTGAAATCCACCCATCACCTTTAAAAAGCCTTTACAAAGCAGCTTTTTGACCAGACGTTCCTGGCTAGTGTCCCCTGTAAGGACAATTCCTCCTTACAGAGACAACGCTGGCTCTGCAAATTGACTTTGTGCACAGAAGTCAGCTGCTGAATGCGCACAGGATGTCAGCCCAGCCAGCTGCCAAGCAGGGGAGCAGTGCCTGGGACTCCAGCAGGAAGGCTCACCCTCAAAGAAAGAGAAAACAGCAGCCAGCAAATCTCCCCTCCTTCCCCTAGCACTGTGTTCCAGATCAGGAGATGTCACGAGCTGTGTGACTCTCAGCAACTGTTTGATTACATGTATTAGTGTTATCTGTTTGTAAACGGGTCCATAATTCCAAAAATTGATTTTATCCCATGTGATTCTAAAGACTGGGAGAATATAAAAGAGTAGTGGGCTTAGGGAGGCAAAACATCCCTCCCATCAACATAAGAGCCGCTCCTACAGTAACAGTGCACAGACTGTTTTCAGGTAGGGTCCAGGATGAATAAATGCAGCTACCATTTAGCTGTAGCTCCTTCTCCTTCACTGCATGCAGGACTTCCTGCTTGCCAAGCAAATAAGAACTGCTCTCAACATCTGTATCCTGCTGTAAGCAGAAACCAGGAGAGCAGAGAGAAGGAACGAGAAGCATCATTCATCTCTGTACAGTTCATGTTTATTCTGCATTAGCTTCTGTCATCATCATTCTTCAGTGACAGTGCCAACAGCAGGCATTTGTCCCCCAAGATCCCTTTCTTCCCCTTATTAAGGTGACTGTCCTCAGGGTCATACAACAAAGCTAGAAGAACCTAGAGGTGTGGAGAACCTCTATCTTGAGGGCCCTGCTCCTGCCAGCTACACTGGAGCCTGCAGTTTTGATAGTAATTTCTCTCCTTCAGCCAAAGCTGCTCTGCTATTGAGCTGGGCTGACTCAGTATATTAGAAAATGGGTTCAGGTCCACAGAACTCACATTTCCAGTTGCATCAGCAGATTACATGTTCCCATGGAGCTTAGTACAGACAAGGTATTCATTCTCCTGCAAGAAGAACCGAGGGGAGCCAGGCTTCATGTCTACAAGCAAGTTATTTGATCCACCTCGAAGAGCAAAAAGCAGGAATTTAATACACGTTCTGGAGACATGAGGACATTTAATCTGTGGGACTATGAGAAAGGTGAAGGATGGCAATGCGAGATGGGTTGTAGTAAGAGTAAGGATTCTCTTCTCATGAGACTAATTATCTCAGCGTAAGCAAATTGGTATTCCACCTGCTAATGGATTTAAACAGCAGCTGCTGCTTACTTATGTACTTTATGCCAAATGCAGCACACATTCCTGTACAGAGGAAATCATCATCAAAGGTTTCACACTTGCATCCTTCAGGCAGGAGGAGGCTTAGGGGGGAGTTTCTTCAAAAGAATCTCCCAACTGGAGCAGGTAAACTACAGGAGTGCTGCAGAACCCCACACGTGTTGTCCAGAACATCTAGAAATGAGCGAAGAATTTGCACAATTACATAAGGGAGATTTGCACAGTCGAAGTATGGAGTCCATCCATGGCAGATCAGAATCTGACGCACAAAGAAGGATGTAACACTTCTCTCAGTTGCTTTGGGACAGACACAGAAAAGTCGGGACTTCCTATAGCTTCGGTTGCGTTTTCCTAGTGCCATCCCAACTCTTTGTACAGTGCTCCTGCTTTCCTTCAGCTTCCTCCCCCTGCTTCACCCAGCACACCCTCATGCTGCCTCCTCCCTCCTCCTAGCCCTGCCTTTCTCTGCTCGTCCTTCTCCCAGTTAGATTTTCAGCTCCCCCATCCCAAATCCACGACAGTAAGCACAATACTGAATGACAGCCCCACACCAAGTCTACATCCCATCTTACCCCTTGTCTCACGGGCCTCTGTCTGTCCACGTCTTGGCAGCTGGACCTGCCTTCCCCTGTGGGCACTGCTTGGAATGGCCACAGGAAAGCAGGAAACTCCTGGGTGAGTGCTGACAACATGGACAGGACATGGGTGTGGGAATTTACAGATGCATCTTCTTCAGTGATGTTGTTTGTGCTGCCCTCGTGCCCAGAAGCATGCTTGGGTTCTGTACCAACATGCAGGAGACAACTCTTGGCATGAAAAACTTACAGCCTAAGCAAGAACAAGGCAGAACATGTAGGGGACTCAAACAGAACAAAGTGCAAGGCCGGGGTGGAGGTAGACAGGAGCAGACAGAAGTTGGCTGTGTGCGTTTTGCAGGCTGCAAAGGGATGGAAAAACAGAGCAGCATGTAAAAAAAACCATTAAACATTATTGGCAATAATAGATTTGCAGATTTTACATTCAATAATGGTCTTTTTTTCTCTTACTATAACAAAATTTCACGTATAAATAAAAGGATAAATGCAGCACCTGACATAAACCTGTGACTAAACATTCCTCTATATACCTGCAGCTCTGGGCTGGTGCACGACAACCTGGAAAACAGGAATTGAGCAAGAAAAGAAATAGGACTGATCACATTTGCATTGCCAGTCGGAGAGGCAGAAACACGTTAATTAATTCCAGGTAACTCTTTTCATTGCTTCCTATTACACACAAAAACCCTGCCCCAGAGAAGCAGAGTGATTCTCCATCTCTCCACAGCCTGTCGCTCTCTCCCTCTGCAGCACCAGCTGCTTCCTGGCAGTGGGTGGCACACGAAGAGCAGAACTTGAAAGCAGCACATGTTTACTGAGTCCAAAGTGTTTAAAGTTAAAGTTTATTTGTATTCTTTGTAGGAATAGCAATAAAAGACCTCAAATGTATCTATATCTGTACATATTACAAGAACCTTCAAAAATTATTCACAGAACAAAAATAAATCTTCTTTAGAACAAACCCAGGCAATGAAATGCAGAAATGGATCTCAGAGACCAAACAGTCCAGTGCTACTAGCATAAAAATACGGCTTGAAAAAACAAGTTTATTACTTCTTAAGGTGTACTTTGTCGAAATAAAAAATAAATTATTTAGAGCTATCATTGCAAAACAGTTCTGTGTAATAACACTCTTATTAAGGCCCTTGAGACAGAAAATCTATTTTTACAGGTAGGATTCCTGGCAGCCATGACCTGCAATGATAAGCTCTCTCTCCTGGGAGCCAGCTGACTGTAGAGAAGGAAACACCTAAGAGCATCAGCCTAAATTTAACCCTTTTGCTCTGTCATGCTCAGCTGGATACCTGTGGCTGACCACACTAATGCAAGATTTTATTATTATTTACACTTAATGGTTCAACTCGGACAGGACTTGTTCTCCAGAAACGACACAGACATTTTTGCAGAACACAAGCAGAATTCATACATACACGGCAATCTGAGCACACAGACACTGCTGGCACACTCCACAGGCACTGCTGTAAAACCGACTGACTTCAATCATTGAGTTTGCAGATGAAGTTAAAAAGCTGGTGGTTAAAGAAAGCGTTAGAACATGAAATTAATATATGGTGAAAAAAAAAAAAAGCCTAAGCCAACCCAAAGCAACTGCAAGAACAGAGAGTAAAATCCATTTCTCTGATGGATGGATACAGAATTTATGACTGATACCCTTCACATTCTCTAACTAGAAGCATACACATCCCTTTCCATGCTGCTCTGGATCTCCTGCTCAGATTTATTCCACTGCAAATGAAAGCTGTAAGAAGTGGAGCTGTGTGAATCTGTGCTTTGACATGTAGCTGCCCATTTCCAGCACACCAGGGATATCACAGCTGGTACTTCTGGATGTGAAATCTGCCTATTTCCCTTACAAAAAGGTGAGAACACCTTGAGCTGCAAAGAATGGGCATTCACAGGACATGGCTGTGCTGGCCTGGGAAGTGTCCTAGAACAGCAATGAGTGACGGCCAACAAGGACTGAGATGGGGAGCTTTCCTGCCCCACACCTAGAAATACAGGAGTATTACTCTGACAGCTGATTACATTTTGTTACTTCAGCTGTTTCTAAATGACAGCAGCAGTTGCTCGCAATAGCATTAGCAAAGCCTGATCAATTTGCTGGATGTATGAACCACAGTCTATAATGCTTATCATCACATTTTTCCACTGTTTACCTTCTCACTCATTGCTGCAGAGACCCACTGGCTGTTAGTCATAGAAAGAATGAGATGGGGCCCAGCTGGGGTTCTTGTTCCAAAAGAGACAGAGCTTTTTGGCTGCCACGTGGTTCAGTACCACTTGAATTTTATCAGACTGGACAGAACAGAAGCTGGCATTTTCACATATTGTCAGCTTAAAGTAGCTTAAAATTTCTCTAGAAAGCTGCTTGGTGACAAATTAGGAGAGACAGTTGCCTGCAGAACTCAGGAACATAACATTTTGTACTGCAGCTCATCAATTTTAGTCTTGCAGCATTGTGAGTCCACAACCTTCACCCCCTTTTGGGTCAACGGGCAGCTTCTCCCCTGTACAAGGAGATGGAGGAGTACATTTTGCACTTTGGGGAAGAAATTGAAATAGAATTGAATAGCATCAAGCTGTGAGGACGATACCATAGGTCACATTCTTTCAGAACAGCAGCTCTTCCCAGTCCATAAGCTTAAGAAATGCACACAAGAAGGTACATTATTCAGAATGATACACCCCAAATAGCTCATGTATCAACAGGTATTATTTCCCCTCTATAGAAACCAGGACTCAAATGTTGCCCCTATTTGCATTTTTCTGCAGAAACCAAAGTGGAGTCCTTGGAATCTACAGCACTGAACCATACAGTTCAGGCAGCAATCAGTGATGAAAGACTGGAAAGCTGGGGAGTTCTGCTGCAATGGATTTCTCAAATTCATGTTAGACAAATGCTGTCAGAATGACATACCTGCTTCTGCCTTGCTCTAGTCAATGCATTCACATGACTTCTTGCTCTTCTGTCTCAGTCACAGAGCACCCCTGTAGTCTGCACTGCAAGTTAAATGAGCAATGCACATGCCCACCTGCAAAAGCTACTTTTGGGAACAAACTTTCCAGGACACAGCTGTGAAATTACAGCACACAGCAAAGGGGAGATGCAAATCACACACAAATACTCAACTAAAAAAGGGGTTGTTCTTGTAAAAGGGCTACTCACAAGACACTCGATAGAATGCCTATGGCCATGATGCACAGAGGAGGAAGAAATGGAGAAAGAACAGAAGGGCACACTTGGAGGATCAAATCAGAGTCAGTGGTGACCCAGAGAGGGAAGACAGTTCTGAAAGTACTGAAAAGAAATCACTACTGAGCACCAAGAAGCAGACAAGGATGCTGTTGGGCCTGTAGGACCAAGTCACATTCGGCAGCCAGAGAGAGGCTTTGATTGGAAAGAGCTGAGCACTGAGGATAAACCCCAACTCACTGCAGACAGGTCTCCTTCACATCTAAGTGACAGCATTTTCCTTCCTACATTGCATGGGATGTGGTCTCTCTTTACCCATGGTTAGAAATGTAACATACTTGTATGACACTGTTTAACTTAAGCATCTCAACTCACCACAACTAAGGTAGAACAGTTAACGTTCTGTGTTACAAACTGAAGTTTGCCCACAGAGATTAATTTATTTGCAAACAACAAACAAACTCCACAATGAACACTGAATTTGAAGCCTCTGTATTGCCAGTCCTATATGTTCAGGGCCCATCTCAAGCAGTTATGGAACTGATTTAGAAACCTCTATGTTTTTAATGTAGTACAATTCAAGAGAATCATAAACTGAGGCCAGGAAGGATAATCAGCTCTGACCTCCTTCTCCCAGGCTACACAATTTCAGGCAGGTACCCCCACATTCATCTCACTGGCTTGTTCCTTTTTGCTAGACATAACCCAGGGCACACTTGTGTGGTTCCAACATCAACTTTTCCAATTTCCATAACTTGTTTGAATGGTGAATCGCACTCGTTATTAGCATACCCATCTAATTCAAAGATTGCTGTTGCAAAAATGGTATTTATCTTCAGAGGTTAGGGGCTACAAACGTTTATCAACAAGTGGAAGCGAAGAGTCACACACCACTTGACTTCAGAGTCTTTCAGGAGGACCTCAAACTAAGTATTGGGGTGTATGATGAAATCACGAGAACTGACAATACTGTGCCATTTGTTGTTCATCTTTTATCAGCTGACAATCTGCCACGAGAAGGTCACTTTGTACTTGTAATGACACACACACTGACATACAGCCCGTAAATATGCTTCTAAGAAATGCAATTGAAAATAACGAGAGATGAAAGCTAAGTCAAAATTCCTTATGAAAAATAAGAGTGTAAAGAACTTCAAAACAAAACCCTTAAAAACATCCAGAGAAAGGCAAATTTCAGTGGAAATGGAAGCTCTTGCCTTTATCTGGAACTAAACTGGCTAAGCTGGTGGCTGAAACAGTGAAAGTGAGCAGGACAGAGTTGAAGAGATCTGCCAGGAAAACTGAAGTTTTGCATACAGAGCTCTAGTGGCTGGGCACGGGCGCCCTTTGGTTAGCCCTTTCCTCAGAACATTGACCTGATTGCTCCTGATGGAGTGCAGGGAATAACTCAGGGTGTCACTGCATGGTGCACAAAGTAAAGACTGGATTGAAATTAAAAAAAAAAAAAATAATAATAATAATAAAAAGTATTTACAGGTCTGTAAATTCCCAAAACAGAAAATACAAATTGCATTACAACGAGGGGAAAAAGAATCCTACCTTGAAAACTGCAGATTCACTCTGCCTGTTTGCTGGGAAGCTTGACTGCGTGCAAATGCAAGGAGACAGGATCACTGCTCCTAGATTTTACCTTGTTCAGAATTTTGGTTTTTGCTGGAATCCCACCAAAAGCAGGTACAGGAGCCAGCAAGAGCCAATTTTCTTGCTAAAACATTTGCTATTGAGTTGGCATTCGGATAAAGGACAACTAGAGAAGAGAGGGATAAAATCAGAGGATGAGTTTTGTTACAGAATTCGTTTCACTGCTATTTCACTCCATTCATGCACTTGCATCAGTCAGCCCGATATATACAGCTGCTATCTAATGTAACCCACAGCTCAGCTCTCTCACCCACGACACACATGCACTCACACTCCCCTCTTCCTTCTCCAAGGACTGCAGTGCTTTCAACAAGAGGAAAAAAAAAATAATAAAAATAGCAATAATTAAAAAAAATCTACAGTATTCACTTCCTTTTGGTATATTACATCGGCGTTTTCTGTACATGACCCAGAGCTCCCTCTATTTACACAGTGATATGGAAGGACTTGTTCTCGGGAGCCCGATTCTCCTGGCCTCGAGTGGGGAATTAAAGCCCACCGTTCAGAGTTCTTTCTTATTTTCTTTTTATTAGCAGCAACATGTAAACCTGGCGGGGAAGAGGGGCCGTCGGTGGAGTTTCTTGAGTCCGCTCCCTCCTGCCCTTCTCCTGGGAAGATGGCCGGCAGCGTCTGCCCCGTTAGCAGCTGCTGTTCTTGAATTCACCATTCTCCGTGATGGAAAGCTTGGTGGGGTTGGTGGGCGAGATGCCATTGCGGACTTGCATGCTGTAGCGCTCCTTCACTTGCGTCAGGGCACTCATCAGCCGCGTGTTGGCAGAGTCCAGGGACACGATCCGCTTCTCCTGCAACAAACAGCCCACAGCGTCAGAGCTCCTTCACAAACAAGCAGCCTTTGCCCCACAACCTGCGTTACGGGCCTTTTCCAGGACCTGGGGCCAAGACAGTGTGTCCGGATGATTTCTAGGCCGAGGCAGCTCAGCTAACGTTCTGTGGTATGATGGGATGTCTGCCTCTTTCTGTTTTCTTGGGCTGGCGTGGCCTCGTGGGCTGTGCCCGTCGGGCCCTCCTGGCCTTAGGCATGATGGAGGAAGTGATGGTGAGTCGGAGTTACGTGGTGAGCTCTCTCCAGACAGCCTCCAGCCGAGGCAGATGGAAATGCAGCGTTTTGCCATGGAAGGGGGAGAAGGGGGGCACGGGTGCTGGCGTTAATAACAATAGCCAATATTTCCTTTTAATGCGTTAGAAAAAACAGAAACAGGCAGCAGAAAATAAAAGTGGTGGTTTCATCCGGCAGAGAAAAGTGCGGGTGGTATCTAATGGCCATCGTCTCTGTTGTTGGGATGGAGTGTGCTCAGAATAAACCAATGGTATGTTTGAAATTAAATGGGAAAAAAAAAGAAAAAAAGCAAATGGTGGCAGCCTGCAGTCATCAGCAGGAGTGAGGGTGCAACAGCAACACAGAGAAGCAGCCAAAAGCTACAACTAAGGGGTTACTTGAGGTGAAGGAGAAAGAGGGCAGTGTGGGTGGAGGGGGAGATGCCATGGACAGAACACAAAGAACAAACACTGAACACACACTGCTCCTAGACCCATTCCAGCTCGGAGCGGCTCCCGGGCTCTACTCAATCCTGGGTTCCCACATCCCAGTTTTGGTTCTTCCAGCCTCTGCTTTTAGCAAGAGGAGTCACAGAGCTGAAGGACATATACTGAATTTATCAGAAGAAAACCTAAAAACTCATCAACAAAACCCAGCCTAGATTAGATGCAGTGGGATGCAGCACTAAAGGGTCAAGCTAAAGAGCTGCTGGTGCAATTAGAAATGGCAGATTTCATCTTCTCTAAAAAAAATAAATTTAAAAATGCAGCCACACAGAGCAGCAGCAGAGATGGCAGCAGGCCCACACGCTGTCCATGCGTTTTTCATTCTGAGAAGGAAAAATGACTAACTTACTTGAATGAAAAAAGTAGCATGGAGGAACTCTTCTCTGTCCAGCCCATTGAGAAACAAAATGGAAGGAAAATGATGTACAGGAGGCACAAACATTAAGGGACAGTTCAGGCAAATGGCTGAGGGGATGTAGGTGCTACAGACAGCCCCTTGAGATTTTCATCCCAGCATCGTGCCTGCTTTTCTCAAGGGGCCTCCCCACGGGGGTGAATGGTTGGGTGCAAAAACAAAGCAGAACGTAACTACTGCTTACACTGCAGCCCTGGAGAGACCCATCTCTGTACTGCAGAGCAAATGGAGGAGGAGGCAGAAGTCAATAAACAGGAAGGCAGGCTGCAGCCCACCCCAGCACCCTGCTGCTTCCCCTGAGCTGGGAGCACTGGCCATGGAGGAGATGAGGGCCTTAACCTTTCCACCATGCCAAAATAAATCCTGTGAAAAAACCAACTGCCTTTGCAAAGATGTGTTCTTCAGCAAGTTAAAGCTTCTCCTCCTCGGACTAAATTTCCAGTATGTATATTATTCCAGTAAGCACCTGGAATATGTACTTCAAATTCAAAATTTCTTCCTCAGGAGTGTCTTTACAGATTGTTAAAAGTGACAGGCTGGTGATTTTCTGGCACTGGTGAGTGCTCTCTGTACCAGTCTGTAGGCAACCTACATTTGGAAAATGAGCTCAGCGAGTAAAGGCATCCTCTCACTCGAAGGAAAACACAACCTATCCAACACATCTAACACACAGGAATCGGGCACAGGGAGTGGGAGGAGCTGGAATGGGTAGGAGGTCAGTGCACTGGGCCAGGACTGGGTGCTGCTCAGCTAGAGAACTGATTGGGTTTACTTGCCTGTTTGAATTATCTCATTCCCATTAATGACCTGTAATTCAACACAGCGAAGATGTCACTTGCAATAGCAACTGGGCTAGTACCCTTTGCAGCTCCAAGGAGGGTGCTGCCAAACCTCTGCTCAGTGGGGGCTCTCAGTCAGCCTGGAGGGCCTCTGGCACTGCTGTGCACAGCAGGCACTGCCCAGAGCTGGTGTGAACAGTGCTGAGGACAGGGCTGCCCTTGTGCTCTGGGTTGTGTTGGGTGCTGCACCTGAACACTAAAGAGCTAAATCCTGAAAGGCATCTTGTGGTCGTGTCATTAAGCACAAGAAACCCAGGTTTACTTGCAGCAACCTCTCTTCAAACAGATGTGATAAGCCAGGTTCCAACTCCATTCCACAAACTGCACGTGATAAAGAACTCTTCTCGTCTGATCCCTGCTAGATCCCCGTACCAAGGGTATCACAGACTATGAGAAAATCTTCCAGATGTGGCTTAGATGGATTGCTATGCTACTCAGCAAACATGTGGGGTCCTCTGGTGGACCTGTTCTGAATCTAGCTTTAACAGCGTTCAACTGAGGGAAACAACTTCCTGGAACAATTGGGATTATTCCTGAAATAAGGCAATTTTGAAAGATTATCTATTCATAAAGTTTATAGTTGAGACTACTGAAAAACCCAGGAGCAGGAAAGACATCCTCCAAACACAGCGTGGCAGGCAGATACCAAACCAGTCTCGGGTTCTGTTGGACAAGCTTTGCTCTCTGGGATCAGCACAGACACAGAAGAAAAGCTGAAATGATCCCACACGATACACCCACATGCATTGCCCACGAGGTCCCATAGCTAACTCGTGTCGACTGAGACAAGCACTGCAGTTTGTGGCAGAGGGGGGCATTTCTCCAAGACTGACGCAGACAGTCGGATGGGGTGAAATGCCACATATGGGGTTACGTTGGGCAATGCTCCATGGCAAGCATTCTCTTGTCTTCACAGGAACGTTCAAAGCCGTGCTTTTAGCTCGCATAGCTGAGATGCATGCACATGGCAATCCAACTATGCTGGTATGAAGCACAGCTTCTCCAGAGTTCCCAGGCCCACACTTGGAACGACGTCTACACAATGCACCACTATTCCTTTGCCCCCCTGGGATCTCATAAAAACAGAGAAGATTTTGGAAAAGCAGTCAGTCCTGTGATTTGTTGCCAGGCTTTCTCAAAAGCCAGAGTCAGACAGTGCAGTCTGCATTAATTAAAAAACACAACTCTCCTAGAAGGCAGTAGGTCACATGTGCAACACCACGAGCCAGTACTGGCTTGGGAGCTAGATAACAACGTCGGGGCAAGACGATAGGAGAAAATAATGGGTTCTATGCACAGAACTCTTAGCTCTTGGGGATCCTGAGCTCCTTACCTGTGCATCAATAATTTTCTGCTTTGCGTCGATGACAGCTTGCATCTCTGCATGATCTTTCTTCAGTTCCTCTTCAACTGCCATAAGCCTGATGCACAAAAAGAATTATAAATTAGGACAGTTCAGTATTATTCCAGAGTGTTTGAGGTACTCTGGACTCTCGGTTTGACTTCTCTGATTGTCCTGGTCTGCAAGAAGAGAATTCTGCTGCACTCTAGGAAGGTTAGTTATCCATCTCATGCTCCCAATTGGCTAACCCTGGTATTTGCAAAACGGACACACAAAAACACAACTGTTTGGAGAATGTAGCCATCAGTATCGACTCCAAACAAAGCAAAGAGACCAGTTCTAAGTACAGCAGAGACCAGCATGACAAATTCCTGAATCTATTCCTCCACCCTCTTGGCAACTTGAGGTGAGTTTCCATATTCATATCTCAGTTTTTTCCCTTCCAAGGCAGGGCAGTACCACTCCAGAGATGTCAAACCACCCGTGCAGCTCTACCTTCCTTAGTGTCAAAGAGAACATAAGGCACAGGGGAGCTTCTTGCCATACACAGTTCCAAACTCTCCCAAGCCTCACCTGCTGATAATGCTTTTCATCTGGCTATCCTTCTCCTCCTGTTGCCTGCGCAGTCTCTCCTCGCTGTCCTCCAGTCTGGACTTGTACTCCATCAGCAGCTTCTGCATTTGCTGCTCCTGCACCAGGAGCCGCCGCTCGTACTCCTCCAGCCGGCGGCTCGACACTTTCAAGCGTTCCTTCAGCTTTGCTATCTCTTGTTCGTACTGCAGGCAGGCAGAAAGAAGGGAAGGATCAGCGAAAAAGGGGAAAGGAAGAGATCAGATTGTTATACTTTGCTGCTGCTGTTTAGGGCCGATGCTTTCTTCATTAAGAACACAGCCATGGAAGTAAATGAAATGACAAGCAAACGGCTGTGGCCAGCCACTGACAAAGGAGAGTGGAAGCTCCCATTCAGCGTTATGCTGTTGCCACTCTGCAGGATATCATGCACAAACTAAGCATCAGATGGCTCTGACATGGCTCCTCAGTCCAGGCTGGTAACATCCCCAGTCACTCCAGACCCAAGGAGTTCCCAGACAGATGCTGCTAACAGCAGAAATATCAAACACTGGGCTAATGCAGCACCCCAGCAGCGCATTCCTCAGGACCAAGGCATGAAACCACTTGTCCCAGGCTGAAGGCAGCATTTATTGCTCACAAGGCTAAAGTTTTGTTCTTCCATTTAATATCGGATAACCATTTCTGCATTAGTGCAGAAATACTATGCCGTCTCAATGACAGGTGTCCACCTCAGGAGGAGCCCAGGACAAAATGTGAATGCTGGTGAATCTGAATCTACTGGAGACTGTGCTTAACTGAGACTTGCACAATCACTTTGCAAATCCTGAACTATACTCAGTTGGGATTAACAATCATGTTGTTGGTTCTTTTTCAAATGGAATGTCACGATGACTAAAAGACTTCGCAAGCATAAAAAACCAGCAGTATAATGCAGCTATGATGTTGTCATCAAAATAATAACTCGAGCAGGATCTAATGCACTTACGCAGTGTGACTCATGATGCAAGCAAATGCTGAATACCAGCCTGTAATCTATGAGCCCTGAGCTATGTCCACGTGCAGCCACCTGATATGCTGCAGCCTGGAAGTGTGCTCATCCTCAGCATGGCATTGTGCCTCAGAGTGTGACAGCAAGTGCAGCACGAGGCCGTGCCCACACAGCCTGGTTGGTTCTGAAGATATGACTGGCACGGCTGCACCTGTCAGCTGCTCTGCACCCAGCTCTGGGATGGGCAGGACCTGCTGGCAGCCCTTGCATCCGCCCATACAGAATGAAAGGTACCTTCTCGGCATGCTTGGCTTCATCTGGGTTCTGCTCTGTGTCCTCCTCGACTTCCTCGTACTGCCCGTTATTGAGGACCCACGCTGCTGTCCTTTCCACTGGTGACATTGTGGCCGAGTCCACAGGCGACTGGACCTGCAGCAGAGACACCTGTAAGCATTTTTCAAAGAAATCCACCCAAATCGGCTTTAACGTAGTTTATTTGGAGGAGAAAAATGCCCATGGATCTGTCAGCCTCCACAGCCCCAAAGCCCCTCTTGCAGAGATACTTCATCCTTCCTGAAATCTCTCTAAAACCAACACGTTTGAGAAGATGTATTCCTCTTTGTCTAGGTGAGCTTCTCTGGAAAAATTCTCATTTCCAGATCCCATTCACATCCCTTTCTCCCCTTTGCTAGACTTTCAATAGGATTTTCTCAATGTGAGGTTTCCCTCTTGCAGAAAATAGAGCAATGAACCCCCTGTGCAGCTGGCTCAGGTCAGACAGGCAGGGGCTGGTGAAGGGCTGCAGAGCTGCAGGCAGGAATTTGGGTGGGAGACAGCGTGGTGGTACTCAGCGGTGCCAAGAGGTGTGCCATTAACATGGGATGCCTATCAGATTTCCAAGGGTTACTGCAGCATCGCACCCAGCCACAGCCATAAAAGGGTCCCAGGGCCAGCAGTGCTTACCAGGAGGGCTGTCTAAGGGAACCTGGAAAGGAAGCTGCAAAAAGAAACCCCGAGCTCTCCATCCGGCCGGGAGAAGCTTGGTCAAAATTCCATGCAGTTCTCATGGACAAAGACAAGTTTATAAGCCCAGAAATTAGCATAACGACCCCTGAAAGAGCAACACTGTCTCTGGATTTTGAGAAATGTGACAGACCAAGTTTTTCCCCATCCGTGGCTTCACTTTGTGCCCAAGCAGGCCGCCTCCAGTTGCACAAAGTGAGGGCTGCTCTGTGGCACGGCCATTTAGAGGTCAATGTCTCAGTGAGGAGCTGTGTGCTTCCAGCAGCCACATTCAGAGGGCTTATGAAGAACAGGAGGATAGCGAGCACTTGAGATGCTAAAGGTTTATGATTTACAGGAGAAAAAAAGAAATGCCTGCTAGGAACCAATTCCCCTCCTTGCTCCCTCCCAGAGGAACACGCTGACATTTCTGTTCCCACCTACCTACTAAATGGAAATGGAAGGCAAAAGCTGACCTCTCCCAGCAAACAAAGGGCCTCGCTCTGCATTCAGAAACAAATGGGACTTGTGGAGAACAGAGTCTAATAATTATAACGCCCACAAAGCTATGCCTGGAAAGAACATGCCCAACGTCTCTTTTTGCTCTTTCTTTTATTAAATAAGAACAGAATTCCACAACACGATTTGCAATTAAAAGGATGCAGTGGAATTTGCATTAAAAAAAAATATATAAAATGTTGGCCTCTCATTTTGGCACACTTGAAGGCACTTCACAGGGGTGTGGGGAAGGAAAGAACAAATTGATTTCTCTAAAGTAGGAGCAAGTACTCCGGTGCACCCAGTGCCAACAATTAGCATGGGAAGGAGAGTGGAAGAATAAGCAGATGCACGTTGCTACAAGGGATGGGGAGGAGCCTACCCTGAAGCCAGGCATGGCTGCAGGTATTGGTGCAGCGATGGAGCACACAGACACCTGCAGACACACCACTTTGATGCTAAACAAAGACAGGTAATGGATTTATTTAGGACAGAGGGAAGTCATTCCTGGCCTGCACATTTCCTACCGTCTCTGCACCAGGCTCAGTTGTACTCAATGTACTTAACCTGTCACCCCATCCATGCCTGAATGTGAAACACACACTCAAAAGAAGGACGCAAACGCAAGCACTTCAGACAATGAGTAATTACGTTTCTGGTATGAGCAACTTGGCATAGCAGCCTCTGCTTTGTGATTCAGTGCTTCTCATCTCGTACCTCAGTTCTGGAGCCCTGGTTGCTCTCGGTTCCCAGGCACTAGTTAGACTGTCTACCTTTAAACTGCACCATTCAGAGGAGTTGGCCAAGACAGCTACGCCAGCAAGGACAGCAGCAAAGCCTCCAGGAGCCTGTGCTGGCAGCAAAGTTCCTCTGCCAGCTTTGCCTTACAAGCCCAAAGCTTCCCCTGCTCAACCATGCCTGCAGCAGGGCTTCTGCTCCAGCAGGGATGCAGCTGCATGGGCAGCATAGCGCAGCCTCAGTGACCGTGACTTTCTGGAGCTGAACTCCTCCCTCATGCCTATGTGCACGAGGGCAGCAGCATCCTTCATAGAAGGTCTTGTGGGACATTTACCTGACCTGCTTCAAAAGCAGGCCAGGTAAATCAAAGCCCCACGTCTTTACTCCTGCACTGACCACAGAAGAATACACTCAACCCGAGGAACAGCACAGGTGTTTCCTTGGTGAGCCTCTCCCTGTCTAGCCATAGGCTATAGGACATTCCTGAAACCAACCACCTTCCCTCTGACCCACAATCAAGACACTTCCTATACTCACCGCAGCATCAAGCATTTAGATACTTCTTTTTCTCTTTAATATTGCACTGATCTAGCAAATACTTTTCATACGCAACAAATCACAGCAGGATATTTTTTTAAGGTTAAGGGAATGCTGGCTTTCTGACAAGAAAATCCTGATTTACAACTAACTGCCTACCAGCAACTGATAAAACACATTAGGAATTGGTACATGTAAACACTCCTTTCCAGAAAGTGTTTGCATTACTCACAGTTTGGGACGATTAATGAAAAAGCAGGATTTATTTGGGGCCAGTGGTAGGTTGGTGCATCATGGTGAAATGCATGCAGTCTCTCCACACTTAAGACACCTCTAATTATTTATTATTTTGGCAGCACTTTATTCCAGGATATTTAGTCTTTGTTTATTCCTTTTTTTTAGGTAGCTATGCTTTTAAATTAGCACCACAGGGCAAATGCATTCACCCCTGGCAATCTTAACTGTGACTTAGAACAAAGCTTCTGCTACTTTATTATTTGGGGAAACGTTCAAGTTCTGTTTCTTTCAGCAGGCGTGCTGCTGCCTTAGTAAACGAAAAACATTTTTGTTAAGCTTCTGTACAAAAGCATCCAAAATAATAGGTAAACTAGGTCTGCTGGGTTTGTAATGGTAACGAGTTGGCAATTTGTGGCCAGTAGCAAGGCTAAGCGCTGCTGTCAGCCAGTATGATTCAGCTCAATTTAGGTCACAGAATAGCTTAGCTTGGAAAGGACCTCAAAGGTCACCCTGTGGGCTGGCTGCACTCAGCTCAGGCTGCTCAGGGTCCATCCACGGCCTGGGGCACCTCCAGGGACGGGGCACCCACAGCCCTGGGCAGCAGCGTCGCACCAAAAAGCTTTGATGGTCAATGCAGCGATCAGTTGAATACCAGAGCACGAAACGCCTGGGCGGAGACTTTCCTTACCTGCTGCGTTTGCTGCCTCTGAATGGCCCTCACCTTCGGGACAGGGCTCTCCCTAGAGGACGAGGACTGCTGCCGGGAGCGGCTGCCGTTCTGGATGGGCTCAGTCACCACGGCCCCCGACACGGCCGACATGCTGCCCGTGCTGCGCAGGGACGCGCTGTGCGGCAGCGACTGCGGCGCTTTGGCCCTGGCCCCTAACCCAGCTTGGTCCATTTTTCGGATCTGTGCCTGACTGCTGCTGTTCTGGCGGGGCAAGGCGATGGGGACGTGCTTATCCGGGACCGTGTGCCGCCTAGAGAAGTCCTCGCTCTGCGTGCTGCGCTTGGTGAAGTCCTCCATGCTGCTGTTGCTGGGTCCGCTGAGCTTGAAGTCTTCGCTGTTGCTTCGGCTCCGGGAGCTGGCGGTGCTCAGGTTCTCCAGGCTGGAGTCCACGGAGGCCTTGGGCATCGGCGCGGGCGGGTTGTTGAGGTGGTACACCGGGTTCTGGAATGACAGAGGCTGGAGGCTGCCCTGTTGGTTCAAAGCTGGGTGCAACGGCCTCCTCACCTGCGGAGCGCTTTGGGGCGTGCTCTGAGTCTCCCACAGCTGTTTGATGTTTGCCACTTGGGTGATGGAGAGCTGGCTGCCGGCCAAGCGCAAAGGCACGTCGTGCATCATGGAAGCGTGGTCGCTGTGAGCGGTATGGGGATCCTGCAGGTCCATGAGGGAGATGCTACGTCCGTTGGGCAAGATGCTCTCTCTTTCGTCCTTATCCGAGTAAGTCATGCTCTGGGTGGACGCCTGCTGAACCAACAGCAAGGTCTTGCCCCTGAAATATCCATCTATGTTTTCCTGGGTTGGAGACTTCAGTTTATGTAAGTCACTGTGGAGTGGAAAGGAGTTTGGTTAATTTTTAAGCAGCCAAGACCCTCAGAGATCTGTTCCAGAGAAACGTCTTTACCTCAATCAAACCTCCCCTCTACTCCAAAAGCTTCAAGGAACTGGATTTCCTTTTATGAGCAATCTGTGTTCAAGTCAGAACACAGCCTTCCTTAATTACCGCTTGCATCTTTGAAAATTAAGCTCGATTCAAGAGCGCTTCATCTTTATTTTTCACAGGTGGAACACAAACTATTCCCACCAAATCCACCCCTTACACACCTCCCTTTCCAGCAAGACTTCAGAGAGGTTCCCGATCCCCTTTAAGCCTGCACCAAAGCTTTGCACATCTCAGAACCCAACAGGAGCTGTGTGAAGCTCCCACAGATGTAGCTGCAGGTCGGTCCCTATCAGCTCCCCGTGCCCCCAGTGTCCCCTCGGGCTCTGGCTGTTACATACCCATCAGTGGGGTCCTCGAATATCTTCTGAAGCCCTGAGGAGAGACTGCCACTGACGTTTGGACTAGAGCTGTGCTCAGTGAAACGCCTCAGCTGCTGCTGTATTGGCGTAGGGTTGGTCATTGATTTGGTGATGTCAGCAAGAATACGAGGAAGAGGTCCCAATTTTGCCACGGTCGCCTGTAGGAAGGAATTTTCACCCTAATTGGACAACAAGCACCGCGACATCCGCCAGTTTTTGATAACGATGCACAGAGGCGGAGGGGTGGAGGTGGAAGGAAGGAAGGTGGGTGGTTGTGTGTGGGTGTGCCAGGACCGTAAGGCAGTGTTACGGAGCAGGGTGACCACGGCGACGAGATGGATGGAGGAGACGAAACGGGGTGCAGCAGACATTGAGGAAAGAAAAGGAAATAGAAAAGAAATTAGGATTGACCTCCAAAAATTAAAAAAAAAAAAAAATAAATCATGCTCAACAAAACAAAACTATGGCCATTCCAATGCAAAACTCTCATGCAAAGCAAACTAAGTCCAGGCTGGGTGAGGTCAAAGTGAAAACTATGGTATCTATTCATTAAAGGGCATTCGCAGGCTACAGATTCAGCTGGTGGGGGAACTTTCCAGGCAGAGGGTGTCATGTGGTGAAGGAAATGCATGCCAACAGACAAAGGGGTGCGCGGCATTCATGGGGATCATGGCAGGACTGCAAGGGTTGGGGGAGATGGGAAAAGGGAAAGTTTTCATTTGCCTTTTGGCATCCTGCACTGATGCCAACTTCCGTAGCAACTTGTTATCAAAAACTAAGGCGTTCTTCCCTACTTCAGAGTAACTTCATGAAAACATCAGCGATCCTCATCCCCACATTATCACATCAGCCTGGGATTAAAGGTGTACACACCCTTTGCTCAGTGCTGGCTGGGCCTAGGGGAGGGCAGCCGACCCTGGAAGCTGCTCATTCAGGCTGCCTCTCTTTCCCTTTGGGTCACTGGCTATACAACCTGTAGGGCATCTTCAGGCTCGTGGCTCTGAAGGAAGAAGGGGAAATGCTGGAGGTTTATCATTAGGTAAAGCCCTGCCACAAGAACCGCTCCCTTCAAAGATATCTGTATTTTTCCTGCAGGCAGGCATTCAGCCAGCTTGACTCCAAGGAGAGGTATCTTTACAGACACTATCACCCAGCACTACTTCTGTGTCTATTAAAATCTCAGAGCTGACTTCTCTCATCGTTTCCCAGTCGTTACCTGCAGTAAAGCAGCACTGCAACATAACTTCACCCCTTAATTCTTTTAGCAAACCACTGTTAGCACAGATCTGTGCATCTAACCCGCAGAAAGGGCAAAGCAGATCTGCTTTGATGGCCCAGCCAGGTGTGGCTCCTCCCTCTCCTCTGCATTTACACCATCTGCATTGCAAGAGCAGCTCACAGGAACTGAATGCAAGGATGCATTTGCAGTTCTAAAGACTGGAGCTGGGTTTCTCTTCAGCTGACACCTGACTGGCATTCATAAGTTCACCACAACCTAGAGAAATGGAGGAATGATCTTCTGAGTGCTCCCTTTGCTTGTTTTCCTAAGGCTTTGCTTGTTTCCTGAGCTGCCTTCAGAGCAGACCTTACTGCCTGTGACATTCTGAACGTACGGTGTGTGTATGTAGGAACTAAAGGGGCAAACAAGGCCATAAATTGTTAGCAAATGACAATTAACACGTATTGTCTTTTCAAGACAAGGACATTTCTGTTCACTCTTATGCAACAAGCTCAATTTTTTTCATTTTTCTTTTAAAGAATGTACTGTGAAGAACGAGGTACCCAACAAATCACTGTTTTGGCAAACCTGAGGGTAATAAAAACAGGAAGAGTGCACTGCGACGCAACTCACCTCACCTCTCCAGTTTCAAAAGAAACAGAATGATACAAACGGAATATGGACAAAATAATGCACCTCTGAAGATAAAATATGGAGTGGCTCCTTATCAGCTACCTTTGTTATCAAGGTTTTAATGATTTGAGATCCTGGAAAGCCACGCAGCAAACAAATGCCTCTTCTCTTTCTATAGCTAAATGGAAATGATGCTTCCTGTTGGCAATGAGCATCTGTTGTGATCAGCAGAATGGAGTCTAGAAAAGGCATCTGATCCCAGCATGATGCAGAGGCAGAAAGCACCTTGCCTTTGTTACAGGATAAAGCTGAGAGTCGAACCAGCTCTTTACATGGCACCCTCTTACCTACTAAAACCTAATCTGAAGACTGCAGAAATGAGACCATCTCACTGGCTTTGGATCAGGAGTTGAACACGAACAGTTCTGCCTGGCCAGCACATTCCTGCACCAGAGGAGCATCAACAAGGGCTACAACATTTTCACTTCCTGCCCATATGCCCTCCTCCCTCCCTTTTTCCCAGATCACTTATGAGGAACCTGGCTGCTCAGAGAATTCCAAGTCCATTTTTAAGTGCTGCCTTCTCCACTTTTAACATCCAGCCTTACTTCAGGCTCTGCAAAATGTTTGCACTACTGCTGGAGCCAACCACTTCACATGCTCTGATGAAGAATCAGAGAAAGAGCAGTTGTGAAATACCACTATCACACATTCCTCTCTGAAGCTGTTGAATACGTTATCCCCAGTGCAGGCTTCAGCTGCTCCCTTGATGTTTCCCAGTGTTTACAGTTGCTATGATACAATCGCCGGATTCAGCCTCCCAGGCCTCCAGCCTGCTTTACCTTATCAAGTTGGGACACAACCTCCCATAAGAGGGAATGCAAAACTGAGAGCTCTCTGCCCAGGTCGATATAGCCTTCAAATCCAGGCATGTTTGAGATGGTATCTGGATTAGAGATCTCCAGGAGAAATCGCTTCATTCCCCCCCACTCATGTTCCAGAAAGTCGTTCATGAAAGCCATGTACTCTTCCTTGTTACCAAACCTGCAAGAAGGGACAGTGGGGGAACATCCAGTCAACAACTTCCGTACAAAGTACAAAATACAGAGCATGAGTTCTTGCAGATAGTTATTTACACGCTTAACTTCAGATCTCCCTTTCTAAAGATCAGATCTGGGAGGAAAAAAAAGAGTGGGGTACACCATTTAAGGGATTCACTGCTTTTGGCCATGTTTAAACACCAATAATTCACTGGTTGTGATACGAACAAGGGGCTCAGCCCATCTCTCCCACCCACAGCAATCTGTTTGCTCCTCCCCTTCTCTGCACTCCCTCCCCTGCAAGAGACATGGCCTTGTTACCATTCAGCTGGGAATTTTGGAGGAGGAGAGGGGGAAAGTCAAGTCCCTTGGTGGGAACAGTCTTTCTTGTTTTGAAATAGAATACACACTGACATGCTAATGCACAACGCTCTTCTTGGATTTATACGGTGTCCCTCTACAATTCAACACAGCCCAAATCTGCATGTGAAGAGGTGTCCCCAGGGGAACGGGCTTCACATCTAAGTGAGAACTTTCTTCCACTTCTAAAGCTGACTTCAACCTGCTGTGTGCAGACACCACTACCAAGCCCTGCTCTCCTCACTCCACTGCAACCTCCAGTTGCTTGCAGCCTTAGAGGCACAGACTTCAGTTTTACTGTCACCACCTACTTAGCAAAATTGGCGAGATTCTGAATGACTTTAGCTATAAGTGTGAGCGTGCGCGATGTCCGGTCGTCGGGATATTCCTGCATGAGGCTGAAGAGGCTGGGGGACATGATGGCAGGGCACAGGAAGCGGAGGAACAGGGAGGCACTGATCAGCCGCTCGCTGATGTCCTGCTTGCCCCTGCTCAGGCACTGCTGCTTCCAAGATGCAAACACCTCCTTTAGCTCGCGAGGGAACACGCTGAAAAAGAATAAACCAGGATGTCAAATTGCACGGGCAATGAGATATAGCAAATTGAACTGATGATCAATCACCTGAAACAATTATCTGTGAGAAATTGTAATCGGCTTTATTTATTGTCTCTTGTCTCCCCCAGGCTAGGAAATGTCATTAGGCATCTATTCTTGGATGCTCACTTAATCTGGTGATACTTAAGTACTCTTTAAAGCATCCCTTTTAATATCTATTAGACGAAGCCCTTTTCAGACACACTGACTTACAAGCTAAGAACTACCTATCCATTGCTACATGGGAACAAACACGGTGTTAGGATATGAAAAACAAACTGAACCAAACTGAACTCATCTCCATGACTACAACTGTTATCTTGCTTGTTAACCTCGCTCAGTGCTCCACACGTGCTCCCCTTGAAGCAGAAAGGCCCTTCTTGCAATGGCACTCAGAAGCAGAGATTAACAGAAAGCTCTCGGGCAACGTTTCCTCCATCCTTGTGTTCTCCTGCTCATTTTTACAGATTTAAAGGGGCTGAGAGCTTTCCTGAATATCTGAACTTTCAGCTTTTTATCCCAAGCCTAAACTCAGCTGCAGTGTTCTCACCGGATTCCCTCCCAGCTGGGTTTCCCTTGGCAGAAGCTGCAGTAGGTTTGGTATATTGCACTGCAGTACCCTGACCTGGGGCTGAGCTCCCCTGTGGTACTGTCTCACATGTAGTAAGACAGTGACAACAAACAAGGGCAGGATTGGAAGGTCTACTGGAAGGTCTATGCTATTTCCCTGTACAACTGTTTCCTCACCTGTAGAGGAGGAATGGGCACCTCTTGAGCAAATGACCTAACAGGGGAGAAGGGGAGGGGAGATGCCTCACCAGTAGGAATTGATAATCTTGCAGAAGGCCAGCTCACAACACATTTTCAGGTTGCTCTGATGGTCTGTTAATTCACTGGACGAACATTTGCTGGGATCCACTTCACAGTTTTCATCTGACTCATACAAAGCCTTGATAAACTCCCCTGGACAAAAGGAAGAGGATGACAAACCAGGGTAATTACATGAGAAGCCTCCTTGACACACCTTTAAATCCTGTTTATGCCTTTCCTTGGCAACTGCCTATTCTCCTCTCCGTGTCTGCAATAGTCTCCAGACACCAGCTGTTAGGGACACGGCTCCACCCAGCTCTTTCAGAGCAGCATTTGCTGTAGCAGATCAGACGGCTGCTGCTCTAATGCCTCAGCCTGCCGTGCCCTCACTGCCCCCACACACAGGCACAATAACAGGATGGCTTTGCTGTAACCCCAGCAGACACTTCATTTATAGCCTGGAGAACAGGATTCGACTCTGTACTCCGACTGTATTATCAATCATCTGATTATCCACAGCCCCAGAAATGAACCTGTGCTATTTGTCTTCATAATTTCTTCAGGAAATATATTTGACAATGTTATTTATTTTTCTTCTTTCTAAATTGACGGTTTTCTGAATTCTGAAGAGTGTCACCTTGCACTTCAGTAAGAGGACTAGGTAAGTAGTAGTATTCTCTTCCATCAGCATCTCACATTTTCATAGCCCTCATCCTTCAAAATCCCTCTCTTGCAGTGTAACAATGGAAACTGGACACAGACAGAAACAGGTGAAGCTCCCTCCTTTGAGCTGGAATGAGCTACTTACTGCTTTTCCTATGGTAGCATGCCAAACCCCTTCATTCATTCCTTTAATTATTCAATGCCTTCTGAGTTCATCCCCTCAGATGATCTTGCTGGCTCCGAGCTAACACCAAGAGGCTTGTTTGTGCAAGGGGCCTTTGTTTCTTCTTGCTTTGTTTTCACACAAACCCTCAGTGCTTCCCCCCCACCTGAAGCCAGCAGTGTTCTTGCAAGCAAAGCAGGTGGCACATCTTAAGCTTTTTTGTTGGGATCCAAAACATTTCTGCTGAGGGCATCTACATCACTTAATCGCCAGCCTTTTGGCATTATTTTTGTACGAGCCAACTCTGTTTCATCTCTTGCTTGCTGGGTATATTTTTTTGCTTAACCACATTTGAAATTGACTCTTTGTGGTCCACAAGGCCCTGCCTTTATCACGTATTAAAATGCTCTTATGAATGTTCCAGAGCTAACACTGAGCACAGTGTTGTTAATTATCTCAAAGAATGCAGCATCTGAGCAAACCGACTGGGCACACTGAAAACTCGACCAAGAATTAGTAGTGCTGTGAACAACCTTGCCCTGGGATACAGACAGGCTGGATGGCCTCCAGGGATTTTCCATTTCTCCTATGACTTCCAATCTTATAGCACAAAGCAGTGCTCTGCTCGCCTGTCTGAGAGCTCAGCACTGGGATGTGTGCTCAGTGGTTCTATCATGAGAGTAAGACTACCAGGACAGCCAAAACACACACAACCACAGAGCCAGCTATACTGACCCTTGGAGCACTAACTTAGCCAACTATTGCCTTGATGACTTGCCAGCATCTGAGATTGCTGACAACAAGCAAGACTGCCGGGAAAGCAAGCTGGCATTTTATTTTATGAAAGGATGTGGCATGGAACTTGGCTTTGCCCTCAGCTTGTTCCTCTTGTGTCAGTTTCCAAAGCTTTCTTCATCCAAGAAACAATGGGATGGGAGGCTCACTGTGCAGTCTTGGATAATAGAGATGGTGGGAAGGTGGTAACTGCTAACCATAGGATGGGCACATGCCTTCTAGCCCTCTTTATGGAGATATCAGTTGTGTGCACAATAATTCCCAAGGCAATGGCACCGTCCTGAAGTCATTGTGTTTTTCAGTACAAGGAATGCGTACTTCATATTCACACCTCTGCCTGGAATTTCCACCTAACTGGATTGCACCTGATAGCAGGTTCACTCCTGACAAAGTACTCCATTCCCACTGTTACAAACCCTTTTTTAAACCTGGTCAAAGAAGAGGTGGCACAATCACCATTGCTCACAAAGTAACTGTGCTGTTACACCCCTCCAACACCAGAGATACAAAAGGTTACCCAGAAAAGCAGTGTCATGATGTAAACATGCTGAGGGATGCTGCTGTATCAACTCGAGTTAGCCCTTCTTTGGCTGCTACTTCTACAAGCACCAATGAGAATCTTCCTCTGCAGAGAGGAAAGGCATCAAGAGCAGAAAGCATGAATTCTGCTGCCTGGATAGCTGCTCACACATTCCTAAATGTAGCTAGGTGCTCAGAGCTTCAGTCACATTGCAGAACTGAGAACACATGCTGTGACTCTCATGTCACCAATCCATGTGGTGAAAGCTCTTCGCACACCTTGAGAAACACATGTGGCAATGCAGCGTGGGAACAAGGGATAACGTTATGAAGAAATGCTGGGTGTGGAAGGTCCATTCCAACTGCATCGCTAGAGCAGCAGCTCTTGGGTCAATCACCTCCTGTGTCTCAGCACGAGGCCCATAATTGACTGGTTCTCTGCACCAGGATCAAGCCCTTGCAGTGCAAACAGCTGACAAAGAGGTACATTCTTACCTAGCGCATCGTGGAGATACTTCTGCCCTACCAACTTCAGGTATTCCTCAATAGCTTTGGTAGCAAGTGTGTTCTCCCTGAAGATCAAGACGTCGTGTTCCCCACAGCGATCTACCTCAGACATCACCAGATCCGTTAAGAAGTCCTGAAGGAAAAGGTAAGATAGCAGGTTAGTTTAACCAGACTCACACCAGGCTAACTGCCGAAGCCAAGAAGGAAGGAAAAGCAGAGGAGACAGAATTACTGAAATAACTGCCCAGCTTGGCACAAGGGCTCCATATGCTACCTGTACAGCCAGAGCTCCTCTTGTATTTATTATATTTAAAAATACTATATATCACAATTTATAAAGGGAGAAGCAAAGAAAACCTTTACAGCCAAGCTTGTGTTTCAGTTTAGATCCTGAACAGAAATCCTCATCAATTTCTTTATATTTGGCTTAGTCTGTTGAAAGCAACCATGATATTACATTTGTATTTTAATACTGAATATTGCATACAACCTTGGATTTAAAAATCCAAAATGGAAGTACTGCACAAACTCTCACAGCTTTGCAAAGTATGAAGAAATACTTTTACATTTAATTTAATAAAAAACAACAATTTAATTCAGAAAAGGGAAGTGATTCAAGATTTGGGAAGAAAGTTGATGCGACTGCTGTGTATCTCTATGGCTTAACTTGTTCTGTGCTCAAAGGCACAGACGGGAACAATCAGTGAGTCTTGATGCAGTGAATTCTCTCTTGATACAGGGTCCAGTTCTACAGTCACACTTGAGTAAGGACATGCAGCATTTTACAAGAAACACTCCTGTTTCACTACAGCCCACGTCAGCCCCTGCAAAGTTCTCCAGGGATTCAGTTCAGAGGACCTGCCATTCCTCCTCATCACCACTCTCTCTTAAAACTCTTCCAACCCTCCCACCCAAAAACCAGCCAACCAAGGGAAAAAAAACAAACAAACCCAAAACAAAACAAACAAAAAAGAAACATAATAATGTGACATCAATTAGGGCTGAGTGACAGCAGTTTGAAGAGCTACAGTAAGGATTTATAACCCCATTAAGGACACAATCCAAGACGTGGTGCTGGCATATGAATGCAAAAAACCCAGAACAAATGAGATGCAATAGGAACATATGAAAAACACATGCAATACTGTTGTTTTTCAACCCCTTATTACTTCTTTTAAATAAACTCTTCATTTTCACCTGGTGCAAAATTCAGCTGCACACCGCAGTGTGACATGGAAACCTTCTTTGCAGATGAAGGCTATGGCAGCCTAAGGAACTCAATGCTTCCAGCAAAGAGAGCTCCAAACTTACAGGCAGTAGGAGAGCAATGGTATAACAGTACCTTATCTACTTGTTGGAGGTAGATAAACTAGAGCCTGCTTTCCAGGAGGATTTCAACACAGCTCTGCAGGAGCTGCCCCAGCTACCAACCTCTCTACCAACCAAACAGCTGGTAAGTAACCAAGGGAATCACACAGTGCCACAGAGCACCAGCCTTCCTGAGTTCTACATCAAGCAATGGGGGAACAGTAGAGAGTGGGACACTCTTGAGAGTTACAATGGGACCTTTTCAGAGCAGCTAACGTAAGCTGTCCCTTGACTGCTGTTTGTGGTCATTTTCCCACACCTCCAATTCTAGCCTGTGCTCAGTGGTGCTTAACTTGCTCTAGCTGGCATTACTGGAAGGAGCTGGCTACAGCTTGGTACTACTCCCATACAGCCACTTGGCAGGCAGCACCTGAATGCTTGTTAATGCTTCTCAGAATTTCTGGAAACCCACAGGATATTCTCCCACAGTCTGTACAAAGAAACCAGGGCTCACATCAATTACCGCATTACAGAGAACCACCATTGTGCACCTGGAAGTCCTAATGCCATTCTTGGGGCAGGTGGGATAACCATTAACTGAGTATGGATTCTCCAAATAGCTGTTCAATTGCTGACCAAATCAATGTTCAGTTGATTAGCTGACTTAGCACTGAATCAACAATGGCATGCTGCTGCTCGCTGTATTGGAGATGTATCTATAGAAGTTATTCTCCAGTCTATTGCATTCTTGCTTACTTATCTCTTTATCTAGCATCACAATTCTAGAAACACAGAAAAGGTTCCTGAATACTTAAGCACAGGCTCTCACTTTTCCCACTTACACTTTGTACACAGTATCTTTAACTTTCCAATCAATTTAATTTGCGTTGGTGTGGTACCTCTTTGCATGCCTTCCTGCTAGATATAATCGCCAAGTTTTTAAAAACACTTTTGAGGCCCTCTCCTCAGCCTTAGCCCATCAGGCACCTTGTGTGGCTGCTTGTGGTCACACCAGCCCAGGAATCCTATTTTCTACAGGCCAATAGTTGAGAAGGTATCACCTATCATCAGGAGGAAGGAGCCATTTTGACAGGGGCCGCCCGCTCTTACCTTGGCTCTCCCCGTGCTCTGAAGAATGTGCACCATTGCGCAAGCCATCTCCTCCTTATTCCTTACACTGATGACTGGCTCCAGCACGGAGCACAGCATCGTGTAGTTGCTGGTAACAAACTCTGCAAACTCCTTGTATTGCTCCATGGGTAAGATGGTGATGGTCTGATAACGCGACTTGATGCGAATGGAAGGTCCTCCTGATTTCCCTTTGTTGGGTGTAGGTGTGCTGACTGGGTACCATTTTTCTACAAACTGGCGACCCGTTACAGTGGCCATGGGAATGTTGACCAAGCCGACGTAATTGTTTTTGTCCTTTTTCTTTTTCTTCTCCACATCCTTGTAGATGTGAACCGTGATGCTGTGAAGAGCTGGGAGACCATAGAACTCAAAGTGCTCTCCCCAGAAAATGTTATCTGCTTTCGTTTTGCTGGTGGTGCGGGCAAAGAGAGTGTCATCAAGGCACAGCTCACAGAAGTATTTCTTCTTGGGGGCCAGGTCCTTTGCCTCAATGATCCAGAGACGGAGCACATTCTCAGCTCGGCGGCAGTTGTCCTGCACAGAAGAAAGAACTCAGTTTTGATTTGAAATCTCTAAAATATCAAACATGTTGTCTTATAGAGAAGCAGCAAAAGGCTGCCCTTTGCATCAGAGGTAGGGACAGAATCAGAATTTGCCCAGATCTGCCTCCACATTAAACCCTGAAGCTCCGCATCCCTTCCTTCTGAGGCGCATGGCACCAGAAAGCCAGTTTGAAACATCATAATCAGGCACGGGGAGATCAGGAAGCAACGTGACATGATTTATTAATCAAAGCTTTAACCTACTGCACAGCAGCTTTTGATACATTTCTGAGTGGACTTCTCCTCCCCGGACTAAATTAATTGAGCAGGTATCTGTGGGAAGCCCTGTTACACCGGACTAAAACCCAATCGTATCACCTGTGTTGCCCCAGTAATCTCATTTCTGTAGTTTCTATTACCTTATTTGGCTGCACTGTTCTGCGTAGGTTTTCCATCCACTTATCCCTCTCTGCAGCAGAGGAGCAGCTGAAGCATTTACTGCCGCTGGAGTAGGTTACCTGGAACATGGAAATGACAGGCTGAGTTCAGGCAAGCCTAGGAGACGTGTAACGGGCTGCAAGAAGCAATATTTGAGCAACTAAGTAAACATGAAAAAGGCAGGAAAACAATACAAGAGCCTGCAAGGCAGAGAAGTTAAAAGGCCCCCCCCAAAAAAAAGCAGAGAGAAAAAAAAAAAAGTCAGTTCAAATTAAAGTAACATACAAGGAGCACCAAAGGCTCCTCTTAAAGGCTTTTAAACAAGGCTTTAAACAAGCAGTTAATTTTTTTTAACACTTGTTAATTGATCCATAGCTGTTAAACACTTGCAGTTTCCCCTGCTAGGTCTCAGAGACAGATGATTTGGTTACTAACAGGCTGAAGGCAGACAGAACATTGTATTAATACAAGTTAGAACACAGTGCAAATGGTGTCTTCAGGAAACACAAAATATTTCTGACAATGAAACTCAAACCAAAGGAGCTGTGCTCTGAACCAGCCCCTGCATCCAATGCCATCCTGCTTCATGCAGGCGTGAGCCACCTTGGTTCTTTCACATGTACCTGGCTGAAAAGCCTAATTTACCCTTTCCATTCATCTGTGCACACAATTAAAAAGCAGTTTGAGGCAACAGCCTCAGAGCTCTGATGCTGCCAGTATTTTCACAGCACACCTCAAACCTAAGCAAGCTGGAAAACGCTTCCAACCGAAGCAATATGAGGCTGAAGCAAACAGGAGCAGCTCCTGGATCCACCCCGAGGGAGAAGAGCCTGATATGCTAGTTTTCTGCCCGTGCAGTTTCCCAGGTTGCAGACAGATCTCTGCCCCAGAAGGTACACATCTGAGCAACCCCGCAGCAGACAGACCAGACCAGCTGCCCATCACCCCTGCTGCCAGATTTCGGCTGGTTTAGATACAGCCAAACAGCACGCGTGGATATGCTGTAAGGTAAGCACTGTGCTCACACCAGCAGCAAGAGGCTCCTGCTGCACAGTGCAGCAACATGCCCACCGTCACTGGAACCCCTCCTGCAGCAGCCAAGGAACAGGCTGGGCTAACAGAAGCAGGTTCAGACTGGAAATCACATTTCTCAGTTATAGCATAATTTATATGTTTAATTCTAGGTAAATCTGGAGAAAATGAACACGCAGCTTAGGAGCAATAGTATGTTTCAACCATACCCTCGCATCCAAACTACAAATGCTTAGATACTTTCTAAGATAACGAGAGTTTTCCACTTTGAAGACGCAGCGGCTGAACATTTCCCTGCACTGATGGCTCAGCCCCAAGGACTCCGACATCCCCCACCCAAACCCCCAGGAAGGTTTGGCTGCAGACCCCTTCTCCTATTACAAAGAGAACAGTGCCCCGCCAGGCTTCAGACCGACTGCGCCGCTGCTATTCGGAGGACGCTCTTTACCTCAAAGCAGAAGTCCTGTCCAAGGATACTGCTGTGAAGTGGCTTCACAAAGACCTTTTCTTCTGCCCCAAGGTCCAGGGCCTCCACTGCGCTGCCGGGGCTCAGCAGGGACTCATGGGAGCGGGACTCCTTCAGCTTTGGCAGCCCACGTGATCTGCAGAGTAAGGGGAGAGGAAACAGCCGTTTTCTCACAATTACCAGCAGACTTGGCAAGATCTCAGAGAAAGCTGCCAGTTGTTTATTCACAGCAACTACCACAGTTAGCCTGTAAGCCCGACGACAAGAAACGTTAGTCCAGTAAGCCCTGATTCCTAAGGAAACATCCCGGGCACAAGTCTGTTCCCACCCGCCCGACCATTGCTCCCATTGAGCAGTGTCAAACCCCTCTGAAAGATGCTGATTTTAGAGGTGACAGGAGTGTCATAACCTTCTGCAATAAAGTCACAGCCAGCATTTCTACTTTTAAACATGATGCGCATACACGTTTTTCCTCCAGCTGGAACTCAGTCAAAGCAATGAGGAAGAGCACCTGTCCCAGCTTAGCAGAAGAGGAGCTGTTTACCTGGCAGGTCTCATTTTGTAAGATGTTCAAGCTCACATTGGTACCTACATCTGTTCATCTCTGAAGGCGCAGAATCATGGAATCATTAAGGCCGGAGAAGACCTCTCAGATCCCCAAGTCCAACCCCAACCCAACCCCTCCATGCCCACCTCCCTCAGTGCCACGTCCCCACGGTTCTGTAACACCTCCATGGATGCTGACCCCACCACTCCCTGGGCAGCCTGTGGCAGTTTAACAAGAACCTGGGTATCGTGAAGGAGTCACAAAAAGCAACAAGCAGAGTTCAGCTGAATGCTCTTTTGTGAAAAATGGAGTGCTGAAGGTATCCTAGCAGATTCACGTACAATAAGATATATTGAAGGAGAACTTTGTTCCCATTTAATAGATTAAATGACCCAAATGCAGGCAGCAAAAAGCTTTCATCAGTGGGACATTACAAAGACACTGATTTCAAATGCAAAACAGCAGCACTGGTACAAATGCTTTGGCTGCACTGTGCATGCTTTGTTATAACAGGTTCCAGCAGCAGCTGTACCAACGCAAACCCAAAACCTCAGCCATGTATAATTGAACACTCGCTGCAGTTAAGGTAGGGCAAGTCTAAAATAAACACACCACAATACACCACTTTAATACCATCACTGCAAAATCCTCTCTAATTTCTCCTCTCGAGAAAGCACTGCTGAGGTCACTTGGCTTCTATCCCTGCCCCAAACTCTCAGCAATTCCAGCCCTAGCCGAGTACTTTGGTGCATGATGGAGGGGAGCTGGCGGAGAGCCTGCAGCTACCACCAGCCTCAGCTCCTTGGACAGAAAGAAAGCATGCAGTGGTCACAAAGAGGAGGGGAGAGGGAAAAAAAGACAACAAGAGCACTAAACAAAGGAGAAATTTTGCAAATCCCTTCTCAGCAAAGGCTGCATTTGGAGGAAGACAACTCAAGCCCACCTACACGAAACAACTGTACAGCCACTTAGCAGTGCATCCCCAAAGCATAGCGGTGCCACATGTCAGAGTCCTCCGTTTCGAGCCCGGTTCCCTGGGCTCATCACAGACAACAAATCCTGCTGGGAGAGGAAGGGAGGCCCAAAATCCAGGAGGAGCCGTTCCTCAAGCCTCAGGTCCCGGATTTCCGAGGAGCGCTGTGCCAGGAGGATGTGCTGGGGCACGGAGAGCTGCCTTGGCACTGTAAGCACTGCCCTCACTGCGCGCTGCCCCAGGGGTGCCACGAAGAGGCTCCTGGCACGTGTTGCCATGGCACAGCTCTGTAAGGAGATTAGGGGAGGCTCGGGGAGCCTGCTCTGCTGATGTGGTGAAGGTGACCTTTCCAAAAAAGACAAAGTCCTTCCTCTTCCCTTCCTACAATGAGTTTAATGAGACCCAGACAGTGAAGGACAGCAGAAAGAGCGAGGCATCTTCCAAAAACACCTCCAAGCAGCCTTTGGAGCTGGAGTGGGGGCTGAGAGGTGTACATGACAAGCTGTACAAAGTGCCTGCACATCCCTTCGTGAGAGTTACACCTTCCAGGAGCATCTAGCATCTATTCTGCTCAACTCGTTAGCTTTGAACATGTGCTCTGTTGCAGACCAGCTGCAGAAGGCCGGTTGTGCTGGCTCACGAGCCAGCGGTGGAGGAACGCCGATCTGTTCGAGCAGCTCCTTGAAGCTACCATACTTAAATAGCTCATTAAACTGATTAAGTGGCTTAGAATTGGCACTTTGTCTTCCATAAACACCGCAGCAGTGCTGGAAAGCTGTTGGTTAGAGGCAACCACACGCATTTAGGAACACAAATATACACACTTGCAATCCCCACAATATATATTTCACCTATTGATAGATCTGCAATGCAAATCATTGATATGTGCCTAAATCAGAAGCGTCCCAATCAATAAAGGCAATCATTACAGGAAAATAATAGTTCTCTGCTTCTTAAAAGCCACATCTGATGGTCTGAAGCCATCAATAAGAGCGAAGGAGAATTGCTTGCAGGCTTCCCTTTTGCACAGGGGCAGAGTTAATAAGTCAAAGTCACTGACTTGTTTTCCAGTGCCCAGCAAAGGGGCAAGATTAACAGGGTCTTTTCCCATATTAGTTAGGGAACTGCTGGTAACATGAGTGCTGCTCGGAGTCTCTGCTAAGAGAGGTAATCCCAGGGAAGCAGATTACTGTAAACAGGAAGATCACGCATGCACGAGGTGGGGGAAGGGTTGTTTGTCCAAATCTGTTTCTGTTAAACAGCTCCATTAACAACCCAAATCCTGATTTACAATACAATTAACCTCAGGTGACAAACTTCCTCACGCTGCTTTTTCTGTTCACTATTGCACACAGCAAAGATGATGCACGAGTTCAAAGCAAACAGTTACCGACAGCACTGACGCTTCTCACATAGCTGCTTCCCACAACTCCTTTCCAATAGGAAAAGCAGGTGGAAGAGATGCTTTTCAAGGACTGCTCTGAGCTCCTCACCTCGCTTCATGTATTTTGAAGCAGCAATCGTAAGAGCTGAGCAAATTCCTCCTAAGTCAGAGCCCAGGTAATGCCCTGAAGCGCTGACCGAGCAGCAGCGTAAGGTCCCTCCAACAGCAGCACCTGACATTCTCTCCTTGCACACAAATTCAGTTTTGCTGCTGCAGGAACACTTTGCTTGTAAGCAGGGAGCTCAGCTCCTCCAGGTTTTGGTGTCGGCTTTTTAGCAGACTGCACTCTACTGTCTATATAAGACATGCAGGATAAAGGGTTAAACCCTAATTGCTCTCTGGTTATGAAGCTCTCCTGCTGATTCTGACCTATTTAAAAGCCAAACAAAAAAGCACAAAAGACTTCCAATTACCGAGCTTACCAGGGAGAGCACGATATCGCCTGGAAAACAAACGCACGGTCATCAATAATCCAGAAGATGGAAATTAAAGAACAGAAAAACGTATAGAAATAGAGAAAGGAGCTACCAAGGAATAGAGTCCCACAATCTACGTTTCCTTTACCAACACAAACTGATGTGAAGGCAAAGAATTCTAACGCGAGTTTTTTGCTCAGCCCAAAGACCCGAAGCTGAATCGAGTACTTAACCCCTCGCAAAGCCACAGCAGCAGCTCTGTGCTCTGCTCAGCGCTGCTCTTGGGATCCCAGCTCTGCTGAACCGCACCCCAGTGTTGGCAGCGTGGTCTGCAACAGGGCAGCAGCAGCAGTGGGCTCCCCGTGCAGGCATTCATTCTGCTAGCACACCACACCCTGCTTCATTATCCAGCTGCCTATTAGCAAAACACCCTACGACTTGGTCAACAATTCTACAAGTCCAACCAGTTTCATCATTATCATTGTTTTTTGAGCCAGACGCCAGCAATTTATATTGGAGGAGGCTGGGGTGAGCTCGCACCGAGGGGTTGGTGGAGCCTGCAGCAGGACAGAGCATGGCTTCCAACAGACGGGCTGCCCTTGGGATGTTGCTCAGTTTTCACTTGGAAACAAACAGCTGCACGAGGAACCAAAAAAACCGGCTGAAAGAAATACGTCTCACTCCAAACAGGAGATGTCTCTTTGGAAACAAACCACTCCTCCCTTTTCCCCGTGCAGACAGAAAGAGATATGCTGAATGAATACAAGCTCTGACTGAGTCGAGCCTTAATAATGCATTGCATAATACAGATTTTATCCTCGAGTCTCAAGCGAAACAAAAATCACTCACTCTTTTTTTTTTTTTTTTTTTGAAAAGGGGGATTAAATGACAACAAACAAATATGAGAACTCAAGAACAGGAGGCGAAGAAGCGAGGAGGGAGGAGCACAACTCACCGAAAGTAGAAGAAGCCATCGTTGGAGCAGCGGTACCGCTTCACCATGAAGCCCAGAGCCATGGCTACCTGCTGCCCTGCTGCCCACCAGAGCCCATCCTGAGGGAGCAGGACCTGCGCTCGGCCACCACCATCGGGTAATGCCATAAAATGACTTTTAGTGCATCAGGAGGGTTCCCACGTGGCACTAAATCCCAACAGGGCAAAACCCTCCCAGCTGTCTGCACAGCTTTGCTGCAGTGGCTGAGAGCACATGCAGCCCGTCTCAGCAATCTCTGCTCCCTCTCCGGGCATCAAATGGAGGTGAGAGCTGAAGACACTCATGTGGTCCCTCCTTACAGTTTTACCTTTCCTCATGCTTTTCTATGTATTACTGACAGAAACAACCTAAGAGAGAAATGCATGGGTTGGAGAGCCTAAAGAACGTGGTGGGAACCAGGCTAGAAAGGCAGTGAAGAATGATTTGTGGTGCCAGAGAGACTTGTGGCAACAGCTGCCAACAGCCCACCGAGATGCCACCGCATGTCTGAGAGTTTCATGTCAATCTGGCAATGCCACAACCAAGCAGAGTCCTTATGTTAATAGCTTGTGAAGGCTAAACATGAGTTTTCAACAGGCAGAACGTGGAGTAATAGAAGTGGTGTGTGTTACAGAGGCTGTGGATTCATGCACAACACTCAGCTACCAGCCACAGTGAGCTCAATTCTGCAGGGACACCAGTTTTCTCTTCCCCCTCCCCCCAACCACTAAGCCAGCTGAAGTTTAAAACCCAGAAAAACAAAGTAGATTGGCCAACTGCTTTCTGCTGGAACACCAAATCTGATCGCAAAAATATCTGCAAGTTATCTCCAGCACTCCCTTACAGCATTCCTGAATCCCTTCTATTTTAAATTGACTCTGAACAGACAGTGTCCATCCTTTGTCACCATCTGGAGTGGTGTGCTGCGTTACACTACCCCAAGCCTTAATGTGCACCGTGATCTTCCTTATTTCAGCTTTCTGCAGGTACTTATCTATAAGCATCTCCTGCTTCTTAGCAGGACCCAAACGCCTCAAAAGAATGAGAAAAACAACAGCAGTCTCTACTCCCTCCCAACCTTTCAGCGTTTTAATTTATAAAGCTACATAATAGTTTCTTTGAAGCCAGGGCTCTGTATTTGTCACAGCAAGAAAAGGTAGATGCTATCAGTCCATCTGCCCTGAAAGCCAGCACAGCATCATGACATCACCCAGCACTGCTGGCTCCAAGTGGGAAAGGGCTGACTCACTGGGGCAGCTATGGGACATTTGAAGAGCAACAGATCAAGCCTCATACAGAAAGCAAGCAGAGCAGGAGGTGGGAAAATGGCAATTCCCTCTTGTGAGTTCAGAGCCAGCTGCTGTGTGCTACCTTCTTTCATGCACACACAGGTGTAGCTGACTTGTTCCTTTGGAAAGATCCCAAATAAGAGCATAATTCTAAAGGTTAATCAATCTTTTTAGCTTCCTTCTTCCCTCCAGCTCATCTCCTCCCAGTATACTAATCTGTTCCTCATCTTAGGGGGTTTTTGAGTCGTTTTTCCTGCTGGTCTGTTCACCAATTGCATTTTTCAGGCACCTGTAGATAACACAGTGAAAGGTATATGAGGAAATGGAGAAACTGTTGCCAAGTTTCACTTGGAAATGATTTTCCTTTATTTGTGAAGATTTTATTTGCAAAATTAGAAATAACATTAGAAAAGCTCCAACCATGTTCTTCCAAAGTTGCTGTGTTCCGTTTGTGCACTGATTAGACCACAAATGCAAAGAGAACTCCATAGAGCTCTCAATCTTTTCAACCACAGGAAGCCACAAGGTTGAGTGGTGCTGTGGCATTTTCCATCCAAGAACAACTTATGAGCAGTTCATGAACCTCACCTGCATCACCACGCTTCACAAACATAAACATGCTCTGGAACAGCCACTGTTATTTGTGCAAAGCTCATCTGCAAATAAACTTCATCTCAGTTTGTTCTCTATGTAGCTTGGCAACTCTGAGATGACCCCCCTTGCCTCCAAGCTCTGCCTTCCCTTCACTTCAGCCCATGTACCTCTGAAAGGAGGAGGACTGCATGGACTCATTATCAGAAGTGCTTACTTCCATTAGCAGCAAGTATGGTATCAAGGCACAGAACATCCAAAACACAGATGGACTTCCATCTCCAGCACTGAGATGCTGCTCAATGTGGGAGGCCAGAGCAGAACCATGGCAGGATGGAAAGTGCAACCCCTAGCTTGTCCCTGTCCTACACCCTAAGATTTTCCAAGGCTCTGTCACCCAAAATTGTGCATGGACTCTGCCACTGGAACTCCTCAGTTCTCTTGGCTCCTCTTTGTTAAACCCAAGCCTAGGAGACTTGAGAGGATTGACATGACCAGCTATGCCCAACGCCATCACCATGCAGGGCATGATCTCCAGAGGTCCCAGATTCTGTGATGTTATTCTATTGAAACAGCCAGAGAAAATCCATGTGTTGTTGGGGTCTAGATGACACAACTCATGTCCACAGCAGCAAGGAGGAATGAGTGAACTGGTTTGAAAGAGAAGGTGGCTTTGTTGTGTTTATTTCTTCAAGTTGTAGGTATTAATTATAGCTAAATTTATTGGCTTACCCAAGGTGATAGTGTTTCCCTTACAGTACAACAGAAAGCATCATCAGTCCATGTTTAGTGTGAGAACCAAGCGAGGGAAAGACAAATATGTTATTTATGGCAAAAACATTTCTGCATTACAAAACATCAAGCCAACAACAGTAAAAATAACAGGTACTTTAGCACAGGGTGGCATTATTTCACGTGCTTTTGCTCACTAAGTTGCTTTTTATAGCAAAGCTGCAACTCCCTGAAAATAGGCAGTTATACAACAAACCAAAAAACCACCCACCACAAACTGGACTTCAAACAGAAGAGGTGGACGTTGCCATGACTGAGGAGCAACAACAGCCTGTTCTGTAACTCATGGAGTTAACAAGACCCCTAACACCAATGCCTTGCTATCTCCATGATTTTACGGTGCTGCTTTTCAGCTGGGGAAGATAGGGCCATTGATTGAAGCAGCACAGCATGACAGATGCAACTAATGAATTCAGCTCAGCTACAGAAGAAGGGAAAATGCACTAAACGGTGTAAAATTGGAGAAGCCTGTCACAGCCCTAAGTACAGGGCAACTTACTTTGCACTCATTCTAGCTCTCCTGCTGGGCTGCTGTGGAATATAACACACAGCAACGTTTAATGAAGACAATCAAGACACTTTATAAGTAGTTAGGAAAAAAAAACGTTTAAGATGAGCATTTGCTTGCTTCACATACAATCCACTCAAGCCTGAACCAGCAGACAGAAGCAAAACAAGCAGAATGTACCAAGATGGACAGGAGTTACCAAGTTTTCCAGTTTTCTGCATAACAGACCATCTGTTCCTTGCAGGACTCCGCACTGCAGCAGCTATAGCATCTCCTGACATTAGCAAGGACTTTCAATGTACCTGAACTGCACCGCACACCCCTGGGCTCTGCCTGTGCTAGCTGAACTGATCTGCTTGCACCAGCACAATCCTCACGTTGGTCACTGCACCGACCTGCAGATCAGCGCTGCATGCATCGAGGCAAGGTTCTGTAAGAGCCAATCAATCCAGTGGTACTGTATCATGAAATTCCAAGTGTGCACTTTATTTGGGACAGATGCAGATGAAGTATTTGAGTCTAGATGCTTAAACTGAGCTTTTTTTTTTTGTCAGCTGTTAACTGCAGTAAAAGATTTCAGCCCTGTGCTGATGGTGCATCACAGAATCATAGATACAATGTATAGTAAATTAGAAAAACAACCTCTAACAAACCATTCAGCTCCAAAACCATCCATCTGCCAGCTTAACAAAAAAACCACAACCCTTCCTTTCTCTCCCTTTTCAAGTTGAAATGCATGCTGCACGTAGATTTCACAAAGTGCCTCTGGATAAGGCAAGGTTGCTTTGGGAGATGCACTGACCCTTACCTGTCATCAGCATTGCGGAGGGATGGGAGGCGGAAACTTGTGTTCCTGTCCAGCTTTGACTGACTCTTTGTCCTCTTGATGGACCCTTTCAGACGTTTACTGAAGAAGCCCTGAAATGAGAAGTCATACAAGTGAGATGCCAGTAATAAATCAATCAGTGCACCGTCACCGAGTCCGAACTCGGCAGTGATTCTGGCTGACTGTGGGGAACGTGCTGTATTGGGATTCCTCTGGGCAGGAAGAAAGGCAGGACTACGTTGTTAATGACAGTTCCAGTTATGTGACAGCTTCAAATTGCAATAATTAGCACTTCTCATGCTGCAGGTGCGTTTCAATGAATTACAACTACTGTAGAAAAGATCAAAAGGCTCCTGTATCTCTCTGAATTACTTTATGCAACATGCAAAGACATATCCTATCAAAATATTTCCAGGGGCTGCAAGCATGCATGCATATACATTCTTTGGCACGATCAAAGCAAATATAAAGGTCCATAGGATTAAGCAGCATTTTTCTGGCTGAATCCATCCCGCTCCTTCACAGAACAGCTGCACAGAGTGCTGCTGTCAGGAGCATGCAAGTGAAACCATGTTTGTTAAGAACCTTACAGGGCCAGTTGATGGAATTTGCTCAAAATGAATTTTCTTTGGGCGGATTGACCTAGCAGATCTCCTGCCTTATAAAGGTCTAGTGACAGCAACAGCCAGCTGGGGCTAGCCCTTCATCCCATCCTCGATGTTTCTCTGAGCTAGAAATCGAGCACAGCCACTTTTGAGCACAATTTGTAAGGCAAACCCTTCAGCTGCATTTGGGGTGGGTGACAGATGTTGCCCACAGCTGCCTGCTGTAATACAGAGCTCAGCAAACTGGAGACAGACAAGGTCTTCTGTTCCTCCCTACGCAGAAAACACCGACAAAGCAAGAGTGTTTTATTGGCTGCAGGTGACTCGACCAGATGGAAGCATCCAACTTGTTCATTTTACAGACTGGTACAAATTAGGCCAATATAACACAAGAAAACATTATCTGCAATCCTTTAGTCTGAAAAATCTTGTATCTTTTTCACCTCTTCAGGAAGAAAATGAGGTTTATTGATGGCATCCAAAGGAGAGGGCTACCACCCTGTTCTCATCAGAGCTGCTGGAGAACGAAGTTGTTCCAAATGGCAAAGCCAGCATTTGTCCAGGTTCATCTACAAGCAGCTCCAAATCAATTTTCCAATTGTTTTTGCCATTATCTCCCCAAGCTTTCAGTACTTCTTTCAAAAAAAAAAATCTATCCTTTTCCTTTTAAACATGCACATCCTTCCTCAACCCCCACTGCCTTTCCTCATTCTGTTACGTGTGGTCCTTTGGGGGTTGGACTCGATGATCTCTGGAGGTCCCTTCCAACCCCTATAATTCTGTGATTCTGTGATTCTTTTACAGTTTTCCCTTCTTCCACCCCTATAACCTAATCTTTCCCAAAACCATACACCTGTGCCCTCCATAGAGGCTGATGTACGAGTTGCACGAGTTCTCCATCTCCATGCATTCCTTAACACTGCTTCATTGGATTTGGAGGGTGATATATTACTAAAATCTTATTCATACCTAAAGCTGGCTGGATACCAAGCACACACAGACTGTCCTCTCCTAAATATTGTGTAGGGAACAACCTGCTCACTCACACCACAGCCCACGGGCAGCTCGGAGAAATATGGATGCCACGTGGCCTATGGGATGATGCCACATGGGACAAGGGAAGGAGGAGTGTGTTTTTTGCATCTAGACATAGTGCTACATCTAAGGCTGCCCTTCAGCTGCTGAGGCTTGCCAGCCAGGAGGCTCCTGAGGGATGAAAGCTGCTTTTTCTACTGAAACAGAAAATAAAGTGTAAAAGAAAAGATACCAAGATACCCCTACAAGAAAAAAAAAACAAAAAAAAAACAAAAAAACAAAAAAAACTCAAACAACCCAAAAAAATCCTAAAAAAAAAAAATCCCACAACAAAAACCAACCTAGCGTGCTGGGAGAGAAGGCACTGTCAGAAAGGAGAAAGTGTTATTAGCTGAGTATGCTACTCAAACCCTACCCATGTTCCTGCACTTTTCTTGGTCCTGGAATTGAAAAGTGCCTTTGAAAAAACCCTGTAATCAATAGATGCTCTTGTGCTTCTCTTGGGGCCGTTGCTGGAATTCAAGTAGAAGATGTAAAGCACTTTCAAAGGCACTTTCATATATTCTGACCTCTCAGCACAAAAGGTAACAAATCCAGCTACAGGGATTCAGATCTGGTGGACTCTGGCTTCATTCCAGTACCTCTTAGGCTACTCGGATTGCAAACACGAAATAAAATGGTTTTCTCCCCTTAAGGACAAATAAGACAAAGCTGACCCCATTCAGCGGGGGTGAAAAAGTATTGGTATTGAATCACTCCAAATCCCACTCGGAGAGGGACCGTGAAGATTCATTTCTGTGCGCACGCACAACTTGAAATTGGCATTGCTTTCACATTAGTGAAACACGTTCTGGGTTTAATTGAACATCATCTATCCCTTAAGAGATTACTCCTTATCTCTGGTTGAATAAGGCTATCCAGAGCACAAAAAAAAAAGGGTAAGAACATACTTAATAATAAAAACTCATCAAACAAAGAGCATGCCTACTGGAGAGAGCCTCATCCTTTGGAATACCTGTTCTCTGCACCTTGCTGGCAGTGCTTACAGATGGACAACCTGGGAGCAGCACAAATAATTCACATGCCAGATCTGAGCAGAGCTTTTCGGCTTCCATTTGCCAAAGGAAATCCTTTTAAATGCTGACTACAGCTATGAAAGGTATGCAGAGATGGAAAAAAATCTGTAATAACGCAGTCTAGCTTAAGAAAAAGTTTATTTTTCTTTTCTTTCTGCCAACATTAATACAGTTCATACTGTTACAAAACAACGCAGTAACACCTTACTTCCTATCCTACTGACTAGATATTTGTCTTAAATGCTTATTTCAACACCAAATGCTGCTGCGTGGTTCTTATACCTCAACGCAACGATGTCTGAAGAAAGAGATATGATGGTTGTCATCTAAAAGGACAAAGCTCAATACAAATCCCTCCCAGAGCCATGGGTTCAGGGGAAGAGGGATGGAAAAGGGACATGGAAGAAAAGCACTGGTTCTCCACTTCAGAGAGAGCAGACCACGCCTAATAAATAATGGATCTCTTTGTCGTTACAGAAGTCAAAGGTTAATTCACCCAGGAACCAACAGAAAATAAAGATAACTGTAATAGGAATTATCAATCGATAAAACGCAACGTTATGAGCAGAACTTTCAAAAGCCAGAGCGAAAGGGGCGATGCTAAGGAACGCCCTACAGCCCGCGCCGTGAGCACCGCTGCCTACGCTGTGCATTCCTGGAGGCAAACACATTGTCTTCTGGAAGCTGGCGATGTGTCTTGAACATTTATGATTCTCGATGAGGAGCACTAATGCATTATTAATAACAGCAGGTGGGCAACTTCGTTTCCAGAGCAGTGAGACTTGTCCTCTCGAAGGGAAAAGATTGGATGAGTTACAAAGACAACATTCTGATGGCTCTGGACGGCGGCAGAACTGCCTCCCAACTGCTGCTCGTTATGAAGCATCTCATTTCTTAAAGTTGCTCACAAGCAGGAGCCAAGTGAAAATTCTCTCAGGTGCCACGGATGCTGCAAGGCTCTGACAGGTGGGGGAAGAGTGCCAGATCATAAAATGGGCACACACAACACGCAGGGTGCTCCAAGGATTAGGAGCAAACGTGATGCTGATGATGCTTACTTCCTACCTCCTGCAGAACAAAGAAACGTATAACTAGCAAAGAGGTACAAGCTCGCTTCTGAACCCATTTATCAGCACCTCTGAAAAAGCTCTGGGCAACTCCTGCAGTGGGAAAGCAGATGGAACCCACTGCATGTCCACCTGCGTGGTAATATAAAGGGCAAGGTGGTGGCTTGGGGCACTCTGAAATCCATCCATCAGCTGAAAGCATGCCATGAAGAGGTGCTTCCTGCGCAGGCAGAGGACAATGAAAATTGTGCTGGGATGTATGAAGGATAAACAAAGCACAGTAAGAATCAAGTGGTATTACGTAAATCTGCCACTGCTTTCACACTAATGCACCGTTCTTTTCTGATCTTCTCATCTCCGCAGCAAAACCGGAACAAAACTCCAGAAGTGAAAACTGATTGCAGGCAGACAAGAGGAGGATTTAGCAAAAATATATTTTAAAGACCGATTATTCATTTTCGAAATAAAAGCAAGAAGGGATTAGAGATGTATAAAACAAATAGAATGGAAATTAAGTAAGCCCCTTGTGCAGGCCGTTACGTAACAAAACCGAGGGGCATCTCCACATGGGAGGCAGCAAATATTGGTGCCTGTCAGGAGACCTTTCCTAACGCTATCCGTAAATCAGCTGGCAGAATTCTCTTCCACAAGATATTATACAGACAAATTTTTCAGCAAGATTAAAAAAGGATTACGTGTTTATATAAGGAAGAACAACATATGTAGCTGCATTAGTCAGGTTTAAAAATAACGGGAGTGAGCAATTATCATGCTCCAGGACACAAGCTGATCAACAGCAAGGATCAGGAAGATATTTTTCCCCTGATGGGACAGCACTGCAGATTTGGCCAGATAACAGTTCCAGCTTTCCAATGAAAAACTGCCTCCTGCCACAGGAGGGATGCAGAACAGGATGAGGCAGTCGTGAGAAAAGCAAAGAAATGGAAACAGCACATCAACAGGGATACCTCGATAATGTATCTTTTAATGATGTGCATCGGAAGATTCCACGCGGTCTGCATGATATGCAGTCAAAAGTAAGGAAGGAATCACATTTCCAAGCGCTAGGGATCACGCTGAAAAATTCATGAAGAAACAAGAGCTGCCACATAGCTGGGCAGAGCTACGGCAGGCATCCCACATGGCACAGCCTGCAGACACACAACACCAGCACGGGAGAAGATCACCCCTGAAAGCCAATATCCAAAGAAGGAGGGAATATCCAGCCTGACCCAGCAGGAAGCAAGGGGCTGCATTTTGTGGTCCTTATGCAGGAAGGAGGCAATAATTCCTGTGAGCTGGGTTCTTCCCGCTTGGCATCCTGCCTGTAAGCAGCCCGGATCCAGAAAACCTTCAGATAACACAGCAGCCGTAGCAATTAGGAAAATTAATGGAAGTGAGCTTGGTCAAAGCTAGTAACACAAACCTGAGAGCTGGCTGCAGGAATATCTACAAAGAGTAATTATGACAAATGATAAGGTATCAAGGTGGAAGGAACACTCCATGGGATGGGATGTGGTGGGGATAGCGGCACATTGCTTCTGTTTAACATCTTTGTTAATGATCTGGAAGAAAAGTTAAACAGCGCATTAATTATGCTGAGTTGCATTAAATTAGGAGGTGAAGCAAGGGCCAGCAAGGACACAGAAATAACACAAAGGGTTGTGAGCAATTAGAAGCTGATAACGCACATCCCTGTGAACTTCAGCTGAAGAGCTGCGTGAGTCAATTGGAGGGAATTTAAAATGGAAAAACAGCAAGAAAGGCGATAAAAGGGCCAGAAAGACTGATTTGTAGAGAATGCATTCATTAAAGTGTATGTAACTTGGCTAAGCCATGATTTAGAGATGAAGAACAGAATGGATGAGTTGGTACACATTCAAGCAGAGTTAAACCAAGGACAGACTGGGATGTAACCAGGTGTGAAAGGTACCACTTTCATAGTGCCCCTACACTAATCGCAGGGGAATTGGATGAAGTCAGGTTTACATCCAATGTTCCTGCAGCTGAGGTCCACCAGACAATGTCCCAGATCGGATCTGCCACTCAGATCCTGAACAATTGGATGTTATGAACAAATCCACTTGGGCAGAAAGCTGTTGGGAAGGTTGCAGAGCATCTGAAGGGCCTTCATTCCAGAATAAAGGCACAGATGAGAACCTGGCAAGAAAGCCAAACTTCCATTTTCTCCCCTGAAGACACAGACCTGTGGAATAATGGCCAGCAAACCTAAAGCAACATATCAGGCAGGAGATTAAAGCAGCTTTAAACAAACGTGTTATTGTGAGGAAAGACAGAGCGAGCGGAGGAAGGAGAAATGTTAATCTTACAACAGGGAGGACAGTTCTGAGCAGCTTTTTCATGAAGGATGCTGCGATGCCTCACATTAATGTAAATCAACAGCCCCATCTCTGCATTGGAGCTGTCGCAGAATTAAAAATATGCACTTGTAGGCCATCAAGTCACATGGCCAGGGAAGATCGCTTGTCTTAACCTGGCAGCATGACGGCAGCGGAGCAGCGCTTGGGAGAAGCAACAATCTTGCTGACTGCATAAAAGATGAGGCTGGGCAGCCGCGAGATCTCATCAGGCTTTGACCTTCACTTAGGCTGGCTGCATTGTCTTCTGTTCCATTTAGCAGTACTCTTAAAGAGCAAAGAGGCTGTATTCCTATAGATCCAATTATATCCTCGACTGAAAGCAAAACAAGAAAGGCAAGCAGTAAGGATCAGTCTTCCCATCATATTCACGTAGGATTTCTATAAGAATCACTTTATTTACTTCAAAGATTGTGGGTTTTTGTCTCTTTTTTTAAATTTTACTAATAACCATGAATGATATATTGTTTGTAGAAACAATGCACTAACAACCCTATCCAAAAGAGCCAAACTGGAGAGCGTGCCGTGAGCCTGAAGAGCGGCTCACTGACAGCCCTCCACCCTGCCATGCCAGGAGGCCTGAAACCATCCCTAGCTCCAGCACAATGGCAGAGCAAATTGTGAGAACACAGCCCGGCAGTGCAGCAGTAGGGAACGGGATGCACTGAGACTGAGACACTGCCAGGACATAGCGTGCGTGGGAAAGGAAAAGCTGGTTTCTCGCCCACCTATGCGTCATGGTGCCTACTTTGAGCCAGTTCCGTCTGTCTTCCTATTTGCTCAATCTAGTAAGATCCATTATTAAAAATATGAGTTTTCCTATATATGAATCTCTATAAACAGCACACAGCTGTCTGAATGTGAGAGAGCACGCGTACACACTTCTCCTCTCCGTTTTCCTGCCTTTCGTGGCACAGACACAGTGGAAACTGTCTCGTGGCACTTAGCACAAGTGAACCCAGATAGGGACTGATGTCACTGCAGGGGATGATGTTTGGGGAAGTAGGGAAGGAAGAGAAAGGACAAGCAATGGGAGCTCCATCTCTGCATGTGTTGCATACTATCAGCTGGGCCCGCTGTGCAGCCCTAGGTGGAACGGAACCAGAAAAAGCACATTCTTATGTTGATCCATGAGTGGTTGGTCCTGAAGCGAGGGTACCAAGTGTAAATCTCTCTCTTTTCCTCCAGTGCATGTGGAAGAGGTTGGAAGGCAAATTTCCTGAGTTTTACACGTCAGCTCCTTGAAATAAATCCATCCTTGACCACTGCCACTGAAGACATTAAAAAAAAATGTCTCGTCAAGGAAACGTTTGCTTAAAGGCCATTACGCTGTTATGAATCCAAATTCCAGATGCCAAACAAATGCCAATTAGCAGTATTAAAAAAACAGATGCCTCGCTCTGAGGGAGTATCACAGCCTGGTGTTTGAAGGGAAAAAATGGCACAGAGCATGCTGGAAGCCACTGCCCGACTGAGAAGATGGTTTTTAAATAGCTTTACTGATATGCAAACTTAAAAAGCTGTAAAAGCAACTTATTATGGAAGTCTCAGCATAATTCTTCATCAGTATGGATGAAGGTTAAGCTGTCCCCTGCCTTAAGCTGCTTTCCGTGAGGAAGTTGAAGCAGGGAGAAGAAGAGGTATGGCACAGAGTCAGGTCCACAGGCAGAATCGAAACAGCACTACCTTGCAGCTGCTTGCAGCCCTCCAACCCGTGGAGCAGGTGTCAGCAATTGGAGAAACAAAACTGCAGCTTCTGGTGTTATTCATTTCCTTTCTGCAGATGACAAACCCCTGCCAAACGCAGATGACACTTTGCACAAACCCCTTTAGAGCCATTACAGGTCCCACTTCCATCCTTCAGTCAAAGCTCTTCCCAGACCACTGGTCTGAGACTTCCACAAGGCGTTCAGATGCCCTCCCTACTTCTGAGAGCTGGGGAGTTTGGAAGGCAGCAACCAAAGAAACACGAGCCCTCTTCTCCTGTCCTGTCATCCACTCAATAGATCTGCATAACCACTCCACAGGGTTAATGGGTAGATTATTTCTGCAGTTTTGATTTGAGCTCATCTGTATTCTTAAGCAACCTGACTTCTAATTGCAGCTTGCTCTTTTAAGCAGATCCGGAGTTGGCGTGTTTTAAAAGTGGGTGATCTCAGCCCCCACCTGCACCACAACCTGCCAAGGAGTAACAACACGTAAATGGACTATTCAGAACAAAACCTACAAAGTCAGAAGCTCCGTCCCTGTGAGAAAGACAGGAGGGTGCATTATGCTTCTGGGTATACAGGTGGCCAGACAGACAAAGCAGCTACACGTGGCACAAATAGCTTCTAGATGTCTCCTGGTTTATGCCCAAGAAATGCAGCCATGTGCCACTACCTCACCCCTTTGCCAAAGTCCTAGATAGCACAATAAACAGATGGGGAAATGAGGAACAATCCACAAAGTTCTTATTTTGAAGGGAAGTGGGAACTAAGAAACATTACTTAAAGATAGGATTAATTTAACAAAGCAAGCAAAAAATGGGAAAAAAGAAACAATATGGATAGTAATCAAACACCCCAGTTATGCAGCTTGCAGTTAGGTGAAGAGTCCAACCATAGCACATGGGTACACCTACAGGCCAAGGCAATGACTTATACATGAAGACAAAGAAGACAGAGAATTTCTTATAAACAAGGAAGGGAACAGCCAGGCCTTCCCTCCAAGTTCAGAAGTCCTGGAGCTGTGTGGACTTTGGGTTCAGAATAAGATTCTCAGAACCTGACATAACAGACTTGTGATAGCTTCACATGTAACCACACCAAGGCCCTTTCTGCCTCGAGAAGCACTACCCAGAAAAGAGATCACTGAAGTGATGGATGGTTCTTAGCATCTCAGAACAGCTGAAGTGGGAAGGCACCTCTGCAGACTGTCTCGTCCAAGCTCCCATCTCAGAGCTCAACTCGAGCAAGAGCACCGTGTGCTCGGTTAGGTTCTGAATACACCTTTGAGGAAGGAGACTTCAGAAGCTCACTGGACAACCTGTTACAGTGCCTGATCACCCTCACAGTAAAAAAAAGATTTTTCTTACAATTAAGTGGAATTCCTTGTATTTCATATTGTACTCATCACCCTTCCTCTGAAGAGCCTGGGTCCATTTCCTTTACTCCCTGCCATCAGGTACCTGTACACATTGTGCAGATTCCCTCCTGATCTTCTCTCCTCCAGGCTAAGCAATATGTTCTGTTTCATCTGTTAATTCAGTTATTTTTCTCGCTAGATTAAAATGTGATGCTTAGTCTTTCAATAGATATTGGAAATTCCAATTACAATCCAACAAGAAAGCCTCTACAAAAGAAATATCCTTCACAATAAGAAACCAAACATTGGAGCAGGCTGCCCAGCAAAGCATCCAACCTACATCCTTGGGGGCTTTCCAAACCTGCCTGGAAAACACCCTCAGCAACCTGATGTGAGTTAGTCTAGCTGTGGGGAGGGGGTTGGATCAGAGGGTTCCAGAAGTCCTTTCCAATCAGTATTATTCAGTGGCTCTAAAAAGGAACCAGCATAGACATCCAGCACATTCACCACCCATTGACAGAAGTCAGGAAGAGCTGTGAAACAGCCCTTTGCTCTATTGCCTCTCTTAATTCCAATAAATCTGACATATAGTCTATACACTCTGATCAGACTTAACCCCTTTATAATTTAAATAGCCCTCATCAAATTCATAGCTGATGTCTTTTAATTCCCATTTTCATTTTTAAAGGTGATACAACGTACAAGTCAATCAAAACTCAACATTTATATCTAAGGCAGGCTAAGAAATGTGCTTAAATGTGGATGAATGTTATCTAAAACAAGACTCGAATTTATACAGTGAGGTACAGAAATGGTACCCATGTCCATAGAGAATATAAGAAAAAATAAAGTTCTCTAGGTAACTTATTTCCACAGGTTTTAAAAGAGACAGATTTCTTGCAAAAAAAAAAAAAAAAAAAAAGTAGATAATATTCAAGTTAGATGTTTAAATCATGAGAACCTATTGTTAAAGGCTTACTGAGCCTCTCATTTTAACTTGAGGCATTTGCCCTCGGTCTGATAATAAAAAAGCTTTTGTGTTGCTGGCTAAACTGACCACAGGCTGACACTGGCAAGAACATCCACACCAGCTGAAAACGTTTCATGCAGACTCTCAGCCAACTGAACTTGTAACAAAAGCTGAAGAGATAAAGAGCAATTAAGACACCTGCAGAGATTTCACCTGCTCCCAAGTCAACTATAAAGCTGTTTTGGTTTTCTGCGTAGCTCACTGACTTGAGGGTAAAACAACACACTATTACCTACCCAAAGCAACTTTCTGCCTAGTCAAGTATGCAATGCAATCCCTGGCAGCAGCTATACAGGTATTTATATTGCCTGCTGCCCACACTGAGATTGGAGTTCTGTATTTCCAACGTTAGATCAATGCAACGAAAAGAAGCAATCTATAGGTATACCAGAAATCTCACTGATAATGCACGGTATTTCACAAGATACACCAACACTTCTTGCTCTACTGAAAACAACAACTAATTACTCATTTTTCAGATCCTAGTTGTACACTGTTGATATTTGAATCTCCTCCTATTCAGTGAGCACAATTCCCCCTCCGCAGGAAGAGCACACTTACCGATACTTTGAAAGGAGAGGTATTTGCAGCATCCATGGAGTTGGTTTTCTCAGATGTGCTGGTCCCGGAGATGCTCCGTCTGCGAGGAGATCTCTCTGCTGGGACCTCTAAGGAAGAACAGAAAAAGGTGGTGAATGGGAGCAGGGGGTGGGGATCCGTTAGGTTTTGTGCCTCAGCAAAGTTTCAAGTGCACACCGGGATGCTGAATGACACTCACCTAGTTTTTATGTCTTATTTACCTCCTAAATTACAATGGCATTTCCACTGACAGATTCAAGGTTGTGAATCTGGCTTGATTGGAGGCAAGAGGCAATAAAAACGCTGGTGAAGATCAATACCCACACATATATCACTGTTTCTGAGATGCTAACCAGAAAGAACAAAAATTCCTCTTTTTTACATAAGCGATGCGCTCATTTACTGATAACTAAAATCAAGACACCAGGAAATTCAGTGTTAGTCACAGCTTTGACAAAGGTCAAAGTTTGGTCTCCTGTGATCACACAACTTGGCAGGACCACACAACCACCAGAAGACGCATAGCTGCCCGGGCAATACAGCATATATCTCTGCAGATATAAAGAAATAGGTCAACTTCTCATTCTGGCAATATGACCTTACTAAGATACGACTTCAGCATCCTAAATCCACGCAGGCTGATCAGATGAGCACAAATATTCGTTAAAAAAATACGCTTGTTGGCTCGTTATCACAAAGTATGCACACTACTGACAAAATGTCACACACAAAGGCACACGCACCATACGTACGTGGGTTCTGATATACAGCGAGATGCACACAGACACACACAGATACCTTTGTCACAAGTGCTGCCCATCTCCGGCTCGATCACCAGACTTAAAGGAACACAGCTCCACAAACCATCCTAGCGAGGGGAGGGAGAAAATTACTTCCTAGCAGAAAGTCCATTGTTAAATGCCGAGTCTTAACGAAGAGGAATAAAGCGTGACTCCAGACAGCGGCGTTCTTTCTCCTGCTGTTTTCCTTCCAGGAGACAGATATGGTTTAAACTTCCATTTCTGGCTGCCCGGCCCTGGGGATCCGTGCTACTTCCACAGCAAAAAAAAAAAACGCCGGGGCTCCGCTCCCCCTCCCTGCCACGGCAAGCAGGGAGAGAGCAAGTGAAAAGGGAGCACAGGACTGCAGCTATTCAATCAATCGCTCCGACTGCACATCCTCATTAGTTACTTTCAGGCTATTAACAGACGCCCAACTGCCGGCTTCCCTCCGTTACAGAAAATTTCCCTGCGTCTCCCGATTGAGAGCAGCAAGGAAGCTGTGCGGAGACGGGCAGCCAGCCGGTGCCACGGGAGCTGAGTGGCAAAATCACTGAAGAAAAGGAGAGAGAAGCCTCCTTCGGCGACACAACTGCTCGTGATGCCTCGGAACAGCCAACTGATTTCAGCAGCACTATGACACGCATCTCCGTTGGATGCTCGGAGAGCAACAAAATGGAGCATTCTGAGAGGCGAGGACAGCCGGACCCTGCAGTAGCAGTGGCTCACCCTGAGATATTTCTCTCTTAACCAACGAGACCTCTGGCACTCAGCTCGGAACCACCAGCAGGGACTGAGCTGCTGAGCACACGGCTGGGCATGGCACAGCTGCCCCCGGAGAATGGGCAGAGCAGAGCAGAGCTGCTGGCTGCAGGGATGGGGCAGGAGCTCTGCTGCATCCCAGTCAGCACAGCAGCGTTGGGGCAATTTCTTGGTGCTGAGCTTTGGGCACTGCCCATCCTGGTGCTGGAGGGTGGGTGATTCCCCTTGGGCACCGTAGGGAACAGAATGCCTGGAGTGGGATCAATGCTGGTGAGCAGCAGCAGCCCGGGCCCAAGGAAGGCTTTGTCCCAGATGTGCTCCTCCTTGCCATCCCCCTTTCCCTAAGCACACCTTCCCCTGTAAGTGCTGTGCTCCCAAAGGGAGCTCTGTTATGTAGGATTTAATGACGGCTTCTGCTGCTCCCATTGTAAACGTAATGAAAGCAAACAAGAGTGATGTATGCAGTTGGAGCCGGGGAGCAAGGCGAGCACCTTTCCTTTTAGATCAACTAGTAATGAGAAACGTAATAGGCTTGGCTTGCTCCACTCCTCACCCACAGGAAATCACATCAAAGCCGCTTCGGTAATTTAACACAGCCTGTTAGCTTTGCTGAGTCATAAATGAAAGCCGGAGCCCAAGCTCCCCTGTTTTCAACAAGAGGTGGTCGCTCAGGGTGGGGGGAGCTCAGCGAAAAGTCAGTGTTCAAAGCAGAAGGAGCTGAGAAGTGACAGCAGGGACCTGCTGGCTCTCCTCACCTCCCTCCTCCCTCCACGCACATCCTGAAGCAATGCAGGTTCTCAGCCAATGAAACAAGGCTCCATCAATACAATGAGTTTCTGCCGCTCTAAGAGTGGGAAAGGGAAAGCGAGACGCCCACAAGGTGCCTGTAACAACCTAAAAATGCAACTACCTCCCCTTCTCCTCCAAAAAGCAAGAACAAACTGACAACGTGCTCCGTCCCCAGGACAAAACAGGACCCAGATACAGCAGAATTGTCAAGACAGGTTAACTCAAAATCGCCAACCAACGGCAATCTGCTGTGATGCCCATAGAGCGGTATTTTTGCTGAGCTGTGTAAAAAGTAAATACAAATCTATACTGTCACTAGCAGGCAAAAAATGAGATGGTTCCCTCCCTGACTGCACAGGCAGCGCTGGAGGCTGTTCTTGCATAATCCTCACCTGCTGTAAAAATCAATGCACCTCTCCTAGGCTCAGTATTAAATCACAGTCGCTCTCTGCATTGCTCGCTCTCAGGGACCAGGACCACAGCTAAATCACATCGTTTCTATGGATAAACAGTCTGAAACTCTCCTCATCCGCTCTCAATCTCTGGGGGAGAAAAAAGAAGCAGACAGCTCTTCCCCTTTTCACCCTCAAATAGAAAACTCCATCAAACCAATGAATTGCAGACATCCCTATGGGACACTTTTCATTTATCACCTGGCTTATTGGTGATCTGCAGTATTATTTATGCAAATAAACATTTATGCAAATAAATATCTTGGTGCTGCACTAGTCCCAGGAGTCAGTCAGGCTGGGATGGCTGCAGGGCAGTGCCCAGGGACACAGGCAGGTAATGCTCTCTGCACCCATCTGCACTGCACTGCTCTTCCCATGCCACACTCCAGCTTGCTTTGCTCAGCTGCGCTTTGCCTCCCTGACCTCCAGCCAGGCTCCATCTGAATTTCCCACTGCTCCGTGCTCTGGTCACTTGAAACCCAAAGCTACAATGCTTTGGGAATCTGTATTCTACTGTAAAGAGCTTTTTCTCAGATTGGCAGAAGGAAAGCTGAAATAAACCCCCCTGCTTTGCAGGATGGTGCTTGCTACTCCATCTCTATTTTTCTGAATTAGGAACGGATTGGAGAAGGGCAGGGAAAACAATCAGGAACAAAAGAACATCCTCAGGGGTTAGAGTGAGAAGAATGAGGTTGGTGACCTTGTAAACGAGGTCATGGAAACAAAGCCTGCAGGGGTCCTGCTGACCCCAAAGGCAGTGCCATGGAGAAGCCGTGGGTCACAGCAGGACCCTGCCACGTGCCGGGGCTGGAAGGAGCCCCAAGTACCCACCCAGGGATGCCAGGAAGGGGTGAGCATGTTGGCAAGCACAGCTCCTATCTGTCATTACTCATAAGGGGCTGGTTGTGGTCTCTGTCACGGCAAACATCAGAGCATCCCATCCCTGCCACGGCAGCAAGTCCCAAGATAAAGACACTGTCCAGCAAACAAGAAAATCTGTGCCTGTGTTCATTCTGCAGGTATCTTTCTCTGAAATCTTTGTGCTGCCTTTGCCGGGAAGGGGCAGACTGCTGATGTGTGAGCTCCTGGTTAGGGGAATAAAAGGCAGATACAGCAGGATCCCAGGGACTGGGGCTTCCTTTTTTCATCTGTGCACATCCTGATATGACAGCGCTTTGGTCTGCGACTGGAGGGAATAGAGAATGTGATTCATAAAAAAGAATCAATTCATTCCGCCTCTCGAGTCTAGCTTAATTACAAGCATCTGAAAAATACAAAAGCAGTTCAATGCCACCAATTACTCAGCTATAGGCAAAGACTGCCTCTCAGGTGCAGTGGCATTCAAACATCCCCAGCCGACACGGACCAAAGAAGCACCCACCCCAATACTTTCACCCCCTTTCCATAGCTACCTATGAGAAAATGGTAATTGATTATTCTTTTTACTCACCTTAAAGGTGAAAATAGCCATGCTGTTTTCAAAACCTGTCTGCACAGACAGCTTCCTTTACATTTTGAAATACAATAATGCCTAGAGGCCTCTTACCAGGCTGCCCTACCGCAGCCATAGCCACGGACCAGAACACACTTACAGGATTTCAAGGCCATCTCCAGCACTATTTTCTCCTCTGTCAAAAGGCCAATTAGTCATACAGACTAGCTACAATGCAAACACACAATAAAACCCTGTAGCACTTGACTTGTTGTGACTCATGACTTCTTTCACAAACACACTTTGAGAAATAAGGGGTTCCAAGCTCTGCTTGGAAGAGTTGGAGTGCTTACGGGCTTGCTGCTGGAGTTTTTGAAGATGTTATTCATATAGGTAACCACCAGCGGAGTGGTTTACTACAGAGACAAACCACTGGGATTCAACATTCGTCTCACAGACAACAGGAACACAGAGCTGGTTTCTTGCTTTACAAAGGCAGCACGCTGGAAGTTGAGCTCGCTGCGCAGCCAAACAAGAAGCCGAGCAGAGATGCAGCCTTTCTGCTCTACGACATTTTTATTAGCAGTTTTCATGGCGAGCTGCAACTACACAGGGCAAAAGTAATGCAGGTGCTTGTTCAGCCCTGGTGGCTGGCTCACCTCACACACCTACATCTGTCTCCGTGCACGCACACACGCAGCGCGTGCAGCATATTAATGGAGTGTAACATCATGGCATCCACAACTTCATCAAAACAGAAGAGGTTATTTTTATCTCGTTGGCCCCTTAGGGTTGTTTCAGAGCGCTCAAATGACAGCTCTAATGAGAAGGAGATCTCGTCGGGTGCAGTTGGTATTTACTTACCATTTCTTCTACCACGGTGAAAATGCCTACGAGCCAACAAAATTACAGGTAGCAATAAAAAGCAGAAAGCAAGCAAGCATCAGGAGATATGTGCAGCCCAAGCAGCATATTTCAGATGAGCACTGCCTAATGAAACAGCAAGCCTCGTATAAAAATAAATAAAGCCATTCATGTTTTATCTTGGAGAACGTTTTCTATCTTGTTTTACTCACTTGGGGAAAACAATCAGACTGGGGCGCAACTCACAGACCGTTATAACAACAATTAAATGCCTGGGTAAAAACCCAGGCTAAAAGCAAACGCAGAGTATGATCTGTATTCAGTGTGAGGCCTTGTGCTCTAAACACATTATGTAAATTCTAGCAGGTACAACTTAAAGGAGGAAAGTGAAATTCGCAGCGATAGCTCTCCCCCATTTATTGAGATAACCAGATAGGAAGAAAAAAGCTACAAGAAGATATGTCTGAGAAAATACAACAAAGCCACAGTTACAGCATACTGAATTGCACAAAAGCCACCAAGGCTGGAAAGGGAAATAGAAAGAAAGCCCAGAGAAGCTCACTTGCTATAGAACTCCACCAAACAACTACTGGGTACCAGTTATGATCAAAACCTCTTCCAGTTCACTGAGAGACTATGCATCACTGAGGATCGAGTCGATTGGACAAGTCCTGCAAGATGATCCAGGTAAACATCCGGGTGATTTTTAATGTGCACGCAGGTAATTCTGTTGCTTAGACACCTGCATTGCTTTGGCATCTGAAAAAATGAAACTGAATTAGAGCCCAATTCAGAAGGTGCACAGCAAGCAATGCAAGTGACAATTTGAGTCACTTACAAGATGTTAAGTCATTGGTTCCTAAGGAGTTCAGTCTGAAAGACAAGACATAACAAGCAGAGCAGATGAACGCACAGATGAAGCTGGAAGAAAGGGCAAGAATATCACAGAAGATTAAAAAAAAAATTGGCTTTCAAGCACTGACTATCACAATCCCTTTATGGAGAATGTTCTGCAGACACTGAACGTGGCATTTCATGAGTACATCATCAGCTGTTATCAGATTGATGCGCTCACTTTGAGGCGGTGGAAAAAATCCTCTAGCTCTACAAATGCAAGTCAGAAATGAAACATACGTGTGCCCCTAGCTGTCCAACGTGTCCTCTGCATGAAAGCTGGAATGGCTGCCCTTTTCCTTTTCTTTAACCTTCATCAGCCTCGAAATCTCCTTCACCAATTGACTCCATGCACAGCAGTATAAATTGCCAGGACTGCTGTGCCAAGGCATAACCAGATACGAGGAGCACACCACGCATGACCTGGAGATGCTGATGCCCTCGTTAGCTCCTAACGATCTTGGACTGCCCCTGCTAATTTAAATTACCTTGTGTTTGCTGCAGAGAGATTGCACACAGACAATTAACACAGATCAACTGATGCATGGCAACTTGTTCCCGCAGCGTAATTTGTTGAGAGGCTTATGACTTAGACACGCATTAGTATGATTTCAATATTTATTATCCTTGTTATTAAACAACAGCCTTGAGCCACATCTTACAGAAGTGATCCTTTTTCTCTCTGTGAAAGGGCTGTGAATCAAGGTGTTCTCTAAGCAGCAAGCCTTTGCTCTGGTCATTGGGATGCTCTCACACAGGCTGGCTCCTGGGTGCATCCAGGCTCTGCAGCTATTCCCCATTCCCCTCAGTGGGACAGAAGCTGGAGTGACCATAGCTCTTGCTCATTCTGGCAGCATTTCACCTTTCAGCAATAAGAGTTATTCTCATGGACACACAAATAGAAAGATCTCCATAGACAGCAGATATCTGAGGGATATCAATGAACCATTAATGGGGCTCTGGACTTAAGACAGTGTCTGGGAACTGTTATCTCCTTAAGATAAAAGAGGTAAAAAAAAAAAAAAAATGCCACCTTGAATAGCTCAGCTTCGTGACACTCTCCAAACTCCATGTTAATGAATATTTCTGTGATGAGGCTTAGAAGGGTCTCTTGGTGCGGAACAGCAGGCCCTGAAGAACAGCACTGGTGTCCAGTCCATGCATGCTCCTGTCCCAGCTCACATTCAATGCAGCATTCCCAAAGAAGGCCTCAGCACACAGTAATCAGCAAACACGGACAGACTCCAGGAGCACTACTGTCTTCCCACCTTCTGCACCTCTGCTGACATAGAGGGAATACTGTAAATCCAGCTTTCTGGAAAGAGCACAGCAACACCAGGACCATGCAGTCTGGATGGAGATAACAAAAGTGAGGGAAAAAGTACACCTAGATGGGCTGCTGCCTCCCAGACTGTGAAAGATCATAATGGTGACTACTGTATCGTGACAAAAGTAAATAAAAATGTACAGCAAATAAATTACTTTAAGTAGTCCATCAAGGGGGAAAGGAGGATGCGTATGAGGCTTTCTGTCTGAGCATTATCAAAGCAGAATAGAAGCAGAATGCATCCTGAGAACAGCGAAACATGGAAGAGAGATGGAATGATGCGCAGAGATGAGATGGAAAGAATAAAAACAAATGCCAACAGCCTGAAATACCAATAGCTGAAAGGGAAAAAAACAACAATAATCAGCTTCTTTGTGTGAAAGCGGTTTCAGCTTCTTGCTGGTATTTATGTTGGACTACAAATAAAAGAGCAGTTTCAATTTCCTCCTTGAATAAAGTTAAATTGATGCGTAAGAACGCAGAAACAGAGCACACGATTGTTTGATTGCACTCCCTAGATCTAATTTCTAGAGTAGAGCAGCATCTGATCCCTTGGCTGAGATCTTTATTCCAAATGCATCGAGGCATTTCTCTTTGGAGGAAAAACTTTCAGCAAAGTCTCCTCTTTGATTTACCGTCCGAGCGTCGCGCGGTTGGGAAGCGAAGTTGCAGGCAAGCTGACAGCAAAGTGGAGTGAAAGCAGGGATAAGGTGGTCAGATGGCACAGAGGGATAAAAACCCATCGCTAAGAAACACTTCAGAGTCCAAAAAAGACCTTGTGCTGAACTAAGATGGCACTGCCCAGTTACAGCTTGACCTTTGCCCACTGCGCGCACAACTATTTTAAGCAGATTCTAAGCCGGTTTAATTAATAACTGCATATCATTTAAAAGCTTTTACAAAGAATTAACATCTGGTAATTGAAGGAGTGAAGAAATTAACGCCACTGAAAGCAGTAATGGCTTGCCAGTCAAATGTAAACAAAACGAGAACAATCAGCACCCTACCGTACCGAGAAACGACAGAAGGCTTTTCTCATCTTCTGTGCTGCTATCCAGCCACTCGGCCACATCGCCGGGAGAAAGGAGACTCATTCTCCAGCCAGAAAACTTTTCCATACAGACAACAGCGAGTGAACGGAGCAGGGTAGGCAGGGCGGGGAGGAGCGGGTGGTCTCGGGATTCCAGTGCTCCAGTTGTTGCCTACACTGACAACACGCCAGCGCAGTCCTGTCCCGCGCGCTCAGCCCCGCACCTGACGGCCCATAGTGCTGGGGCAGGCATGGGGGGATCTGCACTTGTTGTCTCTTTGTGTCAGCTTTCAGTTCAGGCAGGAACAGAGAAGAAGGCAAAAAAGGGGAGCGGGGAAACCAAGGTTTGAAAATCCAAAGGAGGTCGCAGGTTATGATGGAATCGGTTTAAATTAAAAAAAAAAAAAAATAGATTTCAGAGCTGACAAAGCTCAAATAAGTAAGCAAAACAGCTCCTCAGCTAAGTGTACTGTATCCCTGCCATCCCCCTCCCGTGTTGGCTTTGTTTGTAGGCTCAGGCTTTATGCTTTACGCTAAAAGAAAAAATGATTCCAATCCCCCCCCCCACTACAGAAGAGCCGGCATTCCCCTGCTCACAAGCCCCTCCGTGCTCCAGCTATTATACCAGCACCCCAGCCTCTCTTACAATGCATTTGTTCATGCAATGGCAGGTTGATCAATCTGGGAAGAGGAAGCTCCCACCCCTCCCTCTCCCCTCCTCCTGCATGGCGGCATTGATCGGCAATAATGGCATCTGCCTCCGCCCGGCAGCACAGCGCGGGGAATCGCTCCTCTCTGGGCTGTGAAGGTGGTGGGGAGGGGGCACTGCCCACAGCAGCTCACGAAGCAGCAGTGCTAACAGTCCATTCTCTCCTTTATCTTTCTTTTTTCTTTTTTTTCCTTTTAAATTTTAAAGAAAGAGAAATGGAAAATAATCTTGCTCTGTCTAGACAGCGAGTTTGCCCTGCACAGACCTGCGCCGAGCAATTGCCATCGTGACTTTACGGAGGGCACTTTTAATTGCATGGGATTTATAGTGTATGATTTATTCCACACAAAAGAGTGTTTTACAGGTTTCCACATGCAGAAGCAGACACGAATCCTGGTAAGTGAGGGACTCCCGGGCCCCACAAATCAAAATTGCCTTTGTCCTCAGGGGATGGAGCTGATGCTCAGATCAAACTGCGCTCTTTAAAGAGACAGTGCCTTTCGTGCATCAGCTTCTGAAACTGCCTTTATTTTAAAGAATTCACATCATTGCCATCCCGTTGCAAAGTAGGACACGTGCTGACCCTGCCCAAAGCCCGAGCCAAAACAACAACAAAAGCATTAGATCAGCAAGGTGGAGAATTAGTTACTAACCAACCAACGAAGGGGAAAAAAGAAAAAAGAGCTATGAAGTCCCAGCAGGGAAGAGAATTCCAATTACTTAGACAAACTGTAGCAAAGCGTTGTTTGCGCAGGACAGATATTTTCATAACACACCTGCCAAGCAGGGCAGATGCTGCACAGAATGCACAATTAATGAGGGAATGGGGGACCGACGGTGCAGGAGCAAGATGCTCAGCTGAGCAGTCCCTCTGGTCACCCTGGAAAAGTGCACATCCAACCCTGAATGTGGGCAGAGGGTTTTAAAAAACAGAAGTACTGCCTGTGTAATCTAATAGATTGGGAAGCAGGCTGCTTGGGGAGGTGCTTTAAGCCCCCATCCCTGGAGGTATTTAAGAGCGATGTGAACGTAGCACTGAGGTAGTGGGCATGGAAGGGATGGGTCAATGGATGGGCTAGATGGTCCTAAGGGTCTTTTCCAACCTAAGTAATGCTATGATTCTAAATATGCTTTCCCACCAATGCAAAACCCAACCTTTTTGTTTTGACAGCAAGCTTTTCCAACACATTTTCCCTGCGTGTGGAGGAGGATGACATTTTGTCCAACTTCCACGAGCAGAATCTTCTTTGAGTTACGGATGTGCAAACTGATGACGTCAATCTCCTTGTGATAAGAATGGAATTAAATGCAGCTCTCAGAGCGAGGATTAGGTGGCTGTTTTTCTCTATCCAGTTGGTCAACATGAAAGAATTTTACCTCTTCCCTTCTAGTTTTCTGTGAAACAAGTTGGTGCCCCAAAGTGCTGACAGCCCTTCCACTAAAAGCTGGTTTAGTCTGCCATGTTATCTATCATTTTCATAAATAAGAGATTGTAGGGAAAACAAAGTTAAGAGTATTGATTTCCTATGAATGCTTCTCACTCCCATGAATTTTCTGTCCTTTCTAGGAGTGCAGATTGGGCACAAGCTTTCCTCCACAGCTGCCTTACCTTGTATCATGATCCAGCTTTACGCATCCCTTTCAACTCATCACAAGTGCTCATGTCAAGAGGGTAAGTATATTAACCATCAAGTATGAAAATGGCTTATTGGAGCACTTGAAGATATGAGAGCGTGGAAAACAGGGTAAGAAAATGGAGGCAGGACCAGCAAAGATTTCAGCCAGGCTGAAGTACATAACACATAAGTAGGAACTGAAAAGGCACCCGATCTATTCCCATGCACACAGTGACATTTGCATTCCTGAGGCAACGTGTGGGGATCACGTCATGATTAACATCATCTAACCTGACCGACTCGAAACACCTCGAGGACATCACCCAGGGGCTCTCCTCCATTTGCTGCATTATTTCCAGTTGAACAAAAGCACATCAGAAAAAAGGACATCTGATTTCAACAGACACCGCAAAGACAAAGCATCAGCATCGCCCATTCCCTTGACACACTGTTCCAATGGCGAGCTGCACGTGTGGTTAGCAACGTGCTCCCATTCTCCAGGAATGAATGTATCTGGCCTCATCTCTTAACCACTGGGCACTGCTTCATGTTTCCATGCTTTAACACTCCCCATTATCAAACTCTGGTATCAGAAGTTTCCCCCTGTTTACACAGTGTCTGGTTTCAAACAGTCACTTCAGAAATACCTTGAAACTCCTCTGTAGCATGGATTTTAATTTTGAAACCTTTTGCTGTAGGGAAAACAAGGAAGATGAAACTTGCTGTGGGACTGGAGAAGGGGAGTAGTATTGGTCTCCCATTAAAGCCTGCCACAGGCAGAAGCAGCACTGAATTACTTCTTCAATTTCTCTTTCTCCACCTTAAAGCAGGTGTTGTGAGCTCTAGAGCTTACCAAAAGCCTTCAAGAAGACCTACTCAAATTTGCCAGGGCTGCTGGGCTTTGAGAGAAGCTGCAAATAAGCACAGGGGGAATATTCAAAACATACCTTATGTTTCCATGCTGTGACAACGACCTACGCTGGAAAAAAGTTTGTAGAACTGATGCAAATATAGATACAAATTGCCTCAGCAACCAGAGGGGAAGCATGCAAAATGTAAAAGCATCCTTCACTGATGCCTAAAGGTACAGAAAGGTGGGAGAGACCAGCAAAGTGATGATAAAACAACCGGGGAGAAGCAGCAGCTAACTGCCTCAAGAGGCTGCTGTTCTCCAAAAGCAGCCTACAGAACGGCAGGTTCTGTCATTAAAAAGTTGGGGTTCACCTCCCTCACCCCTGAGGCCCTCAGGCAGATGAGCCCACGAGGCTGAAATTTAAAGCAAGCTTTTACATTTTTGAACCTCTTATATAAATACCAACAACTTAAAACCTATGCACATCCCCAACTGGTAATTCCTTAAATTACCACCAGCGAATGGGCTTCTGCTCCTTCTTGCAGTTGTCAGAAATGTCACCCTCCTACAGTTCTGATTTCGAAACCCATGATGCTAAGCAGCTTTGCCATCCCATGGATTTAAAAATTAGCATTCTTGATAAGTGAAACGACACAGAAAGACGAGTACTCATTTTTTTTCTATGCGAATTTTAGAAAACGATCATTCATAATATATGCAAATAATAGAGCACAGATGCCTTCTGATGCGGATGCTTTGTAAGCACAAAGTAGCAGTGGTGTTATAAATCATCATGTATTAATGCTCTCTGCAGGAGGCACTTACAAGGAAAGGAAAAATGGATCTTGCTTGCACTGGGGACAGACTGATGGGCTGATTGATGGATATTGCTATAGTCAGTTGGTGATTTCTTCACAGCAATATACATTAGAGAATGCACACCCAAGTCATTCTTATTGAAATCTTATGCAGGCAGTTTAGGAGGGAAGGAAGACAGGCTGCTTATGTACTTGAAAAACGAAGTTCTTCCTTCAGCCTGGGGGCAAGGTGAGTAGGGAGAGGCAATATTAATGCTCTTTTCCCCAAAAGCAGGCAGGCGGAGATGTATAAAAGCTTGCCTGAGGTTGCAGCACTTGTTAAACCACAAGATGCAATAAACATCCGCTTTTCCAACTCCTGGATCAATGTCATACGTACCAGAGAACAAGGCTCTCCTCTGCACTTGTCCTTTAGAAGTTATTTCTGTCATTTTCCCCTCAAAAATGCCAGTAACTTCTCAATCCTACTCAATGCCACAGGACAGCACGAGCGAGCCAGCTTTAAAGCAACCTTCCCAGGTACCTAAAAACGTCAGATCTAGACACAAAAGGTGCTGTTTTCTGCATTAAATCATTTTAAACGCCTATCTAATAGGAATATCATACTGTTTGGAGAAGCAGTAGTACAACTTAACAGCCTCTAAGCACGCTGTAATCTGGTTCAAGAGCAATGTGGACAGATAAGGGCGAGCAATCCATTTGCATTATGGAATCCCCATGGAAGGACGCACAACTATTTTGTGACACAGATAACTTTCCAGCTTAAGCCACATAAGCAAACCAGGCTGTACCACCATGACAAGCAGCTGGGCAGACTCACTGTTCAGGTGAGCCCCTCTGGAACAGGGCAGAGCAACCAGGAGGCCCCTTCTGTAGGTGTGATGGGCACCCAGGTCTCCGAGCCCATCTGTTCTGCTGCTGAAAGGAAAGCATGCTAGCCCACACATGCACGTTACCATCTATTATTTAATCATTCAGATTGCTTAATGATGTGATTTTAGCACAGCCAGGAATCCTCAGCACTCACAACCAGCTGAAGATGACAACCTCCACGTGCCACCGTGCTGATGTTTACACTGGTAAAATATGATGTTGTGATCCCATTACCTTCCGGAGTACATCCTTCAAAACCCAGCTGAGCTCACAGACATTAAGCCCGCGGGAGCTCAGGGGTAGCAGGGTACAGGACTTCCCAAATGCGACCTGCTGGAGCAGTAAGGAATGGAGGGGCAGCAGGAGCTGGGCCCACTGACAGCCTGTGAGGATAAATGGGGACGGGAAGGCAAAAAATGAAGGTGAGCAGCACAACAAACCTTGAAGTTCTCTAGCACATAATAACACAGGCAAGAGCTCTCTTGTGTAAGTGACATTTTAAATAATGTCACGAAGCTATTTCCACACTTAATTTTGAGAGGGGGTTGGAGGCAAGCAGGTCAGCAACCAAAATGAAAATTGAAATGGAACGGCGAGGTCCTAGCCTCTATCAAGCTCTTCCATGCCCAGGTAGCCCCTCCAGGCAAACCACCCCTGGCTGCTCATACCTCGCCTTCATAGCAACTGAGCAGCAAATCCCTACCCCTATAAAGCTACCTGCTAAGGAGCTGAATTGTAAACTGCTTTTAAGGCACATCTCAACAAGAGGATGCTTGAGAGTAGTAGGAAAAGCAGGAGACAAACCATTAGCTGAAGATCAAAGCTGAGTGAGTGAGATCCATTCTCACAGCCACGTCACTAGGATGTCTAGCACTAGGTAAGAGAAGAAACTTGGATCTACCTAGAGCTGAGACAGTAGGCACTGAAGGAACCATCACACAGCCTCAAATGATCTGAAAATAACAACAGTAATTAAAGGCTAAGCGAATTATTGTGATTTTGGTTGCTGGGCACATCAACTAAAGAAGCCAGTTCCCAAAGTCAGACTCAGCAACATGGAAGCTTTGCCATGGTAAGTCAAAGCATCCTTTGCCCTCTTTGCCATGGAAAAGCGCTCTGCCTTTGTCAGAAAACAGCCACCCAAGAAGCAGCAATCAGGAGCTCTGACACAGCTATCTCTGCTAGGGAGACTGCTGCATTTTCAGAACTTCACTGATGAGGCAACTTTGGGGCTGCGTGCTGTTCCTCCCCTCTGCTTCCCTTTCCATACCAACATAATTACATTTTTGTCCCCAATCCAAGTTAGGTAGCTTCAGTATAGCCACGGGATTTAGCTAAGTTATACTGCCAGCACTACGATAGTTTGTAAGCATCTATTAATGACTACTCTAAAAGCATTAAGCTAATTTAATTCCAAATTAGGGTGAAGACATTATTTACAAAGTCATGCACTCCGTAGTGCTTTTCCAAACTGTGACCACATGTCTTATGTAAACCAAAGTCTTCTATTAAAGCATGAATACATCCAGCTGTATACTTAACATACATTATGTAAAGACCACTTAGTATCTGTTGCTGGTCTTCAAGTGATGATTTTTGTTCCCCAAGAATGTGTTCACAAAGAACACCTTCAAATATTCTCTCTCTCTGACCAGAAAAATGGGTGTTCAAAAGGAAGAACAGATGAAAATGTTTTGAGAACATGGAGCTGTGTTTCAAACAAAGAAAAAAAGAACAAATACACAGAAAATCAATTAAAAAACCCCACCAAAACACGCTTCTAGATTTGCCAACGATCGATATAGAAGCAATATTGCTCAGTAATGTTGTAAAAGTGGCAGCTTGAAATGAATTGAGTTTTAAGCACTTCAGATGGGGATTTCTGAGCTAGCATATTAGCTAGCAACATTTAGAGCTTTAAGACTGAAAGAAAAATTAAGAAGAAACACAGCCAAGAGATACCAAACCTTCAGGAATGGATGAGAACAAGAAAGAGATCAACGTGTAGGGCTTGATCCTCCATCCACTGAGACCAGTAACATCCCCTGCTTCACAAACCTGAAGATCCAGCCCAAACACTCGAGAGCTTCCATTTTTAAAGCAGCATGAAAGGAAGATGGGGAGTAATTTTGGAACCCTGATATGAGGAGGACTGTAATTGCCACTGCATTACAGCACTTTTCAGTATTGGAGAAGGCTAAAAACAACTACAAATACTTGCTGTGAAAGCAAACAAACAGGCAAATAATAAAAAAACTCCAACAGCATAGCTTCCTCCCTTTCTTATGTCCGTCAGACCTGCATCTCTGTGGTTGTGTAAGAAAAATCAACCTTCCCAGGCAATGAAGACTCAGCTGTAGCTCTGCTGGCTGTACTTCCATGACTAGCAGGTATTACAAAGGAGGAGGAAATAATCTGAAGAGAATTAACTGCCAAGGAAAACACACTGCAGGCGGACCATGAGCTGAAGCACCCACCTCTCCCTGCCCCGTCTCCACTTTGAGATGCTGACTTCCTACAAATTGTCAAAAACAGGAAACAAGGAGGCAGGAGAACGGAAGTCTTGCAGTAAACTGCCCCACGGGCTCCTGTTTGGATAGCAAAGCACTTCCCCACCAATGCAGCAGTCAAGTATGGAAAATGAAAACAACTTTTCTTGCTCACTGTGCAGCCCAAACGCTTTGAGCGCTTCATTTTGCCCGAATTCAGAAACAAACACGAGTGAAAATAATGCAGGCAGTTTTGTTGGAATACTAGCTTCATTCATGCTGCTCTGCACTCTTACTTTCAGGCCTGCTGCCCATCCTTGGGCACAGACTTCAACAAGAGCAGAGAAACAGCTAGGAGACCTTTTTCTCACCGAGATTACAAACTCACTGTACAGCACCTCCAACAAACAAAAAACCAATACAAGATCCCCACTCGACCACACAACTTTTTAAACTCCTGCTGGGATCATGCAGGAATTGCCACACCAACCCCAATGGCTCACAGATTGCCTCCCCTCTTCCTGCAAGCTTTAGTGCATGGTAATGCTAACTGTATGTAGCACTCCCACAAGAAGTTCAACTTGCTTGTTTTCAGAACAAACTAAATACCAGTGATTCTTGCAGAGCAGGGTTGAGGCTGCTGTGCCAATAGGGAACTCTACTCCACCCTGAGGTCACAGCTTGCTCCTTTTGTATGGTGAGAAACCACAGTCTTACCAATGTCGTCAGGTGGGAGGTGAACTCTTCTTGATTGGCACAGACAGAAAAAAAAAAAAGACTAATTCACAACAACCTGCACCTCCAGCACCAGGAAACAAGACAGAAAACCACCAGCCAGAAATTGTCAGTGTCTAGTAGCCCAAAAGCATGCAGTTGCACTTACCAGGTATGCAGCAAAGAAGCTGGAGCATTCTGGAGAATGAGTGGTTATGGCCAGCTATATGGCTTCCTACCCTGCCTATGAATCATGCAGCCTCCCTCCCTCTTACAACTCAGTTCCACCTGTGTTTATAAGAATACTGTCTTAATCTCTGTGCAAGCATCAAAATAACGCAACTGCCAAAGCCTAAGGTCTTTCCAAACATTAAAGATAAGCACAAGAAAGGCAGTATATGGAGTTTGTTTGTAATCCTTAATCTGTTTCCAAATTAGGGACCATATTTAGTGGTGAAGGAAGGGAACACAACAAGAGATAGTACAGATTAGCAAATTTTTATGAGGATGTACCAACACCAAGTCCTCCATCTCGTGGACACAGGCTTAATTTCCAGCTGACTGTACCTTAAAGAGTCTTCCTGAACACCCTGGCAAAAGCTTCCCTAGAGAATGCATCTGACTTTTCAGAGTGACCTCATGACTTAACAGGGCACGGCTTTAGGAACATGAATGCTGTAAAAAGCTGGCACTGGAATCATGCTGTATTTTGCAGCATTTGGCATTATTCCTGCAGCCAATTATTCCTGGAATCGAGCAAGTGGGTAGACAATTCCAGCCTCCACCCTAGAAAAAGGACCTGGTCTTCACAGAGTGCAATTGTGCTGAAAATCAGACTGAAGCATACTCTAAAACAGATCAGAACCAGCAGGAAAATGAACACAAGAGTATCTTCAATCTCCTCTTTCCTATGCCAGACTGGAACGCCTGTGGTTGGCAACACTTGAAGGGTGCCCAGAGGTCTACTCCAGGCAAATGCACCACGGAGCTGTTTCATTTCTCTGGCAAGCATCCATGTCACAACATTGCCCTCCTCAGACCCTGCTGAGCTCGCTGCAGGTGCAGGAGGAGAAAAATGCAATGTTGTGTGGCATAACAATAGATCCACTGCGTAAGGAGCAGCACTGTTCAGCTGTGTAAGGAAACTCTATGTAGACTCGACACAGCTATTTGTAGATGCCATTATCTGCTCAGATAATCAGCTATTACACAAGTCCACAACCCGGATTTTACAGCTAGGTTTACCATGACAATTCCAGCACCGTTTCCCATTAAATTCATATATTGGAAGTCCGCTGAACATTTAACTTTTGGAAATGATACTGCTGATACTGTATGCAGAAACTATAGTTGCATTGTCTGCTTGCTGATTCCTCGTGCAGATCTCCTTCTCTCTCCCTTACTATAAGCAGTCACCCGAATACATAGAAAATTAAGTGGAATGGGATCATTAGGTCTCCGTTCTGCCATTGGCCCAGCTTCAAATCCCACCATTATTAGCTCTCCTAAAAAACATTTGTGCTGCTTGATACCAATTAGCCAGGAAATCTGGATAAAAGATAAAAGGAAGTATTCCCTTTGTGGAGAATTAAAGCTTTGGAAAGGTAGGTACCTCTACAGGCTAGAAAATGGATCCATCTCTTGATGCCAACAAGCCATTTACTAACACCATCCGCTCACTGTGTTCTCCTGCATCACATAATTTTCTGACTTCTGTACTCTGCAGCTGATGTTATGCTCACCCCCAGCTATCAGGGAACAGCAGTGAGCAGGTCAAGCCTCGGTGTACCAGAATGCCCCTTCCTCCCACCTATATACAGATGAAGCTGATTTGTTCCCATGGCTCTTTAAAGTCCATGGAAGACTTCTCTGAAAGAAGTCACCTCAAGCATTCATCGGAATTATGCATCTTTCCCCTTCCCATACTTTAGAGACAGAAAGTGCAAGAGCCCCCTCAGAGCACCACATAAAACCAGGCACAACATGAAGAATCTCTGCTGCTACTCACATGTGCCTTTAAGAGATCCCCAGTAATTTCAATTCCATATCAAAGAATCATCATAGAGTAGCCTTGATTGAAAAGGACATCATCTAGTTTCAACCCCCCTGCTGTGGGCAGGGTCACCAGCCAGGTTGCCCAGAGCCAAAGACTGGAAACTCTAAAGGGTACATCCTGGAAACCATCCTAAGATCACTTAAATTAAACCTGAAAGGGCCCAGGAGTGTGTTGCCATGAGTCCTTCTAAACTTCTCTGAAAGCTCGATTTGGGAAGATACACGTTTGCCCCAAAAAAGCTAAGGCAGAAGGTTTTCATTTTCTGATCGTGTAATTCAAAAGCAGCTGCAGCACGACTTCATTGGTTCAGGCTAACAAAAACAGTCCCTCCGAGTCAGCAAATTAGTATTCTCCCTGGTCTACAGGAGGGGAAGAAAAGAAGGACTTCATAATCAGTACCTATTGAAAGCTGTTTCCAAGGTAGGAAAAATTTAACTGTGAAGTTTTCATTCTCGGTTTTGGTAGGTATCACTTACTGCTCATGCACTCTCTGAAAAATATCTTAACTAGATCAAAAGGCATGAAAATAAAGTCCTTTCCAGCTTGCTGTAATTTAACATCTTAACACAAAGGCCATTAGAAAAGCACACAGCACTTCTGTACAGAAAAAGAAATCCTCTTGTATTTATGAGCAACCTGTAGGATTGCTTGAACTGCTTTGATTTACCAGTGCTCGCTGGAGGACAGGAAGCAAGGTTGGCAATATCACATGCTGGAAACATCACACAGTGCCAGCAGCAGGTAAACCCTGAGAGATATTCCCACACTACCCATCAAGAGGGACGTCCGGCCTCATCCAGAGACCTGACATCCATACAGCAGCATGCACGTAGTGATGTATGGGAGGTAAGGAAAGCCTTTCAGGGAGAGGGAGAGACTGTCAACCCAACAACGTTAGGAGCAATAAGCCACGTTTGGAAGCCAGCACGCAAACTTCCTTCTCATCAGTATGAGGGCTGAATACTAACACACACCTCAATTCCATGCCAGCCAGCAAAAAAGTACCAGTTATCCATTTTCTCTCTGCCAACTACTTAAACGCGTGCAAGCATGCCTTTAAAAAACGCTATGTATGAAACTGAAATGGAAAAGGTAGATACAGATAAGCAGCGAGGAAAAGCTCAGAACCCTTGAAGTTTCTAAATACATTCAATCTAGTCACTTCAAACTTCCAGCACAACACTTATGTGCCCCATCCTGCCTGACCGGACAGCTGCAGCAGCCCCATCCCTATCTGCACAGTGATGTCAGGAAGGATCTCACCTGCGAGCTGCATTCCGCTGCAATCCTCCTCCCTCCACCATGGTCCCACCACCGCGCCAAGCAGAAAGTCAGCACAGCCTCTGCATGCTTCCCTCCTGCTCTGTTTTCTCTGCCGCAGACGGTTTGGAATGCAGAAAAGCCAGAGCTGAAGCCCGTGGAGCACGAGCAGCTCTATTCAGCTCCTTGGCTCTAGTGGAACAATAGCTGCCCTTGGTGGCTCGCCTCCCCTCGCACGCAGCCACAGGATGGGGAGATGCTTCATTCTCCCTGTCCCGGGGGTGGCTGGGGGAGCGCAGAGCCAGCGCCAGCACTTGGGGTGGAGTGGGAGGGGGTGTGGGCAGGAGGAGACGGCTCTGAAGCAAAAACACGCCCGATGCTGAGAAAACTCAGGGGTTTGGAGCAGCTGACTCCAAGTCTAAAAGCAGCAGCAGGGAAACTTAAGAGGCTGGTAGCACTGAAAGCCGTTCCCGACTGCAAAATGTCAAGATGAAAACAACGGCATTATCAGCTGAACAAGTAGCTGTGACTTCAAATGTGCCTCTCCAAACCTCAACTTTGCTTGCAGATGTTGTCCCACTTCAACCATTCTACAGCCAGGAAGTATACTGACAATACTAACAAAGCCCTGAGATGCACTCAGAAAGAAAAAAGACAAACTTTTCTTTTCTCTGCATCCTGAGCTGCCTTTGTTGTTGTTGTTTCTGCTAATTCCTACTGTGATTTACGGCGCTGGTTGAGTCTGTTGGTTAAGCTGGAAATGGTTAAGCTTTTTCAGAGCTCTTTCCTTGTTTGTTTTACAAGGGCCAAGAGCTGAACTTCCAGGTGTAGCGTTGCTCTCGAGAAAAAACACAAAAGCTGCTCTTAAAGATGCAGAAGCAGAAACTTGGACATTTTGCTTACTGCCGCCGTCATAACGTCTCCTACACTGAAAAGCCCCTGCTGAGAGCAGTGTGTCAAGTGGGATCAGTGTAAAAGCCCAGGGCTGGATTCCCAGCAGATCCCACCTGCCAGGCGGGGACCAGAGCAGGCAAGCATGCATGCAGGAGGAATGCAAAGCTGCCCAGCCTGTTGCTGATCTGGCTAAAACTGCTTGTGAAGAGCCGAGACCGGCAGCTTTCGGTGTGCTGGGTGCAGGCAGGAGAGCAATTTGAACTGTTTTACTCCAACTCTGTAACGTGGTATTCGGTGCTCCTTCTCCTCCAGTGCCACCCACTTGGGTACTTCCTTTGGGAATGTCACTGTTGCAGCCATTCCCTGGAAGAAACAGCACCTTTGGTCACCCTACCCTTCGCCAAAGCTTACGTGAGAAATCTGCATGTAGTGCACAGCACAGACCTTGGGAAAGGGACTTCTGAAGGCCTACTTAAACAACACCGACTGCTAACTAAAGAATAGAAATGTCTAATTGCTCCCTTGCTCTCCAAAGCGAATTGCTGAACCGTAGCGCAAAGATAAGCGCTAGAATGGAACTGCAACTCAAAATCCAAAGGAAAACCAAAAAAGGACCCCCCAAACCTGTCACTGACAGCAGTACAGCAGCATAAACAGTCAGATCTGTTTGACCAGCTGCTTAGAAAGGTCCAGTTGCTGGAACTGGGAGGGCAAAACAGTCTCATGACCTCAGCTGATCGAGATTCAGACGAAAACCAGTAACCGCTTGTGAACGATTGCAATCTCCTCTCCCTCACCAAAAAAAAAAAACCAACCAACAAATACTGCAGTAATTATATAGAACATTTCATTCCACAGCGTTTTTTTTTTTTTTTTTTTATACCAACTACATTCACAGCACCACAGAAAAGCATCTCTGCTGAGGGTGGAGCAACATCAGACAATTCGTGTATACCACAAAGCATGATAGGAGAGATGGAAAAATTAAGGACTGGTATGCTGCAGTTGTGTCTGTGTGTCTTCAAAAGGGTTCTAATGCTTTCATGGGCAAAAAAAAAAAAAAAAAGAAAAAACCCAAAGCTACTAACTAATACTTTGAACTATTCCAGGAATTACTCCGTTTCAGGTATTTGAAATGCAATTTGGGAAGTCTAGGACTAGATGTTACTTCCAGAAGACTGCAACCTTCATCGTGTCACTCCAGTCTTTCAATCTTATTTTCTCCACTTGTCTTGTTGAGCAGCTGGGTGCCCAGGTCAGCCCACCACACCCTGCGTTACCAATGCAAGGAAAACAACACCTCCTCCAAAACTCACAGTCTTCACAACCCAACAAAAAGCATCACTGCAGTCCTTCCCACCCAGTCCTGGCCAGAATGGTTAACACCTCACCCTCATGGTCCAAGGAAGACCAGAGCACTAACCCAATGGTGAGCCCCTACAGATTACCTCTAGATGTTTCCTTTGGGTCTTCCCAGCCTTTAGACTGCCAACTCCCACCATTCAGCCCATGGGAAGTCCTCTCCAGTGCCTGCTACAGTCAGTGGGTAATGAAGTTGGGTGAAAAAGCAAAGCACTCATTACTTGCATCATGCTGATACCCTGGGGTCAGCAAAGTTGGTGATTGCTGCTACAGACTTTCCTGCTACACATCAACAAAAAGTGGGGAAAGTCCATCTGTGAAGAGGAGCTCAGTGATTGAGTTTTTCAGTGATCTCACTGGCCAGACCCTTACCAACACTACACATAGCTCTCCTGGAAAAAAAAGAGGTTGCTAGTCAAGCAAATCATTGCAGTTGAAATGGAAAGACAAAGAAAACCCATGAGAACAAAACAAAAAAAAAACACAACAGAAAAAAAGCATCAGTTCTTTGCTGGATAATACACGAGATAAAGCAATCTCAACCATACATCAGGAATTATTAGCTTGTAGCCAGAAGCACTTACTGGACACCGAGTTGAATCTTAATGGGCACTAATCACCACTAGAACTTACAGTCCTCTCCATCTCCAAGGCTTCTTCAGGGAATCGGGGATTTGCCTGCGACACAGAGGTGCCTGCTAGAAGAGCTGATGATGAACTCCAGTAGGGTTCAATAGCCCACTTTTCCTTTGTGGCTTTATTATTTTTTCTTTTAAGTGAATTATCCCTCTGTCGTGCTGCTGAAACATTTTTTGTCTCTTTTGAAGATAAAATCACAGTTCTAATTCTTTTCTTCTTCTTCTACGGTAGAGCAATCAATTACAAAAGGAGCAGCAGGTTAGTAAAGTATCCAGTATACACCTGAAGAAGTCTCATTTAATAACTAAGGCACCATACATATTATGCACTTTTTTTTTTGGTTTAGCTATAATAGCAGTTTGCCCACAGGAGATATGTCACTGCCCCACTGAAGTGTAAATATCACAGGATGGCACAGGAAGCGCTGTAAAATTTGCTTTTTTAATTTATTTTTTAAAAGCTTGACTTGCATGCTTCCCAGAGGCACTGTGCAGATTAATTAGCTCATCTTCATAGGCCGTTTTCAAGATATAAAGTGCTATGTAAGTAAGTACAATTACTGCCTGATGGAAAACAAATCTCCTGAGGCCCTACTTGGAAAAACCCAATAAACAAGGGCTGCTTCAAAAGTAATTTTATTGTTGGCCTGCGATGTAAGAGGAGGATGTTGGTGGGATGGCAGTAAAGTTGAACCTTCCCACCAATATTCCATTCCTTTTTGTTGCTGTGAGACAGATGGTGACAGAGGGTCATCTGTATCCGCAGTAGCTTCCTTGGAAATAAATTGGAGGCATTACTTCTGGAGCAACCTATGTGTAACTGACAATACATTTCTTGCCTCATTGTAGCTTTCTCAGCCAAGTTCTGCATCCTCAGCTAGGACTAATTATTTGGAAGAAAATCTCCTAAGTGGATCAGAAGCACAGCCATGGGCCACAACAGCAATCCTTACCTTCATGAAGCAGAGCAAAACAAAAATATAAGGATTCAGTTTTCAGCACTCTAGAGAGAAGATGCAGGACAGCTCATTTGATTACTATGGTGCATTTCCAGCCAACACTACCTGTCCATTTTGGTTTGTCATGAGAAACTCCAAAGTATAGCTGTGTGCAGAGCGCAGGCTGAGAAGAGAGGGAGGTACAGGAAAAGAAGAGACAGGTTCAGGCTTCCCAGAAACAACACACGACCATGGAAAATAAAAACTCAAGTGGCAGTCCCATGTTCCAAGACTCATTAAGATAAAAAACATGATGGTTTTAATAGTCTGCCTAACACACTTACTGAAACCAATGGGCTGTGAGCAACCTGGCCGAGTGGGAGGAATCCCCACCTATAGCAGGGGGTTGGAACGAGGCGATCTTGAAGATCCCTTCCAACCCAAACCACTCTATGATCCTATAAAAACAATATGTATGTGAACATACGCATGATTTCACTGCATGAAATCGAACCCATTCACTGATTGGTGGCAAAGCAGGGAGACAGGAGCGTGCACACACGTGTGCAGCAAAGAAAATTTAGTATATTTAATTTCATACCAACTTGAAGCGAGATGCACCTAATCTGATATCATAAATATTTGCATTGGCATCTATCAGTTCATGCTAAAGCAATAAACCGGCCAGCAACGAGTACTGGAACTAGGAGTCTGAAACAGATTTAATTACATCAACCTCTTCTTTTTTTTTTAATTTAGCTCAACGTTCAAATTAACTGCAGAGAAGCCTTCAGATAAGGAAATTCAGGCTGTAGGAAGATAGGTTAATTTTCCATTAAGTGTTAAGTTGGTTGTTACTGAAGGAAAAAAAGAGCATATACACGGTTGGGTGGAGTGTAATTACTTTTTGCCACAAGATCAAACAGCTATAAAAGAAAGCCTACAACATTTAACAATGCACTCGGTAAGTTCATGCACGACTTAAGGTAGATTTCCCTAAAGAATTTCATAAATACCTTTTTCTTTTTTTTTTTTTTAGATGGGGAAGCTAAGGAAAATGATAGCTTCCTTCCTACTGAACTGGGGTTCAATTAGAACATAGCCAACACATCTGCCAAATGGCCCAAGAGCTACCATATAAATATGCTCATGTAACAGAACTTTCAAGTCTTCTAAAGCAATTTGTTGAGCAGGCTGGAAGCAGTGGGCAGGGATGCAGAACATTTCCAAGAAACAAACCCTAACGGAGCACGTGGCCACACGAGAGAGTTCAGACTGTGTGTTCATACCCCTGTTAATTTCTGCTCTAAAAAGGTTTAAGATCTAAAGAGATAACACTGGCTTCATGACGAAACTTGGCTCTCGGTGCAGATGATCTGCAGCCAAGGGAATAAAGTTTCAGCAGCGTTCAGAACAAAACAAAATCCTCTGGCTTTGCTTGGGTTAGACAAGAAGGAAAAGACAGCAGCTTGGCAATTTTCTGTATACAAATAACTGCAATTGCCCAGAGGGAATGTCACTGAGACATAGGCATCCTGGTTATACCTAGCCTCCCCAGAGTCTGTTTTAATTTCAAGCAGAGCTTTCTCAATTACTCTCATCCTTCCAAGGCAGGCAAATTGCACTGTGCATAGTCCAAATTTCAGATTACTTCAGGGCTCTTCCCAAAGTTTTCTAACCAATTTTTGTGGATGCTGAAGATAGCAGGACACTCGTCATGCAGTAGGTGCTTCTCTATGTAGCTCTTTGGTAATTTAACAATACTCAAAGGCAGCTGTATTTTACAGGAGACTTACACAGTCACAGCACAGAGCTGTGATGAACAGCACAAGTACAGAGCAGTGCTTGCTGTGCTGCTCCCAGTCATCTTCCAGCTGCTGGGTGCTTTTTAAGGCAGAATTTTGATACAAAAGACTTGCAGGTAAAAGAAAAAACAAAAGCAGCAACACAGAGGATGCTCATTTAAAACATACATCTGATCCTTTGGATTCCCAGGTCTATATCTCTCTCATGTATGTTTGTGCACCTATATACAAACAGGCCCATGCAAGCCCAAATGAGGCAAATCCAAAGAGCTGCAAACAAGTGAAGTCAACACATCTGTATCCATCTTCCTGCCAGGGATAGTGCTGTGAGTGAGCATACAACACACACCACCACTCCCCTCCCCCAGAGCTCCTGCTCTGCATCCCAGCCGTGCACGAGAGTTGACAGGAGATGGGTATTTTGCACATTGCAACATAGTGAAAGAGCAGACAGTGCTGTGGGGAAAATTCTTTCATCAAAACACGTCACAAATCTGTAAGGCTGAGATACTGGGAGCTGTTAAGTGCATTTCTCCAACCTCCCTATCTAACAGATATGCTTTACAGGCAAGGCTGAGTGATGGAAGAGAGCCCTCTTTCCAGCATAGTTTTGTTAGAAGTTGCAGGAAAAGGTATTATTTCAAAACCCTGCATATTTCTTAAATCTTTCCTGAACACGAAAGGTTTGGTGCATTGCAGATTTTTTCATTGACCAGGTCACAAACAATCTCCCTTCTTCCAAAGCAGACCGTCTCCCCCCTTCCCCTCCCAAGCAGTCACCCTTTTCAGGCATTCATCCCACACCTCGGCGCACCAGGACTGTAATTACATGGTGTGCACAGAATAAGTCTTATTTATTCTTTCATCACAAAGTACTCATTCCAACTGGAATATGCAGAAAGCAAGGCTCAGCTTTGATTTAGCTGCAAACAACCTTATGTCTTAGAAGCGGCAGTTACTGAAATAACCCCAGAAATCTTTTCAGCTAACGTCTGTTCTCTCCTGCCAAGTTTTTACCTGAAGGAAGAGCATGGGCTGTGTGCTTTCTCGGTGCAATCATCCCACGTAGGAGGGCTCAGCAGCAGCTTGCAGACCTACCATGAGAGGCACATGGCAGGCAGCAAGGAAGCTAGATGTGACTGAACCGATGTGCTGTTGCTCACTCCATCTCCAAGTCTCTGGACATATCACCTTTTACAACAGCACCGAGGCAGCATTTCTGCACAGCTTACCGGTCACCTGATAGCTATGCAGCATGGATCCAGAGCCAAAACAGATTGGTGCTTCGTTTTTATCACTTCTGCCCTTGTTTGCCTGATCAGAGGATTTACTGAACTCAGCAGAATTGATAGTGAAAAAAATGAGCTTGAGTAAGTGCAGTATGAGTGATCATTGAGATAAAATCCATCAACTACTCAACTAAATCCAAAGATCAAGAAGTTAAATGCTATTTTTGAACCTCAAAATTTCATCTTTGCTAAATTTCAACACTGTACGTGCAGTACACCACAGTGCAGCAAGGAGTGACTGCTGTATTTACCATGTGCATGTAGATATCTCCATATATTTTTATATCTACATAAAGCCTTTCTATACATACAAAGCATTTATATGATCAAGGAAGTCAGTATCTAAAGGGATGTTGTAGGAAAGAAGGGGACAGACTCTTCAGCAGGGTCTGTTCTAACAGGATAAGGGGAAATTGCTTCAAACTAAAGGAAAGGAGATTAGATACAAGGAAAAAGGTTTTTATGAAAAGGGCAGTGAGGCACTGGCACAGGTTGAACAGACAGGTGTGGGTGCCTTGTCCCTGCAGAGACTCAAAATCAGATTAGATGGGGCTCTAAGCACCTGATGGAGCTGTTGAGTGCAGGGAGATGGACCAGATGGCCTTTAAGGGTCCCTTCCAGCTCAAACAACTCTATGACATGGTTCCAAGTCAGGGTGCCCCATTTTCTAGCTATTTGCATTTTCCTGCTGATCTCCCAAGTGGAGCACGCTGCAACACATCAAAAGCACTCTAGTCTTGCTCCCTATATATTTTTGACATGCTGGATTGCCTCCAGGTTCTCAACACTCTTCTTAAGCTGGCAGGCCTGAAACTGGACTCAGTATTCCCAGTATGTCAGTAGTGCTGGGGTCAGGAAATCAGCACAACTGATCTTCTATTGTCATGTTCCTGTTTGCAAAGACAATCTCTACAGTGATGCTCAAAGAATGGAAACTCTGGAGGCACAGATATACCCAAGCAGGAAGAGCAGATGCTGACAGTAGGCTGGAAAGGATGGGAATAGGAGCTGCAGAGCAGTGACAGAGTTCAGCTATTAAAAAACACAGATAGAGCTGAGGCACTGAAAGCCTTCTGGTTCTCTGACAAAAGAAGGTGTATCCACAGCCCAAACGTTTGGAAGATGAGCCAGGGCACGATGCACGGGGAGCAGGCACTGGGTATACAGTGCTGTCTGCATAAAATCTCCTACAAGGCACACACAGCTTGCCTACCCAGGCCATCCTCAGCCTTGGTGACAATTCCACCTCCCTCCAGCCAAGAAATTCCAGAAAAAAAACCACTCTGAATTGGTGTTTCCAGACACTTGTCAGCAACAAAACTAGCTGAAGGAGTCCCTGCCTCCTCTCCTCTCACATTTGGCTGCACGTTGCTGTTGCAGAACCATTCTCCAAGTCGTGCTACAAGGCAGGGCAGTGACTTGGATTAAAAAATAGCTGCAGAAATAAGTGACTGCACAGTGCAGGGAGACGAACTTACTCACTGGCAAGGGGGAAGGGAGATGGAAAAAGTCTAACTCAGAGTTGCTGCCAAGTGAAGTGTCAGTCAGACCACTGCTCCTCTATGCCAGAGCTCCTCGTCTGTACTCCAATTTAGTTTACAGCAATTAGATGAGTGAAGGCAAGAACCAGCACACTAGCATTTAACACGTATGGAGGGCACAAACTGTATTTTCCCCATGTTTTTAGACCCAGTGACTGGAGAGAAAACAAAAATTCTCAGCACGGGTGACTCATGGTGAAGACAGAAGAAAGATGTGCACAGAGCATCGTTATCTTTGATCTGCTTTCATTTAGCACTCACAGTCTTTTATCAAAAACCTTCGTGTGAGATGTGACTGAGAAAGCACAGGGTTAACTTGCTTCAACAAGTGAAAGTCTTCATTTTCTTCTCAGATGACTCTGTCTCCAAATATGAACAGAAAATCCATTTGCATCAACATTAGCTCTCTACATCATTAGCCCTCTGCAATCCATTTGCATCAACATCAGCATCAGAGAATCTCAAAAAACTCCCCCCCATGACGCTCTCTCCTAATAATTTTAAAATAATTAAAAACATCCATTTCCTCACTTGCAGTCCCTCCCTCTATTTCCACACATCAGGCAAAAAATCCCTTCCTCGTGCCACAAAGATGGGCCCAGATGCCAGAATCAAACTTCCACAACGTATTCTCTTTAACAGCTCTCATTTAGTATGAGCAGGTGGTGAGAAGGAAGCAGAGCAAGAAGGAAGAGCACTATTTTGGGTAAGGAAGCAATAACTGTGCTACTACTCTATTAAATAGCATGAATGGTGGAAATTTGAATCATGCTTTTACTGTATGAATGGTTAATTTCAATACACTATTATAAACAGTGATCCTCTCCCTCTGCATCTCAAGACTGCAATCTCCCTAACAAAAAAACCATACACCTGTTGAGAAAGAGCAGGATCTGAATCAGACGTGGTGGCAAGCACGACGGATGCATTCGCTTGAGTTTTGTGTTAACCCTTCCTCCAACACTCAGGTTCTGGTCTCTAGGGCCCATAACACCCTTCATAAAAAAATGAGCCCACTGAAAGCAATGCTTGAAAGAAAAAGGAAAGAGGCTGTCAGGCTGGAGTCTGGGATAAATTACAGCTCATTTTTAGTTTCCCTGAATGGAAGCACTTCTGACAATAAGAGCTGCCAAGACAAAACCCTAGCAAGAAAATGAGATAGTTAAGAGTGTGCCTATTCACCCTCAGATAGGTATTACTTACCAAGGAAATTTCATGGCATATATTTAAGAAGGCTGGATTGCACAGCTGTGTACAACGTCCCTTCCAGACAAGAATTAAGAGTTTCAACACTGGAAACAATCTCTCTGCTTCCTGTGAGCAGAGGGCAAGCTCTTACGCTAGTAGGCAGTGAGCATCCTCCAGAGCTGCATTTTTCAGAATGATCTTGCAAGTTTTTGCTGTTGAAACAAGTCACTTTCTATCTTGTGCGTAATCTGTGTGTCCGTCCCTCTGGCTCTCGTGCAGGGGTGACTACAGTGGTTTCTGTCTGCACAGAAGGGATGGCTCAGCTGCTCCTCCAGCAGCTGCTGAACCATCACAAATTACAGCTTACTGCACTGAAGTATGTAGAAATTGGTGCCTAACTTAGTATGCAGGACTGCAAACCACGATGGGTCAGCAGCTGCCACACAAACAGCTGAGCCAACCCTGCAGCAAGGGTAGCAATGAAAGAGATGGCAAGAATGACTCCAGCAGCCCTTGGGTAAGGCACACTTGACTTAGTGTTGACCTCTGGTGTGTTACACATCTCTTGCTTCAACCTCTCTGCTGTAACATGGGTAGTTCCTCTCCCACACACTTCCTAAGAATGGTGCTGCATGGATGCGTGCACACGGCTATAAAAGAATGCTGCACATATTTGCTGTTAATTAATTAAGCACTGCCACACACTGTTCCAACTGCTCCATTTAAATAAAAATTGATTGATCTGATAATGATACTCTTCATGTTTTATAAAGGTGCTACAGATAAAGAAAATAAAATACATCACCTGATTATTATTATTTTTTTTTAACGGCAAGAGAGGTACAGGAACCTTACTGGGAGAAAAAAATACAAATGCCATTGCCATGTGCTAACCTCTGCATTAGTGCCAGCCCCCAGAAACTCATCTGCAGGTAGTAGTTCCTGATATCACCAGAAGATGCACAGCCTGCTCTTGCTGTCATGCACATGCCTTCCTAGGACACGTGAGATATTCTTATCAGCTTTGCTTAGCATTTTCTCTACTAGGTATTTTATCAGCCTCTGATGTGCTTTCAGGTTTTGGTGTGCATTTCAAAGCTATTTTAGCCCTGTTGTCATCCGTACTGCTGGCGATACACCCTGGCAGCCACTATCCCCTTCTTACACTATAAAGATGTCCAGTGGTTTCCCACACTGGTCTGCCCTCTGCCTCCACACCTTGACACAAAGCTACTCCCACTGCTCTCCCTACCAACCCACATTCCTTATTAGCAAGGTGTAATCATGGTATGAGGCACTTCTAACCAGGATGTGAAGACAAGGGAACCTCAGGGTGCTGCTATCAGATTATGCATAGCCATCCCTCCCACTTACTCCCATCCCTTCTCACAGATAGGACAGTGCTGCATTTTTCTCCAGCTCATGCCTTTCTTCCTCCCCACCCACTGCACATCCCCTTCCTTTAGTTACACACTTTGGTGATGTTTCCATTTGCTAATGTTCTCATATGGAGAAGATGATGTGGATATGGGTTTCCCTTGTGCTTTTAATAGATTCCTGCCAGGCATTCATTTAATAGCACACTACAAGATGCGGCATGCATCTAAAGCAGTCACAAAATACACTGTAATACACGCACCCAAACAGCACAGCCATCTATTCCCTACAGCATCTGAAGAAAAATGAAGGTTGAGAGGTTACGTGTTAAAATGTCACACTTGAATTTCCACCTATTCAAATGCCCAGTGAAGCCTATGAATTCTTCCCCATATTTTTTGCACATGGTATAGAAAAAGTAAGCACTGGAATCCCCTAGATTTTAGAGTTCTGTCTAACTTGCAAAGCTGTAAACAATGCTTGTTGCCTAGCACAGCTGTGCTAGATGTGATTCCCCTGCCATCCCACCAGCCACACACCTGGAGCAGGTACTTTGCCTGGAGCACAATGTAAATGTGCTTAATGCTGCTTTTACTTCCAAAGAAGAATGAATATTTGTTCATACGACAAAACAAGATGATCATTTTGCACTGCATTTGAAATGCCATAAATAAATCCGATGGGAGTTATGTTTACCTCTCTCACCCCCAAGTATTTTGCAATTTCCCTCCCTAAATCACTGACCTGCCTCTTTCTTCTCAGACTCCTAATCCATGAGTCAAACAAAACAAAACAAAAAAATCCCTATCTGCCTCCCCCAGATAAGGAAGGGTTAGGTAGTGCTACAAGCAAGTTTGAACAAATAAGTGCTACACTTGCAATCTGTTAATTAACTATTCAGAAGAGTGGGATTCTCTATGTTTAGCTTCACAGTAGTTTCTCTTCTGATGACTTGAGTGTTACATACTTAGAAAATTAAATTCTTTGTCATAAAACACACAAGCCTATGAAATAAAAAATACCTTACCTGCTCTTCACCTCTGATAACAATGTAATCACAGTGGTCTACTGTTTAGAGGTGTACAATAGTTTTTGTTACAGCTCCCTCTCTCTCAGGATTGATATTTCAGAGATGAACTAAAGAAGGATTGCTCCTAGCTCCTATCAGTAGCTCACAGCTAATGCTTAGGCAATTTTTTGCATGAATGGGGGATGAAAAGAAGAATTCCTCTGTGTGTGGCTGCTGCCTCCCCTAACTCAGTGCCTTGGAAAGAGCTGCAACGATGCTTTATGCAGCCAGATATGGTGTGGAATAAAGAAGGGAGAAAAACCCTGAACTGGACTTGGGAAACCATTGCTACAAAGCTTTTGTCACAGCAAAAAAAACCTTCAAGTCGTATTCCTATTGCACTGCCCCAGCACTATCAGCACCCTCACGCACACAGTTACAACGTGTCCCACAGCAGCCCAGCTTCTCCAGCACCCCGCACAGCCTCAGTGACACTAACCCTGCTGTGCAAACCCTTTTGCACAGACAGCACCTGGCTGCAAGGTGCCGACCTCCTCGGGCTGCTGCACAGAAATGTTGCCTGGGAAGCATGTGGCTAGAAACAAAACCCATCCTCTGCGGTTCACTTACCCAGCTTGGAGGCCCCATCTGGTGGGTACTCTGGGAACTGGCCCTCGGAGGGCACGCTCACCGTGCGGCGCAGGCAGCGGCCTTTGGTGGCATCTTGAGGCTCCTGCAACCCCTCGGTGGGCACCTGAGGGAAAAAAATGCAGACAGCTGTTAGCCTGCAACCCCGCTGAGAGCATCGCTTTCCAAACGGAGTATTAGTAGCAAACAAAAAGAGAGCATTCATCTGGAATCGCAGAACGGTTTGGGTTGGAAGGGACCTTGAAGCTCACCTAGCTCCAGCTCCCTGCTGCAGGCAGGGCTGCCATCCACATCAGATTTGTACTGAAGGCTGTAAAAGATGCATGAGACGCTGCACTATTTTAGAAGCTACACTGCCTCTCTCAAACTGGTTCTGGCATTTCCTGACTTTCATGCACTTAGCATTAAAAATGACCTTAAGAGAATGCTGTTTGTCACTACTGCCAGTCTATTTGTCTCCTTCACACAGCGCTCATTTTTAAAAACACATTTCCCAAATCCCCAGTGGTTAACTCTGCTATGGCCACTCTCTTTGTTGGTACATATTTACAGCAGCTCCTTTGCTAAACGATCTGAGGTCAAACAGAGTAATTTTGTTAAGTTTATGCTACACTCTTTCAATGAAGGTCACAGGTTAGATTTTCATTCAGGTTTCATCTGGAGACACCGCTTGGTCTCTCTCTCTTTGGCACACTCTCTGTTCTTCAGAGCACGTTTTTGGAGGGATGCAGCAAACCCTAGAAGCACTGAGGTGCTGCACCTTGCTCAGGGAACTCACTGAACCTACACTACGCCCCATACCTATAGAGCTCCTGTGGGGTAGACTTCTCCACCATCTGACTTTTAGCTGAGAAATTCACACAGTCCTTCTTCTTTTAAGTGCCCTCCTTCAGTACCTTTGCTCTCCTCCTGGCACAGGATGACAGAAACATTCTTTTAACCCAGCGAGGTGAAGGGCTGGCTTGAAGCACCCTGCTGGCAATGTGTAAGAAGGGTGACAGTGGCCGGTAGGACAGCCTAGGGGCAGGGACAGCTTGCTTCCAGGGCCAAGGAGGAGGTTGGTGGCTCAGCCCACGCTGTCTTTTGCGTCCTTGGGAAAAGCAAACAGGCCACAGCACACTGCAGCAAGTGCCGAAAGCAAACCGACCGCTGCATACCAGAGATAGGATTTATCTTCAGAGAGGACCTGAGCCATTAGCAGGAAGAGTGTCTGAGGGTTGAGGTCCTGCCCCTAAGCCACAGCACCTTCTTGTACTCACCATCCACCCGGACCAGGAAAACGTGGCTGGGTCGCACACCAAAGGAGGGGCATTGGTGCAGTAACACTCATCTGGTGCAGAACAGACCTCACCAGAAAAACACTGCTTTTGTTACAGTGCCTTGAGAAACACCTGACACTATTATTTCACTAGGGAATTCTGCAAGCTGCATCAGGAGCAATACTGCACCAGGACTGAGGAGAACCACTAAGCATTACAAAGTCAGGCTCAAGCAGCACTTCAGGCTGCCAGCAGGTTTTCGTGCAGTTTTGCTGCCCTGCTCTTTGATCTGCTGAGACTTTAAGCAACTCTGAACGGCCCAGCCCTGCTCTGGCTTGCTGACAATCCTGACAACCCTGACCATGTTTCACCAGTGATTTCCAAAATGTAACAAGGGCAGGTTCACAGCTCAGGCTTTCATCTCTCAAACAGTATCACAGCTCACCTGCTGCTGAACACGCTTCTTAAGTATAAACCTTGTTCCTGGGATTTCTAGTATGATGATGGAGAGATTTCAGATGAAACAGAGGAACAGCATCACAAGCATTTAATGCCACTTAAAGTAAGCTGGGAGCTTTAAAAAAAGAACAGAAGTAGGCAGAAAAGAGCTTCTCCATTGCAGACAGATTTTTTTCAGACCAGAAAGACCAAAAAACTTGAAAATTCACAGCCTCTTCTGAATTAATAATCGGGAGGTTTGGAATCACATCAACAGTTACATAATGATAAAGCTCTTCACTTTAGCTTTTGCCTTCCTTGAGAAAGTTAGAAGCTGGTTAAAATCCTGACTTAAGAATCCACTTTAAAAATGTTGATAAGCATTTCTTGGGGACCTTGGGAGACAAGTAATTAAACTCGTTTGGTCACTGAAACAAATCTTATGCCTGAGCTGAGCTTCGACAAACTCATATTTATGGGCATACTGGGTTAGCGGTACCAAAAAGGTGAGGCCTGGGGTGTGGGGGAGAAAAGGGAAGAGCCTATCACAGCGATAAGAGATTTGCATTTGCAGCTGAATGCAAAACTGAAGGATTCTGCAGGACAGCAGCCAAGTTACAGACAGTGACTAACCTAAAGCAGCCCGAACCCAGATGTACTCATTTCTCACATCCCTCATGGAAATGCTGTGCAATGGGTTATCTATCAGAAACTGCTGATCAGAGACACTGACTCATTCCCTTTTCCTGTTTCAATGCCTCTGTTTTCGCAGGTACCCTATATGGTGCCTTCTTTAGAAGTGGGTGCTCACAGCTCTTGCCTATGGAACAGGTTTCACCAATGCTGAAGACATCCACACTCCTGACAGTGGGAAATTGTCCTCCTCATATAAAAAAGAAACACTGATTTGTAAGTGAGAATCAGCCTAGACCTGTTCTCCTAGTCTTGGAAGATGCTGCTAGGTGTTGCCACACCACAAGATGTTCTAGTAATTGCACATCTGTCACTCAAGCCTCCTCATTTGCTAAGTCGTCCCTCACGCCCCTACAGGTGCTCATTCTCTTTCTACTTACTTTTTGGGTCTCAGTCTCTTCCCTTCATTAATAATCTTCATTCTGTAATCTCACCTATTTCATTTTATGAAGTTGATGAGCTGACAAGTAATTAATATTTACCTACGCTGCACACGGTGATACTCTCAGCCTATTTTTGTCTAAGCAATTATAGATATTTTTGGACCAAGTTGGACCAAATTTCTCTGATTCCCAACCTACTGTTGTGCTTGCACAGTGCCAGTCTGTCTGCACACACTGTCCAAACCGCCTTGTCAATAAATCTACGTGGGAGCGGGCAGAGAGGGTGCTAGAAGAAAAAAGGTTTCTTGCTCCCTGGTTTACTTTTATTCTGTTATCTCAGCCTTAAAATAAAAGACTGCACAATGCATGATGCTGCATTTTAACTGAAAGAAAGCCATTTTAGCAGTTATTCGAAGCAATTAAGACATCCTTTCTTGTCCTCTTCACACGCTGTACATGTTTTCCTACCTTTTGGCTTTCCACACATGCTTGTATAATGATTCTACAAAGTACCATAAACATCAAACATTTCTGTTCCCTTTCAATTCCACATGAGCTGAGCTTTCTTAGATTCCTGTTCTGGGAAAGAACAAAGCAGATGCACAGAAAATCCAAGGGGATGCCTCGGATGCCCCACACCACGTTCACATTACGCCAGCTTTGAGATGACACAAGTGCTCTGTGCAGCTGGGAGGGCACTGCTGTTAGCATCTCTTCCTTCTTCCCTCCCACCCATCCCCTTACCGATGTGTATCATTCTGTTCCTCAAATTGTTTCTCGTCAACAGTCCTCGTCAACAGTTCAAAGAAAATCTGACCGACCTGCTCTATCAGCAGTTTCCACATTCAGAGCAAGAACCTCTCCATCTTTCTGTTGCCTCACTTCAGGTTAACAAAAAACATTCTCCAGGATCACCCTTCCAACAATTTCACTCTAAATATCATTTTACTCTGAGAATCTGTTTTCTGCATTTTGTGCTCCTTCCCTTCCAACCCCTCCTTTCTTCACACCTTTAACCCCTACCCTTGCTTAGGAAGGTGGTATCTGGGATCCCACCCAGGGGCTCTTTCCCATTCTCCTACACACTTCATCATTCAGGTCTTCCCAAGCTCAAAGGCCTCTGTCCTCTCTCTCCTGCCTAGAGACCCCATGCCATGGGGCCTTTCCCCTCCCAGAGACTCACCAAGCATAAGGCACCACGCTGCTGCCCTTCTCCAGGAGAGCTGTGAGGGATGCCTCTGCTTGGGAGGCATTAAAGGTGCAAAATCCAGAGCATCAGCTCCATGCCTCAACCAACATTTCTACCAGTTATATTTCTTTAAGGGCATGCATGTACATTGCTGTATGTACAGATTTCTAGATGAAAACAACCTTTTATTTTCCCACAGGCACTCGTGCCTGCTAGGAGTTCCCTTTTCCCCTTCGCTTAGTGCAGTCCCAATTTACTTTGAAATCAGAACAGCCAATCTGTCTCTAACTTCTGAAACAAATCATATTATCAGCATGTGGAGTCACACCTGCACCAAAGGCATGTCTGCCTGGCTCATCTGCACACAGCATTCTCCAAAACAAGTTATTTCTCATTGTGATATTGCTGGCAGACTTCTTTGAGAGCATGTTACAAAGGTTTCCTTTACTATACTTAAAGCCCACGTTGCATATGCCCCAACGTGGAATTTCTCCAGCTTCTAGGAGAAAACAGGCTAAAACAAAGTGCATTTAAATACCACATGTAATGACTTCACATCAGCGATGCTTCAGAGTTCCCATATTTACTCCTCAGGATCTAAGCAAGAGGCTCATCTGACTCCCGGCAAAATGTTTTAACTGTAAGTGGTAAGGAAAATTAACAACCCTTAAGAGCATGGTTACCACCTTCAGATAATTATTGCTGATATGAGCCAGTGTTTTTTTTTCAATTACGCTCCTTAATGCATCTCTTAGTGAGATGCATCCTTTTAGCCCAGCTGTGCTGGTATAGCACAGCTTTAGGAATACTTCTCATGTCCTTACGTTTCTTCAGGAGATACCTTAATTCCGTAGGTGACATTCCTGTCAGACTAGAAAAAGAATTACGTAGTAAACAAACATTATGATATGGGTCTCCAATTTTCCCTGCATTTGATTACCTCTCCTACAAATTAGCATTGATGCCGTTCCATTCTAATAACTCAAGTCGTCCTCTAAACCTTTTCCTCCCACTCTCCCCATGCAGGGAAATGCTTCAGCCCTTGTAAGCACACCTAATCAAAGCTCAAGATGGATAATGCTTAGTGCTACACCGGGAACAGGTCTCATGCTCTCAGCTTGCAAAGAACCCAGACCATTTCCAAAATGCAGGAAACCACGGTATTAGATTCAAATTCATAGACGTTTATAGACAATAAAGTCTATTTCAATAATCTGAAATCGTTCCTACTTTATAGCTCCTCCTGAAATATTTAAACGGCAAATCTATAGCACAGTAATTAAGCAAACAAACCCAGGAACATTATCAACTTCTCAAGCTCCTGTATTTGCGAGAGCCTGTAGACATTAAATACAACAAGAAAAACAATACTGTGGTGTATGCTTGAGAAAGGACTTATCACCATTCGTTTGCTCACAATGCTTCAGACAACTAAAATATGCCTATTCTTTAACCATATTGACACGACCTTCATACCAAGGCACAGTGCCAAGTCCTACATGCTATATACACATACACACAGTAATTTTATAATTAAAGCAAAGGTTGCAATAGCTTTGAGTATTCCACGCCAAGGGCCACTCAATCCTGTTTGCTAGATTTAGCAAGAGAGAAGGCAAACCCCTGTCTCAAACAATTTACCTTCTGACAGCAGCAAAATGACTGCAGAGCATGAAGGTTGCACACTTCCTCTGCTCTGCACTTCAACATAGGCACCAACAGAACACTTTTGCAAGCTTACGTCTGCACTGATGTGAAGTTTAGGTAGCCATGGTGGCTTTAGCTCCATTAAAAGCAGAGCTAGCACAGAGAAATGCAGTGGCAGGCTGAAATGCTGGGCCTGAAACTCAAGCAGAGAGAAGTGGATGCACTCATTTTGTTCTGTGCAACACCTGGGCCAGCTGTTTTGTAACTCTGCATGCCATGCCAGCTATATGCACAGAACTGGTTAGCTCTCCCATTCACACACTCGATTTGACTTGTGAGCAGCTAAAGAGAAGAAAAAAAAAAATAAAGAGAGAGGTGAAGAAAGCTGCCTTCCTGTGTTACCACGGAAGGCCGACGTGTGTTCTCTCACCTCCTTCTCCCTGTTGAGCAGCACCAGCTGGCTGTCAGTCAGGATGCAGTACTTCCTCTCCCATGTTGTCGTCTCGGTGTAGGGGGACTGGCCGCAGGACAGCCTGTGCGTAGGTGGTCCTTTTACATCTGTGAACACAGAATGGGGATCCTAGCGTCATTAGCCCGTCTCATTAGCTGCCCTCCTTCAGCTCTGTAACTCTGCAGCAGAGCAGTGAGCTGTACTTAGCAGCAGCATGTTAAAAGAAACTGCTAATCTTGGGAGGCACCGTGGGGAAGGCAGTGCGAGGCATACCATGAATACTTATATGTATCTACAGCACAGCTTATGAAAATAACAATACCTGAGAAGAATATGAATGCTGTCGTCGAAGACTGAAATACAACCAAAAGCAAAGAGTGACAGCCTGCACGCAAACTCTGCTTCCTTCTGAGAAACGTGGACCCTGGGTGTCCTCTGCATCTTAATAAATCTATGTGAGACCGAGGGCAGAGAGACATAGGAAGGGAGATTGAGAGCAAGGCAGGAGGCACGAAGAAAGGAGGGAAATCTCAGGGGGATGACAGTGAATTGGGAAGGGCTTCCTGGCATCTTTTCAGCAGGGAAGCTGTCAGATTAAATCGTGACAGACAGCAGTCTGCCAGCATTCCCATCCAGCCACAACCACTGTGGTGACAAGAAACTAAAATGTCAATTTGCCTCAAGACTCTCAGCCTTGAGCTCCACACCTCATTGTGCCTCTGACTACGGCAATTTTCCTCCAGGATGAGAAAGGAGATTGCAGACAGAAGCATGGCAGCTGTGCAGGTGGCACTGCCAAGCAGGTGAGCCCCGAACCAGAGCTGCTAGGCAGCTGGGCACACTGACTGCAACCCGGGCAGCTCTCTGACCCAGCTCTGCAGCTTGCTGAGCTACTGCCAGGGGGATAACGCTGCAGAAAGCAGCACTGCCCCATCGCACTCGCTCTGCAGGAAGCCAGCAGCCCCCCACGTATTTTAGGAACCCGTAAGGCAAAACGAGTGTTGAAATCCTGCTCAAAGAGCTTCACAGCTTTCGCACGCGGCTAAGGACGATGCTTGCCATACCTACTGCGTGCATTCACCACTAGAGGCCACTGAATCCTCAGGCACCCGCCGCCTGCAAGGGAACCCACGTTCCAAATCCCACCTCGTCACTAACAGAGCTGCGACATCTCCGTGCTCTCCACCTACTCACAGCAGCTTTGTCTCAGGGCCCACTTGGAAAGCTGGAGAATTAAGCTGCAAAGCAGCTCTCGGTACACAGTTCCCTGCTCACGTTGCGTTAGGATTTTGCATTAAGATTTTGTGGTCGCTCAGAGGATTACCTGAAGCGTGCAATCCAGTACCTTTAAGTAGGAAAAGGCACAGAACAGGTGACTGTGAATAACAAATGAACTGAAATCTCTCTTTGTTTCCTTGCTGCCAGGTAGGACCATTCAGAGAAGGAGGGATGCTCAGAAGCACGCCCTGCACCACACCAACCAATGCTTGCTTTCCAGCAGCCACAAGCAGCACTGCACAGGTCCAGCGTACCCAAATGTCTGTGTAGGCAAAAGCAGGGTTTGGGGAAGCCACCATGGTCCCTGTGCAGCCTTCCACGTGCTGAAGGAGCCCAAGTGAGGAATAGCAGGCCGACAGAATGAAGAAAATCTCAGCCAGGAGCATGCAACAGATGCAAAGTCCAGACCTTGGGATGCAGTCTTTTGGGTAGAGGAGCAGAAAATCAAGGGAAAAGGGATGGAGAAGTGCGGTAAGGGAGCAACCTGCTTTGGGGCTGCCTTTCTCATGACACTGCAAAACCCTTCTGAACCACCAGCTCCAGCACACAGCCTATTCCACTCACAGCTTGCCCAGCCCCACAAGACTTTTGCATGATAACTTCTGCTAACTAGAGGCTTTGGCATCGAACCATCCAATCGATCTACGGGCTGCACAGAAGGATTAAAGAACAGAATGGCTTCTTCCAACTGCAGTAACAGCTCCCGGACTTCAATGAGTCATTGGGTGCAGCAGGCCAGCCTCGGCTCCCTGCCAAGCAGGCTGGCCGTGCTGGAGGAGCGTTCTGCAGACTGCTGGCAGCACAGCGTGCCACCTCGGTGTCTGGAGCTGTCAGTCACTGCTGGAGCATGCTGCAGCTTTAACATCTCATGTGTTAGCGACCTTCCGAACGCATGCCAGGACACAGCCTGGCAGACCTGCAGGCTGACCAAAGCTGCCTTCCCAAACAGAGCAGTGACTGGTGGTAAATGACTGTCTAAAGCATTGGATACCTCTGCTTCTCTCCCCTCTCTGATGCTGGAAGCCCATCTTGCAAACCACAGGGAGCTGAATACATAAGGTAGCTGCCTGCAACAACCATAAGCTTCAATGCACTCGTACCTAGCAGCTTCCCTGCCCCATTCCAGTCCTTCCCTGCCCGAGCAGCCAACCTCTGCCAACAGCTATAACTTCAAACCTTACCCTGAAATACTTTACAAGTTCAAACTGAAGACTCCTGGGGACTTTGCACAGTATCGCATATACGCTTGGTTGCTTCACAAAGCCCATTTTGTTTTCCAGAGTTCTTCATCTTTGGTTTTCACTTTATATTCTTGGCCCCAATGTGAATGCAATAAAACCCACCAATCTCTGCCACTAATGCCCCATAAAACTGATTTAGCAGCACTGATCGGATCACTAAGGGGAGGTAACAGCAAGAAGTCCACACGTATCTGGGATTGCTTTAGGGAAAGGTTGAAAATCGTGGAATTGTTTGAGTTGGAAGGGACTCTTAAAGTCCATCTGGTCCCAGTCCCTCCACTGAGCAAGGACACCCACAGCTCTATCAGTGCTCACAGCCCATCCAGCCTGACCTTGATATCTGCAGGGATGAGGCACCACCATCTCTCTGGGCAGCCTGTGCCACTGCCTCACCATCCTTCTTATACCTTTATCAAGGGTGCCATTTCTCACCTTGGGGTCATTCTCTTTCATCTCATACAGCATTATTGGTTCATACAAGCTCAGGTGTTAGAGAGCAACTCACTGATGAATGTACTAAAAGAGATGCGGGAGGAGCAACTGACAGCTTTGAGTCTGCAGGCGTTTGGGTGGGATGGGCTCATGCAGCCACACACCTGGGCACGCAAGCACTGCCGAGAGATGCATTGCTCTAGTCTGATGCAAACCTTCTCCTTCTGCATCGCTACAATGAGGCATTCAGGAAGGCAGAATCAGTTAGACTGCACACAGTATGAAAGGTCTTACGTGCCTTCAAATGCTAATATCAATTAAGTAACAGCTTAGAAGAAATCCCCTTCTCTGTCCCCGCTCCCTGCTGAACCGAGCAGCACCGCTGCCCGCCTGCCACATCCGACACAGCTGAAGAGCTGAAACTGTGCCGTTTTTCCTCGGGGCTCTGAAATGCCATGAGGCACGTTATAAATATCCACAAAGCTCCCATTCTCTCAGCCAAATGACAACTTGTACCTTATTATTAACTACAGAACTTACAAAGAGAAAAAAATGGGGGGGGGGAGGAACACAGTCATACTGCAACTGCATATCGAAAAGAGGTGTTGATTGGTGCTGGGAGAAGGAAAATGGAAAGAAGGAGCCAGCGCCAGGCTGATCCTGCAGAGAGGGATAAGGCAATCTATGAAAACTGATGGCAGTTGAGGGAGTAGTACCAGTGCTATCAGATGGGAACATTACTGAATCTTCCACTGCAACTACGCAACAACAGAATTTCCAAGTGCATTCATAAGTGGAGAACACTTTCCAAAATGCAGGATTCAATGGGTAGGATTGGAGATTTATTTCCGAGCGACGTCAAACGTTCCAGCAGCACTGAGCCCCCAGCAGCTCTGCCACTACCAGAAGGGGGGCATCTTCTCTTCAGAAGAAGTGAAAAAGACAGAATTTGCAAAAATCGGGCCAAGAAATCTACATTAAAAGCAACAAAATGACATAATTCACATTTTCGGTTTCTTTTGCCAAAAAGCACTCTCCCTGCTATCAATAAACACAGAAAAGCAAACCTCCATCCCAGCGATGACAAGAGCACCCCTGGCATGAGTCAAAGCCCCTTTTCTGAGCCAAGCTCTTCCTGTGGTGAAACTGAGGGCTTACTGAAGTACTTGCCAAATGTTCATCGACTTTATTAGGGTCTGTATTCTGCTCCTCGTGTTTCCAGCACGGAGCTGCCAAGCAGCTGAGTAACTAACAGAGCGGCCAAGCTTGAATGCACGGAAGATTAGAAGGAGTCCTAACACCTCCTGACAACAGGTCTACCCACCCGGTGTCAGTGTTTCCATGATGGTTTATGTACTTGCCATAGAGACCGGACTCAGAGAGCTGTAGGTAAATGCTGTTGTCTGAGATCGGGACTCAGACCCACACAAATCTGCATGGGCAGGCAGCTCAGGTTGAATAATCATCAGCTGGAATGTTCATCAGGCTGCTGAACAGGAGTTGAAGCTTCAATTGCTACTGATGTGAAGCTTCCTGACAGACAAGGGGCAATTAAGAGGCTCTAACTGAACCTGCCCTGTCTCTAGAAGGTGATGAAGGTAGTGATTCAGTGGAAAGACATGGCAGGAAGGGAAGTGTGCCATGTCTCAACACGCCACGTTCCTTAGACCTACACTTGGTAGGAAGGCAGGATTACTGCAGGAGTTACCAAGGCAAGTCAAAATAAACAGCAAAGTTATGTGACATAAAGCTGTGTGTATCTGTGGCTATTTCAGACTGTTACACAGCATTCAGATGAAGGTCCACAGGATCTGGATCTAAAGCAGAGCAGAGAATTTGAGAACAAGCCCAAGCCCCAGAGCAGCCCTACTCAGTGCAAGGGGACAGGTAACCTCATGGCATGCACTGAGGGCTGCTAAGGAAGGCATGGCCAGGCAATTCCACTGTCTCTCCTGCCAATAAGTACATACAGCTTTTGTTTACATTTCCTATTTCACCAAGCTCGACTCCCAGCTTGAAGTGATGCTTCCTGGTCATGCTTGTGACCCAAGCAGGCTGCACGCATCTTCCCATCTAATGATAGAGACGGATCTGGGAGAAGGCAGGGATGCTCATTCCCAAGCAGACAGCCACCATGATGTCCTCACAGGGAACACAATACTCACGACTAAGCAGGCAGCACTACAAAAGAAATCAGCACATATTACCAAGCAAGAGAAAACATGAGGCTCCTAGGGGCAATGGCTTCTCTGAATCACAACACTAAGAGATATGACCACGACACATTAGAGAAATGAAACTTGGTTTTGTCAATTTATTTGAAATCACAGCATGGGCAGTGGCTGCAGGTCTTCTAGGAAATATCTTAAGTACTGTGAGACGGAGCATGACTCACTTCCCTATCTCTATCACTGTAGCACAACTCTGACACAGCAAAGAAGTACCTACATTTTCACAGCAGGTGGAAGACCTCTGTAGTGAAGGAGGTGTGATTTTAAGCACAGAAAGCAAGAGCAGACCCTTTAGGATGAGAAGCATGCTGTTTGTGTAGGATGTTATTAGAAGGAAACATCCAGTGTGAATTCTCTGTTATATTTAATAGCTACATGCAACAACCTTCAGTACACAGGCGAGCTCTTGATTCAGCTCAGTACAGTTGTTCTCTTCCAGCAGCTGCATGTAGCAGTGCCCAAATTTTTCTAGGGAAATCTAATATCAAGAGGTAGGAGGCAAGGAAAGCTTAGCAAAGCCATCAGATTTCAGGGATCACAAAAGCTCTCCCACCAACTGGGTAACACCAAAGCACTACCTGGAAAATCCATTCTATGCAGAATACAGCTGTAAAAGGTTTAAGTAGATGAAAAGGGTATTTTAGAACCTGGCAGAACTTACGACCAGCACCATGACTTTCTCAGATTCCAGTGCATTTGGCACAAATTCTTTACAAGGTTGTTAATCCTTCTAGCATTGGCCAACCTTGCAGTAGTATCCCATTAACTTTCTGCTACTCTTTTATTGGTCAGGCAAAGCCTAAGAACTGTTTTTCCTTTCTCCCACTGGAGAATCTCATCAGCCACAGATTGTTAGAAAGGTTGTTTAGCCAGGTGCAGTTTGCATGCCCCGTACTCTAATGGAAAGCATCACAACAGCAATCCATGTGCCATAGGTGAGCTTCCCCTTCCCTACTACCAGTGCACAGCCTCTGGGTGAAGGACTCTCTTAACGTTTCAGGATGAGAATGCTGGAGGTAGTTGCTGCTCACTGTTTGGACATGGAATTTGGAGCGTTCTCCCTCCAGCTGCTGTAAAGCTGTGGTGGTGGATCTGCAGTGGGGTGGAAGAAGGCTTGGCTTTCCAGCTCTGAATTCCCCAAGCACAGCAGCCTCACCTCAGCACAGGGACAATGTGACTAATCATAGAAGGATGAAGAGTGAGTACAGAAGTTTTACCCAGCAGACCAGAGCTACAGGCCGGATTCTTCAGTTTCCTAGAGACGTTCTGTATTAAAATGTAAGGAAAGATTTTTACATGGGAGAGGCTAAGGCATCAGATCAGCCAAGGGCTGTCTCCTTTGCACCAAACAAGAGAAAAACCCCAGGATGGTACAGCTTAATAAATCTAGCATCCTCCAGAAGGATGAGTTCTCGCTGCTTCTCCTCCTGTTGACATTGCTCCTACCCCCTCACTCCTGCACTGTGACTTGTTTGCAGAGATGCAGCAGGCTGGCTCACCCAGCCGAGCTCCCAGCCAGCTGATTTTCTCACTCCCCAGTCAGAACATCTGCCCTATGCTGGCAATTTCACCACTTTGCTTATCAAAACTCAGTAATTTTCACACTGAGGCTGGGCGTACGCTATGAGACGAGCCAAGATTTCTACTCTTGTCCCACCATCACACACACAACTCAAAATCAAACCTTCCCAAAACACGCACTACCAGCCCCTAATGACAGCATCCCCAGCACCGAAGCCTCAGCACAAGCCCTAGAGTGCAAATGCAGTTTGGTCAACGAGAACACAACCACGAGATCTGAGATTTCACTGAGATCTTTCTTTTCAAAAGGAAAAAAAAATCATGGAGACATTCCAAAAAAAGAAACCACAAGTCTTAAAATCTTACAAGTTGTTCAGCTAGCAGATGCTGAGTGCGCCAACAGTTCGAAGCTCTCCTGCAAGTCCTAAAAATGAGAGTTAAGGAGCTAGCAGCAAAAGCAAAATTAGGCATAAAGCTAAAATTGGTCTGGCAGGGTAATTCTGATTAGAAAGCAGAAAGCTGCACCAGTTTGCTGTCACCGTGCAAAAGGTGTGGAAGCTCTTAATAGCAGTTTAAAGCCGCCAATTAGCTTCAACACTGCTGAGCTGCGCTAAGCCTCTTACACTCCGCACAGCCTATCGCTAACCTTACGGAGGGTAATTGAGCCTTGCCTCTCCCCTCTGTTCCTTTTCTCATACATCACAGCCAGGTTTGTGAGACACAGCGTGGAAGATGCGTGTGACAAGTTAGCATCTTCTCTGATGGATCCATGCCAGGACCCCAAAGCATGTGGTCACTGATGCGCATCGATGGGCGGAACCAGGAAACACAAGGTGATCCTGGTGGGAACCTTAGGAAACATGCAGGTGAGCTCTGGGTTCAGCCCAGCCTGCAAACAGACAGCTCCTTGTAGGGCTTGGGCAATCCCATGACATCACCCGCAGAGAAGCTGCGCTCCGTGGAAAAAAACCAGCTTGGTTCCCAGGGTAGTCAGCAGGGCTGCAAACCTCCTGTGGCCGCTCAAAGCCATCGCTGTGACCCTGCCTGCAATACTGAGCAGGTTTTCCTTCCTTCTCATTCAGTGCTCATTCTTTGTCCAGGACCAGGAGTCTTTGCTCCTGAATATTAAGTGTGTGTTTCTTTTGGTTAAATCCCACTTGGCCTACAAAACGCTTTGGAACCTCAAAACAGAAATGGATATTACAAACCTGAAGAGAGGATTATAAAAGATTACATGCCCTTATTACCGAGCTGCCAAGTTCTGAGAAGATTCTCAAGTGACACTTCTCCCTAAAGCAAGGAGAAGCTTTCGTGAGAGCTTTAGGAAGTGGGAAATGAAGAACAGCAGAAAAGTTAATTATTCTTGGGAGAAAAAAATCTGCAGTTTCTTCTCTTAATTAATGTAAGATCCTTTTCTCACCCAGCTCAACACCCTTCCCCCGTTCTGCACTCTGTAATGCTTACTCTCACCCACCCTAATCTGCACCTCGCAGTCTCTCCAGCAGCAAGCAGTCTGCTCTGGTTGCTCTTGCATCTTTTTTCCTTGCAGCAGGCCTGCAGCACTGCAGGAAGGAGGCTGAGAAGAAGCATCCTGAACCTAAAAAGGACTTGGCCCAAGGCAGCTTTGGAAAAAGAAAACAAAGTATTTGAAAAAGAATAACCAATTTAAAAGCAAAGACTTTTCAGTTCCTGCTTATTTTTTGGTTGCATAAGATTATAACGTACCTGTGGTCAAAGCTAGAAATACACGCAAACGCAGCTTTGTTCCCCACCCTTGCCAGCAAGGCACCAACCAGCAGACACTGCCTGGCTTCAAGACCCTTTTGCCTCATTCTGGCAGGTAAAGAGGAGGTGATGTTGGAAGAGGAAAGGCAGAGGAGCACTGCTGTGAAGACAAGAACAAGCCATGGGCACACACAAGGTGGTAAGAGAGGGACCATGCAAGTTCAAGTGGAGTAACTGGAAACAAACACAGTCTCACTGCCTTCCACATGCAGATTGTGTTATACCACGCAGCCTTCAGCTTGCCTTCAGAAAAAAAAAACAAAGGCATCCATTCAGCCATTGCCACTGATTTGAACAATCTCCGCCCCAAAACTGATTGCTCAAAGCAGTATCAGGATTGCTGAACTCCCTTCTCTTTAACAGCACCTCTGCAGAAACACAGCCTCTGTGGTCTGCAAAACCAGCCTCTGTGTAGCTGTGGTTTTTGTGATGGGAGAAAAGAGTAATGGGGAAAAATAATCATCACAAAGCCCTCAGCAGGATGCACTTTTAAACCCAGGAGCTCTGAATGCTTGGTCAGCCTGCCAGCACAGTACTGAATCTATTGCAAATAACCTGAATCCCACACTTAACCCAGTACAGAGAGGGAATGATGTGTGCCACCTCTTTCTCCATCTTTTCACTTGCGTGTTGTATGCAGGTGTATAAGGCCAGCTTCCCCTTGTAAATCAGCCCAGGAACCGAATCTGTTTCTGGGGAGGGAAAACTGGCTCTGGGATAAAAATCCACTTTGGTTCAGCATCAGGAAATCACAAGCAACTTGGTGGAGGACAATTTCTTTCTTCTCGTCTCCTCTTGGCCATGCTGAAGGAAAGCAGCTGAGAAGAGGCAGCAGAGGAAATAGCAGCGCCAGAGCAGAGAAGCTGCAAGTGCTGGGAGAGCCCAGTGCCAGGGGAGGTGCTGGGCTCAGTGGGACACCCTTAATGGTGCTGGGAGCAATGATCCTGACATAGCACCAAAGCAGGTGGAGCAGGTTTACTGTGCTGCTGGAAACGCAAACGAGCGTGATTAATGCATCCTTTGATGATGGTCTAGCTAATTAAAGGGGATCTGTAGCTGGGATGCAGTATTTCAGGTATTTGGCACGCTGGGTTTTCCCTTCCTTCTAACATGTTCCTTCTCTCTCAGGCAAGCTGGGCTGTCTTGAAGAAAGGGAACCCCACATCCTCCTCCCAAAGCTCCCATCACAGCGCCCACACCACTCCTGTTCCATCCCCAATGCCTGCAACACACCCAGCATGCAGGGGCTAAACCTTTTGCTGCTCGCTTTGCTGATTTCTCTGATGCTGAGCACTAATGCCACAAATCCCTTCAGCACAAACACGCGATCTTCCCCAAATGTTTTCCAAATGGACATCCCAAAGCCCCCCACGACAAATCCCCTTTTAGCTGGCTAAAACCACTGCTGCTCATCTCCAAAATCCTCGAAGGAGGCCGAGTGAGCAAAAAGTTCTTTCCTACAGCAACACTAAACAGAAATTTATAGGTCACAACCTCTCCAAAACAGTCCTGATAACATCTAATTAGCTGCCCTGCTGTGCAACTGCATTTTGTAACAGCAAATCCGACCAGACTGGGAGTGGAAAGGGAATTTCTACTTGAACGTGATGGTTTTCATCCAGTTAGGAGACCTGTTTCGCTTCACTGCTTTGTGGGATTCCCCAGTGTGAATGATCAACAGAGTGGTTTATGAGTTACTGCTGAAATCCATGGCACTTCTATCGGGAAACAATTACAGGGCAGCATGGATTTATCCCCCTCATTTCTTTTTAAACAGCAATATTAGGAATTCTCCCTGCTGCCAGAAGATGGGTGGAGAAGGTAAGAAAAGTTCACGTCCCCCAGGGACTCCGCAAGAACCAACTCGGACAATACCTTGAGAAGCATTTCCTTCCAGCTACTGTAGATAGCTGTCCTTAACATGCCTTTACCAGGCAGCCAATTTTCCACCGCTGAGTACAATGAGATTTCAAAACACACACGGAATGAGAGCATAAACAGACACAAACATCCACTTAGTGATATAACAAAAGAAAATATGGGGCAGAAACCCGAGCACCTCTATTTTCTTCCGTATTATAAAAGAGCTTGGCACGTTAACCACCCTTCACTCCTCCCGCAGGTGAGGCAGGCAGACCCCAGGCTGACAGCACAAAGCCAGAGCACTCACAGAACATCTGAACACCCTTCACAGATGAACAGAGGAGAGGGAGCACCAAGGAGTGCTGGTTGGGGCGCAGCTCTTTTTGCTGTGAGTTTTAGGGCTGCTATGGGCAGGCTTTGCTGCCTGCACATCCCTGGAGCCGCGTGGTACCCTGCCCCCAGCCCCCTGACGGATGTCTAACTTATTTTTGCAAATCTCTGGTGATAAAAACCATGCATGGCATCTTGCTCATTTCCTCCTTCCTACTCAGTTTGCCAAAAACTTGGAGCTCTGCTTTCCCCGCCACATCTACAGAGCAGTACTGTTTGTTCTGCTGGCAGCGACTAACGATGATAACGCACCTCTCTTTTCTGTGTAAAATCCTCTTTAATAACAGAACAAGACAAAAATGATATTTTGTTACCCGGTTTTGCTAGCCCTGGAGCAACTAGACACCATAATGAAAAAGAAAAAATAATAAGCCTATCTTCTCTTTCCTGAAATCTCATGTGATTTAAGCCACTAAAATGCAAGCAGGAATTTTATTTTATCCATCAGTGACCACACTCCACTGTCCCTGAGCTACAACTGCTTCTTTGCGAAATCTCTGCACGTAAGAGGAGTCAAGCTGTACGTTTAGGAGCAATCCATCCAGCAAACCTTGCTAAACATACATACGTGTACATATATATCTCATAAGGACCAACATTTTTTACACTGATTTCCACCGATCACTGAGAAGAACATGCAGTTTCATGTTTGCTCATCTTTGAATAAACAAAGAAAAGGCTGCTGGGCATCCGCAGACAAATGAGACATTACAGATGTAGACAAAACCCATCATCACCCTGAAAGCATTTCTCTTTCAAATTATACAGCTATGCAGGAGCTATTTGGAGCAGAGATTGCTATGCGTGTGTTTAATTCAGCCCAGGCTGCTGGGGGCAGGCTCTGTGCTGTCACATTTTCCCTCCATGCATTTGACAATTCAGAAACGTGTGACTCGGTAAGGACAAGTCCTTTGATACATAACACAATACAACTTTTTTTCTCCTCTTGCATTTACAGCTTTCATTCCTGAGGACGGGTCTGCTCACACCCAGCATGCCTGCCTAGAGGACTGCCATTAAAATAAATACACCTGCATCTAAACGAACATATGATCCCCCATGGAGCACAAGCATTTGAATCAAATACCATCAGTGCACCAGCTGGACTCACGCTGCCTTCTGTCTGCAGACTTTGCCCCTTTTTGTCTCAGCATATTGGAGACACACGAGCCTGGAGGTAGAAATGACAGCTGCTACAGTGTGAGCACAAAGCTGGGGGAGGTCTGGGCACAAAGGCTGCACCATGCAGCTGAGCTGTTGTGCTCACAACATTCAAAACACTACATGCACACATGATGACACTGTTTGGGGGTGCAGCACAAACAGCAGTTTCTCAGTAAGAGAAATCACACGTATGGGCCTTCACTCTTGGTTATAAGCATGTGGCATTCATGGAAAGTTCAGTAGAAACCTTACAATGAAGAAAGAAAAATATATATATTTCCTGGAAAGAATGTCTTCCCTTCTGCAGCTACAAGAGCATATCTATGCAGAAGCTAACAACCTCTCATCACATACAGCTCCTTGGGCAGGTTGTGTGGCTGCCTGTGGGGAGCTCCTTGCCACTGGAATTACCTTGCTGGTACAGCTATAACAGGGCTGCAGCAGTCACACATCTGCATGAAGAGGAGGAAAAGGAGTCACAAACACTGGATCAGACAGGGGCAGAGCTGAGTTGGAGGCAGGGATGCCCACTTGTGCCCACTGGCATCTAATGAGCACCGAAGCAGCTCATAAGCAGGGCATCCACCTGGTGCGAGATGCATACAGGACTTGTTTCTCTGTCACCAAGAGGAAGAAAACTGCACAGTATTTTACTGATACTCACTGGTTTCCCCTTTCCATGTGGGTTATATATAGCGCTATCCCACTTGCTCTTCTGGAGTACTAGGGCAAATAGCTCAGCCATTTCCTTTAGGTTAGGTTTTAATAGTGAGAGATACATGAACCTCCTAATGCTTAACACCTCTCAGTTCAGGTCAGCAGAATGGGAAAGCAATCCTTCCTCGTGTGCCATGCGCATTCCATGAGCTCTCAGGATGGAAGGGCTCCTCACCCTGCTCATCTTGCGGGGTGGTGAGAAGAAGCCAGACCTGCACGTGACAGTGACACATGGCAGGAGGGGAAGTCGTGGTCACAAGTGTGAAAACCAACAGACAGACCACACAGCTCCTTCGCAGCTGGTTCAGGGCTGTTACTGCAGTTCTCTACCATTTTTCCCCAAAACTTCACCCCCGTTTTGATTATACGAAGGCTCAGCAGATCAACAGGAAGCCGCACAAAGGAAAGGACCGTCATTTCAAGATGTTAGTGGCTGAAACCATGCTTGTGTTTCTAATCAGGCTACAGTTGGGCTGACAGGAAACCTATGGCCACAGCAGTGCAGCCAGAGACCTGCACTAACACAGTGCTCAGCAGCCCCAGCCTGAAGACACTTGTACCTGTCACCACCGACCCATTGAGCATGCAGGGAAACTGCCTGCTGAGGCTGTTCACGCAGGACACGGCCAGTAGACCTGAGCAAATCTGCCTAAGGAAGGTTGCTTGCGTGGAGATTTCATTGGGAGCAATTCAGATCTATGTATTTATCTGCTCAGAGTCATGATAAAACCATTTCTTAGGTACCAGTGCAGCCAGAGCTGATGGGAGCCACAAGGAGGATGGAAACACATGGCAAGGATCAAAAGCCGGCAGATGTTTCTGCAGTAATTCATCAAAACCACATGTCAAGCATCCCTGTCACTCACTGACTGTTGGAGGAGAATCATTCCTAGATGTGACTGCATGTAAAGGGCCTGCACTTATCCTGTGAAAAAGGATCATAAATTGTGGACGCAATGGGAAAACACTGCAACCTAAGGTCATTGAGCTGAGGAAGAGTGAGATGCAAGAACAAGTCCGACTTTACCATCATCACAACCATGCATGATAATCTCAGAAGATTTTAAGATTACACCTGCGAATACTCTGAGGATGGGATGCTGGAAAGCTCTTCTGTTCCTGCAAGACATACAAAACCAGCTAAAGTGAGACATAACATTAAGGATAGGCCTGCTCACCGCTTCCACTGGACTTGGCAGTGCAACTCCTTGTATTTCACCGTCTAAAATGAGTGATGCATTTGCGATGAGAACAGAAGAAGGAAGAGGAGAATTTGAGAGCTTTGCAGAATCTCAAGAATGAGAATTCAGGCCTCACTCAAAGCAAGGAGTCATTAAACCAACAGAACCCTGCTTCTCAAACCAACAGACAGCATCAATGTGTGATAACAGCTGAGAGCTCACATGCATTGAGCTGGAAAAATGCACTTGCTCACTACCTGTTCTCATATGCTATTACGAATCCAACCCCATTCTGCATCACTTTTCACACAGCAGTTTTTGAGAGGGATGCTCCTGCACCAAGTGCATCCATTAAAATGAACAGCAGATTCCCCATGGGGAATAAAGGCAGAGAATGCCTGCTCTCTAAACATAAGCTTCTTTGAAAAACTCATTATTGCAATGTTTTTTTTTCCACCTTCTCTGTACACAGTATTTTTTAATCCCACTCAAACCATCAGCCTGCACAGAACTCTCCTGCCCACAAAGCACCAGATGTCTACCTTCAGCTTGTCTCGTGTAAGAATAAAACCACATGGGGGACAGTTGGTTTCAATGCTAACATGTCAAGAGGTTCATGCATTAGCTTGTTATTTATGTAAACAGCTTCCTCTAAAACAAGTGATGTCTTACAGGACTATAAAGTATTTATTTTAGAAGAGTATAAAGAGCCTTTTGAATAATTACCACGGAGTACCAGTACAGAAAGCAGAAGGATAAATAAAACAAATTAATTAGTTAGAACAAGCAATCAAATAATGCTATAAGTAAGGGGCACAGAATCTTGTGCATGTTTGTTTACATCTAACATGCCATCGCTTTGAGTCCTCAAATCAGGCACTGTCAGCATTACAAATGTACTCCATTCATTATTTGGAAAAATGAAGCAAAGACCTAAAATGAATACTTTCTTTTGGGTTTGTTGTTTTAAGAAAAAAAGGGGTCAACGTGCCTAGGAAGCTCTGGTTGTTTAAGCACACCAGCAATTCTCGTCTCACGCCAAGCTCCATTACGGGCAGCAGTTGTGGAAAGGCAAAGCAGGGAGCTTTGCCTGAGGACTACTTCTCCTCAGCAGAACTTACCCTCTGGCCACAGAATCCAAATGTCTCTGAGAGTTAAGGTTCCTATTTCTAAGATTGCAGAACCTCAGAGTTTTCCAGGATAGCTGAGCCACGGGATATAGTTCCCCTTTCTGAGCGCTTCGCTGTATTTTAGATCCATCTTAAAGAAGAATACAGAATTTTAAGAAAAGCCTAACAGGGTTTCTTCTCCACCATCTTCTGCATGCTCCCTGTGCTTGATGCGTGGGGGAAAGGCAAGGAGAGACTGCTGGGGCTGGTGCTGACCTGCGAGCCGTTCCTACCCCAGGCTGGCGTTTCTCTTCCCAGAGAATCAGTGGGTGAAACATGAAGTTTTGCTGAAGACTCCAGCCACAACTGCTCTCCAGATACAGCTCCTCCTCTGGAAAGCAGCGACTTCTTCCTCATCCAGCCATTTCCTCGAGGCCTTGTCTGTCCTGCTATCAAAGGAAAAGCTTCTCCCACCAAACCCTTAACTTCAACGGAGAGCTCTTTCTCCTAATCCCCACACTATCATTCCTTGATTGCTTCTAAGCAAGCCTTACTTCCCTGAAAAGAAAATCCAGAGGACTAGATGTCTCTAGGACACAATTACCCTTTCCATAGATAATTAATTCCCATGCGATAATTTCTGATTATCAAGGTAATCAGAGATAATATTGCAAGCACCAGCTGTCAGCCTGCTCTGCACAAAAACTATGACATCCTGGCAGTCCCACAGACACAGACCACAAAAGCAAAAAAAAAAAAAAAAAGCAACCTGGAATGTGAGACTCTGCCATTCCCCCATCATGATTTCATGAGTCAGAAAATAGCTCCCACAAATACAAATGTCCTCATTCATCCCGGCGGACGTTAAGTTTTGGCTTCAGAAAAAAAACGGTCTGGAATTAAGAAGAATGAAAAATCAACAGCCAAAGCTGAAATGACCACAACTACCTGCTTAGAGACACCCTTTGTTAAGCATAATCAGCACCAGATGAGAAGTTTTATTAGCCGCAGATATTGCTGCTAATTATTTTCTGTTGTGACCATAAACATTCATCTGCATAGCATTAGCCTATCACCCACAGTAAACCATACCGTGCTTGTGATGAACCAGGCTTGGGTTGAGATCAAAACCACTTGGGAACAGTGGTGAAGTAGTGTTCAAAGCTGCAAAGTGCCAGGAATGCTCCCTTGTGTGCCTCACCCCTCTGTGATGTTCTGAATCTGTTCTGCCAATTAAAGGTTAATGACTTTAAACACTAAGACTAAAGCATGCAACAAAACACGTGGGAACATAGATAAACTGACATTTACACGGCACTTAAATGGACGTATTACAGCATAAGCTTAATTGTGTAAAAGTTCCCTAATAAAAACCCCACCAAAATAAACTACTTAATAGAGAACGACATTTGGGGGTGGAGAAACATGAGTCAGTAGAAGCACTTCTAAAATGAGAAAGTGCTTCTAAAAACTTGAAAACAGAAAAGCTGCCCCAGTGAGCAATAAATACTGAATTTCCATTTTGTATAGTTTTGCATTTTGGGAATCACTGACAAAATGGAACAGCTTGGCTTTAAACCAAGTTACAAGTGGGAAAATACAGGTTCTCTCTAAATCAGTTTATAAGGGAAGATAAAAACATGGAATTTAGTAACTCTAGACTGTAGAGATATTAATGAAGAGCACCAAGCTTGAGTAACTCTTGTGAGTTATACAAAAAGGAACAATTCCAGAAAAGCAAAGATATAGACTGTGCTCTCTGACTCTAGGCACAAGAACCCCTCCAAAATGAATTAAAGCATGACATCAAAGCAATAAGACTGAAGAAACATATCATACAAGTGAAAAAAAGTGAAAGAAATAATTCTGTAGGAAGTGTCATTATAAAAATCTTAGCAGAAGAGTGCCCACGGGAAGCCAAACGGGCATCAAATACAAGAAACCAGTGTTTACTATCTCCATCCCGCAAGCTGAGATACAGATAATTGATTCTACTGAAGAATCATTTTGTCATCAATCCCCAATTAAACTTGCACCGCCCTGAGATTCAGATAAGAAGGAACAGCAAAATAAATGTTATCTGTGAAGTCGCTCACAAATCCACTCTTAACAGTGTTGAGGGTCGTTAAAGGGTCATTGGCAGCACATAGAAATACAATAGAGAGCAGTAGCTCTCTGACAACCCTCAGGTCCAAGGCTCTGAGCTATCTGCTTAACTCCTTCCCTACACGGTTTCTAGAAGATGGGCAGCAGGGTGCCCTGTGCCACAGCAAAGCTCTGATGAGCAGCTCTCCCCAGGTTCAGCATCCTTTCATTCCCCAGGAGGGGAATGCGCAGCCAAGAAGAGATGAAGCAGTGTCTGAACACGCTTCCTAGACTGTGAGACCAAGTGGAAAATATTTATCCAGGTTTTTTTTTTTTAATCCCACTTCCCTGTTCAAGCTGCCAAAAAAGCAACCGGTCCCCTTTCGGGAGGTAACCGTTCCTTGCAAAAAGGGAGCTGCTCTTCCTCAGGTTTACAGAGGTCAGAAGCAAAGCAGCTGCTACCCAAAGCCATGCAGAGGTCCCAGCCCTTGCAGTTCTGGCACAGAGCTAAAGCAGAATTCAAGAGCACAGGCACACTCCAGAGCGAAGTTTTTTTGTTTTTTTTTTTTAGAAGAGTTGATAATCTGCAACTATTGCAGAGGAAAGTGGAAATGCTTGCAATGAAGCAAGGGCTTGGCTTCTTGGACAGGCAACAGAAAGCACGCCTTCAGGTTCTTCTGATTCAACTCCAAAGCGTGCCTCTTGGTTTGGGCATTCAACAGCACGTGAAGGGTTCTCCTTGGAGGAGGAGAAATTCCGTCCAAACGGATGTTTCCTGGGAGACTTTTGATCAAGCTCTTCCAAGCTAACCTGTTTACACACTTTGGAAAAGCCCCATGTCTCACACTATCTGTTGGCAAGTCAAAAGTCCGGGCAGACTGCCTTTGTCAGCCCAAGGATTCAAAATTCTGCCTCTTGCACAGGAAAGCAATCGGTTTTCTTGCATTTTTCCTTTCACAGTACACAGGACTGCAGGCATGGGAGGATGCCTTCAGCCCACCCAAGCATCGCCACTGCTTGTGGACAATCTGCCCCATAGAACCCAGCCTGTGAGGCATGTGGTAGAAGAGCTCAGTACTTCTGAGCACCCGGGCTGCAGGTGAAGAACACAGCAGCAGGTTATACTGCTCTCCCTGCAGGTTCTCCCCTCAGACCAGCCCTGACCCCCAGAGCTCCCCAGTTTGCCACCAGGCCTCAGGCCGGCTGAGCCCACTCGAGCTTCCTTCAGGAAGAACACATCCTGTGACAGGAGATTAGCTGTCCCGTGACTACATAACCCACACGGCAGCATGTCTTATGGGGTGAACGAGTTCTCTTAAACCTCAGCTCTGTTTGCTTGAAGAGCAGAAGCTAACCCTCCCAGAGCAGGGCCTGTTTCAGGCAGTTCTGCAGGTGACGACGGCACAACCTTGTTTCCCCAAGCACCTTCCTGGTTATGACTTCCTCCCCCGAGGCAGTTTGACTTTTAATCTCAAATCCCACTGTTGTTTCTCAGTTCCTGAGCTGAGAGTCCCTCTGTAAAATCACTTTGTGTTAGCTCAGAGGATTCAGGCTCCAGAAGCCAAAAGGCTCCGTCCTCATCTCACGACCAACATATTTACAGTGCGGTAACTTCTCACAGATAACCTTTTTCTGCCCTTTACTTTTCATGAGCACCCCAACATCTGGCTGACCAACAGCATTTAGGAATTATTAGAGGACCATTTGTTCCAAAAGAGCGCCAGAACAGTGTGAAAAAGGAACTACAGGACGCTCTGCCCTTTAAAGATTGCAAGTGTTTAATCCAAAATGCTTGTGTCATATAGAACACCTTCCCAAAATAGCTTGCTGACATATACAGGGTGGCAGAGACCAAACCAACTGTCCAAAGCAACAGACCAGCCTGCAGTAATAACAGCTTCTCAGGAAGTCTCAACAACAGCAGGAAACAAACCAAACCCTTAACAAGATGTGTTCAGAAGCAAAGTAGCCGTCTCTTCATTTTTCCCCCATCATGTGTTTCACTCAATTTAACAAGTACTGCCAAGCCAAGTTTTCTACCTGAGATCTTGGAAGAATACAAAGCAATGAATGGAGGTAGCAACTCTGAACAAACCCTGGGAAGCTGAGGGAGATAGTCCTTCTTCATCACTGCTTGTCTATGGCTGCTTGTTTTGCGTTTTAAACCAATGAGACTGCTCCCAGTGGCAAACATAAGCCTGTAAGTGACAATCCACCATCACTCAGACCCACTACCTGTGGGGACAAATAATAACAGCAAGCTCGTTTTGTACTCTTTTTTTTTTTTTTTGAACAGGGATGGCTTTTCCAGCAGTCTCAAGTAGGTCCAGATGTTACCTGGTTTTAATAAGATAATCTGGAGGACTCTGGAAAGCACGGAGGTTTTGAAGAGAAGGAAGGTTTCTGTTTGTTTTTATTATAAATTTAAACTTTGCTCCCCTCCCCCTAACGCCTCCTCGGTCACTCAGATCAGGCTGGGTATCCCACTGGAAAGTTCCACAAAAGACCAAGAGAACAGAAGACAAATTTCTCCCTTTTTCCCCCTTTTTTTTTCCCCCTGCTTAATGAGTGTTGTTAACAGCAGGGCAGATTTAAATGGAATCTCAGAATGGCATCTTGCTGACCTCAATCCCAGCTGGCTAAACCTTTGTAACACTGCTGTCCTTGGCATCTAACAGAGAACAGACATCAATTTAACTGATTGACTGCAAAACTGTGAATCTGGTATGAGGAACTAGATCCATCCCACTGCCTTGCACACTGGATAAAAGACTGCTTTATTTCTCTTTCTCTCCTCCTAGTACTTCATCTACAGTAGCAGGCTTGATACATCCATCAGCGCACAACAACTCCTCTGAGGCTGCTGTGCTCGCAGGACTGCATGCACCACACACGCAGTTCATTTTGGAGAGAAATGCTTCTGCTTCCTCCAGAGACATCTGTTTTAAAGGGACCTTCAGGTTTTTGAAGCGCGTGCCAAAACATCACACCACTTCTTTATCAGGAAAGGCCTTGTTTTCCCCCCAGTCTTATTTTTTTTTTAATTAAGGCAGAAGAGCAGAAGGTTGCAAATCTTACGTTAACAAACAGCAAAGTTCAAAACCGGTTCAAACAACCGTGATACAACCCATAAAATAATTATACACACCTGCAACACAAATAGAACATAACAGAACAGAGTCCATTACCTGTGCACGGGTCAATTTGACTATCGCCTGTTCTCCACTCCAGTGGCTCACTGGGGGGCTGCTCCCCTCTTCGATTTATTATCTTTGAAAAGCCACTTGAGAGAGTTGAGAAGATGCCACGGACAAAATAGCCGTGCTGCTCGCAATCCACAGAGCGCACCGACTGCAGAAAGGGCTTGGCATTCCTGTTTGCAGAGGGCGGCACGGGTTCGGACAGAGAGCGGTTGAAGGGAACCCGCAGCGATCTGGTCCTTGCCTGGAAAAGCATCTCTGTTGAATCTTGTTGGAAATCTTCAGCGCTGGTAGCATCCATGCTTGCAGAACTTTTGACAAGACTCGAATCATTACCTTCCCCTCTAAGGCTGCAAGAACGTGCTCTTTTGCTTATCCTCCAAGGAAGACGAGGATGTGTTTGCCACCTGTACGCTCCGAGCGCTTTCTCTGTGTCCAAAGTTTGTTTGCTCACCTTCTTGCTTCTCATTTGGTGGTACCAATGATAGTCCTTCAAGGCAGCGGTGCCAGCATCTTGTTCCGACAAAGACCTCCTAAAGGCCCTGGGAGAGAGACTGTAATACTTTTTAAAAGCACTCATCTTCCAGCTCTTGAATTCCAGATTTTAACTTGCATCTCTCATCACTCAGAAGTCACATAGCTGTAGTTCCCGGCTCAGCATTTTCATGCCCAAATCATTTTTGCTGCCGTGACCAAAGGACAGCAGAGGTTCTTCCTGAAGAGCCTGAGCATCAATCCCAGCAATTCCTACATCTCAGCAAGGAGGACAAGCCCTCACCTACAGCAAGCTGCTCTCCGACGACACGCTCAGCCTTACTATGCTGCTGCCGCTTCCTGCATTGTCGCAGCTCTGCACCGAGCTCTCAGGAAATGACTAAAAGAGCCCAGCCATGAAAACCCACAGTGGTGATCTGCACCAATCACACTTCACTTTTTTTTTTGGTAGACATTAAAGATTTGGTTAAACAAAGGAAAAAAAAGAATGTGAAAGTAGAGTCACAGCAAAGTCTCCAAACAGTGTTAAAATTGCAACGTTCTGCTGAGGAGCATGCACATTATGTTCTTCAGTTAAGTAGGACCGTACATCAAATAGAGCAAGACACAACGTAAAGGCAATCCTTAGAGTTTATATTTACCACAAGAACCTCGCATCACCCCAGAGTTTCCTTTTAGAGAGCAGTAAAATACTCAGAGTCATCACAGTTGGGTGCTGGAAGCTTCACAGAGCAAAGGCAAGGAATGGAGTAAGGAGAAGGAATGCTGCAACTTAATATAGTGAGAGTGTAAATACACCAAAGGCAAATAAGTAAAGGGGAGGAGAAAGAGCAGAGGGTGGGTGGGACTTCATCCATCATGCACTGAAGCAGAGGTTGGGAAAGCCTTGAGGCGTTATCCTCCAGCCAACAGAACATGATAGAGGGCATCTGTCTTTTTCTTTCTTCCTTCCTCTTTTTAAAAAAAAGAAAGAAAAAGTAAAAAGAATAGGGCTTTATTTTCATATATCTAGTTAGAATAAGAAGGGTGGAAAAAAATAGTCCTATATGCTTAATCAAGAGGAAAAAATCCCCTCTCCTTCTCTACAATTTAAGAAACAGCTGACTGTTAAAATCTCACAAAGAAAATATCTGCTGGTGAACTCAGACCATGCTTGCCAAGTTTTAGACCAGAACACTTAAATCTCAAGTCTACTAAAATCTCTGAAAATAGGAGGTTTATAATGGAAACGCTGACAGACCCTTGGCAATCAAGTGACAATGAAAACCACTTCTCTGGTTAAATAAAATGATAATCTGCTCTGGCAGACCAATAAAGCTTAACTGACCCGCTATGGGATCCCGCCTTTAAGCTCTGACAGCATTCATCAGCCAAAGTACATTCCTGACAGCTGCAGATGCAAAACTTCCTTCCTTTTGTATGTGTATCGAAGAGGATGTCACTGCATGGAGGCTATTTGAAGCTGAGACACTGCATTACAAATTCTGCATCAAAACCACTGAAGCCGACTCTCCTCCTTCATTGGAAGTCGTGCTGCTCAGCGCACAAGCCCTCAATGGTAACACATACCTAAACAAAAGCTCTGCCGCAGTTTCCATACAGGGTAAGGATCCTCTGGGAGGCACAAGGCTGAGTGCTCCAGCATGACAACAAGATGGAGAACTCACCAGGAAAAAACCTGCTTGCTCCTCTCCAAGCAAACTAGGAAACACTTTTCTGTTTTTTGATCCCAGACACTGCTGAAAATGTGATGCAGCTCATTTGGTCCAATGGACTCAGTCTCTTGTGTTGACGTCTTATAAATAATTCCCAACTTGACCCTTACCAACCACTGATAGTTTTTCTCCTCCTTCTGACAGAGCACAGAGACATGGGAGCCCTTGGTGCTGAAGACCGAGGCAAAGGCAGCATTAAGCACCTAGACCATTTCTGCTGGTACTCGGTCACCAACCTCTTCCAGCAGTGAATCTTGGTTTTCTCGTAGAGCCTGTGGTAACAAAAGCAGCAGCAACGCTTTGAACAAATGCTTTGAATTAGTCAGTCTGGTAAAACAGGCTTTTTGGAACTTCAGAAGTAAGTGTAAGTAAATCTGACAGACGACGCTGTGGTTCATTCTAATGGCACAAGCCATAATCAGCAGAGAAAACTGAGAATGTGCGGTAGGTTTCTGGTCAGCCCTGCAAGACTTGCACAAGGTTTCCACTAACACATCTGCACCAACTTTTGGGAGCACACAAGGGCAGGAGAGGACAACACAGACAGCTGGTGCAGTAGCTGTCCTGGGATCTGCTTGCTGCAGATTTCCAGCATGCTTCGTAGCAGCCACTGAGCTGAGCACTGAAATAAAGCATGTTTTTTGCAACAGGGCTTTAAAGCACGTGTTGGATCAGAGCATTGGGTATGACCAACATCAGTGACTCAGACCAGACAGTCCACCACCAGTTACAGCAACGTTATTCTAGTGCAGGACTTCGGCCTCACAGAAGCATGGACAAAGGGAAAGCTAAGGTGGGACATTGGCCTTGGCATGCAGCCATTGGTGATCACAGGGCTGCTCTGATCCCGTGTCACCTTCACGTCCTTCCCCTGTGGGAACCCAAAAAGTAAGATTGTTTCACAACCCTGTTACACAGATTGCTAGCACAGATCACCCATCTCCACAGAGGGAACACACAGAGACCAGCAGGGTACCAACTTACAGACTGTCACAACATTCAAAACCCGTTCTGAGTGAACTTCTACTTTAAATCCTTGTTATCAGTGTGGCCAGGGCTTGGGCAGCAGTTCTATACGGAACTCACACAGAAAAAGACAGGCTTCATTAAGCACTCAACAAGGAGCTCAAGAACATCAAAGCCACAGTTTAAGTTCAAATAATGTCAGAAAGGTCTTCACTTCCAACTTTTGATTTCATTTTTGCTTTCTTGTCACCACTGCTCAGATGAACACATTTCTTGATCAAAGAAAATAATGCGTTCACTGAGCAGAGATCTCACTGGGTGCTACGCAGGGGACAAAATGGACTTTCTCAAAGGAGCTCTAAATAAGGCACGAGGCTTACACATTATTGATATAAAACCACTGACACACTAAGTTTGCTTAGTCTATAACTAGCCAATTCTTTTAAACTGTTCACTCAAATATTTCAGCTTGGGCTCCAAGTCAAACCGAACCCTTTCTTCCTTCAGCACATCAAACACAGCCAAGACGAGGCCCAAACAAAGCCTTCATCTATCCTCACCCAACATCACCCAGGTAAATCCGGCCTCACTTGGCTTCAGCATCTCGTTTCCACGTGAGATGCAAGAAGGTAACCCATGTAACAGAGCTGCTTTCTCCTTGATCCAAGGTCCCTACGTGAAAGCTTGTGCTGTTTCAGAGCAGCAGCTTATCTTGGGAAGCATTTGCACGGTCAGCTATCACAAAGCAATCACCTTGCCCAGTGACTGCTGGCATACCACAGAGTCACTAAGCACACAGAGCCACCCACTCGGCCGCCAGCAGGGAAAATAATTGCACTGGAAGAAAGGAGCTTGTCAATTTGCTGGAATATTTTCACTCATGCTCCTGCTTTTATTACCTACTGCATAAAAACGTGCTCCTCGGCTGGCAAATTTTCCTCAAGAAAGGTGGTTTTTTTTTTTTTGCCTTCAGTATGCTTGCAGATCATTGTGCCACATCATTCATTAAGCCTTTTCAGAAAATTACTATTTTCTTCCTAACAATCAAGTCATTTAATCATCTGATTTGACATGTTTAACAGCATATATTTCGCTGTTCCTAGATATCTAAGTAATTTATGCCAAAAATGCAGATTTGCTAGACTGAAATATAACTGTATTCCAGCTTTAGCATTACATTGGGTAAACAATCTTGCCTAAATTTATAACAACATTTCACAGAAAACTGACACAAGCGGCATTACATTCTCACTGAGCATACGAAGATAATTCTTTGGCAGCAGCCTCCTGCGTGGGAAGTCCTCTCTCCACCATTCAGCTTTCCAAAAATCCTACACAGCTCTGCTGCACGGAGTTCAGAAATCCCTCACGCTATCCGCTGTTTAATAAATACCAGCAGCCAATTAAAAAATAATAGCAGAGAAAACAAAAGCAGCATTGCCAAGCAGCTGGAGGGAGAATGTGTCTCTGATGACAAAAACTTTTAACACTGCCTCGCTCTGAAAGCTGACTTGTGTTTGAATAAAGGCACGTGCTAAAGTGTAACGTTTGGGTTCATCTTTAGTACAGCTTACACCGAGAAAAAGATGAATTGAAACCTTCCATGATTGAACTACTCCATTTAAAATTAGTTTTGGACCAAGCACAAACTTACCAGCTTCTCATTTTCTAAAATATTTTCCAGGAGGGGGAAGTGGAGACAGTGCAGAGTGAAACGAAAGAAGAAGAAAGCACCAAACCCCTACCGCCATCCCTGAAGGCTCACTCTCCACACCTGGGACTTTGACCAAGTCCCCTCCTTGAAATCACAACCACAGAGGTTCAGGAAGTCTTTGCAGAAGACTCTAGGTTGCATTCCCAGCTTTCAGCCAACAAATGGGTTCTTCAGTGCATGGAGAAGTGAATCACATTGCACCCTGCATCCTCCCCCGACTAACCAGAAGTGATTGGGCCGGTCACCCACACCTGACTTTTCAGCCTGGATCCCTTTAGCTCCTTTCTCCTTCAACACCAGCCCAAAATTCACCCATTGGCACCACCCATGGAGAAGTAATCAATATATAAAGCAGAAATCATCACAAAACTCTTCCAGTTCATCCTATTTGACACTTAGCTAAACAGAGCAGCAGAAGATGAAAGATTTTTCCTTCCCTTTAAATTACAGACTTTTCAAACTATTAAGTTTTGTTTATGCAAGGCTTAGTAATTAATGACTTAACATCCCCTTCCCATCCCCTATCACCAACACGCATCTGTTTCCCCCCCCCCCACCAACATTTCCTGCAGGTGAATATCACTTCTCCTTGGAAGTGCACGCACCCATGCACCTGCCTGCTTCATGCTTAGTGCACTGAGTTATGCAGAGGACAAATGAAATGGTACCTCTGTAGCATTTGGGATTACAGTGACTCGAGGACTGAGGCTTGCTGAAAGCAGAATTGGTATGTCTGGAATACTGATAGTTTACTGAGTCCAAATTAGAGTCCCCGAGAGCAAAGCTCTGAGCTGGGAATGTGCCTCAGTGACTGCACGGGAGGATAACCTGTCCCAAAAACACACGTTGATCTTACTTGCACTATCCTGAGAACACAGTGCATCTACAAATGAGCTAAATAGTGACACTGGCACATCTACGTGCCAGACAGCATCTACTTTTCATGATCTGTTGTGACACTCCTGTGCTGAGGCACCCTGTAACTGCTGTGCTGCCATCACTTTGCATTTCCAAGTCCTTACCTCCACTACAGCAAATGATGGATAACCACCAACTCAAACCTGCATGGTGGGGAGGGATGGGGGTCTACTTTCGGAAGGAAGGTAGTGAAAAGTTCCTAAACACTCCTGCTCTCTAACACCCTGGCAAAATTTCTGCCATTGCCCTACTGATACAAACTTAGGAGGAAGTTTTTCATACAGAGGGTGGTGATGCAGTGAAACAGGTTGCCCAAGGAGGTTGTGGATGCCCCATCTCTGCAGGCATTCACGGCCAGGCCAGATGTGGCTCTGGGCAGCCTGGTCTGGTGGCTGGCGACCTGCACATAGCAGGGGGTTGAAACTAGATGATCGTTATGGTCCTTTTCAACTCAGACCATTCTATGTTTCTATGGAACTCCCCACTTGAAAGTTTCCTGCCTTCCTTTTTCCATGCTGTTCTCGTGATCGGCGTGAGAAGCTGCTCCAGCCCTGAGCAGAGACTGATAATACAGATTTATAAGATGCTGGGCTCTGAATCAGTGCCAAAAAAAAGTTAGTAAGAAAATCCCATTTCAGTACATCAAGAATAAACCTGTAGAACGACGATGCCAGACTTTAATTTCACTAGCAATCTTCTTTGTTGTCGACAAAACACGGCTTGTGCCAAGATCTGAGGGCCACAAAAATGTACCTGCAGACGCCAGCCAAGTGCGCGCAGAGGCACAGCAAGCCCACACACAGCTGTGAGCAACAGCACCCCAAGCAGCCACGTATTTTGGAAACACGTGCTGGTGCAAATAAACAAACATATAACCTGAAGGCAAATACAGGCAACTACTCTGCAGTACAGAAAGAACAGCAAAAAGATTCATTGGTGTTGACTGGCAGCACTTGCCTCTAGTTTACAGAGCTGCAGCCACAGGTCTCAGGGGTGGACAAGCCTGAAATCCTTAGCAGTGGGTGACAGCTGTCCTGCAGGACTGGCTCCTCTGGGCTTACCCATGTGCCATGCTGGGAAGCCACTGACACACTCAGGGTTTAGAGTGAAGAGGAAATCCTTCTGAGCTACTGATGCTGAATTTCAGCTCCTGAAGGAAGACAAGACCATTAACTAACTTCACTGATACTTTTTGCAGGATCATCTTTTGACTATTCAAAAAAAAAAAAAAAAAAAACCACCAAAACCCAAACATTCTTATTTTCTGACATCCACTTCTTCAAGCCTATAGGTTGGGCTACACATCCCTTTAAGCATCATAAGAAACCCACTGATTCACCTTTTTAATGGTGCTGCTTTTCAGCAAGCTACTTTACCTTCCCATCCCCCAATTCTTTTAGAATTGAAATTTTTAAGATTTTTGTCAAGATTAAAAAAAGAGAAGCATTATTCTTGCAACCTTTTTACTAGAACGCAGCATTGCTCAGTGCTGTCACAGTATGAATCAAACTAAGTGCAGCCTTAACATAGCTAAGAGGAAAAGTAATCACATTATTTAGGCAAGCTAACACATAAACATCTCAACAACGGCCTTGGTAACTGTGCTCAAATAGCAGATGTATATATTAAAGCTTTTCACCCTTTATATAACTGCCAAGGACCACATCCTTAGTGCAGACTGCTGCAAAAAAAACAATCAAGACCTATCAGTTTTAGCATCCAAATATAGGTTGACTGAGGACAAGGGGAGGAAAAAGGTGGTGAGCACGTTACTAGCAGGCCACGTGAGAGCCCAGCTCACAGCCCAAAGGAGGCAGCCTGCAGCTCCCAGCCACCTAAGCAGCAGCCATGCAACCTTCCTCTTCCCTGGGCATCCAGGGAAAGGAAGACTGAATGTAAATCTTCATACACATCCATATTTCTAATCAGAAAAAGAAAGATGATTCAGAAGGCTTTCTTCTGATGACTAACTAGGAACTTGGTTCATGATTTCATTCTATATATTTTTTTCCTACCTGCTTCCTACATCCGTTGGCCTTTTTCTGTTCTCTTCCCTAAAACAGAGAGCCTGCGAATGAACAAACAACCTTTATTTCATCAAGTCCTTCATGCAATGCTAGCCCCGTAAATTTTAAAACAGTTCTTCTCAAATGCTGGAAATTTTGCAGGAAAGCCAGCGATCAGCAGAAGATAGCCACCAGTAATCTGCAATACTCCCCAGCATCATTGCATATCAGCACGCTATTATGGGATAAACAAGGAACAATCTTCAGCAACATTGCAAGGAAGACACTGAGGTCCTGGAGTGTGACCAGAGAAGGGCAGAAGTGCTGTGAGGGGTCTGGGGCACAAGTGAGATGGGGAACAGCTGAGGGAATGGCATGGGGCAGTGTGGAGAAGAGGAGCACAGGGGAGACCTCATTGCTCTCCAACTGCCTGAAGGGAGGCTGTGGTGAGGTGGGGTCAGCCTCTGCTCCTGGGTAACAGTGATAGGACAGCCAAACTAGCAAGGCTTCTTAAAAGCTCAGATAGTGACAAAGTTTTCACAACCCAAAACGAGCTGCAGTATTCAGCACCCAAGATGACTTTTATAGAATCCGTGCATCAAGAAGCATCAGCACATAAGTCTAATTTTTGAAATCACCAAAGCCACATGTGAGCTTCTGGTAAGCTTTGTGTCCTGTCTGCACAGAGGCTCATGGCAGCTCTGACATTCAGCAGTATTTGTACCTGTTGGACCAACCACAAGCAGCGCTCAGAAACCTGCACACACAAGTATTAGAAGCATTTGCTCACGACTGGCAATGGGAGCTGGCTGTACAACAACCAGCAGGAGGAACACACAAATCCAAATCAATTTCAGGCTCCAAAGTTAGGCAGTGAAATTCTTTCAGCTGTAGGAGAATTAGCATAACACCCAAATCAAAACCCTTCCAGATCATATATTAAAATCAGCAAGCTGAAGTGCAACAATTGATAGCAAATCAGAGCTGTGCATGAGTTCCATGTTAAACTTTCATCATGTTATAAACAAGAAGAAGGAGAAAAAAAAGTGGGGAAGGAAAAAAAAAAAAAAAAAAAGAGCAGTTATTCAATGGCAATGGCCTTCTGACCAGAAACGTTCCCTGCAGTCCATGCAAAAGGACAGCAGTGCAAAAGCCAAGGGCTGAGCAAGGCTAGGTTGGATGGGCTCTGGGCAATCTGATCTAGTGGCTGGTAACCCTGCTTGGGGCAAGGGGGTTGGAATTTGATGATCCTTGTGGTTCCTTCCAATCCAAGCTATCCTATGAAAGGTTGGACATGGATGTAGCAGTGCTGGGATCTTGGCACTAGCAGCAATGTGAAGCACACCTTGTAGAAATTGCGTTTGATGGCAGAGTACAAAAGAGGCACTCCTAAAAAAGAGAAAGATGCAGGATAATGTCAGGTTTTGAAGAGAGAAGGAGGAAGGATGGAAGGACAGAATGAAAGGTAGATGGAAGGATGGAAAGAAATGTCTCTTAGAGCCTATTTACGGAACAAATTTGCGACAGATGCACACATCTAAGGGACTAAAGAAAAGAACTGGATACTGTGAGAAAGGAATCACACAACACATGTGCCATCACATCCCAAGCAAGGTATGCCAACATCAAAACCACCTTTCCGAGGCAGCTTTCTGCCCAGAGATGACTTCTCTTCCAGGTTCCAAAAGGACTTGGTTTTTGTTTCATTAGGTGTGAACGCCAGCTTATGCATGAGAAAACTGTCCTTTTTGGAGGCCAGCCCTTTCCATGCGGGCAGGCAGAGCTCACAAACCTCTCTGACAATATTCTCAATTATTTCCATTGCATAAATGGAAATTTAAACTGAAAGAACAGGAGAAATTACACCTTATGCTCCTGCTTAGCTTCTCCAGGTGATATTTCTGAAACACAACTATCTGAGGGTATACCTGCCACTTCAGCATGCTACTATTGTAGCCATCACGCCAAGCAAAGGAGGTTTCAAAAAGAAGCCATTAATGGCCTGCAGGGAACATTACTGCCAGGCCAGTGAAATCACCTACCAGCACCCAGCAGTAACCAAGTTCATGGGAGACTTTCAATAAACACACTCTTCTCCCACCCACTCTTGTGCAAATAAACAAACAACAACATGAGTGTGTGTCAGGGCTTGTATTTAATTGCACTGTCACTAAAAACAAGTTATAATCTATTGTGCTTGCTGTGACCACGCAGTATTATCAGTGAACTGTTCTCCATCCTTACCAAGTGGATCAGAATCCTTGCCTGCAATCAAGTCTGACACTGAAATTGTATCCTGCAGCTTCAAGCCATCCACTCAAAAAGCAAATATTTGCTGTAAATAAAGCACACAAAGCTTCGCTGGTTTTTATAACTGCATGAGCAACCACTGAAGCTAGACCAAGCTAATGAGCACGTGCATCCCGATTGCAGCTGACTGCATGGCATTCATGTGTCTCCACTTAGTAACAAATCACAGCCTGTGCTTCATAAAAAGATTTACACATACGAAACGCTCGTATAGCAGTCAGACATAAAACCAGGATGTAATCAAATCTCCGCTGTTTTATGTTTAAATCTCTCAGGACTTAAATCTGCAAAACTGAACGTGAATAATTGCAGCTATTTTCTAATAAAGACCACATGCTGCAGGAGTGGAGTACGCAAGCTTTCAATAGCTCTGCATAATATTTTTGGAGGTATTTCTACTTCAAATAAGCAATCTGGTTCAGCAGAGATAAACACACACACATCAGCGACCTTGTTTAAACAATGCCCCGATTATTGAGATAAATCTCATTGCCAAATCTAAATATAGGCTTTTAAGACAACAAAACCCCCAAACCAACAACAGTGGCATTTTAGAATGTGACAGCCTTCTCCTATTTACTGTTTACCTCGTTACCCAAACGCCTGTGCAGCTGCAGGAGGCCCTGCAAGGCAGGGGGGCCGTGGCTGCCAGACGCAGCGCGAGCTGCACATGCGATGCTCCGAGTGCACTTGGGGCAATTTCAAAACTTGCATCACGCCTCGGGTATGCATGTGTTCTGCTTCCCACAGACAGCCCGAGTCCTGACACAAGGCAGATAGGCACCGCAGCACTGAGTCACAGCCTCAAGAACAGGGTGGTTGTTTTTTTTTTTTTTAATTGAAGGCATGGGAAAAAAAAAATAATCCCATTCAAAAACCCTTCTGAGTTTCAGACTTTGGGTGTCCGAGCAGGAAATGAGGGGAAAAGGAGAAAGTTCTTTGAGTCAGGGTTACGTTTTTGGAGTATTACTAGTTGTATTTTGCCATTGTGCTGCAGAAATTAAGCCTGTGTGAATTAATGCAGCATTATCTTTTCCAGGTTTCTAAGCCCATGCTGCGGCATTAACCTTGTGCTCAGAGCTCCCTCCCCATGCCATGGACAGTAGACAGCTTTCCATCACAGATGCCCCTGGCTGTAGCACACATCCAGCCACGTATTCCTGTTTCACCTTCTTTCCCCAAAGCATGCGGGAACGTCAATAAGTAGAACTGACCTCATTCACATTGGGAAATAAAACCTAAGAATTGAAGACATGAAGCCTCAAAGTTTGATTTTTTTTTAAAGCCTATTGAAGCACATAGTTCATAACCATAACATATGGGAAGGAGCAGCATTGAAGTACATTTCTTCCTTACTAAAAATACGACTTTGTTCTTCTTGATCTATAGATATTTATAAAAATAAAGCTTGATTTTGCTGGGCAGAACGAGGCTAGAGAGAAATCTTTGCCTGCTATTCCACACTCTATTACAGTTCATAAAAGTTACATAGCACATTTATTCTTACTGTTTCAGAACAAGTTAAAACTAACTTACATTATTATGATATATGAACAGGTTGCCCAAGGAGACTGTGGATGCCCCATCTCTGGAGGCATTCAAGGCCAGGCTGGATGTGGCTCTGGGCAGCCTGGTCTGGTGATTAGTGACCCTGCACAGAGCAGGGGGGTGGAACTGGATGAGCATTGTGGTCCTTTGCAACCCAGGCCATTCTATGATATTATTTTTACAAGTTTCTCTCCAAAGCAGTCATTGCTCAGGTTACTGTCAGCCCATTCTTTTATCCCCTTTTCTCCATTCCTGATGCAGCACAAGCTCAAACCATCTGCGACTTCCCTTGCTAGATGCAAGTTGCCACAAGTGGATCAATTATGCACAACTACAACGACTTACGGTAAAGAAATCATTTGGGGAAAAACAAGAAAACAAACCACAAAAAAAACCCATATGGAGCTCAACTTATTTATAAATATCTTCAAAAAGCAGCCTGGAAATGTCCCACCCGGACGGGTGATGAGCACAGACATGGCATGGAGCAGCAAGGGAAGAGGTTGGGAGAACAAGGGCTTTTTTGTTGTCAAGTTTTGTTTTCTCCTTTCCAAAAAAACAAGAACAGCCAGGAAATCCTCCCAGTTTGGTATTCCCACCACTGCCACGACAGATTAAATACAAGGCCTTTGCTTCCTGTCCCGTCCGCGCTGGGATGGAGCAGGATAATGCCAACGTCAGATCTCACAGGAATGCCACAAATAGAGATGAAGCTCTAGATCAGCTTGGCAGAAGCTTGACTATACTGCCTGGACAGCATGCAACCTCCCATCCCAGTTTAACTCATTCTTTTTTATTTTTAAGCAGAGGAAAACTCAGTTGAGACCTCAGGCTGAGTGAGACACCTCCACAAAGCCACTGCCATGGCCTTAAGCACAGGGTGAGCACCAAACCAAATCTGAGCTGCCTTTGGGAGCGTTGTAAAGTGCAATCTAGCTGGTCACAAGTGACTCTTGGAGAATACAGAGAACAAAAGAATCATAAAGGCTGGAAGAGACCTCTAAGATCCACAAGCCAACCTCAACCCATCCCTACATGTGCACTGACCGCATCCTTCAGTGCCGCATCTCCAGTTCTTCAGCACCTCCAGGGACAATGACCCCTTCACTCCCTGGGCAGCCTGTGCCACTGCATCACCACTCTGACAAGTTTTTCCTCATACCCAACCTGAACTTTTCCTGGCACAACTTGAAGCCATCACCTCTCATCCTACCGCTGTTACCTGAGAGCAGAGGCCAAGCCCACCTCACCACAGCCTCCTTTTAGGAGCTGTAAGGCGATGAGGTCTCCCCTGAGCTCCTCTTCTCCACACTGATCCATCCCATTCCCTCAGCTGCTCCCCATCACTCTGTGATCCAGACCACTCACAGATACGCTGCCCTTCTCTGGACACGCTCAGAACTTAATCTTTGCTGTGCAAATGAGCTGCCTCTCCCTCACACTTCTAAACTGCAGCCAGTCCTAATGCCAGCTGTCCCCATCTCAGCGCATGAACTTGAGGCAGTGTCTTGGGCAGTTCTCCATCCGAGTGCTGGTTTAACCAAAGGAAAGCTCCCTTAGCTTGCCTACACTTCTTTGAAACCCCAATTAACTGGCCTGCAGCCCCGGGCCCTGCTTGTGGCGCTGGACTGAGACACAGCTTATGGTTCAGGGAGAAGTTGTATGGTTTTACCATCATGCAATTGGCACAAACTCCACCAACACTGCCCAAAAATCACCTTTCTGTACAAGGACACATAGAGACATGAGGACAACTGAAACCAAAACAAAAGCAAGTTCTTGTCATCCAAAAAACCATCAAGCCTACCAGGTCCTTTCATTTTGTCACCAGTTTAAAAAAAAATAATAATAATAATGAAAAAGCCCAACAGAAGAAAACTGGCCATTACTGTGGAATGAACTGTGGGACAGAGGAGAAAAAAAATATCAGGGATAAATCAGTTTATCTTCTTAAAATATAAACCCCTCAAGAACATAATTTCCTGCAATTAAAAATAAGAAGACAATCCTCAAGATAATCCTAGACAAATCACCTTAAGAGTTTAATATGGCTTGGGCCATTTTGTTTTATTTTTTACCTTTTTTTTTTTTTTTTTAAATGTGCACATTAATGTTTTAGGCAAACCTGTCAAACCTTCTTCTCAGCTTCTCCCTTACAGCTGATGCACACCAGAACTTACATAGGATGTGTTCAGGACCGGTTTGTTTCCAGCATCAGAGTTAGCTTTCTCAACAAGGAGCTTTAGAACATCTACTTATTTCACTACTGAGATGACTTGGGTCATAGCTTGTTACATTCATAACTTCACTGAGCTTCTACAAAGAGGAATGTATTCAGCTACCAGACACAACACGGCCACCAGGTGAAGGCAAGGATCTCACCATCAAAGACTGGGACTCAGGCTCTAACAGACTTGCTCCATCCTACTATCCAAAAAGCAGCGTTGACATCAAATATCAATAGTAAGTTCTTGGTGCCAAAATTGCAGCACAATGGAAAGTGCAGCAGATAGCAGAGTAACAAAACCCTAGGCTGTAGCAAGTAAGGGTTTGCTCAAATGCAACAGGCATGGGCACAGAAACAAAGGAAAAAAGCCTCTTACCTTCAGAAGGCCTCAGGTATGCAGAGATTTCCAACAAGATGCCCTCACCTCCACTGCCAACCCTTAAATGAGGGCTGGAAGGGGTGAATCCTGGCTCTATACATTTCATCACTCAGGTTCATTGCACAGACCTGAGCTCCCCTGGGTTGGCCCTGCCTTCCCACCAGGTGCTCCATCACTGCTTCAAGCCCTGAGTCAGCATTTCCAAAGTGCTTCAGAACAGCCAATTATGCTCTATATATTTACAACCCTGCAGTAAACACACATCTACAAATCCAAAATGCTTTATTGACGCCAGGCCCTTGCACCCTGCAGAAGCTCTGGCTGCAAGGCTGTCTTGGTGGGAGCGTTTTGGTGCTCTGAGCTTTTTAAACCTTTCAGTTCAGTGACTGCAGGTTTACAAACCCACCATTTAGGAAGGTTCATGAGAGGAACCTGTACCAACGGTGAGAAAGCACACATACCTCTTGAAGTGACTTTGTTAATGAAATCAGTCTACAGTGGAATTTGAAACCTAAAAAAGGTTTTCAGAAATAGGACAAGATTCATACAGATTGCACATCGATTCCTTACTCAGAATCCCATTATCAAATCTACTGGAAGGAAAGTTCAGTTTCCAATCTGCCCTCTATCCCTCTACCTACTGATTTTTTTCTGCTACTTTTCCCCTCTCCCCTCTGCTCTTCCCCCCTGACAGCCATCAAACACAATCGATAGATGGATCAAACCAAGGGGCCTTTTTCTGTTGCATTCACTGCATTTTTCACAGCTGAACAGCTCATACCCATTCCATTCCAATCCATAGGGAATTTGAGAGATTATGTATTGCTGAAACTAACAGGAGCATTCATCCATATACATATCTTTGATTTCAGCCCATTTCTAAAGGTCCTCCTTAAGATCACAGCTGCCGACTATCAAAATCAAATGAACTGTAAATCAATAGACACCACAAAGCAAAAAAAAAAACCAAACCAACAAACCCAGTCTAACACCGATTCACATTTTCTCTTTTTAACACCTTTTAAAGCTAGCAATGAAAGCAGTATAAAAAGGAGAGCATCAGCTCCTTTAGCATTAAGATCTCTACATTTTGCACGGTGTCACTAAGGGAATTTCTGAATGAACCAGGAGGTGGCAACTTCAGGGTAATTCTGGCAAGGAAAAAAACACCCTGCTCTCACATCCTTTTCTATTATTAAATGTGATACAATAGGATTCCTACTAAAATAACTGACGCCAATTGCCACAAACTGTACTACTGGGAAAATTAAGCAGAATGAAAACAAGTGATGCAACACAAAAGAGATTAGCAGCACGCAACGCCATTTCTCACAAAAGAAAATGAGGGCATAAACTTGTATTTAAAGCTCAGAACTGCAGAGCCATGAAACATGGCACACAGTACAGAGTACGGGGAAGAGCAGAGGAGGAAGAAGCAGAGGTACTTATTATCTCTGCCCCTAACTGCAGGGATTCTGAGCGCAGTACAGAGCAGCAAGGACATCCAGCTGCAGCTTTACTATTATCACCATTACCTGGCCGTGCCAATTGGACCATTTCTGTAAAGCTCATGAAATCTGACAGCTAGAAAGCTGCAATTTCACACAAGTGGTTATTTCTGAGCCCTTGCTCAGGAAAAAAAACTGAATTCAGCTCGGGGAAGAGCCTCGCCACTGCCCGCGACTGTCCCAGAAATTAACTGGCAATGTCAAAAGATTCAGACTGGCACTTTTATGCTTTAAAGACAAGAGGCACAAGCAGGAAATTAATTACTGACGTATGTTTGTATTTTTGACTTGCCTAATTATAACTTTCCGCCCCAAAGCAACTTTCAGTATTAACTCAAAGCTTAAATTTCCTCTTCCTTCTACCTCAGCTACCGCCTCTTTTGCTCTCTCCTCTCAGGCCCTACTAAGATTGGAAACCTCATTTCCAAAATGAATTCTCTCCCTCGCTGTTATCTGATAACAACCCTCAGGATTGCAAATTTAATCATGATAACAGCCAAAAACCTCGACATGGGAACCTGAACGCTCAGAGCCTTTACACCATTGGCAATAGTTGGTGTTCATTTACATAGAGGTAGCAGTGGAGAGCTGCTGTGGGGAAGGGAAAAGAGCTGCACGATACGCTTGGTGTTATAAACATCCTTCAAACCTTAGGAGGAGAGCACTGGGAGATTCAGAAAGCTGAACAAAGAAATACCTGCTTTGCCACAGCCCTGTGGTTATTTGTAGCGAGGAGCAGATAGACACACAAAGAACAGAGCTGTACTTGTACTGAAGGCATCTAGAAACAAGTGATGCTAGAAATTAAAAAGGTTTCCTAATGACCATTTCCACTTCTGGAGAGCTGTGTTAATCACGGCTTTAATCCATTTAAACCAGACTTGGGATACTCCTGATGCCCATGCTGCAGGATTCCCGTTGCACAGGATGCTACTGTTAGTCAATACGCTCAGCAGCACGCTCAACTGAACAGCAGCATAAATGTCACTGCACTCAGGTGATGAAGCGAAGGCTGAAGCTCACCTGGCCACGGGGCTGATGTGGCAACTTTGTGCATATTGCCCCTAAAATCTGTACTATTTCATGTATGGCCACTTAATGTAAGGAGCCCGATTTATTATCTGTCGGCATTCTCAGATAAAAGATGTTCCTTGTACCTGGAAATTCCTCTGAAGTAGCAGAGATTTCTGTGAGACTATCATTATCCACCTGCCACAGAGAGACACGTTCTGATGGTGCAGCCATTAAGCTGTTGCTTTTTGCTATTTGAGAGCTTTGATGTGACAACTTAAACTCTCCTTGAACGCCTTCTCGCATCCAACATCACCTCGCACAGCCTGCAGAGGATAAGGCAGCACCCTTTGTAGTGATGCAGCTGAACTCGCAGGTGTCATTTCATGCATTAATTAAAAAGAAATATAGCTCATAGTTAGAAAACAAAGGATACTGCTTAGCTAAGGGCTTCTCTACAAGCCTTTGTTACTTTGCCGTTGTTTAATGCTTTGGGTTTTCCATACCGTTTGTCTTTTTATATTTCACAATGCAAACAACGATGTCAAAGAGCCAATTTCAGTTTACTTAGATGCCTCTTTAGCTCAGGCTGTTTTCGTTTCACCTCAAATCCAATCAGTCATTTGCATTTTCTCCTGCAGCGGTAGACTAGCAGATAGCCAAATTAAACAGCATTTTAAAAGCAACAGGGATCTCAGGAGAGGGGGGAGAAACACAGCAGCATTTGCTAAGCTGGCAAAACGCCATTTGTCTTCTTTGACCTTCACTCTTTATAACCTCTCTGTTAAATAAAGATCCAAACCTTACGATGTTCAGTTCCACCAGCACTACACGAAGAGCTCACGAGTTCTTTTCCACAACCAGCCTCAAACATATTCACACGGACGGGCCAGTAAAAGAAGTTGAAGCAAATGGAATATAGCTGCAGCTGAAATAACCAGAGGCCATAGCTATCCCGTAGCCCCAGGAACCAGACTGCCCCAAGCACACACCTTCTCACAGGGTGCCTGGATGCACGTGCCCTGTCCAAATGGCTGTCCTGCAGGTACATCCCCCCAGAACCAGCCTCCAAGCAGCTGCACTTCATATCAATTCCAGCATCCCCAACTTCCTAACATCCTGGGCCTAATTTCAAAAATGCATTTAACACACATCCCCGCAGTGTAAATAATGAGATTTAAGCCTAAAGAGCCTCTCCAGGGACTCTGAAAAGATACAGAAAGTTACCCAGCTGATGTTTATTACACGTTTCCCTATTGGCCACGTTTCTGTCATCAGAGAATTGCACTTCTAAACACTGATGGGCTACAACTGCTCTGAAGAGATCCATGCAAGGTAAATGTTTGCTCTACTCGTTTAATAGCCGCTGGACTCCTCTACAGAAAAAGCTCTCTAAATTAATTCTCAACAGCCTTTTTGCCAAGTGAGATTTCAACTGCCATCACTGCAGTCTCCTCCTCTCTGAAACAAGAAAAGAAATCCGTATTTATTTTAATTCTTGTTCTTTTTGCAAAGGTTGGTTAATTTACTCCGAGTCCCAGGTTATTTATCGTGAGATCAAAGAGATCTCCGCTTCAGCTCTCTATATTTGGTGCCATGTATGTCAAAATGTAATCAAAGGAGATTACTCAGCTTCAGATGACATCTCTGCTTTTCCTAGAGGCAGAAAATTCATGGTTTCTAGGAAGCCGTGAGTAAATGAAGAGAGACAAGTAGATTTGGGCTAGAAGAGAATTCCAGCTTCCAACAAAATCTCCTTCTCAGCAAAATCCAAAGCAGTGCTTGGCACATCCAGCCCATCGCTTCTATTCAAGAGGTGCTGCTTACATCTGTGTCTGCATCACCCCCTCCATAGACACCAAACAAACTGCTGCTTGGGGAGAGAATAACAGCACTGAGTAATTCACACGGAAGCCCAATTTTCCAAGAATAACCATTCACTGGGGCTCATATATTGAGAACATGGGCACCTGCACACACCTGATGGCACCAGGCTCAGCTTGTGACCTCCTACCATCATCACAGGGCAGGCTCCCTGTTGGGGGGCTATTCTGGCTCCTGCACCCCACCTCATCGGGCTCATTCATTCCTCAGATTTCTACCCTATTACAGATGGATTCCCTGGGATACACGGAGGTAAAAATCATTCCCTGCTGTGGCAGTTCATGATGTTTGCTTTGCACTGCATGAAGAAAAGACACCTACACCAGAGAAGACACACATCCAACAATGAATTCCCAAGCCAGCCTCTTAAAAACACTCACCAGCTCCACATATAATCAAGCTCTACAATTATTCTAATTTGCACAATTAAGAGTTGAACAAACACTGTAAATGTAAATGAAAAACCCCAGGCAAGGCTGCTGCTGCTACTGGAACATTTTAAAATCCCAAATACACAACGATCTCTGTAACAACGCAACAGCAGAGCAACCTACTGAAACCCAGTTAGCAACAAATGAAAACCCTCAAATAAAAAGCCATCCCACGTCCACACACAGCTGCTGTCACAGAGCCAAAAGCCAAGGCAGAAATCCTGGGCAGGCTGAGGAATGGGTTTAGGAGCGAGTCTGCCCAGTGGCTGGCACACTCCTCTCATCACCTCACTCCCAATGGACAAAGTTCTTGACGTTTCCAAGTAGCCATCTCACGCTGGAAATGGGACACGAATGTAACGACAAAACCCAAAAGCTCTCTGCCTGCTTGTAGGCATCTACAAGAACGCTTTCTGCTCAGTTATCTTTTCCATCAAGCAAGAGGTTTCTCCTACTCACCGCTCCATGGCTTTGTCTGCACTAGCATCTTCCTCACCAGGCTTGCCATACCAGAATTTTTACCCGTTGTTGTCTAAACCTGCTCTGAATCAAACTGGGTGGAAGAGCTTTAAAAACCCTCCAGCATCCAACCCCTGTGTCTGCCCGCGCCGGTCCTGCTGCTGCTTCTGCGGAGGCTGCACAGGCTCTGGATGGAGGAGGCTGCAAACTCCCTGCACACACACACACACACACGTGTGTGTGCACACGCACAGGAAGCTTGGAACTGAATCAGTGCTAAATGTACCGACTTCCTTCTTCATGCTCCAGTATCTCTGGTGTAAACAAGCGGTTCATGTTAGCCAAGCGAAGCTGAAAAGTCCGGCAGGGAAGGACAAAAGCAGGGAGTGGCCCCGGCTAGAAGTAACTATTTTAAATACACAAACATCTTCCCGTCAGATTAAGCCTTGCTTTTACATTAGGCAAATTCTGAAGCCATTGTCATGATAGGATAACTCAAGACAAACAGGAGACACTGCTTCCCTCTCGGGTGAGCCTCCTCATTTCCAGCACTAAGCACCTTGTAAGCTGAGCGGCGGTAGGAAAGACTTCATATCAGTCCTGAAGGCAAAGAGAGAAAGGCAGAGAGATGCCAAAATGAGCCCCCAGGAAAGCACCACTGTCTCCAACCATCACGGGGCAGGGATACTGAGCCTGGGTCCACATAAGAGTTGGTGGCTGAAACTCCAGTCCTGACCCCAAACCAGCCATCGGCAGCCACCAGCTTCCAGCAGCGATGGCAGATGGCAGCAGAGCATGCAGGGACGAGGCAGAAGGCAATGCCATCCTCTCTGACGTTTAAAAGAAGCCTGCTTGTGCTTGGAGAGATGTCCCCGCTCACCCACACAGCTCCAGGCTCCTTCAGCCTACAACTGGCTTGCAATGCTGTTTAACCTGCAGCAGCTCCCGCCTCTCGGCACACAGCACCACCACACAGCACTGACTGCTTTTGCACAGAGGAGCAAAACCACTGCACCACCTCTCCATCAACTATCTTCGTGGGTAACACTAATGAAATAATGCCTGACAGCGATCTGATTTCTCAGACAAAGTGATACAACGGCCAGCAAGGGGCTGAACAAAAAGAAAGCCGATGGCTTGGCAGTTCTTTGCTCCAAAATGATAAAAAAAAGGCCCAGCTTTTCTGAAAGAGCCACCACCTCATGTCTTTTCAGAGAGCTGTGCGCTATTTTTATTTCCCTATTTGAGAACACTGGAATAAAAAGCTTTCTTCTGCTAAAGCTGGGACACTGAATATCTGTGACTATTCAACACACGTCCCTCCTATTGTCCTGCAAGGCTGCCTGCTAAAAGGTCCTACAGACCACCTCTTCCCATTCTTTCTTTCATGGCAAACTCATTTCTCAAGTCATGCCATGCATGTAAAGTAAAACTAAATCACTGCTATTCCCAAAGGCACAGAATGCAGGATTGAAGAAGCAGGGTCAGAAAAGACAGGCTATTTCCTGTGTGTCATTTATGTGGGTCCTGTGGTCAACCTCCACCTCTAACATTTGGATTCAAAACCAATTAATTATCTCCAATGATGAAACGAGAGCCCATATTTGGGCTCGGAGCTCCTACCACAACAATGCAGATCCATATCATGCAAGAGGGCAGTGCCTGGTTCCGCAGCCCTGTGCACACCCCAGGACCTTGTAGGACCTTCTCTGATCTCTTGGGCAGTCCTTGAGGAGGCCCAGCTGCTCACCTTGTGTCCAGTAATAACGCTGTGCAGGGAAAGCAGCACTTGGCAATAAGAAATCCATACAACAGCCTGTCCTCGTTTGGAAATGAGATCTGTACAGAAGAAAATGAGAGGTTTGCGGAGTCCAGTACAGCTCACTGCCTTAATACAAGTGTTTATGTGCACATCTACAAAAACACATCCAGAATTTCATTGTTCAGATATAATGATAATGCTGGGACAGCACTAGACACAAATCATCCTTGCAGACGCGCCAGCCAAAGGAGGCTTCACATGAACGCCCTCACCCCTGCCAAGTGCTGAAACAACTACCACACAAATATTAACAGGGATTCCTCGGCAGGGTGATGCTGCTACCAGAGGAAATCTCAGGAGACACCACAAGATTCTACGAAGACTGGCAGCATCCTACAGAGCGATCACTTTGGGTAGCCAGGCAGCCCGTGCTCCTCAGCCTGGTTCTGAAGGTGCAATAGCCATAACAAGCCCCAGGACAAGACAGCCTGGGAGCAGGGGGAAGCAAACAGTGCTGCTTCCAGCAGCTGTGCTCTGAGAAGTCAAATTCCTTCTCGTCTTCATACAGGGAAAAATACAACAGCTGCTCCTCTGCTTCTGACACACCATAAAGAAAAGAGAAACGGTCTTGGATGGGGTATTCAGCTGAGGTCACATAAAAGGAACTGTCTGGCTGCTTGACCCCTTGGAAAAGTTTTTGGGATCAGCTAACACCATAATGTGCTCAGATGGGGAGAACAAAGAGCAGCACGCAGGACTCAGGTCAGCAAAACTGTTTTCAGCTTCTTCAGTGTCACAGACTTCACCTGGCACACACCAAATCCATCTGCATGTTCTCCACTTTGGTGATGAGAGCTGATTACAGTTCCTCCCTAGCTCCAGAAATGCAAGGAGCTCCCTCTCAATCTCAGCCTGCCCAGGTTCATGTCTCTGTTGGTATCTGCCTCTTTTTGCACTTGCTAAGTTTAGGATCTCATATCTATGATACACAGCTCCGAACCAAGCAACCAGAAGGGCGTTGTGATTTCAGGTCGTGTTTGAACTGAGGATCCACAAGCACCTCCAATGCTCCCAGCTTCACCAAAAGGAAGGACATCCTCTCCCCAGCCCTGAATACTCCTCCTTCCATGTGCTCTTTAAAAAAAGCTGACATCCAGTACGCTGACCCAATGTTTTCCACACGTTTGCCTTCTGATAAGCACACAAATGCTTTCTGCTGGGCGTTTTCCCTGTTAACCTTCCTGAACAGAAACAGAAGAAAACAGAACCTAACGCAGTAGGTAATGGTACTAAATATAAGCAGTGAGTCGAGTCACTTTGTTTCTCAGGCACTCAGCTGAACGGGTCACTTTAAAAGTCCACATCTACTGTCCTTATGCAGATCCCAAAAGCGCTGACCACTTCTCATTTCAGAAGCAAAATGCACTCTTGAAATCAGAATGATTACTGAAAACCTCATCATGGGTGGCCAACTGACAGCACTGCTGGTGTAAGCAAGGAGCAAGCAGGTACAGAAAGCACGCTGGGCATCCAGGAGATGGCTGCAGGTCCTTTGGGATGGCTCTCGTGGTGGCAATGAAGCTCTTGGTGGGTTGGCCTTTCATTGGCTCAGGTGGCTGCATTACAGGGTGTGGGACAGGCTGCTCCCCAACACAGCGACAGGAAAAGCCCAGAGAGTTCAGCCATCCCTGAAAGAACAGTGGCACAGTGACAAGGAGCCAGCAGGAGCTGCTTCCTGAGACACACAGGGCGGTGGGAGGCTGCTTTTGAAACTGAGAAACGCACACTTTTCAAAAAAGAAGAGATTAAATATCTCACAGATGGGTCAATGGAGGAGATCAATGACACGGTAATAGTTTTGATCGTTCTCAAAGTATTTACATAGCTTGTATTCAAAGGCTTTTAAAAAAAAAAGATGAAAGACTTGCTGGATTATTAAAGAAATGTATTCACATTCCAATCTTCATTTCTAAAGTTTACCTCTACAGATACACACCGATTTCCCACCTTCCACATCTGCAAAATGTGTCCAGCCTGGAAAAACTCATCTAACTCTAAACTTGATATGGTAACATGATACGATAACACTTTATGAGACATCTGTAGGTAATAAGGTCCTGGCACTGCTGCCCGGAGCTGTGGGTGCTCCATCCCTGGAGGTGTCCCAGGCCATGGATGGGCCCTGAGCAGCTTCAGCTGGGAGGCAGCCAGCCCATGGCAGGGGGGTCTGGGAGGTTTTGGGGTCCCTTCTGACCCATCCATGCTGTGATTCTGTAGGAAGAGAGGGACCACATACAGCTCCAGAGATGCACTGATAAGACAGCAATTTGTATCCTCAAAGAGGTCAAAACCAAACATCGCTATTAACTGACAACAAGATAAGGAAAGTACTGCAATAAAGTTGCCAAAAAAAAAAAAAAAAACCAAAAACCAACCCAATGCAAACAAATAACAAATAGAGGCCAGGAAGCAGAGGCCAGATCCTCTGCTAGAGGGAAGCAGAAGTCAAGTACAGTGCGTGCAGAGGAGGGGATAACACATCTGTCCTTAGGGAAGGGATCTGCAGGGCCATCCCAGCAGCTACAAGTTGTCTGCTGATGGATAAGCAAAAATTTCCCCCTGAATATAAGCTTCACTGTGCTGGAGATGAGAAAACTTGGCACAACGTACATGATGAGCACATCTTGACTGGAGTTAACCCAGTATCTTGAAGAGGACCAAACACAAAGTCTGTAAAGAAGGGTAAGGTTTTCCATTCCACTATAAGGAAGAACTTGCAGATTCTCTCCCACTCTGCTCTCTGTCCTGCGAGACAATTTCCTACACAAACACACAAGGAAAGGCAATGCTCAAGATTGCTTTGGAGTTGTAATTTGAGATGCACACGTTTTAAAAAAAGACAAGAAGCTAAATCCAGAAGATGGGAAATCTGAACCGTGAGGAAATGTCTTTGAAAAACGCACAAATTATGTCATTGCCAGTAAAGGGGAAAGCCTTTGTGGCTGACAGACGGCCCTGACTGCCAGCCTGGCAGACCTCAGCTGCAAGGAGTTCTCAGCAGCCTAATTGCCTCCGTTAGCTGCCGAGTGAATAACCCAAAATCCGGGCAAACAGGAAATTTAGTGGAGACGGAATGAGAAACAGCCCCTGGTTCGCTGCGCAGGCTGAGGTGCTTTTCAGTAAAATGAACAATAAAGAGATTACAGCTCCTTAAACAAGCCACACTTTCAAAAGCAAGGGAGGAAAGAAGGGAAAGGGGAAGTGAGCGAGAGGGAGGAGGGGGAAATTAAAACGCTACGATTTCTACAACGTATTAAAGAACGTGGAGAGAGTGGAAGAAACGCGCACCCAGATCCTGTCTTTACACTCTCCCAGTCCTCATGCAGAATCCTGCAGTCCCTAGCCCAAGGTACAGGTGTACATAAGCTGGAAAAGGGACGTGACGTCTCTCCTTTTAAAAACAACTTCAGATTCTCCTTGCTGTAACTCCGTACAAGGCCACACGCTCTTGCAGTTGGCAGACAGCTGCCACAAAACCCATACTTAATCCCTAAACTTGAGCACATTTGCAGTGAAAACAGAAGAGTTCAGAACCACATCAGTACCTTGTAATTTGCTCTCCGAAATAAGCCCTGAAACCAAAGGTAACCCATGTGCAAAAGGATTTATTTTTCCTCAGGAAACCTCAAACGAGCATTTCAGTCCCATGTCATCATGCACATCAAAACCATCAGTTTTGAGAAATCGGGGATTTTTAGACTGGCTGTGTGAAAGTCTCACTGCATGGCTTTGGGAAGTAATTGTCCTTTAGTGAAATAGAAAAGCAGTTGGTTTCAAATGTTTTGGACAATTTGTCCTGATCTGCTTTGCCCTGAGCAAGCACATGCACACCCCTGCCACAGTGCAGTCTTTTGGAACAGGTGGGAAGAGAAAAGCTGCAAGACACCGCAGCCCAAAGTAAATCCCACCTTCCCATAAGCTTCCAGCTCTGTTACTAAATGAAAGGCAGGGAATTTCCCCTTTTTCTGCACTTGCTACTCAGCAAGAAGAAACCAATGCCACCCACATTCCTCTCTTTCTTCCTCTTCAGAAGTTCAGACAAACTCAGAAGTTTGTCTGGAAACAAGAAGTTTGTCAAAAGCAAGAAGCAGGGGCAGCACTGCTGAAAGAGCTGCTCCTTCTCCAGAAGGAATGAGGAATAACTCCATGCACAAGCACCAACTTACCTGCTTGGAAGCAGAGCTGACGGCCGCTAGCCGCTTTCTTGTGACTGTGATTCAGCAGTGGCTGCAAAACTTCAGGATGTAGCCCAGCAGCACACACAAGCTGCCAAGGTTTTCCTAGAGGAGTTAAGAATCCTAGAAGGATTCTAGAGAATCATTAAGGTTGGAAAAGACCACTCGACACCACTGTGCCCACTGTGTGATGGAATACAAGCGATACACAGCCAACAGTTCACTTACTAAGAGAAGCCTTCCCCATAAGGGCAAAAGCTTTCTGGGATGCCATTTTCATTAAAGGTGAAAGGCACTTTGAGCCCCAAAGCATGATTTCAAATACTAAATCACCAGCACCGCATCAATAACCTGCTAAGAATTAGTTACACAAAAGCGTTTTGCACAAAAAGGCTGCATTAAGGGAGGTGGGGCAGGGTGAGTGCAAAACACAAACCCCCTCGAGCACTTATTTCCCTGAATAAAGTGCAAATCTGGAAGTAGAGTGGGTGACAACAATTGCTGTCATCATGGCAGACACAAGAGAAAGCTTTGCCTTCTACAGACAGTTGCTGGAAACCTTTCCTGTCCCCCAACAGACTGAAAAAGAGCACAGGTAGAGGACAACTGAGAGAACATCACTGCCAAAAGAGTATTTATTTTGATAGGAAATGAACAAGATGGCACGGGGCAGCTGTAAGGAAAGGAAGCCTACAGACAAAAGGGACAGGATGAGATACACCATGAGCCACGCAAGAAGGAAATGAGAGAGGAGGAAGAATAAAGCTAGTGTGGCTGTTTTGGGGGTGGGGGAAGAGGCGAAACATAGGAATTGCAACAAACGAAGTGCATGGAACTGATTCATTTCTATGGAAACCCTAAGGGACACGATGGTACAGGTATTTTTCACCTCAGTTAACAAGCATGCGTCCTCAGGCTAGGAGGTGTCAGGCACATTTTTCCAGAGGCTTGAGGAAATATTTATACTGGAATTAAAAATAAAAGGGAATGTTAAGTTAATCTGCCATGCAATCTGAATCCTCGCATATAAATAGCGGCGATGGAGACAATGTGAAGTTGCAGGATTAGTGAGGCCTCTGCAATGCAGTTAGCAACAGCTGAGGGGTAAAGTTGGAAGAACACCAACAGGCTTAAGAATGCCAAATTAAGTTTGCTTGCACAGTTGTTGCTAATAAAAATATGAAGCCTTCCTCTCCGTCTGCCTCGTCCTCCGGAATAGCAAGCTGGCAACGCAGCCGAAATCCCAGAAAAATCCCAGTGCTGCTGAATGGCAGCACTGAAATCCCAGAAAAATCTTGCTTCCCGCAGTGTCAACCCTCCCTGCTCTCTCTGCAGCCAGCTGAGCAGCTGGGATGAATGCAATCCCCATTGCAGCTCCCTGCACAGCCCTGTACTGAGCTCTGCAGCAGATTCCATCCAGGATGCTGCAGGAGCAGTCGCATTCTTCCCATGCTGTAGGCAGCAGCACAGGTGGGACACATTGGCTAAATGTGCCATTTCAAGCCATGATGGGAGCAGAAAATACTTTCCCAACTTCTCACAGATAAACAGAACTTGCCAGAATGTATTATAATGTGTGTTGGGAGCTACAAATCACCTTCTACACTTTGCACCTCAGAGCAGGCGTGCAGCAGCGACATGTGCCTGGCTTCAGAGATGGCTCTGGCAGCTCTGTAATTACAGCACTGAGCCAATGTGATGACAGTTGGCCCAAATGCAGCCACCCCAGGGGCCACAGCTCCATCAGTGGTGTTTTCAGTGCAAACGTGGCTGGGGAGGGAACTGCAACTGCAGAAGGAAAGAGTAGAGCAGTGAGAAAAGCAGCAGTGAGACATCACCTCCTTATGGAATAATGAATGGTGCTGTTAAAAATAAAAAGTACGCTGCAAAGAACTTCATTTCACTCCGGCCACATTTAGAAGCCTAGCAGCTAAGACTCATTTGCCTTGCTACAGCAGATTAACAATAAAAATTCTCAGCTGGCATTGAAATCAATGGATTTCCTCGCTGTTAGTGAAGTAAAAATCACAGTGCTGCAATTTGTAGTGATGTTACTGCAGTGGAAATGATTCTGATTCCAGAAGGCTGGAAGCTCCTGGCATGGCAGGGAGGTGCTGGGATCACTGAGACACCCTGAGAGCCCCAACAAAGTTAGCCCACAGCCCAAAAGCCATCCTTCAGAGGCACGCATTCTCAGCCATTTTCTTGGGTAAATGACACCGTAAACCAATTTTAGCTGCTCGGGTCAAGCTTATCCAAATTAGCCACAGAAGCTATTTGCATGTTTTCGACAACTTCAGATTAATTTGACTTTATCTTAGTCCCACACTGTGATTCTGGAGAACTGAACGTAGTTGGGAAAATATCTGACTTTTTCAAAGAATATTAGTGACTGCTTTTTATGGGTAGATGGTGTGTAGATATTGTCAAATTCATGCACGGCCATCATTCCTCCTTAAATCCCCTACAACTCAACACACCGATCCTACCTGCAGCCTGGACACATTCTGGGTTGCTCTGTTTTTCTAACTGCTCAGAAGAAAGGAAATACCTCTCCATTACTCACCTCTACCCCTTACAACAGGAAGAAAAAAAAGAAAAAAAAACAGCAATCAGGAGCTCCTACATCTATATTACAGGTAATACAATGCACAGGGAAAGCTGCAGAAAAGGAGGCAGATGTACACAGCACCAAAAAGTTAAAGAGTAAGTGTGAGGAAGGCTGCCCAGTTCCTCGGAAAGGCTGCCACGTTATTACACTCTCCTTGAGGCAAAAGCTTCAGCACTCCTGAGGATGAGCAAAAGGAAAAAGAGATAAAGAAATAAATATGAGGCAAACAGTCCTCAAGACCAGCTTACTCTCAAAGAAACCCTGGTAAAAAAGACAATGCAGTGTTGCCTGCTACCTCCTTTCATAGGAAACATAGAATGGTTTGGGCTGGAAAGGACCTTTAAGACCATCTAGTTCCAACCCCCTGCTATAGGCAGGGACACCTCCCATCACAGCAGGTTGCTCACAGCCCCATCCAGCTCCACCTTGAACACCTCCAAGCAGGGGGCATCTATGAAGCTTGCATGCCTCTTTCACTTATTGCCTTACCTATATCTCATATACAAAGAAAGCTGCACCCAGCTTGGATGATCACAGCCACGGGCAAGCAGTCAGCAACTTGCAGCACACTGGGGCAGGAGGGACTGCACAGACTGCAGCCCCTTTGTTACCGGGGCTGAAGGATATCAAATATTTATCTCGTTTGACCAGCACATGTTGCTCTGGCATGCTTACAGCTTGCACTGTCACAGCTTTCCATCTGAAGCAGAGAGAGAGTTTTTAAATTTCAATTTTACATTTCCAAAGGAGACTGAAAGATCAAATGTTGGTCCGCAGCAGTAGAAATGCAAACAGCCTGAAAGGATCACTGACAAGATGTTAGCTCTTGCATTTTTATCATCAGGTTCACAGTGAAATAAGATACTTGAATTATTAAATCTTTTTTTTTTTTCCTGACATCGATATCATTCTATCAGATTTGCTCTAGAAGAAAACAGAGATAGGATGGAAAGGGAACACAAGAATGCATCTGAAAGAATAGGTATGGGAGGAGTAACACCAGGCTGCACAGAATCATAGAATCACTAAAGTTGGAAAAGACCTCTAAGATCATCTAGCCCAACCTAACCCATCCCCTCTGTGCCCACTAACCTGTGTCCCTTAGAGGGAAACCTTCCCTTCACACTTCCCTACCTTGAGGAATGCAGCCTGTAAATAAAAACAAAGGTTTAACAAAGCCGAGTGTTGCTATATGGCACATATTACTTTATGGGGAACAATTCAGACCTGTTGCAATGCTGAACTCGGGCCCTCTTGCTTTCCAGTCATTCCCATTTGCTACAGAGGCACCGAATCCAGCCTGGCTTGGATGTGCAAGACAGAATTCTGCCTGGCACCGCATTCACAGCATCATAACTAAGACGTGGGCCAGGCATAAGCTGGGTGGGTAACGATGGAGAGGAGAAAAGCAAGGAGCAGAGCGCTGCTGTGAGGTGAGGTGTGGAGGCAGCTGCCCGGGGAGTTTCTGCTCCACTGAAATCCCTAATGAGATCTCGATGCAAAGCAACACTTCAAAGCCACTCACTGAAATCCCGCAATTAAATTGGAGCAGATCGTTCGAAACGAGCTTCAAATGATAGAAATTGGCCCCGAAGGCTCCTCGTAGGATTACCTTATTTAGATAATCAACAAAATAATAAGATCGGAGGAAAAGCGACAGGAGCAGTACGAATATCCTACTCAAAAAAAGCAACAGCACAGTTTAGCCTTCAGAAGTCATCTTTCTGCCTGCCTGAAACAATAGAACTCTGTTCCTTTGTGCTCTGAGATGGTTTATTTCAGCCACCACACCCAGTTCTGGGAAGGGCACCACGATAGCCGCTGATTTGTTTGCAAGATGGTGCAAGGTGAAGTCAGTTAACGATCCTGTATCCTGTTTAATGCACTTAAAAAATTAAAACTCTCTGTAGTAAACGTGGGAGACAGAGCTGAAAAGCCAGTTACTTTGTGTCAGCAGCAGATTGAAAAGCAAAGTAACCCTGCCACGATGGAGCACAGCAGCATGTGCTAAGGGCAAGGGGCAGCCACGGGCAGCAGCAGTGATGGGTGCAGCACCCAGGGTCACCAGCTGCATCCACACCGTGTTGGCAAACTACAGCTGATGTGGGACTTGGGCTCAGCAGGGAACAAGTCGTGCTCAGATCTGCTTTACGTAGCTCTTGGATGGCTGCTGGTCTGAATGTTCCCAGCTTATTTCCATCAGTGACCTAAAAATGATAGACAAATGACGCTGATGCGAGGCCAGATGAAATCCAAGCAATCCAGTTCATGTACTGGCGAGGGAGGGTTAATTTTCCTTCTGGCTGTACATCACAAGGTACATAAGGTCCCTCACCCAGACCAAGGACCCAGAGAGGGCAAGCTGATAAGCTTTAAAGTCAGTTTTGTGCACGATCCCCACGCTGGCTGCTGGCTGGAACAATAAAAGGATCGCAGCCAAACGAGCATTACTTCCTCCAGACCGTCCTTTAAAAATTAAACTCCATAAAGATAACAGCAGCCCTGTTCAGAGCTAATTATAGCAGGAACGTTAGAGTGCCTAGAAGTGCTGAGAAGGAGCTGGTGGGAAAGGAAGGAAAAGGAGCTGAGGGCAAAGAAAACAACAACAAACAAACAGGGAATGGCAAACTTGTCCTGTGACTGTCCCCAGCCTTTGGGCAGTGAGTTGGAAGAAAGGCACTGAGAGTCCCAGAACTGGAGAACTGCACTGCAGCCCTACACACCAAGTTATACACATGTAGAAAAGCTCCTCTTCCTGCTTTCTGTCCTGCTGAGAGCAGTGAGGTGAGCACAGCCCTGCTCTTGGCTTCCCAAAGCCCACATGCACACCTAGAAGCTGTCCAGGTCCGAGCACACGTGCTAGGCTGCTTTGTTTGGGTTGGAGCAAAGGCTGCTCCCTGCAGGGATTCTAGCAGAAGAAACAAGCAATTGTGAAGTGGGAGAGACCCCAAAGCCAGCAAGCCCCTGTGGGGAGGGCTAAGGAGAAATTGTGTGTTCCAGTGTAAGCTGGGCTTGCCTTTTCCAGTCTTATCATTTTGTGTCTAGCCCTGCAATTAAATGTTTAACTGCAGCTGTTGGCAGTGTACACACTAACAGCTTTTTCTTTCCATCCCTCTAAACTTTGGCTGAGAGGCAGGTGATCCTAGGGCAGGTTGCCCATTTTGCTGGGAGTGGCCAATAGATGAATGGAGAGCAATGTTCACCACGGTCCTCACCCTGCTCTGCAGCTCCCTTCCCCTCAGCAGCACCAACTGTACTCGCACCATGGCTTGGGAAACCAACCTCTGCATCCACAGAAAAGATACTGGAAAGCTGCACCACGCTAAGATTGCATGCACGTTCATGCCAGTAATGTATGAGGATGATTTCTCCCTCAATGTTTGTAAAATCATCATGTCAAACTGGAAAATGAAGTTTCATCACCCGTGAAATCAGCACAAGTATCAGAGACTCTTAATCTCTTCCAAGCTGAAGCGACGTTCAGCTCCCTGCTAACCAGGTCAAAAGAGCAGCAGGTTTGCTCCATGGAATATACCTAATCAAATGGCACAGCACTCAAATACACGTGTGCACAACAGCTGAAATCACATTATCATTCCTTCTGCCCTTGCCCAAGAGGAAAAAAAAAAAATCTTGAGAAAGGTGGGTAAAAGGGAGTTGGGATAAGCACTTGACCACAAAAGAAAGCTCAGAACTGACACACACATTAAAAAAAATAGTTTATCACCACGTCCTCCAGAGAGCTGGGGCAGTGCTCACGCTCCTCAGAGCCCGTGTAAGTCAACATATTATTCTCCGTGCTCTGCCTCACATAGCAGGTGCAGGCAGGATCGCTGCTTACAGCCAAGATAAAGTGCAGTTTATCTTTGCAAACACTAATATTCATCAATTTCTCTTGCAGATAAAGCAATAAATGTTTGCTCCCCCAGATGGAGGGAGCATTATTTAAACCGCGGTAGTATTCTAGTAAATCCCGGACAGATGGACCAGGATTCAGGGACAAGTGAAGTTGCTGTGTTTATGATAAGGGAATTAGAATGACAGAAAGCCTCTTGCTGGGAAATGTGGGATCTGGTGGATTTGCATTTGCTTCATAAAGAACGCTCTACAAACACACTATTCAAGGTCACTGAGCCAGAACGGTGCAGAGGCCCACCTGTACCACGCAGCCAGGGCCATTGAAGCTTCTCCATCTCCTCTGGTTGAAATAGTGTCCAAATGAAGACAGGATTAAAGCACATTCGATTTGTTTCTAACTTAGCTACACGTTACTGAAGATGAACTTACTTATTTGTAGCCAGCAAAGAAAGAGTCCAAGGCCTTTACACAAAAGTAGACCAGCCACCCTGTGACCAAGGAAGCCACATTCATCCACTTCAGCAAATGTTGACTGAGCCATTACTCAGGCACAGCCTCAGATAAGGCACTGGGACTGCCTGCAGGACTGGCAGCAAGCTGCTGGGGTCCCTGCACTCAGCTTCGTTGAGATGACTGCAGGTAATGCACCGCAGCAGAAAAAGACCAGAGAAAAGAGCAAGTTAGCACATACAGTTAGGTCAGCAAGTAGATGCACACAGGCTGTGTTAATGAGACCTCACAGAACTGGCATTTTTCTAATGATTGTTTTGTTGTTGTTGTTTTTTTCCAAAGGATGCTATCTGATCAGATTAACAAGGCCGTAGGGCGAAAAAATGAAGACAAAGAGAAACCAATCCTACATATATTAACTCAGGCAGCTGCCAAAACTTATTTGGAACGTTTAACTGGACAAGCAGACTGTGCTAACATTTAACCAGAGCAGCCAAGTTTATCGAACAGAATCTGTGCTACTCCAGGCGTGCCGGCTGATCCCATCCATCTTCTTTACACCACACTGCTGATAGTTTGCTCTCTGACTATGCATCTCTAAGAGCAGATATTGGTGACTGTGTGCTCACTACACTTCTAACAAGGCATTTTATTTTCCCACCTGAGAAGAAGCTATGCACAAGCTAACGAAGTAATTCCTTTCCACTGTGCCTATTTCTTGCTTCCCAGCTAAGCTGCAGCCTGCAGACCCAGCAGCACCAGCACTGCTGGAGGAAGGACTCAGCACGAACTGTTTTTTCATATCTGGATGCATTTGGAGCAGATGGGAAGGAGGATGAAATATTACAAGTTGCTTCTGTAAGGACAGAAAAAACACAGAACGATGTGTGTGCATGGCTTAAAATAAGCAAAAACGTTGCTTCCTGGAGGTCACTTTCAAATCCAAGCAGCTTTTGCCTACATTGGCCACCGCTACTTCTCCTCTTCCAACAGGAAACGCAGCTCAAAAACACTGAGAGTATCAACAGCTCAGTATTTGAGATAGGAAAAAATAACGAAGCGGTATTCCAGAAAGTGGCTTTTTAAAGCACATTCCTCAGCTGCACGCACAGGGCACCCACTGGGGGCTGGGCTCGGCTGCAGCAGCCTTCCCCTGCACCAACCCCAGGGAGCAGGGCAAGCCCCGCAGCCACAGGATTTCCCCTGAAGGCAGAGAGCAGCCAGCACCCAACACAACTGCCTGGAGACATTACCTGGTGTATTTCTAGGGTTGGAACTGAATTACCAGGTACTCACAGCATCCTCTTTTTCACTGCTCCTTCATTCCAGGAAACTCCATGACACAAAGACTCTTTCAGATTGGTAGAAAATTGCCTTTAGAAGCACCCTTTTCTTAGGAAAGTTCGATATATTTATGCCTTCACTAGTTACATAAGACAAAATTGCTACTAAAATAAAATGACAAATAGCAAGTGTAACAAAACATTCAGGAACATGGGTAGTGGGCACGGTGGGGATGGGTTGATGGTTGGATTAGATGACCTTAGTGGTCTTTTCCAACCTTAATGATTGCATGAAAACAACCTTCTAAACCAGCTTTGTTCCATCCACACCTCCTGGCTCTTGTTGGCATGGCACACCAGCAGCAATGGAGCTCTCTGTGCAATCTCTGTGTCTCCTATCGCTTTGCCTTCCCCAAACGTTTTTTAAAACAACACAAGGCTGCTTAACACACAAGTGCAAGAAGCATTTCATCTCTACAGTAAAGCTTAATTCTTCTGGCCTTATCAGTATTTTCATTAGAAGTGCTTTTAACTCCTATCTTCCATCTTTATTGCTCGTACCCACGTTGATGTTGAAACACTTTTAAAGAGTGTACCAGGTCACAAGCTGAAGGGCTGCTGTTTTTCTGCCTGAGCTTTGCACAAGTTTCTTAGAACTCTGAAACAATTTCTTCCTGAAGCTGTTCCTCTTCACAGCAGACTGAAATTCCAAAGGCTCTTTGTTTACTTCCTCATTTGCACACAATCCTCCACCCTCCGTTTTTAGACTGGTGCAGTTCTGGGAATGCATAATTTCTTAACAAGCTGCTGCTGAAAAGCCTGAAGAGAGCAGAATCATTCTCACTGATGAGTTTCAGAAAAAATACCACAAAGAAATAGGGGGGAAAAAAAAAAAAAAGCAAAAAACACATCTAAATTTCACTGCCTAGCTTCAGTACTAATGGATGTAATCGCTGAGAAAACATCATACATTCTATCCATGATTACTATTAGTACTATTACTACAGAGGATTTGATAAAATGCTTGGACAATTATTCAACCCTTCTTCTGCAGTTGCCTTCCACGAGTACATTCAGATACTGCACTTGCTGCACCTCAGCTTGTAAAATCATCCCCCAGTCCCCCAACAGCAGGCAACAGAAGGGCAATGGAAGGATGGGGCTGGAAAAGAGACGAGGAGCACCAGTTGCACATGCTACAGCTCATGATTAAGCCGGTGTTTTGCTGGGAGGCTTTGATTTGACTTCCAGCTTTCTCTCAGCCTTCACGCAGACAGCTTTCCAGAGCTCCCCTACTCGCTGCCCATTAGCTCAGGACAGCACACAGCATTACAAAGGCACCAGATGACAAAGATCCAAATCTACTGACGGGAAAAAAAATCAGGAAGCAGAGGTGTTGAAAGAGATGGAGTGATGATGAGATTGTTGTGAAAACAGAGCCAGTAACTAAGGCAGTTTTTGGATGCAAAGGACAGACTCCAGAGGATGCACACTAAGGCCGTGCCTGGACCACAGTGGTATTTTTGGTCACTTTTCTAGGAAATTGCTGACAAATGGTGAGAGTGCAGAACAGCAACAAGAGAAGAAGGAGCCGCATTATCAAATCCAGGCAGGGTGACAACCTGGAAATCCAGCAGCTGCTAGCAAGCTGCAGATAGTGCTGGGCTCTGCACAGCTCCCTGATCCCTACCAGTCCTGCAGCGTAAGTACCCTGCTCCTGATTTCTGGATTCCCCAAGCCTTCAGTTACAGCTTCTGGGCTCTGCTTCTTATCACAGGCCAACACTAACCAGACCAAACAAACCATGTACAGAGCAAGCCTTGTTTTCCAAGGTGTTGGATGCTACCAGACTTCTGAAAGATTTAAACACGGTAAGATGAGATTTCTTTGCATTTCTTATCAAATAGAATAAGGAGTTAAAAAAAGAAGGGCTGAATACGCCCCAAGTGCCTTCTGGAAATATCCTGAAAGCTGGCTTAAATGCACCAAGAATAGCAGAGGCAGCACAGCCTGTGACACTGCATTGAGCTGGAAATACCTATAAGCATTCCTGGAAATAGATCTGCATAGATGCTGAGGATAAGGGCTGCCATGACAGCCTGGGTAGCTCACTGAAATATTCAGCTGCTGACAGAAGGGAAGGAAAGGATATTATTAAAATGTTTATTATGGTAATACATCAAAATTAATTTGAAAAAATCAGCTCCCACTACACAAGGCTTATAATGAGCTTATAGCCTAAACACTGATGCTTTGTCAGATTAGGCGTCTTTGCTTCCTTTGCATTTTTACAATGTAATGTAGCTACATGCTTTTTTCCTCCCTTTTCTTTAAAAGGCATCTCCTTTAATTTTCTGTTAGTGGGGACACGGGGCTAAGGAACAGAAGTGTCAGCCTTTCAAAGGCAACAGGATTTAGAAATGAACAGAGGGGAAAATATCCAGTTATCTGTTAACACTAGACAGTTTTTTCAAGCAAGTTAATGTCATTTTACAGCTCAGGGCTTGCTAACGTTGGGTTACAGAGATAACAGGATTTACATGATCACAACAATTTTTAAAATACCCCATCACTATTACTAATTTTTACTTGTCCTGCAGACAAGTCAAAGCAATTTTCTACCTGTCAAAGATGATAAATCTGTGTCTGGTGACACTGACAGGTGGATTTGTCAAATCCCCCTTGAAGTGCTTCGGTCGCTGCTTTCAGGCTGCAGTGTGCTCCCAAGCAGGGCATGGCCAGGATGAGGGAGAGCTCCTGAGGGCCCAGCTCTGCAGCACAGGACCCCAGTCCTATGCGAGGAAGGAGGATAAGCAGCAAGAAATTATTTTTAACCTTGCCATACAAAACATGAGCTACGTCCCAGGAAGTGTAAGGCAACTCCCTACTCACGGCAATCCTGTTTCTCGCAGGTCATCCAGGCTTCTTCCTGAGCTGTCTGGGAGCACATCCTCCCTTCTTCACATCACACCCAACACACAAGAAGCAGGAGAAAGGCTGCAGCACTTCTGGCTGCCAAAGGCTGAGCACATCCCCAGCAGCACAGCACAGCCCTACATAGCCGGGGTGAGGCAGAGCTGTCGGTCCTCACTGCACGCTGGTGGGGTGGGAACGATGGCAATCTGTGTTAGTGAACTTAGACATTTGGTATTAGTGTAATGCAGACACAATTGTAATAAAGTCATTTATTGGAGCTGTGAAGTGCAGCTGTTCTTCCTGTCTTGCCACCCACACTGTGCTGCAAGCGCCGAGGCTCAGACCGAGGGGTGAGGCAGGGAAGCCAAGTGGGAAAATGGAATAAATCACTTGGAAAACAGCTGGATGGTAAAAATGGTCAGCCCTTGGGCTGGAGAACTACTCTAGATCCTGCTGTTTTACATTACCATTAAATTGAATGTAATTGCCATCTGAGTAAGCAAGCTATATTTTAAAATAAAGACACATGTAAATTAATCTGCGCTTATTTCCGAAGATAAGCTGTCACTGCTGCCAGAGAACCCAGAGCACAGTTGCTCCACGTTTTGACGAAGCAAAAAGACTTTGTCCCTGGAAGTCCTGGGATTCCTTAAGAAAAGTTCCTTGCTTATTAAGTAATTCCCTCTGTCATGAATAAGTTATGTATCGTCACACTCTAGAGAGACAATTGTGAACAGAACTGGAAAAAACTGCAATTTTCCATGTCACTTCTAATTCGGGATGCATTTGTACTATCAAGGGGGAGGGAAAAAAAGAAAAATGAGCGAAGCACAGAGCCAGCCAGCATCTCTTTCAATCCTAGAAACCAAAAGCATTCAGATTAGAACACAGTTTTGAAGAAGACAAAGGGGGAAAAATGCAAAGGAATAATACCAGTGATGGCTCAGAATATTAAGGCGATGCCAGATTGTCACAGCTCTGGAATCGGGTGCCGATAATTCATTACAGCTCCTGTTCAGCTTCCAAGCAACAAAACGTGTCTGCGTGTGTTGGAGAACAGATTTGCATTCGTTGGTTTCTATTCTCTGACGAAGAGTAACACTAAATAAATAAAAGGATAGAAATTAATAGCTTTCCCTCCTGGGTTTCACCTGCCTTACTGGATATTTCAAGCAGAGAAAAGGAATATCCTAAAATTAATCTGCAAACCACTAAAAGCTTTCACATGCCTCCACACAAGCACAGCCCCTGTACCGAGCTCACCTCCAACACAAACAGCCCCTCCTTCAGCCCAGACCCTGCTAACAAGAAATGTGCAGAAAGCTGCTCTGTCCAGCAGCCTACTGGGGAGCACAGCTTGACACTGCACCACAGCTGGCATCCACTTCTTTTGCTGAATTCTTCATTTTCTGCCCAATCACATCCAGCTCATTTAACCTCAAAGTCTTAGAGAGGCTCAGCCCGATACCCTGTGCTCAGCTTTTGAGGCAAAGACTCCAAAGCAGTTACTCTGGGCCACATTTTTGGCTACTGAAGCCCTCCCAGCACTCCACGTTTACCTCACATTGATACCATTGCATCACTTTTAAATAAAAGTCATACAGGGCAAGCAGAGTGGGAGTGAGGAATACTACTGATAACAGTGGCTGCTACTCGTACCACTGGCGTGCAGCTCCAGCTGCTTCCAGTTCTTCATTCACCCTCTGCTGAGGGTTTTCCCAATGCAGTGGAGCACTGCAAACACGACACCAATGGAGCAAAAACAAATTCACCCCCAGATTATAAAGAAAGCTGGATGTCACCTCTGCTGAAATCCCCTCTCCCATTTATATACACAACACTATTTTCCTTGTGGCTTTGCTGTTACAAGCAAGAACCGCACAGTCACAATCAAAAGCACAAACAAACAAACACAAGATCTGGCTGCAATTTGGATCCAAAGCTACTTAACCAAAAAGCCATTAAGATTCCAGGAGAAGGGCTGGTGTGGGTTTTTTTCTTCAGGGTCAGCCTGTGTTTACATCAACACAGCACTGAAGAGAAGTGTTGGGAGGATAAAAGCCTCAAGCCTTAGGAGGTGATGACTACAAACACAAAGCTATGTCCACTTGGTGAAATGACAGAAGTGAATTATTCTTTTCCAATGATATGTAATACTTTGAGGTATTAATTCCTTCATAAGACTTAGCTAAATGCTATGCAGCTGCTGAAAACTGCACATCTGCATTACATTAACTGGTTTTTAAGTGTCCCCACGAATAAGCAAGCACATACTTCATGCCCCAGATAAAAAGCAAAGGGACCACTAATTGAAGAGACAGATACAGCTAAGCCTAGAGCTGAATCACCACTGGTGGAAATTACAGGAAGAAACCACAGGGAAGAATGCAAAAGAAGAATATCCCAGAATGAGTAAAAGGAGCAGGAATTGGGATGTTCCTTCCCCAAGCTCTGCAAGTAATAAGCACATGACACATCACTGCCTCCTGAAAGGACAAGGGGCAAATGCAATGTCCTCACAGTCACACTTCACAGCAATGAGTAACAAGAGCTCCAAGGAAACACAGGCATTTCCTTCCCCAATTCTCCAAACACCCCCCTCAGGGATCTCAGAACCATCAGCAACAGAGCTTAGGAAGGAAAGTACCTAAGAGTCACATCGTTGGTGTGACTGAAGGCTGCCCATTCAGTCGGGTCCATATTTCCACCTACCAGCACGAAAAATAGGTGAACAAATTTCAGATGTTTCTCATGGGAGACACTTCCTTTTGGAACAGAATGAAAAAGAAAAGAAGCAACCTTAAAGTGGTGAACACAAAGTAGGTCACAAAGAAGCCACATCAATGAAGTCTGGAAACAAAACAGGGAGGGATACCATGTCAGCTATGGAATTGAGTGGCTGTTATAAATGGACATCAAAAGTACAGCTAGATCACTTCAAGCAGTGAGCCATGAAACACAGTGGATGAAACACAAGCACACAGCATAAGATGCACCACAGCTTCTCCTTTAAGTCTCTTGCAAAGCTACTGTAGTTTTGTACATAACCCCAGGGGGTTTTGACTGAAATAGTAACTCTCCTGAACTCCACCAGTAACAGTGGATCTCAATCCAGCTCCACACCTCTCTCATAACAATTTTAACTCAGCAGGCTTCCCAAAATCACCTTACAGCAACTGGGCACAAGACAGATTCATAAATGGATTTGGTGCTTATATTCTACAACTGGATGCATGTGACAATCAAGGGATCTCACAACCCAAACAGCAGAGCTTCAGCTGATCCTACAGAACTTGCTACCCACACTGTCATCGTGAGCACGCAGAACGCTGGGTGCTGTCAGTCATCCCTTCAATAACAACTTAGACAAAAGTGCACATCTGTGTTAGCGTAACCTACAACCACAGTAAGCAGTTTCTCAGCAAAGAAGAAGTAGGTCAATTTTATTCTTGGCACTTGTTTATAGGAACACCTACCTACTCATATGGGAAACTACCTTACCTCTCATCAGAGAGCCCTCTATGCATGGAGCTGATCTTGTTTCAAAACCATCCTGAGAACAGTCAGGTAAGTGCAAGGAAAACACATCTCTTGATAGTAACAGCCATTGCACTTCATGTTCTTCACACAGACAGGGCTTACAACAAGTAATAATGCAAAGTCAGAATATATGACTGAGGAGATAAGGATAATTCACAGCTGCTTAGAGGCTCACACATGTAAGTGTGAGCAACTACACACAGGTGAGCTGACAACACACAGGTTTGGTGCTGATAGCCGTGCCATTTTTGCAGAGAGCTTTCCATTTTCACCCTATTCTGTTGTGTTGTTTTTTTTTTTTTTTCAAACACAGAATAAGCAATGTACTGAGAGCATTTCTTCCCTGATTTAATGGTTAGACAAGTGAGAAATGAGTTCGTGTTTCAGATGGCCGTGGCTCACGCAGCTGGATGGGAACGGCTGCCTGCTGCAGTGCTTCTCCCAGCACAGGAGTCCCCAGCTCAGGGCACGTGAAAAACAACTGACATAAATATTTACAGCGAGACCATAAAAATCTGCGCTACCTTCCTATATGGGATATAAAACTCACTGCCTCCACAGAGTTTAGGCTGTTGGAGAAGCTCAGTGGACAAGGCCCCAGCTAACAGAGGAAGGATTAGGGAAGAAGCCCATGAAATCCACTCCGTGAGGAATTGCTCACACCGTACCTCACCAGCATCCTACAGAAGCACTGTCAGAGAGCAAGGGAGAAGTGACCCTGTAAGTGTATGCTATCTCAAAGATAAGTCTCCTCCAAGCAGGATTAAAAGCACGTTGAATTTTTACACCCTATCCTTTTGTCAGAGCTCTTTCTTTCTGCTTCGGTGACACCACTCCATTTTCCCTGCTTTCCTCTCCATCAATTACTCACCGTCGTGAGCAAAAAGATGGGAAACAATTCCAGAAAAGTACCACAAAGCAACAACTGCTCAGCACTATTTGATGAGGAAGCCTAATGCTCTCCCAGCACTGTGCTTGGGTTGCAGCATGTGCTGTACAACCTGCAGCATAAATAAAACATCGTTCTCGGGAAGCTTTTTGTCTTCTCCTCTTGCAAAGCACCTGGGCTGCACACTGAGATGAAATACCAAACTAATATGGAAAACTAATCCACATCGCCCAGCTCCCCTCACAAAGCCAACGAAACAAAGATGTTCTGCTCAGCAGCACAGGATTTCAAATGCCATGGAAAGTATGGTAGAGCTTCAGGTGGTATCATCTTTGCTCTGTCGTTTTCCAGTCTCCATCTGTGATGCATTTTCCTCTACAGTGAAGAGTTATCTTCTTGGAAATAACGATTTAGGCACACACCTGGCCCTGTACACAAACGGAGAGGAGTTAATCAGTACTGGCTGTCCAACGCCCTCCGTGGCAGCAACCCAGCCTGCTATCACTGCAATGAGATAAGTTTATTACATTTTGAAGGTCAACGAAACTTCACCTCTGTTGCTGCCAAAAAAGGGAGCGAGCAGGCATAACCACCTGAATGGAAGCTTCCCTGGGGAGCTTCTTGCCCCGCTGACCTGCAGATCTGACAGCTAATGCAGTATTTGAGAGGATTATTAATAGCCACAGGAGAATCCAAGCAAAGTAGCAGGCTTAAAGGTATCCCAAATGCAAGGCACTGCAAGTCGAGCTATGCAAGCAAAGCACTGCAGAGGTCTCAGGAGATCTGACTTCTGATGCATGTCCTTAGGCAAGTTATCTGACCTACTTGTGCCCTGTTTCCTCACCTTCCTACATCTCAGCAGCTCTCTCAAGTAAAACCGCTGATGCTTCAGATGCACTCACATAGCAAGGCAACGAATGGCATAAGTGTAACTGATTTAATTTTATTTAAACCAACAGACTAGAGGATTGCTAATAAAGCTGTCACTATTTACCATGACAAAAACTGAAGAAACCATCATCATTTCATTCCTCTCACTTCGTTCCGTTCACTTCAGCCTCCCTGGCCACGCTGTCCTAGGATGGGAAGCCCCTGTTCCTACACCGACAAGCACAGCATCTACACCTGAGCTTGCTGAGACTGCATTTGTGCACTAAGGACACACTGTGTGAATTACCTCCGCTTATCACAAGCCAATCCACTGAGTCAATGGCAACTTAATTTGGAGATGCAATGCTCTGATGCTCACCAGCCATGAAATGCTCTGCTGGCAACCAGGGCCCCATCATGCAGCAGGAGAGACAGGGCAGTGCCCTTCCAGAGCTGCATTCCTCCAGCATTAAGCTTCCTCTTGAATGCTGCTCTGTTGTCTTTTGTTCCTCCGTGCCAAAAAACCCCTACAAGCAATCCAGACACAAAGCCTCTTCTCCCAAAGCCTGGATCCCAGCGGCAGGCATCCAGCATTTGACACAGCAGCCTATGCAAAACATCGCTTCCTAATTCATTTCTCCTTGTCAGAAACTTCACACCACAATCTGAGTTGTCGTCTTCTTTTCCATTCTGGGCATCGTGCTCAAACTGCTACGCAGAGTACAGCAAGTTTCCAGAACTGATGCCACAGTATTGCTTTCTATGCTTTTTTCATGCCAATCACACTGGGAAAAGGAGCAATCCGAAGGGTTCTGCTGAATCCTTTGGATCATGAGAAGAAAGCTTACTGCTGGGAGGGACTTGGTGGTTGGACTCAATGATCTCCAAGGCCATTTCCAGCTTTTCTATCATTCTATAAAGCCTGACTGACAGAGGGTCACTTTTAATCTCTAAAGTCTTCTCATCCCCCAGCAATAGTGGTTCCCAGTCCTGCCTCTCCTTGTGAGCACATGTCCAGGCACACAGCCCCCTCCCAGAACACTCTACTGTGTAGTTCTCCATCTCTCTGCAAACTCATTTGCCATCTTTGTAATTTCCTTTCTTCTCCAGTCCAGACTGCAGTGTCCAAAGGCGGGCAGCCTCCATCTGTAAAACACCACGCACGTCTACAATACAGCGCCGTGTAAATACAATGAATAACCTGAACAAAGAAGAAAACAGAGCATTTTCAATTAAACTACTGATGTCCAAGAATGCAGACATGGCACTACAGGAAAGGAAAAGGTGCCTGCAAGTTTTAATCAAGCCAGAACCGAACAGAGAAGCATATGCATTCTTATGCAAATCCGCAGCAGACGCATTGCACATCTGCTGAAATGGGAGTCGTTTTCCCACAGTTTGCAGAATTAATGTGTTGAACTAAGTGGCTGCCTGTGCTGGCAGTGTAAGAGCTAAGTTTTAATGGGGCATTCCCAGCTGTAGGGAAAAAAAAAAAAATCCTTTAGATAATACAGAATCTAAATCCAGGACGTGGTTTTACATTTACTTAAGTGCAAAGACCTCCCTCCACCTCCAAGAGCTCATTATTGCACTACTTCAACTTTATAATTAAAAATAATCCAGATTCTTGGAGAAGAGCCTTTCTACAGTTTTGTGACCTTTTGAAATCCCATTAAAGAGAATTAACAAACGTTATTCTCTCCTGATCATTTCTGTAATGGCTTTCTGAGATGAAGGGGGGGTCAAAACACACAAAGGACTGTTAGAAGTTTACTAACCAAAACGCAGTCATTTTTCCCTTCCCTTGGTTATTTTCCTTGCAGACACAGATCTTACTTCCATGATTACTGTGAGTCTTTACAGAGGACTTTGAAAGAATTCAGATGAGGGTTTGACTCGGTGACCTTGGGGCTATGAAAGCATAAATGCCAGAAAAATGCTGAAATCTCAGCTTTTTTTTTTTTTTTTTCCCTCCTTCTTTTTAAATCTATAAATATCAGTTGAAAGGAACCCATGATCTCATAATAAGCCAATGGGTCATAGTTATGCTCCCGTTATCTTTCCCCTTTTTTTCCTATTGTTTAAAAATAGGAAACAGCACCACATTAAAATGTTCAGCCAGAGACAAATCGTGCGGCCGAAATCCAGGAGTCAGGAAGCTGGTGTTTTAAAATAATGTCATCCTCGTTTTCCCCAGCACACACCAGTATTGTTGATACTTCCAAATACTTCAGTGACTTTTAATAAGCGAGTAACCTAGGCAACATTTGGCACAATACAGGCAGCTGAAAGGGCCCAGCTAAAAACTCCTACCGAAATAGAAGAGCAAAAAAAAAAGAAAACAACGACACCAATCATGTATGCACAAATTAAAGTCAGTTTTCCTTAAAAAAGGGAGTGGGCAAACAGTTTGTTGCAAGCTAACACTGCAGCAAAGCTGGGAGTAAAGCAAAGGAGAAAGCAGGCTACAAGCAGCCCTCAGCTGCTCTTCAAGTCATAGGTCAAATGCAGGACACATTACAAAGGAGGTAGCAGAGGAGCTGACACATGGCAGTACTTGCAGACCATGTGCAGGAGTGCTTCAGTCACATCCTTGGGCATCCCCCTTCTAGGGACGTGGTTAGTGGGCACGGTGGTGACAGCTGGATGGTTGGATTTGATGATCTTAGAGGTTTTCCTCAAACCTTAATGGCTCTGTGATGCTGGCTGGCAAGGGCAGGCAGTGCCTCTGCCCAAAGCATGCTTATCAGCTTTAACCTGCAGCAAGCACAGTTACTTAAACCCTTGCTTTTTTTTATTACATTCTGTCTTTTAGAGCGGACAACCAACTGGAAATGATTGTCATTTATCACCTTAACAAGATGTAAAAAAGCTTCCACGTTATTCAATGTCTGTAACAACACACCACAGTGGTACACAAAGGCCACCGTAAGGTCAGATACCACGACAGTCCAAATGCACAGGAAACAGCACTTCCATCCCCAAAGCCTTACCTTCCCACTTCTGCACAACTTGCTGGGCGAATTAAAAATAAGCCTATTGATCAGGAGGAAAAGCAGTGCTCAGAAGCACCGACCTCCTCCGCTTCCCAACAAGGCTGCCTACACAGACACTCCACAAGCTATAAACCGACTGTCAGCTTTCCTTGGCAGCAGCTTCTCATTCACACCTTCAGCTTATCCCACTTAATAAGTCCTCTGTAACGGCAAAGAATCACACACACAAATGCAGCTTTATGCAGAACGCAGCCCAGCTATGCCACCTGAGCTCACCCCAAGGAGAAGAGCCCAGGAGAGTTTAACAGCTCGACCATCAGATTGTCCTACACGCGTTACGAACTTCTGTTTCGTTGCCCACATCAAACACATCCTCCCTACTTCCTCCTCATCAGGCAGACTTCTGAACAGAGCTCCTGGAGATGCATACAAAGGTCTGGAAGCTGGAAGCAGAGAGAAGACGTTGTGCATTTCAGGCAGCCTTGAGCATCTTCAGCAGCTCCGGCAACACCGTCAAGAAAATGCCGCCACCTGGTGGGGTCTGCTTGGGTCGTGGGACAGGGTGCTGGGTTTGGGGGAGGACATCACCTCCAGAAGGCTCACCAGCCTCCACAGCTCGGCATGAGCAGGGCTGGAAGGACAGGGGCTGCTGACAGTGAGATGATGATGGTTGTCACCAGCGCTCACCCAAAGAGGAATGCTTGGGAAAGAAATGACCTCAGCATTTTTAAGTATCACTGTAAGCAGTAGAAATTAACATATATACACATATATATATAAAAATACCAAGTTACCGACAAAGTCACAGTGAGGCAGGCTGTAAAGAAACAGAAAACTCTTGAGAACAGAGTCAGAGCCATTTACAAAATGGAGCAAGGTAGATGACAGATTGCTGGAACAGGTAACTTGTGGAAATGGGGTTTTTGGACTGAATTTCACACGATTAGAGATGCTTCTGGTCAGTGCTCGAGTCTCGGCTGTTTTTTTAATCTCCACATGACATTACGTGGATTACTGGAGCTTCAGCCCTGAGCACAAGCCTAGTATTTTCCGAGGGCCAATGCTTAAAAGCTCCAAACTCGAGTTTCAGGCAGCTGAGAGACGTTTCTGTCTGGTTATACCAGGTCTAGAGCTTTCATTTGGAGTTAAGCTCTGCCCGGAGGTCAATATCCAGACTTTGAGCATCAATGTGAAGAGCAGATCCTGCTGCTAGGAAGGGGGGTAAGCAGGGCTGCTGTGGCAACAAGGCACGTCCTCTAATGCTGCCAGTGGCTGGGGACAAGGTGATGAAAACACCCACGTCTGATCTGCACTACGGTTTGTACAGCCACTATCGTCTTTTAGCACCAGTGCTAAAATGGGAAGACATCTCCTAGCCCAGATAAGGCCACAGAGCAGTGCTGCCCGCTCCCAGGAAGAACATTAAAGAAGGAACAGTCTCTTGAACGTGCTATTTTCTACTTATTTCTGCAACCCCTGCTTCAAAATCAATCACTTTGGTGCACGAGTGCCAGCAGCGAGCTTAGAGCCAGAAGCAGGTCTGACAGCCACCATTGGAGAAGTTTACAACCTGTTTAGATGCAGACTGTAAGTTTGACAAAATCTGATTCTGCCCCCATCACATGCAACATTTAACACCAATGCTGCAACGCCAGCTTTATAATTCATTGTTACAAAATCCATGGGCGCTCAGTCAGCCGTACCAAGCAATATAATTGCTCTGTTTTCAGAGTTAGCGCTGAGAAAGCTGTAAATCACTCATTCTTTCGTCTACCCCCAAACCAGTTCTAAAGAACAGAGAAAAAGACGTTCAGACTTTGACTTAAAACACTGGTGAAGACTTTCAAAAGTCACTCTTCCCTTTTACAGAGGAAAAAAGCATAGTATTAACCCAGGCAAGACAATCTCTTCCCTCTCACCCACTCTGCAGGTTCAGTCAGCCCGAAGGAAGCTGTTACTCAGAAGACATTGATAAGTATTTTACAGAAACATTTGTTGAGTGTCAAAACTAGTTCTTGGAAGTATCACCCAGTGACATTCACATGATTTGTGCTTCATAAGTAACTAAACCTCACAGTGAGAGGCAGATGTGCTGTTCCCACTCACTGTTCAAACACCCGGCCAGAGGAAGCTGCCTGTGTTACAAGCTCTGTCCGTCAGGAGGGAAACCGTGTTCTTGTGGTCTGATCACGTTCCTGCTAATTCACCCAACCGGGGCCTCCAGAAAACAGAATGGCAAAGCTACACTTTAACTACGGCAGCAGGAAATGCAAAAATAGCTGGACTGAGATTTAGATATCGCAGTGAGGTCAGACAAGACCTCAGTGTCACTCTGAAATCACATCCCAGACATGGCAAAGTCCTGCTGTACTCACATCATGGTCATGCTGCTGGTGAGCCACAGAGGCCAGTAATGATGGTACTTTACTGCTCAGAGCTCTTCTCTCTGCTTACAGATGAAGTTTTACAGGCTCTGCAACAGGACCAGCTCCCCTCATGCCGGTAATTGCTGCCTCAAACAGAGAGGAGTGGGATGGTACAGTGCTGCAGAATAGACGCACAGAAACAAGAGGTCATTCCTAGATAGATACCAAACTCCTTTCCTCTAAAACGAGCTTTTCCATAGCTTCCCAGGCAATTACCTACAGAACAACTCCATAACGCAGCTGTCCACGTCTCACGTGGAAAAGAAATGCAACGACATCAAAAGCTGTATTTCTTGCTATGCCAGAAAATGGCTCTCATCTTTTCACGTCAGATATTCCTTCTCTCCTCCGGCCATCCATGGTGAAATAATTAGTGTTAGCGTTCTCATTGTTTATCAGACAATGCAGACAATGAGGCTGAGCTTTCTGCTCCTGTTTGCTTTAGCTGTGCTGCTGTGGTTCCTCCAACAACTGCGCGAGGCTTTACTTTTAATCCTATAAATAACACTTGTCACTCACAGGTTTGTAACCCACATTTAGTTGCGCACAAACAGGGCACAATTTCAGTTCGATTCATTGCCTGCAAACTTATCCAGGAAAAAAAGGCGAGGAAGGAGGAAATACACACATCCTAGATAACCTGACTGCAGCTTCAAGGGGTGGAGGGAGGGAAGACACCGCCACATCAGATTCTACATGAGGGAAAGAGATAATGAGTTGTTTTTAAACACAGACTGAAAATAATTAGCTCCGGTCCTCGGGCTACGCGACGTATTTTACATGCTTGAAGTCTACCCTGATTCTTACAGCCTTAGAGTTGGTTGCTCCATCGCACGGCTGCCGTTCGGTTCATCCACACGTTGGTGTCAGCCCACAAACCTGTCACGGCGTGCCCTCACCACCAGCACTGCTCCTCAGCACGGCCGATTCTGAGCACACTGCTGCTTCAGCCAGCCAGGCAGGACGCCGGGCAGCAGGCAGATAGGCCAGAGCCAGGCATCCTGATACGAGAAAGCACACTCTCACTTTACCTTATGGAAAGCGCTGTGTGCAAACAATTAACCCAAAGGCGCTCAGATTCTCCCGAGCCTTCCGACAGCAGCAGAGAGGTGGTTTTATGTTGTTTTGCGTTTTTTTGTTTTTTTGTAAAGAAAAAGGTTACATTTTAGACTGTGAGCATCACCGCGCTCAGCTCCACGAGCCCAAGTGGAAGCCGCAAGTCGGACGCCACTAAAAAAATACCCCAAACTTCCATCAGGAAGGAAAGAGCACAGAGCACCGGCGGGGAGCGGGGGGCGGCGGGCAGCGCTGCTGCGGGAGCGAGGGGAGGGGAACGCGGAACGGCCGAGGAGCACCGAAATCGCGAGCGAGGATCAGCCGGCGTCGGGAAAACTGAGCGAAAAGTTGGGCCCGTCGCGGTACGGGTCTGTCGCGACGGTCCGCACCGCCCCCCGGCGCCCCTTACCGTAGACGCGGACCCAGCCCTGCTGCTGGCACACCGAGTCCAGCAGGACGCGGTCCAGCGCTCCGCCCGCCGCCTCCAGCTCGTCCGAGCCCAGCTCCGGCTCCGCCAGCGCCTCGGCCGCCCAGGCCGCCGGCTCGCCCGCCGCGGGGGCCGCCTCCATGGCGAGGAGCGGGGGACGACCGCCGCCGCCGCCCGCGCTGCTCCCCGGCCGCGCCTCGCCTCAGCGCGGCTCCATCCCGCCCCTCGGCCGCCGCCGCCCGCCCCCTGCGTCAGCGCGACGGGAGGAGGCGGGGGCGGAGGCGGCCGCGCTCCGGCGCCGGGCGGGGAGCGGCGGGAGGACGGGTCGGCGCGAGGGGCGTCGCGCTTCGGGCCTGAGCTGGGCTGCGCGGGGCGGCGTGGGGCCGGGGGAATGGCGGCGGCTCGAGCGCTGCGTGCGGCTCTGGGCTCCTCGCTGCGCTGGGGCTCTGCAGAGTGTTTGGAGGTGGGCACGGAGCTGTGCGGCACCGTGCGATGGGGGGCGGCTGAGGGAATGGCAGCGCGGAGGAGCTCAGGGGAGACCTCGCTGCTCTACAGCTCCTACAGGGAGGCTGTGCTGAGGTGGGTCGGCTCTGCTCCTGGTAGCGGCGATAGGATGGGAGGTGGTGGCACCACGTTGTGCCTCCAAAAGAGCAGTGATACGGTGGCGCAGGCTGCCTACCGAGGTGCTGGGTCACTGTCCCACGTTGTGAAAGCCAAGGGTGGATGTGGCTGTGGCTGAGAGATGGTCAGAGCGGTCGCTGGCATCGTTGATGGTTGGACTTTCCAACCTTAATGATTCTGCTGTGTTTCAGATCATAGCACCAAAACATGAGTTTTCAGGGAGGACAGGCAGGGATTCGGCTTGCACTGGGCTCCTTCCCCTGCCCTGCGCCCAGCACTGATCGATACAAACCAGGCAAGTTTGTCCAAGCGCACAGATGCTGTGATTATCTCCATGGTGCGGAGATGATGTAGCAGTGCAACCATCTCCCCAAAACAACATGCTAAGACCGAAAGCTGAGCACAGGCTGCTTCTAACGGCTCCTCTCTGTCCACAACTTCTGCCTTCGTATAAAGATACAGATATTTTTGCCTTTATTCTGACACTTAAACAAGCACTGTCCTTGGCACAGTGGTTACCCAGCCATAAAGCTGCTCCAAGCCAGACCCAGCTCTCCCACTTCCAGCCGTGCTGCTTGCTGTTGTGTTTCATTGTGAGCTACAATAAATAAGGGCGTCCACACAGTGAGTTACTGCACCTTGGCTGAGAGCCGTGACCTCCCTCTGATGGGGCTGTAACTCTCTGCGGTGTGGCAGGATCGCCCACTCGAACCCAAAAGTTTGCCTTCTGTGCTGAGTGTCACATCTGCAGGACTCGCACAGTGGCAATGAGCCGACTGGGTTTGAGTACCTCCTACTGGTATAGTGGGATGCACAATGGAAGACATATAAACTATCTCAGTGGAGAGGTCCTGCCAGCCCTATGATCAACTGATGAAACCTTATTTCCTGGGGGTTTACGTCACATGCTTGACTGAGAGCTTGGCCTGAATCTTGCCCTACAACTAGATTGTTCTCTATCCAATTGGGCTCTGTTTTCTGGACCGAGATGACCTGCAGGTTTTTTGTTGTAGGATGGGAAGATGCACCTTGCTGCCATTTCCAAACTGATTTTGACAATAAAGAAACTTTCCTCAAAATGTTGTTTGTTTCGTGATCAGCAGAACCAGTGCAGCCTGGTTTTCCACCAGTTCACAACCCAAGGCAGAATCCTTGGGATCTGGCAAAGGGTGGGCGCCTGTGGCGCAGAGCCTTGTTGGATCTCTCTGCTTTGCCTGGCCTCTGGTGTTCATTATTCCTACAGGAATTTAATTAGCTCTTGGACTCTTATCACTCTGTTTGAAACAGATCAGCAGGCTCAACGCTTACTGCAGTCGTAGGAGATGAAACACGGGACAATGGGAGAGGGGACATCCTGTGAGTTTGGTGCTGTCAACCTCAATTTTCTGGGAAATAAGGGTTAAAACATATCCTGCTATCCAAGAAGAGTTAAACCAGGCAGGAGCCTGTTGAGGATTCATCCTTTTCTCCCAGTGACAGGCAAAGGATAATTCTCCCACGTGCCTTGCAGCATGGCATAGCCCCTCACCTCCTGAGCTGTCGCATGCGGAGAGCCAGGACACCCAATCACACTTCCTGGCTGCTTCCTGCCCCACACCATTCCCTGCATCGTGCTTCCCAAAGGCCTGGGAGCTGAGGGTGTGCAGGGCAATTCTTTTTGCAGAGGACATCGGCACGGATTGCCATAATGACACCACAAAGCAGTACGGCAGCCAATTTCTCTGTCCTATGTTCTCTTTACCACTGCTCTTTCCCACTGCTGCTGATAATATACTCCCCAAGTTTATCTTTCAGTGGCCATAATCCAATTAACTTGTTGAGGATTTTTCTCTACCGCTCTCTGCAGCCCCCTCCTTTCCTTAAGCCTGTCCTGAGCCTGCATGGGCAGCTGCAGGGAAGTGGGGACGGAGCTGCTTGTGTTGCGAGGGAAGGATGTGGCTGTTGAGCTTCTGCCAAGAGAAAAATTGCAGAGTTTTTAAGAGTTGCCACACGGAGCTGGGATGACAATTTACACAGGATCAGCATGGGTCAGCAGCAACTGGTTCCCATCAAGTGGGGTCGGCCCACTCCCAGTGCAACCCAAAAGTGGACTCTATGAAATGTTGTGCTCCGTTGGGAAACAAAATCCATTCTTCTGCCTTCATTTGTGGGTTTTGGGGCAACATAAGCAATAATAAATAGCAGAGATGACTAAAATAGGAAGGGTGACAGTAGCAAAAATAGACATATTTTGTAAATAAGGATGTCCTGGAAACAAAGATGCCAGAGTTCCATGCGCACTGGTGCAGCTGTTCTGGCTTGGGGTCCTCTCAGTCAGTGATGCAGAAGGCATCTGTGAAGGGAGCATGACAGTAACCCAAGCACATGTGTAGGATTCCCTGTGTGAGAAGCAGAGCCAACAAGCTGCGCATAGCCCTCATGTTAACACACAGGCCCTGGTTAAACTGGGACTGGAACTTTGCTCAAACTTATCCCAAAGTTCTCCGCCAAGCAGCACGGAGAGGAACGGCCGCATCCAAAGCGGACAGAAGGAAGCGCTTTCTCACGCAGCACGTAATTATATTCTGCAACTTATTGCCACAGGATGTCATGGAGGCCAAAAGCATAAATGAATTCAAAGAAAAAAAAAAGAAAGGATTAGATGGATCCGTGCAGCCTCTGGCTCAGGAAGTCCCCCCGCCACCGAGTGCCGGAAGCCAGGAGGAAAGCTTGCTTTGTGTGCTCCCTTTCCGAAATCCCTTCCTAAGCATCTGCAGCTGGAGCGGCCAGGGTTGCTACCCACATCCCACTGGACATTCCTTATGGATGGAACCTCAGCCCTGTTTGGTTCCCTTGGACCTGCTGTACCAGGGCTGGGTGCCAGAAACTTCACAGCAAAGCCCATTTGGATGGGGATGGTAGAAAATGCGCACGCTGATTGAAAAAGAGCAAAAACAGCGTGGGGGAAAGTTAAATATTAAAGAACGTCCCTCCTTCATCTCGTGCCAGCTGCCCCCAGGGTACGTGTGCGGATGTTGGGTTCCTACCTCGCTTTCAGCTTTATGCTGCTTCAGCAAAATTCTAATTTTTCTCTAATGGAGGAGAGGAATATCTGGTCCTGCTGCAGCGGGACAGTGTCCACTGAAACACCAAGTGGCCTCAAAAATGGGCTTCTGAGAGCCTTTCCTGCCAACAGCTGCCCATGGGAGGGAAAATGGAGCTGGAAAAGCATGCTGCAGCCACTTGGGCATTGTCCCTCTGATTCTGGGAGCTCTGTGCCATTGGTCAGGCGCTCTGAAGCGGATCTGAGAAACCCTGCAGCTGGTGTGAAAAGGCAGGGGGCTGGCATTGAAGAATATTGTCTGTAAGTGGACTTTTTGGTGATGGAGCTGTTCCCATAATATCACTATTAGGTTGATTACCCCCGGGCCGCCGGGAGCTGATGGCGGTGGATGTGGGTCAGGGTTAATCTTTGGGCTGCGAGGAACGAAGGATTTATCCCTATTTTTCTTGTTGGATGACTTGGAGAGTATTTTGAGAAGCGAATAACCACTGGATTTGCTTCCCTCTGTAGGAGCGCGGGCTTCTCCCTCCTGGCTCCTATCTCACCGCTTCATCCATGCCTCTCTGCTGTGCTTCCGCTCCGTGTTGCCTAAAGCAGCAGATCCCTACCCACGCTACTGGGAGCACAGACGTGTGCCAGTGCCCGGCCCGGCGCTGTGGCTCCCTGGGGAGGCGGCTGACTGCGAACAAAGGCTGTGCGGAGACGCGCGTGGGCCGCTCCCGCAGTCCCCATCCTACCCTTAATTACGAGCTAAGCGGTGGCTAATAAAGATGAGGCAAGGCAAATAAATCGAGCCTCCGTTCTAATTAAGCGGCGTGCAACGAGTCAGACCCATCTGTGCGATAGATCAGCACGAGCCGAGAGGGCACCGCGAGGGATCGCGTTGGATGGAGGCTGCCTCGCTCCGAGCGGGGAGCGCAGCGCCGCGCATCCCCCCGGCCAGCACCCACACGGCACGGCGCTGCCGGGCGCTGACACCTCCCTCGTGGCCGGTGCCAATCGCTGCCCAGCGCGGCCCGGCTCCTCCCCGGGCGGGCGGAACGCGGGGTCCGGAAGGCAGCGGGAGCGGCATGGCGGCGGCGCGGCGGCGGTGCGGAGCGGAACGGGAGCGCGTCCCCATCGCGTTCCCTGCCCTTTCCCATCCATTTCAGAGTCTCTTTGCCTCCGTACCGTCCCCATTCCCCGTAGACTCTCGTCATCGTCTATCCCCCTAGTCCCCATTTCCCCCCTTCCATTCCCAGTCCTTTCCTCTATAACCCCCTATACTCCCTCTCCATTCCCTGTCCCTCCCATTCCTCATCTTTCCCCTTCCACCTCCGCCCATTCTAAATCTCATTACCCCCATCTCAACTGTTCTCCGTTTCCCCTCCAACCCCACTGTTTCCCATCCTTTATCCACCCCACTCCATTCCCCATCCCATTCCTCCACCCTTTCCCCCATCCCTCTCTCTGTATCCCCATCACCCCCAGTCCCCACCCCTTTCTGCCCTCCCTAGCAGCAGTGAGGAGTTGGCACTCCCCTTCACAGTTCCCCTTCACTTACCTTCCAGACTCTTCACCCTGAGGCTGCCTGCCCACCGTGGTGCCCGGGGGTACCGAGCAGCACTCTGCACACAGCTGGCACAGCCCCTGCTCGTGCAAGACCTCCCGGCCCCTCGGCTGCTGCCATGCCAGGTGCGTGGGGACCATTGGGCATCAAAGGGAAGATTGGCTCCGGGTCGCTGGGCTGTGATACGCACATGTTGTGTGGTCTCCACCAGCCAGTGGTCTCCACCAGGGCAGTGTCTCTTTTAAATCTCTGCTCTTGGCTGAATGCAGGAGTTAATGTTTGTCCCCTTCTCTCGCAGGTCCGTGTGCGTGTCCATTACTGCGGGTTAAATTTTGCTGATATCTTGGCCTGCCGGGGGTTATACCAGGAGAAACACACTCCTCCGTTCACCCCTGGTGAGTAAGTGACCAGATGTTATAGGTGACCGAGTGTCACATCCTATGGGAATGAGGAGGTCGAGGACGCTGCTGACTCGAAGCAACTTCTGGGTTCAGTAGGATCACATACTGGCATCCTCTGAAAAATACCCAATGCGAAATACTTTGCACTAGCATAGGGAGAGTAACAGCAGATACCACCTCTGCTGGAAGCTGAGAAAACCGAGACATGGAGCGGTTTGGGGTAGGCAGGGTCCTGTCTGGAGCCCAGAGCTCTTGCAGCTCAGCGACTGCCACAAGCACAGGTGGCAGCTGTGCCACTATAGCATCTGCACAGGGTCAGTCACTGTGCTGGCGGCACCTCCTGTCCCCCTGCAGCATCTGTTTTCTGCAAAAATGCATTGGGATTCCGAATTACAAGGAATTCTTAACTAGAGGTGTTTGCTGTCTCTTGTGCTGATGCTGCCATCTTCTGCCCAGTTGGTGCTTTGCTGCTGAGAACTTCAAATCGTAGAATCTCTGAGGTTGGAAAAGTCCTCTGAAATCATCACGTGCTGCTTCTGCATGGCCTGGCCCTGGGGCTGCTCCACGGGTGGGTGCTCAGCAGCCCCTGGAGCAGAGCCCAGGGGTAATTTCCTCACACTGTGTTGTTACAGCTGATGCCTGGAGGGCTTGGGGGCACAGCAGTGCCTGTTGCTGGGAGGTTTTCTCCCAAATTCCACGTGCTGGAAGCAAGAGCTCATGACCTGAGTCTGTTAACTGAGGTTGCTGCTAATTGTGGGTGTGAAGGTGGGTTGTGTCAATGTATGCTGCATATGCATATACTTATCCTGCAGGAATGGAGTTTTCAGGGACTGTAATGGAGACGGGAGAAAACGTCAGTGCTGTGAAGGAGGTGAGAACAACATGGGGATATAGGGAAACTCAGCAGGAGAAGGGAGTAAATGCATAAGTTAACGCAGTCGCTGTTGGTAGACACAGCTTGAGCTGTTCACAGTTCCCTCTGAAAACATAGGAAAATGAAATGCACAATTAAGAGGGGGCTGCACCATTTGGTAATGCATACAAACAGGCAGCCCAGAGAGATGATGGGGTCACAATCCTTGGAGGGACATGGTCAGCGGGCATGGGTTGATGGTTGGACTAGATGATCTTTAATGGTGTCACGGAGTTAAACCATGACAAATGGTGTTTTTCAACCTTAGGGATTCTGTGATTTCTCTCCCAGTGTCCACACAGTGACTTTTTTTGCAGGGTCACAGGGTGATCGGTGTGTCTGGCATCAGCGCTATGGCAGAGGAATGCATTGTCGATGAGAAGGTGAGGACACCAAGCATTTGGGTTTCCCTCTGAGATCAGCACTTCAGCCCTGCCATAGCTGCAGTGGGATACAGCATATTTGGGGCATCTTTTCTAAACAGCATGCAGTTACAAGGTGCAAAACCTCTTTAAAACAAGCCTTTTTTACATGGTGAGCCCCAGTGATGCTGTCAGCCCATTGAATCCCACGTACAGGCACTCTGGCAGATCCCTGAGAACGTGTCCAGTGAGGATGCAGCAGTGCTGCCTGTTGCCTATGGCACAGCCTGGCTGGCTCTGCACCACCGAGCACATCTGCAGCCACGGTGAGCAGCTTCAGTTCAGCACAGCCCCCAGGCTGACTGGACTCAGCATGCCCTGACGGCAGGACAATCCCCATGCTGCTGAAATATTGCCCTATTAAGGAATTATGGGTGTGTTTCCATTGTGCTTTCTCATTCTTTCTCTTCCTGCCAGGGAAACAGTGCTAGTGACAGCAGGAGCTGGAGCCACTGGCCTTGCCATCATTGATCTGGCTGTCAGCGTGTTCCAGGCAAAGGTACTGAGGTGTTGTCCTTTTCACCTGTCCTCATGTGCTCCAACCTTGGCAAGCAGGTGGCCTGGAGTCACAGTGATACAGTGGCAGAGAACCAGCACCTGGCATTTGCTGGGTCAGACACCAGCACCACAACCCTGATGCCATATTTCCCTCCTTTACTCTACCTTCATTGTAAATCCTCATTGCCCTCATGGGCAGCACAAAGACCCTTTGCATCTGCCCCATGGGTCATCATTTCAGAAGGGGGTTAGAATTTTGGAACTCCTGTTTCCAGCCCCATGAAAATTGTCACCTCAGTGTGCTTCTTTTGATGCTCACGAGAAAATATTTGAATATACGTAAGGAGAAAGAGCAGGGTTTCCAACTCCAAATGTTCATTTTCCCTAATTAAAATAATCACACCTAGAGACTGAGTGGCTGCAGCACCAGCTTCCCCTTTGTTCTCAGGTGATAGGAGCAGCTGGCAGTGACCCCAAGTGCCAGCTGATCCTGGCAAATGGGGCAAGCCACGCAGTGAACTACAGCCAGACCAGTCTCAGGGAGCAGGTGACAGCACTCACAGGTGGCAGAGGGGTCAACGTGGCCATCGAAGCTGTTGGTGGGGACATCTTCAAGGCTGCCCTGCAGAGGTGAGTGAAAATGAGAGGTGATGCTATTTGCATGCCTTGAGCAAGGTGGAGCTAACCCACCAGGCTCTGCCTGTCCCACCTGGTGGTGGAGGCAGAGATCATAGACTAGAAGAGACACTGTAGAACCATGAAGGTTGGAAAAGACCCGTAAGATCATCCAGTCAAACCCCAACCCATCCCCACCATGCCCACTGACCATGTCCCTTAGTGCCACACCTCCACAATTCTTGAACACCTCCAGGGATCTCCCTGGGAAGCCTGTGTCAAAATCTCACCACTCTGAGAAGAAACGTTTCCTAATATCCAAGCTGGAGGCTGTATAAGATGCATTTGCTCAACCCCACATGGCTTCTTATGGCCAGGATAGCATATGTTGCCTTGGGATGAGGTTTCAAATACCTGTCACTTGTCCTCTTGCAGTTTGGCTTGGGAGGGCAGGATTGTGGTGATGGGTTTTGCTGGAGGGAAAATCCCCTCAATTCCTGCCAACCTGCTGCTCCTGAAGAACGTGTCAGCCATGGGAGTGTACTGGGGTCGGTACCAGCAGGAGGACTTCCCTCTATTCTCCTCTGCCATGTCCTCCCTTCTTCAGTATTGCCAGGAGGGAAAGATCCATCCACACATCGGAACGGTCTTCAAGCTGGAAGAGGTACACATGGCTCAGAACTGTTAGCCAAGGCCTTTTTATGGGGGCAGAAATAGGTTAGACCCCTGGCACAGAAAACGCAGGAGTCCTAAAATCCAAAAATATTCAGTCAAGAAATCCCATTTTCCCTCACCCTTTTTAATCTTCTTCCATTGGGTTTCAGCCAGGGAGCTGTTAACTTCTGGTTTGCTACTGCAAGGCCAGAACTGCAACGTGTTCAATGGGGAAATCATAAAAACACACGCTGCTACACCAAAGAGTTTGTGGTCGTAAAGAATAATGTGCTGGGATAATATTTTAGAAGTGGATTAGTTGGATTGTGATGTGCCTTCATTTGCATTTTCCCCCGAGCACCTCTGAAGGTGCTCAAAACACTTTTTTCCCCCTGTTATGATGGTCTTTGAAGCCTTAAATAACAGTTCCTTAGAAATGCCTACGTAGCCCCCATCCAGCAAACTCAGGGATGCAAGGTGGAGGAATACCCAAGGAGCTTGCTGGCTTCTGAGTTGTTTCAATCCCAGCATTGGATCCCAGGGGCAGAAAACCCAGGCTCAGATGCAAAACATGAGCTCTTTTTGTTCACCAAAGAAAACATTGCAGCCTATTGTACAGCCCATATAAATACAACCAGACCCTTGGTTTAGCTTAACTTCTTATTGAGTGAATAACACTGCAAACATCACAATACAGCGACTACTTCCACGTGTTCTGCACCTCCTGCCCTGATGACCATCCTCATAAGCACTCAGGGCTTTGTGCTTGCAGGTGAATGAAGCCTTCAACCACGTGCTTCAGCGCAAGTCCACTGGAAAGGTCATCATCTCCATGAAGTAAAAGGGCTGTGAGGGATTTCTTGCATACAGTAAACTGGAGGACCCTCAGCCAACCCTGTGCATGTCCTGCATCATCATATGGCTATAGGAGCAGTAATTTTCCATAAGGCTGTCTGGATTTCCAAAATCATGAATAAAGTTACATGACACTCTTCATCTGACCCAGCAGCATTTCTGGGGGCAAAGAGTCACAGGGCTGGTGTGGATGTAAGGCTGGATTCTGTCCAGCAGTAGGCTGAGAGCCACTTTTCCCCTACTGGGAACAGCTGAACTTCTTACATCGGCTGCGGGAAGAGAGGAAACCAGCTTTTTTCCCCCAATTTTTAGTACAGTTTGAGCTGGACAAAGAACAAGATAACTAACTTGAGTCCTGTTGATGCTCATTTGGGAGCTACTGGGGTAGGCAGTGGAACAGTGCCCTGCCTGTTGACGAAACCTTGATGGAACACTTGGATTTGAAAGGAAGAGCAGTGAGGAAGACCTGGGGGTGAAGCACAGAGCAGTGAGTGCTCCCTCTGCCTGCCCTGCCAGGTGCCTGTGTCTGCTCCTGACCCCACATCAGCTGGCTCAGTCCCAGGAGAGTGATCACAGTCCCAAATACCTCCATACACATTATGGCAAACAAAAGCAACCCGAAACTCTAACAACAAGCAGGCTGCGCTCTTTGAGGCTTAACAAGAGGGACTTGAGCTTTAATGGACTGCAGACACACAATAGTTGAGCCATTTGATCTGACGATACTTAAATTTGTCTGTACTGTGTCCTGCTGTTCCAGCTCCCAGTGTTGTGCAGGCTCTGGCTCCACAAGCTACTACAGCATCACCTCATTATGAAGCACTGCAATAGCCCTCCTGCTTTCCTAGCATGCCTCTACTGCAGCAACTCCAGCCCAGCCATACTCCCCTGCTTGCTGCTGAGCCTCACACCCTGGAGGAAATTATTTAACTCCCATCCATTCTCTAGAAGCCTTGCAAATTCATCATGGTACACACAGGTTCTCCTTTCAGAAGTGTTTTTTTTTAAGCTTCTTCCACTGGTAATAGCAGGAAACTACCTGCTGCAGTGAAGGATTCATCCAAATAAGCTGAAAGCCATAGCTGGGCTGTAGATAATGCCTAGCTCACTTCAGTGCTTGGGCTATCACCATGCTTTAGGTAAATGAGCTGCCCAAAGGAAAAGCTCTAGCAGAGGCTATGAAACTGTGACTTCAGCCTACACTGAGCCATCTCCTGGGAGTTATTGATAACATTTACAATTAGTGGTACCTGACAACAGAAGAGCAGGACCCTTGCCCTGTTGCACCTACTAAGCTTCCCACAGCATTTAAGGTCAGTGCACTCATTAGCCTTCAGCACTCATTAGTTTTTAATCACCACCCTTCCATCAATTTGCTTAACTGAAATAATAACTCTGGTTTCTTCAGGTCACACCACAGGGGATCCAGAACTTAATTATGCAGAAGATGTAAATAAACTGACTTTAAGAATGCTTAATAATGTTAAAATTGTTCCGTTACAAGGGGCTCTGAAAAAATCCTCTCGCAATTATTTGAGCCTTGCTTACCTCTACCACACCTTGATATTCATCTGTTGAAGGAGAAGGACCTTCAGGGACACCATACCTTACCTCTTCAGTAATTAAGAAAACTAGAAAAACCTTTAACTTGTTGTTCCCAAACAACAGTTTTAGGCAATGGAATAATAAGCTTGTTCAGCTCACAGCTTTATAGTACTTTTCAGGCTTTAATAGCTACTTCTCAGCCTAATACACAACCCCTACAGCTATTTTTCTCAAGTACTGCCACCAACAGCCAGCATTGGAGTAAAACTCACCTCTTCTATTCAATACCTAAAGCCTTCAGTCCCCTCTGAGTGCCTTAATAAGTCTTAATGGCCATGGTGAGGCTCACCTGAGTGTCCCCACCCATGGACTGGGATCCTATATGCGCTCAGCTCAGGGAATTGCTTGTTTTTTTGAATTGTGCTGTAGGTGCACTGTTTTTTAGTTTACTTGACTTTGTTTTTGAGTTGTGGACTGACTTCACTGCTGGATTTCAGGCTTTATCTCTATAGGTGTGCTTAGGATAGCATCTTTCTTAGGAGGTATTGGTGCAGACTGTTAGAGAGGTGTTAGAGCCTCCATTCCTGGAAAATGTAGAGGTGTGGTGCTGAGGGCTGTGATAACTGGGTATGGTGGGGGTAGGTTGGATTTGATGATTTTCAAGGTCTTTTTCAACCTGAATGGTTCTATGATATAAGGGAAGTTTCAAGACCCTCGGATGTCTTGTTCCCATACTGGGATGGAATCTACCAGGCTCGTTTGCTCAATCCAGCATCATTCTGATGCTCCTTTAGCTCACATTTTGAATTTTACTGCTGATATTCTGGTATTAACACTATGTCTCCTTGGTCTTGAAGATCATCCACCATCCTGGTGGTTCCTATGTGACACCCATGGAGCACTGAGGAAGGCTTTCCCTCCTGCTCCTGGCACCCCAACCTGAACTGCACCTCCTAGGTGCTGTGAGAATGTACTGCATTACACCCAAACTCTATCTAGCTGCCTTGAGATGAGCTCACAGGTACCAATGAGCTGCCTACGAGCAATGGTGAGTACCTGCTGCCTCTTGCTGAGTGCTTCCTATTGCCTACCCCTGAGTGAGGGGGTAGTAAGGCAATAGAGGAAAGGAACATGCAGTATGCCAGGGTATGTTGCATCCCTGTTTGGTAATAAAGCAATAGGGAAACAACTGCAACTACCTGCAGGGTGCTGCCTTCTCTGAGGCTGTGAAGGATTTATCCAGCTCTTCAAAGCGGCTGCAGTTTAGCTACTCACAATCTGCAAAAATTGGAGTGGAGCAACAGTAAAGCACAGCTTTCAAAACCTCATTTTCCTTTTTTCCTTTCAAGCTGACAATAAGATTTTAAGAAAAACTTTGAATAATGGATACACTTTTGAATAATGGATGCTCTGTAGCCCAAGTCCCTTGCCTTTTCTTTCTGTGCCTGAGTGAGAAGGCTTCTAATTGCCAAGCACGTGGAGAGGAGGTGCGGAGCGCTTTGTCTCTCGCACTGCTGATTAACCAATGTGTACGTGCACATTAAAAATTCAGAGGTGGGTAAGCACATCCCAGCCCTGGGCTGTGTGCTGTGCACCGTGGCTTTTATCAGCAAAAGATCTGGCACAAGATGTTTTGCATTTGTTCTTGTTTTCTTCTTGTGGCTGAGCATCATCTTCTTTTTGGGGGGGTCAGATTTGGCTGTTTCCATGGAAGTGCTGTTCCTATATGCTGACTGGGGAGGGAGCTTTTAAATAGGGCTACCCAAACCAGCGCCTGTCCTGAGGGTTATGGCCTTGTGGAGGCTGTCTTTTGGGGTCACTGTATGTTTTTTTTTGTGCTGGATTCTCATCTGCTCCATACCAGTGTGCTGTTCAGTGCTTTGAAACTAATACAATGTGTGCTGCTGCCCCTCTGGCTTCTCAGTCTGCCCAGAAATGCTCCAGTCTGGAATATTTCTTCTCCAAACAAGCAGTGATGCAGTGGCCCAGGCTGCCCATAAGAAGTGGTGGGGTCACCATCCCTGGAGATGTTACAGAACAAATGGAGATGTGGCACTGAGGGATGTGGTCAGTGAGCATGGCGGGAGTGGGCTGATGGTTGGACTTGATGATCCTAGAGGTCTTTTTCAGTCTCAATTATTATTTCAACCCTTGATGCTAGAGCAGTGAAATAGCTGTGGAGGTGCATTGAGGTGAAGCAAAGGGTCCTCTGGTCTCTGCCTAATCAGGCATTTTTAAGAACCTCACCACAGGAGGTTGCCAGCCAGATGTCTGCCTTCGCACAGCTTGTTCTCTCCCAGTTCTGCAGCTTCTTGCCTCGGAGGATAACTACAATTTAGTTTTATTTGCCAAAATTTGACATGACTTGAGACTGTGATTTACTGGCCTTGAAGGATATGGTATATGGAACCGTGGAGGGTGTAAGTGGCTTTTCATGGCACAGGAGCTGTAAATTGAGATGAAAAAAAAAAAAAAGAGGGAAACATTACTGTCCAACTTTACAAGGTAGCACTAAGAACAGGACACACTGAAGCCATCTGTAACTGTCGTGGGTCTTTATGGTCCCTGATTGTGTGCAGTAAAGCTCCTGAATGAGCCCCGTGGTCTCTAACACAGAGGTAACCAATGCTGAGTGCTGGAGGAGACACCAGATGGCAATCTCTTCACGAGCTTGTTTGGATGCCTCAGGCTGAGGGTTTCCAAGCTTTCCTTGGGCTGGTGCTTGCTGGGGGCACGGGGAAGGGTCTCTGCTACAGCAATGCTTGCTGGGGACAGTGGGAGCACTTCCTCTGTGTTTTCATAGAATCATTTGAGCTGGAAGGGACACTTAAAGGCCATCTGGTCCAACCCCTTGCCCTGAGCAGGGACACCCACATCTCCATCAGTGCTCAGAGCCCATCCAGCCTAACCCTGTATGCAGGGATGGGGCATTACCACTTCTCTGGGCAGCCTGTGCCACTGCCTCACTGCCCTTATTGTTACTAAACTCCTTCCTTCTACCCAGACTAAATCTCCTCTCCTTTAGTTTGAACCCATTTTCTCTTGTCCCATCACTGCAGACCCTGCTAAAATGTTTGTCCCATCTTTCTTACAGCCCTCCCGCTTGCCTTGTGACAATTTCCAGGCCTCTTGGTTCTCTGTGACCATTTTCAGCTGTTCTGTGTTGCAATGTGGCAGCATGACCCGGGCAGTGTGACAGCACTGGGCTGCTTCTGCTTGTTTTTATCAGCAAACAGCCAAATTTGCAATGTGTAGTGATCGCTGCAAGGCAGTTAGTAGAGATAAACAGCAATTTTATGGCTGGGAAAGCAGACAGGAGGGGGCTGCAGGGAAAGGCAAGATGGCAGGGGCTGTGAGCACCTGATGGAGCTGTAGGTGTCCCTGTTCAGTGCAGGGGAGTTGGATCAGATGACATTGAAGGGTCCCATCCAACTCAAATAATTCTATGATTCTATGACCTGAACTCCCTACTCGGTCCCCGTTATCCTTTGAGCATCTCCATGGGTCATCCATTGGGATGTGCAGCAGCACAGCCTTCATTTGGGCTGGGAAATTCTGGCAGCAAGGATATAGCATCCACAGTCAGGAGCCAGGAGCAAAGCTTCCTACTGTTGCCATTTAAAATAACAATCTCATCTCAGAACTGATTAGAAACAACATAAACCACCTAAAAATAGGGCTAGGGACTGCAGCTACCTGAGTTTCTTCTTGGGGTGCAAGGATGTATGCTAATGGCTCTGCAGCCAGGTTTGGTGCCCAAGGTTTGGGCTGGCTGTGAGCAATACAATGCATGCCCCAGGGCATGAAGAAAAATCGTGTCATGGTGACAATAGCAGGAAGCCTTTTAAAGAAAAAATAAATAGGATTTTTTTATATATAGCAAATGCTGTTCATGCTGTTTGCTGCCTGCTTTGCAATATATGCTTGATGGCGTTCACAAGTCTGAGTGTTTCCTGGAAATCCTCCTAAAATAGAAATGCATTGGCTAGAGGAGGTGCAAGAGGCTGCCCCTCTCTTTCCACCCACTCTGTCCTTTTATCTCTGTTTCTCTTCCCTCACTTCTTGTATCCCAGCTCCTTCCTCTGGCTCTCCTCTTCTAATGTGTTTTCTTGCTTTCTTTTTCTCTTAAATTGATGTTTCCCACCTGTGTGTTTTAAGCTCACAGCTGTTTGCTGGTCATGCTCTTGCATCTCCTTCTCACACAGCGCTTCCCACATCCCACACCTGAGTGTGACTGCTGCTTTCCTGCAGGTCGAGCATCTTCCCTGCAACCCAGAGCACAAAGCACTGCAGGCAGCAGCCTGAGAAACCACCGATGAGCTGAGCATGAAGCTGTGAAACCAGTAGGAGAGACTTAATCCCATCCTATCCCAGCATCTTGTTGATGCAAGGATTGTGCTTCCCTGCTTGGCGTTCCTCTGGGGCTGGCAGTGTGGCTGAGAAGCTATTTTTCAGTTGAAACCTTAAATTCTATGGAGAGTGAGTGCTTATTTCTTGGGGTCTCTGGGGAAAACTTCTTATTGTCCCAGCAGGGTAGGAATGTCATGTTCTGAAATCTCTGTCATGTGCAGTTTAAATGGGGTTTTCCTGGTGGTGTGGGTGGGATTGCTGTGCATTCTGCTCTTCCTCCAAGGCTACCCTGTGATTTTGGAGGGGAAAAATGTTTTGCATTTTGCTTTCACTGTGGTTTTATTCTGATGCAATCTGCCTTCATCCCCTCCATTTTCACTGTTCTGGGGGGTATCATGAGGAAGAAGTTGTGGTTGCCTATAGAGTAAAGATGCTGCTGCAGAGTAAGGACTTAAGGCATCACTGGGGTGAGCCTGCAGCCTGCCCACGCTGTGTCCCATGCACAGCCCAATAGAGCAGATGTTATTTTCTTGAGTTAACTGAATAGCTTCAATGGGCTTTATTTGTTATTTCTTCTGACAAATGGGAGCAGTGTTAGGATAGGAAGAGGAGGATGTGTGGATCATGGCTTAGGAAAAAAAAAACAACAAGCCAAAAGGGGAAAAACATCTCTGGCTTTTTTTTTTTTAGCTCAGAGACTCATGTCAGGCTCTATCTCAGGTGGAAGAGCCTTGGCTGGTCCCCGGGCTGGGCTGGGAGCTGCTGCCCTTTGTCCTCTGCAGTGGCAGTGGACTTTGGCAGTGGCGCCGGGGAGAGGAAGTGGGGCAGCAGGTGTGTGTGCGGCTGGTGGGGGGTGGTGGGGACCCCGTCCTATAGGGGATCCAGGGGACCTGCACAGGGGTGGGAGGACTTGCTGGGTCCATCCAGACCCAGAATGATCCCTGAATGCATTAAGTTCTGAGTGCGAGGGGTTGATGTGCGGTTCGGCGATGGCTTGTTGCATCCTGGTGTTTTAGCAAAGCTTCAGGTGGAACCAAAAGGGAAAACACATGTTTTTACCTCTGCTTCTGCTGTAGGCATTTTGGGAACAAAGGATGGCAGCGGGGTCGGGAGGTGGGAGGAAGGTGGCAATGGGCTACAGAGGAGGTTTTGGGGTGGGTGGAGAGCTGACACCTGCAGGGATGGGTCTCATTGCCTGCAGGCCATTGGAACCCTTGGATCTGCTGCATGGAGCCCTGGGCCCCGCCGCGGCCACCTCCAATGCGGCGCAGCCGAGCTGCTGGGAGTGAGCGGGCAGAAGGCCGCCATGGGACCCCACTGCCCTTGAGGCCCATCCTTCCTGGCCCTCTGCCTCGTCCTGGCTCCTGGGACCCTGGCAGGGACCTGCAGCGGCCGGCGTCCCGGGCTGAGAGCTATGAGGGTGGCCATGCCTTCCGGGCCTACTCCAGGTGGGAGCCAAGGGGCTGCTAACACAGAGCCCCCTGCCTCAGGAATGAGTGTTCTGTGAGCTCCAGAGCTTGGTGGGGAGGCTGCTTTGGTCTCCGTCACCTCCTGCCCTGGAGATCCCACCTATGGGTCTGTCCCTGGTGTAGTCCAGGCTCTGGTGGGATGTCCTCTCTCAGCTCCATGCGTTACGCTGTTTCAGGCAAGGATATGAAGACCCCCACTGGCAATACCCAGCAGCTGCCTACAGGGACAACCATGTTTACCAAAGCCACCAGTGGCAGCCCACAGCCTGGCGGGGTGACAGAGGTACCTCTGGGTCCAGGGATGGACTACCTGTGGTGATGCTTTCCTCAGAATGGGGATGTTCTCCAGGGCTTTCTTCTGCCTGTGCTCCTGGGCAGTGCTGCCCTGAGCTTGCATTTGGGAAGCACCCAGGTAGTGTTTAATCCTGACCTGCGTGGCTAAAAGTCAGCATCAACCCAGGGTGCAGGCTAAGTATGGGGATGCTGATGGAGCCGTGGTTTGTGCCTGACTCACTGCTTTGCTTTTTTAACTCTGCAATTGCTTGCTGCTCTGGAGAGGCAATGCAAAATCTTGTTTCCCTCTCCAGATGTGACACAGGTTAAGCCTCACAGCAGGAGTACTGCTTATAGGGACCAGCATTACTACAGGGGCTACCACCCCAACCTGGCTGCCAGCCCCTCAGGGCAGGATAGGTAAGGAGGTACCTGGGCTGCACTTCCAACTGATGCCATCACCTGCTGCAAAACCAGTGGGTTTGGGGCCAGTCTCCACATCTCCAGCTTCCAGATCATCTCCTTTCCACAGGTCCCAGACCTATGATGCATATAGGGAGGGCTCCAGGCATTCGTGGGCTGGGGTCAGCAATCTGGGGGAGGCCACTGGCCAGCCTCAAGAGGTAACCCTGAGGCAAGCAGGGATGGAGGAAGGCTTGGGGCTCTCACAGGGATTTTGGGAGCCATTTCCATGCCCCCTCCAGCTGGGAGAGAGTGAGGAAAGGTAAGTGAGTTTTAAGGATTTATTCTCTTTTTCCTTGCTGTGCCACGGTCCAGCCCAGCCTGCTCCAGCAGTACCGTGAGTCAGGACTCAGCTCTAGTGGCTATGAGCTCAGCCAATATATCCATGATGAAGCTGAACCCAACAACACTGCGTTTTCGGGGGGCTGGAGCCCTGTACAAAGAGGTGAGGGTAGGTGGGGTCTTGGTGAAGCTCTGGCAAGGGGGGAGCGAATAAATAAATAGCAGATCTCCTCTTAACATCAGCTGTCTCATAGCTTGAACCTTGGCTGGAGGAGGTCCAGCAAAGGGCAGCTGTGGGGTGTGTGCATGGTTTGGTGGCTTTACCATGGTGGATCCAAGGAGCTGCCACCTATTTGTCTTCTGCTTTAGGAGGGCCCTTGGAGTCAGCTGTGATGGCACCCCACAAGTTCCTGCAGCCACATGTGCCAGTCTGCTTGGGAGCTGGAGGACAACTGGTGCTGGTGTGTCCCCACCGCCCCACTGAGGGGCAGCTCCCCCTGGTTGAGCTGCACAGCCTGGAGGTAAGCCCTGGTTCCCACTACAGCCTATGGTTCCCTCCCTAGAGCTGCTCCTTCCACCCCAATGGGTGTCAAATACCATTCCTTGGGGTCAAATACCATTCCTTGCCTAAGCAGACCCCTCAGCCACATTCCTGTCCCCACTGCTATCTTGCCTCCAGCCCTCATGGTCTCTCAGAACTCATTCTGCCAACCATATTCATTCCCTGAGCACACCACGACCTCCCTTCCTTGCCTTGCAGATGCCATCTCAACAGTCTGGTCCTTAGCACTGGATTGTATGTGGTGGTTTAGGGTCTGTGCTGTGGGGGGTTAACCTTAGGATGGCATGGAGATTGAATTCAACAACATGGTTAAACCCTTGGCCAAGACACTAAACTTTCATCTAGTCCAGTGCGTGCTAACCTCATTGCTGGGGTCCAGCTGCTGAATTTGCTCTTGATTTTCAGGTAATCCTTCAAGACACAAAAGATCAGGAGGAGCTTCAGGCCTTCCCGGGGCCTCTGGCCAGGTATGGGCATGGTGGGTTGCAGATCTGTGTCTTGTGCTGGCACAGCTGGCACCTCTCCTTCAGCAGGAGATGAGCCTGAGGCAGGCATCGCTGTCTCTGTGGCTTTGGGAGATGATGTGTACAGGGGCCGTGTCTGGGTTCAGATAGAGAAACCATCCCCTCTCTGTGGTTTTGATTGGTTTGTGTTGTGGGAATTGGCTTTTTTGGATATCCAAAGGGTGTGGGTTTGGTGTGGTTTCTATCTCTGACCTTATTTTGTGTCCATGCCCTGTCAAACTGATATTTGGGACGTTTCCTTGGACCTCTAAAATCATGAGACATGCTGTGGTTTAGGCTTCCTTAAGTTTTTGCCCTCTGAGGCTGCTGAGCACCTTCATGCAGAATGAGCCCTGGGATCAATCATAGTGTGTTTAATCAGGCTGCCTCTCTGTCATCCCCATTACACCAGAGTGAGGAAGGAAAACCATTTACTGAGCAAAAGGGCTGAGGAGACCTGGAGGTCCCTCTCCTGCCCGATATTCCTGTGTCTCTCAGTCTCTTTTGCTGTCCAATTGTCAGATTTTTTTTTAATTGTAAGATGGAGTAGTGCTGCTTGGTTTGCACATAGCTTGAAGTTTTCTGCCTCTGTTTCAGACCTAGAGGGTTTATATGGTCACAGGTGTCTTTTTCCCTTTGCCATGCCAATTAATCAAGTAAAAGATACTGCCTGCGTATGCACCTCTCACAGCCTTGGATGTCTGTGGCTGTAATGGCACTGCACTTAAGCAAAATGGAGGTTCTCTGCAGGTGAATTGATGAGCAAGTAAACAGGAGGGAAATGAGGGTGTGAGGTGGTCTCAGAATCCCTGAAACCTGCGAAGTCCTCATAATGACCACATTTCTTAAGTATCTTTGAGCTTAGCGTGCCTGATGCAGCGTGTAGTCATTGACTACTTAGAATCTTCTCTCTTCTGTCTCTCACTTCTTTACATCTTTGTCATCCTTGTCAGTGAACTCAGAGATGCTTTGGCTCTTAATTTGTCCTAGATTGCTCTCCCTTAGGTTCCTTTGGATGCCTTTCTTTGCTGCCGTAGGGAAGATCTGCACAAAGTAGATGTGATGACATTTTGCCAGCAAAAGATAGCCTCAAGCTGTGATCTCTCAACACAGCGAGGCAGAGATTCAGCTCTTCTCTGGAAACTCCTGGTCCTCCTCTGTCGACAGAATGGGGTAGGTGCCCCCAAGGGGGGCTGACCCTTTTGATCTTTGTGCTGAAGCATGTTAATATGCTCCTCACATCTTTCTTGATCCAGCTGCTGTTTGGTGGGGAGCTATACCTTGAAGTCATCCCATTCCCACAGTACCATCAATCACTTTGGTTCTGCCTGGGTATTTGGAGCAAACCTCTGCTCCTGGATTGCTTTTCATCCTTGTGAAGTGCCAACATCGCAATGCTACAACGGCTCTGAGAAAGACACGTGCTGTCTTTATTGAGGAGACAGCACTTGTACTTAGAAGCGAACTAATCCCTTAATCCAATGAATTGTACCCATCTAATCCATGGCTGCTCCTTGGGAGCAGGTGAACAAGATCATCAGAACAAGTCAAGCTGGGGGGCTACTTTGTCACCCAGAAATGCACGCTAGTGGCCAATGCTGGTCTTGGCTTGGAGCAGTGTGAGGGCTGGAAGTGCCACAAGAAGGCAGCCTCCATTGGCCTTTCTCCTCCCCTTCCTTTTCACAGTCCATGGTGGGCTCGGATGTGGCGGAGCTGCTGATGCAGGACCGCAGGCAGCAGGAGAGGTACAAGAGGCAGGAGCCAGCGTTGGGCCCCGTCAGCCTGGCAGATGAGGAGTGGCGTCAACTGGGGACACTGGACCTCATCACAGGGGAAGTCCCTCCTGTGGTGGAGACACAGGCACAGATAGTGGAGAAGTTCACCAAGCTCCTCTACTATGGCAGAAAGAAAGTAAGCGTGGTTTGGGAAATAGCGCTGATTAATTTTCGTGTTGGCTCCATTGGCCTCCTAAAGGGAAGGGTGGTCTATGGTGCCTTGTGGTTGTGGCATCTATCCTTCAAGTTGCATTCTTACAACATTTATCACTGTGGAAGTTAGAAACTTAAAGAGGCCTTACTGAATATACTTTGTGACTGTGTATATAATACTGTAAAAATCCAATGGGATTTGGGGCTCTTCTCCAAAATGAGGAGGAGGGCAAGGAGCTGAAGCGTGTGCAGACCCCTTCGCCCTCTACCTTGACTGCAGGATGCACTGGTTTGGGCCATGAGAAACCAGCTGTGGGGCCATGCTCTCTTCCTGTCCAGCAAGATGGACCCTCGGACCTACAGTTGGGTGCTTACTGGGTAAGTTGGGGAGGTTAAGGCACAGTGCTCTGTGACTGGCTTTGCTGAGCACAGATGACCTTGGGTGCTCCTAGCACCTGCCAAAAGAGCCCTGGTTTCATCTGGACCTTTGTAGAGGAGTCAGAGGGGACAAGGAGCATCGTTGAGTTCTTCAGGCTTCCTGATGGATGGGAAGAACTAAACCAGGCGTTGGGAGGTAGAAGGAAAGCTGCTTCCCAGAGTCATGGGATGGGTTTGTTGAGTCCTTGGTTTTGCCCTTAGCTGCAGGTCGGCAAAGGGTGGGTGGTGAGAGCCATCTTCACTGTGATCCAACCCAGTCTGAGTCATTCATTCCACTCATACGAGTGTTTTCTGGCAGAATTAATGTACTTAGTCTGGATTGAATTGATCCCTTCAGGGAGAGTTAAGCAAAAATTTTCTCCTGCGTAACTCAAATCCGTTTAAGGAGGTTTTATCCAGCATTGTCCTTGAGACTCTGCTGGAGGCAATGCAGATCCCCAGTCTGATGGGGCCTGCTCTCCTTTTTGCCTTCCCTTCCCCAGCTAAGTACAGCTCCCTAGGACGTGCTTTCCTGCCTCCCTAGGTTCACCAGCACGCTGGCCACCAACGACCCTCTGCAGACCTTCTTCCAGCTCATGTCAGGAAGGATCCCGCAGGCAGCGCAGGTCTGTGAGCGGCAGGCTGGCCCCATTGCCCATCTCACCCACCTCATGACAACCATCCCGCCTCACCTTTGCTTCCCTCTCCTCCAGAGCTGCGGGGATGCTAAGTGGGGAGACTGGAGGCCCCACCTGGCCATGCTGCTGTCCAACAAGGTGGGAGACCTGGAGCTGAACCGCCGGGCCATTGTCACCATGGGAGACACCTTGGGTGAGCTGAGGCTACTTGAGAAAGAGTGGTTGGGTTGGAGTTTGCCTGTGAGTTTGGAGGCCTTCACAGCAATGCTGAGCACGTGTTGCTGTCCCTCAGGGCTAAGTTCAGTGTCTTTTTCCCACCCAGCTGGCAAGGGAGCAGTGGAGGCAGCTCATTTCTGCTACCTGATGGCAGATATTCCATTTGGTTACTTTGGGGTGAAGGCAGACCGCATGGCTCTGCTGGGCAGCAACCACCGGTGAGTCAGCCCAGCCCTGCAGGGCTACATCTCCAACTCTTCCCCATTCCTGTGATCTCTTCTGCAAAATAACAAAGAAAAAAAAAAGCTTTGGAGGTTTTACTGCCCTTAATGGCAGCTGCGCTCTTCCAGCTGCAGTCTGGCACTGTGACATGACCATGGCCCCATGCTTTGGGCATGTAAAGCCTTGCTACTGTGTCCTGAACATCTCTCCTCTCTGCCCTGCAGCCAGGCTTTCACCCAGTTTGCCACCACCGAGGCCATCCAGCGCATGGAAATCTTTGAGTACTGCCAGCAGCTGCAGCATCCCACATCCTTCCTGCTCCCATTCCAGGTACTGGGTTCAAGCAAGAACAGCTGCTGCTCAAAATGGACCGAAGACACCCCAAAAGCATCCCCTGCCCTGATGGAGCTCAGGTGGATGTTGCTCTCCAAAGTTTGGCTCCTTGTTTGTTGGGTTTGAGGGACACTGGGAGGACAGTGGTGGCTGAGGGGCTGCTTCAAGGCAGGGAACTGGGTTGTGGGGTCTGGGTTGAGTAGGGGCATCTCCTTGCTCCCATCTCATGGCCACTGCTCTCCCAAGGTGTACAAGTTCCTCTACGCCTCCCGTCTGGCTGACCATGGGCTGCCAGCCCAAGCGCTGCTCTACTGCGAGCAGATCGCCACTGTGCTCCTCCAGCAGGACCCAACCAGCCACCCTGTCCTGGCCCAGCAACTGACCAAGGTGAGTTTTGTGCCTCTGTCATATGGATCCTGCATGGGGATGTTGCTGGGAGCCTGATGGCTTGGGGATTTCACATGGGTGCCTATACTCATCAACATGTTTTGTGCCAGATAGGGTAGGGGCTGTTTGGAGATGAAGGACTTTGGATATCCCCAAGTCACCTCCCCCAGGTGCTTGTTGTCCCCATGCTTGTGCATCCAAATGTCCCATGTCCCACAGGCTGCACGCCTCCCCCCATGACAACACCTTTGTGTGGGCAGCTGGATGCTGCTGTGCTGCAGGAGCTGCCCCCAGCCCCAAAACTTGGTGCTGCACACTGCAGCCCCCCTGCTGCATCACAGAAACCTATTTACTGCCTAACAGTCTCTCAGATCTGCCGTTCTGCTGGGGATAATGCTCCTCCTGGGAGAAAACACTTTCATCTGAAAAACCAGTGCATTCATACACACTCTTGTCTTTGATGTTTTAGACTGTGTTACAAATTATGATACACATTAGTGTTTGATTAAGACTTCCCCTCTTTTGAAGCCAGGGACGATATACAACCAGGTGCTGGTTCATTAATATTGGATCAAAGTGCACATTAGCTTTTGGATTAAACATTCCCCCCGTTTAGGAGTAATCATGCTTATAATTTCCTCTTTCCTGCCATTGATTTGGGATGAGTGCACGTTCGCACAAAGCTGGGACACACAGGGGTCCGGTGGTGCTGGGTGGCTCTGGCTGATCCCTGTCCCCAGCATGTGTCTCATTTGGCTGTCACCAGTGAATCACAGCATCATTTGAGTTGAAAGGGTCCCTTAAAGGCCATCTCATCCAACCCCCTGCACTGAACAGGGACACCCACAGCCCCATCAGTGCTCAGAGCCCCATCCAGCCTGACCTTGGCTGTCTGCAGCAATGGGGCACCAGCATCCCTGGGCAACCCATGCCAATGTGTGGCTACAGACCTGTCTCTTGCTGGAGAAGTGAGATGTGCAGCAGTACTGCAGTGAGGGACACGGGGGAGACAGCGGAGCGTGGAAAAAATACAGAGAACAGCATGATAGCAGGATGCTGTCTGTGGTGGGGGAAGAGGGGAGAAAAAGAAGGTGATGTTATCGTGTTATTCTGGGCTGTGAGAGCACAAATGACATGTGTGAGACAAGGAGGTGATAATCCCCCATGCTTGAGGGTCTCAGCTGGGGCACTGTGCCCTGTTTGGGATGCGCAGCACAGGGACAGTGCCAGACTGGTGCAGAAGAGAAGAGCTCAGTGATAAGAGGTGAAGGGAAAAATGACCGCAGGGTTGTTTTTTGCAAGATAAGGTGGAGAGGAAAAGGGTGCAGGGGGCTGTGATAAAGGTCTGTGGGAAAAGTGTGCGGGAGGCTGGTTTTAGGGAGCAAAGATCGAGAGGCTTAATTTGCAGTGAGGTCAGGAACAGCTCTGTGTCCCTGCACCACAGCTGGCTGAGCGACTGAAGCTCTGTGACCCACTGCTGCTGGAGATGCCTGAGCAAGACCCGGCGCTGGAGCCCGAGTGGCTGCTGCAGCTCCGCATCCACTGCCAACACTGTGAGGTGAGGAGCAGCTTTGGGCAATGCTTTGCCTTCTGCTTTCCTCTCCTGCCCTGCGGTGGAAAGCTGTGGTGGTGGTGTGGTTCTTGTGCTGCAGTGTCCTTTGCTCTTTGCCCCATGCCACACGTTTTCCTGTCCCCTTTCTTTGCTCTCTGGCTCCCTGCAGGTGCAGGATGACCTTGCTCCAGAGGTGGCACCGACCCAGCCAGAGCCCTGGGATACTGCAGCCACCCCAGGTAAGGAAACAAAGCCCAGCAGCTAATTCCTTGAGCTCCAGGTTCCACCATGGGTGCTGTGTGCCCATCCACACAAGCCCTGTAGAGAGCCTCCATCTATGCAGTGCTTATGTGCACCTGGCTGCACGGTTGGGTCTGGTTTCCTGGAGATGCCAGCACTGATGGGTGGAGGACTGATGCAGATAGGATAAAAATGACAAATCTCTCTGAGCCGTTTCTTCCTATCAGCTTTCCTCACTGCTGCCAAATTCTCTTTTGAGGAGCTCTGCCTGGCAGTAAAAAGGATCATCAATCCTGATTGCCTCCTGCTGCTATTGGGTTGAGGCTACGATCATCCCTGTCTGGAAAAAAAAGCATTGCAGGTGGTTTGGGATGGCTCCTTCAAGCCATGGTCTCAGCGGTGCACCTACTTTCCTTGCACCTGGGGCCTCCCTGCATTGGGTCAGGGTCCTGCCTGGTGGTACCTGTGGGCAGTGGGACAGAAGATGCCCTATGAACAGCAAATTCCATGTTGTCCTTGGGGTCCCTGTTCACCTTGGCAGCTCATGCTGATGTGTAATGGAGAAAGAAAAAACCCTCTGCACCAGCCCTGATGGACTTGCAAACGGTGCTGTGAGCTTCAGGTGTCTTTTCTAGGCAGAGAGATGGACCATAAGCTGCTTCAGAGTGATGGCCCACAGCATGAGCAGTGGTATCAGCCTCCTGTGCCACTGCAGGGACCTGATCCCTATCAGGATGTGTCCATCCAGCCCCTGGAGGTTGCAGTGTTGGGCATGGGGCCGACCTCCCAGGAAGAGCTTTGCCCTGAGCCCTCTCTGCAGGCAGTGCCAACAGCAGGTAGGTGCCCATGTACTTCTCCCTATGCTGTAGCACTCATGAATGGTGTCTCTTGGGAAGCGTGGTGAATGCTGCTGCTGCCACACCAGCACACTGCTTCCCTGGATCATGCTTCACCCAGATTCAAGGTCACAATCACCTTGTCCAAAGCAGCAAAGGACTAAAACCACCTCTGGTGGAAATAGGGCAGGAGCAAACTGGGCTCAGCCCTGGCTGCGCCTCCTCCATCTCTCATCTAGGCAATTCTGAGGAGCCTCAGGATGCCCATGGCGTGCAGCAGCCAGTGCTGGCAGAACCGGTGAGTTGGGGCAGTCACACCATGGTGCTTGGGGTTGGGATGTGGGATTTGCATGGCAGGTCGTGCTTGTTGATCCACAAGTGCCATGTTCTAGCCTTGGTCTCCAATGCCAGCAGGAATTAATGCAGCAGGAATTAACAAGGGCTCGCTCAGCCTCAGAGAGCTCCACAGCATCCCTGGAGGAAGGCAGCCAGACATCCTCAGACAGCACTGCTGAGGAGCCGGAGGGGACGTCGGAGGACAAGGTGAGTGGGTTGCAGGCAAATGACATGTGGCTGTCTCTTGCCTGGCCACCCTCTCCCAGCCATACCTTGGGCAGGATGGCATTGGCAGCCACGTGGGGACATCTTTCTGTGTGGGTGTTGATGATGCGAGGGGAGCTGTGGGCTGATGGCATCCTCACCCTCTCAATGCTTTGACCATGGAAACCTGTCCTTGCCAGAGCTCTGGATTCCGATGGTTCGGCTGGTTTCGGTCCAAGCCCCAGAAGGAAACCTCTCCCAAAGCCACGACCTCAGGCTCCCCCACGCCAGGACTGCCGGTAGGGGGGACACCCAGGGTGCAGCACGGGGATGGTAGCACGTTGCTCCCTTCATCCCTCCTCTCCGTCCTTTTACCATGGAAGTGAATCCTTTACTGATAATAACTGTAAATAAATAGAGTGCCTCTGCTGTGTGAGGAGTGCTCTAACCCCAGGTCATTTTCAGGATCGGAGGTCCCCATCCCCACCTGGTGCTGTCCCTTCTGCTCAGCCCCCAGCACCCCCATCTCCTTACAGAAACCCCGGTAAGTGCTCCTATTGGGAAGCTTCTCCTTTCTATGTGGAGTGGAATGGCAGGAGGGTGAAATATCTTTGTTGCTGCAGTGTCGATCGACATGAAGGGCCAGTGGGATGCAGATGGCCACGAGGTGAGGAGAGCTGTGCCTGTACCCTGTGCCTGTGTTGGGGATGCTCTGCTTGTGGTGGCTGTGGGGCTGCAGTCGGCTCTAAGGTTCTTTTCCCTTCACCCATTGCAGCCCAGCTCCCAGCAGCCACTCCCAGGAATGGTTCCGCTTTTCAACCCAGCGCAGGTTTCCCAGGTGAGGTGGGCAGCACCGTGCCTTGGGGCTGCCCATTACTTTGGAGAAGGAAGGGGTGGTGTGTAAACAATTCTGAACCGCTCTCTGTGCTTCCCAGCTCGCTGCTGCCCGGCCCACCCAACCCAGGCTGCTGTCTCAGCGCCGCTACCCCAACCCACTGTGAGTGGGGGTCTGTCTGTGTGTGTGTGTGTGATGCTCGGAGAAAATAACAGCACTTTGCGGAATGCTTTCATCCAAAATGGTGTTGGCTTTTTTTTTTAACGGTGGAGGTGGGGAGTAGGAGGAAGGAGGCACAGGTTGGGCTGGGTGGTAGTGAAAAACAGTGAAATGTGATAGGACAAGGGGAAATGGTTTCCAAGTGGAAGAGAGGGGATTTAGACTGGATAGATAGGAGATATTTTTTTCTAAAAGGGCAGAGAGGCACAGGCTGCCCCGAGAGGTGCTGGTGCCCCATCCCTGCAGACATGGAGGTCAGGCTGGATGGGCTGTGAGCACCGACGGATCTGTGGATGTCCCTGCTCAGCGCAGGGGTGGGACAGCTCTCACAATCTTTTCCAACCTCAAGCATGAAAAAGTTGTCCGGCGGAGAGTAGTCTGAATTAGGTTGTGCGGCACTGCCCCACCTCACCCATTGGACTCAGTACGCCGGCCGTGAGTCTGTCTCAAAGCACCGCGGGGCCACGAGCATCCGCCCCGGCTCAGATCAAACCCGCAGCCGCTCGGGCTTCTCCTGCCCAGGCCGGCCCGCGCGGCGCCCCCCCTTGCTGGTGGCTCACCCACCCACGCGGGCAGGGCTCTGCTGGAGCCGCGTCAGGCCCTTCCCTCAGACCTTCCCCGAGGCGGGAAGCGCGGGTGACGGGCACCCAGTGCGTGGCCTCGACGGTGAGCTTCCTCCGGACGCTCGAAGGTTTTACAGTCGAAGATATATACAGCTCTAATTCTCGAACACTTTGAGGGTAGGGAGAGTTACCCGGCATGCTCTGCGGAATATGGTAAGAAGGTGGCCCCGCCCCTTCTGCTGGGAGCGGCTATGTACGGAGCGGTTAGGCGGGCCCCTGGGTTAAGATGGGGCCCCGCGCAGCCCGAGCTGCGGGGGAGGGGGTGAATGGATCTGTTGCTGCTGGAAGCCCACCCTCAGCTTGCAGCAGCGCATGGAAGCCCCAGGATGGGTAACTGGCTAACGGAGCTCGTTGCTAATTATTGAGGGTGCGTACTCTCCTCTGTCGAACAGAATCGGGCTGCTTGTGGGGCAGCCTGTGGGCGTTACCTGGATCTGGAGCCAACCGTGCCCCGAACAGCGATGTATTTAGGAATTAGATACCTGATGAGATGCTTTGATGCACCGCACAAGGGGATAGCACTGCACTCGGCTCGTTCTTCCAGCATCCTCCTCCCAGCTGCACTCAGTGCGTGTGTCCCACCGGGCTCAGCAGGGCCGTGATTTTTTAGAACTGTTATTTATTAGATGAAGTGCTGGGTGATGACCTTGCCTCTGTTCCTTCAGCTCCCGGTGCCACCCGCCATGCAGCTGGTTGTCGGAGGTCGCTTACTGATCTGCTGTACGAAGCAAGCTTTCATTGCTCGCTGGAGTGTCACTAGGACATGAATATTAACAAAGCTCAGCTGTCCCGTGGTGCTGGCTGTCACTGTGGGCCACCCAGGGCTCGTTTGGAACTGCTTTGCTCTGCAGGGAACTCTTGTGATGGAGCTGTAATCAAATGTTTGTGACCTCTGCTCCAAAGCACTGCTCAGGACTTTGGAGCATGGGGATGTTTGTGATGCTGCTGGCTGCAGCTTCAGGTGATACATGTTGTTAATGGAACAGTACCTTGGAGTCATGGAATGTTCCGATTTGGAAGGGAACCCATAAGGATCATAGAGTCCAATTTTGGTTCTTGAGTCCTGTGCTGGGAGCAGCAGTGGGGGGACAGGCACAACACACCAGCTGTAACAGTGCCTCCTGCACCTGTGATGCTGAGGGACCTATGCTGCTCTTGGAGATCCTAAGTACTGAATACATCATCCCAAGGCTGTGAATTAGTGTTGGAGAGATGAAAAAAGCAAAACAAACAAACAAAAAAAAGGTTAGGAGCCTCTGACAGCATAGGGTAAAAGCATCACCTTTCTTGATGTGTCTGTCGTGAGCGGAAATCGTATCTGGTGGTGAGATGAAGAGAGGTTGTGTGCTGGCTGGTGTTAATTACAAAGAGAAAAACACATGAAAATCAAGTGAAATTGAATCCCACTGCATCTGCTATTCCCAGAGTGGAAGGCCTTAGTGCATCTCATTGCTTTAAAACCCCTGATGGTGAGAGCTCGGCTTCCAACAGGAGATTGATGTGACATTGAGACCAGGGAGAGGATTAGCTGCCCGCCTGTGAACTTGTCCAAAGGAGTTTAACATGTAAATGTTCCAGCAACGTGGCTCCCAGTGAGAAGGCATGCCCGTTAATTAAGGCCCCCGGGACTGCATGGTTGCAATGAGGGAGGGATGAGCTCTGTGCATGCAGAAAGGCCTGCTGCTGTTTTCTCATATGGTAGAGCCCTTCAGACCGAGAGCTTTGCATGGGTGGGTGAGCTCTGCTGGTCGCTGGGATGATCTGCTGTAGGGCAAGGTGAGCACTGTGAGTGTTGGGTTGGGACTGCAAGGCAAGAGAGACTGGGATCCTCCTCTATCCTTAGCATCGTGTCTCTACTACTCACCTGACTGCTCTCAAGCCCTGCTTAAAACAAACAGACCTTCAGGTACTTCGTGGGAAGAGAGGCTCCAAGAGGAGAGCCTGCATCCTGCTGCGGTGCCTTGCGGCTTCCTCATGAGGATGAACCAGATTAGGACGCAGCAGCCTGGAAAAGATGGAGTGGTGAGAGACCTACGCAGTTCTAAGCAATGCTGAGGAGGTGATTAGGAAGCAATGGCTTGTTGTTTCCTGTAGCGCAAGGAGCTGCGGCTGCCTGCTGAAAGCTTCAGCCTCCGCGTGGGTTTGGAGCAATGCAGGTTTGAACCAAACTGCATTACAGAGCTGTGTGTGTTTGGGGGAAGTAACTCAGCTGTGGCAGCTTGTTGTCCTGGGATGTGAGGAGACCAGAAATACAATGAGCCTTTAAAAGGGGATTTGATGATGTCATGGCAAGTAACTCTTGTCAGCGGACCTGAACACGGCCCCAAGGGGCTGGGTGACACAGTGCTCTGCAGGAAGACCCTCTTTTTGGGAGGCTGTGATCCAAACAGCCCTCGCAGCTCAGGCTGAAGAAGGAAGTGTTCCTTGGTGCAGACGCTTATGTTTCTTCTTGTACCCACGCCTGCCTTGCAGAAGTTGCAGCTGCGTGTGGGTTGCTTGGTGACAGTTCTTCTGGGCAGGGCAGGGAATTAAACAGTAAGTAGGATTAATAAAAACGTATCAAAATATGTAAACATATGCATCAAGTCTCTTTGAAAATGAAGGAGCAGTTAATAAGTATTTGCAATCAACGTTCCTACGTGGAAGCCTTCTCTGAGAGCAGCTCTGAGACTGCTCAAACAACCCATCTCTTTCCATCATTTTAACAGCCTGCTTTCTCGAGGCAGATGAAATGATTTGCCTGAAGAGCTGTCTCCCCTCCTCCCCACCTATGACAGACTGTGTCAGACAGGTGTCTGTCTCCTGGCTGTGTCCTGAGATGGCTCCTGGGCCTGGTGGTGCCTGGGTTCACAGTTACAGCATTGTTTGAGTTGGAAGTGACCCTTAAAGGCCATGTGGTCCCACTCCCTGCACTGAACAGGGGCACCCACAGCTCCATCAGTGCTCAGAGCCCATCCAGCCTGACCCTGATGTCTGCAGGGATGGGGCACTATCACCTCTCTGTTCCACTGTCTTACCGTCCCAGGTTCCTGCTCTGCTGGGCAGCCGTGGGTCACAGTGAGTAGCTGGATCATGCCTTCTATTTATTTCCATGGAAACTACAGTAGATAAGAAGAGCACAACAACATGTAATGGGATATTGGTGGAAAATTTCAACCTCTACTGCTGTAACGGTTCGATCTGCCTCTGACATTGTGGGCTGGCATAATAAAATAGAAGGCATCACTTTTGGAGCAGCCAATCGTATAAGCTTGTTCTTCTCTGGGTTATGGGTCCTGTAGCACTGCATCCAGGGCATGTGGGCACCATCTAGATATGGATGACTCTTGGCTAAGGTAGGATGGCAAGTGATGGGTGAAATGTTCTGTTTCTGGGGCTTACCCCTCCATAATTCCTGCAGGGATTTCAGTGCTCAGGTGGTGTTGCCACTTTGCCTTTCTCCAAGGCTACAGGAGCTGGGAACTACACAGCTTATGGTGCTTCCGTGGTCCCTGCAGTTGTCCCCCACCCCTCCCTCTGAGGATGTTTGGGTTCAGCTTTGTGGGATAACGGATGGGACTGTCAGGCCTGTTGTCCCAACAACCCAAGAAGATAAATTGTCCAATGTGTGCAGCAACCTTCACCGGTCCTGCACCCCAGAAGGAAGCAGCCCCATGACAGATGGGCTGACGAGCAGCACTGACACAACTGGGGCAGCATGGATGTCAGAGGGTGAGAACCACATCTCTCTCCTTTCCACTTGGCACCCCAGCGCCTCTGGGCCAGACAGCTGTTGCTTATCACCACCTCCCTTGGTTATTGATGGAAGCTGGCAGCACGAGAGCCCTGTCTATGAGAAAGACACTAGTCATGGTCTTAACGTTGCTCTGCAGAGCTGCCATCTGTCCTCTGGATGCTGGTAATGTATCTGAGCGCATCAGTGCTGAGTTAAGTTTCTGGCTAGACTTGATTCTGCTCCTCTACTTTTCCAGAAGGGAAGATCCTAGACTGGCTCTTCAGGATCTGGATCCTGGGCTGTCCCTTCATCTTCTGTCCTTCTGAGGAGCAAGTAATGCTGGGATGGATGGTTACAAGTTTTGGCACATGCTGCCCAGGAAGGTGGAGGAGTCACCATCCCTGGAGGTGTAGAAGAACCATGGAGATGTGGCACTGAGGGATGTGGTCAGTGGTGGAGATGGGCTGGGGTTGGGCTTGGTGATCTGAGAGGTCTTTTCCAATAGTCCAGTGATTCCAAGATGCCTCACCTAGAGCTGTTTGGAGAGACTGTGCAAATAACAGCACAACTTTCTCCTTTTGTCAGTATGTGAGGAAAGTTTGGCAAGGCCACAGCAAGGTGAATCTTGTGAGCATCCTGGAGCTGTGAGCTATGAGCCAGCCTTACTATGAAAGTCCATTAGGCCACGAGCAAAACTGCTCCTGGGCTCAGCATTCAGCACCTGTTATGGGCTGAATTAGTCCTTAATTTCTATCCCTGACAGTTAAAATGACTCAGACATTTCTTCCCAAGACTGGGTATTGCTTCTGACTGCATCCCTTGCAGCCGTGGCTCTAGTGACAATTAAATTGTTCTCAGAAACCCAGCGACCATCGTGTCTGCAGGTCAAGGTAGGCTGCTGCTCTCACATGAGCCTTGCTATGTGACCAGAAGAGGGGCTCTGCTGTAGAAAGCAAATGCTGAGACACATTTGAGGACTCAATGGCTGCAGGTTTAACAAGATCAATACCACCTCTGCAAAAGATTACATGGTATACTAGGCAGCAAATAGACCACTTCTGCTGGATTTGGAAGCCATTTATAGAGTCTATTAGGGATGGTAAGGTAGAAGGGACGTATCCGGAGTGAATTGCACAGATGCAGTAACTCACTCTCATGTTAAGGGTTTTTGCAGTCTATTAAATAATGGAACTAAAGGCAAAATAAATGAGATTTCTTTTTTCTGTAAGAAGCTTTACCACCAGCAGCAATGATGGGGCCAGGCTGTTGCACTCTTCTGTCTCCCATTGCTCACATTAGGAGGGCTAAACCTAATGCAAATTTGGTGCTTTGGCACTGGCTGAAGACTGAAGCTTCACCCTCACACAAAGAATCATAGCATCACAGAATGGCTGCCTTGGAAGGGACCTCGAAGATCATCTGGCTCCAATTCCCTGCTTCAGGCTGGTTACCAACCACTAAATCAGGCACCAGGTCAGGCTGTCCATGCATGCTACGTGGCCAGTTCTCATGTTTGCCCATGGTGAGCAGGCAGGAGCTGGGAACTGCTTTTGGAAGCAGGCTCTCTGAGCTCAGGCTGCTCTGTTGGGCTCGTCTGAGCTGCCCTTGTGCCTTTATCACCTCCTGCGGTGTGCCCTCTGAATAATTAGCTCTAATCATGCATGAGCAATAGCCTGCCTGGTCACCGTGCCTGCGTGGCAGCGTGCTCTGCTTCTGTCATTCCTCCCGTTCTCTGTCCAGTCTTATTTGAAATATCCTGCAGGATGAATTATGGTGCTCTGAGAGAATCTGCAAAATAGGATCACAGGCCAATTGAATCCATCTGCAAAGTATAGGAGCACAATATATCACCCTACAGATGGATTATATATATATATTTTTTTTTCCCGCTCCCTTCTTTATTTCAAAAGGTTCTTGAACCTAGAAAGAACAGCAGACACTTAGGGAGCAAGCTGTACGGTGTGATGAACAGAGTGCTGCCTGGAGCTGGGCTGTGCAGGAGGGATGGTGATGCTGAGATGTCCATAGGGAGGCGACGGGCAGCAATGGGTTAGGGAAGCAAGGCAGGGCTTCGCACCTTGGCACTGCCCAGCCTGCTCCCTCCTGCAGCAGAATGATGCTGTGTGAGTCTCCGGGAGGATGTCACAGGGCACAGCGTCTGTGTGCTGAGAGAGACAGGAGCTGGCAATGTTTACCAGCAGCGGCAGGCTTTAGGGACAGACCTCTTTGCACTCCAGGTGGGTGGAGGTTGGCCTCGTGCTGCTTCCCAAACCTCCCTTGTCCTCGGGCTGGGATGCTCCAGTCATTACCCGAGGGGGAAGGGAAATGAGTTAAACCCATCTTCAGACACGTTTGTATTGATTCTGTCACTTTCTTGCTGCTTGCTGACAGGTGATGGATGGCTCATAATGCGACTGGCACAGTACATTACGTTTCCCATCCAGGGACTCCTAAATCATTTCAAATTTTCAAATTCCCTAATCAATATTTTATCAGTAGCAGAAGAAAGCGGAACGGGCCCATTTCTCAAGAGGGAGGGGAGTGAGCGTGTGTGTATGCGTGCCTGCACATGGATTTTGTATGGGCATGTGAGTTTGTGTGTTTGTAAGAGCAACTAAAGCATCGCTAGCACAATGCTTACAGTACCTGCAGCCATAAAAATAAATGCAGAAGTAGGAGTGGTGTTCACATTCTGGTGACTACAGGATGAAACAAATTAAGGACTTGAGCATTTGGGGGGGCTATGGCACATGGGAGCCTTCTTCCTCTTGGCCTGTGCTCTACCCTTTTCTCTCTGTTGGTCACACAGGAAAGCACCCAGTCAGGGCTTGAATTGTCACCAGTGAAGAAGATTCCATCACCTTTCTGAGCAACCTGTTCCACTGCTGTGCCACCTCGCAGTAAAGAAGTCTGAGGAATAGGGCTCATCAGCAGGAATCCTATGGAATGGATCCCATCAGCGTGCAGGAAGGATGCTCTGGATCCAGCAACAGCCAACAGAACCCATGAGTGTTCATCCTCCAGAAGTCAGTGCAGCTCCTGCCTCTTTCAACCCTACAAGTGGTAAAACCCTGTTTTTTCATACCTACAAGAAAAAAAACCCACCTAGTTAAGCCAGGGACAGATGGCTTTGCTGTGTCAGTGGATGGTCCTGCAGGATGCTAAAGGGGTGAGGGGCTCTGCTGGGAGTACTGGGGGCAGCTCATGAGGGGATGGGATCATAGAATCATTGGAGTTGAAAGAGACCTTAAAGGCCATCTTGAGTTCTCCTGCCTTGTCTGGGTCTAAGCTAGATGCCGATAAGCAAAGAGCTGTTTTTCCCCACCAGCCACTTCTACCAAGCCAGAAATAGCCTGCCCAAGTTAGCTCACATAGCAGCATTTCTCATTCAAAAGTTAATAAGCTTTGAAATTGGATTTTAATCAACTAATCTTTGATCCTAGGCACTAGAGCTCCATTAGGAGGGTCCAGTAAACCAAGTTTCATCTCTCTCTCTCATGTTGTTTCTTTATTTTTTTTTTCCCTCCATCTTGCAGGGATGTTCTAGCATTTGAAGAGCTGCGTGTTGTAGGATTTCTGTTGTCCCTGCTCTTATGATCTCATCCCATCCCGTAGATGAATGGAAAAACTGATCTGGCTAACATCTTCTTTCCCAAGGTTTGAAGCCTGTAAGTATTTTTTAACAGCTTCTTTTGGGAAAAGTGCCAGAGCTCTTGGAATCCAGCTCTTTGCTAGAAATCAGCGAGGGGGGGACAAGGGACAGATGTGCTGTGGCTCTCAGCACATTACCTGCCTCATAAAAAGAGCACCACGAATCCTGTGTCCAATTGCAGAGCAGCTGGGGTTGGAGGGAGCTCATCTTTTCTGATCTTCCTGCACACAGTTGGGTCAGATGGAACCACAACAGCATCGGGTTGTCCTTAGGGAGAGAGACTTCGAGTACCTCCAAGGATGGGTGCTCCTCTGGCATCAAGCGTTCAAGGAGTTCTTATATTTAAACAAAATTTCTCGTATTTAATTTAGACTGCTGAAATAGGTCTGGCTCCCTTGTCTTTGCTCCCTCTTCCCTGTGGGCGTGCAGTTGTGCTTGCCCACATCCAGGCCTTTCTCTTCATGAGATTCCCATCTGCCCATCTCTCCGGCTTGCTGAGGTCCCTGCAAAGAGCAGCACAACCATCTGCTCTGCTGGCCATTCTTCCCCGGCTTGTATCTCCTGCGAACTTACAGACAGTATGCTGTGTCTGGTCATCTGAGTCACTGGTGAAGTTCATTAAGGGACCTTTCCTATCCTCTTCATGAATTTTGGCAGGCAGCAAAGGAAGTTATAGCTGGACTTTGGGGTTATGTAGTTGCACTACCACTCGAGGGATGGATTTGGTTCAGACCTCTCCAAGTTGTTATTCAGAAGCCTCATAAATCTGCACAAGGACTCCTGTCTTGGTTTACCCTCTGAAGACTTTTCTCTTGATCGGATGGAGTGGAGTTGGTTTTATTTTTCAAAGTTATATTTAGATTCTGGTGCACAGACACCCGTTTCCTACCGAAATACTAACTTAGTGAGCTCTCCAAGGACCAAACACAGTTCCTTCCTGGGCTCGTGTAATGATCAAATCAGACGGGGGAGGTTTCTTTCAGTAGCAGAATAACCACGCAGAGCCCCTGCACAGCTTTCCTGTAGTAGTCTTGTTATCCCACGAGTCGTCATTTGCTCAGGGTCAGGGCTCTAATGAGCATCTCAGCCCAGAGCCTGCTGGGAGAGGCTGTAAAGGACCTGCGGTGGGCTTGCCAGGGGTGGTTTGGGTAGGATGGCATGTTGGCTCCGTTTCAGCACTGGGCAGGCCAGGTGTGCTGTCTGTGAGCCGTGCACTCTGCTCTCCCTACTTCTGTTAGCTGTCACTTAGGACATTGCACTTGCCTTGCCTTGGGCTGTGAACACCTGACTGCACATTTATCTCCTTTCCTCTGGGGAAGGATGAGGGGAGAAGTACGTTTGCCTTTCCGTGCACTTGACAACCTGGAATACCTGCATCTGGTATAAAACTGCCCTGATGACCAGCTTTGGCCATTTCCAGTACTTCCCAGGGCTGTTCAGCCCTGTGCTGGTACTTGCTGGGAACATGAACTGTCACATGCTAGCTCTACGGGACTGTCCAGTCTGTGCCAGGCTGACAGCACCTTGAAGGAAAGCTGGTCTGCTGCACAAAACTGGCCCTACAGAGAGCAGGGTGCTTAGGGTGAGCCAGCATCACCTGCAAGGGATGCTTGCAGCCAGCCAGTCACGTGAGAAATTAAAAGTGACATTAATCTAGTGGATGCCAGGCCAACGCAGTTGGCAGAGCTGATCATACCGTGTTTTGGAAAGGGACATCAGTCCTTTCTTGTGTTAACAGAACAAGCAATCTCTCTCTCATGGCATTCAGTGATCAAATATTTTGCAAAGCTATTTGGAGAGGTTACCCACTCCCATAACTGAGCAGCAAGAAATGTAGTGTGGCTAAACAACACTGTCCAGCTTAACTCCTCTTCCAGGCTGTGTGCAAGGTGCGAACAAGCTGTCAGCAGTTTGCTGGGTGCTAAGGCTAGACTCTGCTGTGGAGAGTGAGAATTTCATTTTAGTTTTTCCAAGGCTTCCCATTATAATGTTTTAAGGTCTGGTTTCTGCCAGGGCTGTGTGTCTCTCAGCGTGTCCATCTCTCTTGACCCCATCAGTGGCGGTGAAACACGGAGCCAAGTTTCCAACATCTCTTCTGGAAACCATCCCATGCTGTGACAATTTTCTGTTTGGATGAAAAGCAGACATAGCATGAAATAACTAGGAGCATTTGCCACGGAGAACCTCTTCCCATTCCATCCCTATATCCTCTTCTTCAGATACTCAGCATCTTTCATAGGATGACTATAAGGTTGGAAAGGCCGCTAAGATCCTCAAGTCCAACCCAACCCATCCCACCATTCCCCCGTCCCTCAGTGCCACATCTCCACAGTTCTGTAACACCTCCAGGGATGTTGATCCCACTACCTCCTTGGGCAGCCCATTCCCTGGAGATGCCCTCACTGGATACGTGTGCATAAAAGACACGCTGGCTGCGAGAGAGACTGAAGCTGGAGCATGAGGTGTGAGTTCAGGATAGAGCAGATCCAGCTTTGAGTCCCTGCTTTGCTAGATTCAGAGAAAACAGCTTTTTCTCCCCACTCGCAGGCTGGGGAACCTCTGATCTGTGCAGTCGTTCCCCAAGCTCACAAAACTTCACAAATATATCTCCCTGAGAAAGGTTGCTGGTGTTGAAATAGCATTTTAACTGTCTTTTTCATGGTTGTGCTGTATTGTGACAGGTTTGGAAATGATTATGGGGACTGGTAGGAGGATGCTATAGAAATGCTATATGCCGTGATTGTGCGGGCCTGGGCAGGGGGAGGAGGAAGGATGGAAAGCTGTTGTAAAACCATTGCTCCAAGGGGAGAAGAGAGTGCTTGCCTGGAGCTGTTCCCAAGGGCTGATGCTCAGTATACGGGCATCCATCAGTCTGTCCTCTGGTGTGGGGTGGGACTGAAGTGTTGGACCACTTGGCAGATCTGACTGTACCTGGAAGAGTAGACTGAGGGCCCGCTGGGGACAGGCATTGCTCTTTCCTTATTCCCTATGACTCTTTTCAATGAGGGCAGAATTTGTTCTCTATATCCTTATGGACAAGTACCATACTTGTGTTGGGGTGGCAGTCCTGCTTGGACCTGCATACTGCTCAGGAGCTGGGGAAGCTGTGGAGTTTACCTGTCTGCCTTCTCCCTGTACCAGCAGCGACATCAACAAGCCTGCAGCAAGGGATGCAAATGGCTTCACCTGGAGGTAATTGTTCCCAGGTGATGATCCCCAAGGATTGCTTTGCAGAGCCCTGCCAGAGCTGCAGGCAGACATGGGCTTGCTTGGATTCCAGCGCTGAGCTGGTCGGTGCCAAAGCCCATTTGCATCACTGTGAAAAATGGTAAAATTATCGTTAGGTGTTCACTAAAATACTCTAAATTTTGCAGAACATGAGGCATGAGTCAGGCATTGAGACCTGCATCCAGAGGAGGAAGGGAGTGGGAAGAGGCGGCAGGAGTGCTTATGAAATATTTTGTTTCACTGGCAAGAGGACAAGAAATAATTGGGCCCTAAATCAAGGAAATGGGAGAAAAGGAACAGCAAATCAAGGGAAATGGTGGAAAATTAGGTCTTAGAGTAGAGAAATGTGTACACATGATCACCTGGTAGTTCTGGCAAAGATATATGCCTATAAATCTCCTTTTTTAACCTTTTCTCTGCTGCTTCAAGGGGATTAGCATCAGATGTGCTCATCCTGTCCATCTTTCCTGGATGTGACTGGCAGTGCGCCCCGAGGGCTGTGGGCAACCTGGAGAGCAGGAACCCCATTGCACAGACCCTCCCTGTGTGTGCAGAGGTGTAGAACCATAGAATTGAGTAGAAAGGGACCCTTAAAGGCCATCTGGTCCCACTCCCTGCACTGAACAGGGGCACCCACGGCTCCATCAGTGCTCAGAGCCCATCCAGCCTGAGCTTGGTGTCTGCAGGGATGGGGCACCACCAACTCTTTGGGCAGCCTGTGCCACACTGCCCTTATTGTTACAAAACTCCTTCCTTCTATCCAGTCTAAATCTTCTCTCCTTTAGTGTGAATCCATTTCCCCTTGTCTTATCACAACAGACCCTGCTAAGCTGTCTGTCTCCTTTTTAATAGCAAATCCACGCCATCACCAACCCTGGAGACCCAGGACAATCCATGATGCCCAGCAAGCTGCTCCAGCCCCAAGCCTGTCACCCTGCATTTAAACAACCCCCTGACTCCCCTCACTCCCCTTCAAGTCTCTGGCTTATTTTTCTTACAGAAAGAATGAAATATAAAAATAAAGCTTTGTGTTTGCTTTTCCCGGCCCTCCCTCCCACTGCACCGTGCTCATTAGCTCCCCGAACGCTCGAGTCAGACGTGGCCTCTGGTTAAAAACAGCAACCACCCTCGTGCCTCGCCTGTTTCCCAGGAGCTGGCAGCCAGACAATAACACTGATGGGATCGTCTTCATCAGAACATGTCAGCCCCTCTGTGAAATTTAAGTAACTTCAACTGGGAGGCAGAAAATGATAAAGAAAAAAAAAAAAGAGAGTGCTAGGGAGAAGAAGCAAAGAGATCAGAGGAGAGATGCTGCAGGAGCCGCCCGTGCTGGGACAGCTGGTGCGGGCAGGTAGGAGCTGCTGCTCCTGGATCAGAGGTGATGCGAGTAGTGCTGCTGATTTGTTTTGTGTTTTTTGTTTTGCTGGAAGAGCCGACCCTGTCTTTCTGAACCGTTCGGATATCTGGAGGCAAAAGTGTAGAGCGAGGTATTAAATTATTCTGCTGAAAACAAAAGTCTTGGCTGAGCACTGCACTGACATCACTGGCTTTGGCTACGTGACTGCGTGTGGCTGAAGAATTCTATTAGGCAGATGGAAATGTTGTCTCCTTCCGTGATATTGAAGCATTATGGGAGTTTCCAGAGGTGCCTAATGCAAAGTTGATCCGAGAAAGCCTTCTTCCTGGTGTTGTCTGGCTATGGGTCCATCCTGGTGGGATGCTGGTGTCTGTGTGGTGTGAAGGGCACAGCTTGAGAAGAGGGATGGGCTGGCGTAGTGTTCCATGGCCCTGGAGCTCGGGGTGTGTAATACCATCACAGATCCCTTTCTGTGGTCTGTACGTTAGACTTGTACAGTTACCATAGCTCCAAAGATTGTGGTGGAGCTGAAATGGGTGCCAGCAGCAGACGAGGGGATGGGCAGCTGTCCGAGCCCATTACACAGAGGTTCAGGTCTGAGACAGTGCTGAGTCGTTGCCATCTCCAGTTGAAGAAGCCCAGGAGATGTCAGGCAGAGCTTGTCATCTTCTGATTTTCTGCCTCTGTAAACCTGGAAGGTGCTGGAAGCTGCTGCAGTAGGGAAGATGAGCAGGCACGACGGTTGCTTTTTCTGCACGCTCTCACGTCGCTTCAGTCACTGCTTGTTTGCTTGCCGTTGTTGTGGCTGTGTTTTTTTTTCCTTCCCCCGACTTCATTTCTAACATAAAAAGTTATTTAGCCTGAAAGTGCGCGGGAGCTCATTGTGCAGGGAGCTGCAGCACAAAGGGTTCCAGAAGCAATCATGTTTCCTCTCACCAGCGCAAGCCGTGCGACCAGATGATTCAGAAGCACAACATCTGCAAGTCTTGAAAGGAGTTCTGCTCCATTTGACTGAGAGCAAGGAGAAGGAGGAGGGAGAAGGGGGATGGAGAAGCTCCTTTGGTGCCTTCGGGATGCGGCTAATTGCTGCGTCGCCACTGCATCCCACCCATGCTGAGCCCATGGGTGCCTGAGTTTGTGGTGGGTGGAGGGGTGAGCAACCCATGGGCTGCTGACCGTTTGTTCATTCCCTTTGGCCTTGGGAACCCAAGCACGTCCAAGCCCGACCTCCCTTGGGATGCTTTGGGTTTGCGTGCGCGTTTCCTCGCTCCTTGGGTGCTGTTGGAATGGAGCGCTGCATCAAGTGGGAGAGGAGGAGGAGGCGTTTGAGAAAATGGCAGGGACAAACAGCTTTAAAAAAAGGCCTATTTTCGGAGCGCCGTTTCTCGTAACCTTTAGCGTCTCCGCTTTGCTTCCCTTCACAGCCTCCTGCTTTGATTTCCCGTTCACAGTTGTTATTCTGGCAGCCCCTGGAAGAAAGGAGGGTGCGAGGGTTAAAGAACAGCTGCGGGAACGTAATTAATGCTTTGCAACTGTTCTGAAGGCCTTTAGCACCTTGCCGTGACCCAGCCGGTAACATCTGTGCGTTGGCAGCAGCCAAGCTGTAAAATTTCCCCCCTCCAAGTCCCACACAAAGCAACTGTCGTCTGCCTGAGGCATGCAATCAGGGCACAAACTTAACAAATCGGTAGAAAGGCTGCAGTGCAGATGGCAGCTTGTTGGGTGCTGGGGTTGGCTGTGGTCAGAGGCTCCCAGCTGCTGGTCCATGTACGTGTCCAAGGCGGGAGGTGGGAGAGACCCTCTCTTGCAGGGATCTGATGGTTGAGATGGGACGTATCCAAATCTGAGAGTGGCACCAGCCCCTTAGCTCACTCCAGTTGAATGGCTCTGGGCTGAAAGCAGTGCCCGCAGTGCCCGGAGTTGTTGGGATGACTTCAGCACAGCTGTCCCCAACCCCACGGGATGCTCAGCGCGTCCCTATTTGGGGACGTATTTCATCAAGGTCTGTCTTTTGCAGCGCTTTTCCCATTTTATGGCTAAAGGGCACCTTCAGGGCCTGCCACCCTCATTTTTATGTAAGCTGTAATTCAGAGTAAAGGAGGCACGAAAGTGCCTCCAATTCTCAGGAGCTCCAGCTGGAGTTTTCCTTTCAGTCCCAGAACGTGAGGCACAGCTGGCGCTGCCTTGGTGACCAAAGAGAAGATGAACGAAAACACTTTCTGTTTTTTAAAGATTGGCTTTTTCTTCTGCCCTATCTCCATTTCCCCCCCCTGTTTCTCCAAAGCCAGGCCCCTGAGCTCCCAGCCTTCAAAGCCCATCATGCACAGCTGGAGGGGAGCGAGCCTGCCAAGGGCAAGCACTCGTCCTCTGCTCTTTTTGGTTTTCTGAGAGGCCCGTGACTGCGCTGAATGCCAAGCAGCCCTGACCTTCACCCAACTGGGGCTCACAGATGCTACGGCGTTCTGCAGCATCCCTGCCTGATAGGAATTCAGCCTGGTGCTTCCCACCTGCAAGTTTTATCTGACAAATGGGTCTCATTTCTGATTCTAGTCTCCTTTTGATGGACCAGACCGTCTGCTACCTGGGAGAGGTTCATAGATCTGAAAGGCCGGAAGGAAGCATTACATTTCTTCTCCTTTGCCTCCTATTAAGAATGTGCCAGAGACGCTAATCCCACATTTGAATTTCAGCCAGGTAGCTGGAAGGGATGGCTCAGCACCCTGCTCTGATGGACTACCCAGCGCCGCTTCTCTTCACGTCTTCCCGTGCTTCTCTTGCCTTTGGGCAGGAGGGAGGGGTCACTGGTGAGAAGAGCTTCCTCTAAAGCAATCTCTTTCTTCACAAGTCAGATGAGGATGTTTTTCTGCATTTCTGACGAAATTTCTTCCCTTCAGAAGAAAATGTGGTTGGTTTTGCAATCGGCTCCCTCCCAGTAATGAAAGCGGTGGGGCGACAGGGGGATGGCAGCAGGGGGAATTAGGGCTCACACTCTGACAGCACTATATGATAACATTTCAGACACCTTTACTTATGCAGCTTAAGCCACATGAGTGGGTAAGACATGGTGTCCCCACAGGCCAGCTGTGCCTTGCAAGCTGTATGGCCTCTCAGCATCTTGGGCACCTCTGCAATGCACCCCTGCTATTGTGCTGCTACATGTCAGCTGCTACACCACTCTCCTCTGAAGAGGGATATGGATTACTGACCTGCTGAGATGCAGCTCGGCTGCGCCTACATTCCTCATCCTGAATTATTTTTTCTTTGGTTGACATTTGCAAGTAGGTGTCTTTTTTTCCTTCTTTTTTATTCCTGGTAGTCGTGTCTTAGAGTCCTAATTCCTGAGCAGCTCCTCTTCCTGATGCATCCTGAGCAACTGTTTGTTGCAAACAGTTCATTTCAGGGGACCAGAGGAAGGAACAGGACGTGACTTTGGTTCGGGTATTGAAATACAAACTGCTTTTTCTTTCATGTTCAGTGCAGTTTCAGGCATGTCCAAGTCCTGCTGGTTGGAAAACAGTCAGCAGGTTGGTGGAGGCTGCGTGGCAGTGAGAAGCAGAGGGTCTAACCATAGAAGGAAGGCTGAGTTGGCTCTGAAGGTTGGAGAAATGGGATGCAGGCGAGAACAGGGCGGCGGATAGATAAGTTATACAAAGCAGATTGCCATGGCTTCTTTTCTTGCTCTTATCCCCCTCAACTCCAACACAGTGATTTTTAGGAGAAAATGAGTGCCAAGACTATATGGGGAACAGCCACCAACTCCCAAGTGTTCTGTGAGGCAACTGCTCTTTTCTCCCGAGACTATTCTGTGCACATGGCACATGTCCTGGGCAAATTCCTGTGCACTCATTTGATGATGGAGGCCTTCAAATCTCTATGCTTGAAGGAGACACTGTTTCACATCCCCACCACAATTTCTTCTCGTATGGAAAAACCCCCACGTTTGCAGGCAGCTCTCCTGAAGCAAGGCAGCGTTACATCCCTCCTATTAGCAGCGCTTCCAGAGGCTCTGCAGCTCCTGCTGACGTGAGCAGAGCCGCTCAGCAAACAAGATGTGAGAGGTCTCCAAAGAACACAGCCCTCTGTTTGCTTTTTGCTAATCGGGTGCTGCAGTGCCAGGCCTGGGGCAACACATCAGCCAGGGCCCATCTGCTGAGTGCTGGATGGGGTTGCATGCGTGCTTGTTGGCATGGCAGAGAACGTGGAGATGTGGCACTGAGGGACGTGGTTCATGGGCATGGTGGGAACGGGCTGATAGTTGGACTTGGGATCTTAGCAATCTTTTCCAGTGTTAATGGTTCTAAGATTCTACATTCATGCTGGAGGAAGGAGGAGCCACCTGGCTGTGTTTGGGCTGTCACCTGCAAGTCAGGAAGTGTGTGCGTTACCTGCAGGTGGGAGGAGGGAGAGCCAGGGTTATGGAATAATATGGAACAGAGCAGTCAAGTAATTTAATTCTTAAATCTCGTCTCCCTCAGGCTAATCTCCTCTGAGCTGCTCTTTGCTCAGGTCAACTGCTTTTAATTAGCAAGCTTCATTGATCGGGGTGGGAGCGGGAGCTGCTGTCCAGACTTTTTTAACATGGAATCTTTTCTTCCTTGCAGGAGGGATGGTGCTACTTGCAGAGGGACCCACAGCAGTGGGACTGCTGGCAGGAAGATGGCGTGGGGCTGCCCACAGCACATCTCCTCTGGCACTGCCTGGGCAGGGAACCCTGCAGTCCAGCACAACGCAGCTCCCACCACCACATCAGCCTCTTGCAGTGGCTCACTCTGAGCTGTTGCTAATGAGGATGGTGCTCATCATGTGATCGCGCCTTTGGGCAAGGGCGGTGGTGCTGCTAATTGGCTTCTCTGGCTGCGGTTTCCTTAGGAAACAAGGTTAAAGCAACTCACAGCTCAAAAATGTACCTCCCGGAGGAAGGCACTTCAATACTCCTTCTCCTGTAAATGGAAACAGCTCTATGCCTGACGCCAGCCCCGTTCTATCACCAGGTGGAACCAAAGGATGTGGGTGCATCTCTGCTATGTTCTCTCTTGGTGTGTTGGTCCTGTGGCCCAGCCCTGGATCAACTCATTTTCTATCTAATGTATTTGACCATCAAAGCTATGAAAATTCTGAAATGAAGTTCTCCCGGATAAATCAAATAGAAAGGAAGTGGCTTTGTATCAAACCACTGAATTAATATAATTATCATATCGATTAAATCATCAAACAAACCTGCAGCTCCTCTATCGGATTCACTGTGCCTGGTTCATGCTCCCTGAAGCACGGACCGCCATGCCAACCGCTCCCTTTGCATTCCAGGCAGAGAGCTGCTCCTCACCGGGGCTGCGGTGATCTCTGGCCGCATCTCACACACAGAGCAGGCCTCCAATGCCCATTACAGCTGTCAGCCAAAATTATATGTATTTGGGGAAGAGGTGATCTCTCACATACCCGCTCTGATGTGAGTCACTGAGCCTGAGCTGGCATTACACAGCTTGATGCATTCCAAATTGCAGAAGGAAAGTGCCGGCGGGTCATGGCCTGTTGGGGCTGAATGTGGCACGGGGGCACGTGCACCTCCTGCAGGCAAAGGGCTGCGTGGAGATGGGGAGGGCAAGAAGTGATGGCCTCAAGTTGTGCCAGGGGAGGCTCAGGCCGAGTATTAGGAAACATTTATTCTCCAAAAGAGCGGTGATGCAGTGGCACAGGCTGCCCAGGGAAGTAGTGGGGTCACTGTCCCTGGAGGTATTGAAGAACCACGGAGATGTGGCACTGAGGGATGTGAGCGTGGTAGGGATGGGTTGGAGTTGGACTCGGTGATCTGAGAGGTCTTCTCCAACCTTAACGATTCTATGATTCTATGATCTCTCCCCCAAAGGACTCTCCTTGAACATTCTCCCTCTCTGCTCTCGTGCCTGCTCCTGCTCTCACTGCTCTGCAGCTTTGGGGTAAGGGAGTATTTTTCCACCTAAAAAATGCAGCTGTAAGATGTGGTCTTGACTTTAAAGCAGGGTCGGAGTCAGGCAGGCAGCCAGCCAAGAGCTGGGCGTGATTATTCAGAGGATTATGATCAGTGAGTCTACAGCCATTGACCTGCAGGACTCAGCTTGAAAACATTAAGAACTTGTCACAATTTGGTGCTAAAATTGCCTTTGAACCCCCAACAAGCTTTCTCCTCCGTAGGCAGCTGCAAGAGGCAGTTGCTGTCTCTGCAAGCAGTGGCTTAACTTGGTTTTAGGTTTTGAAGCAATGCTGGAGGAATGAAGCCAATGGCTGGGGCAGTGGGAATGCCCCCGTTTTGGGCTCAGCAAACCCCAGCATGGCTCACAGGTCCCGCAGCCGCATCCCTGCTGGCTCAGGGCTGATAAGCGACGCAATTTCAGCCTCATTCCAGCTGACAACAAGCAAAGACTGACTCATCCCCAGCACTGTTATTTCAGTGTGAGTTTAGCCTCCAATTGTGCTGTAAAAAGAAGAAAAAGCACGGCTGCTTTGCAGAAAGGGCCCTCATTGTTCCTTCAGTTTGGGGCTGCTCTCTGCTGCTCGTCTGCTAATGGGCAGCTCCTTGCACAGCTCAGTGGGGGAGAAGCAGAAAACAAGAGGCATGCTCCAGGTCTGGCTTTCTGCTGTGCTCAAACTTTTCCATGGTTCCTGCTCTTTCAGGAAGCAGTCTGCAGGTGAGGCGTGAAATGCTTCCACTGAGCAAATTGAAAGAGACTGTCTCGGCAGGAGAGGGATTTGAATAACCTTGTGCTGTATCAGTTTTGGGGGAAGGCTCTCAGCCTTCCTTGCATGCAGATTTCCCAGGGGTGGTGCTTTTCGTCCTGCATGTGATTTGTTTTGGTGTGTGCGTGTGTGTGTGTGCCACTGTGTGTGGCTGGAGATGGAAAGCTGGAACTGAGCGTGTTCTGAGCGTGCAGGGAAGGGGCTGCACGGCCAGATTCACCTCGACGTGATGCTGAACAGGTCTCAGAGGCCAGCACTCAGAGGCTCCCCTGCACTGTGCCTGGGCAAGGAAGCTGCTGGCCTTCCTGGTGGAGGCAGTGTTTTGGCTGCAGCCCCAGTTTCAGGAAGTTGAGCAGCTGAGGTTACCCCCATGCATTTTTTCAGGTGTCTCCTGGAGAGACATTCTGATCACCTGCTGGTGTCAGACCCCATGCTGTGCTGGTGGGACCTTCCAGAGCATCCATAGCTTGCATTGGGTTAAACCACCCTACATCTGTACCAGCCAAGTTGCACAGAGAGCTGTGGGTGCCCCATTCCTGGAGGTTCCCCAGGCCATGGATGGACCCTTGGCAGCCTGAGCTGGGGGGAAGCCAGCCCATGGCAGAGATGGGGCTGGGGGGGCTTTGGGGTCCTTTCCAACCCAACCATGCTGTGATTCTACGATTCTGTGAAAGCAATGTGTGAGGGCTCTGAGCACTGGGCTGCAAGCAGGATGGTGCCCAGGATTTCACACCTCGACGAATTCCTGCACATTCAAATGTGGCATCTCAGGACTCTGCTCCCCTGCTCATCTGTATTCTCCCCCCAAAGGCAGATGCTCCAGCCCGGCATTGGCATTCAGTGCTAGTGCCGGCACCGCTCACCAGATCAGGACTGGGATCGATTCCCCCTGCGCTGCCATCCACCCAGTGCCCATGGCAAAAGCTCTGCCTCTGCTCTGCAGCTTCTCCCCGCACCCTTCCCTTCCCAGCAACCCTCCCCCCTCCCAGGTGCTCCGCTGCCCGGCCGGGGCTGGAGCCCTTTGTCCTGCGGACTGTGCTGAGGCTGGGCTGCTCCTTTTTGCAGAATGAGCCTCTGCTTAGGTCAGCTGTAATTTAATCAAGCGGTACAAAGGATTTAGTGCACCTTGCTGATGGAAATTGCCTTGGGCTGGACAAAAGAAATATGCATGCCTTTCCCTTCGTCTCCTCCTGCAGCAGCTCAGGCTGTGGTTGGTGTTTTCCTTCCCCTCCCCACTCCCTGACATGCAACTCAGAGGCAGTTCGCATCTCACTATCTGCCTCAAAGCCTTACGAGGCTTCTTCCCTTGCAATGACGAATTCAGCGAATAAAGCCCACAACCATGATTTCCCTCAGGGTCCCTTGTAATAATAATTTCTGTAAATAAAGGCTGGAATCAGGATCTCCGTTGTAATAGGATTTTGTTTGTGCAAGGGCTGGAGCTGCGGCCCCCTGGCACTGCCCTGTAATAGGATTTGGGGCGCCGTGGCAGTGCTGGGGGGGCACAGGGGTAGGAGGTGGATGTGGGGACGTGCTAGGACATTTGGGACGCCCTGAGCACAGGACTGAGAGAGCAATTTGGCAGCTTCCTGAATGAAGGGTGTGAGAAAGCTGTGCGCTTATTTACGGCTGCTTGGGTGAGAAGAGGGTGAGGGAGGCAGGTGTGATCGCACGCTTGTGGGGCTGCTACATGGTTTTCTCACCTGTTCTAACGGCATGAAGCACACGGGTGTGGGGGTAGCACATGTGTGTTCACACCACTGTCCCTCTAGGAAGTCTTCCCTTTGCCAAGCTGTGGGTGTTGGTGGGCACTTGTCTTCATCTGGAGGGTGGGAATGATGGGGTCTCTGTTTTGCATCATATCCACAGCTTGCTGGATGGAGGTGGTGTTTTTTGAACACACACCCATCAGTCACATCGTTAAATGAAGGTTTCCAATCTTATGTTTCTGAATGGGGAAAGAGGTGGGGAATGGGAATGGTGGAGATGAAGGGAGATGGAATGGGGAATGCTAGATGGAGGAATGGGATGGGGAATGGAGGGCAGGGGTAAAATGAAGGCCTTTGACACGGTCCCCCATAACATCCTTCTCTCCAAATGGGAAAGATATGGATTTGATGGGTGGACTGTTCTATGGATGAGAAACTGGCTATGAGACCATAACCGGGGAGAGGTGGTCAATGGCTCAATGTTCAGATGGAGATTGGTGATGAGCAGTGTCCCTCGGGGGTCAGTGCTGGGACCGGTGCTCTTTAGCATCTTCATCAGTGACACTGACAGTGGGATTGAGTGCATCCTCAGCAAATTTGCTGATGACACCAAGCTGTGGGGTGCAGTAGACACCATGATGCCATCCAGAGGGACCTTAACAAGCAGTGGGCACAAGTGAGCCTCACGAGGTTCAGTAAATCCAAGCACAAGGTCCTGCACCTGGGTTGTGGCAGCCCCCATTATCAGTACGAGCTGGGGGATGTAAGGATGGAGCACAGCTGTGCTGAAAGGGACTTGGAGGTACTGATGGATGGCAGCTGCACATGGGTCAACAGTGTGCCCTCGCAGCCAAGAAAGCCAAATAAATCCCAGGTTGTATCCAAAGCAGCGTGGCCAGCAGGATGAGGGAGGTGATCCTGCCCCTCTGCTCTGCTCTGGTGAGACCTCACCTGTAGCACTGCATCCAGATGTAGAGTCCTCAGTGTAGGAGAGACACAGACCTGTTGGAGAGCATCCAGAGGAGAGGCAGAGAAATGATACAGCAGTGAGAAGCTTGTCCCCAAGCACCAGCGATGGCAAAGGGCTGGCGTGGAGCTGGGTGCAGGCAGCAGCCAGCTCTGCTGCTCTCAGAAACAAACCAGCTGCCAAAACCGTTTGTCACCGCTGCTGTGTGAGAGGCATGCTGGCACTCACGTACCTCAATAGAATCGTGGGGAAGGCTCAAAGTTAGCTCTGACAAAGCCCGCACACCGTTCACAGTGTAATTAGCACCACTAGTCTAGCTAATTGCTGAGTTTTTCCCCCTCTTCTCTCTCTCCCCCTCCTTTTCTCCAGCATGAAATTTCTCCAGTTATCTTGGTTTATCATCATGGTAGACAGCATGCTAAGCCTGGATGCTCCTTCAGAGAGCTGGTGTCAGGAATAATTACTGCCATAGTAAGCTGATCAGCCCTTCATTATTAGCTGCTGTTGTTGTTACCCGACATTGATTAGTAATTTGTAGCTGCCAGTGCTTTCCTCTGCCCTCAGAGCTGCTGTGTTCGCTGGTGCTGCACGCTGCTCTGCCAAGGACAAATGAGCATCTCTCCCCGTGCCCCCTTCCCCTCCCTTCTACTTTGTTTGCTGTACGCACCAGTCCTCGCAATAAGAGCAGTGCCAGCCCCATCCCGGTGCTGACCCAGGGTCCCAAAGGGCAGCAGTGATGGAATGAAGAAGCTGTGATGGGACAACATGTGATTTCGGATGGAGAGCCTCACGGTGCTGCCCTGCAAGCCCCACGGTACCCAGCACTGCTGGAGAGAGGTGTCAGCAGGGAGTCTGCCATAAATATTAACTGCTGGCTCCAGAGCCCCCAAAGGTTTTGGCAGGTGGCTGCTCACGTGCACTGCTGTCTGGGCTATGAGAGGTGGGTGAGGGGATAAACACAGCACGGGGCCTGCCCTATGGTTAGATGTTCTGGGTTGTGTTAATATGACCAATTAGCAACTTAAAACTGAGAATGCTGGGAAGGGGGGAAGGCACGTCCCAGGATGGCTGGGGGTCCTTGATGTGCACAGCCTCCTGTTTGGAGTTGCTTGCCCTGCAGCCAGGTTTGTCTCATTTGTTTTGGCTGCTCCGAGCTCTGCGAGCCGCCTGCCACTGCTTGTTTGCCTCATCCATGGACCAGCTGTGCCCAGCAGAGCAGGGTCAAGGAGCAGAAGAAAGACTTGGGGGGGGTCTGTACTGTAGGTTGGGGGGGTAGGGTTGGGAATGGGATATGGGGGGGGGCAAATGTCCCGTTGCCTGCATCCTGACCGTGTCTCTCGTGCCAGCCATCCATTGGATAGGGTCTATTCCCCAGTGTGATTCTAGGAAATGCCCACATCTCCTGTATAAGCAGATAATGAGCTCCGAGGGCTGAGGCGGTGTGGGGGCTGAGCATCCTCCCCTCCGTCTCCAGCCATCCCCCATCCCTGCTCCGTGGGGATGTTGGCATGCAGCTGCCAACGGGGAGGCGGCACACAGCCATGCCAGCCTATGTAAATGTCTGTCTGACACAGCGGGTATAAATCAGGCAATGGCAGCCAGAGATGCACCCCGCGGAGCCCTTCTCTGCCCAGCATCCCCACCACGCCGAGGGGTGGCAGAGGGCAAAGCTTGATGTCACTTCTTGGCGCTCCGAGAGGACGTGATTCAAAGACACGGTGACCTCTCCTGGCACGCCGAGCTCCGCTGAAGACCTCCGGCCTCGCGTCTGCAGCAAATCGAATGATGTGTGGTGGAGAGCAGGGCTGGGGCTCAGACATCCATCACGGTGGGCCAACCACAAAGAGAGGCAGCAGAAGCCATCTGGAGGCTTCCAAGGCGCCGGGAGCTCCGTCCTGGGGTGTCTCGTCCATTAGCAAGCACTAACCGCGGCTCCGTGCGCAAGCACACTAATGGCTGCCTGGTCTGGACCAGCACTAATTAAGACCAAATAGTGGTTTATTTTTAAAACCCTCATTTGAATGTGGCTTTTTTTTTTTCTTCTTCTTTTTCCCCCCAGTTTCTTAACTTCCTTCTTGAATTCACCAGTGTAAAAAAAATGCGATGTGATGGTGGGACACCCAGTGAGACTTTTCTTCTGATCAACACACTGAGAATTTTATCATCTTTTCTTCTTCTCCCCAGACAGCCCAAGCTTCAAGGTAGCTCAGGTAGAAAACTGCAAATGACAGAAATTAATCTTTGCTGACAAAAGCTTCCCTACAAACACCGGTTTGGATGTGAGGATGTGCCTGAAGTTGCAGAGCCTGTGTGAGCTCTGCAGCTGAAAAGGTGTGGGGTGCGCCAGGATGTGCCCCCACCACCTACAGCTGGATGGCCACAGGCAGTGTGCTCACCATGGGGCAAAGTTAACTGTGAATGTTCAGGTGGCCCCAACCACTGCCATTGCTTTCAGGCTCTGCTGCACCACAGATGGCAGTGTATCATAGAATCAGGTTGAAAGGTTGGAAAAGGCATTTAAGATCACCATGTCCAACTCCAACCCAACACCACCACTGGCTGTGTCCCTCAGTGCCACATCTCCATGGTTCTTGAGCACCTCCAGGGATGGTGACTACATCCCTGAGCAGCCTGTGCCACTGCATTACTGCTCTTTCAGAGAAGAAATGTTTTCTAATATGCAACTTGCAGAAGCAGCCAGGAGCTGGGGCTCTTTGAAGTGGAGTCAGGAGGCCTGGCTGGGAGGAACATCTTATTTCGGTTGCTTATTTTATTTCTGGGAAGTTGGTAAATGTGGTGATCGATTATCAGCTCGGTGATATTGCCAAGCTCCTTAAGGCTGTCCTTGAGAGTCCCACATGGCACAAAACCATTGTTTGGCTGCAGAATTGCTAAAGCCAGGTGAGCACAAGGCAGCAAAAGGCTCAGAGCCACCTCAGCCAGAACACTGAGCTCCTCCAGAGCCACTGCTCTGAGTGCCACAGCCCAAGAATCCAAACATAGCTTGTAGGCTGAGAACATCTCCCTGGGAGAGCACTGAGCTCCCCCAGCACGTTACCCTGGATGAGGGAGCTGCAGCTCTCCTGCCTTGCTAGAGAGGAGGGGTATCCCAGATGGTGATGTGAAAGGTGACTCATGCTAATGAGCAATTAACATCCAAGTTACAGCTGATGCTCTTCAGGGAGCAACTTAGAGCAGTTGTTGGGTGCTTACTGGAGCAGCTATCACAAACGGTAGGAGTGCTAAGAGTTGAATAGGAAGAGGTAGTAGGTGCAAAGCTTTTCTCTATTCTTTTCCGTTGTAGCTGGGCTGTGCTTCTCCATTTGAGTAGCTGTGTGCTGGAAAGATGAGCTATTTTGCTGTGCTACATTGGCAGGTTAGGCACCATCCTTCATTTTGCTTCTGGAGGCGATGCTGGTTCCCATCGTCTGCTGATGTGAGAAGTGTGGGGCTGGCTAGGGCTGAGGTTTGTGCTGTTCCCAGTTAAATTATTGGGCAAGGTGAAGGGTAGATGTGGCTCTGAGGGATATGGTTTGTGGGCACAGTGGTGATGGCTTGGACTTGGTGATCTCAGATGTCTCTTCTAATCGTAATGGTTCTGAGACTTTATCTCTGTGTGCAGATGAGCCTTGGTGTGTCTGTGGGCTCTTTCTATAGGCAGTGGGGTCTAAATAGATCACCCAGGATAAAGTTCAGCTCTGGTCTGTTAAGGTCTCTGGACTGTCCCCAAGCAAATGTAAATGTCAGCTCTCTGAGCATCTCTGTTTTGGAACAGGGGCTCTGCCCAACTTGAGATCAGCTGGGACCTGAGCATGTGCTTACAGAGGACTTTGCTGTATCATTAGCACTTTCTTGAGCATGGAAAGCATTTAAGAGCCACAACTACGCTTTCGTACACACCTCTTTTTGATGGACTCTTTGGTCAGACCTGGCTGGTGCCTCCCCACAGGACATCACAGCCACTGTAGGAGGAGGTATCTTCCAATGGGCAAGGGGAAACTTAGCCAGCTCACCTCCCTCCAGGTGGGTTTCTAAGAGCAAGGCAAGCCTTCCCACACTCTGGAGCAGAGTAAACTGTTGCCTTCGGCCTCATCAAGCTCTCCCAGTGAGAAAAGCTGGCTGAGTAATGCCGTACCAAGGATTTTCCCAGGCCCATCCAACAGGCAATGCAGAGGGCCTCTAGATGGCAATGTTTCTGTTCAGGAGGCTGGAGCTGCTTTCAGGCAAGCTGTGTGATTCCCTTCTGTGCTGGCTTTGAGGAAGCTCTGAGATTTATTCGGGGCTGAAGTGGAAAGCTTAACACCCTGCTGCCTCTCACCGCTTCCTCAGTGAACGCGGCTGGGATTTGGTCACCTCGAGGGACTGTGGTTTAGCAGATTGGGTGACAGCTTCCCACCTTCCTTTCTTCCATGTGAGGATGTCGGTTCAGGCCTGATGATGCTGAGAGCTGCCTGTTGGTCTGGGAGGTCCCACATTTTTGGAGGCGATGGGAATGCCTTGCTGGGTGCTGATGGTGGAGTGCTTGGTGTTGTCAGTGTTATCATATGCTTGAAGATGGATGACTTCTTCAACTTAGAGCTGCCATGTGCTGCGTCTTCCCTGCACACAGCCCTGCTCAGTGCCTGAGCGATGGGATGCAGGGACACTGGATGGAGGCTTGGATGCTGTACCTGGATTTGTCATCTCTCTGGGATGCTGGAGCAGCAGGTGCTTTCCTTGTCCATCACTGGCAGTGTGGGAGGCCAGCTGTCACTCCCTTACCTCCATAGACGTGATCAGATTGAGCAAAATCTGTCTTGTTCACACCACACAGCCCTCTACAGAGCCCTGCAGAAGTAGGGCTGGGTGTTGGGCTGCAGCTCCCAGGGGTGTGGAGCTCAATGGCCCCTCGACACACTTGCACTCAGAAGGAGGAGAGGAAGACTCAGAGCTGGGGATGTCTCCCTGCCTCTGAGTGCTGTCAGATGAAGGACGTGTAAGCTGGGATTCTTTTCCCTCTGCTGTCCTCACAACAGCTGGTAGGAAAACACAGACCCCTCCAAGGTCCCCAGCAAAGCAGGGTGGGCAGCAGCACTGTGTTTGACAGAGCTCTGAGTAAGAGATCAGGCAAGCAGTTCACACGTGTTACAGCTCCTCAAAGTTTTATGAATCCAATTACATCCTCATCCTGGGAGGGCCATCTCTGTTTTGTGGACCAGAAATAGAGGCCAAGATCCTGCCTGTCGTCTGGTGCGGTGCTAACAGCTGACCTGGGGCTTCTGCATAAAACACCATGCTCCTCTCCTTGCTTTCCTGAGCTAATACTGAACAGGAGAGCCTGCCTGCCTTCCTCCTTCTGCTCCCTTGATAGCAGTCTTGGTGTGCTCGTGCCAGGGCTCTCCAACCTGCTGAGAGCTGCTGAGCCCTGGCCTTGGGGGGGAGGGCAGCAGTAATGCGCTGGGCTTCCTCCGTGTCTCCCCAGGAATTCAAGGCTGTTCTCAGGCTATCTCTCGCCTCCAGCTCGTGCAGAGCGTTTTCTGCCAGTCCTGCACCTGCAGCACTGAAGACAGCTATAGTCATGCTGCAGTGGGCATGGACAATTGATTATAACTGGTCGTAGATTACCTGGAGCAATGCTATTAAATTTAATACAGTTCTCCGCTGGCTCTTTGGGCACAGCCTTGGGTTGTGTAACTGACATCTTGTTGCAAAGCATTTTGGGGACATTGCTAGGGGCGGGAGGCAAAGAGATTCAGCTGCAAAGCGGGAGAAGGAGATGAGTTTCTGTTGAGATTTATTTCCTACTCAATAATTGCCCAGAAAGGCTGTGTAAACCTTCTCTGTTTGTGGAACAAATACTGCAAGAGTTACTGCTCTGACCTTTTTTTCTTTTCCGCTGGACAATTGTCTGTGCCCTTGCTATTCAGAAGCCTTGATGTGCTGCTAGCAGATTTATGCCTCGTTGAAACCCACCTCTTATTGCCTCTGAGTTGATTGGGGGAAAAGGAGACTTGTTCGCTGGAAAAGAAACCCACTGCAATGTGCCATGCATGCCAAGTCAGGGTGGGAGCTTGAAAGAAGAATTTGGAATCCTGACCTCTTTTCCTCATCCGCTGCTTATCTTCTGTCACTGAGTCAGCTGGGACAGGTGGGTGACCAGCTCTGAGCAGGATCTCTGTAGGGTTTGGGCAGGCACCTGGTTAGCAAGCCGAGCTGTGACGGGATGGGTTAGGGCTGAGTGCATTTCCAGGGAAGGGCTCTTCAGTGTGAGAATCTTGCCCTGGCTTCGCAAAAGCTTGTGGTGAATCCCCACGTGAATGCTCTTCCCATTGATTTGGCAGTTGTTAAATTTGGGAATAAATCCACCTTCCTTGGCAGCACTAGTAAATCAGCGGCGGCATGTCCAGCAGGAGCAAAATGTGCTGTTTGTGTGTGGCTCAGGGCTGTGCTGAAGAGGAGCTGGCACTGAAGCTGTCTGGAGCAAACCTTTGAGCTCCCAGCAGTTTGTTAGTGCTTTTGGGGGCCTCCACTGCTCTGTACCTCTCTGACAGAGGCGCTAAGTGGCCCTCTTCCCTATGTATCAGCACGGAGCTGGTAAGCCAGCAGGGCTGTTTGGTGGCCCAAGAGCCTGGAGAGGCTGCACGAAGGCCACTTGGAGTCACTGAAACTTCCCTTGGATGCAGCACAGGAGCAGATGTGCTCACAAAACCAGCTTGGCTCCTTATTGACGCCGAGCCTTTGCCACCGAGACTGCCTGGAGCCTTGGAGCCTCCACCCTCCTGCCAGCAAGCAGGGACAGTTCTGCCTCAAAGTTTGATTCCCGGCAGTTTCAGATCTCTGGTAGCTGGCAAATGTCAGCCCTCATTAGGGAGTGTGTCTCGTGGGTGTGCTTCTCCTCGTGTGCAAACCTGTTGGAGGCTGCTGCTGTTCCACTGTGTGTCCAAGCAGGAATCGAGCCCCATACAGATGGATGTGTGTGTATATGTGTGCATGCGCTTCCTGCAGGTGATGGGAGAGCGGAGGGTGTGGGTTTTAATCCAAGTGTGTGGGCAGCTCTGCTGATGCTGTTTGTCAGCTGGAATCCCAGCGCAGGGCTCTGCAGCATCCGTCGCGGCTGCTTTTTCCTTCTGTCACATTCAGAGGGAGGGAAGATGTAGCTGAGTCTTGCAATAGTAGGTCAGAACATAGCGCAGCACCAAAGATCAGAGCGAAAGCTTTCTTGTACAAACACATGGTTTTATTCATCCTGTTATTTTCTTTATCAAATGCTTAATGCTCTCACAGAGGAGCTTTCAGCCGCGGGGAAAGCAGTGTCTTGCTGGTTGGGAATTGGTTAGAATGGGTCACGGCTATGGAAAACAGATCCGGGCTGTGGTTCTGGCCCGGGGCTTTGGAAGCAGTCTGCTCCATACCCCTGGTCTCTCGTCCTCCAGATCTCTGGGAAGACCTTCAGTAACAAAGCAGGAGCTGTCAGCGTGTGTGTGTGCAGCATGATGGCACCCCCTGAACGTCCCTGACACAGCGAGATGACGGTCGGGCTGTGAGCAAGGCTTGTTGTGCAGCTGTTTCTGGGTGGGTTGCAGGGTGTAACCTGGTATGGGCGCTGTTTTAGCCAGACAAAGCTCTGCTTGAGATTCTTCAGTGCCCAGCTGCGCAGACAGCTTATTTTTAAGGTCTCGTTTGAAAGATGTCAGCTCCCCCTCCCTACTCTTCCCCAGGCAGCGAGAGCAGAAAACTAAATTTATCTGCATCGGGACAGAGAGAGCTGGAGTACAGCAGGCAGGCACTGCTCCAGATCTGCTGGGCAGAGCGAGCAACACACACCTCTGCCTGCCTGTCTGTCTGTCTCTGTCTGAGATGCTCTGGGTGCTGCTGATGCTGCGGTGGCAGTGAGAGCTGCACGGTGTTTTCCATTCCATCCCCTAGGTTTCAGAATTGATGGTCGGTTTGCCTTGTGGGGGTCATGCGTGGGTCAGAAAGAACCCATGTGGACGGGTGTGAGTTGGGCTGGCTGCTGTGTACCTGCAGGATAGGAGGCTGCCCAATTCCAGCCCCTTCCTGTGCCCAATGGGGCACATGCTGTGTCTGGGGACATGGGCATTGGACGTGGGGGTGGGATCCATCCTTCCTTTTCACCTCTCTCCTCTGTTCAGAGTTTGTCCTTCTTTTTGTGCCTCTGCGTGGGCATCTTTTCCTAAGGAAGCAGGGGTAGAAGTAAAAAAATGGAAGCTTTAAGTCTGGAGTACAGCTTGACAGGAAGGCTAAATAGTGGCGAGAGGCATATCTGACAGTCCTGTGTGTCCCTTCTGTTTCAGATGGCTTCCATTGCTTTCCCCCCAGGCCTTTGTTTGCAGGCAAAGAGGAGAATGCTTAATTCATCTCTCACAAGCTGTTTTGATTCGGCAGTTTGGCCAAGGCTTAAAGCCAACTCTTTCAGGGGCTTGGGCTGCTAGTCAAGATGCTTTCCAACACATGTAATGAAGCAAAGAGTTGTTATTTTATTGCCTTGAGGAACCAAGGCAGGAGGATGCAATGGGGAAGGCCCATAGGAAGGGTCAGCGCGCCGGCTTGTTTGCAAGAGTCGGCTCTGTGCTTCTCAAAGCCAGTTAACTCCATCCTTAGCTGATGTCCTTAAAAGAACCTGCAACCAAGAGTAGAAACCCACTTGGAGGTGAGGATGGGAGAGCTGTGTGGAGGCCAAGATGAGAGGTGACAGTGTTAAGTTGTGCCAGGGAAGGTTCAGGTTGGATATTAGGAATCACTTCCACTCTGAAAGAGTGGTGAGGTTATTGGAATGGGCTGCCCAGGGAGGTGCTGGAGTCACCATCTCTGGAGGTGTTACAGAACCATAGAGATGTGGCACTGAGGGATGTGGGCATGGTGGGGGTGGGCTGGAGTTGCGTTTGGTGATCTTGGAGGTCTTTTCCAACCTTAACGATTCTATGACACCTAAAGGGCTAGCTGCCCTGGCAGAATTCTCTTTCCAGGCTTGCTGGCTGGGATGAGCAGACAGCAGCTCGCCCACCTGGGGCTGTTATGTGGGTTGTTGGGAGTTGAAGTGGTGCTTAGTGCCATGTTAGCTCCATGTGCTGGAACTCCAGCTTCATGCCCAGCAGCCTGCCTTCCTGCATCACAGTGCACCGAGTCCGTATTGAATGGAAAGTGTCGTTGCTATTCTTTCAGTCCTGCAGCTGTTGATGTTTTGAAGAAAACATTTAAATGATTAAAAAAAAAAACCCAAAAAACAGAAAAGGAACAGCCTTGCCTTATCAAGGGAGCTTCTAATGAGCAGAAGGGGAGGGGGAGCAGACAGGGGAAGGGCAGCAGAGACTAACAGCCTGGCAGAGCACTTGTCATCTTGACAACACAATAAGTTTCAAACTGGGCTCACTCCTGATGCTTGCCTGAAGGTATATTTAACAAGTGCGGGAGACGTTGGAGCAGGATGGTGCACCTTTGAGCCCAAGGAAGGCTCGGAGGGGGATGGCAGAGTTTGGGAAGGAAGGAGATCAGCTCTGTATGGAAAATGTGCATCCTTTCCCTCCTTCCCCGCCTGTGTGCAGGCAGACTGAAGGCTGTGCTCGCAGCTTGGTGAGGGGATACTAATGAAGCGTGAACCGGCTGTGCGCAGTGGCAGCTCCCGTGCTATCTGCCACCAGCCTGCCCACTGCTTTCATTCTTGTGGTATTTGCATGTTGTCTGTGTGCTGTTCAAGGAATAGAAATGCAGGCTCTGCTTTGGAGCAAACAAGCAGGGCGGGGGCTGGAATTGTGATGCTCAGCCCCCGGTCCCTCTCACCCCACTGCTCCCAGTGTGTGTTCCACCTCCCTCACGCTCTCTCCTGCTCTCCCTTTCGGATCAGAGCGATGCTGTCTCTCCTTGCCCAGGTCCCTATTCTTCCCCTCCCCCTCCCCATAGCACTCCCAACACCGAATGCCTCCACCAGGTCCTTGTTGGCTTTCTATCTCTATGCCCTGTGCTGTGGGATTTAAGACACCCGGATGCCAGATGTTTCCCTGAATCTTAAGGTGGTCCCTGAAGACTGGGTTTGTGTGTTGCACACATGCTAGATGCATGCTGGAGCAGAGGGAAACCTGTCTGCAAACTCGCCTGCTGCCAACGTAGGCTTGCAAGGGTGGGTGTGCAAGGGGGAAGAGGGCTCGTTCTGTGTTGTGAGAGGTTCCTCCAGCAGAGCTTATGGGGTCACATTAACACTGGATGCTGCTGCAAATGGGCACACTTGGTATCTTGCATTGACTTTTGGGCATTTCTGAGAAGCCAGTCCAAGGCTAAGAGGCCAAACAAGCTGGGATGAGACAGAGAATGAAGCTTGCTTTGTGTTTGTGCCTGTGCTTGGAGCTAGGCAGATGCCATGGGAAGAAAGGCCAAGAGAAGCATGGCCAACCCCAGGCAGATACCTGACAGCTGGAGCCTTCTCAGGCCTTGAGCTTCAGTGTGCAAAGACAGAGCAAAAGCAAACCCCGCACTTGTGCTGGCATTGCAGAACAAAGCCAGCCACCTTCCCAAAAGAGCAGCGCTGAAATACAGTGTTAGAAACTGAAGTGGGGGCTCTACCCATGTGTCTTGCCTGGAAATGGGTGTGTGGTGGGATGGGAGGGGGATATTTGTCCAGGCTCATCCCTTGTGGCAATATGGTTTTATCTTCCTTTCCAGATCGCTTTTAAGATATGGGAAAATGTTGACGTTTCTCCCATAGGAGAGATTTAGCTGAGGTCCTTAGCTGGTACAAATCAATCAAGCTCTAACTTACAAAGCACCCTATGGGGACACAGCTTTGATAGGAGCCTTCCCTCCAAAGTTTGATGTGATTTCCTTTTCTTCCAGCCACACAGGTGCCCCTTTCTATCATGGAAATAAAAGCTGCGACACAGCCTGGCAGAGCCCAGGAGCTGGTCCCAACCTCTCACCCCATCCTCGTGCCCTCCATCAGAAGACTGTGAGTCATCACCTCTTGGCTGCACCGCTGTTGTAATTTTTTTTCTCTTCCTCATCCCCCCTCACCCAGGCTGGGGTGAAGAAGTGAGAAAGCAAATAGGAATAAATACCTCCAGCCATAAAAGTGAAATAAATCAATACCTCTTCTCTGAAGCCAGAGATGCTTAATAGGCAAGATCACTGCCAGATTGTAAAAAATGTGTTTAGTGTGCGGCTGGGGCAAGTTTAACCCTTGGACATAAACAGCAGAGCAGCTTCTCTCACCTCTGAATTAAATAACTTTAACTGCAGAGGACTGTGATTAATAGAGGTGCCTCTGGATGGGACATGCCAGGTATTTGTGCTTGTGGATCATCTTGGTAAGTGCCTGGGAAGGAGAAGCTGTTGCCAGCTCCCTTCTGCACATGCAGTGGTTCTTTTTTCATGAAGGGACAGCTGTTTGCTGGGGTTTCAGGTGCCTGCACAAGGCATTAAGGTTTTCCACGCTTCTTCCTGCCGTTCTGTGGGGATGTGGAAGGAGCACATGTAGAGTGAGTCAACTCTGTCTACATAGACGTGGTGCTGTTTATGCTGGAAGAAGCTGGGAGATGCTCATGTCCCTGATGTCCTGGGCTTTCCCAGTGCACAGATGGGGCTGTATCAGCCTCACTGTGCTGAGGGAGTGAGAACTTCCTGGAGGGATAACCCATCTTAGGGTCACGAGGCACCAGAATGATGAGATGCTGCCCATGTTGGAGCAAATAGAATTGTAGGAAGACCCAGTAAGGTGTTTCTGCCAGGCTGGTGGGGTACATTACCCTGCCACTAACTTGGTGAAGCCCAGCCTGGACACCCTTCCTGAGAGACTGGCAGCAAGCAGAAGTCTCCTTTGTGAGCAGAAAGCTTCTGATCCCACCTCTGGTCGTGGAGCCAGGAAGCCCTGTGCCTGCTTTAAGGTAAAGCTGAGCTGAAGTGATTAGTGATGTGACTCCAGCTCTGCTCAGAAGCTGGATGCAGGGTCGTGGGGTTTCTCGCTGGTCTTATTTATGACAGTCCGTGTGCCTTTTGATGGGGCTGGGAGCTCAGCGGTAGCCAAGATATTTCAGAAGAGGATTAGGGTCAGTTTCCTGCAAAGCCTTCCTGCACCTCGGTAAGCTGTTTGTTCTCCTGGCACACGCTCGTGCTCGGTTAAGTGCTGCCTGGCATGCGAATGTTTTCCTGAACTACGGCAGGAGTGTTTTGCTGCGAGGAGCCACGTGATGGAAGTTAACTTTGTGCTGAAGAGCGCTGGTGCCAGGGGCATCTGGCACAGATCTTGCAGCAGCATCTGGCTTTGTGCTAGGGGAAGGCTGTACTGGGAAGGGGGATCCTGGAGGTGCTTGCATAGGTTTTTCTTTTTTCTTCGTGCTCAGAGCAAGTTACATCTGTGGCAAGCAGGGGTTATTGCCATAAGGCATTTTTTGAAGTAGCAAAAAAAAAATGCTATTCCACGTGAGCATGGTTATGCTCTATCCCCATGAAGTATACTGATCTTGGCTGGGACAGGACAAGCAGGTCATTGAGGTCACTGTCTGTATAAAATGGATGTGATCCATTGTATCACTTGTGCAAGGCCTTCTATATGGGCAGGAAGGGAGGAAGGTCAGTCTTTGGACAGAAAAATAGGACTCTTACAAGTTCTTGATGCCTTGCTTCTACCTTAGAATCATAGAGTCATTAAGGCTGGAAAACCCCTCTAAGATCATCAAGTCCAACCCCAGCCCACCCCCACCATGCCCACTGACCACCTCTGTGCCACATCTCCACAGTTCTTGGGTGCCTCCAGAGGTGGTAACTCCACCATTCCAATGCCTGACCAGTCTTTCTGAGAAAATCCTTTTTCCAGCTATCCGATCTGATCCTCTCCTGGCACAACTTAAGACTGTTACCTGCTCTGCTTAACTGGATGGCAGCTCCATCCTCTCTGACCACCTTCAGGTATTCGATTCTGGACTTTCAAGTCCTTCAAGTTAGAGCAGAAACAATCCCTGATGGTTCCCCACGCCTAAACCTCTTGTTCTCAGCCCTTCATATATGTGCAAATGATGGATGATATTCTTGAGTGAGGTCTGTAGGAGCCTGCTGCCTCCAGGACCTTCAGGTGAGGGCCCTTCTGCATGGCCCCACGTGCACCATTCCTTCCTCCTGCCTTCTACCTCATGCCTGGGAGAAAGTGCTCATCATGTTGCCCTGCGAGCTGTTGGTGAAAATCTGGCTGTGAAAGAACTAGTAAATTGCTTTTGTGCCCGCGGTAAGCCAAGTGCTCCCTGTGCAGTAATCAATCCACCACAAGCTCCTTGGCTGAAGGTGATCACCCAGATTTTATGGAGTGTGGAGTGTTTCCCTGGAACGGCCCTGATGTGCTGTGGTGCCCACAAAGTCTCCTCCACCCGGTGGCACGGAGCAGCTGCCCGTGGGGCACGGAGAAATGCTTTGTGGAGGAGAGCTCTGAGCACTTCAGGTTCCTTGGCGTAAAATCAGAGTGGCAGGTAAATCCTGGAGAAATAAAAGGAACCTGATGAAATTAACCCAGGACCGTGTGCGGGAGATGGGGAACCTTTGTGCTGTGTTTAGTCCTCCCTTGTGGCTCCCACATCACTGCAGGTAATTTTTCAGCTTGCTGCAGTTCAACCCAGCAAGGATCCTTGTTGATTAATGCTAACGAGGGACTGGCTCTTTGCTGGTCTAGAAGTGCCACGGTGCTGCTGTGTTTCCTGAGATGGTATAAGAAAGCTGTGTTTGCAGGCTTTTCAGGATGCCTGTTGGCAAGCTTCTTGGCATACTGCTGTGCCTGAGGGCACAAGGGTTGGGGAGAGTTGTTCTCTCAGTGCCTTTGAGACTGGGCAAGCTGGAGGTGTCAATAAATGTACGGATGTGGTACTTGGAGACATGATTTAGTGGGCAATATTGGCGATAGGTGGATGGTTGGACTGGATGCTGAGAGGTCTTTTCCAACCTTAATGATTCCCTAAGCTGTGGCTGCATGGGGCCAGAGCACCCGGCTGCTGTATGTGGGTGAGGGATGCTGCTGGGGGAAGGGAGCAGCTTAGCGTCCTTTGGCATCCGAGGATGGATTAAGTGGAGCATTCCTTGTTAGCTAATTGAAACAGTCAAAATGTCAAACGCGGCATTTCAATAATAGTGATGTTAGGAGCTTTACGTTTTTATTTCTCTCCCTCTCTCTTTTGTGTTGCGCCTTCGAGACATGGGGACATAAGTCTCTAGCAAAACCCTCTTAAAGAAGGGTTTTGGGGGGATGGGGCAAGGACAGAAGCAGCTTTAATCCCCTCCAATTCCGACATTATTGTGTTTCAGCAAATATTTTGCAATAGGATTTTCAGGCTGAACTTCAAACAGGCAAATGCCTCACTCCAGTGACTTGGGGAGCTTTGCAAATTTAGGAAAGAAAATGAAGATTGTTTTAGCTGACATTTAAACCTTTTCTCTTCTTTTCCTGGCCTGTCAGAAAGCTTCATACACTTTGGGTCAGATGCTCTTTCCCTGAAGAGGAGGAGGATATTTATAGCCGGGTAGGGCTATAATGGGGAAGTCTCCAGGCTGCTATACCTGTCAGATAAGGTTACTTATGGACCCAATATGGAGTGTGCTACAGGAAGAGAGAAGGTGGGGTCTGAGTTTGGGGGTTCCCAGCACAGGTGACTTGGCTGAGGTCCCGGAGGCTGGGCTGGAGCATGGCACTATTGGGAAAAACACTACAGTTGGAATGTTACCCTTCTAAAATCTGGGGAGTGCTGGGGGGGAATGACGCAGTGAGATCACTTCTCCCACTTGAGGAGGCTTTAACTAGAGGTGCTGACCCCAGGGGTGGCCCTGCTGCAAGTTCTCATGATCCCTGCAATGGAAAGTGACAAATCCCATCCGCTGAGAGCCCTCTGACGTCGTGTTCTTGCCATCTGCCCACCCCGGCGGATGCTAACAAGCTAGTAGATCTAGACCCGCTGTGCCTTGATACAAAGATTTATTTTTAGGACCTTGATATTTAAAATGATCTGTTATAATTTCATGCTTAAATAGCACTAAATAATGCTCCCTGTTTGCACAGTGTAATTGGAAGAGGTGAATAAACCAAACAAACCAGCGATGACTGTGCTTCCTTAGTATTTTCAAACTGAAACAAACAGTAAAAAAACAAGGGCTTGGCCAATTTAGCACTTCAGGGGTATTTTCTAGCTGGAATTCCACTTCTTCATTTTCACAGGCCAAGAAACACAAGAGCTTTAAAGAGCCAGTGGCTTCTTGCCAATGAAAACTCTGTTGGTCTTAGACTTGAAATAAAATGGAAAAAAAGAAAAGGAAACGTACTGTGTTTTTTTTCTGGTTTGTTTTTTAGGAACTGGCAGAGCTAATGGCTCTGGAAGTGCCTTGGGACAGTATGTGAGTGCAGAAAAGGCTTAGGAAATATGCAGCAAGTTCATTTAGGCTCCTTTCATGCTTCTCAAATCTTGAAGCTCCTTTATTGCTGCTTTATGTCAATTTGACACTGCTTGATTTCACCGTCGCTCTTGGTTTTACTGTGATGGCATTGCAGCGTTCGGTCCCACACTGATCCCGTCTGCAACGTCTCACATAATCTGCGTGGGGTTTTGGGCAATTGAATTAAAGCTGCTACATTCAGATGGCCCTATTGGGGAGTAGGAAGCTCAGGCTGGGCTGACGTTACCTATGTGCGGAACCACAGGCGTGGTGTTGTGCCAGCAAGGAGATGCTGTGATTAGTCATGAGTGTGGCGTGTTTCCTTCTGGAAAATTGCCACTGGAGAGTGAGCATAGCCTGGGCTGTTTAAGCTTCTACACATTAACTGATCAGTGCATCTTTAGCTGGAAGGATCCCTCCCATCAGAGGGTGAGAGGAACTTTTCCCTATACGCCCACGTGCGTTGGTCATCTCATGGAGCAATGCTTCTCAGGGCTAGGAGCTGTGGGTGCTCTGCCTGGCCCTGCTGAGACCTGGCTTCGTTCTCTTGCTCTCAGACAAGCCTATGTGCCCTGTCCCAGCAGTATGCTGCAAAGTGCACCATGAAGCTGGGAACGTGGGAAGGTGCAAGCTGCAAACACCTCCCTTTACCAACTCCTGCTCCTCCAGAACTCCTTCCTACTACACTGCTGCTTCCCTCCCTGTCCTGAGCCTCTATAGCATCCTTGCATCACGTTCCCCATCCCCTGCCCTGGAGGGGACAGCTGCTCCCATCTCCCCCCAAGCACTTCTCCACGTTCCTCTCCCTCTGCTCCTGCAGCTCCGTGCGCACGGCGGCTCTGTTTGTGCCCACATTAGCATTTCTGCTGACTGCAAGGATCGGTTTAATTTCATGGGTGTCATTTCCTTCAAGAAATCTCTCTCTGAGCAGCAGCCCGACGAATGCCTGATAAAACATATTTTCCTACGGTAATGATTTTATGGACCCATAAGTCATGAATTTATTATGATCTCAGCCCCTGCTGCTGATTGCTGTAAAATGCAAAGTAATTAACAGCAAGCGGTAGCAGCTATTCCCACCTGGTAGCGTGTTCTTGGGTACGCTGATGGGTTTGATTAAAGTAATGGCTAAAGTGTACAGCCCGGCTGTAAAATATTAGCATGATTAATGCAGTATCCTAAATAAGAAACAAAACGAATGGGCATGGTCTAAAGAATTAAAAAAATATATAGATATTCCTTTCCTTCCCTCAAGCTATTGTTCTGGCTCATTTATGCTTTCTTTTCTGTTAAATAATGTATAGGCTTGAGGGCCAGGGGGCACGCTAGAGATGCATATTGCAGTTTCATAACATCTTAAGTGCTCGTGTTAATTTTTCACTCCTCCTTTCTTTTTCCCCTCAACCTGCCATCTCCCATTGGATAGGGGGAGAAAGATAATCAGGTTTTCTGGACTTGGCTCCAAGTCAGATGTGATTTGATTTGGATTGCAGACAGCCCGAGGAAGCGGCTCGGAGGCATCTTGAAGACTTGGATCTGGTTTCTGGCCTCGCAGAATGAAAATCCGGAGACTGTGCTCACATTTCCATGGCTGGGGGTGATCTCCGTTCTGTGGCAGGAGCCTGGAGCCCGTAAGTTTTTCACACACGAACAATAACCACGTGTCCATCCACAGGCTGTAGCGCTTCCACTGGGAGAAGAGTGCTTTTTCTTTTTCTTGAGCAGCTTAGAAGTCAAGCAATGGCTGGGTTTGAGTAGAAAAAGAAATAAAATAGCTGAAATAAGGCTCGGGATACAATAAGTCACGTCAGACTTCTCTTTTTCTCCTCACCCCCCTGCCAAAAGCATGCAACGTTTGATTTCTATTACATGGCATTTTTCGGCGAGAAAGATCAAAAAACTGCTTGAATTAAGGGGGCTGAGAATAAAGTGTAAAATAGGCATTTTTCGATGTCAGACCCCTAGAAGAAAATTATTTGGAAATGAAGAAAATACCTGTTTGCCAAAAAAAAAAAAAGGGCTTTTTTTTTTTTGACCTATACATTTTGATCAGCTCCTCTCTTTAAATTTCTAAAGATGCATCCACCAGTGTCACCTAATTCCCTCTGATCTGCCTCTAACTTTTCAGCTGTATTGATCTGCTCTGGTTTATGAAGCCACCGACTATTGGAAAAAAGAGTTTATAAATAACTACAGGCTTCCATATCACAAACGTTCCAGCAGGGCTGCTTTTGTTTATCGCACAACACACATTTTTGGAACTTTTTCTTCGCTGGGAGATTGCAAGGGAGCTTGGAGTGCCAGTGTGGCTGCTGCATTGTACTGTATTGTACTGCGCAAATGGCGTTTCCCCCCTTGGGACGGAGAGGTTTCTAGGTTTGTTTTTGTAGATAAGATATAAACTCTGCAGTGGTTCTGCTAATAAATACAAGTAGCCTGAAGCTCCAGAATATGTCTTGTTGGTCCCTCCAGTAATTTGACAAAGTATCCTTGCAGCAACCTCCTAAAAGTACAAGATGAAAAATGTTGGTGATCCTGCGGTATCTGGGATGGCTGTTGCAAGGGGTGGCCATGCATAAGGGACAGCTCTCTGCTAGCACTGGTGTGGGGTCCCGATATCTCACGTGTTCAGCAGTAGTCAAAGCCAGAGGTAATAAGTGCTCCCAGGAGAGAGAAAATGAAGTTCTCTCTCTAAAATTGCCACTGCCGGAGCGGCGATTATCCTTTCTGGAAGGATATAGGAAACATCAAAAAAGGTAGAGATTGTGATCAAAGGTATAGGGGGGCACTTCTGAGTGAGGAGAGATTAAGCAGATTGGGATGTGTCAATTTAGAAAAGAGGCAGCTAGGAGAGGATATGATCAAGACATCACGCAATCCAGAGTGGAACAGAAGAGGTGGCACGGATGGTTGTTTGCCATGAATCAAGAGGGTTACCCGGTGAACTCATTAAGCAGAAGGTTCAGAGCAAACGAAGGGAAGCACATTTTCCTGAAGTGCATAATTACACGTATAATTCATCACCGTGGGCCGCTGTGCTGTCCGGAAGGGCAATGTGGATGTGAAGTGGGAGCAGGCTGGTGGGGAAGGCAGATCCCAGGGGGGTCACTGGGCAGGTCTGAAGGATGCGATGGTGCCACAGCACGCACCCGATGGGCGGGGGGAGGTGGATCCTTTCCATCTCATTTAGGTATCACTGCAGTCAGTTTGCACGGCCGCAGGTCGTGTTTGGAAGGCTTTCTCAGCAGCAGCAGCACACACGCACAGTGCTAATGATATTTGAGGAGTCGTTTCTGTGGGAGACTCAGGAGCCAGGCAGCTCTGCAAACCAGCCCATTAATATTTTTAAAAGGAAGCCTCCATCCTGCAGGAGCTGCTGCGGCCGCTGGAGATCTGCCAGAACCGTATCCCAGATTGCATCCGCTTCAACCGTTAGATCTTTCCCCCCTCTCTTTTCATCCACCCCTTCTCCTTCCCTCCTGGATGGACCTTCTATTGCTATTCCATCCAGAGCGCACTCTAGTTACTGCTTTTTGTGCTGGGAAGTTCCGCACAAGGATCGCTTGGTGTTTAATTTTTCCCTTTTTCCTTTTGGAGCTAATCACCCCGATGAAATTGAGCTGTAAGACAGCTGACAGCGTTCAGATTGAGCCCAACGTGTGCGCTCCGGGTTCTTGCATCACTAAAAATGAACACAGACAGCTGCAAAGCGAAAGAGGTGGCGCTCGGCCTTGTTTAAAACGCGCTCACACAGCAGCACGAGCAGCCTGAACAAAAGCTGCCTGTCTCCTCTTGGAGGCGGGTGAAGGAAGAAGTTATTGGGCTTGATGTGTCTCCCAGCTCCCCCCTCCCCACCGTCCGTGGCTGTGTGGCAGCAGAAGAGATGATGCTTGGTGGGGAGGATGTATGGCTGTCGTCAGTCAGTCAGTGTCAGGGTAAATCAGGCCTGACGGCTGTAACATCTTCCCCACACTAACTGGAGCAAGAGTTGTGAATTTATATCTCTATCCTCCTCATGTAATCAAGAGATATGCCGAGCAGTTCCTCTTGTTTGGATCATTTAGTGGCTTGGCCTGAACTACAGACCCAACCTTCTCTGTGGGGCATGTGTATCCCGCTGATCAGTGCTGTAGGCTGGTGGTTGTGGTTTCCTAAGCCTGTCTCCTGCTGTGTGTCCCTAACCAGGTAAAACACGTGGAGAAAGACCCTTCAGCTATGTTGGCTATGTTTATGCCTGGTCTTCTCATTCCTGCCCAGAGGCTTGGCTGATCCAACCCCGAACCCTACAACCATAAATCCTGGCTGACTCAGGCTCTGATGTTCAGAGATGGGAAAAGAGGAACTCAGGGGAGACCTCATCGCTCTGTCCAACTGCCTGAAAAGTGGCTGTTGTGAAATGCTCCCACATAACAGCGATAGGGTGGGAGGGAATAGCCTCAAGTTGTGCTACGGGAGATTCAGGTTGGCTCTTAGGAGAATTTTTTACCCAGAAGAGTGGTGATGCAGTGGCACAGCTGCCCAGGGAGGTGGTGGGGTCACCATCCCTGGAGGCGTTCAGGAACCATGAAATGTGGCACTGAGGGATGTGGGCATGGTGAGGGTGAGCTGGGGTTGGATTTGATGATCTTAGAGGTCTTTTCCAACCTGGCTGTGGAGGGCTGAGCGTGGGCATCCCCTGAGGAGCCCCACGAGCCCATGCTGATATGCAGCAGCTGGGGAGCTGGGCCCCATCTGTCCCCTTCAGTGAAGGATCATTCAGTTTTTCTTTTGGCTATCACGCCCTTAAACAAATACCAATTGAAACCAATGGGAGATTTTCATCGTTTTCAGGGTGATAGGCTTGAAAAATGGGATGCTTGGGGAAAAAGCAGGCAGGGAGGAGAGTGGGAAAAGAAGAAGGAATAAATGCTGCTGTAACATTATGGCTTACAATGTAAACAGATGTGGGTGAGAAATGCTTTCGTTACGATTCTACCAGCAGCCACAATTTGGTGGAGCTGTACATGAGAACGTATACACAGAGCAGCATCCTTCCTTATGCAAACTGTTCCACAGGCAGACGGGGAGCCCACCCCTCTGAGAGCCCTCTCTCTGCATGCCCTGTTCCTATATGTGATTAAGTTCCCTGCTCTCCCACTGCACTTAGGGCTCTTATTAGCGGTAAGCACACGCTCCGCAGGATGCTCTCGCACGCAGAAATACAGGATGAAGCACTGCCTTCTGCTTGCAGAAGCCAGCAGGATTTTTTTTACAATAGCTGGAAGAGGGGGAAGTCATTATCTTGTCCAGCCTCTGGCTGCATTTTGATAGAATCCTTTGTCCAATGGCTGCAAAGTATTTTGCAAGTACAGAAGGATAAATCCTCAACAGACAAGCATTATCTGGCCTATTTTTACAGCTGAGAATTTGCAGCCTTCAGACCCATCTAGGCCTTCACCTGGTGATCTCCTCAGCTGAATGAATATGTCAAGCTCGGTCTTTTCACATCCAGTCCCCATTCTAACGCAGCCCTCCGGTGTGCCTGGCTGGAGTCAGCCTCTCCTCCCTCAGTCTCCCATCCATGTAACAGGTATGACAGCCATCCCTTCCCCTGGGCAAACACTTCATTATGCGCTGCTGCTGCAGTACCTCAGAGGGGAGAAGACCTTCAGATAAGCCTGCATTCTCATTTCGGAGATATTTGTGCGCGTGTTTTCTGCTTTAGCTGCCGTTCCCTTGCTTTGCCTGCTCATTAGTTCTGCCTGAGTGCAGGACCTCTCCAAAAATGCAGCGTTGGCAGTGGGCATGAATTCTTAACTACTCCTGTCTCTAATGACAGAAAGCGGGGCCAGGCAGCCGGTTTGCTCGCTGAGAGCAGGGGATGCACAATAACGTGCTGCTGGTTTCTCTCATCACAGGTAGAGTTTGCAAATCACAGGAGGATCTGCAGAGTATGCTCAGGTGCTGGCCTGCTTCTGGTGCTGTAGGGAGAATTGGGATGACAGATGGAAAGAGAAATGCCTCTCGTTCTGTGAAAGGTGTCAAAGTTTTGTTTTTTTTTAATGCTCTCTCTGGCCTCTCTCTCTGCTGTTCTACCCAAGGGCTTGAGAGCAGCTTTTGGCTTTTGATCCAAAGCTGGAAATCCCAAGCCTGACTTGCCAGTGCTCTGTTATGATCCCCAACTTCATGGAGAACAAACAACATTAAATCAGTAAAAATAACAAACAACGCAGCAGAGGATTTAAAGAAAAAATGCCAGGGGTTCCATTGTAGAGAACAGGGGAAGGGCTTCTTTTAATGGGAAGCTTAAAACTTATTTTTAGTAATATTGCTGCCTTTTGTCTCCATTCTGTGCTTGCATTCAAAGCTTCCCTGACTTTTCGCAAACACAGTTTCCAACATAAGCTAGCTTTTCCTTTTACAGACTCTTTATATTTTGTTTAAAAAAAGAAAGTCTTGGCAAGTTAGAATAGGTAGGAAGGGAGAGGAAGGTTAATCCTTCCTAGGTGTCATTCATTCTGTTTCATTTCATGGCAGGGATAAGAAGGAAGGAAGAAGAAAAAAAAAAGAAAAGCATTCAAAACCTTGTTGGTCCTTTGATTTCTGACTTTCAAAAACCAAAACAGAGAAAATAACAATTTTTGCTGGGATAGGGGGAAAATCTGACTTCTCATTTTCCTGTGTTCCCACTGAAATGCCAGTTGGTGAATTGTATTGTTTCTTATGAAATCTCCACATGCACTGAGAAAATTTCCACCTGCTTTTGGGCTGCCCGTTCCTCACAGAGCTCTGGTTGTTTCTTTGTATTTGCCTTTGCTTTTCTTTTCCACCTCCTGCACTATTTGTATCTCTCCCTCTGTCCTTACTGACATTTTTTTTTCCCCACTCCTGCTCCCGTTCCACTGAAATTACCACCATCAAGTCAGCTCAGATGGCTCTGAGCTGTTTCCTTCCCGGATGGACTAATTGGGGTTGAGATCTTTGTTGTTCCCAGAGCTCGTTTCTTGGGCTGATCAAGCTGATTTCATTTCGTACGTTATTGCTGGAAAGTTATCTTTGTTCAGTTCAAGGTACATCTTTCTCTGTCTTATCATAAAATCACAATATGGTTGGGTTGGAAAGGATCCCAAAGGCCCCCAAACCCACCTCTGCTGTGGGCTGGCTGCCCTCCACCAAATCAGGCAGCCCAGGGCTCCATCCAACCTGGCTTTGGGCACGTCCAGTGCTGGGGCACCCATGCTGGTGTCTGGCAGAGGTAAGCCATGGTCATAACAGCAGCTGCAGCTCTAATTGGGGGATGAAAGCTTCAATATCCACTCCTAATGAAGCCTTTGGGGCTCTCTGCTTTGCACTGGTTGGCAGCTCCCACCTCGTCTGTATGCTTTCAGGAAAGGCATGTTGATGCCACAATCCACTTGTTCTTGAAGGCGGCTTTTGAAATGCTGGCATAATTATTCACAAGCTGTGATTGGAGCCCACGTTCGGAAGGGTGGGGGCTGTTATTTGCATTAAGGGAGGATCTGATTATAACTGTGGTAGGGAAGTTTGTTTGAGACTGATTTGGTGGCAGTCTGAAATTCTTTAATGCTACTTTTTGGGCAGAAGTATCGGGGCATGAGGTTGATGGAGGGGTGATGGAAAGGACTGGGGGTGCCAGGCTCGGGTGTGGAAGTTCCCTTTGTCCAGAAAAGGTGAATGTGATAGAACTGCTTAGCTGGAGAGAAAGTAGAATGGTAGAAACTAGAATAATCTGTTTGATCTTCAGGGTACCACTGTCTTTTCCATCCTAAAGACTTGAGAAAGACGCATGTTTTGTTCAGGAGGGCTGATTTGAATCACCCATTTTAATCATGATTTAAATCAACAAGCAGGAAACCTTGATTTAAAAAAAACGCGTTTTAATCTCGTATTTTAAAGTTCATTTCCTAATGAAACACGGCTTCGCATTGGCTGGCATAATTTGGTACTATTTCTGGTGAAGCAGAATGGGACGCGACACCCATGCATATTTATTGGCACGGCTGTATAGCTTAACATATATCTGCTCTCCTTTGGAACTTTCACATCTTTTCATTACTTCCCATCGGTGAGATGGGAAACGTGTATTTTCTGATTTATTAGACGTGTTTTTTTTTTTTTTTTAAATCATTTGTCTCAGGCTGCATGAGGATAAAAATTAAAATGCAATTAAAAATGTATGAGGGAAGCATTTAGGAAGTTTGTTGTTCGTCTTGCAGAGCAGAGGGCTGGAATGAGCATCTGCAGATAACCTCCTCCTACGTTGCGTTGAGGCAAGATCAATTACACCTTTCCCCTTCTCTCAACTGTTTGCTTAACCTTTCTGTGGATGTCTCCAGTGAAAAAATTCAGCAACTTCTCTGATATCTGTTCCAGTGAGAACATTGTTGGTTTTTTTTTTTTTTTTTGAGTGTCCAAACTTAAGCTTTCTTTGCTCCGAGTTAAATTATTTCTTCTTCTCCTGCCACTGTGAACACAGAGAGCAATCGACTGCTGTCTTAATAACCTGCTCGCTATTGGAAGATTGTTATGCCTCTGTGCCAGAGTCTTCTCTCTTTTTATTTCTCCTTCATTTTTTTTCAGTCTGAATGAGTCTAGTTCATTTAACCTCTCCTTTCCAGCTCTTTTTCCTAAAGCTGTGCCGGTCTTATTTCTTTTCCTTGGGACTGCCTCCTAATTTTTTTGGTCTCACACTGCATCTGCAGCGAAATTACTTTATGAAAGCCTCAGAAGGAGAAATCACTTGCTGCGGCGTGCAGGCAAACTGCGGAACTCATTGCTCCAGGATGCTGGGGATGCTAAAAGTTAAATGGAAGAGTGCTTAAACAAACTAATGAAAGATGTATGCCTGGTTGTACGCCTGGCCTTTGGGTGTAGCTGTCCATAAAATCGCAGAATGTGAGTTGGGTAAGACCCTTAAAGGCCATCTGCCTTGCACTGAGCAGGGGCACCCACAGCTCCATCAGTGCTCAGAGCCCATCCAGCCTGACCTTGATGTCTGCAGGGATGGGGCACCACCTCTCTGGGCAGCTGCCTCACTGCCCTTATCATAAAAAACTTTTTCCTAAAGATTAAATCTCTCTTCTTTTGGTTTGAAACTATGTCCCTTTGTTCTGTCGCAGCAGACCCCACTAAAGAGTCCGTCCCCTTCTTTCTTACAGCCCCTCTTTACATACTGGAAGACCGCTCTCAGGTTAACGCAGAGCCTTCTTTCCATGCTGAGCAATCCTAGATCTCAGCTTGTCCTCGTAGGGAGGTGTTCCATCTCTCAGGTCATTTTTGTGGCCCTCCTCTGGATGCATTCCAGCAGTTCCACATCTTTCCTCTACAGTGGACTCCACATCTGCACGCAGTACTCCAGGTGAGGTCCCATCAGCACAGAGCAGAGGGGCAGAATCACTTCCCTCACCCTGCTGGCCACGCTTCTTTCGATGCAGCCCAGAATACAGTTGGCTTTCTGGGCTGTGAGGACATGTATTGGGGTCCTGATGCTACTGGTCCATTGCTCTGCATCCCCACTGTACTGCTGTCATCCACCAGGAGCCCATCATGCTTCTGTGCTTCAGAGAAGGGCTGGGATGTGCCAGTGCCTTCCTCTCCTTCCCTTGTAGCAGCCAGCGAAGCAGGGCTGGCTCTGTCTTCTCTCCAGGGGAGCCTTGGAATAGCAGGATGGTTGCAGGGGTGCTGGGGAAGTCAGGCTCTGCTCTGAGCGATGGCAAATATGGGTGTGGGGTGATGGGAGCTTTGCTGGAGCACGAGGATGGGAAATGCTATCCCAGCCAGCCTGTGCTGTAAGCAGCCGTTGGGAAGCAAAATCTCGCTCTTCCCCAGAATGCGCTGGATTCAACAGCTCTCCTTTTATCTGCTCAGAAAGTGCTCAAGTATTTCTCTCTGCTCTTCAAAAGCAATCCTGCACTGCCCAGAGGGGGCTGTAATTCATGCGGGGAGCTGGGAGAAAATGATGCTAGTCATCTCCGCACAAGTGTATCAACCACTTAACTCCTGGCTCCAGCTCCTGAGTGAGGCTTTAAACGTGAGGATGGAGACGTGGTTACAAGGACTCTGTGGGTCACCTGCGAGCTAAAGGTACGCTGGGAAACCGCCACTTTTGGAAGGGCTGTGTTAGGGGAGGGCACTGATTACTGCTGTCTCTAAGGGTATTCATAAGGGTAATTGCAGTCCTTGGCTTTCCTGTGTGCCGTGACATTGTGATGCTCCGTGGTGTTCGTGAGAATGCCCTATTATTAAAGGCCTTTTGAGTACAGGACCTCATTGCTCCTGTTCATGCCTGCACTTCCAAATCCCTCTTTTCTTTCCAGTTTGCTTTGTGGAGATGAATGCGTTCTGATGGGCACAAGCCACAAGGATCCTGCCTGGGCTTAGCTCTGCTGAGGCCACTGAGTGCAGCATGGATGGGGTAGGTCCATGGTTTCTTGCATGTGAGCGATGCTAATTAACAGCTGGGGGAATCATAGAACCAAAGAATTGTAAGGGTTGGAAGGGACCTCTAGATCATCTAGTCCAACCCCCCCGCCAAAGCAGGCTCCTTGCTCCAAATGATGCTCCCAAGGGCAGGATGAGCCCGTAAGGGGGCTCTTCTCAGTTATCTTGGGTACCTCATGTTTCCTGACAAACCTTTGCACTCCGAGATGTCTGTTCCAGGGAATAATATAGCTGGGCAGCTTTCAAGCTGTGGCCTTGCACCCACCTTCTCCCTCGTGTTCATGAGCTTGGCAGTGTCTGCTTTTGCTGAAGAGCCTGCATTTGTTTTTAACACTTGCTGCTCTGTACAAGTACATTGCTCAGTCAGTTCTTGGATGGTGAAAGCTGGACCTGGTTCTCTTTCCCAAGCCTGCTTTTTATTCGCGGGTTTTAGATTAGAGGTTTAGGCAGAATTAAACCCTCTCTGGTTGTAGTTGGCTGCAGCTGTAACAGCTTTCGAGTACGAATAGCACAGGGCAAGGAAAACATGCTCAGCATTGTTTCACTGCTGCCCTGGATTACTGCCTGCTCCACACCTGACCCTGGGACACACGTGAGAGCAATGCATGATGTTCCATCACTTGTCATGTTGCAGCATTGCTGTGCCTCTGGCCTGAAGTGAGAACTCTCACTTGGAAGTTCCTGCAGTTTTCCTGGCAGCCCTCCTGGTGATACATGTCATGTTGAAATCCCGTGCTGTGGGATCATGTGACAAAGAGAATCATAGCCCTGATTGCAATAAAACTTAATTTCCTTGCCTCCGTCAAAATATGCGTGTAAGAAGACAGCTGAGCCCTTGGGGCTACAAATGAGAAGGGAGGGGGAAGGCCTCTTCCTGGGCTGAGTGTGCTTAAGCAATTTCCCTCTGTGGGGATGTGAATTCCTGGGGTTGTCTGTGCCATGTTCTCTACTGCTGCAATGGGGATTGCTGGGGTGAACTGGGATTTGAAGAGGACTGAAGCTGGCTCTGAGGAAGATGAGCCAAACCCAGCACCAGCTAGACTCAAGGTTGGGTTTGGTGCCATCTGTGCCAAGAGTAGATGACAATCACAATGACAAGCAAGGTGAGTGCGGGTTCTTCTCTTGCTCAGCCCCTTTCTCGCTCCCTGTTCACTGACCAAGCATGGAGCCCACCACTGGCCCTACAGGGATCCTTCAGACACTGTGGGTGCTGCTGGTGGCTACCGGGATGGTGTTGCTTGACTTGAAACCCTAGAAAGATCATTAAGTCAACCAATTTGGTTGACTTCCTGCATGGATGAGAAAGCCCCAGAAACTTAATAGGTTGCTCTCGTGGGCAACAGCTCATGCTTGGTATTTATAGAGAAATGGTGCTTTGAACAGATCCCATATTTTAGCCTCTCCTGCTGTTCTCTAGCTAGGGCTGAGCCTTGCTGTTAACAAGGGAAATGCAGACATCCCTTCAGAGTAAAGGCCAAAAAAATAAAACCCCTTTGCTTTCCTTCCCATCTTGCTGGGAGCACCCTGCTGCTCCCCTCCGCTTTTTTCCTATTGCACAAAGAGTGAATTCTCTCTCTTAGGCTCCTTTCTAGAGGACTGGATGCTGAGTGTGTCCATGCTGCCACGCTTATCCTGAAGTTGGCTTTCAACGGCAGGCAGAAAGAAAAGTGCTGTGGTTCGGGAGAAAAGGGAGAATTTGGAAGACCTAGGGTTTGTCTGCTGTGCTTTGGATTTACTATACAGCTGTAAAGTCACTTGTATGCATCTGCTTACAGCACTTTTGGCTCTTCAACATCCACCAGCAGTGTAGGATCTCCAGTGTGAAACGCAGGCTAAATACACAGAAGGACTCCGTGGCTCACCCGGGGGAGAAGCAGATTCCCAAGCCTCCTCCTGTCTGCAGGGGCTATTAGGGCATTCACTTATCCTCAGAGTCTGCAGGTTTATGAAAGCAGGCTCTTTTCTTCATTAGAGCCAAAAGGAACGACTGGTGTTTGATTTCCTTTGGGACTGGAGCTGGCTGTCTCTGTTCCTCGGCTCAGAGTCATAGCAGTGGGGAGAAGAGGGGAGGGGAAAAGCCAGGGGAACACGCTGCTAGGACCTCTTTAGGACTGAGGCTTCTCGGTCGTTCTGTAGCTCTCGGGGTTGTTTTCACCTTGGATTGAAATGCTTTTCCCTGGAACTCTTTGCCCTTCTGCAGGGGGATTGAAGAGCTCTGCTCCTCAGCTTGTGAGACAGAATGACCGCAGGTGCTGAGAGAAAGCAGGAAATCATCTTTGTAAAGCTGTCCAGAAAGCCTTGAATTCAGGTACGAGCCTCGTGTTTATAGGAACATAAAAGGAACCATGGAAACTGAATATGGGTCAGAGCACCTGCAAGTGGATAAAAAGTAGAGGGATTGCAGAGCTACCCCGATTTCTCTGTCTTTGGATGTGCTCTGCTGGTTTCAAACCTCCTTGGGGTCCTAGGCTCCACAGGAGCCTTGGGGATCTATACTAAGAAGGAATTCCTGGGGAAAGCAGCAGACGGAAGATCTGCTTTAAATTCCTGTGCGTGCCTTAGTCCTTGGGCTTCCATAGAGGATTCCACGAGGACCACAAGCTGCTCGGTCCTCAGGGAGCAGCTGCTGGATCTGGTGCTCCTGCTGAGCCCCAGGTGAGGTCAGGTAGTGCTACATGTGTTACTGACCTGGGCTTTAAACTTTGCTCCCCCCTGCACCCTTATCTGGAGGATTATCCCATGCGTTCAGTTCTTGGCATTCAGCTCCTCTGCAGTCCGCAGCTTCAGCACAGGAAACTCCTTCACCTAGCTGCTGCCAGCATGCTTTTGGCGACCCTGGCTGTCCCGTCAGCTGTTACAGGCCATTAAAGGATTTGTTTCTCGGCGTATGAAAAGGCTTAATTCAATTCTCATTCTCTTCTGGCATTCCTCGGAGGTGAGTGCGTCCCCTCGGCATGAAGCCTCCGATGCCGCTAATTGACTTGAAAGTAGCTCATGTCTCCTTGGAAATGTCACCCAGCCCTTTTCAAGTGCAATTCCAGGCAATCAGGATCAATATGTTTCTTTAGCTAAGGGTATTAGCACATGACTGACAGCCCTGCGACATTAGCTTATTCCTACCGACTTCCAGTTGCTCATTTTTCTCCACTGTCTCAGCTGTGATCCCATAAGCAGGGACAGAGCTTGGACCAGGGCCATTCCCCAGGCTGCACTGGCTTACAGCACATTGTGGGTACGGGCTGGCTCACTCACACCTGCCCTAAATCTGCATGGTGCTCCCGTCCTCCTCTTCCCCAAATCCAATGGCACTGCCCATCCGCTTGCTCGCTGTTTCAGGAAGGAAAGGGCTGAGATTTCTGCCCGCTTTAATCAATCTCATTTGGTATGAGGAAAGGTATCAGCATATTTTTGCTGTACCTTTGCACAGAGAACACTGTCCGTGTAATTCTCTCTCCTCAGATCTTTGATCCTCAGGAGGCTGTGGTCCACAGCAGAGGATTTCTCTTTCGTCTGTGGCCTTGGTGCTGTTTGCAGCCAACACCTGGGTTTGTGATTTCTGTCTTTCAGCAGGCATACTGAGGATGGCATCCATCCATCCTCTTCCTTTGTTGTCTCAGAAATGCTTGTGAATGTCTATCCAGCACCTCTGTGCTGCTCTCCGTGCTTAGAGGTAGGGAGCGAAAGCACTGGCAAGATGAATTTAGAGGAGCTTACAAAAGCACTTGAGGCAGTGCTTTTGTGAGTGAATTCGATCCGGGCCCAAGTGCCCTCTGCTTTTCTTGTCTCCCTTTCTAACAAGGCTGGCACAGCTGCAGTACTGCTCTGCAAGGAGGACTCACACCCCTCCCCTCCATGCTCCTTTTCTTGGCAGAGAGAGGGGACCTCACCTCCCACTTTGGGAGACCCTGACCCAGGGGACTTGGAAGCAGTGATTCAGAAGCGGGTTTAAGGATATTTCAGATTGTTAAAGGGAGAAAGTGAGATGCTGAGAGACCAGGAGCCACGTCCTAAGTGAGATGTGTGATTCTTCCCAGTGCCAGCCAGCCACCCTGCCTGCAGCTGTTGGTATACTCAGCTCCCAAGCAGAGCTGCTCCCTGCCCTCAGAGCAGGCTAAGGCTGCAGGGAAGGGATCTGAAGCTAGCTCCCAATGGCAAATATTGGCAGACATAGGAACAAGGTTTGCTGTGCTGTTGGTTCTGGGGATGCTCAGAGGGCTTCTCTGCCGTGCTGCAAATCTGAGTGTGTCCCTTGCAGGGGTTTGAGCTGCTGTGGAGCCAGAGGTGGGAAGCTGTGTTAGGGAGCTTCTGAGAGCGTATTCCCAAAAGATGCATCAAGAGATAAACAAGCAAGCCTGGAAAACTTTTAATTCATGCTGTTGCCTGATATCTGCATAAGTCTCTTGCTGAATTTTGCTCCCTTTGCAGTGAGACTGGGCAGTCAGGAAGGAGTTAACGCTTGTGCCCTATGAAACGAGCGCATCCCAAAGCCTGGCAATCAGAGGCAAGCAACAATTATTAACGCCTCGGCATTTAATGTGGCAGATCGCTTACGCCCCCGGTTATGGTGTGCGTTCAATTCCAGAGCACTCGGTGTTGTCATAGCGGGGCCATAGATCACAGCGACCTTAGCATCGTGTCAAGGGGCTTCACTCCATCAGGGATAATGAACATCTCCCACCGGTTTCTCCCCATCACTCACTTGAGATCCAGAAGTTCATCATGCAAATGACAAACAATGTTAATTTTCTGCAAATAATTCCTCTAGATGTCCGCGGGATTCCAGCACTCTTCGCCCAGAACAGTAAAATATGTTTGTCTTCCTTCCTCTAATTCATCAGCAGGCCCACAAATCTCCCCAAACTCTCTATAAACAAAGCAAGAGGCAGAATCTAATAGTTGTCTGCAGTGCAGGCGTGTCTTGCAGTCTCACTGATGCAGAGGGGGAAAGGATGGTGGAAGAGGTCGAGAAGTGACCTTCTCTAGTGCAGTCAAAGACAGTCTCGGGTGAGATGTCTTTGAGTGCACTCGCCCTTGAAAAGACAGTGAGGGTGGTGGTCTGAGCCAAGCCTCGCACAGACGTGATTCCATGTGGGAGGAGAAACTCAAGGGGGATGCTTCTGGGCTTAAAACTGAGGAGGGAAACCTGCTGCAAGCTGTATCTGCGTCACTAGGAGACTTTCCATCCTGTGGCTGGGCTTCACCATGGATATACTGAACTGTTTTCACGCGGGCAGGGAGGCAAACAGGCAGCTTGTTGGTTTCTCCAAGCATCTCTCAGCTCTCCGAAGCCCAGATTCAGCCAAAAATACACGAAGAACTGACATCCAGGGAGGTTTGGGCTACAGAGCATAAGGAGTTTTGGCTCGGACAAATAGGAAGGTATGATGCAGAAATTAGCTCCAGCAAATGTATGTGGTATATGACAGACCTGAGAAGAAGCTGCCAACAAAGCATCTCTATTTTTCATACATAAGGGGCCAGCAGGCAGGTAAGAGAAAAATACAAAGAGGATGGTGCAAATCCTGGTCTCCTGCCAAACTTCCAGAGGATCCAAAGCTCAGGAAAGTTTGGAGGCTCCCATATTCATTAGAACTATGGACATCCCAAAGCTCCCTCTGCTCTGGCAGCTAAGATCACCCATCCCTGTGCTCCTGCCTTTAAGTTCTTTACTATGGCCGTGGTGAGGTGCTGGAACAGCTGCCCAGAGAGGCTGTGGATGCCCCGTCCATCCCTGGAGGTGTTCAAGGCCAGGTTGGATGGGGCCCTGGGCAGCCTGGGCTGCTATGAAATGTGGAGGTTGGTGGCCCTGCATGTGGCAGGGGGGTTGGAGATTCATGGTCCTTGAGGTCCCTTCCAACCCTGGCCATTCTATGATTCTTTGCCTTGCTCTGGCACTCCTGCAGCACTTGGGTTGGTTTGAGGCTGCTGTGTTCCCCATGGAAGTGGGTCCAACCTTTAAATGGCACATACCCACCCCTCCCTTGCTGTCCTTTTCACACTGGAGGGATTTGTAAAGGTCTTTCTAAGCAGCAGCTGCTGTGTGGCTTTTTGTTTTTCGTTTCTTTTATGACAAGCTGGAAATTAATTTCTTTTGCAGTGGTGTCGGACTATCTGTTCCCACGTCGCAGTGCAGACTGAGCTCGTAACTCTCTTGACTGCCTCGTGGCTGAGTTATGGGGTCCTCTGCAGCTCAGCCCAAAGGGTTTAATTTAAGGATGGGTATCTTGAAGAAAGCAGTGATCTGACACCTGCCTGGTGCTTTTGCAGTCCATACATTCTCAAAGTTTTTCCTAATATTTGACTGAAAGGTCTCTAGTTGTATATTAAGCCTAGGATTTCTTTCCCACTTCCTTTTTGTTGATCTGCAGAATGTAGCCATGTCTCTGTCTCCTCTAGACCAAGCATCACAAATGTTTTCCACCTTTCCTTGCCAGCCATCTCCTATAGATTTCCACTCACTGCTGTCTGTCTGCTTTGGACCATCTCCAGTTATTCACTCTGGCTTGAAGATCAGCATCCCAAACTGGACCCCACTGAGATCTTAACAGCACAAAAGATGTGAGGAGATGATTTGGATGCTCGTACCTGACATCTTTGTCTGCTTCCATCCTGGTTGCCCTTGGCATGATCTTGAACTCATTTTGGGGCAAGTAGGGTGAAGGGTTTCAATTGCTGTCTGGGCCACCCGTTGTTGTCTCCTTGTTGCCACATGTGGACACTAATAAGACCATCTGTCATAGGAACCTGTGTCTTGAATGGAGGATGCTTGGGTGAGTTAATGTGAATGGACAAAGGATGTAGTCTGCTTGCAGAGACCAAAGCTCGTTAACCCTTCTGTGGATGCTCTCATATAGGCTCCTTCATGAGACTATTTACGAGGCATTTAAGTATGTGTGTGGTGCCTGCTAATAAGAAACCTGTGTTGAGTCACACCTTAGCTGCTTTGCCTTATCTTTTCTAACTGTCTGTTTGCAGCCAGATCAATGAAGTGTGGGCTGCTTGTCTGGCAAATCTAGAGCCTGGGAGAGCATCCAATGACTTGGGTTTAACCCTCCTTGCAGAAAACACATTGATATCTCCCACCTCCCTATGGCTTGGACTAAGGGAACTGGCAGGGGATCCTTATCCTTGCTTCCTCCTGCCTTCTGTGTGCTGCCAGCTCTGTGCTTACTGATGCCCTTTGACTCCTCCCAGACAAGAGGCCAGCAGTAACTTCATGTTTTCCTAAAAATCAATTCTGGGCTGGCTGCAAGTGGGAAGAAGCATCACAAGTTGTGCCTGGGCATTTATTTTGACCTACAAGCTTTGAGGTCATGCCCTGCACATGGCACCAAGGCTTTGCTGCTCTTTTATTGTTCCTTCTGGATGGGGAAAAATTGGTGGGGTTATGGACACTGGAGAACTCTTCCACTCGCAGAGCTGTGGAGAAGGAAACAAAGTTCTCACTCTTTCCTCATCCTTAGCTCTCTGCTTTTCTGTGATTTCTACTTAAAACTACCAGTTGACTTCTTTTTTTTTTTAATGCCAAGTCCCTCTTTTGTCCCCTCAATGAATAATAACCTCTTAATGGCACTCTCCCAGGGCTTTGTCACTAGCATGACAGCATCTAATCAAGTATTATTGGCTCAGCTGAATGGGTCACTGGTTTTACTGGACTTGCACAAAGGACGTTGTAAAGATCCAAGTGCAGTCCAACTCTTCCAAGGATACAGTTATACTTCCTCCAGCTTTTGGCACACCTTGACTTAGGAGTTTTTGAGAGCAAGATGGAGATATCTGCTTTACCTTCTGTCTCGGTGGGAATGAACTAAGAGAACTTACGAAAACCCTAACATTACTCAGGAGTTTGGCCCCAAATGTGGAAGTAAATGATTGTAACCCTCTTGGTTTGCCTTTACCAGAGCCTTCTAGGCTGTCATCTACTTCTGGCTTTGCTCATATTCTGCAGTGCAAAGACTCGTGTGCAATGACGTGCCACCATTTCCAGAGTCAGGTAGTTCGATTATTCCCTTTCATGTAAGTACTTTTTTATCTTTCTTATCTGTGGAGGGGAGCCAGCACAAGTCATCTTTAAAGGTAAGGAAGACGGAACCAATGTTTTGTATCCCAGAAATCTCATTATTTTCCCACTAATGTGCTGACCTTGAATGCTGGGGTTTGGCAGTGTTTTTAAGCAGAAGTAGGTCCACCCTGGAGAAGTCTGCATGGGTACAATATGCATTTTCTATACAGGTGGAAACGGTGAATTCTCTGGGCCGTGTAAGAATGAGGCATTGTGGGTGACTTCCCTTTGACTCAAACTTGATGGTAGATTTCACAAGAGGAAAAAGTGTGTTTAAGAAGTTCCTTGATACTGATCTGTCCAGAGTGTTTTTCCCAGGCTGGATTTAGGGAAGGATTATCTCAGATTTTCATTTAGTTCTGAAATCCTGGGTATTGGTTTTATAAACTAAACCCCCTTCGCAGCAGGTTGCTTGTTCTGTATTGTTGTTTTAGCCTGATGCATAGGAAGGAATTTAAATTCACATACAGGGTGGGGCTAGCTCCTTGCTGGGGTAAATCACCATAGTTCAGATATTTAAAGGCAGATGCATCAGTCCTGGCAGCCCAGGATCTGGCTTACTTTGATTAAAATCTGATGAAGATTACTCAGCCTTACCAAGGGACTTGGATTACCATTCTATAAAAAGAAGGGCAGGAGTGCAGAGGACATTAAATATAAAAATAATCCAATGAAGGATGTGAAGCTAAACGCATGGCAAATTGAACAGCGATGCAAACACCCTGCTGAAACAGGTGGAGGGCTGCAGGGCTGGTGGGTGCACACAAGGCTCAAAGCTAGGTTTGAGTCAGAAAGACATTGCTCTTGGGTTTCTCACAGCTGTGGTCTTGTCTTTTAAAGGCAGAATGTTCAGAAAGAGAGCCTCGCTCCTTAGAAAATCCCCAGGGGAGTCTTGCAGGAGAAGTGGGTGACAAATCCTCTGCCTCTGCTTCCTCGGGGACCCAGGCTAGTGCCAAATCTCACTACAAAGAGGTGATTAGAGCTGAGGAACAGAAAGTCAGCTCTTGCAGATCTGAAAACGTGAAATGTGCGTTGTCTTTAGGGTTTCTTACAGCAGTTGAACTTCACCCCTCCCTTCTATTGCAGCATTCATTTTCCCGATTCTTTGTTCCTTTTAAAGGATTTAGGGACTGTTATTACACTACGTGATTGTGCTCCATGGGCAGTGACTGATAGAAGAGCTGCACTGAGCCCTTTTTTGGGCCTTTTAAACGAGTCAGTCAAACCTTTCAGCATGTCTAGCCTTCCCAAGATTTCATATCAAGTCCCTTAAAATCAATGAAGTCTGGTCTTGCCTCTGCAATGTAGCTATTGATAGGGCAGATGCATTTGGATCTTCATCTAACTGCCTTTTGAAGCCCCTAAACTCATTTGTCTCTTCTTTTGATGGAGCTTGCTGCCTTGCTCAATGGCTTGCTTGCATGGAAAGCACCTTCCTTGCTGACCTCTGTTAAAAACGTGGAAGGTCTTCAAGTAGAGTTGCAGGACCTGTGATTTGAGCCTTCTTCTTTACCCAGACCAAGGAGAACAGAGTGCATGGTGTGTTGGCTGGTCTGGAATCTGTCTAGGGTGGCTGGAAGATGCTTTAATGGTGTCAGAAGGCTCCGGGAGCCTGGAGAACGAGGCTGAGCGGCCTTAAAAACGTTGCTGACTTAAACTGACGCATCTAAACGCGCTGGAGGAAAGACGACAGGGCTGTTTGGGGACCTCCTGGGTGATTACATACATGGCTGGTCAGCGACATCGCCTGAGTGCCCCGGCAGCTATGCCAGCCTTCCAGTTTTCTTTCATTGCAGTTTGGGTCGGATGAGGATAAGATTGTGTTTTAATAAGTGTTTGTTAGGGAGTGCTTCCCCCCCCCCCGCCTCCCACCCGCATAAAACTGTTTATTTTCCTTGCAGTAACACGTGTGTTGCTCAGCTTCTGCTGTTCCATGTGTCGTGCTCTGTTACTCTGCCTTGCTCACAGCCGCAGAGCAGGGGGAACGCTGCCAAGGCTTTTTCTGGGAATTTGCTCTGGTCGTGCTGCTTCCCCGGGAGCACTCAGCGGATGCACGTTGTTTGCAGGGGGGGAAATACTCAAATGTCAGCATCTGAAGGAATCACGAAGGAAGCAAGGCGAGCACCAACTACTCTTCCACCTCTCAGAGGTGCCTGCGTGCACATAGCCTTGGAAAGTGGTGGGTGATGACTTGCTCAGAAATGATATTGCTAAGCAGTAAATGTGACCCTCTTGTGCTGTTTCAAAAAGAGACTTTGCTTAAGGCAGCCTTAGGATAAAAGTGCTTCTCTGCATACCCACCTGCCCCAAATTACCAGCTGCAAAAATGGGGGCTGCAAGTGGCAGTGATACCCCAGCCCAGGGCTCTCCTCTCTCTTTCTGAGACGCGGTTGTACTTTCACTCGGGCTGGATGCAAAACAGTGCCTGAAACGTTGAGACGCATTGATGAACACATCTTTAAGTCACCTGCCTTCCTGTTGCAGACACGATTATACCTACACACACTAAACTGCTGCAGGGAAGGCAGAGACGCAGTGCTCACTGCGGCTGCTTGGGCCGTTCATTTGTTAGCATGGGTTTGGATTTCTGATGACTCAGAAGGGAGCTCGGCTTCCTCTCAGCTATTTGCAGATCTAAAGATCTGTTGTACTGTGGTTGCGAACCAGGACTCTGAACGTTGTGCAGAGCTGGGACCAGAAGCTGCCTCAGTCTCAGCGTGTAAAAGCAGTGAGCTGGTTTCCACGTGTTGGCTTTCCACGTGTGGGGTTTGTATGGGGCACTCATCAGCTCACAGCAAAACAGTGAGGTGAGTGCTTGAGAGGGGTTCTTGCTGTTTGCCTTGGCTTCTTTCAGGCTAAGGTGGAGGTTAAATATTTCAAGATTCTTGTTGAAGCCTTTGGAGTTGAACAAGAATGAGATGAATGTGGTGCAAATGCCCTAACTCCAGGAGCAGGTGCTTCACTGCTGTGAGAGCTGGCAACGCTAAATATCTCATACTTTCTAATTTCTTCCAGATCTGAAGTGTTTTACCAATTATCCTCATACACAAAACCTGAGGAACCCCTCTTTGTGTGATACCTACATGTGAGTCTTTTGTACCAGATTTCTAACGGCAGCTGCAGAGCTCTTCACCAGAACCACACGGTAATGGTAAGCAGTGCTCACTAGTTTGCACAGCCCCACGGCCTGCACCCACACCTGCAGCACCTCTGTGCACCCACTGCAGGTGTGTAGCCTCAGCTCTGGGTGCAGTATGTCTCTTCACGCTGTGCTCTGAGCACCTTGGCTACACTCGATCAACTATTCCTATGTGGGTTTTCTCTTTCTGAGGTCATAGACCCGGCTGTACCACCCTTCCCTCTTATCTTCAGCTTGCTTTCCTGAGAAAACAGGGTTAATGTGTCTGGTTCTCTCTTGCCCACCCCTAATAACTTTCCAGCCTGATGACTGATTCCAGCTGTGCGTGCCAGCGATCTGAAAGATAATGAGTTCCTACTGGCTTGATATAAATAGATGGCGAGGGGAAGACTTTATCTTTGCCCCTCTCTGTCGGGAGAGTTCATTCCTTATCAGTCCAAGAGCATCTGTGTGAGGTGAAACAAGAAAGAGATGTTATGAATGCCTATTGGGAAAGCTGCACTTGAAGCTGGTATCCTACTGCGTCCTGGAGAACCCACCCATGATGTGGGGCTCCCATCCAGCCTCTGGCAGTTGGCTGGGGGCAGCTTTCCCCTGTAGCAGTACTTGCCTCCCCCAGGCCACTGTGTTTAATTTATTTAAAGCTCTTTAATCAAAACCTATGTCTATGTACCCTGGTTTTATTTTTTTTTAACTATTTTATGTCCACAGCATGGGATAGACTTAATTGCCAAGGGCTGGAAGCAGGGCTGCTAACGTGTTTTAATTACATCTGATTGCTGCATTCTGCAGCCTTGCTCTGTCAGTTGTTCTACCACAGAGCTGTGTAGAGCCCACTTGGACCAGCACGGGCACTTTGGCTTTGTGTGGGCTGATCACAGAGGAAAACAGCAGTACATCACTCCAGACGTCAATGGGGCTGTATCTTTTCTCTCTACTCTGACTTCATGGCAACAGAATCTTCCTCATTAGAGGACTGTAGTCCTTCCATATCGTGTCACTTAGAAGCAGTAGGACCAAATTCACCCTGCCCTGTTGCATGGGCATCGCATGGGCAGAGCAGGAGTACTTGCTCTAAGGAGAGCCTGCTTTATTGCTCCAGACACATCCCTGTGAGACTTTTCCCCAGTTCCTGTATTGGTTTCAAGGCTGGTCAGCCTCAGGGGTCTTCTCTTTTCTGTCAAGCAGGAGTGCTCTCTTAGCGCAAGGGAAAGAGCTGTCTCTAAGACTATTTGAGGGAGGCAGGAGGGAGTGAAATAAGAAAGCTGCTGGCCTTGCTGTGCTGAAACACCCAAATTGGACCCTTGGGGGCTGGATTGGTGCATGGAATAAGCTGAATTGCATGGGGGGACAGGCAGGAGCACTGCAGGTAAGGTAAAGCACCTGCTTGGAAGTGTCTGCTCGCCAACATTGAGCAGCTCCAGCCAAGCATGTATGAAATGAGGGTAACTATTGCATCTTCACGTGGCTTTTAGGTGTATTTTCAGTAGTGCTCAGGCCTGGCAGTGTCTGCAGCTCTACCTGAATGTTTTCTGGTGCATTCAGCGAGTGGCAGCTCACAGAGCCCAGACTCTGACCTGCCTTATCAAAGTGCTTAGCATGCAGAAGGCAGAGAAAGAGTTTGAACCTGACCCAGGGCCTGGGGAAAGGAAAGTCCAAAGAGGAGCAGGGCAGAGGTAAGGCTGTTTTTGTGCAGCTGCTAATAAGCACTTCCGTTCCTGCCAAAGCTTTTCCTTCTGATTTAAGAGGAACCTCAGTATCCACAATTTTTCTACGTTGGAACGTGTTTGTGTTTTTAACAGCACTCATCTGTGTTTCTTCCTCTTAATAGATATAACCCTGCTACAGATTATAGACGTGTTTTGGTTGAGATTCTCTGTGCTTGATGCATTGTCTGCCTACAACGCAGGGCAAACTCTACTCCTCCCTTCTGGCCCGGCCTGTAATGATGGATTAAGTAGGTAAGTAATAGAGTGGTAATGAGATAACCACTGACATCGAGCATTAACGTGGGAATAAATGAAGTTACCATCCAGAACTAATGGCCTGAACTATCACTGGGTTGTAATTAATGAACGTGGTGGCTGAGATTTACAAGGATATTTTAGGATGCTGTTTGCATGCAGCTTTGGCTTTTATGGCTTGGTTGGAAAGAAATCAATTAATGCCACGAACTTAATGAATGAGATGACGATGTGCTTTGTCAGATTGTAGTGCCCCTTTTGTGGAAGCGGCTAGACTGGTGTGCACGTGGAATGCTGCTGTTTGCCTTACCTCAAGGGATGGAAGAAGTTAGGATGCTGTGATCTCTATCTCCCCAGGTCACTTACTCTGTAGCGTGTAGAGGAGCTGTTGCAAAGTGTCTGTGATGGCCAAACTACACGCTAGTGGTGTGCCTGTGCTCAAGAGGCCTTGCTTGGAGACCTGTCTCTCCCTCCTTGCGTGGCTTAGTAGGCATGTGACCCTGCCAAACACTTTGGAGATGTGTGAATAACACTTTTGAGGTGGTTGCTAGGCTGTTGCAGAAAACACAGAAGAGCAGTCAAAATTCTTCACGTTAATTGGTGGGAACAATCCAGCCATCTCTGCTGACTGTTGCCTCTCTCATCTTTCCATGGCAACAGTCTCTCTACAGCAGCCCAGGTGCTCATGGTTGGGCATGTTGGGATTTCTGAGCCCTCTGTCTTCCAAATCACCCCTCGGAGCATGGAGGGAACATCTGTACCGCTAAAGTATGGCATCACATGATGCATCAAAGACATCTCTTTGTGTAATCATGTTCCTTATGCTGTCAGAGATAGAAAATGTTGGAAACGTGAACTGAACCCTTACGTTTCTTCAGTGCAAATGCTGTTGCCCTGTTTTTTTGACAAGGAGAGGAAGGTGTTGAGTCTTTCCTGTCCTTCCCGTGGGCTGAGCTGTCATACCTTTCTGAGAGCTGGAGGAAGGAAAGAGACTGGTAAGCAAAGGGAAGGATGGTCTCTCTCTCTCTGTCTCTCTCTGTCTCTCTGCCACAGAGCCCAACCTGTCTGCTGCTGTGAAGTTGCCTTTTGGAAGCCAGGATGGTGGCTGCAAGTGAGAATAAGGAGAGAAAGTGGCTCAGGTATTGCATCATCTTCACCTCTGCTTCCCACTGCGTGAATAGAAGTGTGTGGAGATAGCACTAAGAGGGGTGCTGCCCACTTCTAGCATGGGCAGAGTAGGTATGGAGAGGGCACCCCTTCTGCCTTGCCTCTCTGAAGCATTTTCCAGGCATGTTCTAGCACCATTTTCTCTTTTGGGACCTGTTTTACAGACACTTTTAATGATTCTAGGGGAAAATGAGAGACAGATGGCCAGTGATGAACCCAGTCCAAAGCTGCCCAGACTTGAGGGAGGGTGTCGTTTCAGCTGGAAGCATCACATCTTTGAGGTGCACGCTCAGTAGTTCCCTTCCACGGTGAACAGGAGGAAGGAATTTCCACCTGCTGGACCAGCACAAGCCAAAACCCAAATTGAGCAAAGCATGGTTGGATGGTTCACATTTGCATATCCTGTGATATACATCTTCCCTCAACTTTGGGAAGTTTATTGCCCCCAACAAAGTACGCCGTGTGGCAGACCGTTATGTGACAGGGGAAAATTACCCAGACTGTTCTCCAGAAGGCAAGTGAGCAAAAATTTTCCTCCAACTGGTTCAGGACAAAGTTAATGTAGGAAAGCCATTAAAATTAATGCTGGTAATCAAGGATAAAAACCAGCAGGGCTGTAACAAAATTTGGACCAGATTGAGTTTCCCAGCTGTCGTGCTGCATGCTTTCTTAAAGGCAGCAGGCAGAGGGAGGGTGTCGTGTAAGGCAAGCTTGGAAAGCTCTTGTCAGGGGTGAGAGTTTGGGGGCATCTGGATTCTGGTGGCATTGGCTCCTTGGTCCAGCACTGCCATTTTTTTTTTTTTTCTTTTTCTTTTTTTTTTTTTTTTTTTGAGAAGCAGTGTCTCTATTTCGTCTGATGGTCCTTATGACTTGTATTTTATTCATATCATGTTTACCTGTTTTCTTCCAGAGTCTGCCCTCAGAGTTCAGGTCCTTCGCCAGGACTCTGGGAACCTGCCTGCATGTGATTGACAGCCTCATATGAGCATGCATAGGACTGCATCTCATGCTGTCAGGTCAGAGATTATCCCCAGGCAGCCCATACTCAACTTTAAGTTGGAAAAGACACAAAGAAGCAGAGCCATTCCCCTCCCTGTATCATTTGCCTCTGAGAATGGAAGAGTGCTGGCAGAGTATAACCAGGTCTGTACTGGTATAGAGAGGAAGGCTCAGGTTTGATGATTTGTCCATTATCTGGTGGTAAGTACAGCCTAACCAGGGCACAGAACATCCCAAGGACTATATCCTAGTGCAGGAACTGGGTGTTTCTGCTCTCTTCTGAATAGACAGCTTTATCCAGCCTCACAGCGTGCTAACATAGGCCAGACACCTTCACTGCAACTCCTGGCATAAGATATTCAGCTGACTTGATGCTTCAGAGTAGGCTGAATCTGGTATAACCAAGGCAGAAGTGAAGTAATGCCCCATACTTTCAAGTGACCACTGGTTTGACAGCAGTAGTGAAAGGGAAAGGCATAAATGGGTCGGATATCAGGAAAAACTTCTCAGAAAGAGTGGTGAGGCTGTGGAACGGGCTGCCCAGGGAGGTGGTAGAGTCACTGTCCCTGGAGGTGTTCAAGAACTGTGGAGATGTGGCACTGAGGGACGTGGTTTAGTGGGCAGTAATGGTGATGGGTGGATAGTTGGACTAGATGGATCCAACTAGAGGTCCTCCAATTAGAGGTCTTTTCCAATCTTAATGATTCTATGAAAGTAGTCTCTGAGAAGCTTGGATACAGCGTCTGAAATGAGCTGAGGAAGCCACCTAATCTCTGAGCACATCCACGTTCTGTAACATACAACCTTCTAGGCACAAAGAGGTCCTAAGTCCCTCAGTCGCTGCAAAGAACAGCAGATAGATGGAGCAGACAAAGCTGGAGAGCATTCTTTTTTTCTTTTTTTTGGTGAGAATCGTCAAAGAATCAGGGTGCCAAAAATATTTTGATGGAAGTGACTATGTGAAATATCTTTTCATTTCAATTATTTGAAAAACAAAAACTGGTCATGGGTTTTAAAATTCATGTCCCCTCCGGGTTGCTTTGTTTTGTTTTGTTTCTTATTCCTTCTCCCTTATTCCTCAGAGGGAGCCATCCAAACCTACACGGTGTGTTATTTCTTGAGGAAATGCAGTGCGATAGTTTTCCAGTTTAATCTAGGCTGAAAAATCTTCTGGTTTCATTTGCCTAAGAAATTTGAAAAAAAAAAGCTTGGATGGAACAGAAACCTGACTGGTTCAGGGGAACCTTCTATGTTTTGGAGGCCCACTTGGGTGGGGGTAGCTGCAGGAGCTCTTTGCTGTGCAGGTTGGGGAGGAGGTGATGCCATCTTTGCCAGGACCATACTTTGTGCGTTGGGCACTTCTCCAAGTGTGAGGGGCATAGGGGTGCAGAGAGGTGTCTTGGTTGCAGCAGGGACCCGCTACTGTTGAAGTATGACTCTCAGCTTTCTGGAGTTGTGGAAAACATCCAGATAGTGGCTGAAATTGGAAGATTGAAGGGCTATCTTGGCTTTTGAGGATGTCTCCATGGGATGTCCTGGAGGTGGCTTGTTGGAGGTGAACCACGGAGGGAGAACTGCATCGGAGAGGCATGGAGGCTCACACAGGATGGGAGTGGTGGCAACTGCCTGCATGCCTGGAAGCAGGGCAAGCAGTGGGCTGTGGGTAGAGGAGACCACCCCTGCCTGTTGCTGCCATCTCCACAAGCTTCCAGCTCTGCCGTGTAGCTCTGCTCGGATCTGCAGTAGAGCTGCTCATCCCCAGCCCTGCCATCCCTGTGCCCCACATGCTGCCTCTCCTATAAATAGCTGGATGGGAAGCGGAGCGCAGAGCTGCCGCAGATGGCCCCCAGTTCCACGCGCACTCATGTGTGAGATCCCAGAGAGGGGCTGTCAATTCCTTGCCTACAGCCACCCATGCAACCTCATTAAGAATGGTGTCGTCTTCCTTAACCCCCTTCGCCCCCTCCCTCCCCACTTCAACGTGCCTACATTCGAGCACCCTTATTAAACGTGCACTTCTAAGCAAGGAGCGCTGACTTCCCCTTAATTGAGGCATAATAATTAGAGCATTAACACATTAGGAGGGTGAGACAGCATGTTTAGCTTTTGTGATTAATTATCTGAGGATTGTAATAAGTTGTTAAGACATTAATTACTCTGGCATGTTTATTGCTCTTTATTGCAGAGCTGACACTTGGTGGAAGAGTTGCTGGTGTGCCTGGAGGTGCAGGGTGAGGTGGGCTGGCCAGAGGAGACCTCTGCTCCCCCGTAGGCACTGAGATGCTGCTTGGGAATGGATCTAGGGGACCAGAAGCAGCTCCTGAACCTCCAGCAAGCTGCCTCGGGATGGAAGTGGTGTCTGAGTCTCTTAGAGTCATAGGATTGTGAAGGTTGGAATAAAGCACTGAGATCATCAGCCCATCCCCACCATGCCCACTAAACCATGTCCCTCAGTGCCTCATTCTTCCCCATCTTGGGACGGCCTGGGAGCTGGAAGGTTTATTTTTATGGATGGTTTCAGCTGGATTTCTCTCTTCTTTCAAACAAAGTGTTTCCTCTTGGATGGTTTGAGCCTGCCCTCATTTGGATCTTTGTTTTTGCAAATCCAAGTCAGCGTGGCTCATTCTGCCCGGATCTGAGGAGGATGGCTGTCTGTTAAAGACAAGCTGAAGTTCAGCGTGTCGGCAGTGGTCAAGGAATGAACCAGGACCCCAGTGGCCTCGCTCGGCTCTTGATCAGATGAATTTTCTTCTGGAGAGCTGGGAGGTGGGTTAGGGAAGGCTGTTGCTGTGGCAGCAGCAGCGGATCAGCCCTCTGCAGCCTGCTCTTCACACAGCAAGCTGCTCAGCGACCTGTCAGTGCTGTGCTGATCAGATGGGGGCTGAAGGCAGGGTTCAGAGCAGGAGGATGGGTGGGTCCGTGTACTGCTGTGACAGAGAAAAAAGGCAGCAGCAGGGTGTGATGGGCCTGTCCCAGCCTTCTGCTTTCCCCATGAGTTGCATAGTGCCAGACCCTTGCTGTCCAGTTCTTTGGGTTGGGGACAACACAGGAGAGATGGGGGGAAATGGAGTAACAGCCCCAGCCACTGGCATGGAGAATAACAATGGGAAAATGGTGAAAGGCAAGAAGGTGAGAAAGCTGTGAGTTTTGTGTGTTTGCTGTTGGTTTGATATTGGATGGCCCTGTCCCTGCAGGCAACCAAGGTCAGGCTGGATGGGGCTCTGAGCACTGATGGAGCTGTGGGTGTCCCTGCTCAGTGCAGGGGGGTTGGACCAGATGGCCTTTAAGGGTCCCTTCCAGCTCAAAACGATGCTGTGGTTCCTTGGGGAGCCCTAGAGCTGACACGTCTGTTATGGCAGAGCCCTCGTGGCTTTGCAACACGTGCTTGTATCTTAGGGTAGCAGCCAAGGGAGTGGAAGGGGGTCTTCCCATCAGGTTTTAAATGTGAAGACCCTGTCCAGTCCATCTTTCCCAAGCACAGACTGTCTCAGTGTGGCTCCCACCAGCTCAATCTGCTGTCACTGTGTCACTGTCACTGGTGGCTGGGGAGCTGCACCGGGCACTGAATGCCCTCCCATGTGTGAGTTGGGATCCATCTTGTGTCAGCTGCCTTCAGCACCTCCGAGCCTGCCTCGCTGTAGCCCAGCCTGAATTTGGCATTCGCTGTCAGGTAGCTGATTTCTGCCTGCAGAATATGGAAAGCGTCAGCCTGGCATTTCCCGCTTGCCTCCTAGGGACAAAGCAGGTCATGACTTACGTGTATTATCATTAAAAAGATAATTTCCTCTAGATGTGTGCAATAAGACAATGATGCTGACCTGTGATCCTGGCATTGCACAGCATTAATGATTTCCCTTTGCAGGTAATAAGCAGCAAATGTACACATTTTGGGGAGATCTGAATTATTTTTTTTTTTCCTTTTAAGACTGTTGTCTTCCTAGGCCAGACTTAATTAGCAGACCTCATTATTTCCTGAAATGTAACTTGACTTCCATTGAATGAGAATTGTTCAGTGGATGGGGAGCAGCAGAGCGGTGCTGCAATATTCATATTGTTTAAATTGCAACATTAACATTTCATGCCGCTCTTGGCATATTTTCAGGTGCGGCCCTTTAGCTCAATGCAGTGCTGTGAAAGGTTGGATCAGAACAATTAGGATACAGTGACTGGATTTCTGGATTTTTTTTTTTTTTTTTTTTTAAGGAACACAAGCTTAGATTCAATCCCCATCACTCTTCTTGTTTGGCAGAACAGGGATTCCAGCGCCCCTGAAGTAAATGCTTTTCTGGAATAAAGGATGTGCTGTAGCACATGCTCACCTCCTCTCTTAGCAGAGATGAAGCCCTGCAGGTACCTGCAGTACGTGATTCACGGGGCTGGAAGCACCTCCTGGGACTTGACCTTTACCAGGTAAATAAGAGAATTCCCCAAAAATGCTTCTGGCCACCTAGGCCATAGACACAAACAAAAAGGCTGTTTCCCACTTTGCCATTGTTCTTGGGTGCCTCAGGCTGAAGGTGGCTCTGTAGCAATGCCCAGGTCCAAGCAGACCCTACATGAGCATGGGCATGTAGATTGCACTCCCTGTCTCCAAACAGCACATGGGCCTTGGTCCTGCATAGGGGCTCCAGTAACCTTTGCTGCCTTGCTCCATAGTGTGCTTTCCAAGTTTTTCCTGTACTGAAGATGAGTGCCAATGGCAGGAGTTAATATCAAGGAATCACGGAATACCTGGGTTAGAAGGAACCTTAAAGCCCACCCAGTTCCAACCCTACTGCCCAGGGTCCCATCCAGACTCTCTTTAGCACTTCCAGGGTTGGGACACTCATCTGAGATTGCCGTGAGCCAAGTGCAACACCTTGCATTTGATCTTATCAGTGTCAAGAACAACTCCAGCTTCCAGCCTGAAACAACTTAATTAGGGTCTCTGACTTCAGCCACCCATGCCTTCCATTTGTAATGTGTGTGGTGGGATCCGTGACATCTTATCTCCTATGGATACGTCACTTGGGTCAGGGTTCTCTGGTGTCTGGTAAGCTGCTCGTGCTGAATGGAACACCTCCTCTCGTGGGATATTTATAGCATCCTGCTCTCCCACGCAGATAGTCTGTTGTCTAATAGTGGATGATGCTCTACAGTTTGCAAGGTGCTAATAATCTCTCTCTTCTGTTTGACAGTCTGTTCCCGTGAGATTTATAGACTCTGACTGTCCCTGAGACCTCTGCCTCTCTGTCAGATCAGGCTGAAATCTGTTCTCAGTGTCAGAAGCTGCTGCCAAGCGGGCAGGGGATGAACTGATGCATGTGTTTCGGAACTCAGGCACAGAGCTGGGGGGCAATGAGAGCTCTGATTTCCAACTTGTGGGTTCAGGAAGGTGAGTATCCAGGAGAAGCGCCGTGCCCGCAGCCATCCTGCACAAGACGCCATGCTGAGGGATGCTCACGGGCTGCACTTCGTGTTCCCATCACCTGCGGTGACCATCACAAGCAGCATGGCCCCTGTGGGAACGGCCCCTGAGGACAACAAATGAGCCAGCCCCGAGCTCCTGGCTGCTGTGAAGAATTGCCTGGCTAAAGGATAATGAATACCGCAGCAGGAGACGGAGCGTTTCTCCGAGGCCATCCATCCCCTTTATCACCCCACTAACAAGCCCCTGAGCGACTTCAGAGAGGCTTCTGCAGAGCAGCTCAATCCCTCACCATGCTGGCGGCTGGGTGCTGGGGGCTCTGCGGGAAACCACAGTCCCATCCCACAGAGCAACTGCCAGTGCCCTCCAGGGGTCTATGCAGTGCCAAGAAAAGCCAGGCATTCTTTTTTTTTCCAAAGCGCTTTTGGGCCCTGCAGCACCCTTTAGAGCATTGCTCTACCCAGCTCCCAGCCTGGCTAAGATTTCTAAGATCTATACAAGGCCTAGGAGGAGTTTAGTGCTGCTGGCCAGGAGGTGAGTTGGTTCTGCTTCACTTGCAGCACAGCTGAGTCTGTGCACGAGCCCGATGCAGGGCAGAGAGGGCAGGAGCGATGTGCTCTTCCTAAGAGCTAATAAAAGCTGATTTCTCCCGTAGCTCCGAGCCAGTGGGAAGCATTAGTGGCTGGCTGAGTGCCTCCCACACTGTGCAGCGTGCTGGGTGCTTGTCCTCCTGCGGAGGGAAAGGCATCTCAGCAAGAGCTCAGGCATCCCTCCTGAGAGAGCAAGCCAGGCACATAGCTGCGCAGCTGGGCATGGGAGGCAAGTGGGAGCACGTGGCACAAAATTCCTATTTCTGAGCAAGTTCTTCTGCCTATGCTCAGGGCTTGGGGTGGGAGAAGCACGCTCGTCGCCTGACTGGTCTCCAAAAAGCCCCAGTGCTGAATGCCTCAATTGAGAAGCTTATGTGTATGTCAGCAACCCTAGCGTGCTGATACACGGTGTGCCCACCTGCCCGAGTGTGTCTGGGACACAGCATGCAGTGTGTAGGCACTCAGCAGAGCTAATTGCCAGTAATTGGAAGGCTTCTTTTGTCTCTTCTTTCCTGCATTATTTTGTCTTCTCCTCTAGGTTTATCTGTAGGAAGATGCATTTAGCTTGGTCCCTGCAAGAACTTCACATCCAGCGCTGGAGGAGAAGGGAAAGCAAGCAGTGTTGGGTGTCTTCAGCAATGTAGGTGGTGGGGGAGGAACAAAAGGCATGAGAAAAGCTGCAGAGCCATTCAGGAAAGTGCAGAGAACACAACGATGGGCAATTAGGTTGTTCCAGGAAGGACAGAAGCAGCAGAGAGCAGCCAGCTGAGGCTCAGGAGCTCTCTGATACTCAGTAGCAGCTTTGACTGAGGTCGCTGGGTAGGGCTGGTTGTGTTTCATGCCTCAGTTTCCCCACGGGAGGGTTCATTTACAGCCTGAAAACATCTGGCACTTTTCCTCCTTTGGCCAGCACCGTTAAGTGTTGAATTGAAAGGAAATGCAATGCATCACCCCCCTCATGGGTCTGCCACTCTGCCAAAAGTAGCGGAGATTGGCCTTCCATCACAGGGGGTTGGGGTGAAAGAGACCTCCTGGAGCACACAGTGGAGAAATACTGTCATTAGCTGAGGAAGACCTGACAGAGATGGAGTGCTCCTTCACCTCGGCCGCCAGACCTCTGCCCTGCTTGTTGCTAACAGGACGGGGAAATGCTAACTGAGGAGCTGTGCCAGCTGCAGTGCTCGAAGTGCTGTCTGCATCCAGATGTGAGAAACAGCTGGGATGGCAAGGCTTTTACAGCCTGCTGGGGGTGGCTTTGGTCCTTTTGCTGCCTATCAATGGGCACTTGCAGTTGGGATCAAAGAACCTTTCTCCATACTTTTAATGGATGCTGGGTTAGGAGACACATGCCTGGATGTGCACCCTGGGGTGGGCCAGGAAAGGACCGACTGTAGGGAACATGGGGTTGGACTGGATGATCCCCAGGGGTCCCTTCCAACCCCTACAGTTCTGTGGGTCTGTGATGTCCCTGGCCACGAAGGTCCCAGGATGCAGGAGGCACTGTAACTCTGCCTCCTGCGTTGCGTTTGCCCAGTGTAACAAGGCTGCCTTCGGGATGGTGTAGGTTTGAAGGATGCCTCGCCTGCTCCTGTCTCGCAGGTTGTAGGGAAATCATTTTAATTAGCGTGACATGTCCCTTTGTGGGCAAAAAGAAAAGAAGGAAAGCCAGTAGAAACTCTGGCCATTCGGGGTATTTTTAGTTCTTTGCGAAGGACTGTTAACATCTCTCTCAGCTCCCTGAAGACTGCTCTGGCTCTGCAGTTGCCTGCGGTGCTGTGCTGATGCCAGCACACCCTGCATAAAGGTAAGCCAGCCCCCGGGGCTGCGGTTCTGGAGAGCCTCATCCCCATCCTTGCTCTCGGGATGCCCACCAGGCACAGCTCTCAGAGAAGGGGTGAAAAGCTCAGACATAGAGTTCCCACACTGAGGCATCTCCCCTCTCCCCTTCCTTTTATGAGTTGAGAGCAGCAAAATTAAAGTAAAACTCGGCTCCTGAGCCTGAACCCTTCACCTGGTTTGTTTTCCCTTTTTTTCTCTGACCATTTCAGTTGGCTGAGTGTCATTGCCAGCCTATTGCTTACGGAGGGAAGGAGACCTGAGAGAGAATAAATCTGGAGGCAATGAGGTTGGAGGGAGGCAAGTCATCTGCTCTGACACTTTTATTGTGGAGCGAGGCTGCTTGGGAGTGAATCTTCCTTGCGGCATATGCTGTGGGGTGATGTTGCTCCAGGGATGGCAGTAGCTTTCCCCAAGCCTTGCTGCCCAGCCCTGTGCTCTTCTCCTGGGACTGGGAATGCCCAGGGCTGCTGGGTGGGTTCTTCGCTTTGGCCACTGATCCCTTTCTGGATATTTCAGGCTTTCAGTGCTCTGAATGAAGGCAGAACTGTTGGGATGTCTCAGATGGGCCTCGTTTTGCCACCAGAAGAAGCCTTTGATGACTTCAGACAATGGACACAGGCATCGTTTTGGACACAGTGGAGCTGTTGGCTTGGGTGTGTTTCTTGTTTTGGAAATGCAGAGGGCACAACAGAGATCCTCTTCGAAGTTGCCCAGGAGAGTGGATGGCCTCAAGGAAAGGTTATCCCCAGCTCTAGGGAGGCAGTTCTGCATGCTCATTAGCGTGGTGAGGAGCTGATGGCCATGCTCCATGCAAGGGTGGGAGCCAGGGGAGATTTCAGGTTCCACTGCACTCCCTGCTCCTTTCCAATATCGCTGTCAACTTGGATTTGACGTGGTGGTGGTGATGCTATGGCTGGCGTGACTGTAACAGAATGTCACTGGGAGAGGTGATGTTTTTCCCTCCGTAGGGGTACATCTTCCTTTCCCTTCCCTCTGGCTTACATGACAAACTTCAGACTCCCAGTGCCAACATCTGTGTTGCCCAAGGGCCAACACACACAGCACTGGGCATTGCTTTGTGCTGTGTCAGTGAGCAGCTCTGTGTCACCACTGACTCTCCAACACTAAGTATTGCGAGGGTGACCAGAGGGTGACATGTGTCACTGAGGCAAATGAGGGCAGTTGTGAGCTGCTGTGTTTGCCATCAAGGGGAACAAACTCTTACCATACTGGCAACCTCCTGCAGCAGCATCCTGCTAGGTGTGTTGGCCATCAGGCTCCAACTTGAGCTAAAATCTGGATCTGAGAGATGGACAGATGTGTGACGATGGTAAAAGTTCTCCATGGGCTGTCTTGCCTCCTCTAGGCGAGAGCTATCAAGAAGAGAGTGTCTGGCATGCACAGCAGCCCCAGTGCCAACCTGCTGTTCTCAGGGGCAACTTTAGCAAAGCCCCTGTGCTGCTCTGCATCCAGCTTTCATCTTCCAGCTGGGTATGGAGGAAGGCATGAATGTGGCTGCTGCTGCCAGGCTGTGCTGGAAAATGCAGGCAGGGGACGCCTACATGTGTGCTTCAGGATCCAAGAACTTCATCTGGTGCTTGTTCTCTATTAGCCCCAATCCCCTCTTGCATCTTTTCCAGCTGATGCCTGAGCCCGTTTTTGTTTTGTTTCCCTTTCTCCCTCACCTTATGAAAAATGGCTTTGCCATCTGCATCTATCAGGAGTCTGTGCAGCCAGGCCCACGGCTCAGTGAGTCTACAAACGTGTGGTTGGATTGTGGGCCCCACTGACAGGCAGGAGCCGAATACCAATGTGCAGGAGAGTGAGTGCACTCCCTTCTCTGCTGCTGGTGCCTCTGCTGGTTGTTTTTTTTTGTTGTTTTTTTTTTTTTTTCCTATCCAATGGAGGTATGAGAATTGCCTCTGGGAGCAATGCTTCCTTCTGCTCCTGTTCCGCCTTGCTAAGGTTGGGTTCTCTGCCATCCATCATCAGATGAGGCCTCACCTCACTCCTGCATCTCAGCTGCTGATGGGAATGCTGGGGAAGGGAAAATGTTCCACTCTGCCTTCCCGACCAACCCTTCCCCTCTCTTCTTGCATCTCACCCACAGGTGCAGTGCAAGGCAGTAGTTAGGCTCGGGCCCAAGGACACTTAGAATCACAGAACCATGGAATATCCCAAGTTGGAAGGGATCCATAAGGATCATCAGACCAACTCCCGGCTCAACATAGGACCACCCAAAACTCAGACCCCGTGTCTGAGAGCTGTTATCAAGATGCTTCATGAACTCCAGCAGCTCGGTGCTGTGCCTACTGTCCTGGGCAGCCTGTTCCATGCTCCACTGCCCCCTGGTGCAGAACCTATTCTTGATATTCAACCTGAACCTGATGTTTCCTTTGCTTGCTGGTACCAAGTGGTTTTGGAGAGAGTGGAGGTTGAGGTAGAGGAAGGTATCTGTCCAACCATACGTTCCTGCTTTAAAACATGATTTTGAATGGAAGTTTCTGGCTGAGTTGAGTGAGAGCCCAGGTAAGATGTCACAGCACCCAAGTGCTCCTGCAAATCTTAACCTCACTGTAACTCTGTGGGGTCACACAGCTGTCCAGAGGAGGTGACAACCTGCCTTGGCCCCACTAGGTTTGCCCAACCCCTCTCTGCTTGTTGAGTTTCCTGCAGTCTGCTACATGAGCCACTTCCCCATCCTTGCTGTGCTGACACGTGTAGAGCCAGGTGGGCTCAGAGGAGTGGGCAGAAGATGAAAGGAATCTCTCCACGCTCTTGCCACAGCTCTCTGGTCAAGGAGGAGAAGCTTCTAGGAGGGTGGGCCCCCTGCTTTGGCAGGAGGAGAGAGCCAGCAGCTTGAGCTGAGCTGGTTTTTCGACGAGCAGATGGATGTTCAGCAGGGGCCCACAGAAACCTTCTAGCTTGAGGCTAGCTGTAAGCCCTGCAAACCATAGCATTGTGCTGATGCAAAGAAAGCATCGTTCCACTGCTGCTCTGTCTGAATTACCTCTCTGGGGGGCAGTGCTCTTCCCCTGTGCCTGCGTTCTGCATCTGGCTGGGCAAGGCCATGCAAGAAGGGAGGAAGGCAGCGATGGCAGCCTCTTCCCACATCTCCACACCGCGGGGCTCTTGGCGAGCTGGCGCAGTCTGCTCTGCAGGCTCTGAGTGCTTCTGCAGGTGGGAGCCAATTTGTCTGCATTCCTGCCCAGGTGCCATCTGCTGTAGGATTGCTTGTGCGAGGATGAGAGCGATGGGGATGGCAAAGGGATGGTGGGAGAGAGGAGCCTCAGCCTTCCCTGGGTAACTTCAGCACTTCTTGAAGCCTTCGCGGTGGGGAAGTTGCAGCCTGTCATTTGCTGTTCCTGGAGTGTGATGGGGAGCTGAGGCATTGCTAATGGCAAGCTATCATTTTAATGCTAATTTCTCAGCATTAGATCAGGACGGGGGAGGCACAGCCTTCAAGGAGGGAAGTCATTAGCAGATGGAGAGGGGGGGATGTGTGAGGCTTGTTTTGCACCCAAGAATGGACTTCCAGGAGGCGGGTGATTAACCACCACTGGGAAGATGGGGAGCAGATGCTGGGTCAGTCCCTGGTGGCTGTGGGAGGGACGATTTCTTTCAAGGTTCCTTCCTGAGTGCCTCAGGCTTTGGGCCAGATTTGGAGTCTGCAGTTAGCCCTTGGTGCCTAGTGGCTGTGAGGTGCTCAGAGCAGTGGCAGGACTGTCCTGGTGCCATGATTGTCCTTTAATGAAGGAGCCAAATCTTACCAGGATTGGGTTTAGCTTCTCCTTTTATGAAAGTTCCCAAATGTAGGAGCCTGGATATCTACATTCATAAGTTTATATAGTCGTTTGAGTTGGAAGGGACCCCTCAAGGCCATCTGGCCCAACCTCTCAGCACAGAACAGGGACACATACAGCTCCATCAGGTGCTCAGAGCACCGTCCAGCGTGACCTTGGGTGTCTGCAGTTATGGGGCCTCCACCTCTCTGGCAATATTGGTTGATTTCAAAGAAGGGTAGTTATGATCCTGCTGGCCTGGCTGCTGCAAAGCAGTAGTGCTGCCCAGCCTGGTGCTGCTCTCCCAGGTCATCAATGCCTTGTGCCCAAACGGGCTACAAATGTCACCTCGGGCCTGTGGGCTCCCCATCCCATCCCTTCTTATCTCCACATATTGTCAGGAAGCATGTTAAGCCCATGACCCATTCTCAGTGGCTGCCCAATGACTCAGCACCAGTTTGAGGTGGTTTACTTCATGCACATGTGGGATGTGGGTGGAAAGTTCCCTCTTGGTCTCTTGATGATTGAGTCTGGGTAAGGGAGTCTGGCTCTGCATGAGCACAGCTGGAGGTGGAATCCCACACCTTGTTCTTATGCTGGAATATTGTGTGGGAAGGATTTGGTGAGGCATTGGCATAGGCTGCCCAGGGAAGTGATGGTGTCATTGTACCTGGAGGTGTTCAAGAGCCGTGGAGATGTGGCACTGAGGCATCAAATGGAAAAGCTGCTGTGCTGCTTCCCAGCCTAGTGTAGGTGCGTGGGAGCTCGTGTGAAGTTTGAGGAGAGGTGGATGGTGTTGTGGGACTGTAGGGCCTGCTTGCAACTGGGTTGGCAGTGGTCAGGGTTCCTCTGTCATTTCTAGATCTGCTTGGAACATCTCCAGCTAGATCAGATTGGTCAGAATTTGGTCCATCTTGACCTTGAATGTCTCCAGGGATGGGACATCTTGGGACTACAAGGAAACAAGCTTCACCCTCTTCCAGAGGCTGTGCCTAGCTGAGAGGGAACTAGCTGCCTCCTGATGAGGGCTGGCAGTGTATTAATGCAGGGGTATATTTGTCTCCTTGTCCTCAGCCTGGCAGATCTCCTGAAGATCCAGCAGCCTGTACTGATTTAGACCATCAGATTTATCATTTCAAACACATGTGGGTTTTCAAGACCGTTTAAAAACCACTCTGGCATCTGGCAGGGAAATGATGGAGGAACAAAACCAGCCATGATAAAGAGAAAGAAAGCCAGCAACTGGTTAAGAGAGAGGAAGCCAGGAGGAGAGCATCCTGCCAGGAGGGCATCAGCACAAGTTGCTTTAGCACAGCAGCATTGCTCTGTGCGATTCCCAACTATCAGATCTGCCCCAGGGGAGAGCATGACTCACTGTTTTTAGGGAACAATTTGCAGCCGAAGAATGGCTCCTGTCTTGTCTAAAGCTTCTCCCTGCCTTGGGCACAGAGATGAGCAAAAGCGAAGGGTTGTTTTATCCTAGCTGTGGAGAAGCAAACAAGTGGCTAAGCGAGGAAATCAGCACCTTCTATGTGTCCAGGAGTAATATAATCACACAGTTTTTGGGGAGAAAAATAAAACCAGTGGTGTTGCTTTTCCCAGCTCATCACTCTGAATAATGAGCCTACAAGCTGGCTGGGGAGCTCCCAAGGGACACCTGCGTGCAGGAGCTGGACACAACACGCATCTTGGATGGGCCAATAGCTGAAGCGCGTTCTCTCTCTAATTTTCTCCATCAGTGAGAACACAGAGCAGCACCATCCATCATCGTCAAAGCCATCTCGAGAAGCCACCTTCTGCCTCTCCATCGAGGGACACTGCACCTCTGTGTCCTGCACAAGGCTGCAGGTGCTGCAACACATGGTGGTATGGCACATTGCAGGTATGGCTTCTCGGAGCAGCCGAGGGTCAGAGAATCATTTCGGTTGGAAAAAACCACTGAGATCATCTACCCCAACCACAACTTTGAGTTCTCTTCCAGGAATGGTCTCCTGCTTGTACCAACCCTGCTCTGGCATTGTGCAGTTCTTGCTGGCTTCTGTAGTAGCTGCTTTGTTTACTTCCACAGTGCCTGCCCTTTGTAATGAGCTATAATTCATCCTGCTTTACACAGTGCTCAGAGGTACCTGGAGCAAGAAAGGTGTGCTATTACAAGCACCTCTCCAGAGCAGAGGTTGCTGATATCCCAGAGCTGTACAGTGGGGAGGCAATGGGGGAGATGGAAAACAGGAACATTTCCCATCCCCCAGGGTGAAGGTGCAGTCTGGGAGGCAGCATGCAGGTGCAGATGGAAGGCAGTGACAGGCAGACAGGGTGGAGGGATGAAAGATAGATTTTTTTTTTTTTAAACCTGCTTTCCTCTCTTTCCCTGCTTTATAACCTGTTTTTATAGAGACTGCACGAGGAACACACTTTTTTATTAGCGGCTTAGGAGTGGAGAGTAATAAAGATTAATTTTTTAAATAATTCCTTGCATTATCTTTTAATTTCCTGTGGCAGGGTTTGACTTTTAAATCTGCAGACGGAGTTAACTGCTCGTGTGCTCACTGCTTTGAGAGCAGCAGCCAAAGAACTGTGGGGCTAGGGAATCTAGGAGAGGTTCCAAAGCCAAGCCTGGAGGTTCAGCCTCTCCTGAGCTGGCCATGGCCACATCTGCCCATGGCTGTAAAGATTGGCCAAGGTTAGCAGCACTGGACAACAGCTGTCTGCCAGGAAAGTGCAGATCTAACCCATCCCGCAGCTCGTGAGCTCTGTTTTGCATTGGCTTCAACGTTGAATATACTCTTAGGAAGGAGAAGGAAGAAACCCAGTGCCCTCCTCTGCTGCTGTGGGTGATGAATCCTTGCTGGTCTCCATAGAATCCTTTGAGGTGGAAGGGACATTTAAAGGTCATCTGGTCCATTTCTCTTGCAATGAACAGGGACATCTACAGCTCGATCAGGTGCTCAGAGCCCCATCCAGCCTGACCTTCATAGAATCATTAATGTTGGAAGAGACCTCTAAGATCCCCAATTCCAGCCCCCTATGCCCACTGCCCATCTCCCTCACTGCCACATCTCCATGGTTCTGGAGCACCCCCAGGGATAGGACCCCACCACCTTCCTGGGCAGCCCATTCCAATGCCTCACTGCTCTTTCTGAGAAGAAATTGTTCCTAATATCCAACCTTAGAACTCCAATCTGTCCCTGTATGAAGCCCAGATGCCTCATGCCAGGCTGTGTGCTGCTGGGCAGAGCTGCCCCCAAGGCTGGGTTTGCAGACTCCGCAGTATGGGGATGGGACTGATGCTACAGGCAGCACACCTGCCTCACACCAGACATCCCTCCCAGCAGTAATTTCAGTTCATGTCCTGGCTTAGTGTTTTGGCAGCAGGCTGAGATCTCATCCTTCTGACCAGGTTCCACTTGACTGGGTGCTCTGGCGGCCAAGGGAACATCAAAAGCTTTGGTACACATGGCTTGGGCCTGGTTTTGGTGAGAAAATGCATTCCTTATCCCTCATTTTGGATTCTGTATTTATTCAAGAAAGTTACCCCACACTCTGCCAGCAAAAGAAAGAAGAGCCTTATGGATGCTCCTTGTCTGCATCCTATGGCCACCCCACCTGGCTTGGTTTTGGGTTGTCCCACCACAACTCCCATTGCAATGAAGAACCCTGGATGCTTTCTTGGGATGGCTGCTTTGGGGCTTGCAGGATGCTTCACTGGGAGTCATCAGCCTGTTCCTGTCCTGGAGATACCAGCAGAAAAGGCAGAAACAGGGTGGTCACCCACAGGGGGAAACTGAGGCACAAAGAGGTGCTATGATGTCCATGCAGGGCATGTGTGCATCCCCCCCTCTGCATTCAGGGCACCAGGAAAAGAGAAGGGTCATTCCCACCTGTCAGTAGCTGCCCAAAAGCAGAGACCTCATCCCTTGGTGGTGGCTTTTCTTTTACTTTTTCTCTTCTGAAGTCACATGGAGGAAAATGGAAATAAAGAGCAGCAGGGAGAGAGCTGTTAAAAAGCTTAAAGCTGTCACAAGGCATTGGTTAGTTTATGTGCAGTGAAGTATACAAACAAGTTTTCAGCTTGTTGGTTGGAGCCAAGGAGCTTTTTTTGTGCGTGTGTGATAAATATGTTTTATGGGTCTTTTATGGGATTTTTTAAAATGGCTGTCCCAATAAATTATTTACCGAGGTAATAAAAGATCAAGGAAATTGTTCCAACCGTATCACCGAGCATCTTAAATCCTGGAGTTTTACTGGGGTGTGAGGACCCCCTGAGTTCCCTCGGCCCTATAAAACTGGTTGGGGCGCGCTGCTTTCCTCCTGCATGAACACTGAGAGCATCCCCATGGGCTCCTTGGGCACCTGGTGCCACGTGCAAGCCAGCAAGAGTGAAGAGCAGCCCAACATAGTCATAGCAGAGGTGAAATAAAATGTGATGGTGTTCCGGTGATGGAAATGCATCTTTTTAGGGCATAGCATCAGGCTTTAAGGGGCTCATTGCTTTTCCTCCCTGCGCCTCCCAGGGAATGGAGGAAGGCAAGGGCTGGGATATCGCTGCCAAGGGGTCCTTGGCTGCATCTCAGGCTTACTGTGCTAACAGGGATCAGCATCACTCCCTGGTAGAGCTTACAGAGCATCCCGTTGTTAGGGCTGCGGCAGAGTGAGATGCATCCCCACGAAGTCAGCCGGTCATAAATAAATTCAGTCCAGATTTGAGTTGCAATTTCTGAGGCTTGAAAGAGATGGTGCTGGAGTGGCCTTCAAAAGAGATCGTGGGTGGGAGGGGACATCCGCTGCTTCAAGATCGTTCTCAATATTCATAGGAAGGATTATTCATTCAGAAGCTTTCCAGAAGAGAGAGTCCTTGGATATCTGGTGCGTTGAAGTGGGACTGGGCTGATCTTTGTGCTGCCTTTATACCAACCTTATTTTTCTCAATTGTGATTATATTGTGGAATGCTTACTGTGCCCCACAGGGAGCTGGGGAAGATCTGGGCTCGTGATGCTTCATTTGGGGATGGGGTCTGGTGGTGTCCTCCTTGGAGAGGCTCAGAGCTGGGCACGCATGCAAGCTTTCCACCCAGGGGGCAGCAGCTGGTACAGTGCTTTACATTTGCCTTTAATGAGAAAAAAAAAGTCACGTTTCTCCACATACTTCTTAATTGCAAGCGTGTCCTGCCAGCTTGGTGATGGATACTCTGCATTTAAATACCAAGGTGGCCAGCATGGGGCAGCATGAGGAGTCTGAAGGTTGTGCAGGGCAGCTCAGCATCTACTCACTGCAGACAAAGCAGAGCAACTCCACTGACTTCAGTGGCATTTCATCCTGGCTCACCTCCTTGGGGATTGGTAATTGAAAAGGATGGGGTGCTTGCCAGCAGGGCTGCATTCTGTTGGCAGCTGGAGCTGGTGAAGAAAGAGATGGGCTGGGATTGGGCACCTGCATCAGGGTGTGAGCATCTCCAGGATCCCACATCCATCTCCGGTGTCCCACATCCATCTCCAGGGTCCCACATCCATCTCTGGGATCCCAAATGCATCTCTGGGTTCCCACATTCATCTCTGGAATCCAACATCCGTTTTGAGGATCCCTCATCCATCTCAGCATCCCACATTCATCTCTGGGGTCTAACATCCATCTCCAGGATTCCACATCCATCTCCAGGATCCCAAATGCATCTCTCTGGGATCACAACCATCTTCAGGATCTCAAATGCATCTCTAGGTTCTCACATCAATCTCTGGGACCTCAAATGCATCTTTGGGGTCCCACATCCATCTTCAGGATCCCAAATGGATCTTTGGGGTCCCACATCCATCTCTGGGATCCCAAATGCATCTCTGAGATCCCAACCATCTCTAGGGTCCCACATCCATCTCCAGGATTTCACATCCATCTCTAGGATCACAATTCCATCTCTAGGATCCCCCATCCATCTCCAGGATCTCACATCCATTTCTAGGATCACAATTCCATCTCTAGGGTCCTAAACCCATGGCCACCATCCCATGGCACGTGGGGTCCCCCTGGGGTGGCTGCAGCTGTGACTGCGTGCCCGCAGTTGTACAAAGCCGGCTATGCCATTAGCTGAGGGAGGAAATAAAATAGCGAGGGCTCCAAATGGATCCCAGAGGGATTCCCTGTAGCAATTAGGTTTATACTTGGAAACATATTTCCAATCTTTACAGCCTGCTCTCTGTGTTTGAAATAATTTTCTACCCAATAAACCTTAGTAGCCCCCAAACATAATTTCAGCGATGCATTAATTAACAACAAGCGACCTGCTGGTTCAAAAGCGGACCGAAAACCAACGCATATATTAGGCAGGAGCCGTATTTCTGAGCCACTCACGGGGGCAGCGTGTGGACACAGTGCTTTATATAGGACATTACCTAAGGGCTAGGAGCATAGGGCAATCTGCTTGCTGCTGACCCACACCTTCTGCACTGGGTAAGCAGGGATCTGAGTGGAGACAGCACTCTCTTCCCCGGGGAAATAGGAGAGCATCAGCTGTGTTGGGCTATGTGCTCCCCCAGCCCCTAATGCAGCCCCAGGTCCCTATAGGGGGCTATGGGACATGAGTCCAGTGTAGCCCAGGTTGAGTTGAGCCTGTAATCTCCACTTCCTAACAAATGGGAGGCAGTACTACAGGCTGCTGCTACCGGGCTTTTTGGCTATCGCTGGCTCATCCTGCTTTATCTGTTGCATGGGAAATATCCCACATAAAGCAAAGCAAAGCTGCAAAGCTGCTGTAATCCTCCCTAAAGCCACGCTGCCCCTCAGTGCGAATATTGCATTAGATGATATGCTTATTAAACTTGTTCAACACCGCTTCTACTTTCAGCCAGAGCCAATCGTCTTGAAGCTCTGCGGAGGTAATAATTGCACCATGGCATCCTTGATCTGGATTTGGGGCGTTAATTGTTCACACTTTCTCCAAGCTGTTCAATCAATAGGAGGTGCAGTGATGGGAGTGGGTGGTGGGAGCCACATCCCTTGCACGTCTGGGCTGTTGCCATACCTTGGAGACACCCAGCACAGTACACACCTTGGCACACCAAGGGATGGTGTAGTGGAAATGCTAAGGTTTGAAGCAGTGATTGAGCATCTGGTGGGAAGGCAGGGCCAACCCAGGGGAGCTCAGGTGTATGCGATGAAGGTGTGAAGCCAGGATCCACTTCTTCCCAGACCTCTTTTAAGGTCTGTCATAGGGAGGCACAACTATTTTACTGGAGATCCCTGTGTACCTGAGACTTTCCAAAGGTAAACAGCTTCTTTCCTTTGTTTCTGTGCCCTAAGCTGTTGCATTTGCGTTTATCCTTGCTGCATCTTGGGGCTTTGCCACTCTGTTGTTGTTGCTGCACTTTTCATAGTGTTACAGCATATTACAGATGGGAACGTTGTGGTCAGAGGAGGACAAGAGGAGGGAAGTCCTGGGTAGGAGGTCGGTTGTCTCATTCTTGTCCGTGGCACAGTTGGCCCTGGGCTAAATTTGCATCTGGTTGGCCAAACCTTGTGCTGGGTTCATGGTTGTCACTTTGCCCCCGGCTCCTTGGCTCAGGCGTAAAGCTGAATTAACTTCAGTCAATTATATGAACCTTCTATGCTATATGAAGCTCTCTCCTATCGATTCCACTTAAATCCTTCAGGGGGAAAAAGGTGCAATTTTAAATTTAGCACGACTGCAAAAGGTGGCTATTTTATCGATCTCTGCAGTATCTCTGCGAATTGCAGTGGCCCATTACTGGAGGAATCAACTCTGATTTTGCACAAGCTGGGATCACTCTGGGCAAGCCCTTTCTGAGCCCAGCCCTGCCAAGCATTCAGGCACAGTGCTACAACCTCACCGAGTGGGAATGGGGCTGTTGGTGGGCTCCCATCCTACACTCGTCCCCCAGCTTCAGTCAGGGCATGTAGTGACTGGCTCTGTTAGCATTACACTGATATAAATTTAAATCCTTTTGCTGCTCTCTCTGCTCGCAGCCCCGTGTTTTCAGGAAGAAAGAGAATGGGGAACAACTTTTTTAATGAAGTACAGCATTTAAATTCTCTTTATATTTAGTCCTATCCAGAGCTCTTTATCCAAATGAAGCAGAAAGCGTTTACAGCTGTATTTTCCATCACACCAACCAAGGAATATATTCATTTGCAGTAACATGGCACTCAATGAAGTGGAAAATAAGCTCCCCAAATTGCTCTCGCTATGAAACTGTCTCCATAACGAGGAAAAGCCTGGTTGGAGACTACTGACCAGTCACTTTGGTTATGATAAAAATTAATTTGGTCCGACACCTGAGCTGTGGCCGGAGCTTGGCCCCAAGATGGCTCTGTTCTGTGCCACAGGTGATGCCTATCATCACCACAGGGGCATTTTGTCCCTATGGCAGGACTTGCAATGAATCTAAAACCATGACATGGGGCAGACCTGGTGGGTGCAGGCTGCCCAGAGCAGAGGGGATGCCAGTGGGTTCCTCCTCCCTCTGCAGCTATCAGAGGAGGATGTGAGTGGGACGTTAAGCAGGTACTGGCGAAACAGAGTGGAGGGGCTGCTAATTGCTTGTGATGTTTTGTCCAGCTCTATCAGCTTGAGCAACAATTGCTACTGGAAATGCAATTAATAATTAAGCACCCAGCACCGACAGGTGTCAGCAGGAATTCCCAGGATTAGCATCCCTGTGCTGACAGCCCCAGCAGTGGGCAGAATGAGACCCTCGCTGCCTGGATTGATGCTCAGTGGAATGCAGATTCCTGCTGTCCCCAGCAGGGATGTTCTGCAGGAACAGAATGACTCGGGGTGCACCTCCATGAGCTGCTGAGGAGCATCAGTGAACCCAGCCTGGGTGCTGCAGGTCCTGGCTGAGTTTGCCTGGATGGCACATCCCTGTTCTTGCAGCAGCATGTGGTGTGCCAGCTGGGGATGGTGGCACATGGGGTGGCAGAAAGCAGTGCAGCACCCTTATGCCTTGAAGCCCCCCCAGATGGCCCTGCTGCCTTTCACAGCCTGCAGACCCTTCCTCAGCATCCTCTCCCCTCACAGCATTCACTGCTGCTTGCCATGTCTTGGGGCACTCCTCAAGCTGGTGCTTGTTTGTCATTATATTTTGCCTCTGAAGATGTGCTGATTTGCTGATTTTTCTTTCTTCCCTCCTCTTGCTCTTTTTATTTTATTACAGAATTTAGCTCCTCAAGAAACATCCCCAGCTTTTAGGGAGTGCAGAGCTTTTTCCCCGAGTGCAGATTTCCAACCACAGGACTGACTGATGGTGATTCCCTTATTAAATTGCACTTAGAGGCAGCGACTGTCAGGCAGGAACGGAGAGAGCTTCTCCGATAAGTTGGAGCTATTCATTATTAAATTATCTTCATTCACTCCAACAGCTCATTTTCATTGAATTAGATGAAAAGTGCTCAAAGCCAGCTGCTGCAGCGGCTCGGAGGCTGCCAGGAGCACTGTGCTCATGTCACTGCTGCCTTTTAGTTGGGGATGGCCGTGCTCTGGCCATCCTTCAGCTGGTGTGACTGTCCTGGATGTGCTGGGCATTGCTTCAGCAAATGGCCCAACCCTGGGAACCTTGGCACAGCAGTTCTGAGAGATGGAGCTGGTGGGAACTCACCCAGAGCTGGGCTCTGCTGGCTGGGGTGACCAAGAAGGGAATGTGAGGGCTGGTGTGACCTCTGGGGAGCTCTGTGTCTCCAAGGTTGAATGGATCTCTCAATGGGGCTTCTTTGGTGTGAAGGTCCCTAGTTTTTGGAATCTAGGTGCATGGAGAAGGATTGTTTTTGTCACCTCTGTCCCAACAAAGCACCAATCCTTCTTTTCCTTCTGTGTGAGGTAGATGCGTGGCCACCATTTAAACACGAAGCAGGCCAGGCTCTGGATGCTCTTGAGAAACATTAGCCACAGCACCAGCTCCACAGTGGATGTTTTTGGGAGAATCACTCCAAAGCAGAATGCCCCATCAATCCTATGCATTTTGGGAAGAGGCTGCATCCCTCCTACGCAGGGCAGCTTATGCCTTTGTGGATCACTGGAAACCCCTTCAGCTCACAGATCTGAGGCCCTTCACACCTCATACCAGCACGGTGGTGGAGTGGCCACTTTTTTTTTCCACGTGAGCATTCATTGCAGCGTTCCCATGAGCATCCAGACCAGCTTGGTGCCAGCAGATGCTGTTCCTTGCCAGCAAATCTCACCCAGAGAAACGGCTTTGATCAACGCTCTTGGATTTCAGGCTTCAGCCTTGATCAAGGCAAGGGGAGGGACTGGCTTGAACTCTTCAGGGACGGTCCAGGAAAAGAAACTCTGAGAAAAACCTGCTTCAAAGTGGGAAGTGGTGCTGCGATGAAGAGGAGGAGGAAGACTTCTGACTCTCCAGGGGCTCAAGATGGGCTGTGCTGGGTATGGGTCCAGCAGAGTCAGTGCTAGTGGCACTGCCGTGGGTTGGGTTAGGATAGGGTGCAGACCACACACCAGCCATCTCCCCTCCATCCTTCCCTTGTCCACCTCCTGCTCTTGGGCTGTTCCTGATCTGTGGTGCGCAGGCGCTCTCCTTCCCTTTACTCCACAGATGGCAGGCAGGAGAGCCAGCCAGATGTGCATTTCATAGCTCCCAAGCCAGGCATAACTAAACATTTACATTTATTACCAATTAGAGGGGAAACAGACTGTAGCTTTATGGACTGTATGCGTCTGGGTGTGTTTCTCTTTGTGACCTTACTTACCACCCCAATAACCAATTACCATTTTCAGGGGGGCAAGACCCCTCCAATTGCCTGGACATCATGTGTGGCACCAACTGCTATACCTCAACATTTTCCTCGTGTCTGCCTTCTTCCAGCAGTGCCCTTGGCCCTACAGCAAGTCCTGAGCATCCAGCCTGACCTGTGCCCCTGTATCCCTGGTTTCCCAGGCAACATTCTCTGGTTGGGATTTGGGATTCTATTTTCATCCTCTGCCTGGAAATGTTTGTAGGGAACTGTCTGGGAAGTGTGGGGTCCCCAGCTTTGTGCTTGGGTTTTCCCAATCACTGCTAATCAGTAAATGCATGTGCTGGTCCAGCTGGGCTTAAGATTAAAAAAAAAAATTCTTTTTTTTTTCCCCTCTCCCTCAACCTTGCTGGAGCGTGACGAAGGTGGGAGCTGTTGGCAGCTGGGATGTTAAATGTTTTTCCATATGGTCTCTTGGTTATTAATGGATTTTAACACTTGACAAAGTAGAAATTAGGAGATAAAAGCTATTAGAAAGTAATTTGGGTAATCACGGCGTCTGTTCCCCCAGGAGCCTTCCTGAGAGCACTGCTCCCAGTGCCATTGCTGACTCCTGGGAGAAGGGGAAGTCTGGTTGTGCTGGAGCCATGTGGGGCTGGGTGAGGACATGGCCTGGATGGAGCAGGCAGGCTGCAGGCATCTCTACTCCCAGATTTATTGCATTTCATAGGGGATATATGTTGTGTTTTTTGGAGCGTTATGTCAGCATACTCTAGAAATTAGATTGGAAGAACAATGTCCTGGTGTGCCGTGGACTGGGGATGTAAACCTTGTGATGTGGGCTCTCTGGTTTTGCTCTCCAGAGACAAACTGGGCTACAGAGAAGAAAATAAGAGCCTTTGCTCATCAGCTCCCATCTTGTTTTCCTGATCCATAACACTGGGGAAGACCAGACAAGGAATAGAGAGTCATTAAGGTTGCTGAAGACCTCTCAGATCCCCAAGTCCAACCCATCCCACTGTGCCCGCTGACCATGGCCCTCAGTGCCACATGTTCACAGCTCCTGAGCACCTCCACAAATAGTGATCCCACCACCTCTATGGGAAACTCATTTCGGTGCCTCACCACTCTTTTGGAGAAGAAATGTTTCCTAATATCCAACCTGAACCTTTCCTGGTGCAATCTGAAGCTATTCCCTCTCATTCTATCATGTCCCTGTCTGGAGCTGCAGAGGCTCGAGGGAAGGTGGAGGCTCATCTACACTGCCAAAATACATGTTGAGCTGAATTTTTTGTGTAGAAATGGGTCAAAACTCAGTGTGTCTGCTCAGCTAGATCGTGCTGTAACCTGTCACAGGGATGTAGTAGCAACCTGTCACGGGGATACAGTAAGCACCGTTGATTTGGTGGGCAGTTGGCTAAGAGGGTTCGTGCCTTCCTGCCTGCAGGCTGGGAGAGTGCTTTTAAAAATAATCGCTCTACCAGCGAACCTGGCCTGTGCACCATCCCTGGGCAGCAGTGTGCTCTGAGATGTGTCACCAAGATCCCCTCAGGTCCCTCACTGGCTCCAGCGGTGACAAGCTCAGAGACAGCTCAGGGTGTTTTTCTGCATGCCTTTGCCTTGCGACTAGCTCTCTGCTAAATCCTTCATGCTCTCAGCCTCTGGTCCAGGAGCAGAGCCATGAACTTGTGAGGAGTCCTCTGGGAGCAGAGTCAGGAGTCAGCCCAATGATGTAAGTCAGGAGGTAGCTGTGCTGAGTGGCACTGGCTGTGATGGCAATCATTGCTCAGATGCATTGCTCTTCTGCACTTGTGGCACAGGTAGTGATGCTGGTGTGGCTCAGGATCCTGGGGTGTTACTTGAAGGAGAACAGCTGCGTCTCATGCTTGAGTGCATCTTGAGGTGGGGATTGTGCTGGGGTTGCTGTCACCCCTTGGGTAGATGTTCTGGATGGAGGTGGGCCACCTAGGTTAGTCACCTACAAGTGTGTATGTGCCCATGGGTGGTGGAAGGTGGCAGGGTTAGAATCATAGAACCATAAAGGTTGGAAAGATCACTAAGGTCATCCAATCCAATCATCAACCCATCAGTGATTGGGTGGTGCTCAATGGCATGCGCATGTGTTCTGGGGGGTGATGGCAGTTGGGACTGGAGAAGGGAAAAGCAACTCTGCAATGGGCTGTGGGTCAGGGGATGCTCTCCCATGTGCAGGACTGGTTACTGACGCTGCCACATCCCTCCTTATCCTTCCCAGCTGCTCGGTGAAGGAAAGGCTACAGGAGCTCAGAGAGAGCGCAGAAGGCTCTGGACAAAGAAAATGAAAGTGGTGGGATCTTTCCTGCATTCTGGATCTGCATTTTCAATTCCTTGTGAAGGCGTGTGGCTCCTTCTGCCCACCACCTCCCCCACTGTCTTCCCAAGAGGTCCCAGCAGGTGGTGGGAGGGGGAGGAAGGAGCCATTGAGGTCATCAACACATCATCTCAAGGGCCATTCTCTCAGAGAAGTGGCCATTTGCCACAGCCCCTGGAGCTTCTGCAGAGAGGGAACCCCAGGGAGTGCAGTGTGGGCGGATGAGAGCCCTCAAGAGCTTTGAAAGTGATGGCAGAGAGATGGATCAAGGGGGAAAATCGTTGGAAAGGGGAGAAAATAGACCTAAAGAGAGAAACTGAAAATGTGCTGAAGCAGCTGATGACAACCCAAACAGCAGGGGAAGGATCTTGCCTGCCAATTAACGAGGCTCTGGTGCTAATTTGCCACCTCGACTGCACTTCTGAGCTTGTCAGGAGATGGGGAAAAAAAAAGACAGAACTGAAAAAGGAGCGGCAAGGCTCGATCTTGCCTCTGGGCTCTGCGGATGCTGCTGGGTTGTGGGGATGCTGCTGGAGCTGTTTGAGCTCAGTATTTGTATGAGCAGGGAAACGCCCTTGTAGTAACACCCTGAGGCCAACGCTTGGGATTCTGGCCTTTCCTGATGTGAAGAGTAGCTTTGCAAAGTATAAATGCAGAGGCTCACAACCCAGTGCACAGGTAGAGAGAGCCCCAAACATTCGATTTTTTTAAAAAGCTGGTGGGTTTGAAACACAATTCCCAGAGAAGAATGCAGGGAGTCATCCCCCAAGGCTTCTTGCAGCAATACTGGGGCAGTGGCGGCACTTTGGGGCTGGTGGAGAGGGAGGATGGTGCCTTTATGTGCTGCCTCTTGGGTTTGTGTTTGAGCAACTTGGGCATATGTTACTGGGTAAGAGATGCAGTGCCCGGAGAACACAGAGGATAGGAGCAGAGGATCATTAGCCTGACACGCATCTTGATTGATGATGGGGAGGTGCACCTGAGCATCATCTCTGCGGATGGCCATTTACCCAGGGAGCACCAGAGACCAAGCCACAAACTCTGCCATATCCTTGAGGTGAGGCATGTTACCAAAAACCCTCCAGCTGTGCAGGTGCCCCTTAGCAGGACACCCACACCACCTCCCCCACTCGTCCCCACAGAGCCATGGGGAGCTGTGACACAGAGAGGATGGCTTTCACTTCCCCTGTGTTTTTAAATGCCTCATTTTTTTCCTTCTAGGACCAGGAGACGCAAGCAAAGGAAGCTAGCTGTACAGAAAGCAGAAGTCCAGGTGACAGATTGAGGGATGCTACAAGCACAGTAGGCTGCCTGATAGATTGATAGATTAGACAGAGAATATAAATAGCATTGTTTATCTATCCCACTTTTATTTTCCTCCCACTTGTCTCCCTATCTACCCTGGTTTTGTTTTCCACCCACTTATCTCTCTATCTATCCAGCCTGAGGATGGAGAAGCAGCAGCAGAATGGGTGAGCTCAAGTTGCTATGTTTCTTGTGGCATTCAAGCAAAGTTTTGTCAGCTGGGGAAAGTTTGACAGAGCTGTGAAGATCACCCTGAGCAATGGGGCTGCTCCAGGAGGCAGAGCTTTTCCACTCCTGATGTACCTCTGCAGGGTTGTTGGGGATGTTGGCCTTATGAAGTCTTTTGAAGGCTATCACCACATGAAGTAAGATGCAGAGATGCCCTTGGTGCCTGCACTGAGTCTAGCTGATAGAGAGATGAAGCAGCTCTGGGAATGCTTCAATGGGATGGGTTGCACTGTTTTTCATGCCCTTTCTAAGGGAGTGGTGAATGTGGAGGGCAACAAGGATGCTACAGGTTTGCAACAGCCTCCATGTACAGACCTAATAAGGAAGACACATCAAAGATATGTCATTCACATGACTGAAAGGGTGGCTGTAGTCAGTGACTCCCCATCCCTTCCCACACTGCAGTGGAGGGGCACCAAATAAACCTCCTAGTGCCCATTTCTGGCATGCCCAAGGGGTGCACTGTGCCACAGATGGCCTTAATGGGCCACCTAAGAATCCTGAGCACCCCTCTGGGTTAATGAGGCCACTGACAGGAGTCAGGTGGCCGGCTAGCATGGGGTGTGTTCCCTGTCTATGCCTTCTCAGGAGGCTTTACTCAATGCCAGGTCTGCATGATGGGGTAGGAAACATAGGGCACATGGTGCTGGAGCCTCCTTGCCACCCCCCAGCACAGCAATGGAAAAGCCAGGGCCAGAGATGACATCATTCTTGTTCTCTTTTTTTTTTTTTTTTCCTCAGTTATTTTTGGTTGCTCTTTTGCTCAAAAAAAGGCATTTTTTTAAAAAATATATTAAACAGATACATTTTACTAAGATGTCTCTCGGCTGGAGCCACCAACAAGAAATGATCCTCCCCAAATAGATAAGCTTAAAAAAAACCCTCCCAAGCCAAATAAATAAATACATAAATAAAACATATTTCTTTTATCTTTTTCTTTCCTCCTTTTGTTTCCATTTCTTTGTGAGGAAAAGCGGCCCAGAGATCTTCACTGGTGTCCATAACAGCAGCGTTGTGGGGCAGATGCCAGGTCCCTGCCTGCACTTAAGGGAGTGATGTCTCAGCTCTGCCCATCGTGTGGTCCCCTTGTGCCACCTGTGAGGACACAGCCACGGGAATAGTGCATTGCAAAAGCAAAGGCATCTGTAGAAACTCATCTTAAAAAGACTAAAAAATTGGGGTGCTGCTAGAGGAACCGATGACGGGCACTGGGAGCCCTCGTGGTGTTGGGCTGTTTGCTCCGATGGGGCCACCAACACATGGCCCTGGCTACCAGCACGTGTCCCCAAACAGAAGAGGTGACTGTGCTGGCAATGTTCCCATGCATGGAGCCATCCTGCACTCGCAGTCCCACTGGATTGAGCCCCACATCTTTATGGCCGGTGGCTGGGTGTACCATGGAAGCACACTGTTGGCATGAAGGTAAGGCCTTGATTTCATTCTTTTTGGAGTGCTTTTTAATATTCTTTTTTTTCTTTTTTTCAGGGGAGTCTTTTCACCAGGCGCTCTCGCACTGCTATTTGAGTGGCCCAGCTGCTAGCTGCACAGCTTGCCCATCTCCTGCTCCACCGCATTGGGCAGCCGTGCATTGAAGGCTCGCAGAGAGGACTGGATCCTGGCCACCTCGTTGTTGGCCAGCTTGAGCCTGTGACGAAGCAGGCAGGTGAAGAGGTCGAGGCGGGTTTTGCCGGGGGGTGACAGCCTGTTCACCCGGTCCCGGATCTCCACCAGCTGCAGCATGGCTGAAGCCTGCGATCCCTGCGTGTAGGGGTAGTCCAGCTGCAGGATCAGGTCACGAATGGCGTCCGGTTCAAAGGGCAGGCTGTAGCCAAAGACCTGCAGGCTGTTGATCTTCATGTAGCCCAGGTTCTTGGAGGGATCCGTCATCTCCAAGGGCTCATAGTAGATGGTCTCGTTGGAGCTATCGTCCAGAGACTTGATGCGGCTCCGCAAGTAGACGTGGACTGTTTCAAAGAAGGTCTTCCACTTGTTGCCCAAAGTGAGCGTCCAGTTTTGGCACTGGGCAGAGGCATCCACGTTAGTCCTTTCCCAGTCTGGGAAGCTGCCCTCGTTGACGGGCATGAACCAGCTCTCCGAGTGGCTTCCCCCAAAGGGGTTGACGTAGATGGCCATGACGGGTTCCAGCGTGCTGTTCTTGGTGAGGCAGATCTGCAGGGAGAGGGCCAACATCACATGAACCAGGCCCGGCTTGTACTTGTTGCTTTTCAGGGTCAGGAGCATGCGCTTCCTCCAGGAGGGGTCAAACCAGCTCCCGAGGCGCATGTCGTTGCTGATGAAGATGGAGTGCACCTCGATGCGGCTGTCACGCTTCTGCAGGAGGTACTTGAGCTCCAGGTCCTGCAGGTCTGTCTCCAGTCCCAGGTAATGCTCCAGCGAGTCGGCCACCTCGGGGCGGCAGAAGCCCTGGGCCAGCACGTAGCCGTGGTTGCAGGTCCCGCAGCGAGTGCTGTTGTCCTCGGCGCAGCTGGCGCAGGCTGGCCCCTCACCCAAGGCACACGGGATGGCCCCCTGGCAGGAGGGCTGCTCCGAGGGGCACGTGCAGCTGTGGCTTTCTTCCAGGAAGGTCCCAGGCACTGTCGTCTCACCGCAGTAGAGGAGCGACTGAGCGCGGCCCCACCAGTAATGAAGTGGCCTATAAGGGAGAAGGAGCACGGGAGTTGCTTAGGGATAGAATCATTAAGGTTGGAAAAGACCACTAAGATCGCCTAGTCCCAACATCCCCTCCATGCCCACTGACCGTGCCCCTTAGGGCTGACCCCTCTCTCCTTTCAGGTAGTTGTGGAGAGCAATAAGGTCTCCTGATCTGAACAATCTTCAGACAGTTTCAGGGCTGGAAGAAAAACCCAACTTGTTTTCATTTTTGGGGGGTCACACAATACCACTGGTGTCTCCCACTGAACCAATCCTTGTTTTCCACTTCCAGGGCTTGAACCCAACCTGAGGACTACATCCCTGGGTGGCAAAGCTGTCCTCAGGCTTCTCTCCAGCAAGGTGGGAGCTCCTTGAGTCCCAGGGGGAGACAGACCATAGGACTGAGCTTTCCCAGGGCTCCGACTTGCAGCGTGGGGCTGTAGCATCCTACCTCTCCTTTGGCAGTTTGAAGCGGGGTTGCCGGTAGCAGCGTTTGCTGAGGTTGAAGAGCCTCCGGATGATGTGGTGGGTTTTTCTGGAAAGCAGCTTCAGGCTGGTGCCCAGCTGCTGGTAGCGGTGTTGAATGTCCAGGTCCATGGCCCAGAAGTGGGAGATGGCTGTCCTGTTCAGGAAGCGGTCCCCTGGGAGCTTCTTCACTAGGGCCTGAAACTCCTCTGTGGGGAGACAGATACCAAGTCAGCAAACCTGGCGTCATCAGTTGTTTTCCATTAAAAAAAATGCCCATGGGCTCTTTGGTTCTGAGGGCAAGACCCATCTTATGTGCTTGCTGTGAGACTACTTGTCTGGACCCTGCCCTACAGCCTCTGCCCACCCTGAACATCCATGGACGCTCCCTGGCCACATGTGCTAACCTGACCTACTTCAAGAGAAGGCTCTGGGCAAGGAGATGCTATTGGAGGCAGGATATAGCACCCGGCACGGTGTCTCCCATCTTTACCTGACTCCTCAAACTGGCTGTGGTGGCTGTCCCAGGCACGCTGGAGCTGGACCAAGTTGCCCTCGAGTGCTTGGATGTCAGCCTCAGGGCAGTTGCAGTGGGGGAAGGTGGGCTGGCATTGGCAGCGGCAGTCACTCCGGCGGCACACCAGCTCCCCAACCGAGCTGCAGGCGATGTAGCTCAGGGCAGCTGCCACAAAACGCTCCCTCAAGTGATGGGGCAGGACCGTCTGCAGCCCTGCAGGTAAAAAAGAGCCCAGGGGAGATAAGGGGGCTCAGCACTCCCAGATGGACCCCCCTAGGCCCCTCCCAGACCACCTGGATGCTCACATCCACTGGCAGCAGAGCCGCCTGTCTGGACTCTCCATTGATCGCAGCTCCTCTTGGCAAAGGAGACGCATCTCCTTCCTGCCCAACTTTAACTTATTTATCTCTAAAGCAGCAGCCCGACCTGGCACCCCCGCCTCCCTACATGAATCCCTTAGTGGCCCTTCTGCCATCCCTGCAGCGTGGTCCCTACCTTGCAGCTGCACCTTGTTCTCCGGGCTCTGCACCAGCACCGAGCTCACCGAGTCCAGGTTGTCGTAATTGCTGCAGCCCAGCGGCCCTGTCCGTGTTTCTGTCACCTGGTTGGGACCGCAGATGGTGAGGGACACGGGAGAGGATGCGTACCACTATGCACAGAGGGGCTGCAGACAGCTCCTAGCTAGCAAGGCAACACTGCGGCAGCTTGGAGAGGAGAAATAATTGCCTGCTAATTGGCTTGTTGACAGCCAGCAGCCCGGCCTCCAGCCTGCTGAAAAATGCGCCTTCATTAGCGCGCCCAATTTCCCATAAATAATGCGGATGTGCACACTTCTCCAGGGCTCGCCCTGCCCTGCCCTGCCTTGCCACCATCCCTGCTGGGCTGCACTGCCCACCCGCTGTCTCTCCCTCTCGCTGCCCCCTCGCCTACCTTGATAGCAGCCGTGGCGATCTGGATGTGGTGCAGCCGGCGCAGCGTGCTCTCGCGGTCGATGAAGTAGGAGGCTGCCAGCTGGTGCAGCGTCTCCAGTGACACCGCTGAGCCGTTCCCAGCCCCCGACAGCTCTGCCCGGTGGCTCAGTTTGCGCTTGTCCACAAAAATGGTCAGGGATTCCTCTCCTGTGGGGACACACGATGTGTCCCCTTCTTGGTCGTATTTCTCCCCCAAACCCGTCTTCTTTCTGCCCCCAGCTCACCTCCCAGCGTGGCGGCCAGCAAGAAGTGCGTCCCGTATTTCTTGATGATGCTGTCGGTGACCTGCTGCAGGCTGGGCCGGCGCCCCAGCAAGCGGATGTTGCGGATGAATTCGGGGGCAAGGGGCAGTGGTAAGCTAAAGAAGTCCTTCCTCTCCAAAGCCAGGTTGTTCACCTTCCAGCGCGCAAACTCCCTGCGGCAGGAAGGAGAAAAGTGACGGTCAGAGCCTGGAGATGGATGGGGAAAGGGATGCCCAGGGACAAGGCTTCATCGGTCTCTAAACCACTGATGGTAATAATGAGCTGCATGCATCAGAGGTCTCCAGGTGGCATTGATGTCACCTCTTCCGTCCTGCTGGCTTCACCCATCTTTAATTCCCCTCCCCCTGGATCAAGGTGGAAATCCAGTGCCTGGGTGCTTACAGCCGTGGATGATGACAGTGTTATCTATGAAGCTGGAGGTGGAGGAAGTGCATGGGGTGAGGGTGCTGGATGTAGTGGGCATAGCACCGATGGGATGTGTAACTCTGGTGCTGGTCCCCACTGGAAGCTTGGGTAGCTTAGAGAGTGGCAGGATCAGGCCTTTCTCATTCACTCTTGGGCTCTTGTAGTGCAGAGAGCTGGCCACCAGGATGGTGGGATCATGGTGGGATGGAGGACAGTGTGGTGTTCTGGCGTGGGGTGATGTTTTGTATATATCTCCCTAGAGCTCCTCAGCTTGCTTCCACCTCAAACAACAGCCCCGCAAACATCATGTGGCCAATTTCAGCCTAATATTCAGCTTTTCGCTCTAATTAACAACAGGTGGTGGCTTTCCAACAGTTTAATTAGAGCTGATTAAGAGAAAAGGGAGAGGAGGAAGGGGGGAAGATTGGACATGGACAGCACTGGGCTGCCTCCCACAGTGACTTCAGAGCTAAATAAGTCTGATGCTGAGGAGGGAGTGATGTTCCTTGTGGATGGTGTTGTCCCCCAGCCTGAGGCAGTGGGAAATGTGGGATGGGGGCCACTGATCCTTTGGTCCTCTTGTTCTTATCCCATGGGAAAGGTGAGGTTATCCTCCTTGGAGGAGGAGTGATTTGGCTGCCATCCCTGCGGGTGCTCCTTTCTGTCCCTCCAGCGTCACCAGCAGTGTCCCTGGAGCATCCCTAGGCAGCGTGCAGGGACAGGGAAAGGGGAAATGAGCTCCCTCGGGTGCTGGATTCATAACAACACAGCCATCCCTGTGCTGACGTCAGCTCACTAGTGGGATGTAGCAGGGTTTGCTCTGGTGCCACGAACCCCTCCTGGGCTGTGGGGGCTTTGCAAGGACCCCCAGCATCAGCTTTGTCCTGGTGGAATCCCAGCTAGGCATGTGCATCTCGACCTGCATTGCAAATTGCTGCTGGTCTGGGGCAAAACCTGCCTGGGGCTGCATCCTGGTGGTGGGCTGAACTGATGGGGCCTCCCCAGTCTTTGCAGCTGAATGTGAATGGGATGGTGAAAGGCATGAAAACAAACCATCTCCCCTTGGCAGAGCCTGGCATAGGCGCCGCATCCCACCACGGGTCCCCTAGAGCTTTAGCCATCTGGATTCAACCAGCCCCATCCCCGGGAGCCCTGCTGCTGCCTCTCACCTGTAGATCCTGTACCTGGTGGTGAAACCCTGCCGGTAGCGCTCCATGAAGTCCACGTACTCCTGGGCTCGGTAGAAGGGACCCCGGTCGGTGAGGAGCCAGTCAAGGGGTGCTCGGCCAGAGGAGGAGGAGGAGGATGAGGAAGAAGGGGATGCTGGATTGGAGACATGCTGCTCGGTGGCCACGCCGCCCGCCCCGCAGCACACGCTCAGGGCCAGGAGGGCCAGGGGCCACGGGAGCATCGGCAGGAGCCCGTCAGCACGCCGCAGGTTCTGCTGCCCCATGCTGCTGCTGCCCAGCCGGATCCTTCATTCTCTCGCCCCGCCACGCTCCTTGGGGACGGATCCTGCCCTGCAATGGCACCGCACGATGGGTAGATCATGAGTGTGGGGCAACCTTGTGCTAGGTGACGTGGGTGTGAGTTGCTTACGGCCCTAAGGTCACCAGGGGCTGGTGTGGAGAGGATGGAGAGTCATTCAAGAAAGAAGGGAACAGATTCTGTAGGATGGTCTATTGTGATAGCACAAGGAGAAACGGTTTCTCCCCATTAAAAAAGGGGAGATTTAGATCCCATCCCTGGAGAACCCCAAGGTCAGGCTGGACGGGCTCTGAGCACTGATGGAGCTGTGGGTGCCCCTGTTCAGTGCAGGGGAGTTGGAGCAGATGGCCTTTAAAGGTCCCTTCCAACTCAAATGATTCTATGAAGATCCCTGGGAAGGAGTTAATGGATGTGGAGCATTTTGGGGGTGTCCATCATGACCATGCATAGCTTCTCTTAGGTTGGTTAAAAAACAGCCTGAAGGCATAGGAAAAATTAACTGCTCTAGCTGTTGGTGTGGTGCTGGGCTTCCCTTTGCGCCATTTTAGTGGCTGAGATGGTGGATGAGTGGGTGTGCAAATGGATAGAATCATAGAATCGTAAAGGTTGGAAAAGACCTCTAGGATCCTCCAGTCCAATCATCCACCTGCCACCAGTATTGCCCACTAAGTCCCTCAATAGCATATCTATACATTTCATGAACATCTCCAGGGATGGTGACTCCAACTCACTGGGCAGCCTGTGCCAGGTGGTTGGATGGGCTTGTCTATCCTGCAGCCACCTGGGCTGGCCACATCAGTGTTTGGAAGATAACCAGCATTTATCTTGAGCTGAGACCTTACTGATCTTGTAGCATCTGCACTGAGCATCTTAAAACACGGGAGGTTTGCTGGGAGCAGCAGCATGGGGTCAGAGCCTGCATTTGCTGTGCTCCGTGGGGCAGCTAGTGATAAGGAGCTGCAAGGTGCAGGGGCTGAGCTGGAGCAGGGAGAGGTTTCTTGCCTCATGCAGCAAGGGCTGGTTGCCTAAAAACCTGCTTTGAACAGAGCGGAGTTCAAAGTCAGCACAGGAATGTCAGAACTGACTCGTTCTTCATTAGCCGATGTAAATGCTGGGTATAAAAATATGGAACTGGGCCACAGAGGGGAGGGCAGCAGGGATGCAGGGAGGGCTCCCGGGCTTATCTCTGGAGCCCAGCAAAGGCTCCAGACTTCAAACGGTCGGAGCTGGGGCTTACCCTGCCTGCGTGCCAGCTCCGTGCCTTATCCCCAGGCCAGTTAAGACCTGGGAGAAGCCAGCAGCAGCAGACAGGCTCTGGGATGGGATAGGGGTCAATGGGAACAAGGATTTGGGGACCCTACATTCACAGTTCTTCTAGGATATGCCCATTATTCTCCATAGCAGGAGCCACCCAATGCTCATCCCTGCCAAGCACACACCAGCCCCACACTCTCCTAAACCAGGGCTTTGGCAGATGAATCATCGCACTTAAATACGCATTATTATTATTTTCCCCCTTTTCTTCTATTTTTAAACCCTTAAGGGTGTGCTTTGATGACGTGCTCTCAGCCGGCTCCCTGGCAATTTGGAACCAAAATTGAAGTTCTTGTCAGCTGCAATAACCCCGATGGAGGTGCCAGCAGAGCACAGGTGGGCTAGGGGCTGCCATGGGCTGCAGCACAGCCAGCAGGGCCAGGGGGGTGACCAACCCTGGTACACAGTACTGATGTTCAGTTTGGGGACTTTTGCTACAAGGACACTGAGCTGCTGGAATGCACTCAGAGAAGAGCAGTGAGGCTGGTGAAGGGCTGGAAGACAGGATATATGAGTGATAGAACGTGAGGAAATGGCCTCGAGCTGTGCCATGAAAGATTCAGTTGGACTTTAGGAAGAATATTTTCACGGAGAGGGTCAACCAAGCATTGGGATGGGCTGCCCAGGGCAGTGGGAGAGTCCTCATCCCTGCAAATATGGCTCTAAGGGATAGGTTAGTGGTGGGACCTTCTGCATTAGACTGCTGGTTGGCCTTGGTGATGCTGAAGGAACCAAGCTGATAGCAGGGACCCGCTATCCCACACCATCATTAGCCACCCTGCTCTATTTGCTCGTATCGAGGGTGGGTAGGATAAAATAAGTATGTAAGTGCAAATCTGTACTTGCAGAAGCAGCGGACAGCACAGCTCTTTGGTAGCACATAACCCCATTGACCTCACTACTAGAGCTGGAAATAACTTTCTAATCACTTATCCTTGATCCAAAAGAATGGAGATTTGATGAGAAGCATCTGACTACTCATTTTTTTTTTTTTTCTTGATTTAGGGTTTTTATCGCAAAAGCTGGAAAACTTCCAGCTTGCTAATTATTTTTTTCCCCCTTGTCTATAAAAACCTTAACACGAAGGAAGAGGCATTTCAGCACAAATGTCCCTGTCAGACGTGCCCAGGAGCACAGCTTATTTCCTGGCCAGCTCTACCTGGTCCTGGTGCAGCCCTCTGTGTCCCCACTGCCTGCAGGCGACAACCCATGCATTGCTGAGATTGCCACGAGCTGCATCTCAAAAAATAGCTTCTTGCAAAACACCGTACGTTCTGAGGCTTCCTCCTGCCCTTAGCACTGAGATGGCAATAGGAGCACTTCTGCTTTTGATGCCTTCACCCAGAAAGCGAGGGGCAGGAGGACATGCTGGGCTCCTCGTTAGCAGCTGGGCAAGCCACAGGACCCAGCAGCAGCATCACCCTGACAAGCCGTGCCATATCCTGCCTGCTTGGATGCCGCCAGCAAGGCAGCTCTGGAGCAACACGCTCCTCCACTAATCAAGCAGGGTTCGATAATTAAGACATTAGCTAATTGTCAGGGACATTAACATTGATTTTTGCCCTTTCACGCTGCAGAAACTGATCCGGCCGCCTGTATGCCGTGAAGCATTCACAAGGGGGTTGGCTGGGGATGTGTCTGAGCCCCCAGGTAGCTGATGCTGGCAGACGGGTGACATCCTGCTCCAGCATCCCTGGGGACAGGGCCAGCCGAGGTGCATCCATGCGGGAGCAATAGGAGAGGGCTTGCCTCGAGCTCCTGCCGATGCCTTTTAGCAGGGATGAAACTCTAACCGAGTCACCTTCTTATTAAATGTGGGAAAGATTTATCAAATTAAGGCCACTTAGAGAGGCTGGGCAGAGGCTAAGTGCCTGGAGCAGATGGGCTCAGCTGTGCATGCCGATGCTATTTGCAGCGCTGTGGGGTCAGCCCCACTCCCTGCCCACCCAGGGCCGTGCAGGACCTGAATCCCGAGCACAGGGACAGACACTTCTGAGCCCGCTGTCCCTGCCTGAGCAGCAGTGTTGGTGATCCCCACCACGGCCCCGAGCTGATTCTTGCTAAATAACTTCAATAAGTCACTGCCTCTGCCCCCCGCCCATGAGACTGGTTTAAAAACCTGCAAGACATTATGATTTGGGTTCCTTTTATTAGCTTTTCTTAGAGCAAGGAACTTTAAGATGAGAGTAAAGGAAAATGTCAGAAAATCCCAGGACTCGGGGAGCTCAGGATTTGCATAAGACATCAGATGAGATGAAGCCCGGGCTGCGGTCGAGGAAGACGGCAGCTGCGCGTTCTGTGTCACACCAGTGCCATGTGTTGTGCCCTCTGGCTTCGCTCACCAGAGACTTCCAAACCCACAAGCAGAGACCCTCTTGAAAGAGCAGTGTGCCAAATCCAGCTCCCTCAGCACGCCGGCTGCTTCCCCTGCCTGAGGCCGAGCTCCCAGCCCCCAGCATCCCCGAAGTCAGCTCCCGGGAAGGGGGGGGCTCACGCACACAGCGGCATCCCTTCCTACTGTCGGAACGAGTGCAGCGTGAAGTGGCTTCACCCGAATGGGCAGCATCAGGAGCAGGGGAAAAACATGCGGTGTGTGTGGGGCCAGCCTCTCGCTCCCCGGGGCTCAGCAGCCCCGCGATCCCAGCCGGGGCTCAGCGCAGGGGGCTGCCCGGTGCAGACCCCACGGCTGCGGACGGAGGGGGCACACTGACACCTGCCGGCAGGTCCCGCAGCTCCGGCACCACGGAGGGGACAGCCCGGCACCCCCAGCCCGTGCCCCAGAGCTGCGTTTCGGGGCCAAGCACGGGGCTCCCGGAAAGGAGCGGGACGGGAGGCACAGCGCTGCGCCGAGAGCTGCTGCTCTCGAGTCCGGCCGGAGTTTGAGCTCCTCTGGAAATGATGAAAGCCAGCGGTGAGCGGAGGGAAGCGGGCTGCTGGTATCGGCTTACCCGCTCCTCGCCCCGCGCTGCGGCACCGTTCTGAGAGCCTTCCCGTCCCGCTGAGGGCCAGCTGTTGCTCCAGACTCTCCCAGCAGGGCAGCACAGTTCGGCACCTTAGCTGGCAGCCTCTCCGCAGCTCCCGCTCTTCCCAGCCGAGGGCAACCCCGCAACCCAACCGTGGGACACAGCCTCCCGCCTCCCCATGTCCTCTCCGGGACATCTCACGCAAGGTCACCGAGCCACCCAGCGGGGCGGGGACACCTCCCACTCATCCGCACCGTCCGACGCAGCATCCCACCCCATGGGGAGCATTCCCATTCCCACTAGCGGAGGAGCTCCGCGATCCCGTCGGGCTTACCCCAGGCTCCGGGCGGCAGAGGCAGCAGCGGATCCCGCGGTCCGGTGGCGGCTCAGGCTTCCCGGTGCCGGCCCCGCCGCCCCATGGCGCGGCCCCGCAGGCGGGCAGCCCGCACCGGGTCCCGCCGCGCTCCGCGGCCGCCGCCACCTCCACGCTCACCCCGCCACCGCCGCCGCCGCCCCATAATATATGCGACGGCGGCGGCCAATGAGAGGAGCCGTCTGCCTCCCCGCGTCCTCCCATTGGTGGATGCCGTGGAGCCGCGGGGGGAGCGGGCGCGCGTGGGGATGCTCTGCGGGCACGCGTGGGGCAGCGCTCGGCCTCGGGCTTAACCCTGCGCAGAGCCCCGTGCCTAACGCCGGGCTTAACCCCCCCGCTTGTAACCGTGTACCACCATCATCTTTCATCCCAAGCCCCAGAAGTGAAGAATCCCCCCAAAAAAGTGGTTTTGCCAAGGAAATGTTGAGATCCCCCTCTTAGAACCGTAGCGCTCCGGCCTGGGTTTGTCTGGGTTTTTGTTAGGGATGAATTTGGATGAAAGGATAACCGGGTTCAGTGTGAAGGTGTGGGTATGATCCGGACGTGGTATGCAGCTCAGTTCTCTGCTCCCACACTCTGCCCTGTGTTCTGCCCTCTGTGTGGGGTTGGACACCCACGAGGCTCTGCCCTTGGGGAGGCCCTCAGCCCCCAGCCGGGCCCTGCAGGATGCCCTGCACAGCCTCTGTATGCAGCCCTGGCTCTGGGGAAAGCCCTTACTGGGCTCTGTGTGCCCGTGGGATGAAGGCAGCAATGGGCACGCTGGGGGTCTCCAAGGGGATCGCTGCCCACAGAGAGAGAGCGGTGCTCTGTCCTACAGAACATCACTGAGCTCATTCTCCCCTATATTTTCCTTATATTTTTCCTTATGTTTTGTCTTACGCTTCTCCTTACATTTTTCCTTTAGTGTTTGTCCCTATATTTTTCCTCACACGTTTTCTCATCCCTTTGCTTATAGTATTTCTTATACCTTTCCTTATGCTTTTCCTTATCCCTTTCCTTATAATTTTCTTAATGTTTTCCCTACATCTTTCTCCTATTTCCCTCATTTTTTCCATACAGTTCCCTTACTGTTCCTTCATATTGCCTTGCAGTCTTACATTTCCTTGCACTTCCCTTACATATATCCTACAGTTAGACTAGATTATCTCAGTGGTCTTTCCCAACCTCAGCGATTCTGTGACTCCATATCCTCCTCTCCTTTCCCTTCCATTTCCTTTACACCCTCTTTGCATTTCTCTTACGTACCCCTCATCCTTCCTTTCCCCTATCATTTGTCACTACTTCTGCTCCGCTCTATGCGTGGGGACACGGTGCCGCCTTCAATCACACCCCCTCTCTCAGCGCGCAGCTGGATGGGCTTTAAGACCCTCTCCCGACCCGAACCATCCCAGGATCCCGCGATTCCCTATGATGTCGAGAAGGGGCTGAGCGGTGTTCTCCCTCCGAGCCGCGCCGTAGCGCACCGCACCGCGCCGCACGGGGAGGTGCCGGTCCCCGCGTCCCCGCCCCTCGCCGCCGCCCGGCGCCGGAGCTGCAAGATGGCCTGGGCCGGGCTGTGCGCCCTGCTGGCCGGGTGCTGCCTGGCGGCCGGCAGCGGCCCCGCCGAGGCGGCGGCGGAGGCGGCGGCCAAGGAACTGGAATGCAAACTGAAAAGCATCACGGTGTCGGCTCTGCCTTTCCTCCGGGAGAACGACTTGAGCATCATGCACGGCCCCTCGGCCGCCGAACCCAAGCTGCTCTTCTCGGTGCGCAACGATTTTCCCGGAGAGATGGTGGTGGTGGACGACCTGGAGAACACGGAGCTGCCCTACTTCGTGCTGGGTGAGCATCTCCCCGCGCTGCCCGGTCGAGGGGCTCCTCCCTGCGCTCCGCAGCCCCTCTGGGTCGGGCCCGGCCCGCTGCCCCCCCGAGGTTCTGCCCGTCGGGAGGCCGCAGCACGCATAGCTTCTCCGAGCGGAGCCGCCTCCCCCCCGGCGCGCTGCAGAGCGCTGCCAGCCGGGCATAGCGGCGGGTCCCCGCTGCGGGTCCCCGGGCAGGTAGCGCCGTGCTGCCGAGCATCGCTCCCCCACCGCTGATGAGCTCACTCTATGTATCGTTATTACTATCATTTATATTTTAACCCCCCTTTCCTCCCCAAGCCAACCCTTTGCTGCTTTCTTTATGCTGGGCTCACAGCAAGGCCTCCATCACTTGCTTCCCCAGGACCAAGCCGAGCTGTGGCATCTGCTGCAATCTTTTAATTTTGTGCTGAATACCGTTTTCCCATTCTTCCTGCATGCAGCCCCCACCTCACGTGAACCCCACGGCTGCTCTATCCATCGTGGCCGTGCCCAGCTCCCTCACCCTTGGGTGCCCCATGCGTGTCCAAATGTCCCCTTTGTCCATGTGCCATCCCAAAAGCAATGTGCCTGCACGTGCCTTTATGCTGCGATGCCATCCTGTGTGCCATCCTGTGTGCAGGGAGGGGACAGCAGTGACTCTACCTGGGTTGTGTCTCCTGTGCTTTGTCACCTTTCTGTCTCCCCCCGACCTCTCTGCATGCACAAAACCTGCGATCCTATATCTGAGCTCGGAGCAACACTGGCTGCATTCCTCTGCTCCATGCAAAGGGCAGAGCCAGGCACAGGGCTGGGGGATGCCATAGGAGGATTGTGGGGACACCCCCAAAGCTATGCCCAGGGTTAGGGGGTGGCCAGAGGGGGCTGTGGGATGCGATGTCCCCATCCCCAGCATGGCCTCTCTCTGTGATGCTGCGGCGGAGGCCGGAGAGCGTTGCTGTGGCAACAGGGCCGCAGTGCAATGGATGCTGCGGGGCCGCGCACGCGTGGCATTGTGGCATTTGATGCTCTAACAGCCACACAGGTGCTCCTCCCTTTTTGGGACCTGCTCCTGGGGGGTCAGAGCCCCACGGCTCTGCGGTTGGCACAGCCCCTTTGCGAAGTGTCATTATTATTATTCACCATCATGAATTTATTTCGAGGTATGTGTTGTCTCGGTTGGGTTATTTTAGGAGTTTGCCCCATTCTTTACTACCCCTCTGGGTTACCCACGGCTGTCCCTCCTGCTCAGCATCTTCAAGGCTTGGAAGGGTTGTGAATTAGTGCTCAGCAGCTCCATGAGCTGCTCCTCTTCGCTGGTCCCCGCTCCTGCATTCCTCCCGAGGCAGAGCCATGGTGGGGGGTGGGTTATGGGGTTGTCACCTCTGTTTTATGGTGAGGGGATGTGCAGGGATTGCAGCTGCTCTGCACTGGGATGTGGGGATAGGAAAGCACTCGGCTCCATCCTGGTTTGAATCAAGGATGCCTCAGTCATTGGCTTTCATCTCGCTTGGTGCCTGTTGCATTAGTTATGGGTTTTCCTCACTCTCACTGGTTGATGGCCATTAGGAAATGCTAATTTGCAGCTCAGTATTCCCTTCCCGCTCACTGTTCCCTCCCGGACTCCTAGCAGCATCAACCTGCACTCCATATCCCATTTCCTGGCCTCACACCCGTGCTGCCTTTTCGTCCCTGTGATTCCAGCTGCCAAAATGTCCCATTCCTGTGAGTTTGAGCGAACTGAATGACCTGTTTGTGCCTCCCCACTCCAACCCTAAAGGTGTTCAAGAACCACAGAGATGTGGCACTGAGGGACGTGGGCAGTGGGTGTGGTGGGGTGGGTTGCTGGTTGGACTTGATGATCTTAGTGATCTTTTCCAACCTTAATGACTCCATGAAGCTGTGCTGAGCTGCACTGGGACATGGCACTGTGTCCCTCCATGTCCCCAGGAGTGTCCCTTCTGCCCAGGCTGTGGTGGGGAACTTCACCTGCCCTGCAGACAGGCACTCTGAACTTTAATGACTTTAATAGATTATCCTAAACTCGGGCCTTAATATGAGCCGTCACAATTTCAAATTATCTTTCTTTTAAATTAAATAGATTCCTTTTTAAATACAAAATCAATTCTAATTTTTTAGAGGGGTGAGATTTTTCAAAGGCACCAATGAGCTGGGCATATTTAACCACTGCGGAATATCTCCCTGAAATACCTCATCGTTTCTATTCCTTTTCATGTCCTTCTTAGTTTTTATTCTCTGCTAAGCTCCGGATTCTGCTGGAGAATTCTCTGTGACTCCTTTATGTGTTGGGGCCAGGGGGCACTGAGATGGGGATACGGGGTGCCAGTAATTGGGGTGACAGATCCTTCGGCCAACCAAAGCTCATCCTTGCTATGGCCAAAGAACAGCAGGCAGTCCTTAGATTTCACAACCCCTGGAGCTGCCTTCTCTGCATCACCTGTCCGCTGTGTGTGTTGCACTGAAGTAATGTATCTCAGTAGATTAGGATCACAGCCTTAATAAGACTGGAGAAAACCCCTGAGATCCCCCAGTCCAACCCTAACACACCATGCCCACTGCCTACATCCCTCAGTGCCACATCTCCACTGTTCTGTAACACCTCCAGGGATGATGACCCCACCACCTCCCTGGGCAGCCTGTGCCAAATCCTCACCAATCTTTTGGAGAAGACTTCATTTTTGGGGAGGTGAGGGCACCCCGACCCTGCTGCCCCATCCCCATCTCATGTCCTCCAAACCAGGGCACTGAGATGGGGTGCTCTGGGACCCACAGCGTCGCCTCGCTGCTAACCTTGCACCTGCGAATAGGTGTAATGGTGAAATAATGGAGCAAATATTAAGAAATTCTTAAGTACCCAGAGAATAACTGAGTTAAATTATACCAGAGGAGCTCAATTGCCTTGCTTAGATTGATTGAATTACTAAATGAGCCTGACTAATGGAATGGAGTGGATATATCGGACTTTTACTCAAGATCCTGAAATAATTTCTCTAATAAGATTGTGAGCCATTAATTGAACTTGGCTTGGATCCTGGACACTGTCGCATGCACCGAGACCCGCCGTGATGATCTATGCTCCCACCCTGCTGCTGGCAGGATGTTGCCCTTAAGACCCAGCCACCCACTGTGCCATGCAGGATGCCGCCCTCCCCATCCCGTCTGGCCACCTCCTTTCTCCTCTGTAAGCATCTCACTTCTGTTCAACCTCCTCTCCCTGGTTCTTCAGTGCTGGTTTTGCAGACTGGAAGCATCCTCAAAGCCACCGCCCTGCCCCACCGCCTCTCTGGCTGGGAGCGTTTTGGTGGCACACCAGATGTGGAGGGATGTTGTGTTTTGTTTTATTTATTTATTTATTTTTTTCCTTTCCAACCCACAAACACAGGGATTTCATCTCTGGATACTTGTTGTCATGGCAACTGCGCATCCAGCCAGCTCCAGCAGCAGTGGGGCCGGGGCACCTCGCTGACCCAGAAAGCAGCAGGGGGAGGATGCTGTGATGCTTGGACCAATCCCATGGGTGGACATGGGTTTATGGGACAGGGTGGCTGTAGGGTCCCAGCCCCCGTTTTGGCTGCTGGGAGTGCAGGGCGCTGCTCACATCTTCCCCAGCTGACAGCCTGGGTTCTGTGCCCCAGTGGGGATCCTGAGACTTGCTCCCATCCTTTGTGGGTGATGTTTTGGGGATGATGTTGCCCATACTGGGGCTTCTAAAAGTACCCAAAAGCTGCTGTCTCACCTCTCCCCTTCTATCTCCAGGCCAACAGAGTTTGTGCCTGGGTCCCACCTCACATCCCATCTTGTTATTTAATTTTTAGGATCGATTATCCAGCTAAACTCTCTTGGCTGCCTGATCTGGTGATTGGCAACCCTATCCATGGCAGGCGGTGGATCATTCACTGGATTATCTTTAGGGTCCCTACCAACCTAAGCCACTCTCTGATTCCATGATTCTGTGATAAACAAGGCTGGACAACCATCTCTCTTTGTGTCTCAACACGCAGGAGCCCTTTAAAGGAAAGAATTTTTGCCTCCCGGGATTCGGGAAGCATCTGGATGGTGACAGCGCTGTCATTTCAAGCTGGCTGTCCTTTTCCTTGCACGTTGCTGGGGCTCTCCTGCTCAGATCGGGAGGGTTTGCGTGGCAAAGGGAAGGCTCTGGTTGCTGGTTTGTGGCTGCTTAACACTGAGAAGCACCAGTGGTGGCACATCGGTCACGGAAGCTTGGATGTGAGGATGCGGTGCAGGAGGAGACATGGTCCCTCTCCTGCCTGGCTCTGAGGCATTTCAGTAATTAGTATGACTAATGAGCATAGCAGAGCAAGCAGATATCAGGGATGTAGAGAGCTGGCTTTGCTTCCGCAGGGAACCGATCCAGCTGAAAACTGACCTGCTAGGAGAAGGAGACGGGGAAGGGCTGAGCAGAGCCTACCTGTGCCTTCGCATGGGAATTTGGGGTGTTTGAGCATGGGAGAGCCTGGAAGAGCCTTCCATCACCTATGGTTCTTCCCCAGAATGCCAATGGTTGCATTGGTGGCCTGTGATGGCAGCTCCTGTGATCCTCTCCACTGGGCCAGGGCTGGAGGTGGCACCCGGAGCTGAGAGCACTGAGACACCCAACCACATGTCACCATCACAGTGTGGTGTGGCTGCCTGGGAAAGCAGGTATTAGCAATCCTGAAATATCCTGGGGACAGGCGCTTGTGTGATGGGAGACAGTTACCATGGAAACCTCCTTCAAATGAGAAAAAAAAAAAAAAAAAAGGGAAAAGAACAAGAAAAAAAAAATCCCGAAATTTAAAGCAGTGCTTGTAGCTCGGAGGAACTGTAGACCTTATTATGGGTTTTGGCACCACCCTTTCTTTTTTATTTGTTCCAGCTAACAGCTTCAGGAGGCAAGCCAATTAATTTGAACATCCCCAAGGGAGTGGGAGAGCGAGGGCACAGGGCTGGGAACCCAGTGCTGTGTTTGCAACCACCTTTCTGGCTTTGGGGCTGGGGGCTTGGGCTCAGGATGTGCCTTAGGGGCTGGATCTGCCTGGTGGGGGAAGAGAGGACAGCTGGCTGAGGTCCCAAGAATGCTTTGCTCCGATGGGGTGCTATGCCCAACTCAGCATGGGCTTCACATCCATGCGGAGCTCACATCCTGCCCACTTCCCTAATGATGTCCCCAGTGTCCCCACCCTCTGGGAAACCTCTTGGAAACATTGGTTTTGCACAGAGGGCCCACATGCCGCTCAGCAGCTCCGAGCATCCCTGGAGGCAGCCTTCCCAGAGGCACTTGGGCTCGTGAGGAGCTGCTTTCCCATTGGAAACAGAACTGCCAGTGGAGTTTTACCACAGAGCATTGGTGACTTCTGAAACACAGCTGGCTGCAGCTCACCGACCTGTTCTGCAGCGCTCAGCCAGAGGGAGATGCTTTCCTCCTGGATGTGCACTGTACCTTGACCAGCCAGACCCAGAGCAGTGCAGTAGGGTGGATGGTGGAAGCATTAGTGGCTCATGTCTGTTTGCTCAAACCCTGACCTGGTCCGGCTTTGAAAGCTTTCTGTTACCACCTGTAGTGGAAATGCTAAGTCACAGCTCAAAGCAGTGATTGAGCACCTGGTGGGAAGGCAGGGCCAACCCAGGGGAGCTCAGGTGTATGCAATCCTGGCTCCACTCTTCCCAGACCTCATTTAGGATTGGCAGTGGAGGCAAGCATATTTTGCTGGAGTTCACTACCTATGTGAGGCTTTCCCAGGGTAAGCAGATTTTTTTTCCCTTTGCTTCTGTGCCTACAGCTGCTGATGTATTTGGGCTCATCCTCACTTACTGCAGCATAGGACTTTGCTACTCTGCTATCATTGCTGTGCATTCCATCACATTACAGTGTTATACCATGTTTTCCCCTTCCTTGATCCCAGAGTAGGGTACAAGGATGCATGACAGCCAGAGGACTCAGGCTCTGCAAAAGAAAAAAAAAATCATAAAAGTATTTTTGAAGCTGATTTCATGCATAAGGAGCATCCTTTGGGTCAGAAGCAGTGGTGGGTGAGGACAAGTCTATCCTGGGGCATCCCTCCCATGCCCCTGCACCCATAGCTGTCAGGGTGAAGGGAGCCCTGGGGACAAAGCAAGGCTGTTTCTGTGGGTGTAGGTATTTGCAGTTGGCTACAGCTCTTTATTTTTGTCCACTAGTTTATCCCCATGGTTGCAGTCCCTGCCTGAAGAGCCAGACAGGTGAGCACAGGGCCATGCTATGCAGTCATGTTACAGCTGAGCTATGCTGGGGATGAGGAACTTGTTACATAATTTGGACTGCAATGCAGAAGTGCTTGTTTTGATGTTTAATTAATTATCCCATTTCAGACCCTCTTTGGCAGTGGGACCAGCATGCAGGCGTGGTGTCCTTGCTGGGGAGGACCATGCACAAAAGCCTTTCCTTCCTTTCTCCATCTCTCCTGCTTGGGCATCACAATGCTCCTGCTTTTGGCCAGCTTAGGGTGCTAGAAAATGGGACTGGGTGTGAACAGCATTGGCCACGTGGATGGTCTTTTGGGTTCCTCTGGGTAGCAAATCCATTTATGTGTGCTCCAAGGTTTGGCTCACACCCAGATCTCCAGCAGTTGGGAAAAGAGCAGTGAGGAGTAGCTCACAGGGTGGCTTCCTTGGGATGTAGGGGGAGAAAGGCAGAAGCTTCCATGGAGGTTGGCTGTGGATGCTGGCCTTTTATCCCACTGCTTTCAGATCCCTGCTTTGCACTTTCTGTCCTTCCAACAAAGGCAGCTGGCTCCAAGCAGCTTAGGCTTCAAAGTTCCCAAAATAACAAAGGTTAAAATAAATTAAACAGAGAGTGGAAAAAAAAAAAAAAAAGCTACAAGATCAAGTTGGTGCCCCACTTGCACCTTGGCTCAGAGCTTCAAAGTAGCATCCACCTCCTGTGAGCAGCTGTCAGGCATCTCAAAGCTCAGGGCTCACAGAATCATCCTCTTGGGCTCCTCATCTTCTTGGGGTCATGGGGAATTCCTGTGATGGTGCGCATCCCTGTGGGTGATGTGGGACCCCTGTGCTCACCTGCTGTCTCACCATGTGCAGGTGGACAGGAAAACAGGAAACTCCTCGTGGAGAGACTCCACTCTCAACTCGGTGCTCAGTGCCTCTGTTGGCTCTGCTGATTTATATAGATCATCAATATGACAATTATATACACCTGCAGATTTAATTACCTCCATTTTCGTCAGGCAGAGACAGATTTATGCCTCTATTCAGTTCCTGTAAATCTGAAACAAGCCTGACTAGACCCAAAAGCCCTCCCATTGATCACCGCGCACTGGCTGGTCTCTGGCCCTCTTGACAAGCTCTTCTCTCAAGAGTGATAAATTCAAGATGCACAATCAACTTTTCCCCTTCTATGTCTTTCTTCCCTATTTTTTTTTTTTCTTTCCAGTTTCCTTCTCCCTGTTATGTCTAAGCATCTCCACCAACTTGAAAGCAGAGCTTGAAATTGGGTAGGTGCTTCTAAGCACTAAGGGGTTTATGGCAGCACGCTGCAGTCAGCTCTACCTCCATCCTGCCCCAAGTTGAATGCCAGTCCATGCTGAGGAGTTGGGAGGAGTCGGACCACCTCTCGGAGGACCTCCTGGCAGGGTTATTTGGGTCCTATCAAAATAATGTCTAATTCACCCAACCTCTTGGCCTTGGCGTAACGAGCACTTAAATTAGCTTGCGGGAGCAGGCTGGAGTTTACCCTTGAAGTCTGTGTCACTGCTGTAATGCATCCCCCTCCCTCCCCTGCCTGTCCCACCACTGCTACTGACCTCGCCTGTACGATATGCTCTGATGTCCCACTAATGCCTGCCAGATGGGCTGCAGTGGCCAGTCATTACCATTCCTGCCAGCCCATGATGGATATAAATAGCTGCTCTCCTCCCTGTGAAAACTGACTTGGGAAACTGAAGGTAATCTTGGCAGGTGTCTTGGGCTTGTAGGGTTTGATGGCGTGGAGGGTTTGGAGGATTAGAAAAAATTAGGAAAGAAATCTTTTCTTGGACAGAACTGTGATGCATTGGCACGGGATGCCCAGGGAGATGGTGGAGTCACCTCTCCTAGAGGTGTTCAAGAACCATGGAGATGTGGCACTAAGGGATGTGGACAGTGGGCATGGAGGGGATGGGCTGATGGTCGGACTGGATGATCTTAGAAGTGTTTTCCAACCTTCATGGTTCTGTGATTTGGGCATGGGTTGTCCCGAGGTAGGCTGTGAGTTCTTCTCATCAAGGCCATACTTGGAGGAGCAGGAGACATGTAAGTGTGGCCTTGGTGGCACCTTGCTGGACCTGCAGCTGCCCTCCAACCCCAAGGCACTGGGAGGTGTGTGGAGAGCAGGTTGGAGCTCATCTCCAACAGCAGGAAGTGGCTGATAATTGGGGAAAAATATGAAAAAGCATATACTGTGTAATTTTTCTTTCCCCCCCTATACTGCCAAGGTTTGTGCTGCAGGGTTCTCTAAAGCTAGGATTTGTCTGTGGGCTGTCTGGCTTGGTCGCTGCTGGTGGGTCTGTCTGCCTTGAAATCAGTTTCTTTCTCCGGGCTTTCATGCTTCATGGTGGATGAAACAGAGCCTTTTGTTAGTTTTTACATTCCTAATTCTCGCAGAGTGAGAAATAGTGAATAATCATTGCCATTTCCACTGCTCCGCTGGCTTCATGATTTTATGGGCTTTTATCCTTTCCCTGCTCAGCTGTTTGTTTTCCTTGCTGAGTACTAACACAGTTGGTTTCTCCTCTCCACGGAAGCATTTCAGACCTCTTGTCTTCTTTGTGTGCCTCTTTGGAGCCTCCTTTGCTGCTTCCATTACGAGATGGCTGACCTGAATACTGCTGGCAGTTCTTGAGATCAGCGTGCTGTCACCAACATTGGATTTCACCTGCCCACTTTCTTGCCCACTTTTCTCTAGAACTTCACAGCTTTAGCTCTGAGGTACCTAATTTTAGCATTGGTGACCAGCTTTGTCACTCGCTTCCTCTTCCAGAGCGCTTCAGAACAGCTGAGGTCCTGACAAAGATCTCTGTGGGGTTCCTTGGTAACCTCCTTTCCTTATGAAATGCAACCTTATTCCTCCCCTGCATGGTGGGCTTCCAGAGGATATTCCCTCTGGTGACATCCCTACTTAGATTCTTTGGGAAACTTTTTTGACAAGACCTCTTTGAAAGGAATCCATCAAACTGGATCACCCTTATCTACTGTTGTGCAGCGTTGCATGACCTACATCTATCCATGCAACCAACTGGTTCTTCTAATAAACTGACATGGGCAGAAGTAGAATTTACTGTCTTTAATTTCCATTTTCTTACGAGTTTGGAGTCTTTTCCATTGAGGTTTGTTCCACCAGTTGTTTGCCATTTCTGAGCAGTAGAGTTTTGCCAGAGTTCAGCAGCTGTCCTCCTTCTCTTATAGTTGAGCACTTAATGGGATGATGGGTTCATGCCGTACATGTCAAACATTTGTTGTGAAATCTCCTCCAAGAACACTTTGCCCTTTGATCGTGATGCTTTCTAATCTCATTACCAAGATGTAGGGAGCCCAGCAGAGAGAACTGGAGAGCTGTGGGGCTTTTAAGGCCTGTAGACAAGCAGAGGAGGATCTGGTGGATGGTGGCTCCAGTTTACTAAAGATTAAATAGCACTGGGTTTTGCTGGGAAGCAGTGTAGCCAGGCAGTAGTTTTTCTTGGCTAACTGAGAGCTTCTCCATCATTTGGGCTCTTTCTGTGGAGACCTGTGCTTCTCTCTGGAGGGGATGATGTGATGGCGTTGCAGGGTGTTGGGATGGGATACCCACTTCAAATGTAGTCCTTTCCAGGGCATAAATATCAATGTTGCATTTCTTAAATTGCTGGGATATATTTCACTGTCATGATGTAGGGTGTGGGATTTTGTGTTGGTTTTTTTTTTTTCACATGATCATAAAGCAGAGGTGATTCCTGAGTGTTGGTTCAAGACATGGGTTTGTTCTTGTCACACATCTCCTACCTCATAGTTATGGTCAGTGGGACCTTAGTAATAAAACAGAAGTGAAAACCAAACACCAGCAAGTGTCCCAACTTACTTATTGCAGCTTTTGGTCAAAATTGACAGATGTGATGGAAAATAACCTCGGAGTGGATGTTCCACAGGTGTGCTTGAGCATGTCCTTGTGTCCGCAGAGAAGAGCGGGGCAATGGGATGTGTGATGTTGTGGGGTCAACAGCTGTGAAGCAAACCCAGCTGACTCATTTTTGTTAATGATGAATCGGTGTCCTTTGATCTAGAAACAGTGGTGTGGAACAGTGTCACTCCAGGAGTGATGGAGGGCTTTGCTGTTAAAGAAAGGGACAAATTTGGCTGTAGCATGTTTGGAATAAAAATCCCATTTCATGGTAAAACATGGGTACAGCTTTGAAAAGTAACTCCTTGATGACCTTCCCAAAAGCAAAGGCACCCAGCATTTCAAGGGGAAACCTGGTTAGCTGTCAGCCTTGCTACAGAAGCTGATGGCTTCATGTGTAGCTGCCCCAGGTTGAGCAAAATGGTGGGGTGACATTGGACCCATCTGGGGAACGCCTCCAGATATAGCTGGATGCCTCTTCCTTGAGCTTCCAGATTGTCCTGGGTCTATGGATCTGTTTGAAATTTTGCACCAAGTGCCATCTCCCGTGACGCAGGTACCTAACAGATAGGGTGAGACTTGTGTTTGCTGCTATGGAAAATCTGGATTGTCTTAGAAAGGCAGGGTGACCTACAGAGCAAGCTAGCGTCCCTACCTGAGCCTGGAGAGGGGGAAAAAATTGCAAATAAAATATGAATAGTCAGCGGCGAATGTGATTTTTGTTTAAGCAGGCCAATAAAAAATGTGAGTATTATCCCATGAAAGATGTGTCAGTAAAATCTCAGGTAAAAAAAACTGCTTAAATATCAGGATATGCATTTTGACATCTGAATTGCCATGAATCACATCCTGAGGTTCCAGCACAACGGCTCATTGTGCGATGGGCTCCCTAGTTATTGCATGCTTTAGAGGCCTTTGGACCAGGGCTTGTTTCAGCTGGGGTAGAGCTGTTTAAAGGGCGTGCAAGGTTCAGGCATAGAGTAAATGCACAAGCTAATGGGGAGCTTAAATAAAAACACAGTTGGGTTCCGATGGAAAATAAGCCAGGTTTAAATGTTAATGAGGAAGTATAAGTCCAAGTCAAAAGCTGCACTCTGCAGAGACTGGCATTATGGCAGAGTTCATTTGCCTAATCAGAGGCATTTATTAGCGCAAAACGCTTCCAAATGGCAACAAAAAATGTTTTACCTTTTTTCTTCCCCCACTCAAAAGACTGCATTTGTTTTTAGGGGGCGCCGTTCTTTTTGTGTGTTTTCCTCTCCCAGCACATTTCAAGGTCCTGGTGATGACTGTGTGCCAGTGTTGGGGCAACGCTTTTGACATCGCAGGGGCTTGAGAGCATTGGTTCTGCATGCACATGCAATACTGGCCTGCTACAAAGCAGTGTGCAGAGCCCAAAGGCAAGGTTTGCTGCAGGCTGGGTGGCTGTCCCAAGAAAATTAAGTTGTTCAGATAATGCAGCAGATATAACCACACTGCCTCCAGCACTCCAGTAACACCATACAGACTTTCCTGCTCTCCTCTCCTTGACTTGCTCTATTTGCTTACAGATGCTCTGAGAGGGGAGCAACACAGTGGCTCCATTGAACACATCTGTTGGGGTCTTTGGGGCTGCTGCTCCCGTGGATGGGAAGGACCTGGACCACTCTTGATACCAGGCAAACACGGCACAGCGTAATTAGTGGTGTCCTACAGTTATTAACCCCTGACCCAGGCAGGCTATTTTTTAACAGAGGTGCAAGAAGTTAATACTAGTGCTAATGGCTTCACATCCAGGCCTTAATGAAAGCCATGCAGGGACAAGGCCTGTCATCAATATCTTTCAAACTTTGAACTTGAAATTATCCTCTCCTTGCTGCCATTTTTTGGCTATCTGCTTTCCCCACCTCCTCCTCAGGGGTCTCCTGAACCATGTTTTTGGGCTGGTCAATGAGGTTGACACCCACCAGTCCTAATGTAGAACTTGATCTCCATCAGCACCCCAGTAAATGGCCCTATGGGTCACAGTAGTCCTATCAGGCAATGAGATGTCTGCTTGGGGACAGGTAAAAGGTAAATGTGAGAGGTGCAGGACTGGGGGAAGCGAGAGAGAGAGACAAGAAAGAATGGCCATGGTCTTGGCCATGGTCTTGGCCTTGCTTGAGCCAAGCTCCAGGGAAACATCATCAGGACAGGAAAATATTTGTACATCTGTTTTTAAAGTAGAAATAGAATGGGGTGGGGGCAGGTGCAGTGCTGCTAAATCCATCAGGGAGAGGAGGAGGGGGTCCAAGGATGAAGCTCTCATACCCAGGCTCTGCGGGAGCAGTGGCAATGGAGGAGCCTTGCCCCTCATGGTGATGTAGAGGTCACAGAGTACTTGTTTGGAGTGGTGGGGGCTGATTCCTGGGGTGTTTTCCCTGTTTCTAGCACCCTGACCTGTATGTGATGTGATGCAGCTGCAGGAGGGAGGGTGGTGGGTGGGAGAAGGATCTCACATGTCAGCCCTTGAAGCTCACATGTTGTGCTCTTTTTAAAATAAGAATCCCTTTTTCATTGAAATACATTATTCTTTTTAGAAAGGAGCCTGTTTAAATAAATTTGAAATTATGACAACCTATTTTAAGGCCTAAATTTACTATAATCTATTAATCATTTAAATAACTTCCATCAAGGAGTCCTCCTCAAATATTAATGAGCTGAAGGGTGCTGATTTTTCAATGATATGTCAGATCAGGGGAAAACATCTTTTACTCCAGCATTCTAAATGTCACAATGTCATATACTTAGTATCTATTATTTCCAGTCTTCACAATGGGGGAAATGCTGGTATTTACATTTTTCGAAATGTCAGGACGTTGAGTTCCTGTTGTGCGTAAAAGCTCTTGCCTTAATTACTCTTAATTTCACATTAGCAAGCAGGTGTGGGGAGAATATTTTCTTCAATTTGAGCTAGTTCATTTGAAGTTGGGAAGCCGCAGGGAGTTGAGAAAGCAGGAAAGCTTGTTTTCCCCTTTCAGCCCATGAATAAAGACCAGGTGGGAGAGGAGGAGATCAGCTCTTTCAAACTCTTGTGGCTCCCGGGACCAGACTTTCAAAGGGGATCCTGTGCTGAAACACGCAGCTCAGTGGTTAGAGGGAATTTCAAAAGTGCTTCTGGCTGCAGGGATGTGTGCACTCCTCCCTGCTCTGCTTCCCGGTAGCCCAAGGAGAGCTCAGCATCCCTCTGCTTGGGACAGTGAAAGCACGTTGATTGCCATCAGAAATACAGGCCGTGCTGAGCAGAAACCGCCTGCCAATTCACTCGTTAATGTTTCTTTTGATTAATCAAATCACTTTGGAAGGGCTGGACTTGGTTTTTGATGCATTTTCCCCCCCCTCCCCGGTAGCTAGCTCACTTAAGGCAGCCTAATGAAATTAATTAACGGTAAATTTAAAATGTTGTTTTTCGACGCGATAATTGAATTCCAGTTTTCATTTGAAGGTGGTTTGAGATGAACAAAATGTGGATGACAATTTGCTAAGTGAGCTCAGGCTGGTTCCCAGCACCACCGGAGCACGCAGTATAAATGAGACCACACTGGACTGACCCATATGGCAAGGGAAAAGCTCATCGTGCTTTTCATGGTCATGACAGCAAATGCAAATAATGTTTGCGTTTTCAGAGGAGGAAAAAAAAAAAAAAGCTGAAGTAGAAATAGCACACTGGAGCTGCAAGATCAAGGCTTCCTGTGTGCAGACAGTGAAAACGGTGCCCAGCTCTGCCATGGTGATGTGCTGGTGTCACCCAACTTTGCTAAGCCTCATCTCTGAAATGGTTTTAAAGAATCTTGTAGATGTGGCACTGAGGGACATGGATAGTGGGTGCAGTGGGGATGGCTTGGGGTTGGAACCGGTGATCTTAGTGGTCTTCTCCATCCTTAATGATTCTGTGTGTCTATGCAGTTTTGGACCAGTTGAGCACACGTGGCTTGGTTAGGCATGCAGCCTCTGCTGCTTTGCTTGGGTTTCATCCAGTGCCATCGCTACCCAGCTCAGCTCTGCCCATCTGCCCTAGTGCCAAAGATCCTCTAGCTGAAGGCACCTAGAAAAGTCAGGGTCCTTGAGCGGAAGGTAGAGGTATCTGTGCTGTGTTTGTGTGGGGAGCTGCAATGTGTGGGCAAAAACTTGAAAGCTCAAGACTTCAGTGGGAGCCAGCACTGCAGGTGTGATTGCAGCCACGTGCGCATCTCTCCAGTCATTATATTTTCCGTTTACAGTAATTAGCTGCACAGCCCCAGTGATCCCATTAGCGCTCCTGAGAAGTTGTTCCGTATTCTCTGCTCCCTGCGGCTGGGGCTGTGTGTAACGTGAAGCATATGGGCAAAAACTGGCTGAATTGGAGCCTTGGGGATGCTGGTGTCCATCCATGGTGATACACCAACCCCTGGTTGCACGCTACACCCACTTTTTGGGATGAGGTGGATACTCCCATGGTAGCCCTCTTATGACCGCGTTTGCTTTCACAGAGATTTCAGGCAACACAGATGACATCCCATTGGTGCGCTGGCGGCAGCAGTGGCTGGAGAATGGCACTCTGCTCTTCCACATCCACCACCAGGATGGGGCTCCCAACCTGCCTGGCTTCGAGCCCACTGAGGAACCCCAGACCGAGTCGGCCGAGGAGGAGCTGAGGATCCTGCACATCTCCGTCATGGTACGTGCAGCCTTTTTCCTCCTGCTTTGGGATGGAGGTGGATAGGATGCTATGCAGGATGTTTGAGCACTGGGCTGCATTACACTTGTCCCTGAATTCACATCTCCGAATGACTTATGCTCTCTGCCACCTAAATGTATCCCAGTGCTTCTGCGGGAATCCTTCACCCCGGGCTTTGAAGGTTGCATCCAGCTTAATTCGGGGTTAATTCACAGTGACTCCCTTGGCAGCCCTTTGCTCGGGTGCCTGCATGCAGTGGTGTCACAGTGCCACCAGGCACTTGTCACCACTGCTTTGTTCAGCACAGCTCCATGCGAGAGTCCCTGTGCAGAACCACAGGGAGAAGATTTAATGGCAGAGAAAGGAGGGCAAGGAAGAGATCTGGGGAGGGGGAAGGGGGCTGTGTTTTTATTTTTTCTAATGTTGGAAAAGTCTGAAGGACTGACCATTTTTGAGCCATTGGAAGATAATTAGCCACAGACAATGTGTTGCCGAGGCAAACAGGCTGTTTAATGGTGCCTACCCTAATGAGAAGGCTGTAGCTCTTCCAGATTGACGCCGGAGGCCAGGCTTCTCCTCTATCATTTGCACTTGATTAGTCTTGAGGAAAAAAAAAAATCACTAGCAAAGCCAACCCCAAACCACTTTTGGTCTGTTTCCTCATTTTGGTCCCTTCCCCAAGGGAGAGCATTGCCTTGGGGAGATGCCGGCCCCACACTCAGGCCACTCTGCTGCTGTGGTCTTGGTTTTTTGATGACTGCTGAATACCCAGACCCAGGCAGGAGCATACGAAATGAGTCTTATTATCAAAGTGGTGAAAGGATGCCTGCAATTCTTGCACCAAAATGTTTAAGTACAGATTGCATCCTCCCTTTCCCTTGCTTTTCCATCACTCAGCTCCAGCAGCATCCTTTGCCTTGACAAACAGAGGCTGGCTTTTGTGCCTGGGGTCAAAGTCACATGTAGTTTTCAAGGCTGATTTTCTATCATTTCCATTTGGTTGGTGAGTGTAGTGTAAGCGAGGGCCTTTATCCATCGTGACAACGCTCTGCATGGGGAATGCGCAAGAACCCTCCCAGCACTGGGTCCCCGTGCATCCTTTGCCCAAGTCCCAGTGGGAAGGATGAAGGTTTTCCATACTCCCATGGAGAGGAACCCTGGTGGGAATCCAGTACCACCACTGTTCATCCACAGTGACAGATTTGTCGTCTCGGTTCCTGCCTGGAGAGATGTGTCTGCAGGGCTGCTGGTCTCCTCCACTGCTGGCGTCGCCTCCTTTGTCTTTCTCTTTTTGCTTTTAAAGAAATTTTGGGAGGTGGGCAGTGAGGATACACTGCAGCTCCATTATCCTGGGAATGGAAGAGGGTGAAGCCATAATGGCCATTAGGGCTCCTTTCCCAGCTTCGTCTCCTACTCCTCGTTCAATAATTTCCGTAATGTTTGGTCCTAATGGAGCAGATTATGACTACTATTTTATTTTATCAAGAACACCTATTTCATGAAAAGGAAGAGGGGGACCGGAGGCACGGTCGGACAGGCAGCTCTCAGCTGGCTCCATGTGCTCTTTTTTTCCACCATTATTGTTGTTATTATTATTATTCCTGGCAGACCAGGCGCAAGGAGCCAGCTGGAGCTTTCATCTCACCGCCTCCATCCGTGCCGCGGTGGTGATGTCTCTGGTTGACCTTGGGTATGATGGGAGGTGGTGGAGGTGGGTGTGCTTAGGGCTGCTGCGGGGACCGAGCTCTTCCATTCTGCATCCCCCAAACCTTGCTTCAGTTGCTGTCCCAAGCCTTCATCGCACTTAATCTGCACTGAAATTTCCACAGGATGCCCTGAGAAAATCTACCGAGATTGAGAGTGACAGCATTGAAAGTGGCAGGAAATGGGTCAGAAAAAGTTGCCCGCAGGAGTATTTGCCTATAATAAACCCGCTTGCTGCTTTCAAAGACGTTGTGGGAGAGCACAAACAAACCACGCTCTGCTTTAAATGCTGCTTTTTTATGGCTCAGTGGTGACTTCAAAGCCGGCCCTGCTCGAGGCGGGCTTCACCCTGCAGTGCCAGGAGCTCTTGTCGGTGCGGTCGGGCTGCTCCCAGCCCGCTTCCCAGAGCTGTTCCGCAGTCCATGCTGAGCCCTGCTGCTTTGTGCCCACAGGGAGGGATGATCGCGCTGCTGCTCTCCATCCTCTGCTTGGTGATGATCCTCTACACCCGGCGGCGGTGGTGCAAGCGGCGCCGTGTGCCACAACCTCAGAAAAGTGCCAGCGCCGAAGCTGCCAACGAGATCCACTACATCCCCTCGGTGCTGATTGGGGGGCATGGGCGGGAGAGCCTGCGCAATGCCCGTGTGCAGGGCCACAACTCCAGCGGCACCCTCAGCATCCGCGAGACCCCGATCCTGGATGGCTACGAATACGACATCACCGACTTGCGGCACCACCTCCAGCGTGAATGTATGAATGGCGGCGAGGACTTTGCCAGCCAGGTCACCCGCACCCTCGACTCGCTGCAGGGCTGCAATGAGAAGTCAAGCATGGACCTCACGCCAGGTCGGGCAGCAATGGGGCTGAGCAGGGTCCATAGAATCATTAGTAGTCTCATCCAACCTTATGGTCATCAAGTCTGAACATCAGCCCATCACCACCATGCCCACGAATCCCTGTCCCTCAAACCACGTCCATCTTCTCTTCTCCCCATCATTGCATATATAAATATATATTTTGCCTTGAGTGTTTTGTCACGTTTCTCTGAACACGTGAGATGTTAGTGGCGTTCTCCAGAAGCCCTTCTGTTGACAGGCTGCAGTGTGCTTCCTAAAACTCTCCAGGGGTGTTCTTTGCAGACCTGGCTATACAGGAGTGCCTTGAATGTTAAATCTCCACGTTTAACCAGGCTTGCTGGATGTGCTGGGTCCCCCTGGGGATTTGGGGAGCTGCACTGAGAGCAGGCTGGTCCACCAACCCCATTCACCTTGTATGGATGCTGGGGATCGAGCCAAGGAAATCTTTTTCTCACCTCCCTTTTGTTTTTCTTTTCTTTTGGTCTTTCTCCCTGAAAGATGTTGCCTTCAATTCTTCCCGCCCAGGGAGCGATAACGCAAAGCTGTCCCTGATGAACAAATACAAAGACAACATCATCGCCACCAGCCCTGTGGACTCCAACCACCAGCAGGCCACCCTGCTGTCCCACACCTCCAGCAGCCAACGCAAACGCATCAACAACAAGGCGCGAGGTGATCAGTGATGGGATGGGACAGGGCTGCTCTGTGCCTACCCACCCTGCGGCCCTTTGTGGCAATGCGGGGATGGGATGTATTTGGGTGCTGTCGTGGCTGGAACCATGCTTGGTGTCACCCACAGCTGGCTCAGCCTTTCTGAACCCCGAAGGGGACTCGGGGACGGAGGCAGACACTGATCCCCAGCTGACCTTCTACACGGACCCCTCTCGGAGCCGGAGGCGCAGCCGAGGTGAATGCAGGAGGTTGGGCAGTGAGCTTCCCTCACGTCTGTCCTGATTTCTACTGTCCCTATCTCTTAGGATGCTGGGTTTGGGGTTGGAATGCACTTTTTCTGTTTTGCAGTCGGGTCCCCCCGCAGCCCTGTGAACAAGACCACTCTGACCCTCATCAGTGTGACAAGCTGTATCATCAGCCTGGTGTGTTCCTCCCACATGAGCTGCCCCCTTGTTGTCAAGATCACCCTCCATGTCCCTGAGCACCTCATTGCTGATGGTGAGTGACCACAGTCCTACAATTGCCAACCTATGGGTGGGAGCTGTGATGGAGGGGACAGGTGTGGAGTGGGTACAGGATTGAGGGGAAAACTGTGGGATGAAGGATATGAGTGTGGGCAAGGTTTGGTGGGGATGGGCATGGCATGGTGGGGACAAGCACATGATGGAGTTGGGTGTCATAGGATAGAGGAGATGGACGTGGGATGCAGGAGGTGGATGTGGGATGGATGAGATGAATGGCACCAGCACAACAACAAAAGGATGAGTGGTGGCCATTGTGGGTTTGGCTGGCTTGGACACTGGATGGAGGGGGCTGACATGGTTTAGAGAATACAGGCTGGGGTGGAGATGGGCTTGTAGAACAGAGGGGTTCATTGTTGGGGGGACAGGGCCTGGGATTCTTGGAATGGAGGGGGCCATTGCTGGATGGAGGGCACTGTAGGGGGATGGAGGAGAGTTGCGGGTTAACGGGATGCAGTTGTGGAATGGAGGAGATAATAACAGGGTGGAGGGAACCATCATGGGGTGAATGGGCACCATGATGGTGTGGAGGTGACTATCATGGGATAGAGGGAACTCTCACAGGATGGAGGGTGATGTGATGGGATGGAGAGTGCTGTTGCGGGATGGAGGGAACTGCTGCTGATTGCCCCCCGGGCGGCAGGGAGCCGCTTTATCCTGCTGGAGGGCAGCCAGCTGGACGCCAGCGACTGGCTGAACCCGGCGCAGGTCGTCCTCTTCTCCCAGCAAAACTCCAGTGGCCCCTGGGCCCTGGATCTCTGTGCCCGCCGCCTCCTTGACCCCTGCGAGCATCAGTGCGACCCTGAGACCGGTAAGCGGGGGATGGTGGGGGTCCTGCAGGGCCCCCTGTCCCTGATGTGCACCCTCTTTCTATAGGTGAGTGTCTCTGCTATGAGGGCTACATGAAAGACCCTGTCCATAAGCATCTCTGCATCCGGAATGAGTGGGGGACCAACCAGGGGTGAGTGTGCCTGTAGTGCTGTGCCCAGCTTGGGCTGCAGCAGCAAGGCAGGGGTGTGGGAAATCCTCTTTGGTGAAAGAGTTAAAAGCAGCTCGATGAGTCCTGAGGTCAGAGGGGTGTGGGCTCTTTAACCACTCGGCAGGAAGGGAGGGTTGTATGGCTCAGAATAATGAGAGCTGAGGTACAGTGGTGTTGATGAAGTCATTAGGTTTCAGAGTAAATAACCCCCCAGAGAGCATCAGAGCTGCTCCTCTTCCCTTTCTGGGCACTCCTTTTGCATCCTGCACCAGGAGATGCCTGTTCAACGTCCTTGTGCTCCTGAAAGCGTGAAAGGAAAAACTTCTGATGTACCCTAGACATCAAAAATCTGCAGGCATGCATGCACCAGCACCTCCAGCCTCTTCCTCTTCCCCTTCACTCACAGTGCCCAACACCCTCTCTGAAGTCATTAGTGCTCGCAGCAGGAAGAGAAAGCCATCAAAGGCTGGCCTCAGAATTCCTGCTGTGCTTCTGCCTCCCTCTGAGCAGGGCCCTGCTGCTCAGCCCCAGCCCCTCTCCCCTTCTTTCATTTTAAAGCAATTTAGCAATTAATCCCTGTGCTGTCCTGGGTGAGCAGAGCCGGGCTGGGGACAGCTTGATGCTCATGGGATGCATAGATGGGAGACGTGGAGCAGCGTGGTTGGGTCCCCAATCTCATCCCCAGAGAACAAGTGTCCTGTGGTGATGTCTGCAGCTCTTCGTGTCTTCCCCTGCTTCTTTCCATGAGCAGCATTGAGTGATGAGGACGGGGCATATGGGGATAGGGTTGGTTGTCCAGGACATGTTGGCTGTCTGAGGGTGGGTTGGAAGGAGCCCACAGCCACTCACAGTGTGCCAGACCTATACTTTGCTCACAAAGTGAAGGGGCAAATGACTTTGTTCATCAAGGCTGTTTGTAAACAGATGTAATTATGTATGTAGGTGTGTTTGCTTCCTTCTGCTCTGCTTTTTGCTGCTGCTGGGTGTGGGACTGCAGCCTCACTGCTTCCCTGCGCCTTGCTCTTCTCTAGCTTCTTCCTGGCTGAACTGCTCCATCTAAAGGGAGAGGGGAGGAAAGGCTGGGTTTTGGGAAAAAAAAAAATGCAGATGGTAGCAAGCCAAGGGCAGGGAGGACAAATGCATTCCTGCCTTTTTAGGAGTTGTTTGCTCAGCTTAATTCAAAGGGGTCTTCAGCATCATCTCAGGTAGCCTCCAGAGGTCCCTTCCCACCTCAGCCATTCCGTGGTTCTTCTGAGATACCAAAGTTATACTGTGACAAATCATTCACAGCATCTCACACCTTCTCTTCTCTCTGGGGCAGAGAAAACAAGCAGATCTTTGTCTTTCTTCCTCAGCCCCAGACCATGCTGGAGTTATCCATGGTTCTCCTGCCCCTCCCTGTGCTCCCTAGAAGGTTTCAGTACGGTGGGTTGGGGTTTTCCTCACTGTCCTTCAAGAGCTCCTCTCTCAAGCCATGTGAAACAGGAATCATTTTGTGCCTCTGCCTTGAGCCCATCAGATTTTAGTTTTGGGAAACGGTAGCAGCAGAAACCAAACTCCATCATCCCTGCCTGCGGCTTTCACTGTTGATAAGATCTCTGGAAAGTGTGGCCATGTGAAGCATTTTGGTTTAAGCTGGGTGTGTAATGAGTATCTTTCTGGAGATGCTGGAAATCAGCTACTCCGTCCTGCATCCCAAAGGGGACCAATGGCATCTGAGTCATTTCTGGCAGGTGTTTGTTTAATACATTCCTAACCCCTCCAATATTGCTACCCAATCCAGGCAGTGAGTCTGGCCCCATAGGATCCCATTGCTTCTGAGCACACGGAAGGTCAGAAAAGCAGGGGGCTTTGGAAGTTTTTTGGTGACAGCAGTGAGGCTTTGTGTGCTGCATGTATTTTGGGTACCATGCTGAGATCCACACCTTACCAATGCATCTCTCACCGAACGCATCTGGTCCCTAAATCAGCACTAGTTTTTCAAAAATGAGATCTTTTTGATCATGTGCAGCAGATAAATTTGATCGCCTGCATTGTGTGCTGCTCTTCAGCTGTTTCAAACAAATCTGCTTTGCACTGTTTGTTTGATAGCAGTCTGCTTTTCTGCTCTGCTATGCATTTTTAATTAGCTGCTTTTTTGGCTTTTCCTCTAGCGTTTCTCAGGTAGGAGAAGTGGTTTCCAGCAATCCGGCCAACTTTGTTTGAACCAAATTCCCGTGGCTGCGGCATGGTATGACTACTCAAAATCAGATTGCTAATTGTGCCTTCAGCTAGCAAGCTGTTTCCTGCCCACATTCATACTTCTTGAGCCCATGGATTCACTATGTGATGTCCCATGGCTGTCCCATCACCACATGTTCTTCTAACCCAAGGCAGCACGATGAGATCTTAGATCCTCTGCATTTAAGGGGATCAGTGTGCCTTTCCATTTTCCACTATTGTTGCTCTTCGCTATTGCATAGGGAAATCTGGAGCCCGGGGGGGTTGGAATGATCATCCTTGGAGGTTTCTAAGAAGTGGATAGATGTGGCTCTGAGTGACGTGGTCTGAGTGGTCACAGGCATTGGCTGATGGTTGGACTTGATGATCTAAGTGGTCTTTGCCATCTTAATGATTTGATGGTCCTGTGACTATGAATTTCATCACTGAGACCTGTCAGCCTGGTAGGCACTGCATCAAGATGGGCTCAGACAACTATGTGAGGGCAGATACATCCCTTTCCCACCTTTCTGCTTTAGCTTGAGACATTCTGAACTAGTGCCATTTTTTGGGGGGGTATCTCTCCCCCTGTGAGCTGTGCACCCAGTCTCATCCATCCCCACATACCCAATGGAGCAGCCAGGGACACAGCGAAGTGACAAGGACAGCACTTTCTCTGCTTAAACTCTTTTTGCTCTTTTTTTCATCTTTTTTTTTTTTTTTTTTTCCCCCCACTCTTTTTCTGCCTATCTTTTTTTCTCCTCTGTCTCTTTCCATCCCCTGCTGTGTGCCTCAGCTCTGCGAGCCCGAAGGATGGCCAGATAAAAAGCTCCTCTTTCTTTCAGATCCTTTCACCAAACCAGCCCTCCGCCTCCTCCTCCCCGCCCCATTCTCCTTGCAGATTTACGAGCAGCCCGGAGAGAAAGTGCCAGCATTAGCATTTTTAATAAAGAGCTGCTTGGAAGGGATGGCAGCAGGCAGGGAGGTGGGAAGCTGAAGCCTGGGGGAAACCCTTGCAAGGCAGAGCTGAAACAGCGCTGGTGGTAGCACTGGGATGGGCGTTGCTGATGGGAGGTAGTCTCTTGGATCACATTTCAGGTTGGATATTAGGGAAAAATTCTTTTCAGAAAGAGCAGTGAGGTATTGGAACAGACTGCCCAGGATGTAATGGAGTCACCATCCCTGGAGGTGTTCAATGGAAGTCATACTGAGGGATGTGGTCTAGAGTGGACATAGGTGTGGATTGGTGGTTGGACCGGATGATCTTATTGGTCTTTCCAACCTTAATGATTCTCTGACACCTGCCCCCTGCCCTGCACAGCTGTGCCCACATCTGTGTCCCTTGGGTCTGTGTGGGGTGCAGGTGCTACAGGTGTGTTCCTGGTTTTCTCTGGGCTTGAAGCCACTGGGGAAGGGCTGCGATGGCCACGTTGGCTGATGCTTGGCTGTGGAGGTTCAGCACAGCAATCTCATGCTGCTGTCTGGGTGGGAGTCCTTAAAAGTGCCAGCACCTCAGGGACCAGATGTTGAGTTGTTTATTTTCAGTGCTTAACCACCAATTGGTGGCATTGCAGCCGTGCTCATGTGCAGTGACTTTTCAGCATCTTCTGCTCAGCCCCTTTCTCCCTTCCACCAGATCAGCACCATGTATCTTGTGAAGATGCCCATGCTGGGGATGCACTGCAGAGCTTTGTCCATAGGAACTTGCTGATGGCTTTGGATGAGTTTGCTGGGTCTTGTGCCCAGTGAACCCCGTTTTGTTGGTTCAGATGCCTACCTGCTTGCCAAGGCTTGCAAAAGGAGCCAAGAGCTGTCCTTTCTGGCCTGTTTAACCCAATCTGATTAGACACAGTACTGCTTCTAATCTGTCTCTGTTCGCTTTGTGGGCTCTGAAGACCGTGCAACACAACCACCTGCAAGCAGAGCAGCAAGGAGCCTGCAGTGATGCATAGGAGAAGGAAGATGGAATGAAACAGTGGCAGAACCACGCAGGGGAAGAGGCAGTGATGGGAAGGACTTGTCCTCATCTTCAGCAGCAGGAGTAACAAGGCAGCAAGGAGGGAACTTTTGGCTTCATGGGAGGAAGAATCAACGTGGAGCTCCTGGAGAGATGCGTTGGGTGGAGTGCTCTGGCTTAAAGCCATCACTGCCTGACTTTTAGGCATCACTGGAAATTGTGCCCTTGAGGGGCTGTTGAATGGCCTTGTGCTGATTTCCACATATCTGAACTACATGGCACTGTGCTCTTGCACCCCTGGGCTGGCCACCCTGTCTCTGCATCACTGCTGTGGGCTGAGAACCACTGGAAGTGCAGCACAGCTCTTCGTGACCGTTTGTCCAGCCGAGCTGATGAGGAACAATACCTTGCCTCTGCTTTTGTTCCCAGCCCAGTGCACTCTGGGGAAGAGAGAATAAAGCCCATCTGTGGCAGTGTGGGATGCTGTATGTGGCAGCGTTCAAGGAGCTGGCAAGATGCAAAGAGAGCACTGCTTCCCATCCACACAGACCTTATGCAGGGCACTGTGCTCTGCTGCTGGATGTAATCCTGTGCCTGGTCACAGAAGTGCCATTGTGTCCCAGGCAGGAAATGAGCAGTGCTCTAATCCTGCAATCAGGATTTTTTTGTGTCCTTGCTGAAATAACTTCAGATTAGGAATTGAAGTGCTTGTGTAGGAGAGCTGTAATTGCCTTCAGAGAAAATCCCCAGGCTCACCAGGTGTTTGCCATGCTGCTCGTGCGGATGTGTGCCCTCAATGGATGTTTTAAAGGTGACAGGATGGAAAAATCTCCAGTTCTGAGCTCATTTCACAAATGAGATTCGGTTGGATCTGGCTGCTTTTCCTCTGGACTCCTTTTTATTTTATTACTGGTCTCTGATTTGTTAGTCTCTCTGCAAGTGACCCTGTGCAAGAGATGCTCTGCGAAGAATGCTCTGCAGTAGATGCTCTGCAAAGGATTCTCTTCAAATGGGGCCATGCTGTTTGGGCTGCACATCCCAAAGCATCCTGGCCATGGGTGCAGCTGTCCCTAGACACGTGCTAACAGTCCCACGATAGGAATAAGAGGGGTGGTACCTGAGGGTGCGCGGCTGTGAGGCTCAGGGATGCTGCAGCAGTGAGGAAGGGGGGGACTGGAGTACCCTGCAGTACCCCAAAGTAAAGGATGAGATATGCTGTTCACTGGATGCACCAGCTATGTAGGAGCACCCAAATTCTAAAGATCGACAAAAAATCCCCCGCTCTCCCCAAATCTTGGGTATGGAACTATTTTACCACCTTGTATGTGCATCACAGGTACTTGCTGCAGTGCAAATCTGGGGAGGCATTTTGGGATGCTGGCGTGATGCTCCTGTGTTTCTCTTCCAGGCCCTGGCCGTACACCATATTCCAGCGCGGCTTCGACTTGGTGCTGGGTGAGCAGCCATCAGATAAGATTTTTCGGTAAGCCTGCCTTCAGCTTCACCACCATTCCTTGAGTGTCCCCTCCAGGTGCTGGTGCTAGTTCTGGGGAGTATGCAGCAGGTGGTCCCCCATGGCTTGGCTGATCTTAGTGCCCTGTGCCACCACCTAGGGACGTGTGAGCTGGAAAGATCCTACTGCTGCTTTTTGGGGTCGTTTGGGTGCATTTGGAAGACTTGTCCCTTCTTGATGCATCTCACAGAGCACCTGCCTCTGCTGCCTCCCCCTGCTAGCCCTGGAGCTGCAGCAGCCATGGACACCTTGGAGAGGAGGAATAAATACATGAATAATCCCTCGTTATTCTTCCTGCTCCCCACGCTCCCCAGCAGCATGCTCCTGGCAGATGGGTGCTGGAGAAGCCTGTATCCAGCTGGGGATAGATTTGGGACCAGCCTAGCTCCTTTTGTAGGAAGGGGACAGGTTTGAGGGCTGTGTTTCAGCAGCAGCACTCCCTGCTCAGCCCTGGCATGATATCCCCACATCAATGGGGTTTGGTGTTTCCCCACGTCTGCTCTCCTGACAGGTTCACCTACACGCTGGGGGAAGGCATGTGGCTGCCACTGAGCAAGAGCTTTGTCATCCCTCCGGCTGAGCTGGCCATCAACCCCTCGGCCAAGTGCAAGACTGACATGACAGTGATGGAGGATGCCGTGGAGGTCAGGTGGGTGCGAAGGCAAGGCCGTTGAATAGTTTCTCTAGTAAATATGCTGGTGGTGTGGCCATGGAGCAAAGGGGCAACCCAAAGGACTTAGGGGCTGGTGAGAGCTGGGTACACCCTGTTAAGCACCAAACAGATTGGTGAAACACCTCCTACTCCCCACAGGGAAGAGCTGATGACCTCCTCCTCCTTCGACAGCCTGGAGGTTCTCCTTGACTCCTTTGGCCCTGTCCGTGACTGCTCCAGGGACAACGGGGGCTGCAGCAAGAACTTCCGCTGCATCGCGGATCGCAAGTTGGACTCGACGGGCTGTGTGGTGCGTGGCCAGCTTGGGATGAATATTTGTTGCAGTAGGAGCTGGTTTTGGTGCAAGTTGTGGCCTTTTCATATTTCTGTTGGAGGGGCCTCTGAGAGCACCACCCCCATCTCACCTCTCTCTTTTCCCTTCGCCAGTGCCCCACGGGCCTGAGCCCAATGAAGGATGGCACGGGTTGCTATGACCGCCATGTTGGTGTTGATTGCTCTGATGGCTTCAATGGGGGCTGTGAGCAGCTGTGCCTGCAGCAGATGGTGCCTCTGCCTGACGATCCTCTGCTCTACAACATCCTCATGTTCTGCGGGTGAGTACCCCATCATCATCCCCTGCTGGGGTGGCCTTGATCCCCACTGGTGGGGCTGCAGTTAATGGTGTGCCCTGTTGCTGGCTTCCCAGGTGCATTGAGGACTACAAGCTGGGCACAGACGGGCGGTCATGCCAGCTCATCTCAGAGTCGTGCCCTGATGGTGTGGACTGCGGTGAGCCCCGTGAGCTGCCCATGAACCAGACGCTCTTTGGGGAGGTCTTCTATGGCTACAACAACCACTCCAAGGAGGTGGCCCCAGGGCAGGTGCTCAAAGGGACGTTTAGGTGAGTGGAGGTGTGGAGAGATGACCACAAGTAGGGTCAGCCTTTCCCATCCTCTCTGCAGCCCTTGGGTCTCTGAGACCCTGATCCAACCACATTTGGCCAAGCTTTGCAGGAGGTGGATGGGTTGTGGGTAAGGGCTCATCTGAAGATGGCCACCAAGAGCCACGATGGCCTTCATAAGTCATGACCAGAGGAAGAGCATGGTGCTTGGTGGAGTTTTAGGGATGGATCACTGGCCCTTGTTCCCTGCCCTGTTGTCCTCTCCCCACTGTACTTCCAGGCAGAACAACTTTGCCAGGGGCCTGGAGCAGCAGTTGCCGGATGGGCTGGTGGTGGCCACTGTGCCCCTGGAAAACCAGTGCCAAGAGGAGCTCTCAGACCCCACACCTGACCCCGAATTCCTCACTGGTGAGTGAGCTCAGCCATACCCTCATCCTCTTGGGGGATGCTGAAAGATGAGATGCATTTAGCCTGGCTTCAGCACCCAGTGCCCACCTGCGTCAGCAGCTGTAAGGGAAGGCGATGCATTTCCCATTATCTCTTTCAGCCAACAGCAAATAAGGGGAGCCTATAACATCACTGCAATGGGTTGCCTTCTGCCAGCTTGTCCATTTGCAAGGGAGAGGCTGCAAATTAATTGTGTGGTGTAAAAGCTCAATTGTCCATCAGATAGTTGGGGAATTTACAAAAAGGCTTTTTTTTTTTTTCTTTTTTTATTCCAAGCAGAAATGTTTTCCAAATAGTTTTGACAGTTTGATAGGTTTCCAAATCAGAGTCACTGGTGTAAAGAGGTATTAAAAACCACAAATACATTTTGGTTTGTCCTGTCAGTGTGTTATGGGCCATGTGGACTGAGGTGGGGTCTTAGCTCTGTTTGGCAATGCCCATAGGATATCACAGATGTGACTTAAGGCAATGCCACCACGGCCACAGCATCGTGAAGGGGCTGGGGACTTCAGTGGCAATTATTCCAAAGAGGCAGAAGCCGGCAAATTATCCTATTCATTTCCCACTGCTCTGCTGGCTCTTTGTGGCTGATTAAGAGGGTGGGGAAAAAAATGGAAAAGAAGTGAAATCTGTGCTGTCAGTAGGCAGATCTGGGCATTGCTGTGAATACACAAGAGGCAGAGCTGCTGAGTAAGGAAGGGCTGTTTTTGCATAAACACTTTGCAGGGAAGAGCAATGCTTTGAAGCTGTTTGTAGCAGCCAGCACTGAAGGAAGAAGCACTGCAAGGCAGAGGACCTCATCCTCCTTATCCTCCGCCTCCCTTTCTTGCTGAGGAGGGTGAATGCACGTTGTTTTCCTTCTGAACTCCTGCTGTGGGGCTGTTTAGCAGCAGGACTCGCTGCTTCCCTGCTGAGCAGAGGTGTGCCACGTGGGATGTGTGGCAGTGGCACCAGTGGGGAGGAGGTGACTGAGTCGCAGCATCCTTCTGCAGCACACTGCGGGATGCTCTGGCCACCAAAATGAAGGCCACCAAAACCCTCAGTTCCTTTTCTGGGGCGTTGTTGCAGGCTTGGTGGCTTCTTAGTCACTCTGCTCTCAGGAGTGGGGTCTGTCTCTGGGTTGACCACCCCAACCCTCATCCTGGCCATTTCAGAAGGGTTTCAGGTCTCGCCTAACCCCAGCATTGCCATGATGCCCCAAGGGACATAGGAAGGTGGTTTCCCTGTGCACGTGTGTCCAGCTCAGTCCCCAAAGCCTCTAGACTGGCCACAACCATGGTGTGATGGTGACTAGGCCTGCCAACAGCTCATTTCAAAAGTGTGGCTCTCATTAACAAAGCAATTAGCACACCTGGGTATGCCTGGGGAGGCAAGAGGGATGTGGAAGGAGGTTTGTTATCTTCTGCTGTGTATTCTGACCAGCAAGATGAAGTGAGCCCATGGGTTTTCCTTCGAAGTTGCAGTGTTAATGAGTGTGGAACAGCTGATGGTGGAGTTATGATTTGTGCCGGCCCTTCTCCTTTTGTCATCTCACCCTAATCGTGGTGCGAGGAACTGTGGCTGCTGTGGTTACCCCATGTCTGAACATCATGTCCTCTCTTGTCAGGGATGGTGAACTTCAGCGAGGTGTCGGGGTACCCTCTGCTGCAGCACTGGAAAGTGCAGTCTGTCATGTACCACGTCCGGCTCAACCAGCTGACCATCTCCCAGTGTAAGCATCTGGGGAAAAGGGGCAGCAATGGGATGCACTGCCTGCAGGATGGTGGCTGCGGGGGTTGGGAGCCCATCGCATGTGTGGAGGGTCCAAGGGCTGAGCATCCCCAGAGATTTGAGCATCCCCTCATGTTTTCTCTCCAGCCTTCAGCAATGCGCTGCACTCTCTGGATGGGGCCACCTCTCGCAGGGACTTTGTGGCACTGCTGGACCAGTTTGGCAACCACTACATCCAAGAGGCCGTGTACGGCTTTGAGGAGTCCTGCTCCATCTGGTACCCCAACAGGCAGGTCCAGCGGCAGCTCTGGCTGGAGTATGAGGACATCAGTAAAGGTAGGAGCCCCAGGACTATTCCCATAACCACCCCTGGCTGAGCAGGAGCTGGGTTTGTCATTGGCACAGCAGGCACAGTGCCCAGTCTTTGCAAAAGCTGCGCCCCACCTCATTTTCCTATTTCCACCCGGCTCCCACTCACTGAAGCTGGTCCAAGGACTTCATGGACTGCAGCCAGCATCAGCCCCGGCCAGCAAGGAAAATAAATACCCACATCCCTGGGGAGATGAAAGACGAAGGCGCTAATCCCACCAAGCTGTCCTGTCTGATTCTGGACTTAGCTGCTATTTGCTTTTAATCCTGTTCCTTCCTTTCCTTTGTCTCTTCCGTATCTGCTCTTTTCCACTCGCATCCCGCGGCCAGACTTTCCTCCTGCTGATGTGTGCTCCTCTCTCGGATTGTCAGCACTTTACTTTCACTTTTTTTTGTCTGCACACCAGTACTGTACTGGTCACCAGGCTCTGGAAAACTGGGTGGGGGGCTGGGGGACCCCAACACAGCTCTGCTTTCACTATAGAGGAGCAAGCATCTGCAGCATGCTTTAGAACCAGCACAGGCAAGGAGAGAGCTGGAAATCTGGGGCACCGGGGACCACTTGGGTGTAAAACACTCATTTCTGAGAATGGATGCTACATGCTCCTGGAACCTGGGCTTCTTCCCAAGCCCACCTGTGTCCAGCCCCACTGCTGCTTTGCTGAGGACTGGATCCAGATGTAGCATCTTTTGATTGCGAGTACTTGTTGTTTGGGGTAATTTTTTTTTTTTTTTTTCCCTCCTGCAATTTCCTCCTCTTTGATTTTCCTGCTTGGAGGCTTTTCAGGTCTGGCAGTCTCTTTCCACCCACAACATCACATTTTGGTTTTGCTCTGGCACCTGCCACTTTCCCTCCTTTGCTTTTTGTTTGCAAACGTCAGGAGCTGGATATCGACTGAGAAATTGCAAGAGACATCTCATTCTCTGGCTCCTCTGCTTTCCCTCTGTGCCTGTGAAGCTGCAATTCACAGCCAGCCCAAAGTGATCCAATTCCAACTCGCTGGGGTGGCTGAGCAGTGCTCCTGTATCCAGGGCTTTGTTTAACAGCCCTGTTTTCCTCGCAGGGGTCTCAGAGATTGGCTTGGCAGACCCTTCCATAGGAAGTTCTTCCCACAGAGCTGTGGATGTGCTGCCAGCAGCGCCCCACAGCCGCAGCTGGCAATGCCCTCAGCCTCCTTCACTTCTTCCCACCCTGCTGCCTTGTCCTCATCGTTGCTATCCTCTTAAGAATCACCTAATTCTTGGGGACAAATGCAAGGAGGCAGGCATGAAGCAGCTGCCAAAAGGGATGTGCTCCCTGTGCCTTTGTGAGTGGGGGCTGCTGGCCTTGACGGGGGCTTTTTGGGAACCAAGGGAGCAGAGAAAAGAAATGAGAAATGAAGCTGATTTAGAGGGAGGGACCAGATGGGTCCGTCGTGAGCCTCCAGCTGCAAGAACGAGGCTCCCTCTCGTGGGAACCCAGTGCAAGGGTTGGCCCATCACCAGCCAGGCAGAGGGCCGGGGAAACTGAGGCACAGATGATGTCTTGATTTCTGCTCTCAAAACCAGAGGGCATTTCATCCCTTTGGGGGGGAGGCGTGGGTCTGGGCACCCTCTCTCCTAGGAGAATCCCCTTGCAATGGTATGGAAGCCATCCCTGCCTCCCTCTTTTCTCCCTACCCCCCCAGGCAATTCTCCATCAGATGAGTCTGAGGAACGCGAGCGGGACCCCAAAGTGCTCACCTTCCCCGAGTACATCGCCAGCCTCTCTGAGTCAGGCACCAAGCGCATGGCAGCGGGTGTGCGGATGGAGTGCCAGAGCCGCGGGCGCTGCCCCTCATCCTGTCCCCTCTGCCACGTCACCTCCAGCTCTGATGCACCAGCAGAGCCCATCCTGCTGGAGGTCACCAAAGCAGCTCCCATCTACGAGCTGGTCACCAACAACCAGACGCAGCGGGTGAGAAGCTGGGGGGTGGTGGGGTAGCATTACGAAGCTCTTTGCAGGCAGCTTGCATCACACCAAGTTTTGGCAGCTCTTGCTGACCCCATCCCCAGCGTGGATGGACCATGCTGAACCATTTCAGTGGAACAGATGAATCACAGTGATCTCTTCCAGTCTTAATGATTCTAAGATCATTCAGTCCAACCATCAGCCTATCGCCACCATAAGTGCGTGCTCTGATGGTGGGTTGCCAGCCTGAACTTACCCCTTTCTCCTCACTCCCAGCTCTTGCAGGAAGCCACCATGAGCTCACTGTGGTGCTCAGGCAGTGGGGATGTCATCGAGGACTGGTGTCGCTGCGACTCAAGTGCCTTTGGGGCCGATGGACTGCCCACCTGTGCACCTCTTCCACACCCCATGTAGGTCTCTGTCTGGCCTCGTGGTACGGTGGGTCTAGGAGGTGGCGATGGCCAATGGGGTGGTGATAGGGGGTGGTGGGGCAGGTTTGTGGGGCGGTGGGCCTTGCCCTTTCAAAGCGCTCACCAGCAAGCATTGCTCTCCAGCCTGCGGCTCTCCACTGTGCATGAACCCAGCAGCACACTGGTAGTGCTGGAGTGGGGGCACTCAGAGCCCCCCATCGGGGTGCAGATCGTCGACTACCTCCTCCGCCAGGAGAAAGTGACCGACAGGATGGACCACTCCAAGGTGGAGACTGGTGAGTGGGGCTCACTGCAGGGTGGGTGGGATGGAGATGCTGGAGGACAATCTCTAGCTCCCTGTTTGCAAGGGGATGCTGCAAAGTATTCCTTATCCCATAGGAGAGAAAGTAACCCCTCCCTGCTTGCCATGACAGTGAGCCTTGCAGGGGGCCCACAGATGGTAGGGAAGAGCAGTGGGTCTGTTTCCACACCAAACTCATGTGTGAGCCTTGGTCTGCCTTCGCAGCATGGTGGTGGGCACAGCCCTGAGGACACCAGTGTCGTCATCTGTGGCATGTCCTCTTCGCTCCCCCTAGAGACGGTGCTGAGCTTTGTGGATGACATCATCTCTGGTGCCAAGTCCCCCTGCGCCATGCCAGCCCAGGTGCCTGACAGGCTCTCCTCCACCATCTCCCTCATCATCCGCTGCTTGGAGCCCGATACCATCTACATGTGAGTCACCTCCTCCATGCCAGCCTCCCTCACTTCATGTGAGGCCCAAGACCTGCAGCTTCACTGCTGTCCTTCTGGCCAGGTTCACCCTCTGGGGAGTCGATAACACGGGGAGACGCTCCAGGTCCAGCGATGTGACGGTCAAGACGCCCTGCCCCGTGGTGGATGATGTCAAAGCTCAAGGTGAGCCATTGACCTGTGCTGACCCGAGGCTTCGTGTGTGCCTACACAACTGGAAAAGAGCCTCATTGTTCAGGTCATAGAGACTTGGTTGGGATTTGGATGTGGATTGGAAAGGCTATGCATAGGGTGCGTGTGTATCCTGTGCCTGGGCATAGGATTGAGTGTCCACAAGGTGATGGTTGGGACCAGTGACAGGGAGTTCTTCTGACTGTCGTGTCTTTGCACGTATCTCCTGTCCTGGCTGCAATGCCTCCTTCAGTCCAGACAAACGCAGATGCAGACTCTGTGCTGCTGAGAAGATGGATGAAGGGATAGGAACTCAAGACATGTTGAGGATGGGTGGAGAAATAGCTGAGGAAAATCTTGCTTGACCTGCTCAGAAAGGAGCTGATAGCATAAAATGGTGTCTGAAGAAATCCCAGTTGTGTTCCTTCTTTTAGATAAATGGCATTTTACTAACAGTACCTGATGTCACCAACCATTTCTCTTCCTAATTGGGTCAAACTATGAGAACCTAAACTGGATTGATTAGTCCAGCTGAGCCTGGGGAATGCCACCTACTCTGTTGTTCCTCCACTGCCTTGATATGACATTAATCATACCCCAGGGGGCAAATCTTGGCTCCAGTAAACGCCACGGAGGATTTGTCTCTTGGCTTCACTAGAGCTGAGCATTATCCTGTTCTTTGCACCCCACTGAATACCCCTTGTTCTTCTGCCCAGAAATTGCAGACAAGATCTACAACCTCTTCAATGGCTATACCAGTGGCAAGGAGCAGCAAACAGCCTACAACACCCTGCTGGACCTTGGCTCCCCCAGCCTGCACCGTGTCCTTTACCACTACAACCAGCACTACGAGAGCTTTGGGGAGTTCACCTGGCGCTGTGAGGATGAGCTGGGACCCAGGTAGGCTCAGAAAGCAGTCCTATGTGTAGGTTTAGAATTTGGCCATCTCCCTTGAAGGTCATAAATGTAGTAGGACTAGGTGGTGGAAAATCAGTCAGCCCATCATACTCTGCCACCCCACCAGGTCTACGCTGACCCTAGAGTTTGGCCCAGTCCCTTTATGCTAAGCTCCACCAGGGCTGCTTCAGGTGGCTGTGGCCCCTCCAGCTGCAGGATGTAGGGATGCCCTCCCACATCCTGCCTATGGAGCCAGACAAGTGTTCCCTTCTCCCTGTCTCCTCCAGCATCTTGTCTTTGAGCAATTTCTTAGTAATATGGGTTTTTCCAGAAAGCTTAGCAAGTTGGGCTGTGAAGTTATGTGGGCTGCAGTGATGTTTTGTAGCATCTGGCCTCCAAAGAACTGGACTCTTGAGTCTGTCTAGTAGTCAGGATTTCTTCAAGTGTACATTAGCAATGGTTCCTATCTACAAAATGCACAGTGCCCTCCTCTGGACAGCTCTTCTTTCTGCTGCACTGCTGTTTTCCAGCCCTGCTTCTCCAGGTCATCACCTATAGATTTCTAGCAGAGGATCAGGGATCTCCTTTCCTCCACATAGAATCACAGAATCTTTTGAGTTGGAAGGGACACTTAAAGGTTGTCTGGTCCAACTCCCAAGCAGGGACACCCACAGCTCCTTCAGTGCTCACAGCCCATCCAGCCTGACCTTGGCTGTCTACAGGGATGGAGCACCACCACCTTTCTGGGCAGCCTGTGCCACAGCCTCACTGCTTTTACTGTCAAAATACTACTTGCTTATATCCAGCCTAAATCACCCCTCTTTCAGTTTGAAACCACTTCCCTTGTCCTGCCACTACAAGCTCTGCTAAAGAATCTGTCTCCTCCTTTCTTACAGCCCTCCTTTAGATACTGACAGGCTGCTCTCAGGTCTCCCTGAAGCTTTCTCCTCCCCATACTGCACAGCCCTAGCTCTCAGCCTGTCCTCGAAGGGGAGGCGTTCCATCCCTTGGGTCATTTTTGTGGACTTCCTCTGGACATGCTCCAGTAGGTCCACATCTCTCCTGTACTGAGGGTTTCACATATGCATGCAGCACTCCAGGTGAGGCCTCACCAGCACAGTGCAGATGGGCAGGATCACCTCCTTCATCCTGCTTGCCATGCTGCTTTTGGTGCAGCCCAGGATCTGGGTGGCTTTCTGAGCTGTGAGGGCACATTGCTGGCTCATGTCCAGCTGCCATCCACCAGTACCCCCATGTTCTTTTCAGCACAGCTGTGCTCCATCCTTAAATCCCCCAGCTTGGTTTTGGGGGTTGCCATGACCCAGTGCAACACCTTGCACTTGCGTTTGTTGAACCTCATAAAATCAAGGTTCATAATTTCTCCCTAAGGAGAGTCAGAAAAATTCAGCAAATATCTGATTGTTCTCTTGCATGCAAGGTCTCTTAGGCACCTCTCCTAGTTGAGCTTTGCTGAGGTTTCCACCAGCTCCTCATTCCCACAGCACTGTGAGACCAGCAGGCTTGGACTCATGTCTCACCTTTGTTTTGAGCCCAGCTGTGGTGGTGCAACTCTGTCCTCACTGCCACATGTAAAATCCATCCCCAGTTTGCATGCACCATGACATCTGTTGTGGTAGGCCTTTTTGTGATGAGTGCATCAAATTCCTGAGTTTGGAAATCTGGATTTGTCACATAGCTACAAATACTGCCATCAGTGAGGAAACGAACCCCAGAATGGGGTGGAAGATGCATCCTCCAGCTCCATGTGACAGTGATGTTGGCATGGGGTGACAAGAAATGCCACTGGATTATCCAAATATTACCATTTCCTGCATGAACCTGCATGTCAGAGTGTGAATTCCACCCTCTGGAAATGCTCAGGATGGGATGACATGAGTAGCTGATGAATTGTTTGTAGCTCACACTGCTTGGAAAGACGTTTAGGCAGCTGCAGTCAGATCTGGTGATGACAAATCTTGGAAAGCAAGCCTCCTGTTTGATTGTCTGCAAAGGCAGAGCAGTCAGATTGGTGGTGACAGGACAAATCACTTGCAGATGATGTTGTTTAGCCAGCAGAGAATGTTTGTTTGAATGTTGCCGATGCTCCTTTGAAGCCATGGATCTGAACCCATGAGATTGGCTCTGCGATGTTCTTCCACCTCCATGCTGTCGTGCCGTCTTCTGGCTCTGCCTGCTTGGGGAACGCTCATATCCCTTCTTCAGGCTGGACCTCTGGAGGGTTTCAGCTACAGGAAAGCCAGTGTTAGCTTTGGCTGGGCTTGGGCTCGTAGAATCAATCATAGACTGGCTTAGGTTGGAAGAGACCTTAAGGATCGTGAAGCTCCAACCACTGCCGTGGGCTGGTTGCCCTCCACCAGTTCAGGCTGCTCATCCAGCCCAGCCTCGAGGCTCATCATCTTCTTCCAAGTGGCTCTGCCCTGGCTGGAAGTGTGGTGTGGCTGTGGGTATTTCTGTGTTCCCTACATGTACCCTTGAGCTGTCAAGCCAGCACCAACACAGCTGTATGCTCTGCAAGCAACTCTTGCTTATCCAAGCAAAAATGTGACAAAGAGGGCTTTTTTTTTCACCCTGCTATTATGATTTGTGTGTCTGCGACCTGCCCCGTGCTGTGTGGATGCTGTTACAGCTACCAATGGAATGTCTTCTATCCTGACCCCACCAGCTGACCTTAAAGCTGGCTGGAAAACTCTTTCCAGCCCTTGGGTTGCTTCCATTTTCGTCTGGGTTTCCAGGCACATGTAATACTTGCCTGCAAGACACTTTATTTAGATCCATTACCTACACATTTGCCAGATTCCCCGGAGATTGCTGGAAGTGCTAGACAAGTTTAAGATGAACATAATGTGTTTTATCTGGACAAAATGTTGTTCTTGATAAGAGTGTTAGAAGTGCAGTTTCTAGAGGAAAACCGCGAAAAGAAAATAGTTTAGCTCATATTTGGGTGGGATCATCTGTGCTCCTCCACTGCTTCTTCCAACACAAGAGGTTGGACATTCAGCACTTCCCATTACCGTGATAATCCCACCCCAAAGCTGTGTTGCCCCAAGGGTGCTGCATGTCTTTCTTCTGTTACACATGGATTCCTTCCCTCTCTCTCCCCCACCTGACCTTGTCTCCTGGCTTTTTAGCTGGGCTGCACAGACAGTGTGGGTTGCCTGATGGCTCTCCACCAAATGCTACTGCTTGTTTTGCTCTCCGCAACTGGCAGAGGCAAAATGTGCATTCCAAAAAGTGGAGGGGGAGGGAGGTGACACCACATCCCCTTTTCTTTCAGAGCTTTTTGGAATTCAACTTATGTTGTATGCCTCAATATAGTCCTCCTAGCTAGCGTGATGTCCTGTGAGACGCATTTCCTAAACCATTATTATGAACGTTGTAAGTCATGTATCAGGAGTGTCATTGATTGTACTTACATTTTATGATATTGCATCTTGTGGGGCTCATAACAGACCCCCACAAGCCAAACTAATACAGATAACAAGCATAAAATTGTGACTGCTTTTTTTCCCCTAACTCTCCACACTCAGCCTGCTGGTTCCCACTACTGTGCATTCTTTCCCCATCTCATCCCTGTTAGGTACTCTACAGGAGGGAAGTGATAATCCCAGCGCATTGCCTATGCCATGCCCAGGGAGATTATAGAATGTCTTGGATTGGAAGGGATCTCAAAGGTCATCTAATTCCTACATCTCCTTAGAGATGCCCTGCACTGAGCCACAAGTGAGCAGCACAGCTCCCAGGTGCAGTGCAGGGGAAGGATATTTGTGGTGGCCAGGCATGTTATGTTTTGTGACTTATGGGATTTCTCCCCACTGCCTGTTTGATCCCACTTTACTGCCATGTGATTTGGGGTCCAATATCACAGAATCAGTAAGGATTGGGAAGACCAATAAGATCATCTAGTCCAACCATCAGCTCATGCTTGTTAAGGTTCTAATATCTGTGTCCATTAGTGTTATTTCTGTGCATTTCTTGAACCCCTCCATGGATGGTGACCCCACCATCTCCCTGGCTGCCAATTCACCACTTTTTATGAGAAGCTTTTCTTACTACCCAACCTGAACCTCCCCTGCTGCAACTTAAGGCCCTCACCTCTTACTCTACCGTTGTTACCCAGGAGTAGAGGCCAACCCCCACCTCACCACAGCCTCCCTCCAGGCAGTTGGAGAGTGATGAGGTCCCCCCTGAGCTCCTTTTCTCCACACTGACCCATCCCATTCCCTCAGCTGTTCCCCATCAGACTTGTGCTCTAGGTCTTTCAAGGCTCAGCTGCTCTTCTCCATTGCAGCAATGGAGGTGATGCTGCTTGATTAATCGCTGACATCCACCTCTATGCTACCATTTCCCAACAGGAATTAAACCCTCACCAAACCTGAACTTGCGTGGGGACGATGCAGAGCAGAAGAACAGGACGTGGGCAAAGTCACGGCCATCCCTAACCACTTGACTTTTCTCTGTTCCCGCTCTTCTCATCCCCTTCCCACCACCCCATCGCCTCTCTGCAGGAAAGCCGGCCTCATTCTCTCGCAGCTGGGGGACCTGAGCAGCTGGTGCAACGGGCTCCTGCGGGAGCCCAAGATCAGCCTGCAGCGCTCGTCCCTCAAGTACCTGGCCTGCCGTTACAGCGAGATCAAGCCCTACGGGCTCAACTGGTCAGAGCTCAGCCGTGACCTCAAGAAGACGTGCGAGGAGCAGACTCTGAGCGTCCTCTACAATGACTATGGGGACAAGGACTACTGAGGGCCGCACGCTGGCCCTCCCGGGGTGGCTGTGGGGGTTTTATATATGGACTGGGAGGGGGGAGGGCATCTCTGGAGATAAAAAATTGGGACTGGGGAATGAAATGGCTGCTCTGTGCAGGACCGACTCAGTATTAGTTTCTTCTTCAACTTGGCCAACAGCCTTTCTAGGTAGGAGTCTTGTGGGACCCAGTTTTCTTGGTTCTTTTTCTTTGTTTCGCCAAGAGGTTCCTCAGCTTGTGGGTGCGGGTGCGTGGCACAGGGAGGGCAGGCTGGAGGACACAGCCCTCTGCACCATGCCGTGTCCTTGCCTCAGTCACAGGAGAAGCATGGTGATGCCTATGGGAAGGGAGAGCTGGTGATGCAAGTCAGGTTGAGATGCTAACGGTCATCATGGAGCGAAACAGTCACTGGGCATCCTAGAGCTTTTTTTTTTTTTTTTTTTTTTTTTTTTCCTAATTGTAAGGCATGAGGTGGGACCTGACTCAGTTCTGATGCCACTGCAGGGCAGGGCTGGCCTGGTGTCACCAGCCCAAGGGAGAGGAAGGGAGGTGGTGATAGGGAAACCAGCTCCTCAGGGTTCTTCTGTCGTTGAGCCCATGCCTGCTCAAAAAGATGAGAGTCCTCAAAGGCAAAGGCAGCTTGGCTTTGGGGCCAGCAGCTACGTGGACATAATGGTGTTTTTTTTTTTTTTGTGGGATGAAACTCTTAGGAAGTCAACAGAAAAACCCTTTCCATTTTATTATTTTTCAAATCCACCATAGTAAAGGCTTAAAAGCAATGACGAAGTAGTGTTTAGGAGAACCCCAGCCAAGATAGCAGCATCCAGTTGGCACGAACAGGGCTGTTTTCTGCATCTGCTGCTCTGCTGCTCCTGAGCCACGGTACAGCCCAAGGCGTGCACAGTGAGAGGAGTGGGACACAGCATACCCATCCTACAGGGCTGCCTGTCCTTTGTGCTCTTTCTTCAGGGGATGTTGCTTTCCCATATTCAGGCTCACATCTGCATCTCTCACTAGTGACTTCTTTTTTTTCCTAAAAAATAAAAAAAAAAATCAGAGAACTGGGGTTGTTTTGGGACACTGGGCTCTGCTCAGAGCAAACTGTTCTCCAGAACCCTTCTACCACTGCTGCTGTTGGAGGCGGCACAAGGCTTCATTTTAGCTTCAGCTCCCAGCCTACTTTGCAGAGGAGGCACCCCTGGATTTGCCGGCTGTGCATCTTTGATGTGGACGAGACAGGAACCCTGCTGTATTTTTTCTTTTTTCTTCTTTTCTTATGATGCCTCTTCAGAGCGAAATTTCCTTTCCACTTTTCAGTCTTGGCAGGAGCACTCTTCAGCCTGTCTCTTTCCATTTCCCACTTCGTTCCTACTGCTACCTGCCCAGGATGCGGCTGGAGTATTTGTGTAGTGTTGGATGGGAGCCACCAGCACTGCCCTCTGGTGCTTGCACAGCAGCCAGCACAGGAGCATCCTCCTGCAGGACCACTCTGCTCCATCCCTCCCTTCCCACTTACAGACCTCTCATTCAAGGCAGCACCTGGGAGTTGCTGTGAGCAGCCAGCAGCAGTCAGTATTACCTGGGCACCTGTGTGAAACCTGTGATGAATTCATCTAGCAGGGCTAGGTGGGCTAACACCTGCTTTTTGCAAGGAGGAAGTCAACCAGGACCTTTGGACCTCTTCTCCCATGTGTCTCCTTATATTTGGATGTGCCAGACGATGCCAAAAGCTTGGTGCTCAAAACAAGACTGTCTCTACGTGCACTTGGGCAGGTGTCCCGTTTCCTTCCAGCCACTGGGAATCCTGACCGGGATGCTTTGGGTTGGTCTTTTTGCTTCTTCCAGCCGACACCAAGTCATCCTTTAACTTCAGCCAGACAGCTGACCAGGGATGGGCAAAGGGCACAACATCCAGTGCCTCAGAGCAAGGCTCGAGCCAGGGCTGCTCTGGCCCATATACAACTTGGTGGCTGGCCAAGTAATACTGCTTACGTGGCTTTTATATGGAACACAGAAGGGTTTCCTCTTGGTAGCAGCGTCCTGTCTTTCATTGCTGATGAAATTCAGCAGTTGAGATGAGAACAGCACAGGAATGCTGCCAGGAAGACCCTGAGTACTTGCACCTTTCTTGTGGGCTTCTTCACCCAAAATTGATGATGGGGCACCCTGGATGTTTCCACTGTGCTCCCATTCCCCTACTTCAAAGCCCTTGTGTGGTCACTAAAAGCTCTGCAGAACCATCATCCCTCTGGTTTGGGCTCTTCCCAGGTTGACCCATGCTGCTCTGACCACTGACCCATGCCAAGATGGGTTTTGCTCCACGGGGCTGACTGTCACAGTGTTGCTGCCCATCTGTGCATTGCCCTTTTCCATGACAATGCTGGCTTTAAGGAGGCTTTCTTCTCAGTTTCTCACCCTGTCTCAGCAACTTAGAAATTTGTCTGAATTTGCATTCTCTTGTCCAAATCCCTGAGTTAAGAGCTCAATGCAAACACCAGCTACATGCCGCTGTGTCTCAGACCAAGAGGGCTGCGTTCACCCACCCCATGGCCGCAGACCCATCCTAGGGGAGATGTGTGGGCAGAGCTCCAGGTGTGCCATACCGGCGGAGCTGATGTCTTTCCCCATCTGCCCAAAGGTCCTGCCCATGGTTCTGTGCAGGATTTCCTCTGCTGGACCTCTGCCTCTTTCTGTGCTGCTGAAGAGGATGGTTTTTGTCCCTTTCCTATTCTCCCTCACTCCTCTGCTCTCTCTCCTTGATTTATTTCTGAGTTAACGAGCGATCATTCACCTGAGAAGAACCTCTGGGCCATTTTCTTTTCTCTGCTATGCCCGTTCCCCCATACTAGCCTTACTACCTTTTACTTGTCGTGCCGTTATTTAACATATGAAGATGGTTTGGTCCTTTTATTTCAGAAGATGGCTACGATTCATGTTCCTTGATGTTATATTAAAACTCTAATGTGACGTTTTACTACTGTAGATTGAAAGTAGGGTGCTTTAGGGTGGGGTAGCCACGGGGCAAGAAACGCAAGACCCTTACGGGTTACTTTAAAAAGGTTTTAAATGAAAACAACTACAAAAATCACTGTAGCACTATGTAAACCTCCAGATGATAATTCAACTGACTATTAAACGGAGCTGTTAGTAATCCGTGGCTCTGGCAAACGGGGGTGTTTGTTTATAGCTTTGGTCCTGCTGATGTAGTCTGGTGGTGGTGGATGGAAGCACTCATCCTTTGAACTTGGTGCCTCTTCCCACAAGTTTAGGTGTCTGCTCTGGGTAGCCAAGTACCAAAACACAAGTGGAACCATGGCCATGGGATGGCACAGATGCCTGCAGGCATTTGGGTTTTGGGAAGGATGACGTGCCTTCAGCCAGGGGCTCTCAGTCTTTGTTTTGGAAACCTCCACGAATGCTGGGAATTTGGGAGCAGAGTCTCAGATTAACCTGTTTTTATTCAGCTATAATGTGAATGGATGGTGCTATCTGGCGGCCAACCACCCCTGGGAACTTTGGGCTCCATTTGGCAGACTTTTGACAGGGGTCCAGCAGTGTAAAGAAGACCGGCTGCCTACAAGTGATTTGAAAATCAGTGCCTGAGCAGATATAGCAGGTAATAAGGATGCCTTAGGAGTCTTGTATAGTGTGATTTTTGTTTCCACTGCTCACGACAACTACAGCATGCCCATAGTTGGCCCCTTCACCAAGATTAGAGTATTTTCCCACCAGCTCTGTTAAGTATCATGGAACAACTTAATTTTTTTTCTCTCTTCCCACTGCTAAATTGCAGGAAAATAAGTTAAAAATACACCCAATGCTTTCCTCCTGCTATTTTCCACACAGCTAAGTGCTGTGGCAGCCACTGCACTATAACTTGTGGAAGAGGAGGAGGAGGTTGGTGATGAGGTGGAGGAAGAGCAGAGGGGCCATGTGTTTCCAGGGTGTGTGGTTGCAAGCGTGAGCAGTCCAATGTGGTTGCCTCATCACACCTTCAAACAACCATCCCATCTAGCTATTGGCAACCCTGTCCACGGCAGAGGGGTTGAAACTGGGTGGTCTTTAATGTCCCCTCCAACCTAAGTCATTCTATAGTGCTATGAACTATTCAACCATAGAATCATGGAATGGCTTGGTTTGGAAATGCTGTCTCCTCAAGGGTTGTCTGGTTTGGAAGCAAGGGGATAAATTCACTCCGAAAATGGCAAAGTGGGCTGTAAGGGATGCACCACCAGTTGAAGCTAAACAGGAGCTTTAGGGCCTGGAGAAGGAGTAGGCAGAGCCCAGCCTTGCTCCTGACAGCATTCCCCAGCTCCCTAGCAGCAAACAGATGTGTTATGAGTGTTGCTGTTGGCCATCCTGAAAAAGGAGTTGCTAGAAGGGGTTTCTTAATTAGAGAGTGGACATGAATGACATGGCAGCACAGGAGCCCTTACACGGGATATCATGTCCCCATGCTCCCAGGATCTGTCTCATTTTTTAATGTTGTGTGGACTTCTTGAACAGTGCAATTGCTGTCAAAGCTTTCCCAAATCCAGTCTGCGCAGTTGGAAGCACCACCATCCTTGCTGAACTGTGTACCCTTTGTCTTGGGAATGCAGAGGTCGGCTTCTTGCTCTGAAGTTTGGTACCTGGTGATGAGGGGATGAGATGAGAAACCAGCTCTTCACTTGGCTACTGTCGTGGACATTATTCTAGGTGCAAAACCTGTACCTGGAATCCTGGTTGCTTGGTGGCTACCTCCATGCTGGAGGCTGCAGAGCCTCGTAATGCCCTGTTCTCTGTAGGAGTTCCAGTCCTTCCTGACCTTTCCACTTGCTCAGCCATGACTCACCTTCTCCGCTGTCTGCAAGGCAGGCATGGCAGAAGAAAGACAAACAGTTTCCAGCATGGATTTGGAGCCAGGGTTCTGCACTGTGTGCTAAGGCAGGTGAGTGCTAGGTGCCAGGATGTGAAGAAGGGAACAGTGGCCACCAACTGGTGTCTTCTGCCTTGGGGATGGAGTGTCTGTGGGATTTGGGGTCTTCCATGGGACAGGGATTATCTGGTACTGAGGCATCAGTTCATTTTGATCCCTGTGTCCTTGCATCTGGGCACCACAGTGAGGTTGCCCACTTAATGCAGGGCTTTTTTGTGCACCTATACAAGGAGTATTTGGTAGAAAGGAAAGAGGGGAAGGAAGGGAAGAAGGAAGGGAGAGAAGGAAGAGAGGGGGGGAAGGAGGAGGGGAGGGAAGGGAAGGAGGAAGGAAGGAAGAGAGGGAAGGGTGAAAGAAGAGGAGAGGAGAGGAAGAAGAGAAGAGAAGAGAAGAGAAGAGAAGAGAAGAGAAGAGAAGAGAAGAGAAGAGAAGAGAAGAGAAGAGAAGAGAAGAGAAGAGAAGAGAAGAGAAGAGAAGAGAAGAGAAGAGAAGAGAAGAGAAGAGAAGAGGGAAAGGTACTTAGAGTGCTTCCCCAAATGTTTATGTGCCCAACCGTCTTCCCCTCCCAGCCCAGACCAACTTCAGTTGAAGCAAGGAAGCAGGAGAGATGAAGGATGAGAAGATTATTTATTTTTCATAGATTTTTATAAAAAATAATTATCAAATACAAAAAAATAAAAATAGCAGCAGCCTCCATTGTGAATAAAACCCTAAAGGGGACACAAACCACTCAGTGTTGCTATAGAAGAACAATATTTTGGTACGTAGAAGCTATCCATCCATGAGAAGCACAAATCTCCCCCAGCCAAGCCAGCACCTTGCCCACCACTCTTTATGCCCATGGTGATCAGGGATGATTCATGCCCAAGACAACAATTTTAATGAAAAAAGAAAAAAAAAAAGTCAAATGTTGGCATCTAAACACATAGGTCCCCAAGTAGAGCTGATATTGAGCAGGTGGCAAGATACCAGGGCTTGAAATTCTCCTATCTAAATCAGTGTGTCACCTGCACTCCGTGTGTGTGTGTGTGGCTACCATGGCCCCATGGCCAGCAGGTCCCCAAGGTATCCCTCAGTCCTGCTATGTCTGTGATGGGGTAGGCTGGGACACCAAGGCAGGAGGAGGCTGGCCGTGGGGTGAAGGATAGGGAAAAGGCTCAGAGGAGGTCACAGCATCTCCTGTCTGGGACTGCTGGGATGTCCAGGTGCCTCTGCCCCCTGCTCCTTTCCTTCAGCCAAATGTAATTCCTGACAACGTGGGCTGCAGGAAGGATGCTAGCAAAAAGCCAAAGGATGCCTTGACAATCCCCAGTCTCTCCACACCGTGTCACCCTCTCTCCATCGCTTGGTGCCAGACAAACCCTGGCTCGGAGCCTGGCTCCACTGGCTCAGCTCGTGTTCTGGGGATGTAGTGGGGCAGATGTGGGGCTCCCAGCCACAGAGTGGGGGTGCAGAACTCCTGAACACGGATGGGTTTCTATGCTCTTGCTCCATGGTCCGTTTTCTGCTCTTTCCAACCCTTTTGTCTTTGTAGCATAAAACCAGCAGTGACAGTCCCAGCTGTACCTTCCCTACCTTCTGTCTCTATGGGGCTGTGTCCAGACCCCAAGCCTGTGGAATCTGCCCTGGGAGCCAAGGTTTTTTGCTGGGCTCTTTCGAGGCTAGGAGCAAATTTGAAGGTTTTCACTTGGTATCTAGAGGAGGAAGAGATCCAAGAAAGGCTGTACTGGGCATGAAGTGCAATGGGCCACAGAGATGGTGATAAGGAAAAGCTCAGTGGAAGATGGTGCTCAAGGAATCCTGATGAGTCACTGGGGTTCTGCCCCTCCCTGTGCTACAGGGCCTGATCTCCAAGATCTGCTGACTGCACTGCTGAAGTTCACGTTTGGAGATATGGGGAAAGAAAAGGAGGACCCCTTCAGCCTCCTTCATTGCAGAGCATCACAGTTATTCTGGCTTGCCCATCACATCCCTCATCTGTCTGGGTCTCAACAGCCAAGGTAAGTCTAGGGCACAACATTTCAACCTCAAAATCCTGCTCCAGGACCAGAGCAAGGCAAAGCTCCCGTGAATCCCAAGGGCAACACTTGCCATCAGCAGATACTGAGAGTACCTCGAGGTCCTGGCCTCCACACCATCCACCTGGAACTCCCTCCTAGCTTGGCTGGGATGTTTGGCTTCTCTCTCTGTCGTCCTTCCAGCTCTTCCTCCACAAATGAGGGGAAATTCCCTGCTCTTCCTGCCCTGACCTGCACTTTTCCCAATGGTTTGTACTTCACAGCAGCATGGGTGTGTGACAAAGGGTATCCTTTCTCAGCTTCATCAAGAGCAAAGAAAATATAATATATAATACTTTATATATATTATATATATATATGTATATATATATATATATAATTAAGTTTAAATATTTGCAGAGATCACAACTACCTCGACCTTGCTAAAAGAAGCCTGTACAGCAGAGGGAGGGGAGTGAATAGTGACAAAATTCAGAGCAAAAACGCTGCACCAGGACACGTGTCCAAGCTCCCGGTGCCGGACCCCACGCGGAGCCCCTTGGGCTGGACCCGAAGTCCCCGGCAGGAGCCTATGGGGATGGGGATGGGACCACCTGGCCTCCTTTTCCACAGCCACCACCTACTCGGCGGCCTCCACTGCCATCCTCCTGTCTGGCTCATCCACGTGCCTCCTGCCCCGGCACCCTGCCGCCTCCTTTGGTGTCCCTTCGCTCCTCCGGCGCTCGCCTGACTGATAGAGGCCCTCCGTGCCACCACTACTGGTTCTCCTCAGCCGCCGGGTCGCGGCACGTACACTCGTCCTGGTCACAGTCAGCAGCGAATGGGATCACCTGCAATGACACAAAGGAGATGTTAGCCCAGATCAAGCCTCCGCTCTGAGATCCCTTGCCTACCTCCATAATATTTCTCCATCTTGGTGTGGGCAGGCTTTGGGCTGAAGGTGGTGTTGAGGAGACCACCAGGCTTCACCATCACTGAGAAACAGCTCCGCTATGGGGTGTCCCAAGCTGTGCCCCATGGCTGAGCTTTGCTCTTAGTGTTTTCCTCTTCAGCAATTTGCATTTCAAATTTTGCCATCACCGGTGAGCTTGAGTCTTGTGCCCCAAATATTAGGGGGAAATGCCTGATGGGCATTAGCCATTTGGACTAGGGGAGATATGTCTAGATTTCAGTTTTACTTTGACCCTCGTTGTCTACTTCTGAGCCCATGGTCCTGTCCTTCCACCTGTTCTTGGTTCTCCAGGCTCAGCCATAGCATGGCCTTGTCCTTTCCACCTCTTGGAGGAACTCAGCACCTCCCACCTACAGCAACCTCCATATTGCCTGGTGTAGGAATCAAGTTATATGCCTACAGTTCTTGTATGCAACAGATAAAGAAAACCCAGGCAGGCTGAATGCAGTGTGGGCCGGAATGGTCTTCAGCAGGAGAGGCAGTGGGTCCATCTATGGTCATCCACATGCAAGAAAGAAGGTTGACTACATCAACCGTATCCAGCCAAGCAAGCTTATGTCACCTCAGCTGATGACAGCAGAGCAGGGTGGAAGGGCACCAGCAGAATATCTGGCTCCTGGTCAACAGATGCCAGCAGTGGGCCATGGGAGTAGAGGTAACCAGTTCCTATGGAGACTTTATGCAAACCAGGCTCACAGTCTGGAGTTTTTCTTACTGTGGGGGCATATCTGATTTTTGACAGCCAGTGAGAGGCTGGAGAATCTGGTGTGTTCCGTCCTTAACAGAGAAACGCAATAGGTTCGTGCTGCTGGAGAGCTGCCTGTGGGGCACACAAAATGGGCTGCGTCTCCTTGGGACTGCCTGTCCTTTATTTTGGCCAGAGATCCAAATGCCTCAAACTCCGAGAGCCATGCCCTGCTCTGAGATGTGCTATCAGTGTGGAGGTTTCACTCATCACCTGGCTGTAAAGCCTCTTCTCTCCTATCTCAACTGGATCTTCCCAGGATTTCATTTTTACCTTACTCTGTGTGTGCGTGTGATGAAAGGAAAAATGATTCAAGCTCCACAACAAAGATGAGAAGATCCAAATTCACATATTTTTGCACTGAGAAATTCTCTTGTGCCCTATGGTTTGTTTTGCTGCTGGATATGTTTAGGAAGGATGGGCTGCAAGTGCTGGGTAGCAAGTTAGGTAGGAGGGGTGGTTGTGGTGGGAGACAGAAGAGGGTCTGCACAACTCTAATGCCAAGTTTCTCCCTATATGCTATTTCTCCTTTTTTTTCCCTCCCAAGGAGAACTGGGAAAGGCAACTCGTAGCAGATGCCAATGGACCATGCCAAAATGCCAAATTCTCTTGAGATCACTCAATTTTACAACAAGGTGACTTCTGACTCACCGTGACTAGCGCTACATCCTATGGAAGGCATGTATTTGGGACTTATTTCCCAAATTGAGAGGGAATCCTGTGAGCCTCAGCAGGAGCTGGGTTGAGCTTTCCGTCCCTCTGGCATGGGTCCAAACCTCACTGTAATCAGTGGAATGATGTCTATCAGCTTCAGCTGGTTTTGGTTTAAAATCATGGGTTTGTTGATGGGAGAATTGTGTTGCAGGCCTGGTTCCACAGCCAGCAAAGCACGGCTAATGGTGACCGCTTAATCCCAAATGCCCACATTGTGGAGAATGCTGACTTACCTTCCTGGAGGACAGCGTGGAGGAGCAGCAGTCACCTCCATCATACTGGCAATATGCCCGGTTGTTGATGGTGTCACACCAGCCATCTGCTAGGAAGGGCTAGAGAAACAAGTTGTTGCTGAAAGGGTTATTCAAAGGTTCCCCCCGAGAGCAGAAATCCCATGTCCTCAGCAAGCCCTCTGTGCACTGCTCTCATGCAATGGCACTGCAATGCAGCTGTGCATGTTCACAGCCTGAGAAGGGCTCTGTAAGAGGCTGACCCAGCTCTTCTCTCCATCACCACTCTTCCCACCAGGAACCCTTCTTCTAATGAGCTTGGCTCTGAAGTTGAGCTTGGTGATTTGACTTGGGCAGCTAAGAGCAGAGAGGCAGTTAGGATTAATAGAGCATCCTGCTAGAGGGTTGGTTTTAGGAAGACAGATGCTTTATTTCCCTTGGACTAGGGAGTCCAAGGTCAGGAGTGTCCCAGAAGATCTTCTGCCCAAGCCAAGAATTGACAAGCATTGGTGGCAAGGACTAAGCCTTTTCCAGAAGGTTCTTGCTCTGGCTCTGACATCAGAAGACATGTCCCTACAGTACTCTAAACTCTAGAGGCAGCTCTAGCCCTCTCCATAGGACACAGCTCCACCAAACTTTGCCAGGTTTAGGACTACAAGCCCACTAATCCAGAGGTCAGATGGGAAAAAGAAATCTCCAAGCACTTACTCCCTGCAGTCAAAATTCAACTCTGGCTTGAGCAGAAAAGGCATTAACCCTACTGATAATGAGAAATATTCGCAACATGGCCACCTTCTACCTTCAGACTTGGCCATCTTCATTTTCATTTCTCTGCTTCATGGCTCCATATGGTTGGGTAGTGGGGGACTTTCACTGAGTGGCACAGCCCAGTGCCCTTTGCTGCTCTGCTGTGAGTCACCATGGGGTCTCCCTGATCTGCTGGGGATGTGCAGAGCCTGTCTTTGTGCAGCTCAAACTAACGCCCCAACATTAACAAGCCTTCCTTACTTTCATCTGTACTGTGGAAGCAGAAAGCTATTCCGGTAGAATAGCTTTCTGACCAGAGACATTAAACGGCACGAACAGCCATTCAGAAATCCACTTAATTTTTTTTTGTCTGGCTACATGAGTCATCTGATTAGAGAAGAGAAACAAGTAACTGGGGCTGAGCAGCAGCCAGCTGGGCCTGAGAAACAACGCTGCACAACTGGTGCAACCCAGCAGCGTGCATGGGGAGTGCTTGCAAAGAGCTGTCAGGAGCCATAGCCGAAGTTTATTTAGCACAGATCCACATCAGCACCGCCAAGCAACAATGGGATGTGCTAACAGAATGGAGAGGCCATTCATAATCTGGGTGATTAGCAGTGAAATATTTCTCCTGCTCTGCACTGGCAGCTACTGGCTGAACAACCGTGGCCATCCTCCTGCTGTCATCAGAAGAGGCTCCTGGTAGAAACCCGGCCATCCCTTTGCTCATGAAAGCAGCCATCTCGTTTCACTGGGTCTAGTGGTCGCAAATGATAAATCAGAGGACTTCAGGGTGCAGTTTCATGAATACAAAAGGGTAAACACTCCTCTTCCAACGAAGATGCCCAATGGCTCTTAAAGAATGGCGAGTAGAAGTCCCTGGTGAGCTGGGGCTGGCAGGTGCAGGATGCAGGCGGGGGACTGGCCTCTGGTGGGGACGCGCTCTGGGCGTGATTTTCTTTCATGGTGGAGTTTTTCCTTGAGCTTCACTCCATGTTTCATGACTCACTGGCAAAACAACACCCGCTGCTTCTGTAGTTTCCATCTAATTACCGCAGAGGATTGCTGGTCCCAGCTGCGCAGGTCTGAAACGATTTCCAGATCATGCTTTGTGTGCAAGGTGGGGGAGGACAGAGGCAGGAACAGGATGGGCAAGGAGACACTCTCGCTTTCTCTCTATAACTATTAGGGCTAATTGCCCCCTTTCCTCTATCAGCCAGAACGTGTACCCCACCCCAAACAAATATAGGCTCCTATGGCAACACATGTTGGGGAAACTTAACAGCTCATGCTCCAAATTACATTGGAAAAACATATGAGGGAAAAATAAGAAATGACTAACTGGACTGGAGACTCCTGAGAGCCAGGAGTATGGGTTGGGGACACTGGCCCCATTCCTCGCAGCACCAGGACAGGTTCAGCCTCATTGCTTACAGGACAGTGGCAGATCAAGGAGAACAACCAGAGTTGGGCTGATGAGGAGATACTGCAGCTCTCATCGGATCTCCAACGGAGATGCCATGAATCCTGCTGCTTTGCCAAAGAGCCTCCAGATAGCTCCAATTTTTGCAAGCAGAAAGAGCGAACTGTGGCACTGCCCTTGGCTTCCCTTGGTCCATGCTTGTGTTAGTCTCATCATGGTCTTGCAAGAGTCTAGGGAAGGACACAGACAGTGCAACCAAGTACGAGCAGGTGATTTGAGAGAGAAAACCATCTATGGATGCTACCAGCCCACATTTAAACTGAGTGGCTCTGCAGAAAAATACACCAGCATGGGGCAAGGAGAGGCTGGACTGTGCCAAGGTCTCCAGGAGGACTTGGAAGTGTGTTAGAACATGATGGAGAGCTGTAGGGCCAGGCTGCATGCCACCAAGAGCTGGGCTTTGTCATCCATCTTGAGTCTTGGCAGAAGCATCACCAGGGCATGTGTTAGCATGTGGAGAATGGCACCTGGCACCACAGAGCCAGGCAATGCGCTGCCCTAATAAAAATAGTAACTGTGCACCAAGTGTTTTGCCCACAGCATTTTTTTTCACCCCTGTAGAGTCCTCAGAGTATGAGCTGAGGCTGCTGGCTCTGTCGCTGCAGATGAACCAGACCAGACAATATGGGAGCATGGGGCCACCTCCTTTGTTCTTGTCCCAAAGTCATCAGCTAGGTGGATGAGGTCCAGATGCTTTTCTTCAATCTTATATGTAGGTTGATTCACTGTGAAAGAGCTTGGAAGGGTGTGACAGGAACAGTGGTGAGCAAGGCAGCCAGAGAGGCTGGGTTTGGGGAAGGCAACAAAGCAGAACGGATAAACCACAGATGCCATCAGTATTGCACATAGTTTGGTGCTGCGTCATGGGCACTCGGTGAACAGCATTTCTCAGAAATGCAGGCTTTGCTCTGGTTGAGCAGACCTGAAGGCCCAGTACCTATCTACTGGCAACGACCCATTCCAGATGCTTCAGAGAAAGGTGGAAAAAAGAAAAAAAATGCAATGTGCACCTGGCCAATTACGTTCTGAACAGCTCTTCTGTGCTGCTGTGGAAAATGCTTGCGATTTCCATCTGCCTATAGCTAGAGAAAGCCCAGATCCTAGTTTCAGAATTCAGCCTCCGTAAGCAAAATGTTTCCTCCCAGCCTCTAGGATGCTGTGCAGGTCCTCTGCTTTGCAGCCACACTGATTCCATGTAAGGAGGGCATGTAGACTGCTCTTGTGCTTTTACCAAGCCATCAAACCTCTTGTTGTCCTTGTGTCTTTTCCTTTGGGCAACAGTATTTTGGGCTTTGATGGACTTCAGACCCTTTGCATTCTGGGATGGCCATGTTTTACCCTGCAGGTGCCTTTGTTCTTCTCAGCTGTAGCTCTCATAGCAGCCTCAGAAGAGCAGGGAAGCACCATTCTGGCATGGGCAACAGGCAGAGACCAGCCCTGGAGATGTCACTGCCAAGCTCCATGGGAAGACTGGAGATCAAAGGGAGATGGTGCAGTAAAGAAGCAGGGTCATGGCAGGGTGATAACCTCTGCAGAGACGTGCCTGCACATGGTTTGCTCACTGGCTGTGCAGTGCACATGGTTTTCCAGGAGCATCAGCATATGCTCAGCACCAGATGCAAGAAAGCAGTGGCTCTCACCTTGCACAGGTGGAAACCAGTTGGTGGTAGATGAGTGTCAGCCCAAAACCAGGCTGATGGCCAAAGGACATTGAGCTGTCCTGGGGCTGGAGGCAGGGGTCACCTCCAACCTTTCCTTCTTTGCCACCCCATTGCAGCCCCAGGAAAGCTCTGCTATTCCAGAAAGTTTCTAGGAGGACACAAAGAGTGCCCAAAGCCCTGTTAAAAGCCAGGTTTACTCAAACCTCCATGCATCCACCACCCCATGGTCTTCACTTGTGTCCCTGGAAAACCCCTCACGGAAAAGTCCTTGTCCCATCCCTTCAGCACCAGTCCAAAGCACTGTTCCCCTATAGAGAAAGCAGGCTGCTCTCCATCCCTCCAGCCACAGTCACAGTTAGAGGGATGCTACAGCACAGTGTCCCCAGGATGCATCCCCTTCCTTGCTGCTGCTGGTGGGGCAAGGAGCCCGGCAATTCTTGGCTCTCCCAGCTTGCCCAGGGAAGTTGACGGGGAATGCAGACTGTGGGAGGAAATGACAATGTTCATTGTTTGGATTGAATATTTTTCTTGGCCCTCTCTCTATTGCAGCGTGCCTTTTATTTCATTATTTTTTCTCCCCCCTCCCCGACACCCCGAGCATGCTGACTCTCCCTCTCTCCTTCCTGAGGCTCTCTGGCACGCAAGGAGGAAATCAGCTCTGAAAAACACAGAGAGGGACAGAGAGGGAACAGGGCTGGCATCTGGTCAAGAAGATTTTTGGGATGTTTCGCTGCCCTGAGCCACTCTGAACAGCAAGTGAGTGCTGCCCAGCCGCTGTGCCCAGGAGAAGAGACCTCGAGGGAAGAGAGCTAAAGAAATTTGGCAAAAAGCATCTGAGACCAAATGTCTGGGAGAAGACGAAATAGGAATAAATTCCTGCAGCCCCAGTGTTTTGTCCACTATTTCTGTGTCACCTGGTTTCTGTCCCCCAAGCCATTTCTGTGCTCCTTTTAGAATCACAGAATCATTAAGGTTGGAGAAGACTTCTAAATCTCCAAGTCCAACCCCAGTCCACCCCACCATGCCCACTGCCCATATCCCTCAGTGTCACATCTCCATGGTTCTTAAGCACCTCCAAGGATGGTGACTCCACCATCTCCCTGGGCAGCCTGTGCCACTGCATCACCACTCCTTCTGAGAAGAAATTTTTGCTAATTGTTGTCCTTGGAGCCACATGCCCCCAGGATGGCTTGGAAGTGAAATGAAGAAGCGTCAGTTGTTTCTGAGCTTGCTGGTGTCCCCAAGCCACTCATTATCAATCACATCTTCACAGGTCCCCTTAGCCTTGTCCCTCGTACACCCTGATCTCGCTGCTCAGAGGACACAGAAGGAGGAATAACCCAAAGGCAGGAAAGAACAAGCAAGGGAGATGCCTCATGCAGACAGCACTCCTGGCAAGCCCGAGGGTCTTCAAGGGGTGTCCCCAGGGCTCCCCATCCCACAAGCCTGCCATCCTGCCCCCAGCACCATGCCCACTGTTGGCAGAGCCATCTCCTGCCAAGCCCTTCATGCAAAGTATGTTGCAGGATAGGACGGGTTATGGAAAACAAGCCCTGAAAACCACAAGGGCCTCCTGACCCACTTGTATCTGGTTTCTGCCAAGTTCTTGTTACAGATCTTAAACAGAAAGAAAAACAATGTACGAGGGATGAAGGAGCTGAAGGGGAATATTCGTGTTGGAAGAGCAGTTGGCCGGGCTGCGCTCAGGGATGTTTGTTTATTGTCAAATGCAACTCAATGATTTTGATTTCAGCGGGTGCCTTCAGTGGTTTCCCACTCCTGTCTGCGTCCCCAGCTGCATGATGGCAATGTCTGAGAGAAGAAAGCAGGACGTGGGGCTCTGCAGCCTGTCCCTGGCATAGTGCTGCTGTGTGGTCTCTGGGTGCCCTTCCATTTGCTTTGCCTCTTAGAAAAACTCCACCTGTGTGCAGGGCAGGAAAAGCACACCTCAGGGGAATGCTGGAGGAGAAGCAATCTGTGCTAGGTCAGCCCACAGCCAGAGGTAAGCAGCATGGAGATGTGCCCAGCAGGTATCTAGAAAGCTCCATCTCTAAAGAGTTGCCTGCCACCCAGGGCTTTCCCCTTTCAGGCCAGGGGCTGCATCTGAGCCCACACTGACCACAAACTGTAGTTTAGTCACATGGATTGCTTCACCATATTCTCTTGAGACATGGCACACACTGTCCTACATGGGAATGTGCCAGAGTCTTGGGCAACTCGTTAGGTGTGTGCTCACCTGGAGCACATGGGCCTGTGGGCTCTGGTGGAACACCTGAAGGAACAGTAGTCACCCTGCTTCTTGCAGAAGGATCTTCTCCACACTTCCAAGGCCAGGTGGCAGACAGAGGAAGAGGGCAGACTGGATAATGGAGTCACAAAATGCTCCCATGGAGGGAGCATTAAGGTTGGAGCAGGCTTCTAGGATTGCCATGGTCAATCATGGTCTGATGGTCAACCCACCCCCACCATGCCCACTGACCACATCCCTCAGTGCCACATCTCCACGGCTCTTTGAACACCTCCAGGGATGGTGATTCCAACACCTCCCTGGGCAGCCAGTGAGAGTGAATTTAAATGGCCGTGTTGAGATACCTGGCTGCTTTTCAGAGCAGCTGGGGCACCCCATTGCCCTACGGGCCAGGAGCACAGAAGAGGCCTCTTCCAGTATTATACTTCTACCTGGTTCCCTGTGCTGAGCACAGTGTCACACAAGAGCCCCTGTGGTGTGGCAGCAAAATGTCTCATGAATGTGGAGAAGAGGCAGCCACCTGCTGAGAGGCCCCATTTTCCTCAGGGTCCCATCCTATCCCCCATTGCATTAAGTTACACTGGGACTCTGACTTTAGGTGAGATTTCCCCGTCTTTATTGTACATGCTGTCGGAGGGGTTAATTGTGGCTGCCAAATGCTGGACACAAGCCATGGAGGTGCCAAGGGAGGGTTTTGTGCACAGCACTGAGAAGAGCAGAGGACCCATTGGGTCCCAGCTACCTGTTGAGTCACGAGAGGCGAGAACAGCCTGCAGCCACAAACACGCCTCCATCCCTAACTCATAATTTCCACTGCAATTACTCAGGAAAACCACAAAAGAGAGAGCAGCTTAGCATTTTACGATCGTGATAACATGATCGGCAGCGCACGCAAGGGCAGCGAGACCTTGTCCTCATGGGGGAAAGACCTGCAAAATCCCTGGCAGCTCGCGCCAGCCACAGCCTCCTGCCATGGGCTGCTATCACCCGTGGTGGCCTCGTGCCGATGTCCCTGGCTGTCCCCCAGCAGGGCTGCTCAGAGCCCAGCCAGGAGGCCTTAGGCAGGGCAGGCAGAGCCTGAGAGCTCAGGCCAGCTCCAGAACCCCGTGTGTTCCCCACTAAGAAGGCAAAAAGGGTGCCTACACCTGCTACAGTTAACCCTTTGCTACCTGTGCAAGTGGAAATGGTGCAGAAGAGCTTGCCTGCCCATGTCTGCTTGATCACTGCAAGAGCAGCCTACATTTTTCTTCAGGATGGTGGTCTTACTCCATCCTGTGAATATGATGGTGATAAAAGAGGTGGGCTTTTCCACCTGAACCACCGTGTTCTCCTCCAGCAGTGGGGGTAAGAAAGGTGCAGAGCTGGTGGGCTGAAGACTGCTTTGCTTTCCCCGGTGTGACAAATATTACTAACTACCCTCATGTGTGGACTCGCACAGCACCAGGTCAGCAATGGGGACAAGCGGTTTCCCTCCTCCTCCTCCCAGCCCCAAGCCCCCTCCCCTCTCCATCCAGTGCTGCCATCTGTTTTCCTACTGATGGAAGGGGATGAGATGTTCCGCTGGCCCTTGAGAGGCAAAGCGTCTCGGTGCTAACTCGTATTCCTGACGGGCTTCTGGAAGGGTTCACATCACTCCTTCTCTCCTTGAACTACGTGCCTCCGCATGGAGGGGATGGGGAACTTGGCGCAGAGCAGCGAGAGACAGGAGGCAGATGGATGGCCAGATTAATGGAAAGGGAAGGGAGGTGGGGAGAGGAATGAGAGGGATGAGCAGGCAGGCTGGTCTGCTGCCAGCGGAGGAGAGAGATGAGCGAGAATCTCACTGATGCCATTACTTGGTGACTTGAAATTTCCAGCAGGAGGTTGGTGAGGTGGGGCTGGGTTGGTCAAAGCTGGGCTTGGCTGCTGCTTACTGTGCCTTAGCCTGAAAAGGACCCTGTGGGGAGGGACCGTGCCAGCAGCCAGGAGCACCGCACTTCTCCTGAATAGGGCTGTTCCCTGAACGAGGCAGCCAGATGAAAGCAATTCCTCATCCAGTGCACTCAGTAAGAGACAACAGCATCTCCAAAGGGTGACTCAGACTTGAGGGGACGTGGAGAGGCCACTGGAACAGCATGGAGAGTAGAGGCTGGGCTCCAAAAGAGGTGCCTCCAATGAGGGATTACTGCTAGATAGGGAGGAATCTGGGCCTAAGATGTCCCACACAGCTGGCAAGTCAAGCTGAACCACGCCAAACCCAGAAGGAGCTCCAAAAGCAGAAGATTCCTTGTGCAGGCAGATGAAGGAGACACGGGGATGAGTGGGGGATGTCATGCAGCAAGGCCAGATTATGGGTTGTATTCCATCCATACCCTACTCTCATTGTCTGGCATCTCCATGGCCCACAAGAGATTGGCCCTCAAGTGAAATGGCTTCCAAGATCACCCAGGGAGATGCAGGCAGGAGAGGAATGGGAGTAGGGTGGTGGGAGTGCAAGAGAGCACAGATGAGATGGAAACTAAGTTTGGGGCACTTCCTTTGGTCAGAGAAGTGGACTGGTAGTACTTCTCAACTTCCCAGTGCCCAGCACCCCTCTGAGCTATACCTTCGGGGAAGAGTTGTGGCAATATAATGTCTGCTATAAAGCATGTATTAAAAGATTGGCTTATCAATCCAACAAAAAGAGTAATCAAAGACATGAGAAGAAAGGAGGAAAGCAAGGAGGAGGCGGCTGTGAGCTGTTTCTGAAAGGAAAGCATCAGGGCAAAGAAAACAACCCAAAGGATGAATCTTCATTACTATTGCAGTGAGTGACTGTGACCTTAAAAACAGGCCTGGCTGATGAAATTGCTAACAAGGAGGAAGGCATTGTTCCACAGAGGAGGATCAGGATATCTGACAAAGAGATGACCTGAGGACTAGGGAGAGAAACAGGATGACATTCACTTGTGTAAAATTGAAGGGCAAGCTCTTCTGCTGATAGTAAAACATCTGCTGTTAGCTTGGAGCTCATCAGTTGGAAACAAAGGATGCAGAGAAAGATCTGGGTGTACTTGCTGACCTCAGGTCTCTCTGAGCTGCCAGACTGATGCAACTGCAGAAATGACAGATATGTTCCTGGGTCTTATCAAAAGAGATTTACACATAGGCTTTGTGCAGGGATTTGGTGAGACTGCAGCTGGAAGAGCGTGTACTGCTCAGTCATTTCTACTGGAAGAGAAATTAAAAGCAGAAAAGGTGTAGAAAAGTATATGATAATAATGACAAGAGTAGACTATCTGCTTTTAGGGCACTGCAAGGTTTTGGCTTGCTTAAGTTATAGCTGTAGGCTACAACTCTTGTCTGGGAATGCTCCCTAGGAGTAAATGAGGATGACAATATCCAGAAACAGAAAGAGTTTGTGTTGACCGTGAGCCTGCTTAGGTGGCTAACGAGAAGACAGAGAGCACTGCTACGAGACACTGGGATTTTAGAGTCAGTGCCTCACTCTCACGCACACAAACAAGCTGGCATTTTTCCATCATCCTTTATGGGATCTCACACTGAAGATGCAGACCCAAGGTGAGCCACAAAACCTTCCTGCTTCAAATATACTGCCCTGGAACTGAGCATTAGAAGACATGGAGCTCCCAAGGCTCTGGATCCAGCATTGAGCTCTGGTACTCAACCATCCAACTCCTCTCTAACACGCAGCAGCCTATTGCCTTACAGATTACAGGTGCAAGATGCAACAAGCCACCAGGTTTGGTAGATAACTGCTGCACGTCCTGCCAAGCACATTTCCTCCCTGGGGATGTGTCCACTGCAGCATCTAGGCCACACGGTCACACACGGTCACACGTGCTGCCCTTTATTCCACCCTTCAGCTGACAAAGAGCTGAGCTAGGCAGAACTAGCGAGCAAAACCTGATCATTTGCATCGAAATGAGTGCATTAAAAAAAAAAATCAGCAAAATCCAAAGCTATTTTTGGTGTGTAGACTTCATTTACATTTTCCTTTTTGGTAGAAATCCCAAATTTTCAGCAGACAACATTCCAAAATTCCCTCTTCGCCCTTCCCCCCCTCCCCCTTTTATTTTTTTTTACCCTCAATCATAATAACAAATCGTGCTCGACAAAGACTGCCTATTTTTCATTTCCTTTGTGAACCGACTCCAGGCTGCCTATGATTTTCTCTTGCCGGGTAATTATTCAAAACCAAATGAGTGGCTAACCAATTTCTGCAAGGAATTCTTTGTCTGCAGATTCTTGGGGAGCGGTTTGTTTTGCACACACGACGCTGGAAATCCTTCTTGTTTTGGTTGGACGCGTGAGTCACGCAGGGCTTTTCTGGACCCGTATTACTCTAGAACTGCAGTTCTGGTTAAGGAAATATTCAGGCTTGGAGTCAGCACGCGCTTTTTGGGGATACCCCTTGCCAGTGAAATCCTTTTGCTAGAATTTTCTTCCCGGGTTGGCCAAGAGGAGTGCAAGGAAGGAAACGCGGCACGAAGCCCTGGACCCATTCTGTGGCCACGCGGCGCATTGCAGCTCACCCCCAGCATTGCCCTGGCCACACGCTCCGGATGAATGCCAAAACACTGAAACACCAGCAGACCTTTTCCGTGCCAACCCATCGCAGACCTCCACTATGCCAACCCATCGCAGACCTCATCTGGTCATAAAGACCCCACGTCCGCGCTACCCAGCTGCACCGCAGGGCTGGAGCTGTCCCATGTGCTGGGAAAGGGAGCTTACCTCACATGACTGGATGCAGTGGATGGCAGAGGGGTCTGGGTACCATTGCAGCCTGCCCGTGCATACGATGTGCTGCGGAGGAGGGAAAAAAGAACAGTTAGGGAGATGGTGGAGGGAGGACACAAGCACGCTCCCAGAGGCGTAGGATCTCTTGTGGAACTTCAGAAGGCAGAGCAATGCGATCAGTCCTAGGACCTTCCTGCATCTCTACCCGGAGGAAACCTTTTGGAGCTTATTGAACCCAAGCTTCGCCCACAAACCAGACAACACTGCTCAAAGCAGAGCCTGGATAACAGATAGATGCATGTGTTATGTATATATATGAACTCCCAGGAGAGGAAAAGGAGAGATGGCAAGGATCACCAGAATCTGGATTTGGCTGGCAGCACTACACATGGTAGGCAGCAGCCAAGCTGGGAAGTAGCCATCCAGGACCACCACAGATGGAGTCCTCCATTCATCTCAACACACCATGCTGCATTTAGTAGCTTCCCACTTGCACCAGCCTCATGTCCCAGCCAGCTGTCCCTGGACACCAGCATCAATGCACCCTGTACAGCTCCAAGAGCTGTGTCCATGAGGGAGACACCTGGGGACTCAACTCCCTGGACTTGGCTGGTCTGGATACACCAGCTTCATGCTCACCCACGCCGCAGAGGTATTTATGAGGTTTTAAGTCAGCAGCTGCAGCCAACTGGACATGAGAACTGAATGCGGAGGACTGAGTTTCATCTAACTGGAACGCTCCGTCCCCATAATTCAGAAGGGGGATGCTGGGAGCACGCATGATTATATGGGGGAAGAAAAGCCCCACCACACAGGCAATTTCCTCCTTGTAAAGTTCAAGCAGGCTTTGAAATCTGAGGCCCCATAAAACGACGGCTGGCCTATAAAAGTGTCCTAGGATGCCCTGCATAGCATGGCTGTTACATGGATGGACACGTCTTTCTTCCACCGACGTGGCTCCAGCATCCTCAGCATGGGATGAAGCAGCTCTGCCTCGATCTGCTTTCATGGGGCGCTTTACTCCTGGGTTTGTACGTGATGGGAGGGATGATGGAGCTGCAGGCTGGCTGGTGGCATCTCCATCCGCTTCCCATGTACTCCAGGGTTGTGACTGGTGGCCAGAGAGCAGGGTGGTAGTAGCACCCTTGCAAGTGGCAGCAGACAAACCCCTGTGTTTCTACTGTATTTTTCAGCTCCTTCTTGTTCCAAGTCTTCAGTCCAACCCAACGGGTTGCCAAGAGCAAGGTAGTGTCCTCAGCCAGAGCAGGGAAGGCAGCTGTGATGGGATGGGACAGAGAGGGTGGAGAGAGCAATTCCTGCTCACCCCAAAGGACGCTTGGATCCCAACCCCATTGGATGTGTTGTATGCGATTGCTGTACAACTTGAATGAGTTCCCAGACCTTCTTGGCTGTGGGATGTGATGAATGAGAGCATAAAAAACAGCAGTGCCCTCCCCAGGCAGCCTCTGCAGCCCCAGTGTGTTTTGTCGCATCCTCCCCATCACCTTGGGAGCATGGCAGCTCCTGGGAACACAAGCACAGCAGGAGGCAGAGAAGAAAGCAAGGCAGACCATGCACAGAGATGCTGCTAGGGGTAGTGCCAATGTTTAAAATAACACAACTCTTCACTTCTCCAAAATGTTTCCCTTGCATGAGAACCTGTGGCCAAGCCACCCGGTGATCTGTCCAAGACTCAAGCTCCACAATCCCACACGCCACGGGCATCCTGCTGCTGTAAGGGCATGGAGACATGGAGTGGGGATGCTGCTGAGCCTCCTGCGGCTTCCTAGGGGGAGGGGAAGGCCTGGATAGGGGTGCCAGCTCCCAAAAGGACTGTTTGTTTTCCTTTCTTCCACCTCCTTCCTTCTGCATCTTGGTTTTATTTTAGAAATATTACCCCGTTGGAGCTGCATTTTGGGAAAGTAGTGCCACGGAGATCCAAACTATGTGAGCTATTTGAGCTGTTTTGCCTACAGAATGAGTAAGGGATGGGGAGGGAGAGGCAAGCGGGTGGCCAGCAGTCCTGGCAGCAGAGCCAGCTCCCAGCTGATGGCAATGCCTCCTCCCTGGCAGGGACACGCTGCCCAGGGCTGCACTGCAGCTGCCAGGTGTTCAAGGACCAGGGCTTGTGCTTTGCCCTCTGCCAGGAGTGAATTCTGATCTGTGCTCTGTCATCCCAGTACTTTGGCTGCCAATCGCGTGTGGCACATCCCAAAAGTCAGCAGGATTCCTGCGTTTAGCTTCATTCACAAAGGTATCCTGCAAGTCCTGGAAAGCACACGTTACAGCCAGTAGCTTACACTGAGCTTTGGTCTCAGGAGGCTGTGCAGTAGCATCCTCAGTGTGTGGAAGAGGAGGAAGAAATACTGAGGACCTGGGCACTGGTTATGAACCAGAAGAATCAGCCTGAAGCCTCATGACATCAGATGAAGCAGACATGGTGCAGAGAGAACAGGCATGGCCTCTGCTGGCCTGGGTGAAGCAAGTCCAAGACGTATCTGGGAAGATGGAGGTCACTACAGAGACCTCCACCAGGGCTAACCAAAGACTAGGAAGAGGGGATCTTGAATATCTACATGCATCCATCACCAGCTACTACACCAGCACCGCAGAGATACACCCAGAAAGGGTCCAGATGGACAAAGAGCAGCGTTACAGAAGACATTTGATCTGTATGCTGTGCTGTGGTTAACATTCACAAGGACCAAAGGTCACTGATGAAGGGCTTGCCACTATGTTTAAGCCCAGCAACTGCACATCCAGAATCATTAAGGTTGGAAAAGTCCTCTAAGATCACCAAGCCCAAGCCCAACTCATCCCACCATGCCGATTGATCACGTCCCTTGGTGCCACCTTTCTTGAATGTCTCCAGAGATGGTGACTCCACCACCTCCCTGGGCAGCTCGTTTCAATGCCTTGCACCTGCATATGCAGCAGGATGCATCCTGCTGGAGCTCATCCCAGGCTCCAAGTGGACATCAGGGCAGAAGTGGCCAAGATGAGCAACCAGCAGGCATCTCCTGAGCATGCACTCATGGAGAAAACCAGCCAACCCTAAGCTCTTCACCCAAATTACTGCCCCTCTTTTTACTGAAAGCAAAGAGATTTGTATTAAAAAACACTGGATAGAGAGGAGGGAAGACTGATTTGGCCACACTGTAAATATTTTGAGGGTCCCCATGTATATGGATGGTGTATGCTCTGTTGGAGCAGTGCTCCCTCCTCGCGTACCTGGACTCTGGTGGGTTGCAGGCGGTGATCCATAGTCTCAGCAGTAACGTTTTCAGGCAGTATGACTGGATCGCTGGGGGGGATAACGCAGGAAGGCACACACACAGCACCTGAGGAAGGAGAGACAGCCTTGAGGGATTGCAGCAGGAGCCAGTTGACTGCCTGCTGTGGAACAGTGCCAGATGCCAACGTGCCAGCTCCTCACTGAGGGCAGAGGTGCATGTGAAGGAGATCCTTTGCTTACCAGCAGTTGACAATTTCTTCCCCCAGCCCTGACTTATGCAAGAGTTTACAGAAGCTTTTTGCAGCTGATACCCTTCCCCTGAATGACGTAACAAGTAAACATGACTGAGTAAGTGAACCCAAGCCATGATGGCAAGATGTAGGACCCAACATGAAAACATGTCTGGCCTAGATATTACGGCTGCTTGTTGATGTGTCAGAAAGTACTTCTAACAGTTCTTCTACCATGACTTTCTATGACCTTGGAGGAAAAAAAGCTGTAAAACTCCCACTTGGCAAAGCAGGTGGGTCCCAACCTCAGTCCCAGCTTCACATCAGGTCTTTCCCAAGTTTACCCTTGGCTGAACCTCAGCCAGTTTTAGGATTTAAACTAATGTCCCATCCAGCGTGATGCCAGGTGGGATGTAATGACTGTGACAGCATTGCAGCTGAAAAACAACCAAGTCTTTTAGAAAGAAATGGATGATGTGGTCCCTCGTCTGGTGAAAGCGCCCTGTTACACACAGTTGTCACTCCAGCTCTTATCTTAGACCTGCCCCATTAACCCTGCAGATGTCAGCAGTCACATTAAGTGCAGAGGCTGCAGTGGGACTGAGAGTTGGAGAGTGAGATAAAGCACTGCAGAGGGCTGGGCTTGCCCTAGAGATGAGTCAGTCCTTGCTTCTGAAGAACTGCTTACACTGATGCCAATTCTAACTTACTAGGGGATGAACAGGGCAAAAGCCACCCTAGGGCTCGGTGTTCAAGAAGAGATTGAAGAAAAAACAATTTTTTCATAGATTTAATGGGAATTGGCCCAAGTAGAAGAGTCATTGTGACCTTCCAGCTGGCTCTCAAAGACGGCTGATTCAACACAGGGTCTGGGTTTCTGCAGGGTGTTCTCCTGCCCTCACCTATGCCGTGCCCCTGCTCGCACTTGTACTCCACGAGGTTGAGCTCTGGGGGTGGTGGGCAGGTGCCCTGCAGGCTCTTGCACAGCTTGAACTCCTCTGTCCACGTGCCCTCCTTGGTGCAGACAATAGGGACCTGGAGAGCAGAGAGAGACCAGAGTCTGGAGACATCCTAAGCTGGGATGCTTCCCATGCTATGAATGGCACCCACATCACTACAGTTGTATCCAGCAGTGAGAAGAGCTCTGGTTTTGCTTTTACTGGTACCCAAATGCCCCAACATGCCGAGCCCTGCTATTTTGCAGTGCTCTGAAGCCCAACGTGGGGCTGACCCCCATCTGTCCCATCACTCACCCGTGATCCTGGTGGCTCACAGCTCAGGACACACTGGCTGTCCAGCTCAAAGCCCTGGGTGCAGTTGTACATGCCCTCAAACACTGGCGGGGGTGGCTCGCACACCACAGGGACGCAGCGTCCCTCCTCCCACTGCCCGCTCTCCAGGCACTGCACCTTTAGGAATTTCCTGGGGAGAGAGATGGAAAGAAAGCTGGGCTGCAGACTCCAGAAAGTATCCTTCTTGGTTCTGAAACCCCCATGCATGGGGCTTTCCCATGCTGCTTTCTATGATAACCTGTGCTCAACCAGGACCTTTTCTTCCCTTTGTGCTGATTTAGGAATCCTGGACACTTCTCACGCTGCCCACCACCCCATCACACTGATTTAGTGGGCGTGATGGCAGTGGGTTGACAGTTGGACTAGATGATCTTAGTGATCTTTTCCAGCTTTAATGATTTTACAGTTCAGGAGCCATGGGCACTTTTTCTCGTGCTTCCAACAGCACTGGTATTGGAGCCCCAGACACTTTTTCCTGTGCTCCCCATCCCTCTCCATCCTTTGTAACACCTCCGGATGATCTCTCCCTGCCCGCAGCCCCCGCGGGTACGTGCACGGCTGCCTTGTCCAGCCGCCAGTAGCTGCATACTTTGCCAGAGGAGCGAGCCTTCTCTGTAAATCCTGCTGGCCCATGCCCAGCCCTGCTGAGGCTCCTCTTTGTACGCCGGCCAGAGCTGTCAATCCCACTCTCGCCAAGGAGCTGCCGCACCGGAGCAGACCAACACCAGCTTGCACTGCTGAAACGGCCCCAGCGTGAACTCCTTGCCAAAAAGAGGATGAAAAAGAAGGGGAAAGAAAAGCCAGGAGCAGAGCCCACCCGCTTCTCTGTCTCCTCTTGCCTTGGCAGCAAGACAGACTTCACATCTTCTGCACAGAAGCATGAAAACCCCGGGGCTTTGGGCAAGCTGGGGACATATCATAGAATCATAGGGCATCCTGAGTCGGGAGGGACCTGTAAGGATCATGGAGTCCAACTCCTTTGATCCAGTTACTGACACATGGCTTTTTACAATGCTGATGAGTTTTACCTGTGCTGATTCTTTGGTTCTTGTTTCATCTTTTTCCTTTCTGTAGCATCACTCCCACCAGATGCCCATGCCTGCTGCTTACCTCTGCTCACTCCAGCTGCCAAAGCCAGCAAGCAGGGTTTCAGGCACCCTGCAGAGGGAATCTAACATCCAAAGCTGAGTTGCAAAAACCCCTCAGGGTGGCACTACATTGCCCTTGCTCTGAGCTCCTTCCTGGGGCCAGCAGTGCTTCCACCATGCACCACAGCAGTGGGGACAGTGGCCATACCCTGCTATCAGAGCACAATGCAGTGGGCTTAGTGATGTCTCAATCACGTCAACCCCCACTTCTCATGTCCATTCATGCACCCTGCTCTGCTTGCCCGGACACTCAGCCAACCCAGAAGGCTGGAGGACCATGTGCAGATGGGGAGAAGTGACCCATGATCCTAGGCAGCACCATGCTGTAGACAAGTGTCTGCCTGACCCCAAGGCAGGTGTGTATGTTTCTGTTGGGTGCTGCTGGACAGGACATTTGGGAGTCTTTTCAAAACATTCCTGTCTTTTTAAATATTTGAAGCTCTTTGAGAATCCCCTTCTGCTTTCAGAAGTCAGAGACCTGATTTTTTTTCTAGAGACTTTATAGAAGTGGCAGATGTTTCCTGCTCTGATGAACACAAGCAGTAACATGGGGAAGGTACAGGAAGGAAGGGGACATGGGAGGGCCCCCAGTTCAAGCAGGAGCCTTGAATTGACCAAAGAGAACTGAAACTACATCCAATCTTGGAAGGGTGGAGGTGAGAAACATCTCTAGATCTAGATCTCACAGTGGACATCTGCAGCTTCAGCTGCAGAAACCACTGCTGGTTTCTTGCTCTTGCTTGTTGCCCCTTCCACCAGGATGATGCTCACCACCTTTCAAAGACATCCCCATCAGATCTCACTGCTTTGAACACTTTGCTTTGTCCAACACCTCAAGCAGCAGTTTCCCCTTCTGTCATTGCCTGGAACATGGAGTAAATCAGAGCAGAGAAGGGCTTTCCTTGCACTGCTGTGTTGCAGCTACACCAGAGGTTAAGCTGATGGCTTTAAGGGAATAGGAGCAAAGCAGTGGTACAAAGCCTCCAGCACCGATCAAAATCCCTTCTCAAAGCAGCAGCACACCTGGACACCTGGGTATAACCGATGCAGCCACTACACGCCACTGTTGCTCTTCTGACCTGCAACAGAGGCCCTTTGGCATGGAGCTGGGGATGGCTGGGGAGAAGCACCTTATGGTCTTTGCAAAGACGCGTGTCATATACTGTAGCCCCATTGCCCTCACTGGGGGTCCCTGTTGAGGTCCAGGGTAGCCTCATGCATGATCTCTCCCTGTCCCTCCACAGCCCATCCAGATCTGGACTGGAATCCCTCCTCGCTGGAGGCTTGCCCCACTGCCTCTGCGCCTTCAAACCCCAGGGCACGTGGACCACCGCTGCACATATGAAGCTTGTATTCAGGCATGTAGGAGGGAAGGGAGAGGCTTTAAAAAAATAAATAAAATAAGAAATACCTTGAAGCAGCTTGAAGTTTCCAGGCCCCCTGATTCCTTCTGATCTGGCTTAGAGGCATTTTGCAAGGATTAATGAGGAAGCCAGGAAAATCAGAGTCAACGCTTCCCCCTCTAGCTGGGCAGCGTGATGTCTGATGGGGAGAGGAGACCAGGAGATGCCTGGGGCTGCACCCATTGTGAAGGCACGAGTCCCATCCAGCCCCAGGGCTGTGGGAGCAGGAGCATGGCTGGATTCCAGCCCCAGGTTGGGGTCCACCACACAGGAATGAGCCCAAAGCCACCTCATCTCCAATGGCAGGGGATTGGTGGCTTCAGAAAAGTGGGGGAGGAAGGAGGGAGATTTGATGGGAAGTTAAAAGAAAGCAAGGCTAGCTTGTAAGGATTCTACAGCCTGGGCAACCTTGGCAATAAATCTTTATCAAAAGTCTTAGAAGTGGAAATGACAAGGAGCCCAGCTGACAGCCTGTTTTCTTTACCTGGCTTTTGGCTCTCCCAGCTGCCTGCGTGTTTGTCTTTTATCTGGAAGGGGCCGGATGTGGGCAGGAGAAGTGAGAGTCCTGCACCTTTGTACCCACCACAAATGTGCATGGCCCAGTGCCCTGCTAGGCTGTGATATCCCTGGGCTGGGCTGTCCTGCTTTGCCCACTGCTGTCCTTCTGATGCCATTCCAGCCCTCAGCCAGCTAATTCCTTCCAGGCCACCTTCCCATCCATGTTTCCCACCTCCTCTTTCTCCCTCATGGTCTCCACCAGCCTGCTGTCTTTGAAGAGGGCAAGAGGTGGAGGGGCTGACGTCTCCATGGGGCTGGGCTGTCTCATGGATCCCTTGATCTTGGTGAAGGGCATTTATTCCTCAGTCTCACCAGTGCATCTCCTGACAGTCCTGCCAGCTTCTTAGGGGTCATCCCAGGAATTGGTCATGGGGAGGGAGGGAGCAAGCAGGAATAGGAGACAAAAAGACCTGGTTTCTTTTTTGCTTCATTCCCTCAAGATGTCTCCGAGACCTTTCCAAGAATCATCCCATACTGGGGAAAGCAAACAAGGAGCTGAAGAGATCTTTCCAGGGTTTGGGTTTTCCAGTTCCCAACTCACTGTATTACCCCTGCAACACAGTACCCCTCCAAAGGGGTATGGGCAGGGGCTTGGCCCCTGTGGTAGGGAGGTTGGGACCTGATTATCACTGAGGTCCCTTCCAACCCAAGCCACTACATTTTTCTGTGATTCTATGAAAGGATGGCCTCAGGAGGAATGCCTCAGATGCTGCTGTTGGAGAGCTGCTTCGAGCACATGCTTCAGGCTCTCAGCAGTAGAAGTGACACCAGGGAGCAATGTGGGGTGGGAGCCATGCTCATTTTCCTGTTAACTATGTGACATTGAGGCTGGCTCTTCTCAATGCTGTGCAGTGCTCTTTGGTGGTTTGTTGCTCTCGGTGGTTCAGATGGGTGCAGTGATGCTGCCTAGTCCCTGCCCCAGACCAGACTTCCTGTCACAAAGCATGTGTACATACAGCTCCCCTTGCTGCTGTTATCTGGGATCTGGGTGTGAAAGCTCAGCTAATGAAAGCAGGCTGTTCCTTGGGCTCTCCAGCCTAAAAACAGATCTCCTTTGGAAAGAGCTGAAGGAGCTTCTGCTCTTCATGTCAGTCAAGAGATCCTGCCAGCAGAAAGGCAGCACATCTCTGGCAGGATTTAATTACACAATCAGCATTCCCTCAGGGACCCCTTGTTGACTGAGCACTGATCTGTGAGGAGCTTTTCCTCACTCAAGTTAACAGATAAGAGCATCTTCTCTGAAAAAAAACATATTCTGCCATTCTCTTTCTCTTCCACTGATGCTATTGGATATGAACTTCAACCAAGCTTTCAGGAGCCTTCTGAGCATCCTTGAATGAGTGCCTGCCCCTGCAGTAGTGTTCATCTAAAAGAACAGAGCTGAGGGAATCACACGAGCATCTGCATCCAAGAGCATTTGGGCTTGGGTAGAGACAGCCAGATTCCAGCCAGGGCTCAGGCCAGAGGCTGGTGATCTTAGGGGCAAAGTCCCAGGGCTTGGACTGCCAGTAGAGATGTAGCAGCTATGGTGATCTACACAACATGGGAGAAAGGCACTGCAGGAGGCTGATTAAAAAAAAAAAGCAACAGTCTTGCTTTCTTGTGCCCATCAGCACCTGTGCAGCACTCAGTCCTTTGCAAGGTTGCTTTACAGGCTGTTCTGACCTACACAGGTGCCACACACACACCAGAAGAACACGAGGTCTCCCAGGGGACACACAGTGTCTCCCTTTGCCACAGCAGTGGTGGCAGCAGGGCTGGGACTGTGTTGATCTGCACTTCCAGCGCCTGAATGCCACAGGCATCCAAGCTGCTCCACAGTTTGCAAAGCAGCCCATGTGACCGTAGCCATAGTTGTAATTTGCTCTGCTCCTCTTGGCCCAAGAGGTCCTCCTAACACTGTGAAAAACTGTTTACAGAAACCACTTCCTTCATTACCAGGCAAGAAATTTGGCAGCTGCTCCCCAGTGCACAACAACCCTACCCCAGAGCAAAGTAGAGCTGAAGTCTGCATCCAATTTAAACTGGAAGAGGGCATTAAACAATTAGCACATAATTATCAGATTGGGGCTAGCATTGGGATTCTGGGGAGGACCCTGCTGGTGCCAGGGAATCTTTTGTGGCCATACCCAAGGGGACTTTAGCTGGAGGTGCCGCAGACAAAACGTTGCTCAGCCCTCCAGCATCACAGTGTTGGTAGTGAATCACCAGAATTTTTTCCCCAAAGCACTGGGAAAATCTTCTCCAATTGAAATACAAACGCTCGAGATCAAATTTAGCCAAGACGTGCAGGGGGTAAAACATTAACCCCAACAGAAGGCTGTCATTTGTTCTTACAATCCTAGTGCTGTGACCTGTTTTGATCACTTGTCACCTTATCACATCCCTACTGAATTACCTGAGAGCCTGCAAACACTTCTGCACATGCTTACTTTTCAGCAAGAGGCAAGTGCATTGAGCTGCACCGGACAACTCACATGCTTCAGGTTAAGGCACTTAATATACACAGCAGCTTATATGGAGTTCCCATCTGCTTTATTCTAAAGTGGGGGAACGCCTCTCGTATTTGAAGAAATAAGCATGAGAGCAAGCTGCTCTCTTCCAGCAGCCAAAGCAGTGCTTTGATGGAGAAGAGTACCATGACCTGTCCTCTTTGTTCACGAGAAGGAAGGAGGAGTGACAGCAGACCCATCCCAGACTTACTTCTTAGGTTTGCCCACTGTGTTCTCTGCCACGTGGTACCCAGGCTTGCACTTGTAGCGGCAGATGGAGCCCACGTCGTGGTTGCCCTGCATGCAGCGTGGGACCAGGAGCCTGGCGTTGGGCACAGCAGGTGGAGCATCGCACTCCAGCTTGCAATAGGCCTCGGGGAGCGACCAGAGCCCATCCTCCAGGCACGTCAGCCATTGGTTCGTCCCTGAGCCCAGGAGAGAAGTAGAAAGTTCGGGTCACCGCTGGAGCAACCTCTGAGGGAAGATCTGAGCTACCAGCACACATCCTCTTGTTAGAGTGGTAACGACGCCATGGGAGGCAATATATACAAAGATTATATGTGCAGTTGGACAGCTTCAAAGGGATGGAGAAATGATCTTGGCTCTATTTCCCCCAAGCTCCCCCTTAAAACCCCTCTCTCTGGTGATGCCTGAGGAGAGCTTTGGTGGGCTGAGGGCTTTCGTGCATGACAAAAACACAAACATGGGCCCTTCCTCACGTTTAGTTCAGCACAACTCCATTCACCCCACATGACCTGCCAGAGGAGCCCATGCCTGCATCCACCTCGCGCTATGGATGCCGCTTCTTGCTGAGCAAGAAGAAAAGCAGAACTGAAGAACTGGGGCTTTCTCTTGGGAGCTTTGTACGGGGCCACCGTACAGCCAGACAGCTCCACGCTCCCTCCAAGATCATTTTCTTTTTATAGGCTCACCTCTCTGCCTACAACAGCTCATAGACGAGGGCAAGGCTGCGCTCCTGCTCAGCGCCAGCATTCCTGACGGCTGTGGTGCATGGGCTGTCCCCACCTCCGAGTGTCGTGACAGGAGCCATGTAATCCTTTCCTTGCCTATTCTTAGTATTTATGAGCACTGAGAGCCTTTGGGGAGAACAAGCAGCAGACACGTTCCTGCCTCGACGACTCGGCAGTCCCCCTCGCCTTGTAGGCCTTGGCGGAGCCCCACCGGGACTGCTGTCAGCTGCTGGAAGCCACCCGTGGATGGGACGCCAAGGGAGCCCGTGGCAAACCTCCCGTTGACTTCAGCGGGAACAAGAGGAGGCTGTCAGGGAAATATCAGCTTCATGCTTGCCCTCAGTTGACCCACTGAAGGCAACGGCATGGCGCTGTGTGGAGCTTGGCCCGTCGAGCTGTCGCTCGGGCGCTGCCCTTTGATCAGCTCACACTGGGATCTGCAGCACTCCCTCCTGTCATGAAACGAGACCTTAATTCTCCACCGGTTTTGCTCCTTAGATTTAACTAAAAAAACAGTAAATGATTTTCATGCGTTTCGGCTATAAATGTCGCCGTAAAATAGGGCACCCATTAAAATGATTTGTTGTATGCGATTGTTCAGAGCGAAGGCACCGGTGGAAACTCACATAAAGTCCCAGTGCTTGAAGCTGTCAAGGCAATTACCCCCGAAATCCCATCCAGCTCAGCCTTGCATAGACAGGAACAGTAGCTCTCTTTCTCCGACTTGGCTTAAAAACATTCCTGCGGGTATTGATGGAGTCGGCAGAATGAAAGCCAGGCCGTGGTGTGTCTGCAGGACTGCTGTGTGTCTGGGTGGTGCACATCTTGAGACTGCTCTGCAGCTGTGGGCATCAGTCTCTATGGCGTTATAAGGCCCCAGGCCTGCTGAACCACATGATTTCCCACAGCCGCCAGGCACCAGGCCATCTGCGGTTCTCTGAAATCCTCTCTGTTTGTCTGCACTCTTGCTTCACTCATCTGTGTAATGCCACAGCCAGCCAGACTTCACCAGCTAGCAGAAGACATCCCTGAGAATATGGGCTGCAAACCAGGAATGGGGATCACAGAGAGTATCCCCATGCCACGGTGCCCCTGCTCAAGAGGGATGTGTGCCCACCATTTGGGTCTCAAAGGCCCACCTGGTTGGCAGAAGCAAACTGGGAAATTCAAAATATCACTGCTCAGTCTTGAACAACCTTGGACAGGCACCAAAAAGGGAGACTTAAATCCCTCAGCATGCCAGACTGTACCTCGAAGCTTGGCAGGGTGGATGCAGGAGAAGGAGCATCTCTTCAGGTAGGTGGTCCCCTTGGGGCAGGAGAACTCCGCATAGTAGACGTGCGACTGGTCAGGGACACCACAGTCAACAGGGTCACAAGTCACAGATTGGTCCCACCGCCCCGAATTGCATGTCAACACCACCTCCTGCTACAGAGAAAGCAAGTCTCCATCAGACCCCAGAAAGAGAGCTCTAATGCAGTGTTTTACTAACTTCAAGGGGAAAAGTAAGCACTTGAAAATACACAACAGTTTCCTAAGCAAGAAGTTATTCCCAGCTCTGCACACTACCATTTTCTTCCCCCCCAAGAACAAGTCTTAACTCAGGTGTTGACGGGCACCTCTCCTGTTGATTTGTCTTCCCCAAATGTCCAGATCCTGTCATGCCCTCAGACTTCACTGAAATCAGAGATTTGTAAAATCTCATTTTCCGGTTGTCATTACATAGCCCCTCTTACACAGCTGGGGGCCTGCACGAGAACCTGAGTCCCAGCTGCTAGGGGTTCCCAGCCCTACGTATGATTAATACAGGGTACTGATTTTGCCAAAACAAATACATGATAGTGTGCTATGATTTCCATCCCCAGACACCTAACCCAAAGAGGGTGTGCAGAAAAAAAAAGATTTCTTCCAACTCTTCTCATTGCCTCTTCCTCATCTGAGTGATTTGTGCTCCCAGCCAATGCGTTTTGCTGAAACCCAAAAGCAGTGGGTGCTCCTTGGTGCATGGCAAGGTCATGGTGCAGAGGACATCCAGTGGAGTGCTGTGCATTTCTTCCTAAAAATGCCTGGAGATGTATAGTGGAATGTAGGGTCATACAGCCAAATTGTTGAAGAGCTGGGGAAATGTGGAGCTGTGGGCATGGAAACCAACCTGTTGGCCGTGCCATGCTTTCCTCCCTCTCACCTGCAGACTAGGACAGGACTATGTGGCACCTCTTTTCTTGCAGCAGCACTCATCATAGAAGTTTTCATGGTCTTCCCCCTTCCACGAAAGAACTGCCCCATGTCAAACACCCCAGGGTGCCCTCTCCCACACCCAACATAGAAGGTCACTTTGGGCTCAGGACAGGGCACCTGTAAGCTGCTAGCAGTTATGACAGCCAAATGCCAAAGCTCTGTCCAGAAGTTTCCCATCTTGCTGCCCAACACAGAAAAACTGCCACCCGAGGCAGACTTATTTCATGTGGCTTCAAGCCTGATGATACTATTTTGTTTTCCTTGTGTGATCAGGGCCTGCCTTGGCCCACAGAGCTGTGGTGCCTTGTAATTAATAACCTCACCAGTGACTAAGGGCTGAGGGGTGCATCCCTCCTGCATCCCTGCACTTCCCAGTGCCTAACAGGGTGAGCACTTGAGGATCTCCAAAGGAAACAGGACCCACCCTGTGCCCGTGGCCTGATTCACCTCTGCCTGTCTCCATTTGGGTGAGTTCACACTCTGCCTTGGGGTGAGGTGTGGGGTAGCCAGCTCAGTCCTGGAGACTTCGGTCCCCTCTCCAGGAATAAGTTAAGGATAGGACACACTGTGTCCAAGGCTCTGCCAAGATGACTGCCCACATCCAAGCTGCTCTCTGCAGCTCTCAGGACCGCCAGCCCCAGGTCTCCTCATCACTGGCTGAGAGCGGAACTGGCTCACAGCTTTACAAGGCAGATGCTGGCCTTCTGGAAAGCAGGATGAGCCCTTTCATGCTGACCTCTGCCCTGCCTGACAGGCTCGGGCAAGAAAGCACAAAGGAAGAAAAGCTCCCAGAGGCTGTTCTCTGTAGCTGTCTAAATATAGTCACTTTGCAATGACTTCATTTTTTCCTCAAGCCACTAACTTCAACTTTAAAAGAGAAAATGTCCGTGGGATGTTTAACCCTCCCTTCCAGAGAAGAGAAACGGCTGCCTCTCCCTCTGCAGGAGCGTGTTGCCTTGGCCTGAGATGTCCCCTGCTGTGGCACTTAGCCTGAAACAGCTTAGGACAGCTTGGGGATGCAGGATGACAGCAAAGCAGGACAACCAGCACTGCAGTCCAGCATCAGAGCTGCTGTTAAACTGCCATGTGCTGGAAAAGCTGCAAGGAGCCTGGGGTTGGAAACCTTTGGAAATCAGCTGTCAGTTAAAGGGTCTCCGCCATCCCGGTGGTACTCACCTGCACATAGCCCAGGCTCTTCCTGCTGCCAAAGCGTGGCACGAAGCCCTGCTCACAAGTGACGGAGCACTCCATGTGCCTCGGGCCATCTGAGGAGCAGTTCAGGCTGGCGACGTGAGTGAGAAGTGGCTGCGTGCAGCTTCCCAGCCCTGTGCAGGCACCATGGGCACAGCTGTGGAGGAGAAGAGGGAATGATCAGCCCCAGGTTCCCAGCATTCTGCAGCAAGGGACTGGCTAGCTGGCACCTGCATGGGATGCTCAGCAGGTCATGGATGCATGTATAAGGAAAGATGAACAGAGCTCTGGATGGAGAAAAGGGCAGGCTAGTCTGGTGGTTAGCAACCCTATTCACGGCAGCAGTTGGAATTTGATGATCTTTAAGGTCACTTCCCACCTAAGCTTTACTATGACTCTATGATTCTATGATAAATCCTCTACCATTGGAAGGGCAACAGGTATGTCAAACCCTACACAAGACATCAGAGAACCCTCAGCGAATGTCCAACTGCAGGAGAGTGTTTAGCTGGAGAAGGAACCTCTGCAGATACTGGAGAGCCAACCATGAGATGTCCTTCCAACTACCTGCCAGGCTCTTTGGCAACAAGACCACCTCAACACGCATCTGTCCAGCTCTAAAGCTCCTCAGTGGCCACCAAGGTGAGACATGGATAAGGGAAGAACAACCTTCCTCTCTGAACCATCTCAGGTTGTGAGAAGGCTGAGGAGATCTGCAAGGTGTCACCTGTTCCCAGAAAGCAAGCAGCTCTTACTACAGCAGCTCCCTGCCAAAAACCTACTGTTCATTGATTAAGCATCACAAAAGACCCCAGAGCAGTGAGCAACACTAGCCAGGAGACCAAGTCCTCCATCAGTGAAATGCACCAATGGATGAATTAACTGGGATGGAATTAGGGCACGACATGGGCTTAACACAACTGCTCCCACAAGCTAATGCCCAGGACATTTGGTGGTCAGGACTGTTTTGTTTCATTTGCTTTTTTAACCATCTGCAAGCAGTACCAGTGCCAAAATGCCAGCAGCCCCCTAGCACTCCCCCTGGCTCCCTGGCCAAGCCTCGCTTTGCGTGGGACTGCCCACAGCTTTGTGCACTATTTGGCACATAAAAAGCAAACACTGTGTTGCCTTTGCCTCTTGCATTGCCCGACCCCACCAGCCGAGGACGCACGGCCAGGAATTCTACAAATGCACAGAAACTGCTGCCAGCGGGGACACAAAGGGAACGCAATGTGCTGTCAGATCTGGACACAGGCACAGTGGAAACCTGTGGGCCACAGCCTCCAAAGAGCTGGTGGGCACAGACAGAGGGGAGGAATGGCACGGGAGGGGACCACAAAGGAGAACAAGAAAAAAGGGGCTGTTTTTTCAATGCAGACCTGTTTATGAAGTGAGAAATGGTTTCAGGGCAACTGCTGCAAATTCTTTCACTAGCTTATATTTCCATTTGCTTCCTTTTTAAAGAATTTGTTTTACGAGCGCAACGTTTGTCAGGTCATTAGCTTCTGAGGGCATCTGGTACCAATTGCAGCCCTCTCCCCTCCCTCCTGCCTGCAGCCACCTTCCCCAGCCTGTTCTGCTCCCCACCAGTGCCCTCTCCCCATGACAGAGCTTCTGCCCTAGTGCTGTGTGTGAGGGAAATGGGACCAAGCTGCCCTCTTCTACCCTTTCTTTATCACATAGGAAATCAGTGCATGGGAGTGTGCTGGAGACCACAAGAAGCGCTGGAAAAAGCTGCCCAGGGATGTGGTAGAGTCATTGTCCCTGGAGGTGTTCAAGAAACGTTTAGATGTTGTACTGAGGGACGTGGTTTAGTGGGAAATATTAATGATAGGTGGATGGTTGGACTGGATGACCTCGGATGTCTTTTCCTATCCTGATGATTCTATGATTCTATGAAACCACAAGCAAAGAGCAGCATCCCTTCTGCCCTGGTAGGATGGACCATCACAACACACCACAGCAAGGAACTCCTCACCCCTATAACTTCTGGGCACAGAGGGATTATCTCACCAAGTCACAGCCCTCCCACTGAAGAAATTGCTGGGGGTTGAGCAGCGGGATAGCCAGACACCTGTAGGTTGGGTTGCCCCATTGGGTTCTGCACAGGTTCTGTGAGCCAAAGCAACATGACACAACAAGAGGGTAGATTTAGGCTGGATAGAAAATGTCCTTTACAGTGAGGGCAGTGAGGCACTGGCACAGGCTGCTAGAGATGTGATGGATGCCCCATTCCTGGAGACTTTCCAGGCCAGGCTGGCCCAGGCACTGAGCAACCTGATGGGTTAGTAAATGTCCCCGTACATTGCAGGGGAATTGGACCAGATGACCTTTAAAGGTCCTTTCCAACTCTAAAGATTCTGTGACTCTATGAAATGTTCTCATGAAGCCACGATGAGTTTCAGAGGGCATGCTCACCCCGGGCTGCATGGTGGTGGCACCCTGTGGACGCATCCAGCCAGGACAGAGCTGGGATGGGGCCACTCTTAGGGTGCTGGCCGAGTGGTGACAGACGCATTGTCTGGGACAACCATGCAGCTGGGACGATGCCATCACTGAACAACAAATGGCAGAGCACAGATCGCTTTCAGCACCGCCAGGCACAGCTTTGTTTTCAACTCGTTAGGAAACAGCTGATGGAGCTGGTAGAAAGCAGATCAGGAGACAAGCAAGTTTCTTTCCTCGTTATATATGGACAATATTATCTAGAGGTAGTAAGAGATTTATAATTCTGGATCAAAATGTGAGATTGAAACATTAATTTTTATATGCGCTACACATGTACACTCATGCACGCTGTCTGTATGTGTATACAGCTATCTTTCAGAAATAATTAGCTTTCTCTCCTTGCCCCAGAAGATAATTAACCTATCACCACTCTCTGTGTGACTAACAAAAACCCACCACGCCTCAGCTGGGACATGATCTGAGGCATGTACCCGAGCTTTGAGTGGTGCTGAGCTCTCAGGCTGATGTTGTTATTCCAGACCCAATGAGGGGCTCACGTTGCTGAAAACTGCTCTTCTCAAATACACCAGTAAGCTCAGTTAAAAATATATCATTCTACCTACACCCTTGCTTCAATCATTTCTTTTATGGTTATCAGTACTGTTGTAATACTTTGGGACAGGATCCTTTGAGCCTGTTGACATACAAATAAAGGAAAACAGCCCCATTGCAACCCACGTGCCTTGCTTACTCAGGTAGCACGATGGCATAAATCATTGCTCCCAGCTGCTGGAACACCCCAGAGAAGGCTGGACAAGGAAACGGTGCAGTTAGCCCAGTTCTGATCTCAGCATGAAGGAGATCTTTCTCCTTTTGATGATAAATGAAATTCCTGGATCACAGCTGCAAACCCCTGACACTTGGCCATTTCTGATTCAGGCCATACAAGACGTATGGCAAGCCAGTGTTTTGGCTTTCTTTTTTCCATTTTCCATTTTTATCTCAGCATCTTTTGAAGCTCAGACTAATGATTTGTCAACAGCATTTTTACAAAATACCAGGCTTTTTCTCCTAACTCACTCCACATCAGCACCAGCCTGCATGATTTCTGGGCTCATCAAGTTCCATAACTCACACATCAAAGAAAATTTCAGATCTGGAAATTTGAGAAATTCTGCCAAGCAATGGCACTGATTGCTCTGGAATGATAAGAGCTTTGTTTTGAAAATGGAACAGTTCTACAAAGTTAGAGTAGAGCTTTTCCTTCAGGATCCTTCTTTAATACAATGCTAGAGGCAATCACCTCCAAGGGAACACACTGAACCAGAGGTGAGTGTGTCAGTAAGAAGAGCTAATTTTGTTGTAATGAATCCCAAATTCTGAAATAGACAAAGTTTTGCATTTTACAATCATTATTTCAGAGGACTCAGAGAATACTGAAGGATTTACTCAAGTCAAGCTAAGCCAAGTCAAATACAGTGCAGCTGTTTAAAGTATAATAAATCATCCATAAATTGCTGTAGTATCTACCTAAGCTTTCAACCCAAACATTGCTGCTAAAACAGCTCGAGATCCAACTTTAACAGGGGAAAATTATTATTATATGAAGTTCATCTCGTAGTGCAAGTCTGGGGGGCTATGGAAGGTGCTGATGGAAAGGTAAAGCCCTCAGCCAAACCTCCTGAAGTTAAAAGTAGTCACTGCGTGTGCGCTGGTGGAGTCCAGATTGTAGCACAGAACATCAGGGAGATAAAAGATGTTTACTCCAGTGTTGCAAAAAAGGATAGCTAGGAAATGAGGAAAGGTGTTTTGGAAATACTTGGGAATTTCTTCTCCCTTCGGGCATGTTTCTCATGAAGAGGAAAGGTCTCACAGCATTACGGTAAATCAGATGGCAGCCATCCTTGTGGGAGCAGGCTGCATGTACAGACCCAACGGTGGTGATGCTTCTTGATTAAGATCTTCACTGAGGTTGCCACCTCAAGAGAAGGTGTTTGCTTCTCTACGTGACTCCCAAAGAAACTTGCCAAAACAATAACATCCCTGTGAGTCATCCGCTGTCATCCACCCCACAGATAGAGAGAAGGCACTGACTGCTAAGATGTCAAATGATCTTTTGGCCTTCCTGTAGCCGTAGGAGGCAAAAGCAGAAAAAGAAACAAGAGGAGCTCAGTCATAATATATTTCCAGAGAGTTCCTGTTGTTTACTGCACCAAAATATATTTACAGTGCAGAAAGTGGGGGCTTTACATCAGTCCATCCAATCATTTTCACTGGTCCATCCAATACCGTGGTGGTACTGAGGGATGTGATTAGTGGGCATGGTGGTGATGGGTTGATGGTCTGTCCAGATGACCTTAGAGGTCTTTTCCAACCTTTACGATTCTATGATGTAGATTGATTTGATTATTCATTCATGTCATACAGTTCCTCATCCAATGCTAAGTCACAGCTTGAAGCAGTGATGGAGCACCTGGTGGGAAGGCAGGGCCAACCCAGGAGAGCTCAGGTGTGTGCAATGAACCTGAGTGACGAAAGGTATGGAGCCAGGATCCACCCCTTCCCAGACCTCATTTAAGAGTTGGCAGTGAAGGTGAGAGCATCTTGCTGGAGATTACTGCCTACCTGAGGCCTTCCAGAAGTAAATAGCTTTTTTTCTTCGTGTTTGTTATTCCTTCATTTGTGCTTGTCCTCATTTGCAGGAGTAAATTTTGCCACCCTGCTACTATTGCTGTACTTTTCATCCCATTATTGTGTTACACTTAGGTGGCTCTCAGACCCTGCACAGGGGCTGTTCTCCCATCTTTGGCACTCCTGTGATGGTGGGGCTGCGTGGAGATGCTGGTGTGCTGCTTGGGTTTATTCTTAGGGAATTTCACTCTCATTAGGATGTTCATTCATCCACTTCATAAGCATGATTGCAGAGGGCAAGGTGAAGGCAAGCCCGTGCTGTGGGGAAGGTGGTGGTCAGGATCATGGCTCTGGTTCTTGAGAGGTTTTCTCCTGCAGGAGAGGATGTGCGCAGTGCTGTGCAGGCAGTGTGCTCTGATGAGCAGTTGCCTTAATGATTTTTCTCCCTCTGACACCCTTTTCATATAGAAAAAAGCCAAAGCCAGCTCTTGAGTTAAATGAGCTTTTTGAGGGTGTCACACAGGAAACACAAACACAATGCAGACTGCATTTTGTAGCACCTCTCCTGTTAACTTGCCAAGTCACTTCCCAGCATACGCTAGCATAAAATAAAGCACTCTAAAAACAAAGCTGAGCTAAAAATAAAAATAACAGAGGAAATGAACAACGTTCCCTTGGTTCGATCTATAGCCCGTACCAAGGAAAACAGGAGGATTGCGGCTCAGTTCTTAAAATGTAAAGAAAAGCATGAAAGTTTGAGAGCTGGAGCGAGGTGGGATGGCATCCTGATGGGAGCAGCATTCCTCGAGCTGGGTGCAGCGTGGGGTTGCTAAGTTTGGGAAGGGACAATCCCAAAGGAGAGTCCCTGGGTCAGGCTTCACATTGAGCACACCCATATCTGCAGATGGGAATTCTCAGGAAAAAGCCTGGATTTTTCTCAGGAAAATTCTCATTAAAAGCCTGGTTTCTGCTTGATCTTGCCCTATTTTAACTGTGTTCATAAGGCAAAATGTGCCCTGGCTGCTGGCTGAGACAGTAGAGAGGGGATTTGTGGTGCTGGGAGCAATGTGTGAGGAGGAATATCTACCTGCTGTGGTCTTGCTCTTCCACCTGTGATGGCCAAAGCAGCTCTGAAAGGAGAAGGCATCTCTTTCCTCCTAACACAGGAAGAAATGCGCTTTCCTAGTGTCTGATGCCTGCTGAATTTCACCATCAAAAATGCAATCCCTTTGTTTCCCTAAGCCTGCAAAGCACTTTGAGATCTTTGAGATCCTTCAAGATGAAAGATGTTACAGAAATACCACCATATTTATTATTTTGGCAATGAGCGTTTCTAGACCAAAGTCAGCAAACCTCATTTCTTTCTTGCTTTTGTTACTGTCCCTCTCCTGGGTTATTTTAGGAAAGCACTTCCATGCACATACTGTGTATGTGAGGCTGGGTGTGTGCGAATGGTCCATTCAGCTCTTTACTGGAATAATACAGATCTTCTGTGATCTTTTACAGTAGAATATCTCTAAACCTCTTAAGAATTTATATTCCTGTTGTTTTTTTTATAGGGGATTTTTTTTCCCCAGACTCCACCTGTCTTTATGGGAAACCAATTATTACTCCTGAAAAACAGAAATACCGCTGTACATTTGTTTTGGAGATGAAATAGATTTTAAAGAATACAATAAGAGAGAAAAAAACCCACTTGGATATTTCCTGCCTTAGCAGAGGCAGATCCTTTATTATTAGTGAGACTACTGGAGATCGTAAATCAGAGCTTAGCCCCCCTCTAAATACTCAAGCCTCTTATCCAAGTGGGTAATACTATAAATAACACTTCCTACTCCTAAAACTCTGTGGATCTGATTCACTCAGTGTGTTTGCTAAGGGCACGAGCATAAGCTGTAATTTGACATACTATCACCTCGCAGCTGGTCAGGGAAAGCCATGCAGCCCGTGTTTGGGGTGCTTGGAGCTGCCTCATGGCAACAGAGAGCTGAAGAGAACCACTTGGGTGTTCGTGCAGCCTGGCTGATGAGCAGAAACATCTTCAGACAGTGTGATTTGGATTATTTCAGCCCTGTGCCCAACCTCTGCTAATGGCTGGATTCTCTGGCCAGGGGAAGCCACTCTAGAATACGTCTTCTCCAAAGACCAGCTCCTTGGCTGACTTCCTCTTGCCCAGCCATGGCACTACACCTTCAGAGCTCAGTGCTGCAGGCAAGAGAAAGGAGAGAGGAGGCTCAAGGGTCCCATTGGGTCCTTCCATGGCCATTTGCAGGGGACAGCAGGCACTGTGTGCTTTGGTGCTAGGGGAGCTGGCTTCGCACAGGCTTGCACTTCATCACTTGAGCCTGTTAGCTGTGGGAGGCTTAGAGTGCTTTTCCCACAGGTGCCTAGGAACACTCTCTGCTGTTGTCTAGCAGAAATAAGTTGACAGGATCTTGGACTTCCTCCTCTTTCACCAGCTATGTGTTTCTATGGAGCTATCAAGAGAATAACATTTGCTTTCTGCTATTTGTCCTTTTACATCTGCCCATACACAAGTGATGCTCAGCTATGTCTGGTCAGTCTGCTCCTCCTTTCAGTCACTTCTAAGGGGGGATGGGAAGCTCCCAAGCAATGGGAGAATGAAATTATTTTAAAGGATGAGAAAATGTAATTGAAAAACCACATCAGTTGGCTGGGGGCTTGGAAGCATGTGTGTACATAGCTCTAACAGCTACCAGGAGGAAACAGTCTGCATTTCAGGTGGACAATGATCCTTTAATGTAAGGCTGAGAATAATATTTATATGCTGACTCGCCTTGATTTATGTTTCTGTATAAATCACACATGCACTTTAAAAAAAAAAAAGTCAAAAGCAACTGCAGGATGTTCACAGCTTCCAGGGCTCCACATAAATCAATCACACCGTGATCACACAAGCTTTTAGACAGGCACACACACTCATTCATTATCAGGGATGTTTGTCCATCCAGGGTCATCAACAGAAGAAAAGTAAGGATGGCAGCAGTGATATTCTGACCCCAGCCAGAGCCCTTTGTTCTCAGTGCTTCCACAAAAGCTCAGGCTCAAACTCAGCATTCCCAGTTGCACAGATTTAATAACCAGGAGCTGCCAGCCTGACTGCCCCTCCTGGATGAACGTGAGCACTATTCCCTCATCCTCCTCATGTCTGCACTTCTGTCATGCTCTTGGCTTAGTCTACCTTGGATATTGGTCCTTCCCTGTGTTTTTCCTCACTTGTCTTACTTGGAAAGAGCTTCCCATTCTGTAAACACTGCCTCTTATTTACAGCTTTATAAAGACAAGTGGGCACAGCTGAGTGACTGACATCAATTAGCACTGTGGCTGCTACCATCATACCAACATCCTGTAGTGAGGCTGCACAAGTCAGCACAGGGAGGGTGCCAGCTGCTGTGGGGACCAATGTGCCCCATGGTGTGTGGAAGAATGGGGTGAGATTATACTGTATATTGGGCATGGTGGTGATGGGTCAGTGACTGGATTTGATGATCTTGATGTTGGTAAAGTGTATGTAGAAGAAACCCACATTTCAGCTTCAGTAACCTTCAGTAACAACTTCTTAGCAGAGAGAACTTGCCATCAGGAAATAGCCCTCTAGCGTAGCTCTATACAGATGCACAGGCCATACACTATTTGCCCTATTCCCTCCACAGCAATATAAACAAATCAAGTCTACTGACACCGGACTTTCCAGTGACAACTCCAAACCCATCAGAGAATAGCCATGGAAACAACTCAAAGAGTGAATCTCAATTGTTGGGGTTGGAATGGACCTCTGAAAACCATTGGATCCAACCCCACCACTCAAGTTCACGCTTGCAAGCATATAGATGTAAAAACACTAAAATTGAAGCCCAGAGCCCCTGGAGAAGAACCTGGGGAGGCAATACCTGTAGTGCTGCTGGCCATGTCCTTCCTTGTGTTGCAGCAGGCAGATGGGGGGCTCGGAGGGGCTGGGCACAGCCAGTGTCCGTAGGGCCACAGCTGCAATGCCCACAAGCGGTGAGGAGAAGTTGAGCAGCATTGATCCAGCCCAGAGGGATGATGGCTCCTGCCCGTGGGTCACGCTAATGATGAGTGGGTTTTGCTGGCATGACAGCTCATGTGTCCCTGCAAGAGATAGAAAGTTGTTAGCTGGGAGATTTTTCTCTCATTTTGGTTTTTTTCCCCTGCTTGTCCATACATCCCAATGGATCAGCTTGGAACAATGTTTGGGAAACAGAAAGTGTTGCAAGGTGAAAGATGGATATCAGCTCCCAAATCAGTGACAGATGGCTGCCAGTGTCCCTACCAAGATGCTATGGACAGGTGGCCTAGCACACAGGATGCTCACCCAAAGAGTGGTTCAGCCCATCCACATCACCCAGCTGGACGGTCACCTGCGGCTTGTGCTGGTTGCTTGGGATGGTGCCATCAGAGGCCAGGAAGAGTAGGATGGAGGTTGGCACCACGGGTCTCTCGAAGCACACCTGGACAAGTAGAGCAGAAGAGAAGTAGAGCAAGGATACCTAATGTGTAACCTTTATGATCCCACAAGAGAGAGGGAGAGAGGTGGGCAGCACTTAACCAAGACCCAGGCAGCCCCCTCTCTCACCCTCCATGCACCCCACAAGTGATGCATCCAGAGAGCACAGCCACAAATAGCACCACTGCAATACTTCCATTGAAGATGAGAACTGGCCCAGCACTTGGAGTGATTGCGGGCTGTCTGTCAGTCAGCGTGGGGAAAGATTTGTGGCAGGATGTCTTGCCTGCTCAAGGAGCCAACAGCTCCCTGCTTGTCTGCAACCCTGAAAGCTACAGTAGACAACCAGGAAATGCATGCCATCAAGCATGGTGGGGCAGATGTTCCTTGGAAGTAAGAGGGTAGAAATGTTTTTCTCCCCCACCCCAGCACCAAGATGTGTTTTGATTCAGATCCGCTCTACAGAGTGTTTTTGTTGAACATAGGTATACTTGGATCCCAGGGATTCAAAGCAAAGCTGTGTTTGGGAGAAGTCCCAGCTGATCACATCAGGCATTGCTTATAGGCACTGTGGGGTTCAGCTCTACCCCAGTGCTGATATGGGGCTGAGGAAGGTATTATCCCCACCGTTCCCCATCCTCACTCAGCAGCCAAAGGGTGGAAGAGACACGGGCATAGACTGGAGCAGGAGAAATCCTTCTGCATCAGCTCAGGTCTGCCAGCCTGCAGAGTGGCCCCAAGTTAAAGCCACAGCAGCTGACTCATCTAACATCCCAGTTTTTTCCTTTTTTTTTTTTTTAATATTTTTAATTTATTTTTACATATTTCATGCTTGACCACAGCATGCTATCTTAATTTCTCTTCTCCCTCTCTCTCCCCCTTCCCATTTAATTTCCTGTGTGTTACGCATCCTGACTTGCCTCCAAGTGATTTTGATTCCTCTCTTCCTCAGATGTGTTGGAAACAGAGAACAAAGCATGGCCACAGATCTGCAAATGGTAATTATTCCCATCTGCACGGTAGATGCCTCATTAGGTGGCACAGCCACGTGCACCTCTTGCCCCCAGCCTGCCTACAGCCTGACCCAAAGTTTCCCTTGCTCACTGGTGCCACTTCTTCAGCAAGGCAGTGGGAAGTAATTCCTACCCTGTGACAAGCCTTGTGGCATGTTTTTAGCCCTGGTGACACAGGTGCAGCTCTAAAATGGCCATGGGGATCAGTGGCCACAAAACTGTGCACACGCATGTGTGATCAGTTCCTGCCCATGCAGGCGGGTGTGCTAAGCAAATTGTCAACAAGAATCCGTCTTTCCCAACCCAATATGTTACCAATCAGGCAAATTATTAAGAAAAAAAAAAAGAGAGAGGAGAAAAAAAAGAGGCATATTTATTACTAGTCCATAAATAATTTTATGGATGGAAAATAATAGCACTCCTAAAGAGAGCATGGAGAACCAGTAATGAAAGTCTTTAATATAAACATCCATAGAGGAAGAGAACTGACCACAAGCTCCAATAAAACTGGAACATGCTTTAACCCCTGGTGAGAGGTGGAAAGCAAGCTTTCATCTAGGTAGGGCAGAGGGAGATTTCTGCCTTCGTGCTAGCAAAAGAAGAAAGGAGGTCCATTTGTCAAGGCTGGCAGCAGAGACTGAAGCTGGAAAGTAGGTTGTGAGCACAGACAGAAGGGAAAAAAAAACAGTTAAAGGAAGTTCTTTGGAGAGGCAGAGGAGCTCAGAGGGTAGAGAGGCAACAGCAAAGTTGGACTCTGGTTTGAGTGGGTGGCAGCCCTGCGCACAGCAGGGGGTTGGAATTATATGATTTTTAAGGTCCCTTCCAGCCAAAGCTGTTCTGTGATTCTGTCGTGTGAATCTGAGAGCCCCAGGCTGATGTCCTGTGCAGAAGGCCTCCTGCAATGCAGGCCAGGTGCTCCCCAGGCTGCAGGGAGGCAGCAAGCCCAAGCCCAGCTTTCCAGCAACACCAGGCAGGAACCATGAAACCTCTGCACCACGGCTGCGGCCAGAAAATCAGTGCTGTAACAATCACTTAGGCTAAGCCCTTGGCTCTTCCCTTCCCTGCTCCTCTGCCTGCTGGGATGAAGAGCTCCAGGCTCTCTCCCAAAAGAGCCCAGGACTGGTATGGGGTCAGCAGGGACAGGACCTGCGTACCGTGTCTGGCTGCTGTGGGCTTTGCAAAGAGTTCAGTGGGATACAGGTCCTATCTGAGCAGCAGTTAAGACTCCTATAGCTCCTACAGAAAAGGAGTGGCCTCGGTCACCAAAGTGCTGGGGCAAAGGCGAGCAAATCCTCTCATCCCTCACTGCACACCTTGCTTACCTTCAGCCAAACTCTCTCTCCACTCAAGGGCATCTTCTCATCTGGATCCTGAGCATTCTCTTGGCTGGGAGTACATGGGAACCAAGCAGTCTGGGAAAGGTCCTTTGGCACAGCGTGAAGGTAGGATTTACATGCCTGAAAGGAGAGCATTTTTGGTTTGCTTTTTTTTTTAAACGCAGAAAGAAGAGAAGAAAGTGGGAGAAAGGTTTTGCGGGCTCTCTTTAATTCTCTAAAGTAAGGCACAATGCAGTGTGAAGCAGAGATACGATATTTCCTAGCATGAAGGTAGTTAGGCTGTGGGATTGACAGCTCAACCACCCACCCCATGCACATTAGACTTTTGTCCTTTTAGGATGCTGTAAATAAGATCTTGAGGCACTGCCCGTGGGGCTAATGACCAGCAGTAATGACCAGGCTCTAGGATGGTAGGAGAACCACAGTCTCTGTGACTGAGTCAACAAGATCTGAAGATGCAAACTGTTTGCCTGAATGCCAGATTTCAGCCACATCATTAACATCAGGCATTTCCATAGGCCTGCAGGACAAAGCCTAGGAGATAGGTACATGTGTCCTCCAAGAGCAGCAGGTACCCAAGGCCAAGGCTTCTCACTGAACACGTGAACCAACAATTTAATCATGATTTGGGTCTTGTGAAGAATGTGCCTTACATCAGGTCAGCTGAAGTGCATGTGCAGATAGCTAAATATGTGCCCTCTCTATGCTTCTTCCCCTTCTTCAGTTTGTTAGCAAAGAATATACATACATTATGTTAATGCTGATCATGTGAAATCCCGTTCTAGACCTCCAGGGCCCTGCTCCAAAGCCCATATGAAAGATGGGAATTCTCCCATTGATTTTTGCTTTGGCTCCAGAACAGACAGCTTGAGAGCAACACAGATGTTGATGCACGTGTGATTTTTATCCTTTCAGGCCCTGACCTTATAAGGTATTCTATTTATTTATTTATTTGACTTTATAGCACTACTCGTACGCTCCAAGTTGTACATCACGCTGGTGGGATAGGGGTGGTCACTATTTGTCAAACTGTACGGTGCAGAGGAGATGCTCCTTGTTTGGATGAGACCTCCATGCACTGCAGTTCCTGGCCCTAGTAACTGCTGAAAGAGGGATGTAAGAAATGTCCCAGTCATCTGCTGGCTCTCTGCATGGGAACACAGTAGTCCAGAATTGCACTGATTTAGTTTTTTATTTCTTCTTTAGTACACCCCTGCACAGGCAGTGAATTCCCCAGCTTTACTACATGGACATTGCTAGAAAAGACCTAAAGAACGTTTTTTTTTTATATTCATTTTGATCATGCTTAATCTCACCTTTGCAACGGGCTCTCCGGTGACCAAGGAAACAGGGCAGGACTTCTCATCCTGATGGGAGGCAAAAGCTTTTGCTGCCCACAGGTCCACGTATCCATCTGGCGTGTAGGGACCACAATCCATGACACTGGTGGTTTTCTCGAAGGGCTCACACACACCGTCTCCATCATGCACATAGCACAGGCTTGGCTCCCCTAAAGGAGAAGGAGAATGCCCTGCTTACAAACTGGGATCCAGCCACATATATCTCCTATCCTAGGAGGCATGCTGGCCACTTGGCCTTGGGATTTCCCATCTCAAGGACCTGGCATGCCTTGGAGATGACTCCAGCTGCAGACCAACATTTTATTGTGATGTGGTGCTATGGACTGCTATGAGGGAGGTGTGAGTAGTCCACTGGTTTGATTCCTGCTGAGTAAGTTTGCCTAAATCCATTTGGACTCACCAACACAGTTGAAACCTTTTTCCTTTTTACACTTCCTGGAGCAGCCATCTCCGTCCAGCAAGTCCCCATCATCGCATTCTTCTTCCAGGCTCCTATAAGGACCACAGCAGGATTTTTTCACATCTTTGACTCACATTTCCTAGGTGCTTCTGACTAATAACAAGTGAGGACTCAATATCTTGGGTCCATTTCCACAGAAGGACAACATGTGAAATAAAGGAAGGAAGACACCACATCTTTCCAGGAGATTAAAAAAGGGAGAGTGTTCAGATTGGATTGCTCATCCAGACCCTGCCCCTTACACAGAGTGCCTCCATCTCCTGTACATGTGATGGACAAAACACAAGCTCTATAGCCCATTCTGATGGGAGGACTCAACACAGTCATATACCCCTGGGTGGAGGACCAACCCCATGCTTCCCTTTGGGGCAGGGTGACCCGACAGCTTCAAGACCCTCAGCTGAGAGGAAGGGATTTCTTGACTTACACAGTCACCTTCCCATCCCCACAGTAGGGTGCTCCATGGACATGTACGAGTGGTGGGGATGCTTCTCCCAAGGTTGTCCCAGATACTGCCTGCACCTGATAGCGGTACACTTGCCCAGGTGTGACTTCCCTGCAGGAACAGAAGGCATGAACAATGAGCAGGAGAGAAGAATCCATTCATCTGCAACAAATTTGCTCAGCCAGGCTATAGAAATCACATGTCTGTACCCAGGCAGTATCATGGTTTGATATATGTCTTTGTACATTAAAATGCCAGAGGCAGGGGCTGTGAGAAGAGGGCTGCTGCTAGGTCATGCAGAGGGGCCTGCCTTTTTTTTTTCCCCTAGAGTCTGAGCTGGGGAGAAGTTGCATTAACTCTAACAATCATTTTACTGATCATGTTTCTGGGTTTAACGAGCTGCTTCTCGTTAGCAAGGGCTGTGCTAGTGCGACGGGGCTGCAGCAAGCTTCCTGACCTCTGAACAAGGAATCTGCTCACAGCATCGAGCGCGGCAGTTCTCACAATAAGAACTCACACTGGGACCAAAAGGCAGCACTCACGTGTCGACAAACTCGCGGTGCACCTGCACAGAGGTGGCAGGGGAACCATTGGCAAAGGGGGGATCCCGGAGGACGCGGTATTGGATGAGCTTACAGGAGGAGCAGAGGGAGCTGTGAGGGAGGGAGGTCAGCAGGGCCGTGTCTATCTCCATCCTCTCGTCAAAGGTGTAGATTTTGACCCCGGACACCTTTTTGTGGATGTTGAGCTTCACGGTAAAGGGAACATCACAGTAAGTGTCCAGCGGACCCAAATGGATGGACTCCCCTTGCTCCATCAGGATTTCAATATCAGCCAGTGCCTTGGGAGCATCTGTGGAGAGGTACGTGGTCCAGAGAGTGAGGGAGTCGGGGTAGACAGGGTGCAGGAAGCGCAGCTCCAGGATGCAGCCATCCGGCTGGGGACAGGGCACCGTCATGTTCATGTGATAGAGGTGGAGCTCCGGGCTCCAGGCCTGCAGGCTGGGCTCACAGGGCTGGTCCACATCCGGGGGGCCTGGGCAAGGGGAGTGAAGAACAAAGGGTGAGGACCCACCTCCTGGTTACACACGCAAGCATCAGATCTGCACAGTCTTGTCTTACTGCCATTCTACCAATGGAGATAAGGACATCGGGACGCATGCTGCATCAGGTGCAGACCTAGTGCACTTCTATTGCACTCAGCAGGAGAAAGGTAGCTCTGGGCTTTCAGTCCCACCAAGCATCACCAGATTTCTGCCTTGTGTAGCGAAATACTCTCCTCTTCACCAAAAACTGCAAGCATCCCCTGGGGCCCAGTAGTTCAAAGCCTGCATCCGTTTAAAGCCTGCATCAGTCTTCTAAAAAACCCCAAACCTGTCTCTTTTTCAACAGAGCCAACATGCGCTTGTGGTAATTACAGGCTGATGCAAAGGAGAAAATAACATCTAATACTTCCAGCTGTAGTTTTAATTTGCCAGTGAATCAGACAGGCGGGGGAAACAGGAACCACTGAAGATAAATGAGCCAAGCTTTCATTTGTTTGGTATCACTGAATAAGCACAAATTTGTGTATTTCTTCAACTTGCCTTTGTGCGTGTATGTGTGATTTGTACTGCTGGCAAGCGATAATTCCATGAAATGCAAAATCTAGAGATGAGTTTTCAGATGCTGAGCATCAGCTACATCCTGACACTCGTGTTCTCAGTGCATGGGCTTCAATCCACGGGGACAATGAAGTCCAAGCTGTACTTTCTCAGCCCTCACTCATTTGCTGTCAGCCTTGGTGGCTGTTGCACATGTAAATGCACAGAACCAGCAGGTCCTCTGGATTCAGACGTTCCAGCAACAGCATGGACACTACAGACAGCCTGTGGGATCGCTTTACCTGATCTCCTGCATCAGCGAGCCTCCCTGACAAGCAGAAAATTCGCTTGTCAGGGAGAGAAAAGGCTCCATTTTCTTTTTCCAACCTCATCTCTGCTCAGGGGATTCACAACCAAGGAAAGAGAAGAGTTTACCTTCTGCTTCTTCTGGGGTCCAGTAGCCAGAGGAGTCACAGACCCGAGGGGATGAGGCCTCGTGCACGTATTGCCGAAAAGTGCCATCCTCAGCACAGTCATCGCAGAGCGGGTCCAGTTCCCTGCAGACCAGAGATGCAAAGGAACAACATGTGTAATTGTGACCAGTTCATTTACCATCCAAGTTTACCCAGGCAGGATCGTAGTCTACCTAGATTTCAGTCTAGGGGTCTAGCCTCTTCTCCCAGGTAACAGCAATAGGACAAAAGGGGATGGCCTCAAGTTGTGCCAGGGGAGGTTCAGGTCGGATATTAGGAAAAGAATTATTCTCAGAAAGAGTGGTGAGGCTTTAAACAAGCTGCCAGGGAGGTGGTGGGGTCACCATCTCTGGAGGTGTTCAAGAACTGTGGAGATATGGCACTGAGTGATGTGGTTTGGTGGGCATGGTGGAGTGGGTTGATAGTTGGACTAGATGACCTTAGAGGTCTTTTCCAAACATCATGATTCTATGATTTTCTCTGGGTAGTCCCAGAGAGTCCTGGAAGAGTCTGCTCACAAACTGCTCCAGTCCCACCAAAGTGATTTGTTGGATTGACTCAAAGCTATGAGCACTGTGAGGCTCTCATAGCTGGGCAGGGGTCAGGCTCTTGCCCATCACTTCTCACTATTTGAGAAGGCAGAGAGCACAGACCCACTGCTTGTCCCAACTGCCCTCAAACAATGTTTTTCATTTGAATTGCAAAGGACAGCTTTGCAAAAAAGCTTTAAAACAACTTCAGAGTCTCACCTAGATATGCTTCTTGTCCAACAATAAAAGCACAGACCTGAAACCTGGTGGAAACTGGACAGTTTTAGTAAGAGGGGCTGCTTAGCAGAAGTGCTGGAGGCTTGTCCAGATCTCCGTTGACCTCCCAGCACTATCAGGAGGAAGAGAAGACACTAAGGCTGTGCACAGCTCGCTAGCTCAATGACTCTGATTCCTCAGCATCGTTTCTCCTGCTTGAAACGTTTCCTGACTTACCCCCAGTTACTTACACCGGGAGCCTGTGACAGCACTGGGAACGAAACCCAGCTTTTGCGGTTCCAGCTCCCTGCCTTAACCACAAGGCTGCATTTCCTCCTAGTAAATGGCTATTTTATACAATAAGTGCTAAATGAAGCTCATTTTTCATTCCGTGATTGCACTCTTGGGTTTAAGAATTGGCATCGCCTCCCGGCGCTCCTTGGCTTCCCTTCCCAGCACCCCGAAAGCAGAAGGCTGGTGGCAGAGCCTGGTGCAGCAGCCTGCTCTCATAGCAGGGGGCTCTGCTGGAGCTGCCCAGGGCCAGGGAAAGGTTGGGGGCTGTGTATCTCCCCCCACCACCAGGCAGCTGCGGGGATGGCTGCCCGTATGGATGGGGCCATGAGGCTTGCCAGCTGGCGGGGGGTGTGAGAGGCATGCCAGCCCCCTCAAAGCCTTCACCGACTCCAGAAAGGCTCCTGTCCACCTCCCAGCTCTGTGCTGAGCAGCTTTGCCAGCAGATCCCCACTCATACAAGCCAATGCAAGGAGAACATCGCTCATGAGGCTTCAGCTGCAGCATATGGGCACTTAAGATTGGGTCTGGACCGCAAGGGGCTTCTTGGACCCTTCATCAGGCTCCCGTGCAAGCCCCAAACCATGGCAGCAACCATCACAGCAGCAGTTCTCACCTCTCGTTGATCACACCGCTGATGGGGGGCAGCCAGTAGATGCTGAGGGAGTCCTGCGTCTGCCCCGTGACCATGGGTGGGATGGGGATGGGCGTGGGCTTCTTGCCCTGGCTCCAGCGCTGGTACACCAGATCCAGGTAGCAGTGCATCCGGGCCACTTGGTTGGGGGTGAAGGTGTTGGTGCAATCATCGTCTGGGAACGAAGGGGAACATATAGGTCGGGCTGGGGGTGGCAGAGACTGGATGGGGAGCACGGCAGCGCGCACCTTCCCCGATCCCCAAACGCTCTTTCGGGGGATGCGTGCGAGACGCCTGCGGCTCCCCGGCCAGTCTTCGCTGCTGTCGTGTGTCCCCAATGCCACAAGATGGCACTGCCTCAGCAGCCGCACGGCGGCTCCGATACGCGGAGGCCCATCACCCTGCGGTACAAGAATTGCTCTGCGGGCTTCGATGCTCCAATGCTGATAGGAGGAACACCGTCCCATCTCAGCACGCCCTTAAAAATAGAACCCAAAGGGCTGCACGTCAAGGTCCGATATTACATTCTTACGTGTTGAACTCAGTCTGTCGCATCTCTGCCCACCAGAGAGGAGCACTCAAGGAAGGGGCTGTGTGTGAAGGTGGAAGAAAGAGAAACGCAGCTTACTAGCAACGGTCACCCCTTCCAATTTCTAGCAGCTCACCTGTGTAACTCATGTAGTTGTTGAAGGGTGTTCCCGTGAAATACATCTGGCCACAGGTGTCGTTGGTAGGGTCTGGGTCCCGGCAGAGCTTGCTCTTTGGGGCCGGGGCGGTGTCAGCACAGAGGTCTCCTGTCTCCATAGATGGAGTTGTCTCCCTGCAGGGATCATCACAAGATTCCCGCTCGCTCACTCCCTTGAAGACGTGGTACAGCCCCAGGACGTGACCCACCTCGTGGATCATGGTGTTCGTGTGGCCAGGCACGCCGTAATACGCAGGGTTGAGGACGACTCCACCTGAAATTGCAAGCACAGAGAACATCATCGGGAGAAAGTGACAGCGGGATGCAGTGACTCACCTGTGCTGACTGAAACTCCTCACTCTGTGCTGCTCAGGTCACAGCTGAGGTGCCAGATTCAGACCTGAAGGTGGACATATCCACCGTTCTGCAGGAAAAGATCGAGTGGTTTCTCCTCTTTTTTCACACCGATGCCCTCAAAGTTTTCAATAATTTCAGCTAGTATTTCCCTCTGTGTCTTTCCCCACAAGTCAGCGTCTGCTTTGGTGCACACAACTCCAAGCAAAGTCTGGAGCCAGAGCAAATGTAATGAGTTTGCAGCGATTGTCTTTTGAACCAGAGGACAAAAGACCTCCTCCTAGGTTAGACACCTTGCCTACAGGCTCAGGTGGCTAAAGCATGTCAGCTCCTAAGGCAGAAGAGGAGGACAAACTGCTTAGCAAAGTCCTGACACACTTGGCTTTGCCAGCTGGAAGCAACATTCAGTATGAGCCCAAAAGAAGATTGAAAAGCATGGGGCAGGTCCATGCTGACCTTGTCCCAAACACCCTGCAGGACACGGCGTTTCTCCTGCCCACCTGCCAGCAGTGAGAAGAGCAAGGAGCAGTGATGCTGAGGAAAGCTGAGAGAAGCAGAGCCTTTGCTCAATGCCAGCATCTCTGACTTCTGCTCCAGGGTGCAAGTTCTGTAATGACTATATGCCACACCTGCTGGGAAACTGCCCATGCATGGTGCTCCAGAACAAAACTTCTCCTTCTTCTCCTCTCTCTTCCTTCCCTTTCTTTATTCTGCCCACATGGATATCTCAATGGAAACTCTTCTTCTTTTTTCCCTTGTTCTCTTGCTTTTCAGTGGCCATCTCCACCCCCTTCCTTGCTCCCCCCATTCCTCCACGCTGCCTATGGTGCAGGAGCAAAGGCTGGAGAACGGCATGGCAAGCTGGTTTTACCCCACTGCTGTTAACCTAGCTGTCCTAAATGGCAGTGCAGTGTATAGTTGGCTCTGACACAGCTTGCTTGCTCCTTTGCAAGGCCCTGGAGGATTTACTGTGCCAGCTACCTCGCAGCAAAGCCTCGGCTACTGCATCTTTGCTGCTGATTGCTACCCCTGCCAGCAAAGTTAAAACTGGCAGAGGGCCACGGTGTGATCCCATCTCCAGCCACAGCATGGACAGCTTCAGTTCTGCTCCTGAATCAGCTCCGTGCACTACCAGACTCCCTCATGTCCTCGAGTACAGGGCATTCCTTCCAAGAGAGGGCTGCCTGCAGATCACAGTGTCCCTGGCAGGGGATCAGCAGAACTGTGACTCCTCTTGTGGAGCCATGCTGGACAAACACTGGGTTGGGCTGGAAAGGAGCCCTTAGAGGTGCCCTGAGCAATGCTTACGAACCCAACAGGTTGAAAGGGGGGTGAAGAAATAGGGGTGGCACCTTCCATGGAGTGTCCTGTGTTGTGTGGTGTGTGGAAAGGTGGGAGACAACAACAAGCTGTGATGTGGCACCATATCCTAGCTGAAAACTCACACTGGTTGTTCTTCCTCCTGTATGGAGGGCAGTTTGTTGGTCCAGAGCAAAGGATGGTTACAACATTGCCATGTTCTCTTTCACTCCAGTTGTAGAACACCAGAGCAAAGGATCTTGCACTGCTTAAGCTCCTGGTCCTACTGGTCTATGACTGATTTCGATCCATAAGGAGCTAAGGGGTTGAAAATCCTTTCAGCACCTCCACGTTCAGTTGTCCTCTCATTCAGAAGGGTTCTGCACGCTGCCCCTCTCCCATTTATCAGGCTGATAAGTACTGCAGAGGGCACCCCATAGATGGAGAACCCAGTGGGCAGACAGAAAGCTACTTTTCACTTTAGTCAAAACAAAACAGAAAGAAAAGACATCTCTGCAGCCAAACCCAAGCCTGAACAAGGCAGGGAGCTGCCTGCCCAAAGGTCTGGAGGGAGGAATGTGCATGCAGAAAGAAAATAATGTTCATAAATAAAAGAAGTGAGATGTGAAAGCCCTGCACGCATCCTGCAGCACTAACCACAGAGACGGTCAGAGGGGCACCAGAGGCTCTGCAACCAAACTGTCCTCCTTCCAGCAGAAACCCGATATTCTTCCCAAACAGGGGGAAAAAATGGGATTCCAATACAAGGAGGGAGAGAGCTGTCGCAGGGGAGGGAGAGATGCCAAGGCTGGGATACCCTATCGCTCCCTCCTCTCTGCTGGCTTCCCCTAGCCCATTCCTCCCCCACACTCCATGAGGACATTCGTATTTTTAGTACTTTGTGTGGCTAATTAGATGGCAGGATTAAAAACAGCATGAGAACTGTGCCTGACTTCCAGAACCTCCATTCTTCCTGCAGCTTCCTGGTGAGCAAAGAGCTGCAGAGAGACCCTGCTTCAGACCCAGATGCTTTGTTTCCCCTCTTGGAGGGTCCTAGCTGCGAACACAAGCAATGGAAGTGTTTGCATCATCCCATTGCACCAAAACCAGTCTCCTCTCTGGCACCCTGCACATCAGACCTTCCCCTCATCTCTGTCTCTCCTCTGGGAGGTGGACTGAACTGAGCTTTGCATGAGCCCTCCTTCTCATGCCTGACCCCCAGGATCGCCGTTTACACAACCAGGAGCTCCCAGTCCCAGGACCTCACTCTTCTTCTGGCTGTAGTCACCAAGCAAATGCAGAGGGGCTCTGCTTCATGTTGACCCCAAAGAAGCCAAGCTGCTCTTGGTTCAGGTCTGTTTCAGAGAACACATACTCAAGAACAGTAAACTGCAAAGCTAAACCTGTCTCGCAGGCCAGCCTTCCCCAAGCACTGAGTCACGGCAATTAATGGAACAAACCCATGACCGTTAGTCAGACAGGAAGATGGCCATTGCCTAAGGTACCTTTGATGGAACGACTGGCCCTCCTTCAGAATCCAGTGACCTCAGCCAGATATATGAGCTGGCCTCCGCTTATATAACTACAAAAGATGGCCTCGGCTTATATAACCACGAAAATGTTTGTAACTTCAAATATTTATGATTCTGTTACCTTCCTACCGTGTTTGTGCAAATACAGTTCTCATGCAGATACACAAAATTTAAAGTGTTCATATTATTGCGTTGCAGGGATTCTGAGATAAGGCTTTTCCTTGTGGAGGGATGAATCTTATATAGGACGGGAGTTCTTCATCCCTGTCTTTTGTAGTTAAAGAGATGCACATGAAAGTTCTCAGAATTCCAGAATTCTGGATTCCAAGCAAGAACACGCTGAATTTGAGAAGAACTCACTGTAAATATAGTGGAAACATCAAGGTAGTAATGATGGCTATATGGAGCAGTGCAAACAGACTTCAGATTTTGCCTCTACTACTGGCTGGCTGCAAGTTATCTCTGTCTTGCAGCTATACAGCAGCTGAAACATGGCCTACAGAAACCCTACAGACTGGGTCACCCTCTCCAAGTCGGTCATTGCCTTTTGCACTTCAGTGAGCACAGTTGCTTCTTGCTGGTATTTTGTAGCAGAAATGCTGAGTCAGGGCTTGAAGCAGTGATGGAGCACCTGGTGGGAAGGCAGGACCAACCCAGGGGTGCTCAGGTGTATGCAATGAACCTGAGAGACCAGAAGGGATGGAGCCAGGATCCACCTCTTCCTGACCTCATTTAAGGGCTGGCAGTGGAGACAAGGGTGTCTTGCTGGAGATTCCTGCTATGTGTGTGGCCTTTTGAAGATAAGCAGCTTCTTTTTCTTGTTTCTGTGCTTGTGGTTGTTGCATTTGTGCAAACCCTCACTTACTACAACACAGGGCCTTGCTGCTCTGCTGTTATTGCTGTGCTTTCCATCATGTTACTAGTTGGCTGAGGAACTGAAAATGCTTGTAGGAATGTGGAGAGGGCCTGCTCAGTGGACATGCTCAGGTGTTATGAAAGAGTTTCTACGGAGTTCAAAGCCCAGACTGAAAAACTACTGGAGGAGTGAAGAAAAGTAATCTGGGAATAGTTGTTCACTGAGTTTTGGGATGAGAGAAAGGGTTGAAACAGAAGCAAAGAGTTGGAGAAAGAAGTTTCGTGGTACTTCTCTTGAAATCATCCATGAACATCCAGTTCTGATAGAGATATGTGAACAAGTAGAGAGCAGAGTGTGACCAGAAGGTAGGTTAGCTTCTAGGGGAAGTCAAGTAGAACTCAAAGACCAATCTGATTCAGTAGGAGAATTGAAATAGAACAGTTTTGGTGGAGTGTTATGTCTGTAGAAAACAAAGAGTGTGGCATTTCTGATGAGAGAGAACACAGTCTGCAGGCTGGCCTTAAAATGTGAGCATCAGGAGGGACAGGAGCCTAGCAGAAATCAGTTGAAAAGAGGGAAGGAGTGTGTCTTGTTGCAGACTGGCTCCTCTGTTCTGTGAAGACCTGTCGCCACCCCTTGCCACTGCTAGGTCCTTAAAGCTCAGGAAACTTTCTCGAGTTACTATTCATTCCTCCCAAGATTTCCTTGCTCTTTCCTCCCTGCTGTACCTTTGCATTTACTCAGACTCTCCAGTTACCTCCTACTCAGTCCTGAATTTCTTCTGTGCTGACAATAATACACATTGTGTGTGGTACGAAACACTCGACGAGCCTACTGTTTACAGAGAACAGAGTCAGTCACCCTCCCTTCCCAGCTCGTTAAACCTAAACCTAAGGACAGTCTCTAACCAAAGCCTTAGGTCTGTGCCAGAGCCTCGGAGAAGTTCAGATCCAGCTTCACACTTCACAGCTCTGGCACCAGAGCCAGGCCAACACCCCTCTTCCCCTGAACCTCTGCGGTAAAACCCCGATCCAACATTTCCAGATGGTGCCACTCTGCCTAAGGGCTCTGGCTGGACACAGGCTCCAAGAGCAGAATTAAATGCAAGCTTTTGATTAAAGCGGTTACCCTGATTTCCCTTCTGTACAACCCTTTGCAAGCCATTGGGTGGGGTCTGACGAGAACATGTATGGCTGAAGCACTTGCTGTAGGAAGATGATTGTCAAGCCGAACCTTGGAAACGATTTCTGGAAGCTGAGGGAATAAATTTCATGGAGATTTGCCTTCCTCAACTAGCGACTGTAGCACTATGCCATTGAAAAGCCATTGAGGGAGGGAAGCTGGCAAAGAAGAGATTTAAAACAGGTCTTTAAGAGCAGTGTAAAACTGAAGAGTTGCACATCATGCGCTGGTAAAAGCAGAAGGTCTAGGTCTGCTGTGCAGGTGTCACGAGTAATTATTTCCAGTAAGTTATTGAGAAACACTTTAGATGTTTTGACTACAAAGTGTAAAGAGCTCTGCCAGAAAACTCCGACATTGGAGAGGTGGAGGGAGAGGCAGGAAAACAGAGAGACAGCAGAAATGGGAGAAAACACACAGTGCATTTACATTCTAGTGAAGCGTTGCAGTTTTAACAATTTTGGAGCCTGCCAGGACTGATGACCTTTATGGGCTGCCTTGAATTCACTGAAGCCAAAGAGTACCATGCCTTCAGCAAGTATCAAGCCGAGTTATAAAAACATGGTTTAAATTCGATAGTTATCCTCACATTTGCAGCTGGATTTGGAAGTGGATGATGCTTGGTGTTCTGCTCTGCAGTGGCTCATATCTGAAATCTTGGCTCTGAAGTAGCTGAGACTCCTGGTTTATGTTTGTCATTGGTGAAGCTGACCACTCCTAGCATCCTGGTGGATGGGTCTGGATGGCCCGAGAGAATCCACCCTACCCAATTGTAGGATCAGCCTTTCTTAAACCAACAGGACTGAGGTGACTCTTGCCCCCTCTCCAGAGCCTGCAGCTCTTCCCACCATCTCTTCACCAGTGTTTCACCTGAACAGAATTGCTCAGTGCTGAAATGCCAACCCATGCCAAAGAAGGGCTAAGCTGGAGGAACAACCCCAAAACTTCCCTAAGCATCCCATACGTGAAGACAAAAGTCTTTGTCTCAAAACACGAGCTTGCTTTTTCTCCCAGCTCTACCTGAGAACAAATTCTAGTGCATCTTTTCAAACAGCCAACTGAGAGAAAAGTGGAAAAACCCTGAGAAGCCATTAGGCAGGCAGCTTGCTTACCCAGGTGACTAAGGGCCTCTTTATCCCACGGCCAAGTGGCAGCACCAGCCAGCTCTTCCCTCACTGAGCTGGCAAAGTAAACGTTGAGGAAGTGGGTGCTGTTCAGCTGCAGTGCCTCCTTCAGCTCCTTCACGCTCATGTATGCCCTGTAAGGACAAGGGAGAGCAGACAGTCAGCAAACACATCAATGCAGCAAAGAGGACAGGTGAGAACAGCCCACGGTTGAGCTGGAAGGGGTTAGTGCTGAGGTTGGGTGGGATGCAGTCATGCAAATCCAAAGAATTGCTGTCAACGTTTCTAATCTGTTTGTAGGATTTCACAACCATGGTTCTACCCATTTCCTCCAGGCAACAAGTATGGCAAGTGGTAAAGAAGGGGGAATCCCTGCAGAGGACAGGTATGTACTGCACAGAGGGTGTGCAGCCTCACCCCCACGCCTGCATGTTGCACAAGGAAGCAGAGTATGAACAACACTTTGCTCCAAGACATCTCTCTTCCAGCTCTGCTCAAAATGGAGCGTGGCCTGGCCTTGGAGAAACCCCCTCTGAGTAGGTTTGGCTGGGATGGCTGCAGGAGAATAGAAGTTCTGGAGCTCTGAAATAAGGGGGAGAGAAGCAAGTTTGGAAACAGCTCCACCAAAGGGCATGTGCAGTGGGGAAACTTCATGGTGACACTGCTGCCCATCTCTCCTCCAGTCTCCAAACTGTGACTAAACAGTTATTGGAATTAAAAGAAAATACCTGGAATGGGGATATCCAAGATATCCATTTCTGAAGGGCACAGGAAGGTGATGAACTGGGAGAGGTGAGAAACATTGCACCCATCCTACAGTGAACAGCAAGCTGCAGCTCCATTGGGTGCTGGGGCATCTCTGAAATGATCCTTACTGCATCTGTGGGGCTGGCGTGTCTCAGTGATTGAAAAAAGAATGGTAGTCAGGAAGTTTAGGTTTTGCTCTCCCATCTGTGGGGTGCTTTTTGCATAGGTCAGATCTATTCTTCATTCACTGGTATACCAGCAGTGTTGATCTTCACAGAGTTCGTGTCCTCAGCTTTGTAAAAGGATCAGGATCTAACTCAATAACAACAATTCCAATAAAAATAGTAGTGGGATTGTAGGGCCTTGGGCTCTGCTGCAAGTGCCAGGTGCTCTTTTAAATTAACTACTAGTGTTTCCACTATCGGTGCCATGAACCTCATGAGCTGAGACAGCACTGGGACAGGTAGCTCTAGACTGTCTCTGAATCCTCAGAATCTGAGGAGCTTGACCCCACAGTTCACGAAGCCAAGGGGAAGGCTGCATTAACTTAAGAGATCCTAAGGGGAAAGAAAACACATGGAAAGGCTTCAAATACATCACTGTGGAATGATGATGGAAACGCACCATTGTGGAAATATGTCATAAGAATGACTAAATCCCCAGCATGAGGCCAACAGCAACATTAAGGTGGTGAAAAGCATTTCACTTATTCCCATGCTTCCAGGAGCAATTGGCATCCTCGAACCCCGCGGAGGGATCACGAAGGGAACGCAACAGTTTCTTTACACTGGACCAGCCATGAAGGCTCACCGGCTGTGTTTGAACTAGCAGCTTCTGTAAAAGTGGTATCCATTAGAGCATTCCTCACCACGCTGAATTGTGGAAGACAGAACTAAAAGTTAAACATGGGCTAAGAGGAAAAAGGCACGTTCTCGTCCAAGATGTGAAATGAGAAGGGAAACCAGTGAGAAATGTGCAGATGCACTGTTTGAAATGGCAGGATCCCTAGTGGAGTTATTATACCTACAGACTTGTTTAGAAAGAGAGAGGTTGCTACAGCAAATGGAAGAAAAGGAGGAGAAAGTGAAGCAAAAACTTAAAGGAACAAGACTTCAAAAGCACGCTAGGGCAGGACGGCATGTGGGAAGCAGCATGTTGAACCAAGTGTGACCATCTCCCTGAATCTGAAATAGCATAGGTTTTCAACTTAGTGAGTATCAGATAACTGGAATCTGCTGACTACATTCCCCATGCTTCCATTCTGATAGACCATCCTGTCCTGCGTGTCTCAGCCACCTTCCCTGTGACAAAGCAGTTCCAAAACATCAGCCACTTCAGAAAAATCTTGGCTGAAGCATAAGGCAACGTTTAATGGTGGGATGAGATGACCATCTCTTCTTCACCAGGCCCTGAGATCTCCCACCACAAAGCAGCATTCCCAGCACGTTTTCCCCAGGCGCAGAAGCTTGTGGAAAGAAAAACTCTCCCAACCGGAAACAGCAAATTAGGATAACATGATCTCTTATTTGTGATGTCTCGCCTGAGCATCCCAGACACGCGCCACGCTGACGCCATCTCTGCAACCCAACCAAGATGGGAGCAGGCTGGGAGGAATAGATAGAGAGAAGAATAAATAAACCTGAAGGACATATTTGTGGCATGACTCGGAAGGAAGAAAAGCAAAAATTTCATAGAAATAGAGTACATGGAGGGGAGAAAAAGCCTCCCTTATGCACCAGAGCTGCTCGGGGGACGCAGAATTAAAAATAATGTTGATTCCTGACCTATGATATCTTGGAAAAATAGCCCCAAACCCTTCCAGGCTGTCCAAATTCCGAGAGCTAACGTCAGCCCTATTCAGAGGGATATTCCCGCTGCCTCTCTTCTGGAGACATCGTGTTTTTCTGGCTGTCGCCTGCCGTTCCCTTGACACTAGCAACATTTTTTGGTCAACCCTTAATTATAAATAACTAATTTCCTCCATTGAAAGATTTGGATGGTTCAGAGTTGTGTTAAGGGTAGGGGGAGCAGTCCCAGCATGGAGATGCTCAGATGGATTGGATGGAGGAGGAGAGGAAGAGACTCCAGTTTCGCCCATCATGGTGAAGAAAGCAGCACATCTTGCCAGCGTCCCCAACGACGTGAGCGAGACCAAAACAACCCCAGAATGGGCAACTCTGATTCCCCTCAAACCCTCTTTTCCATTGGCATTCTTAGCTGAGACAAGGAGCATGCAACTGGCGTCTTTGCCTGTCACTTACTGCCAAGGTCATGCTCTCCCTCCTTTTCGGCGCTTCTGTGATTTTCCCTGGAGATGGCAGAGAAGCTTTTGGTCTCCATGAAAGAACCGAATGACAGACATCTCCTCTGCTCCCCAAATAGCTTCCCAGCTCCTTCAAGATCGGAGAATTCCAAACTAGATGGTATTTACGGCATGGTGGGTGCTGCAAACTGACGCACAAGCACAGGGAAAGCCAGAAGGATATGTGGGAGAAAAAAAATGAGGGGAAAAAAAAAAGCACCCAAGAAATGACGCCCTCTCTGCACAGAGAATAAAGGTGAGGACAGAAAAGAGGCATAAAAAGGTCTTCAGTTTTGAGGACATTTCTCCAAGAATGTAAATAAACTCAGTGGTGAGCAGCTAGAGGCATGGCAAAGCCACTTGGGCCTGGGAAGTATGTGCACCCCTGGGAGAATGCAGCTTGCAAGAAGAATATATGCAACAGTGAATGGAGAGTAAGGTAGGAAGGATCATAACCTGCCATTATTAGCATGGAGTGTGGGCATGAACACCATTTGGAATGATGATGTTTGAAGGAGTAAGTCCAGAAATGAGGGCTTCCATCGTGCCAGTGCTTACCAGTATTCACCTATGGCACTGCTAACTGAATGATGTTAGTGAATAATCTGACTGCTAGGAAGGCTTAGCTACCATGTGAACGCTTGTGGGACTCATGGCTGCTGGAAAAGCAGGATGGGGAAGCCTCGATCTTGTACTGTTCTACAGCAGTACAGTGGAGCAGCACTGATGCTTTTGTGGTCGTGGTAATGGGTCAGGAGAACATGAGTGTGTATGGGACAAGATGTACTGTCACTGTGTGAAATTTTGTGCAATCAGTAAAGGAGATGAAAACAGGAAGTCCAGCAGCTTTCATGACCATCTCCAAAGAGGTGTGGATTCAGAGACTCATAAGTGCAGCTGGAAGGGGCTTCCACAGGTCACGTAGTCTGACCTCTTAAGGTACAAAACGTGTCTAATTACATCAAGTTGCTCAGGGCTGTGCCCAACTGAAACCTGAACAGCTCTAAGGACAGAGGTTTCACTACCTCTCTTGGAAACCTACTCCACTGTTTAGTTGCTTTCGTGGGAAAAAATCCTAACACCTAATCTAAATTTCTGATGTTCTGATTAAGGTTTGAAGACCCAAAAATTCCATTCTAAGCAGCTGAAAAATCATACTTTGTCCCAAGCCTCCAAGGAAAGCCTTTACATCCTTTCTCATGCGTTTACTTGCTTAAACCATGGGGAAGACAGAATCTTTCTATTCATGGTTGTAAGTTGAGGTCTGTGTTGACTTAGCCAATAGAGAAGACTTGGTGTTCTTGGGCAACCAAACTCTAACTCAAGTCTGATTTTGCTTAAGTTGAGAGAAGAGAAGCAAGAGCAGCAAAAAGTCCTGGTGCCATAAAAATGGCCACTACTGAGGAAAGGCAAAAGATGGCACTTCTGAATGAAAAGCAAGACCAACATGTACCACGCAGCACCATAAATCAAACTGAATTCTCTGGGTATTGCAGAGGATGCAGTGTGTAATGCCACAGGAATTCCACTGCAATGCAAAAATAGAAGTCTTTTCCCTGTAGGCTTTTCAGAAGGGATGTGGGAGTGGGGTTGAATGGAAATTGTCCAAGTGCCCTCCATGGACAGCTGGAAAATACTTGAGACACGGCCAGCTCCAGGCTAACCATCCAGCCTAATGAAGTCACAGGGGATTCTGCTTTCATGTCTCTCATCCACCACAAGGAAATTCCTACTCCTGCCAAGCAGGGAGGATCCTTTCTTTCCCCAAACCTCTTCTTGACAAATGAGGAATCCCTCAGACTTCCCAGGAACACGAACCAGTCTGCCAGTAACTTGTGCTGACGGCATGCTCCCCCAGGGCTGCAAAGGGTTAACACAAGGTGTTAAAGACAAAGAGCCACGGCTCAGTCCATGAAGACAGGTGCTGAGCCAAGCGGCATGAATATCACCAGAGGGCAGACTCTGAATTCTCCATCTCATCAGTGAAGAGATGCTCCTCCAGATGGTGAGCCGAAGCAAAGATCTTCCATTCATCCCTGCCATGCCTTTCCTTCCGTGGCAACTCCATAAGGAATCTAAAGAGGTATGCTGCCAAACTCAGACTTGCATACACAAATCTTCCTAGGATTTGGTAATCCTCATTCCTATTCCCAGCACAGGAACTCCCAGGTGATGTGTAACCAGAAGTCTTCCTGTACTTGTTAAGGCTCTTCAACTCCCTAAGACCACAAACCTTTGAGCTCTGACTCCAGCCCAGCACCGTGCTGCCATGCCACAAGTATCACTGCCAGCATCATGCAGCTTAAGGAGGCAGCTCAGTTATCTGGACATCTAGTGGCACAGGCAGACATGAAACTTGTCTGAGGGGCAAAGGAAAGCTGGAGGAGCAGGCAGACCACTGCCTGGGCTGACTGTAGGCACAGCACCACTGGCAGGATACCCTCTGTAATCCTTGGGAGTCCCTCATCAGCTTCATTGTGTGTTGGACTCCAGCCCAAGAATCCAAAGCCTTTTGGGTGCGCAGAGGATGAGAGCATCTCATCATGTCTTGGGTTTGCCTGGGAAGACCAACCCTGAGGCACTGATAGCATTGGTCAAAGAGCAGCAGGGAGCAGCCATCACTAGCAGCATTGTATGAGAGATAGTTCAAACTCCTCGTGAAGGTTTGAGTATCCAAATCTCAGCAAGGGTGACAGGCCAAAATGCTCCTGTATGAGGACCGTGGGGTTCAAGGTTTCCTTTCCCAAGAGTAATTCCTGTTGCAGTCAGAGGAAAACCTCAGTCTCTGTGTGGGATGTGGATTTGGCTTTGGGACTGAAGAAGCAACAGCAGATGCTGCAGAGGCAGTGCTGCACTGGCATAGCTGCAGACAGGATCATAACAATTGTTGTGGTTCAAGACTGTGCCCCTTACATGCAGATGCACTGGGCACAGAGAGCAGAAGGCTGTGGACCATAGCACACAGCAGACCCACTGCCAGCTACATCAGATGGGAGCATGTAACTTCCTGAGGTCAGATTTGGGTAAAAAAGAACAATACCATCAGTGTCGGACTAGAAAGCCCTGCAGGGCACTTTGCCCTGAGATAGGCTGGAGAATAAATGCTGCTCACAACAGCACGGTCCAGTTATTCCTGGAAGTGCTCACTAACAAAATTCTTTAGTAAATCATCAGCGCACCAGCAGAAGCCAATACTATTTTAGACAGGGTTTTGGTAAGCGGTGTAAGAATTATGAAAGAGCTGATGAAAGAAAGAAAACTTGTCCTGAACTAATTATGGCTTGATTGAGATTAATTTAGATGGAGGAATAAAGACAGTTCTTGAACTAAGAATGGAAAAACAGGACCAAGGAGCAGGCATTTCTGCATCGGAGAGGCTGGGAGAGCAGGGTGGAATGGGAATTCCCTGAAGTCGGGCTGACTCCAGTGAAAACAAAGAGCAGAAGGCCCTTTCAGAAATAAGAAAAGCAACAGAAGAAACGAGGGGGTCTGCTGAGCAGGGAAAGTGGGGCTGAAGATCAGTTTAACTGAGATTAAACTGCAGAAATCAAGGTGTTCACAGATAAAACTCAGTGGATATTTGCAGTGAGAGGCGGAGGAAGTGCTACCCTGAATCCAGAAGGACTGACACAGGGCGTGTGACTGGAGAACAGCCATCGCAATAAATCATCAGTGTCTGCGAAGGTGAACAAAGATCACAACAAGATAGGCTGATCCAGTTGTCCTCATGCTGACAGACCTTAAATCCACCTGCAAATCTCTATAGACTTTCAGCTTTCAAAGTCTCCAAGTCATTACTTCCACCCTCCCATCCCGTTTCCCGAAAAATAATGGAAATTGATGGTTGGATGGAGCTGAGAGACTATTTGAAATCCTGTTCCACCAAGAACAGAGCCACAAATTCATAACTTCTAGCATTTCAGCCCTAAAGCATCGTTTGCTTCTGCCAAAAAACCAAGGCCTACACACACTTGAAAGTTCATATAAAATAAGCTAAATGTTTCCCAAAAAGGTCCCATGGGTGCCTGGCTTTGAGTTTGTGCTAGAGCTACCGATTCACCCCATGAACCTTCCTCCTTACCCCCTCAGGGAAGACTAACACATGCAACTCCCATAAACTTCCTGGCTTATGTGACAATTCTTGTGTTGCTTAAGTATAATGGACCATCAACTTTCCCCTGGGATAAATTTGTCCCAGCAATCTGTGTTTTAGTGCTCTACATCTTGAGGGAGTTGATAGCGTTTGGGATTTATTTTAATGGGAGTTGGTAGCTGTGATCAATTGTAGGAGCTCTATTTCCACGGAAATGGGTATTTAATAGATTTTTGAAAATGGTAGTTATTGACCCAATGGGCCTTAATGGCTTAAAACCCATCTGATTGTAGTATGTAAGAGTAAATGCATATGATTTTCAAATTAATACTGGAATAGGTAGTAAAAACCCTTTTAAATTGCAGGGACGTGGTCAATAGGGAGTTTCCATTTGCTTGTTTGGCCTTTCTATTTCTATCAGCATGAATCACGGCCATCTCTTCCTCAAAGAGACTTTCAATTTCCTCACAAGTGAGATCATCTTAAAACGTGCGACACATCTGAGCCCCATCGAGGTAGGAGGACATCTTTCAATCAGGGGAGAGCCAGGCTTTCAGAACGGCTGGCCTCTTGTGGTGGGAGCAGAGGACACGTGGAGCATCTCATCCTCCCTGGCCACACGCACTGTCCCTTGCTTCCAGCAACTGATAAAAGTCAGAGGACTCCTGGGATTCAGCTCAACCTACAGGTTCTCAGTTGAGGATCAGATGCTCAAAGTTCCACGTAGAAAAGTTGGTTCATTTGAAGGTTAGCATGTCCCAAAAATTTAAATAGGAGCGAACTCTAAAGGAACTCCAAACCCACAAGGTGAAACGTGGATTTAAGGTTTTTCCAGCCCCGCAGCTCTCTGATATCTCCAAAGCCTCAGCAAAGGCTTCAATCACTCCCCACCTTGTACTCATCTCCTGACTGCAGGAACATAGATGCTGAATTCTATATTTGTCTGAAACCAGCCTGTGGGTTCAGGCTTTGCAAAGAGCATTGTGAATGGGAACGGGCTGCCTAGAGAGGCTGTGAGGTCTCCTTCTCTGGAAGGATTCAGAACCCTCCTGAACATCTACCTGTGTGACCTCCTGTAGGGAATCTGCTTTAGCAGAGGGGTTTGTCTTGATGATCTCTAGAGGTCCTTTCAAACACCTACAGTTCTGTGATTCTGAGACATCATCACCGCCAAACCCAGGAGAGCCCAAGCCATATATCCAGCAACAACATCATCGAATAAACAAGCCTGAAAGCTGCAAACCTGCAAAAGGGACATTGTCCCTCCCACTCCCTCTTACCTTCTCTTTCATAAACCCAACAAAGAAAGTTCTGAACAGCAACTCGTTGGAAAGGAGACAAATATTGTCATTCACTGCCAGCATTCCAGCCCTCTAAGGCGGTTCCCAGTGTCATCCCTGAGGCGATCCATAATGCATCCATCCCCTGAAAGCATCCACACTCTGAGAGTATGGAGCATCTTCATACTCTGAGAGCATGCAAGGAAGGAACAATGCCCCCAGCCAAGTGTAGCTCTGCCTGGGTGCATGAGTGATAGGACCTTGATGGGCTGGGCTTTCCACCTGTGTTAATGGGAAGGATGTGAGAGAAGCAGAACAGGAGACCCGGATCAGGAATAGGTGGAGAAGGCAAGAGCCTTGCAGAGAGCACGGCAGCAGAGCGGCGAGGCCAGGAGCCCAGCATCTCTGCACGCGGTTCTGCTCCAAATCCCAGCACGGGCAGCAGCGTGGCTCCAGCACACACCAGCACGCCTCGGAAAGCCTGGCTGTCCCCCGTCTGGCTGAGCACCCGCTGCCTTTTCCCGGTGTTGATGCTGGCTGCTGAGCCACCCGCGTTACACAGAACACGTGTGAAGGAACATGTTTGCAGCCCCTTGCGGTTTCGCGAGGCAGAATTCAACAGTGGCAAGTTATTGTAGAGCAGGCTCCAAGCTAAACAAAGCCAGGTATGGTTCGGTTTCTGCCTGGGTTGTTTGTTTCAAAGAAAAATAGAAAACTTCCCAGGCCAGGGCTGAGCCTTGCAGCGCTCTTTCCCTGTCTCAGACAGTGCAGATAAGCTCCCCATCTAAACCGCAGGAGATCTGTTATAAATCAGCTCTCTCTTCCTTTCTGCCAATGAACGGAGTAGCAGTCCAGGTGCAGGGAGGTGTCCCCAGGAGCCTGAAGCAGGATAACACTAGTGGGTGCAAGGCTCCTGCTTCCTGCTGCCGCTGCATGGGGAGCCAGCTAAGGGCTGGGGCAGATTATGCAGATAGCCAGCTTGTGCCTTGCATTTAGTCAGGCCTGAACAGCTTCATTTCCTCTCATTAAATGCCTCTTTTAATCACCCAGGGGCTAGGAGGCAGCAGAGCAGAGCCCTAACACTACACTGCTGCACAAGATGGCTAGGATTTTTGTGCCTCATTTTCCCCATCTGAAGAGCTGGAATTACCCTTCCTCACAGCACAGGGAGGTGGGAACCTCAGAAAGACAACCTTTGCTGTGGGGTGAAGGACTTTTCCCAGGGCTGGCAGCAGTGGGTGAATTTGCTGAGCAAGGATGAATTTGCTCATGGAAGGGCAGATACTCTTGGTGTTAGTCCAGAAGGAGATCAATATGGAGAAAGAGAGGAAAATAAATATATTCAATCCATACATCCCCCCCCCCCCCCTTCTTAAATAAGTAAATGAGGGGAAAAATCAAGTCCCCAGACCCCAACTTATTTTCAGGCCCAGGCAATCAATCGGGTATCCCAGCCGGAGCGCACACAAGCCAGCATTCTAAAAATGCCTTTCTCGTGAATGTAAAAAGGATGCAAGATAATTCTGTGGGGGAAGATTTGTAATGTAACAGCCCAAACAAGAGAAGCCCCAAGGCTACCACTGCTCCCTTCCCCGGAGCCCTCTGTCTTGCTCAGTTCTGGTGGGCTTGGGCTGCGTCAGACCCATCCTTCTCCCCACATCACCCTCTGCAAAGGGACAATTTGATTTCCTATATAACGGTGTCGGCAGAGCCAAGGCAAACTAAAAATGGTATGCTCGTTCAACAGCTCCAGTGTCCGCGGCGCAGCCTGCCAACCCAAACGTGCATCAATCATCCACAAGAGCCCATCAGCGTGGGGCTGATGGAGTCCCACCAGCATGCTGCCAAGCACCCTGCTGGGTCATTTCCTGGGATCTCAGCTGCACACGGACGGATGAGTAGGAACCCCAGGGAGTGCTGAAAAGCTGGAAACAGAGTGACTCCCCCCCCCTTCCCCAGCCCAGCCCTCGGACACACACTGTTCCTTCACAATTGTTGTCTGGATCCGATCAGCCCCCGGGATGGTGGTATTGCTAGAACAATAGCTCACATCTGGATGGGTTGTTTTCCCTGAAAGCGTCTGGGCTCCTACAGCTGCTGGGCAGGGACTGCTGCTCCCGCTCACACGCGGATCGGGTTGTCCTCCCGCACAGCCCCAGCCACCCTGGGGCACCGGGCAGGTCTTGGCAGTGTGTGCTGCTCTTCCCTTTGCCAGCTCGAGCTGGAGGTGTTATATCCTCCTTCTCACAGCTTCGGATGCCCTGGGATGCTCAACTCATAGCCTGATGTATGATGAAGTTTGGGAGATTTTTCTCCGCCAAGAGCTTGGAAGAGGGGCCAAACCAGAGAGACCAGCACATTCAACCCCTGTAAGAGACAAGGACGGACAACCGCATCCCACGGCAGGGAAGGAGCAGCTCTCACAGCAGACAAGAGATCGGATTGAAGAAATAGGATGGCTAAGCAAACAAAACACATCCCACGGGGAAGGCGAAGGCAGCAGTTGGGGGCTGAGGTGAGCAGCCCCCCAGCAGTACCCGGGGGTGACACGAGTGCAGACACACCTCAGGGCTCAGGAAGTCACACTGACTTTGTCACATTATGAACAAGCACCTCGGTGGACATCCTGTCCTCAGGATGCAACAACCAAGGACAATCCCGTGCATCTTTGCCAAGTTTTGAAATTAGTAATCAATGGGAAGAGCCCAGAGAGAGTGGGCTCTCTTTCCCGTTCAGCTTTTTTATGAGCTCAGTCTGACCTCTCTCATGAAACTTTAAAGAACCCACCAAGGAATCCATCAGGCTCCAGCAAAAAGCCCTGTTAATTACTGCACCTGCCCAGCCCCAGTGGGCCTACCAGCCTCGGGAAGTGGCCACCAAGACCAGTATTGCTATCTTTGGGGTTCCCTCTGGGGTTCCCAAGATGCCCGCCTCCTCACCACCATGCTTACAACCCCCAGACCTGAGCCCAGCACTTGTGGGCTGCTCGCTATTCTGGCTCAGGTTTCCTGTAGCAAGGAAAGGAGAGTTGCTGAGTGATAGTTCATCCTTGGGGTCTGTTCACAAGAGACACTCGGTGAGGTTAATCTGGATTAGTGCTTGAAGAAACTGCTTAAACAGCAGGAGGCTCCCAACAGCCCTAACCCAATTAAGCACCTCTCCCTGAGGAAGGCAGGCTGGCTAAGCCCACATTAAGGCCCATCAAGCATCCTGTTGATGAGATAGACCCTAACATCACAGCTGTGGCCATCCCAGAGGAGGCAAAACTGAATTTGCTACTGTGGAAACAAGGGGTTGGCAAGAGGGAAGGGAAAATGTGGGGCAGGGAGCATGCTGGACAGCCCCATTCAAGCACTGCCCCTCGGCTTCCTAGCCTGCAGGGCTCTTTGTGCCTGTGGTGTCCTGAATTGGCAACACCTCCACCACCAATGCTTCTGCTTATTGCGTTATCTCTGTTCCTTCTGCTGGTACCCAGGCTGCCCTCCAGTTGCTCTTTTCACACACACTGTGTCGCACACCAGGCTCACCGAGTAACTGCCCGAGGGGGGCCCACACTGAGCGTTAATTGCTGTTAATGAGCTGTTGCTGCTTTCCTTCCTAGAGCGCCAATTACAACAACACTTGAGCTCTGTAAGAAGATGATGTCTGCAGCAAATGAACACAAACTTACTCCAGAACCCTCGCATTATACTGCCAGCAGCTCCTGGAAAAGCAGGAGGAGCTGGGTGCAGGATGACAGCGAGCAGCTCTCCTGCTATATCTGTCCCTTTGTTCTTTGTATGGTCAGTCATGTCCTTGACTTGCTGCCCACATCTCCTGCCATGGTCATGGGAAGGGCTCAGTACCACGGCCTGGCTGTGTGCACACCAACACTGCCATGGGTTCAGCACGGCTCCCTGCCCCACAGCTTTGCCACTCTTCCTTCCAAGCCTCATCTGCCTGCTGTGCTACTGATATTGGATTACACCATGCATGGCCAATATGCTGGGACCAAACATAGCTCTAGAAGCATGCAGAGGCTTCCACCAGCTGAGAAGCACTAGAGCTGCCTCTGCTCTCTCTAGCAATCAGATTAGCCTCTCTCAAAGATGCAGCCGTAGAGAGGTGAGGGCTATTCTAAGATGGCAAAAGCTTTTACACGTGCATAACGTCATGCAAGCCAAGGTACTGGGGCCCTTCACCAAAACAACAGCATCTGTCGACAGCTCTAAGTAAGAAATTGTCCAGTGTCTCGCGCTGACTTTCTCCTTTGGATTATTTTTGGCAGTGCTGAGAAGCATTCGCATCCAAACCACTGCTTTAGAGAGCCTTGAAATAAAATATGGCAGAGCTGATTCACCGCGCAGAAACCCCAAAGCTCCGTTGTGCCACCTTGACCCGAAAGGAGACGTCCAACAACGTGTTTCCCCCTGCCCATCTCCATCAAAGACAACACGACGCTGTCCCCAGCCACTGCTCTTACCTCCAGGCACCTGGCTCCTGTCGCACTGCCTTTCCTCAGTTTGTTAAGTTTTATTTTCTGTTATTCCTCCCGTTTTGGCTTCCACCCTAAAAATCCTCCTGCAAGTTCCCCAGCTGCCCCGCTCCTCATAAACACTCATTTAACCATAATGCTTTATGGCCAAATGCCTGCTTGTGTATTTTGGGATTAATCCCCTGACCCGTAGGAAGGGCACCAACCCAACCAGCTCCCCTCACCTCTCCGCTTCCTATACTCACACTACAGATCTCCCATGAAACAACAGGGTGCAAATTCAGGTTGTACCTACCCCAACCACTGTGGCAAAAAAAAGCTCAGGAGCTCAGCAGCAGCAGGATCGTAGAGTCATAGAATCTTAGGATGGCTTGGGTTGGAAGGGACCTCAAGGATCATCAAGTTTCAACCCCCCTGCTGCAGACAGGGTTGCTAGCTGCTAGATCAAGTACTAGATCACATTGCCCAGGGCCCCATGCAATCCATGCCCCCAGATTTCCCAACCACCATGCAAGATGGGTTTCCCTTTCAGAGATTTGCCTACAGTCCTGTCTTGTCTGCAGACCACTGAGGGCTGCGGAAAGAAAAATTGCAGAAGTTCTGTTATTTCCGTAGTGTTCCCATTTTCCCACAGAAGCAAGGTTTTTGTTTTGTTTTGTTTTGTGTGTCGGTTTTTCGCTTTGTTTTGTTTAGTTTTGTTTCTTTCCCAACTTTCAGGGGAAAATCCTGACAAATGGAAGCCCTGATTCATACCAGCAAAAATTCAGCCTTTTTAAATTTAGGTGGAGCCCTTCTTGTCTGAGGATGAAAACATTCCTCTAGCTGTACATAGAGAGTGAGGACAGAGCCTTGGCCATGTCTCCATTAAGTAGCAAAGCCTCTTCTGGTGGCCAAGTGGCAGTGGGCGGCCACCCTGAGCAGCCACGTGGCAGGCAGCAGAACCGCTCACCACACCAATAATGAGGAACAAGAAGATGGGCACAGGCCATCAGATTTCATCCCAGGGTGGGAAAACATCTAGGGGTCACATCTGGTGCCATGGCTGAGGGGGAAGCACTGAGAGAAGGGTTCCTCATCCTCCCCCTGTGCCTCCTCAGATGGTGAGAAAAGCTCAGGAATGGATGAAGACACCCATTGCCATGATTCTGGTTATGGGCACCTGCTTCCTACCTTCCTGCATTCCCACTGGGGGATCAGGAGCTGGCTTGGGAATGAAGACGTGGAGAATAGAAGGGAAGGAGAAAGACCAGAGGAACAGCACATTCCTAAACCCTCCATTGAATGTTGCTCTCCCATGGGGAGAAGAGCGATGTAAGAGCCCGCATGGCAGCAGCTGCCCCCATTCCCTAGGGGGCATGCGCAGAATCTCCATGCACAGAAGCTCCATGTAAGGCATTTTGCACCCACAGTACCCGCAACATCCCCAGAGAACCCGCACAGTTCACAGCCTGGCTCCCTACGTACCTGTATGGCGAGTCGGGGTCGAAGCAGGTCCTGGTGACATCGGTAGCCCGTGGGTCACAGCAGTCGCCATCATCGAAGTCGTCCAACATGTTGTTGCACTCCATGTGGCAAACACCATCGCGGCGCTTCCAGGAGAAGCAGCGCCCGGGTCGGCGGCAGTCCCCGCCGTCATAGCCGGTCAGCGGGTGCTCACACTCGGGGTCGCAGCGCTCGTTGCCCACCTTACTGGGCTCACAGCCCAGCAGAACGGCACGGCGGCGCAAGGACGAGTTGCGCACCTCCAGCAGGCTGAGCTGCCACGAGATGTTGTAGGGGCGGAAGGCTTCGCTCAGCGCCCGGTGCTGCCGCCACACCTGCTCACGGCTCACCGTCGGCCGCCCGCCGCTGTCCTCGGCCAGGCTGACCACGCGGTACCGCACCACCTTGGCACCGCGCAGCGGCCAATGCCGGTTGTAGTGGGAGACCAGCTCCACGTTGTCGCACGCCGTCTGCCCGCAGGCTGGAGGACCGAACGGATGGAGGATGGGGGGTACGGCGGGAGGCAGGACCCGGCGCCGGGGGAGCGAGGCTTCGCGGAACGGCACCCACTGTTGCTCCAAGGCGTCCAAGCCGGCGGCCAGCACTGGGGAGCCACTGGGCACCCCTTCAAGGAAAGATCGCTGAAGCTGCGCTTGGGGCAGCGCGTCCTGCCACAAGGCCAGCCCGGCCACGTGTCCCCGAAAAGCATGAGCGTCCCCCCAGGCGTCCCCTCCCAGCAGCAGGGTGCGGCAGGAGGCCATGAAGGCGCTGTGCAGGGGCCCTCCCTGCCCATCAGCGCGGCCCACCCGCACCCCGTCCACATAGAGGGCCATCCAGTGCCCATCATAGCTGGCGGTCAGGTGGGTCCAAGTGTCTGGTTGGTAGCGGTGGGACCCCGTCACCTCGGTGGCAGCGGCCGCTCGGTCCGTGCGCAGGGAGAAGAAGAAGCGGGCGTCCTGCTTGCCACCCAGGCGCAGGGCACGGATACCCAAAGCCCAGCCCTTATTGCTGGCCGTGTGTGAGCAGTTGTCGAAGACGCCTGCAGAGGGGATGGGGTTGGAGAGAAAAGAGGGAGGTGGTGAGGAGCGGAGAGCATCGCTGCTCTGTGAGCATCCTTGTGGCATGCCACTGCCTCCCGCACTCAGATGACTCTTAGGGATATGGAGCACAAAAGAGCAAAGCACACATCATTGTGCTTCTGTGTTCTGGGGAGTCATAGAATCACCAAGGTCGGAAAAGACCTCCAAGATCATCCAGTCCAGCTGTCCACCTACCACCAGTATTTCCCCACTAATCCACGTGGTCACATTGGATGAGACACAGGCAAATGAAGGTGGACAGGGTCCAGGCAGTGGGCACTGCTCATTATTTAGGTGAGCAGCTGGAGGAGTCAGGAGAGAAGTCAGATCTAGGGAGGCTGGGTGGAAAGGATATGAAGAGCTCAGCCAGTTGGAGAGGAGAGGCCAAAGAGAAAGACATTTCCATAGGAGCATGACTGCAGGCTGTGGGGTGAGACACTGCGCTTTCAAGAATTACAGTATGTCAATCCAAAGCAAAACATCCTGGGTTCCTAAGTCTCCAAGATATCTCAACCTTTCATCTCGCAGATTTCCCTCACCCTGCAGTTAATGGCCACAGGTGACTGGATGCACCAAATCATTACAGACCAATTCCAACCCCTGTTGTGGGCTGGTTGCCCCCCTCCAGATCAGGCAGCCCAGGGTCCCATCCATGGCTTTGGGTACCTCTACGGATGGGGCACCCACAGCTCTGGGCAGCCTGTGACAGACCCCTACCATTCTCTTGGTGAAAAATTTCCCCCTGACATCTACTAGGACTTCCAAGTACTTCTCCACGGAGCTGCTCTCAGAGATTTCTTATTGCAGTCTGTGTATATTTCTGGGATTTGCTTGACTCAAATGCAACACCTTGCACTTGGCCTTGTTGAATCTCACTAGGTTCACAAGGACCCACCTCTCAAGTTTATTAGGGTCCTTTTGGATGACATCCCTTCCTTCTATTGTAGCGACTGCACCACTCAGCTCGGTGTCATCCACAAACTTGCTGAGGGTTCACTCAATCCCATCATCTGTATCACTGATTATGTTAAAGAGCACCAGTCCCAAGATGAGCCCCTGAGGGACACCACTCCTCACTGACCTCCGCTTGGACATAGAGCCATGGCCACAACCCTCTGTCAGTGACCTCCCAACCAATTCCTTACCCACCAAATGGTCCACCCTTCAAATACATTTCTCTCCAACTTAGAGATAAGGATATGGTGTGGGACCATGTCAAAGGGATCACATCCAAGGGAACCAGGCCACCATGGCCTCACGTATCCCTTCCAGCCCTCATAACCCAGCAGCAAGCTTCACAAAGGTCACTTCAAGCACTGCTGGACCCCAGATGTTCTTTGTCCTCATCTCCTCCATGGAGGACAAGCTGCAGCCAGGTGGTCACAACCACTCTAGCCAAGATGCTGGAAAAAAAAACAGCCAAACACAAAGCCTATGTGGACAGATGGGGCTTGGCTTGTTATTGTGCATGAAACCAGAGTGCTGGGTGGAAGTGCTGGGACTGCACACTCAAAAGCCTATCCTCTAGGATTTGCTCACCGCTGGGACAGAGGAAACAGGGCTTGGGACTTCCTCTTGCAGTTCACTTTGTGACAATCTAGGGTGCCCCAAATTTGGTTAAACGCAAGAAGAGCGCAAACAGCATTGAGGTGGAGCAGCCCCATGGGGAGAATGGGACCCAGCATTCTTGTCAACACAATCTGGGTGTGCCCCATAAGTTTACAAGTGGCCCACCAAAGGGGAAGGAGCCATTGCAGAGGAGATGCAAGTCTTGGCATTCACAAGTCTAACTTGGCATCTAATCTATAGGATGGGAAAGGGGAAACATAACCTGGTTTGTGACTTGTGCCCAGGATTAGAGTGATAATGCTGGATTTAAAACGAGTTGATGGCAACACCACAAAAACATGAAGGGAAGCAGCCGTGCTTCAGCACCAATATGCAAAAAGCTGGCCACAAAACTGCCCTGGGGTGTAAAGTTCAGGCAATGGAGACAGAGAAGGAATAAATAACCCTTTTGATTTGACTGCCAGGAGAGTGGTGAAGAAGTGCACAGCTTTATAAGGACCACGCAGAGCATCCTTTCCCCCGGGGCTCCTCCCTGAGCACCAAGCACCCAATGCTTGATCCCATCCCAGCGGGGCAGTAGGGCTGGAGGTCCTGGTGCCACACACACACGCAGCAGGAACTGCTCCATCCCTGTCCCCATTACCACGGCCCCGCATTGCCAGCTGCAGGGCGCGGGTGGGAAGCTGCGGGTGACTCAGCCAGCCGGAGGTGTGTGGGGCTGACTCAAAGCCTGGAGCGGGGGATCGTGCCAGTGCCAGTGGTCGCTGTGTAATGACGGGCCCACCCTCCGCTAAGGGAAAATTAAACAACAACAAAAGAGAGAAAACTAGCTGGGGAAAGTAACGCAGAGCACCTGCAGGGCTGAGCTCCAGGTGCAGACAGCTGTGAAAAGGGTGGGTGGGAGACACTGGCTCAGCTTCTCTCTCTGCCACCCATCCGCTCTCCTCTTCTGCATCCCAGGGAGAAAAGTGTAAGTGCGGAGCCCAGCGGTAAGCAAAGCAAAGGGGTTCAGTGGAGGGATGGGGAATGGAGAGGCACAGGCTGCCCAGAGATGTGTGAGTGCCCTGTCCTTGCAGACGAGCAGGACGGGACTTTGAGCACCTGATGGAGCTGTGAGTGTCCCTGTTCAGTGCAGGGAGTGGGGTCAGATGGTTTTTAAAGGTCTATTCCAACTCAAACTATTCTAAGATTCTTTAGCTCTCCATCACCAGCCCCTGGCTCCTGGGTAGCCGTGGGTTAACCCCCCGTGCCATGTCTCTCCCCACGGAGAGAAGCCCCCCTCGGCAACCACGCAAAGAAGGGACCCCGGGGGGATGCAGAGCCCGGGGGCACCGCGCAGCCCGGACCGGGGCGGTGCGCGAGGTGCGGCTGCCACCGTGCGGCCACCGCTCCCGGGGCTCCGCGGGCCGGGGGGGGATCCGCCGGGAGCTCCGTGCCCCAAACCCGGGGGTGGGCGAGGGGCCGGGAAACACAGCCCCTCTCCCGGTGATTGTCCGGGACGTGGGGAGAGCGGGATTTGGGGTGTCGGTGGGACGGGACGGGTGCTGTCACCTGCCGCAGGTGAGCAGCTCCGGATCTCGGCTCTATCCCCGCGTCCCCCCCGCTCCTCCCGGCCTCGCATCGCATCCCTTCCGCCGCACCCCGTCGAGCTTTTACCTGCGATGACGGCCGGGTTGCTCTGTCCGCCCTCCGCCTTCACCCACAGCTCCAGGGTGAAACGCTCCCGCGGGATGTGAGGCAGCGCCTCCGGCCGCGCCGCCAGCGTCTCCCGGCCGCCGGCGAAGTACAGGGCGGGGAGCGGCCGGCCCCGGGGGGGGGTCGGCACCCGCGCCGCCCGGCCCCGCAGCCTGCCCTCCGCCTCGCCCCGCGGCTCCTCGCCGCCTCCCCCGGCTGCCCTCGGCCTCCGACCCCGCTGCCTCCCGGAATCCGGGGGGGCTGCGGCTCCGAGCCCCCCCTGCGCCGCTCGGCCCGGGTACAGCCCGTAAGGATGGTGCGGGGGGGCCGCCCGGCGGCTCGGAGCCTCCAGCCCGCACGGCTGCGGGGGACCGAGGGGCCGGGGGTCTCCGCGGGTCAGGCTGATCGCCGTCAGCAGCAACGCTACCAAGGCAGCCCCGCGGCTCTGCATGGCCTCGGGGGGACGGGGGATCGGGGGGCGGCGGCCCCGGGACTGCGAGAGGCTCAGGGGGGCGGCGGGCGGCAGTCGGGGTAGCGCCGGGGCATCCTCCCCCGGTGCCGCTGCCCCCAACTTTTTCCCCGGCGCCGCTCTCCTCCCCTCTGCGGGCCCGGGAGGAGGAGGAGGAGGAGGGAGAGGAGGAGGAGGAGGAGGGGAGGAAGAGGGCACGGCCGCGGAGACCCCTCTGCCTGCGGCGGGGCCGGAGCTCGCTGCCCGCCGACACCGGGAAGGAGGGAGCCGAGCGCTGCCTGCGGGAGCGGGAGCGGGAGATGCGCCCTTATCTAGAAAGCCCCGAGGCGCTCGGCTCCCCCCGCCGGGGAGGGGTTGGGGGGGTGGGGGGGGCTGCCTTATTTAAAGATGATTATGTCCAATCTAATAAACCCCGAGCGGAGCATCGCCCTCCCCTCCCTCCCTCCGCCTTCCCGGGCGCTGCCCAGGGCGCAGCACCCCGCCGGGACCCGCTCCCCGGCTCGGCTCGGCACGGCTCGGTCCCGGGCTGGGAGCGGATCAGGGATGGGAGCGGTGCCGTGGCCGCACCTGCGGACACAGCTCGGGCTGCCCCGGCTGTCTGCCCCGCTCGCTCCTCTCCGCGCGTCGCCGAGCAGCCCGGCGTGTTTTTCTCTTTTCCTTTCTTTCTTTTTTTTTCTCCCCCTCCTATTCCCCCCCCACTTCTTTCTTTATTTTATTCTTTCTAAGATGAGCCGTGCCCACACTTCACTCCAGTCGTGGCACCGTCTCTATCCTCCATCCCATCCCTCACCTGAGAGGAGGGGGCAATCCCCAGCCCTCCCCACCGAGAGCTCAGTGCACGCGATCCACGCAGCAGAAAGCCCCGGAGTGCCCCTCAACCAGCGATCTCCTCTCTTTCCCTATTTTTCCCTTTTTTCCCCCTCCCTAAGCAACGGTCCCATCTGCTTGACACATGCAGAAAGGTGGGCTGGAGGCACGCTGGGGGAAAACACAGCCCCCCAGGACCCACCCTGGCACATCCTCACCCCCTCCGAGCACCACGCTGCCAAACCTCCCCTGAGAAACCCTTGGGATGGCCAGGTACATCTGAAAACCTCAGTGAGAAGATGAGTTTCTTTTTTTTTTTTTTCCCCCTTTTATTATTATTATTATATATATATTTTTTTCACTTTGAAGCACTATCTGTGGCGGTCAGTCTGAAGCAGGGCTGCCAGCAAGAGCTGGGAGGCCCCTTCCAGGGTACCGGCTTGCAAAGCAGCCAGGCAGGAGGGAAGGGATTGAAGCACGAGCAGCGGGAGCTGCATGCACAGGGCTTGTTTGCTTCCCATGGAGGTGGGGGAGTTGATGCTTTGGGCATTAAAAATAGCACTGGGAACACTGGAGGGGTGGCACAGAGCATCACCAGGACACAGGGATGCAAGGAGAGGAGAGGATGTGTGCGGGGTGCATGAGGACAGGGAGATCTCGTGGAGGGGGAGCTCCACATTTCATGAGGATGGAGATGCTGCCCAGGGATGTGGGATGGACCTCAGCCCCCTTCCAGCACAAGGGGTCCCACCCGCTGCTGGCATGGGTCAAAGGCACGGCTACCCAGCACTTGGCCCCACCACAGTGTTGTGCTAGGGCAAATGCCAGCGGTCCCTGCTCACAGTGCGTGTGAGTTTAGGAATGAGCCGAGCTTCTGATAGCCCCGTCTACCAGGGGCTGATATCAGTGGGTCCCATGGGATGGCTTATTTTCAGTGGTGGTGACTTTATTTTAAGCGGTTATTCATCATCTTGCCACGCGCCCTGCTGTGCCAGCCAGCCGTCGCACCAGGAGCCTGCACCCCAGCAGCCCCAAAACATGTGTGCCAGTCCCGTGAGGATGGATCCTCTGGGGCTGGAGCTGGCTCTGAAGCAATAAAATCCTCCAAAAAGACACATTTCCTTCCACACGCACACAAAAAAAGAGCAATCTTGCCTCATCATTGCTCCTGTGTGATGGTTTCACTGGCATAAGAAAATGGCAGGAGCTAGGGGTAAGTTAAGGGAATAGGGACAGCAAGTGCTTTGCCAGTCTGCCAGCCACCATGAACGCTGGCACACAGAGGTTATCTGGGCAAAAACCCAGGTGGCAGGAAATAGGGGGAATCATGGAATCATTAAAGTTGGACAAGACCACTAGTATCACCAAGCCCACCCACAATGCATCCCCACCATGCTCACTGACCATGTCCCTCGGTGCCACACCTCCACAGCTCTTGGACACCTCCAGGGACAGTGACTCCACCACCTCCATGGGCAGCCTGGAAGAGCCATCCCCACTGCTCTTTGTCATCAGAAACTGTCACTAAGTCCTTTTCCACCGGTGCTCACAAATGGGAGCAGGTGCCCCAGCCCCTCTTCCAGCTGCCCCTGCTCTGCAGTGCCATAAGGTAATGCAACTCCGCAGCCTCCCTCCAAGATGTCCAAGGAGTGGATGTCCCAGCTTGGAGCCAGGATGCTTTGACTGGGAATGCAGCAGCCCTGCATCTTGTGGGCATCCCTACATCCTGTTGGCAACCCTGCTTTCTTTGGCATCCCTGCATCCCAGGGACCCCCCTGCACCCCAGGGGCATTTCCACATCTTGTGTTCATCACTGCATCCTGTGAACAGCCATGCATTCTGCGGGCATCCCATGAACATCCCTGCATCCCACAGGTATCTCAGCATCACATGGACTTTCCTGCATTGTGCAGGCATCCCAGCATCCCATTTGGCACTCCAGCAGACAGTGCCTGGATGGAGATCCTCGCTCCACAGAACCCAGTGCAGGAGGGCAATTGTCTGCAGCTCCCTGCTGTGCACCCCTTGGTCCCTCTAAGGCCCATGTGCTTCCCAAGGTGAGGATGCTGGGGCAGGGACAAGGCTGCAGCCTGCTCCATGGGAGGTGAGAAGCAGCATTCCTGCTGGAGTTGAGGCCAAGCTGTGCCTCTCCCCACGCCTGTCAAGAGCCATCAGCAAAAGCCTTCCTCACCCTTTGCTCCTCCATAGGCAATCATTGGAGAGCCCGACATGGGAATAAAGGCACGGGGAGAAGGCAGCTTTTTGTTCACGGCCAGGCAGCCAAATCCTGTGGGCTTGCAGCAGCAAGCCTGATCAATCAAAGCAGCTCAGGGCACAGCCTGGTTCCCCCCTCCCTCCATCCCAGCTGTGGCATCTTTTCCCAAGCAGATTAGGAGTGTGTTCAGACAGCTGGGACCCCCGAGGTCAGAGACCCCGGCCCCGCATGCTGAAGGTTGGCTTGGGAACGCGGTGGTTTTCCTGCCTCCGGCTGCTCTGCAGATCAGCACTGGTGAGCAACCTGGCTAAAATTCTGGCATCAAACTTCCAGGTCCTCTTCTGCTGTGTGCCTTGTTTGAAAAGTGATGTATGTGACCCCAGCTCCTCCGAGCACAGAGCCAAATACTGAGCTTTAAATAATGAGGAGCAAGCCAGCAGGGTGCATCTCCATCACCCTGCACCTTCCATGTGCTGATGCTGGGAGGAAGCCCATGGGTTGAGCACTCACCAGTGTCTGAATGAGCCCCCAGTACACACCATTTGCTCTCAGGCAGGAGGTGAGGATGCTGCAGACCCTCACACCTTGATGCAGGGGAGCTGCCTACACCCCAGCGCTTTGCACACTGCCGAGAACTCACAGGCTCTAAATTAAGACCATCGAGAGAACAGAGCACGACCTTTGCCAGATGGGGTGTCTCAGATATTGAAAGTGATTCTGACAGCTCACAAAGGGCAGAGACCTGGCTGCCTTTACGTAACGCTGCTCCTCCAGCAGCCATGGAGGAGAATGTATGGAAAAGCGAGGAGAGATGCTGGGACTGCCCTGCTGCTCTGCTCACTTGTATCCTGCTGCTGTTGGTCAGGAGTTTCTGCCCCATTAAGTCCAGATTTTCAGATGTATTTCTGTGTCCCAGCAAGGCGGGAAGTGTCTGCTGAAGGGGAAAGATGGGAGGAGGAGGATGCTGTGTGGTTCACATGCCAACGGCAGAAGCACGGTCCCAAGGACATCAGCTCAGCCACCTGCACGAGGAGCATCTTAGCACAGACACAGCATGGGCTGGAACTCACATCCACTGAGCCTTGAGCTCTGGCAGGAGCTCCAGGAGAGCACCACGCTCACAGCAGGTAAGTCCAGGTGGAATAATGACACATCCTTGCTGCATTTCCAGTGTCCCTCTGCCAACACTGACATCTGCTCGCTGGTTCCCCCCGGATGTGTGGCTTGCAAGGTAGCATCTCTTCTCCAAGTTAGCATGACTTTCCTTGCCTGAGTGTCAGTGTAATCACTTGCACAAACCTGCCACCTCCAGACAGCTTTTGCTCTGCCTTCGGTAGTTATGTACGTGTTTGTATTTGCCACTCGTTGGTGCTAGGAATTAGAGGTCCATCCTGATTGCTGCTCCAAAACACACCATCGTTCTGTCTCCTTTTGTCCAAGTTCATCACAAATCCAAGTGCACCATTGGTCCCCAGCCTCTGCAGCCAGGGATTGGGGTTTCCTCCACAAAGATCTTGCTGACAAGGACCATCCTTTACAAACAAGTGCCTTCCTGGGTCCTATAACCCACCCATGTTTGCAGCACTGGGTGTTCCTGCTAGTGCTCCCCAAAAAACCCACTGCATCACCGCCAGAGCACAACAGGGCCTCCCAGACCCCTGTAGACCCTCTTGCCTCCCCTTGAGCTTGCATCTTGACATCATGACCTTTGAGTGTGGACCTTCACCAGAGGGTAGCAGGAGGAGGTATTCCTGCATGCACCTTGGACAGAGCGAGGGTGAGCTTGCTGTGCACATGCAACAGCCATAGGTAATGCTGTCTCCAGCTTCAAACCAATGAAGAAAGAGGGTGAATGTGGGCAATGTGCCTGCAGGGCTTGCTTTTTGTACATGATAAGATGGCTCTTGCATGGCTTGGTGGGAGGCTGTTCTGGGGACATACCAAGAGGCATCCCCTGCAGAGAATAGCTGTAGGGCAAGGAGCTCATCGGCTGCCACTTGACCATGTGCCCACACCCACTCCTGTCCTCCGAGCTCAGATGTGACCCTGTTGTCTTCAGGTTCTTCGTTTGCCCACCCTGAGCTTTGGACAGATCTCCCCAGATGAGTCTCCCATGGATGACAGAGAATGGAGGAGGATGCTCCCAAACATGTCATGATGGAATTTGATGCTCCCAAGTGCATTACAGTGGAGAATGATATTCCCAAGCACATATGATGGAGGACGATGATGTTTCCAAGCATATTACAATGGAGGATGATGATCAAAGAGGACGATGATGTTCCCAAACTCATCATGATGGAAAGTGATGATGTTCCCAAGTGCATCATCATAGTTTGACAGTGACCACATGCCTGAACCCCATGAAAACACCGTGGTTCTTGGTCTCCCCCCAGTGACCAGACCACAAATAACAAAGCAGCATGTTGTACCCAGGCACCAGGGGTTTCCAGCCCATCAAGCAGAGCTCCCAGAACAGGCGTGTTGTTACCGAGTAATTATACTAATAATTATTTCTCCGAATCCTCCCAGTTAGTGAAACCCTCTAGATGATGCACCCGCTCACTTTTGCATATTTGGAAACAAGAACCTATTTCCTCACATGCATGAGCACTCCAAATGTATATATTCATTCATTAGGGAGCACTGACACCGTGGAGGCAAATGACCTGCCAACAGATTTACAGCAGGAAGTAAGTCACTGCCTCTGAGCCTGCGCTTTTAATGTAATTAAAGTCCTCTGTTTGGAATTCGGTGCTAATTAATATTCATGCTCTGTTCCCCATCTGCCATTCCCGCGTTGCTGGTTCCTCCTGAGATTGATCAGAGGGTGATTAAGGCAACGAGCAGACAGAAGGAGGGGGAGGCTGGTGGGATGGATGGAAGGGGAGAGGGAGTGCATCCCAGACCCTGGCTTAGCTGCGAGAGGCTGAAGCGGGGAGAAGTTATGGGGCTGATGGGGATGCAGACCCTGCCGGTCTGCTCCAGGAGTCCTGCAGGGTTTGCCTGGTCCAGGAGGAGGGCGAGAAGCATCTCCAGAGCCGGGCTACAGAGGACAAACCAGCAGCTGTGGTGTGAATGAAAGCCTAATTGAGATAGAGCCTAATCAAGATAGAGTCTAATTGAGATAGAGGCTAATTGAGAAGGAGCCTAATTGAGATGGAGCCTAACTGCCAACTCTTGTGTGTTCATCATGGGGTGCGAAACATGGAGCTCACTGGGACGCTGTGCATGTGCCCTTGCAGTCTGGAAGCTCATCATGGCCACACACCCACTGGGACAGACACCGTCCAGCTCTGTGCGTGAGAAAGATGTCCACGTGCTCTGGGCTGGGGGCACGGTGGGTGGAATGGTTCACAGGGGACCAGAGGGATGCAGGCTCTGGGCCAGGTGCTGGGTGACCCCAGCTGTGCAGCAGGTGCAGGGCCAGGGGGTTCCTCAATTAATGAAGGGCATTTCAAAATCCTCAAAATCCACTGAAGGGCTTCATTTTGATGCACCCCAGTTGGAGAGCTGAGTCCCGCAGGCATCTCCTGTTTACGTACGAGCAATCAAAGTGATTTATTCACCCGTCTGAAGCACGCTTGCTCTCTGACCGTCCATCCATTATGCTTATCTTTCTGTCCTAGTTACCAGCCTAGCAATCCATCTCGCCCACCCTAATGCATGCCCAACCACTCTACAACACGCCATGCAATGCGCGGGGCAGGCGGCGCTGGCCTGGCTTTGTGCAGCACTGACGTCAGCTCGAGCTGCCCACCAGCACCCTCCTGGACAATTAGGATGATGGGGCTTGAAGCCATCTGCAGCCATAATTGGGACCAGCTTTGGCCAGGTCCTGGTGATGCCACGCAATGGGCGCCTGGGAGAAGCCCTCCCACGCTGACACTACACGCGCATGAGGAGCACACGTGTGCAGGGAAGCTGTGCTGGTCCACGAACCCGGACTTCGTGTTTCTCCTAATTGAATTGCAAAAGCAGCGCGGTGCTGGAGCGGCGTGTTCTCATCCATTATTGAAAGAACACGCTGCTCCGGTGTTGCAAAGCACCCAGGAGAGGCAGCTCCTCACTCCTGTTCACCCCCAACAAGAGGAAGGGGAGGTGTCCAGGAAACACCTTGCCACCTCTCTGCTCTTCCATTGGGAATGAGTGGCTGAGACAGGCTGAGGATGCCTGCCAGCCTTTTGCTGGCAGCACGTGGGCACCCAGTGGGAGAAATGCGGTCCCTATGCCCTGGTCCCATTCTGAGCTCTATGGAACGGGTGAGGAATGTGGCCATGGATGAGGCAGCATTGATACTCAGTTACGTGGTTGCATGGAGTTCTCCAGTCCACAGAACAGCTCAGGGTGGGCAGGCATGCTCACTGCCCCATGGTTGCCAAGTCCAGCTAAGAACCGATCTGCCAGTTCAAATCAGCTACTGAAGGGCACTGTGCACCTTTCAGTAACCTGGCAGTGGTTTGCAGCTGGAAGAGAGCACAAGCATGGACCCCTTGAGAGCTTATCCATAGGTTTTCTGCTCTGGGTAGCATTAACTCTCACCAAAATTCCCCATTTCCTGATGAAGCACAAGATGTTATGGCAGTTCTAAGAGGTTTGGGAAGGGTGCTTGGGCACAAATAAACCAAATGTCATTCCCCCACCCTTTTTCCTGGAAAGAGCTGACCCAGTTTGGCTGAAATTATCCGTAATCCAAGCTGAGGCAAATCTTAGGCAGATGACTTCTGCCTAAATGGTCACAGTTTGGGTACTGTTCTAAGAAATGGGAAACAGCCTTATAATGGGAAGTATTGGGTAACCTCAGCAGCATTATCTCCCCTGCCTACAATAAAATAATTAACTCTCATTAAATTGCCCTCTCTGCCTTTGAAGATCATTTCCAGCCTGAAAGAAAAAAAGATGAGAAGGAAGCAATGGAATTAGCCAGCCCCCTCTGAACTCAAATCACTCCAGATGCATCTGCAGATGTGTTAAGTGCTTGCAGCACCTGCAGCACCACTTTAATCCATGCAACGTGGGCAAGCAATGCTTTTGTATTGGCATTCTCTGTAGCATTGGCAAATGGGGTTTACTCCCTGTCTGAAAGAAGGAGTGATCAACATTTCATGCAAAAGCTTGCTTTTGAAAGATTTCCAGGGTGAGAAACTCATGAGGTTTGGATAATCCAGAGTAGTGCCATGGAGGTGACTAAATTTTGAGGAATCTCACAGAACCAGGGCCTCAAGACTTGTGCCTACATCAGGTAGCAGGACGCATCCCCAGCTCTGCTGCTTAATGGATGGAGACACGGGTACCATCATCTTCCTGATGGATGGAAACACGGGTACCATCTCCCTGAGGATGGGGACATGGGTATATCTCCCTGATGAATGGGGATGTGTACTATCTCCCTGATGTTTGGAGAATGGTACCATCATCTTCCTGATGGGTGGAGAATGGTCTCCATCACCATCAGGTATGGGGCAGGACACACAGCTGTCACTGCGTGCCAGTTCAAACTCCATTCTCTATCACTCCCGATCCCCTTTTATTTCCCCTTCTTGACTCATTCTGAGCCCTGATCTGTTGTCTTCTGGAAATTCCTGTCTGGGACTTGCAAAAAGACCATCCGGGTTTGATAAATTTAGCTTTATTTAGTGTGAGATGTCTCCGTCCACAAGCCGCAGTGACTTCACAGCCGGTGTGAGCACGGGGCACTCACCGCGAGCTCAGAGAGGAGCCCTCCAGCCAAAAAGGTGCTTTTGTGCCGTGAAACTGTTTTCACAGAGCTGAAGTCAAGCAATGAAATATTCATAGGACACTAAAGCAGTGGGCTCACTGGCTGCCTTCTTATGGGAATTCAATAATACTGGAGACAGCCTTAATTCAATATTCAAAAAGCCTCTTTCTCTTTCCCCCTCTCTCCATCTCCCGGCTGTCTCTTTGGGTTCGGAGATCTTTTCCGAAACCTCACTTTTATGCACCGGATCCATTAGCAGAGAACAGCGGGGAGGAGAAACGGGGGGAGAGGAAGTGGAAGTGTGAGGATGGGGAGCACACGCAGGGTGCTGGGTCACCAAGTGGTGCTTGGTGGATGGTCTGAACCAGCCTTTCCCCAAATTGTCTGGACCCAAACCTGTTTTGGGAAGGCTCAGGTAGGAAAGTCCTCCAGGGGCTATGAACACACAGGTGGAGTGCCTGGAGAGCCCTGAGCCATGTGATGTTGGATGCTGGGAGAATCTCCTCGGTAGGAAAGGGGATGCTGCTCCTGTCTGGCTGCCCACCGTGTGAGAGGCAGATCTGTGGGACGAAATAGGGGGATAAGCCAAAACTGACTGCTAGCAGGGCTGTGCAGGGCAGTGACACAGCTGTCACCTGAAGATCTGGGCTGCGATGCTCTATGGGAGTTGCAGCAAAGGGGAGATTTAAGACAGCACAGCTTTCCAAGCACTTAATGGGTTTTTCTTTCTTTATAAAATCCTGCCCAGAGAACATTTAAAATTAAATGATTTACTCCACAATGCACTGGTTATTTGGTTTCTTCTGGCATCTCCCTGCCACGAATGCCCTCGAGAAGATCAGTTTCGACCTTCAGAAAACCTCTCTATTAGCATTTGATCTTGTCAGACTCTCTCTACAGCCGCTTGCAGAGCTAAGTGGCATGTCTCAGTGGCTGTCTGCCATGCATGCAGGTGCCAGCTGGCAGGGGCAGCACGGGGAGACTCCAGCACAGCAACACCCATACAAAGGATGTGCAAAAACTCGGGGGGAAACGGGGGAATAGGGGACTCAGTGCAGCTCGGATGGACCTGTCCCCGGGCAATGGCCATGTCCCCATGGCATGGGGGTGTCTGGTGCACCCTGGAGTCCCCAGGTCCATGGAGACAAGCGGAGGCATGGGGCACCTTAAGGAAGCCCAAGGAATTTTTGGTGGTCACTGCTTCCTTTGCTCTGTTTTTCCAGTGCTCTTGTTCTCTGCCAAGCATCCCTGTTTAGCTACCGCTATTGACAATCTACAAATCCCCCTAAACACGACTTGCTCTCTACAGCAGCATCCTAATGGAAAGTCTGATTTCTTTGACACGACGTGGTAAACCCCACAGCATGGCCAACCATGACCCTGCCCTAAATACAGCTACTCTGCCACAGCACCTACATGTGTTGGGGCATCTAAGCCTATTTCATACTTCATAATTCAGCAAGTATTTTATCCTGATGTAACGTCTCACTGGAGGCAGGTAATTATCTATTAGATGCACAGAATCAATGAAGCTTAGTTTTCTCCAGCTTTTTCAATCCTCGATTCCTTGCTTTAGCTCGAAGCAAGGCTTTTTCTGCACTTGTGGTGATCTCTCTATTCCATGCAAACCTTGCCTTAAGCCCACTCTTTCCAAAGGCAGTTCGAAACACTAGAATGTCTCTCTTTGCCCAAAGTCCTGTTGTCCCAAGGGACCAACGGTGGGTGAAGGACCAGCTCCATGTCCCCCAGCTCCTCCTTTCACGGAACACCCGGTGGAGCTGGCTGCAGGCCCACATCCCTCCAAAGAAGCCCTCTGCGAGGAATAACATCACTAATGGACATTGCGTGAATCGCCTGCCAGTAGGTCAAGGATTACTCAGATGTGTCTGTTATTCCGAATTATTCACTGATTCACGCGGCAGCTTACGCAGGAGCTCCTTGATTAGATTCCTCAATATCGAACGGCCCGCTCTTTGGCCCGACCTCCCCAGCCACGTAAGCCTCCAGGCCATAAAGCACTCTTATCCAAAATCTTGACCTCATGTTTAATTTTATCACCGTTGACGTTAGCGGAGGTTAGTTAAACTTAAGCACACGCTGGAAGCGATGCTTTCCTGCGTCGGGGCCTCGGGACATTTCCCACTGCTGACTGATGACCTGAATTCAAAGATGCCTTTTCTCTGGCTTTGACGGGCTTCAGCTTGGCATGCACATAATTCCTGGAATCGGCTTTCCACCACAGATGATTGTGAATCAATCATTTGCTTTCTGAACGTGTTCCACAAAATTCCCTCAGCCTTCAACGTGCTGGCACCTTTCCTACCAGAAAATGAGTTGGCTCGACAGCTCTTGGGATAGCAACCACCCCAAGTACAGCTCCCGCCTGGAAACAAATGAATTTCAACACTTGAACTTTTGTGGGATGACATTTTTCAGCACTTTCCCAGCTTTGGTGAACACCACTGTCAACAGAAATGGGTCTGTGGGCAGAGGGTGGCTGAAAGGTGTGTGCCAGGGCTGGCATACGGACGCTGCTCAGCCCAGGGTGGTCTAGGAAAGGCTTTCATCCATTCAGCAGACCGTTGGGTATCTCACCTTCTTTGGATAACTAACTCCATGGAAAATCCCTTCAACACTTGGGATGACTTCATCTCACCTCACATTCTGTGTTTGGAAAGCTAGTTGTATGAATGAACCGAGTCATTCAGGACCTCTGGTCACTGAAGGGATGAGCAGAAGCTCGGGGGCTGCTTTACCCCAGGTATCTGAGGCAACTGGTTTGGATGACATCACTCTCCAACAGCTAGTCATTCTGTTCTTTGGCCATTGAGGGAACCCAGACAGCCGCTTCTGCTGCTGCAGCTGGCTTTTGGATGGCTGATATGGCTAAAGTGAATCCTGCCCTTTGGTGCCCGTTCTCAGTTTCACAAAGCTCCCCGCTGCCTGTACATCCCTGTGTGCAGGCACACGTCCCTGTGTTGCCCTCCATGGTCACTCCCAAGGCAGGACAAAAGCCCTGGAGGAAGAGGATTTAGCACAGTGACCTGCTTCCCTGTTTCATACGGCACTTCCCATGCCATCTCCAAGAGGCTGGATCCTCTTGTTTTCACCAGCAATAGGGACTACCACAACAGCAGGGCCCAACTTTTGCCGTTGTTGAAAACAGTCCCTCTTTGCCTTTTCCTCAAGGGATGGTTTCATCCTTGTCTGGTGGTTTTGGGTGCATTTGGAGCCTATCTCTGCTCTTTCCCCTCCATGTTCTCTGAGCTTGGGGTGGGCGGCTGTCTATTGCCGTAATGCAGAGCATGTTTGCAAAGTGGAGTGAATCATTTTTGCCTATGGGTTTAATCGTCAAACGCCGCCTCTCTTCCCGAACCGCTCTCAAATAGATGACAACTTTCTCTAATTTAATCATTAGTCCTAATTATTCGATCCATCTCTCCTATTAATAACACGCAGTCAGCAGATTGACAGTAAACAGCTCCATGCAATTATTTTGCTGGGCGAAGTTGGAATCGCGAGCCGTGCCAGGTATTTCAGCTAGGGCAGATTGCATGGTGCATCTCCGCCTGCCGACCGCGTGGATCTGAAAGCCTAGAACTGCATTTCTGGTGTGAATGCCCCTGTTTGCAAAATGAACGCGTGCCAAAAAGCTGCTGGTTCCCAGACTCAAAGGCATTTGTGTGAATATCTGTGAAAAGGGAATACAAAGAAGGACCGAAGCAGATATATTTTAAATAGCTCAATAAATCACCAGCCTTGAGTTTTCAGGAGGCGGCTTTCTTTGGGCTCACCACATGCCCACATGCAAAGTTACAGTGGGAATTTGCCACCTGAAGCTAAGAGTGACTTATGACAGGGGCACGAGAAGTGCCCGATATTTAATTAGCGTGATGTTAATCGGCTACATTGTATTCTGTTCTTTCAGCCACACCGAGATCCCCTTTAGCAGCACGTGAAGCCTCTGCCTTTCTTTCCCAGTGCTCCTAGGATCATAGGATCATGGAACGATTTGGGCAAGGACATCACCAAGCCACCAGCACATTCCTTATGGCTAAGCAGCTTTGAGTCCACTTGTGGGGCTGCAGACTTATATTTCACACCTAGCAGGGAGCAAACAGGGATCTCCCTTACGCATATACAGACCTAAATTTAAAGCCACCGGGGCATTCACCAAAAGAGGCCCTGATGCTCTGGGTCCCAACAAAAACCCCTGCGAGAGAAATCGCATCAACTTCTGATGGGGAGCGCTCATTCCCTGGTTTTGAATTCACCCGAGATGCAGAGTTTATTCAATTATTGGCCATCTAGAGAACAAAATGTGGCTCCAATCCAAACACCAAATGGGCAGGGGAGATGATGACAGCCAGGTTAACCCTTTGCTCACCGTCCAGCTGGAAAGCAGGGTAGCATCGAGCTGTCCTACAGGCATGCACCACGCACCGCCAAGGTTTGAGCTATTGGCTCAGAGGTGGAAAAAGCTCAGTATGATGTGGTACCCAACACGAGGATGCTCTATACACAAGCCTCCTTTTGTAAGGGGACCCCACGGAGCACAAAGGGCCTTCTGTCCTCAGGGGAGACCCACGGCTGGAAAACAACAAAGAGAGACACCGGGAAAGCGTCTGGTTCATTATTCCCCTCTGAAAAGCTCTCCAGCGACAGGCTTTTTGAAGGAAGAGCCGGGGCAAGCAGGGGGTGTGGATTAAGGCGGAGATGTATTGGCAGAGGCAAGGAGGGGGAACACAGCAGTGGGGCTGGCGAGATACAAACCCTCGCCAAATGCCCCAGGAGGGTCTCAGATGGGGCTGGCAGAAGGACCACGTACCAGGCTGTGACTGTAGCTCACAGCCTTTCTCCTTGTGCCACAACCCAAAGGGCTCAGGAGCACTGCCCTCGTGGAGGATGCCTTCACGTGAGCTGATCAAACACAGGGAACGGAGAATATTCCCCCAAACTTGCTTGGTATTTCAGGACTGCTCCCACTCACCCAAAGTCACTGCACATCCCAAAAGCAGGTTTTGCCATGGCTGTGCAGCCACACTGACAGTTCAGAGGAGCAGCCCTACTCAGCACTGCCTTTTTCCATCTCAAAGCCCATCATGAGGTGCCAATAGGATTTCTTCCAGAGGAGGAGAGGCTGGAGAAGTTTCCTGAATACTCCTGTATTAAATTTGGAGCTGCAGAAGCCTTGCAGCACCCTCCTCACCGTTTGCTGCTGGCAATCTCGCAGAGCAGGATTTGCTCTCCGGGGAACAGGGAGGGAAATCTTTACAGGGATGGGCTCGCCTTCCCAGCCTCCTGCGGGACAGGCAAGGATCGGTCCTGCTTGCCTTTGCCATTACCCAGCAGCAGGAGCCTGGCAGCAGGCAGTACCGGCTCTCGCTTGGGCTGAGCTTGCCCTCTGATGGCAAACCCCGGTAGTGAGAACAAGACGGCTCTGCAAAGCCCATTCTCTGCCATCGGAGCTCTGCCCAGCTCGGATGCTGCTGAAGCATTTCAGGGCGCTGCTGCCATGCAGGCACCCTCAGCTCCTGGGTTGAAGTATGTCCAGAGAAGAACCACCTAGAGATGGAAAAAGCCCATCCCATGGGATGAAGCCCATAACTGAGATGGAATACCTCTCCTGAGCAGAGGATGCATGGCTGAGATCCAAAGGCAGCGAGGACTGCGAGGTGCTGGATTCTGTGCATAGTCCTAACTTCCAGTCTGAGAGCCTCCAGGGGTGGAGAACCCACAGCTTCTCTGGGCACCCAGTGCCAGTATCACATTGTATTCCTCTGGCCACACGTGCAAGGAGGGGTGAGAGCAGTGACAATGTGATGTCTGTCTAATCATGAAAAATCCACGTTGTACCTCACCCGTGAGCCACAAGGCAGCATCACAGTGATCCATCCTGGTGAGCTGATGCAGGGGAGCAGAGCCTGGCGAAGCAGTGAGCAGAAGGCAAGAGAGGTGCTCAGCCATCAGGGAAATGTGTACGTGGATCTTCAGACAGTGAAAGAGACCTCAAGACAGGGCAACTTTTCTTTGCCAGCTCCAGAGCCTTCAGAAGACTTCTCCCCAGCTAATGAGCAGAAATATCATTTTGTTTCTGGTTTCAAGGAGGAGATGCAGCAGGCATTGCCTTGGTTGGTTTGGGCAATGAAGAATAAGCACTGCCTTGCACAGGCTTGGTTTAGGTTGGATTAAGCTTATAAACTACAGCAATGTCAATTCTGTTCCATGGGAAAGAAATCAAACTGGACAGAAATGCCAAGATTATCTTTATCAAAATGACTAGTACAGTTGCACAAGCAATGAATTTGGTCAAGATGTACTTAGGCATGGTGTATTAGTGGAGAGTCGGAGCGAAAGCAGGGGCTGAATTGGGCCAGATTTGGAGTTCATGACTGAGAGTAAGTGTGATGGGTAAGGAAGCTCTGTGTCGTGCAGGGACCTGCACCATCCTGGGACAGATCCAGGGTTGCATAAATCAAGGCTAGGGTCAAACCTGTGCGAGAGAGAAACCTGCACTCCTCCTGCTGATGCCAGGCAGTGGGCAGAGGGTTTCACCCATTGCCTACAGAGCCCACTCTTGGAATAGAAGGTCAAAGACTCCCAGCAAAGGTTTGAGCCATAAGGTAACCTTTCCTCTACCCCTGGCTAAGTGCATTAAATGTGGTGTTCAGCAGTAAGATACATTTTTCACCTGTTTGTTTCCCCTTGTAGAAGAGGTTTCGTTATTCCAAGCAGCAAAGTAGGTTCTTCTGCTTGGGTAGGTCAGAATGAAGAGAGACCCTCCTTTCAACCTCATGTGAGTTCAATCAAACCAAATGCTGTTTCAGAAGACCCAAATGATGCATTTAGCAGCACAGAGATCACACAACACCATATATATATATATATTTTTCACTTTCAGGGATAAGAGATGTTTAAATACAGCAGTAAATGTTAATATTTTATTTTGCTGATTCTTCATCTCTGAAAATGAAAATGCTTGAACCACTTTTGCTCAAAATCTCTACACTAGCTTGGAGTTATGTTGTAGCTAATGCACAAAATTTCCTCTGGGAGAGGCAAAGGTGTTGCTATTAAGCACTGAAATTCCTCTTTTTTTTAATAACACTGTATAATGCTAACTGTATCAGAGGTCAGTGAGCATCCTCTCTCCCAGCAATACTTGATATTGCACTGTTAAACTAGAAAAATAAATTTAAAAGGAAAAAAAAAAACCAAAAAAAGCCAAAAAAACCCAACAGTGCTGCCCATCCACCATGCCCTGCAGATCCCCACATCTCTGCATCTGATTTCAGGAATTAAAGTTTGCAGACGTGTGTCTTCCCTTTAAGCAGAGGAAGGAGTGTGTCTAATGGGTAGGAACAGGGTCTCCCAGATAGCTGTGCTGCAGGTTTGCTTTAGGAGAAGTTGCTGACAGCCTAATTTTCAGATTTATGGAGCATTAAAGTTCCCATTGACTCCGTAACCAGGTGATGAATCTGTCTGTGCTTCATTTTTCTCAGCTAGAAAATGAGAAGAAATGGCATTTCTGTCACTGGCTAGCTGGGAGGTTAATGCAATGATTATTAATAAGGCTCTCTAATGACCTCTGGAGCAGCAATTCCCCAGCCTAGGGGCAGCTCCTAGCAGGGGCTGCAGTGCTGCTGAGCAGACCAACAGGCAAAGGAAGCAGAAGTAATTTTCCTAATGGGTCACTGGCAATCAGCAGTGGAGCCCAAGACAGGACTGTGGCTTCCCCATACACCTGGCCCATGTCACTCTGCGCGGAAGGAGATGAGGTCTCCCTGGGGTTCTGCAGCTGTGCTGACAGCAGGTATCACAGCTTCCAGGTAAATGGAGCTGCAGGCATAAAAGGCACAAACTTATAATGAGCAGGATTTATGTATCCAGAAGAGCAGAATCTACGCTGCTATTAAGGTTCACTCATCTATAGACACTACTTGTCTGCTCCTTCCTTTAGTGCCAGGCTCCTGCCTCATCCAACACATGGCTGTGCAGGACGTGGCCAATGATCATCTTCAGAGGGTGGAGAATACTGTAAAAGGAGAGCAGCTTCCTACAGTTTTCCAAAACTTATGTGATCGGACAAGGGAGAACTTGTCCTATCACATAAAAACTAAAAGAGGGGAGATTTTGATTAGATGTCAGGGGGAAACCTTTCACTGAGAGAGTGGTGAGGCCCTGGGACAGGCTGCCCAGAGCTGTGGGTGCCCCGTCCCTGGAGGTGTTCAAGGCCAGGTTGGATGGAGCCCTGGGCAACCTGTTCTAGTTACTGACTTAGTAGTTGGCAACCAGGGAGTTGGTACTAGATTATCTTTGAGGTCCCTTCCAACTCAAGCCATTCTATGATTCTGTGATGAGCTTTAAAACCATGTTCTTTATCCTGGTACGATGCACAGGTATCTCTAAGTAGTAGCATCTAATCTTTCCCTAGGCTGCATGCATTGATTTCGGAACTGGTAATGCAAGGTAACCCAGGAAAGGGGAAAGAAAGGTCTCTGATGGTTAGCAGAAGCCATAGGCTGCTCAGTGTTCATCAGGGAAGCACAGAGAATGTCTTTGCTGCCAGAGCCTCCAGGAACTCATAATGATTTCCTGAAGCTCAGTGTCGTAGAGTTGGCCTTCAGGCACTGCAGGTGCTCAGCTCCAGCCTGCGGACATAGGCAGTGCTGTGAAAGACAGTTACACCAAGGGAAAGCAACTCACCTCCAACAGCATTCACCTGTGCCATGTTTTCCTCCCTGCGGCACAGCCACCAACAGTATCAAGAACTGCGTGGCCTTTCAATGACCAGACAGTATTTTGGAATGCACGAAGCATGCAGACATACTATTGCCTTTATTATTGCTTGCTATGACTTTGTTTTTTTCCCTGGGTAACATAATAGTCCACTGCAGAAACTCATCCCCGTAACTTCTGATTGCTCTGGAAGACAAGAAAGCGTTGCTTTCCTTTCTTTTAGCAAGAGGAAACGTAGTGTACACAGACATCAACAGCCAGGCTCAAAGAAAGACATTTCATCACTCCTCTTTGGCTTCCACTGAAATTCATGGGGACTCGTGTGTCTCGGTGTCTTTGTGAAGTTAGTCCTGCCACTTGCCAGCCAGAAGGCTACTTATACTAGTAGGGTGCAGAATCTTTGGCTCAAAACAAAACAAGACCCCTCAAATTCCCCAAGAAAGGAAACTTCAATAGCAGCAACAAAGAGTTAATTCATGTAATGGCAGATGTCAGCCTGTAAAGGTGAGACTGCTGACCCAGATTGCGAAGAGAAGCGGCTTTGACTTCTCTGGCTCAGAATTGTCAGTCTGTTTTGATTATTGTTTTGTGTTGTGTTTTTTTTAAATCAACATTAGCAGTAAATACAAAAGCAAATGCCTGACTGTATTCTAGAGGTCAGCAGCAGTGCTCCACAGCTGTCCTTGCACATCAGGATCCCTGGAGCATAATCAGAGCTGCGTTTGCACTCCTTTTGTGAGATGCAGGATCTGGCCATCCATGGCACACGCCAGATAGCTGACCAACACTGCCTACCCACAGCCACCATTTTCTCCCAGACCAGTTTTACCAGCTATCATACTGGTTTTACAGCCCACTGAAGGTACACTTCGCTGCACTGAGAGGAGTGCTGCAGAACTCAGCTCTATGGGCATTTCTCCATACCTGGTTACGGGATTACCAACCTTGGGGAATGCCCTAGAGTTTCACCAGGTGCTTCGAAATCTCTTTAACCCTAGAGAGCTGATGGCAGGCAATGCAATGAGTCAACGCAAAGCAGGCTACGTGATTCTGTAGGCTGTTTGAAAAGAAGCAACTGTTTTTTTTTACAGTACAAGCAGTGAGGCAGTGGCACCAAAGAGGTGGTGGTTCCCCATCCCTGCAGACACCACGGTCAGGCTGGATGGGCTGCGAGCTCTGACGGAGCTGCGGGTGCACAGTGCAGCAATGGGAATTGATGGCTTTAAGGTCCAATTCATACTGTGCTATGATCGTACGCTCAGGAGCAGACGGTTGCTGTGTGATGAAGCCCTCTGCCCTCAGCACGGCTCACAACACCCCAAGCCTAGATAGAAAGTGTCTCTGGGGGCAGCGGCTCCCCGCAGGACAACCAGCACATCCCTGGGGGAGCCGTGCGCTCTGTTGGCCGGGACGCGGAGCTACGGACTGAATGGAGAGGCAGAAGGGGAAACCAAGAGACCCTGGCAGACTGAGGCCGCCCTCCCTACGCGTGCTTACGGAGGGACTTGCGGAACTCCGCTCGAAACCGCAGCCCGTCTGGAACCCTCACAAAACCACCCCGGCCGCACAGCGGCCGACCCGGGCCTCGCTCCGCCGCCCCGCCCTGAGGGGAGGAGCCCCGCCGCGGGCTGCGCATGCGCGGCGGCGGTGTCCGCCTGTCAATAAAGATTGAACAAGCGCCGGGCCGGGGGCGCGCGGGCGGGCGCGTTTTGTTGGTTTTTTTTTTTTTTTTTTTTTTTTTTTTTCTCCTTCCTCTTCGAACAAACTTTATTGTTCCGGCGGCGCCGCGCGCACGCGATGCGCTGAGGCCGCCGCGCTCGGCCCCGCTCCGCCCGGCCTCGGCATGTCGGGCAGCCGCCCGCCGCCGCACCCCGCCGCGCCGCCCGCCGCCCCGGCCTCCTCCTCCTCCTCCTCTTCTTCTTCTTCCTCCTCCGCGGCCATGGCGCCCGGCTCGTCCTCCTCGGGCGGCGCGGCGGCGCGGCCCGTGCTGGTGGCGGCCGCCGTGTCGGGCTCGGGCGCAGCGGCGGCGGCGGGCGCGGGGCTGGCCCGGCTGGCGGCGGCGGCGCGGCCCGGCGGCGGCGGCGGCTCGTCTGGTGGCGGCGGGGCGGGAGGAGGGGGCAGGAAGAGGCCGCTGCTCACCCCGCTCTGCAACGGGCTGCTCAACTCCTACGAGGACAAGAGCAACGACTTCGTGTGGTGAGTGCGGGGATGGAGGGGGAGCGAGGCCTCCCGAGGCGGCCCTCGGCCCTTCCCGCGGTCTCCCCTTCTCTCACGGAGGGCTCCCGCCGTTCCGTTGCCACCCCTCAGCTGGAGGATCCCGCGGCCGGTCCCGCGGCTCAGTTGCTTGCTCCTTTGGCAGCTGCACGGGGGCTGTAAGGAGTGCCTCAGAAATCCCTCCGTTAGGGGCCTGGAGCATCTCCCTGGTGAGGGAAAGCTGAGCTCGTGGCTGTTTATCCCTGCGACTTGGACCGGGATCTTTTGGTGCTGCCCAGCCACGGAACGGAGGGACGGTGGGCAGGAGTTGCAAAATAGGGAGTTTCGTACTAAAGTGAGTTAGAAGTTCTTTGGGTTCTTCTAGATCTAAATATCTAAGGTGCGGTATGCACCGTGCTCTTCTCATTGCTGTGTGGTGACAGGACGAGGAGAAACGGCCACAAACTGGAGCGTAGGAAGTTCCATGCAAATGTAAGTAAGGGCTTCTTCACGGGAAGGGTGACAGAGCTCTGGAACGGGCTGCCCAGGGAGGTTGTGGAGTCTCCTGTGGAGACACGCATCCACCTGGGTCTTTAGTACCTGTGCAACCTGGTCTAGAGAGCATGCTTTGGCAGAGTGTTGGACCAGATGGTCTCTAGAGTTCCCTTACAGTCCTGTATTTCTTTACTGTGCAGGTGGCAGAGCAATGGAACAGGCTGCCAGGAGTGGTGGTGGAGTTCCCTTCTCTGAGGATATTCAAGGCCACTTGAGCACTGTGTGACCTATTGTAGGGAATCTGTTTTAGCAGAGGTCCCTTCCAACCAACCCCTATGATTTTGTGTCCCCTTGGCCATCGCTTTTATTATTTTGGGGTATTGATCACTATAAATACAGCAAAACTGGTGTGGGCCTTCCTCTGTTAGTTGGAGGTAAGTGTTTGTGGCAGTCCAGCACCTAAACCCAGATGAGCAGGGAACTTCTGTGATGATGAGAAACATTTTCTTCCTTAATCCTCTACATATGTCGTCCTTCTAATGTTCAGAACTTCTGCAGTGATGAGAAAAGCTTTCTTCCTTGAACCTCCCCACGTCATCCTTCTGATGTTCAGCCAGGGCTGCTGCTTGTAGCTGAAAATACCCATCCAGCAGATGTGGAAGACCAAGGCCCAGTGCTGTGTCTGCTGTGGGAGCTGGTGGTAATTCTCAGTTTAAAGACAGCTTGCTGGTAATGGGTTTCAAATCTTCAAACATCAGGAGGAGGTTTGGTGTTTATGGCTGGATGGATGTACTAAAATGTGAGAACAGAAAGGTAGGGTGAGTGCTCTCAGCTGATGGTGATAAGAGAGTGGAAACAAGCGTGAGCTGTAGGGAAGTCATCAGCTGGAAGTACAAGAGGAGAAGAAGTGGACTGCAGCTGCCAAGGTGGTCCTGTCTGACTGCTGACTTACAGGGAAGGATTGGATGTTTGTGTCTGCTGGACAAGTGTCATAGCAGAGCCCCGTGGACTTGATCCTAAAGTTGTCTGTCAGGGTAGATGGGAAGTATCCTTGTTACTTAAGTGATGCTGCTGTGAAGTTGGTGGCAGAAAAAACAGCAACTACTTCTTGCTAGTAATAGAAGTAATTTCTGGTCATTGCCTGTCGCTGTAGGTTTGCTCTGTAGTGGAACTGGGGTGAGCAGACAGCTGCAATTGACTGGTGTGCTCTGTCTGAGCAGTGGGCCACGTGAAGTGGGCTTAAGGGCACTTGTTTGTGGAAATAGCTGCTTTGCTACTTTTTTTTCTGGTTATAGTAAGTGATGCGATGGTGAATGCCCTTGTATATTCATTATGCTCTGGCCTGCAGCCATCGTTTCCCATCCCTGTCCAGTCAGTTTATGCTTTGTTGCGAGCCATAGGAATAAGGTTGCTGAAAGCAAGGGACATCAAGACCTTACCATTATGTTTGTAGGACAGTTTGAATACTTTGAGTCCATTCAGAAAGCAGAGTTTCACGCTGCTATTTTTTTTTCCCTGCAGGTAAGTGCTGCAAGGAGAGTGTGTAATTAATTGTTTTCTCCTCATTCAGGAATACTGCTGGCTGAATAAGTGAGAAGGGAAAAAAAAATCAGCTGAGCAGTAATCAGGGCAAAATGCCTTTACTGCCCTTTTGTACTTTAAAGGAGAGCCACGCTGGGCCTATTTAACTATAGGTCAGAAGCTTTAAGAGCAAGTAATAATTATAGTGACTTACCTGGGTTCTTCACTGCCATGTATGTCAGTGGGCTATAGCACCTGCTATTAACAGTAGGTTTGAATTATAGCACTCATCTTTTTTTTTTGAAGTACAGTACAGTTATGCAATACAGAAGTGAAAACTCAACTGGCAACTTTGAGTAACATCCAACAAGACAGGTGTCTGTGCAGGTTTGAAGAATTGGTTTAAACCAGCTTTGGCTATGTTAGTCTGAGAAGAGGGAGCTTTCAGTATGCAGCTTTTCCAAGGATGCCTTCAAGGCTCTGCCAGAAGCAGGGGTCGTTCAGTGATCTTCTTGCGTGTGGATTAAGGGTTACTGTTAGATGCAGCTGGAGACTTGGCATCAGATCCTGCCTGTACCAAACTGAAGCTGGAGGAAGAAGGGCCTTCATGTACGCAACTCACCTGAACTTCTTTGTGAAAATCCTGTTCGTAGCATAAGTGTGCACAGCCTCTCTGTCTTCCAAAAAATGTGTTCTCAGAAATGTCAGACTGAGGCTTTAATGCAAATGCTGGCATACGCTGCTAGTCTGAGTTGTGAAATCTTGAGCTCAGGGGTTTGCAAATAGGTACTGTTTGTAGTATTTTTCAGCTTCTGCCTGGAAATGCATTACGCCAGACCAGGAAAGCACATGTATGTGACTTACTAGACAACTTTATGGTGATATGGGAAACTTCTTGTTCCTCTTGGTGTAGGATGTAGAATTTAAAGACAGGCTTTGTATTGCTTGTGTAGCCAAGCCTCTTTCCAGTTGCCTCAGGAGTGTCTGACAGGGAATCCTCTAATTGGAGGATTTCCTCCTCTGCAGCAGTGTAATTGCCTATGGTTTTCTCAGGCCTTGCCTTAACCCTCCCAATTAATGGTTGACTAAAACTTTCTAAAACCAGTTGCCAGTTGTTTTGCTTCCCAAACTGAGGGGGAAGGGGGTGGTCTGAACTACAGGCTGACTTTTCAGTGGCTGCTTCATTTCAGTGCTTGTTTGAGCTCTGACATAAATAAGAGCATATGGAAAAGAGTATATTGCATACAGAGGTACGCCCAGCTAACTTGGGCGTGGGAAGCTCTGCTTGCTACGTTTAAAGGTAGACTTGTAGGTCTTTAAAACCAGTTCTTTCTTCAGATGTTTCCATGTTAATGATGACATGTATAAGTGTAGTTGTTTGTATTCTTGTGATCTGCTGTTACATTTGAGCTCTGTATCAAGCAGATACTTGATGGCAGTGATCTTTGTTGTTTACTCAGAGCTTGACCATTCACAGCCTGTAGCCAATGCTGCTCCCTTAGATCCCAGAAGAATGGAGTAGGAGGGAGAAACTTTAGCAGGTCTGCTTTGCTGTGGAACATAAGGAAATATGAAATGTGCTTGAGTTTTATAATGACTGCTTCAGCCAGATGCACAGATAAACCTTTGTGGTTTAGAAAGTGTAGGGCAGGTAATTGTTTAGTCAATAAGGTATCTGTATCTGGTAAGGAGCAGTGAAACCTGTGGCTTACTGGAGTAATCTGCACCTTTTTTACATGACTCTGCTTCTTGAGTCCATCAAACAGCGAATGGGAGCTACCTCATGTGAAGGAGCCTTGGTTTCACCATGCCCTGTGCTTCAGTGAGTGCTGCAAGCTTTAGTGAGAATCAAGTTCCTGTCTCATGCCTCTGTTCATTTCTTAACTTTCCCTCCGTTAGACTAACATAAGACAACTGGTGCACTGCAACTTCGGTGGGTTACAGCCAGCTTGGCTTTGATAAGTATTAGAGACAGCGGTCTTGTTTCCCCTTGTAAGTCATAGAGTATCTGGGTTGAGAAATGGTTCTGAATGGAAACTGCAGGCTCTGTTGAGAGTGACACTGGAGCCAAGTGGCTATTTTTGCAGGCTTCGTTTGCTTTTTCTCAGCTGTTTTGGCTCTGTCACTTCTCCAGTCAAACTGGTATGAAGAAGAATAAGTTGGGAAACAATGGTCTTGGATAGCTGTCATGTCAGGAGAGTGTATTCCTTCTTGAGCTCTAATTTGTGATGTCTTGCTGCAGACAGAAGAACCTTGCAGCTTTGTTGTTTCCTGCACTTATTGCAAGCAGCGTGCTAGGAGTGTACCAGAGAAAACACATCTGATGCTGCAGAAAACAGCAGTTTTTAGCCCCTGTCTCCAAATAATGCCATGTTATATAGCTTGGCTGGAGGGCAGCAAGGTAATGAAACTCTTCATCACCAGTGGGGAGAGACTATCCTCAGAGACCTCCCCCCTACCTCTAACTAAAAAGTGCCTTGAAATGAAGTTACTCCTGTTTTAGAAACAAATGACCTTAATGCTTGGTGCAGCTTAGGCCAACTGATTCACAGTAAAGGATCTGCTGGGGCACAGGAGCAGCAGGTGCCTGTTATTTACTTCAGTGGCTTCTTTTGAGGACCAGGAATGATGCAAAGAATAATGTTCTGCTTTGCTCACAGTTCAGTTGTGTTCATGTAGCAGATTTTCTGGGGTGTTTAAGACAACCTAGTTTGTGTGTCAGGTTGAACAAACTTAAAGGCATCCGTCCTTCCCAATTTGGTCACTTTGAGGGGGATTTAGTTTGCAGTGGCCATGGCTTCCATTCTCTATGGGGTTCAAAGATATTTTAAGAGATGCTGCTCTTCCTTTTAAATGCTCAGTGGGTCCCAGACTTTAATATCCTATGAAAAGGGTGGTGGGATGTTGGGAATGACTCCTGCGATAACTTTTTCAGGCTCTAGGGGAGAAATTGTGGTGAAATAAAGTCTGCTTAGCTAGGCATTGCCTGTTTGGTCTGACATCAAATGCGTTCATCTTAAATTCAGAAAAGATTTGTGCAAACAGCAAAGGCTGTTAGCAGTTTTTTAACAGGTTATTCTATGAGAATGCATCTCCTAAGGGGAGGCTGCTTCTGAAGAAAGCAACTACTGGTTAACTCCTCTCCACTTGGAGATTTGTATGGACTAGCAGGAGTGTGATGACAGCATTGGAATCTCTGGGCCTGAAAGCAAGGTGTAGCTTGTGGCACATCTGCTGCACGTGTTACATAGAAAATTATGATACTGTTGTCCACAGCACCTTGCTAGATAGCTGGTCAAATTCTGAAGGCACGTATGTGATAGCATGTCTTACTAACCATCACTAATAGCAAATATAGCAGGCACTGGGAGTCAAGTGCGGCTCTTCTGCTTTTGTTTGCCTTCCATTTCCCTTCCAAATTCATTGCAGCCACTTGTCAAGGAGGCAGATATCCTGTATTGCCATCTCAGTAGATCCCTTCACCTCCTGCCTGTCCCAGGCTCTGTGGAGCACTGCCTGGTTGCGTGTCTTGCTCTGAGTGCTGTGCTTGTGCTGGTTGAGAAATAGTTCTGGAAAGAACTAAAGCTTTGGTGTCCAGCTGCATTCTCCTGTTTTCCTAATTTGGGTTCTCATGTCCTCTGTTTTCTCCTGTGACTCTGAATGCTGCTGGTCTGTTGGTTCCCACTTGTTGCACCATATCTTCAGGCTGTTGGTTCTTACTTGTTGCACTATATACCTTCAGGTGTCCTTCAGCTCTGCCTGCTGTCTGGTGTGTCGTACAGGGCACAGCCCTCACTGGCACCTATGCCTCAGGTTTATTACAGCTGATTCTCATAGCATCACTACTGAATCATTTCTTTTAGTTGTGCCTAGCTATTGGCTGAAAAAACAAAAGAAAAAAACTGATCTTGGTGTCATCTAGACATAACTTATGTTAAAAATAGTTTAAGGTCAGCTTGAATTGGCCAGGAGGTTCTTTGCTTGTCATTGGTGCTCTGTCTTTGAGTGGTTTACAACTGTTGAAAGCTTCAAGGGTGAACACGTACCTGGTTTCCAGTTGAAACAAACTGCAGTATTGCTCAGAGTTCAAAGAACTGCTGATTGCCCTTTTGATCTTTATACTGTCTAGTTGCTGTTGCACTTTTTTTTTTCTGTTCTTTTCTATTTTACAAACATAAAAGATTACGCTTGTTTGAGTGGCTGCTTCAGATTATTAATACGTTAGAAAAACATAAATGTTTTTTTTTTTTCCAGTCCCATCTGCTTTGATATGATTGAAGAAGCCTACATGACAAAATGTGGACACAGCTTCTGGTAAGATCTTTGTATTGCACAGATCATCCATCCTGTATGGTGCTTGAGACCTAACATTGCTGTGGATCACTTTCCTTGTGAGTTTTTCCTTCTGTTTTCTGGCCTTACATTGAAGACAGTGAAATCAAGTTTTAAGAGGTGGTTGCCACCAGTTAGACTAAAATAAAGAAGTCTCCTAAGTGTTTAAAATGAGGCTTAGTGCTACCATATTTCTCTGTAAAGAAAAAAATGGTCGTAAACTGTTGATAGCACTCCATGTCCAGGGTCAGGGCTGTTTCTGCTGGAAATGAAAAGGTTTTTTTTCTATTGCCATCTAAAGCAGTGGGTGTTGCTGTTATAAAGGTCATGAGAGCCAGTGTTGGTGTTGGCAGATCCTCTTTGCTTTTGTGCAAGCCTTACACAGTTTGAAGGGGCCTCCACATTATCTGTTGCAGTTCTATTGAACTTAAGAGAGAAAGTATGTTTCAGGCTTGCTTCTTTATTCACTCCTTTATATTTTTCTCTTTGCAAAATGTTTACTAGGAAACTGTTACATCACATTGGCTTGAAGTTTATGTATTGTTCAGTATGTTATCTCTGGCTTTCACAAGGAGCAAATCTTTGGAGAAGGACAAGAACCCTCCAGGTGCAGGTGTGGAGTTATCTGCTTCCCAGGCTTCAGCTAGGGGGTTGGAATAAGTGTTGACCCATGAGGTTTTAATGTCTGGTGTGTACTACACTCTTACAGTGCCTGTTAAATAGAAAAATAATCTCCTACTTTTTAGTAGTAGTATTTTAGGAGCATAAAACAATCACCTTGAGCAGCAGATTCAGTTAACTTTCAGGGTATGTTTTGTCCTGCATACAGGTAGGATAACACTTATTTTGTGCTTTTTACATAACGTTTCATTATAGATCACTGGGATTCCTTTTAAGAAGTCCAAGATGAAAGGCATTAGAGTACCATTATTTAGGTAGAACAGAACAGTGATGCGTCACTGGATGTTTCTTTCTTCAGCTGACTTGAAGCCAGATAGGGAGTGAGGGTCTTTAGCTCCATGCTGAAGTGCGTCTTGTTAGTCCATCCCTCAAATAGCTAACTAGTTTATCTCAGCGCCTTTGGAGTGCCTTGTATTAAGAACAGCCACTGGGAGGTGGGGGAGAAAATTGTGAGACTCTTTTAGATGTTTGTGCACTATTATCTGAATGTGCAGTAGCTTTCAATGTCACTTGCAAAGTATTTGGCTGATGTAAAAAAAAAAAAAAGTTGCTTCTGAATAATGCAGCTCATCTGCCTGCTTTACCTGTGGAAGAGGAGCATGAATTGAAGATGCAAGCATGACCGAAGTAGCCACATTGTCACAATTCTGATTGAAATAAATGAGTGAAGTACTTAAACACAATTTTGTAATCCTTGCCAAGAACTTCAGTTTTTGCTGTAGCATGCCCTTAGTCAATATTGGAATGCCTTGACTCCCCTGTAGCACCTTGGCAATGCAGCTGTTAACTAGCTATCCAAAGGAAGTACACATTATCTAAAGTTTATACTATTTCCTTTGTGCTTGTGTACCTTTTTATTTTCTATTTATTCACTTGTATTTTATTTGTTGTTTTTTTTTTTTTAATAGCTACAAATGTATTCACCAGAGCTTGGAAGACAACAACAGATGTCCCAAATGTAATTATGTTGTGGACAACATAGATCATCTTTATCCTAACTTCTTAGGTGAGCTCTAGGTTTGTTTGTGTAAGTAACGTCTTAGTTGTGATGGGAGACGTGTACTTGTAAATTCATCCTATAAATAATCTGCATGCAGAGATTGAAAATGAAGTCCAAGCATCAGCCCTTTGATCAACTGTGTTTTAAAATAAATAAATACACGTGGCTAGTAGTATGAATTGTTAATACTCCACTGCCTCCAGCAGTTCTGTATGCTGAGTTATGGCAGCAAGGCTGTGACTTGCTTTTTATAGCATGCAAACAGCAGCAAGATGATGATATTTTATGGTGAGTAGAGATTTCAATCTCTATAATTACTTCTGATTTCTTGTGCTGTCATTTGTTTAATAACCAAGAACTTGTGCTGTTTCTGAAGTACAGATGCTGATGTGGGGAGACTGAATGGTGCTATTTTGACTGCCACTGTGTGGCTCATGTGATCATGTCATCTTTGTGTCTAAATTACATACAGAAAATATTTGTACGTGTATACGGTGCTAATTAATTGCTGCAGAAACAAAGAAGGGAAATAGTTAAATACTGTATTACAGGGAGAAAAGATCCAAGTGAAACATGTTGGAGTATGAAATATCAACATAGAACAAATCTTGATTTCATAGCTGGGATATCCATTTAGTAATAACCTCTGAGCCACAGTAGCCAACAGATGTTTCAGAAACAGGCACCCTGACTTAGCCCTAAGCATGCTGTGCTGGAGGTGGTGCTGAGGCAAGTTGTGGAGGTTGTGTTAGGCTGAAGCATTGTTTCTGTACACTTACAGTTAAGGGGTCTGCACTGGGAGAAAAAGAGGTGTATGTATGGGAAGTGGTGAACTTACTTCTGTCTTTTTACACTACTGGTGTGAAATAAAATATCTTAAGCAATGAATGTAGTAATATAAAGGAGTAAGTTTCTGTTTGGCTGCAGTTGTTCTTGGCCTGTAGTAAATCTGTTGATGTTTTATCTCCTTCAAACTCTTCTGTGATGTGTTTTCCAGTTCCAAGACAGACACGCTGGTGCTTAGAAAAATGAACTGGAGCAATTTTGTTAATGTGTAGGCATTATATTTGCAGATGATTTCTTATGTATCTTTATACCCTTCGCAGAAATTTGGCCAGATAGTAAATTGATTAGAGAAAAATATCAGTAACTCCATACTGTTTTAGTTGTTAGCAAACTTTCTGTGTAATTGAAAATAAAAATTGGGATGAATTTTCTCATATTTTATTTGAGCTCTTAAATCTCTCTTCTGATACCTGATTTTTTTTTGTTGTTTTTTTTTTTCAGTCAATGAACTTATTCTTAAACAAAAACAGAGATCTGAGGAGAAAAGATTCAAACTGGACCATTCAGTGAGTAGCACCGTATGTTCAACCTTTCTTACTTTATATTTATTTAAAGATTTTGTACAACAATTGCCATTACGTGGCTTAATTTATTAGAGATTATATTGTCAAGCTGGTGTTTTAATATGCTTTGTGGGGGAATAACACCAATATTAGTGGCACTGTATCTCCACAGCCTTGTTAACTCCAGTTCTTCCTGCCAACATTCATAGAGGTAGAAGCAAGTTGCTAGTTACTTAGCATAACTAAATGCCATGCAAAGATGTACTGAATATAACCTGAGAAACTACCCATGAAAACACACTTATTTAAAGGTAACCATCTTTATTCAGTGCTGGAAATTACAGCTACATTAAGACTAATAAGTAATACAGGCTTGTCTGATCATGTGTGAGAGGTTAGGTTCTAAAGAGAAATTGAAGGAAGGATAATAGTAACCACAAGAGGGAGAAAGATGTGTTTGGAGTACTGCTGTGCTGGCTCTGATCCCAGGTACAAATGCCTGGTTCTCTTCTAGATTTTGTTCGTGTTGGGGAATCAGAGTGCAATTTAGGCTGAGCTGTGTTCTCTAGAGGAAATCCCTCTGCTGTAGCAATGGATGCTTTTGTACATTTAAGATCAGAACAGTATATGATATTAATCAGAAAAATGGCATAATATTTGTCTTAGTTCTTCAGGTTTCCTTCCTTGGCTTCCATAACTTGTAAATAAGGATGCAAAGTAAAGATATTTTGTTCAGTTAAAAAAATTAATAATAATAATAATAATATCTCTATTGAGGCCTTATTAATTTAGGGGTTACACTGTAGAAAACAATGCTTCCAACAACTGTGTGCTTCAGAAAAGAGTACACTTTCAAGATTCATTGGCTTATTTACCACCCATTTTCTACTGAGGGTAAAATAGAAGGGATTTAATACCTAGCTTTAAAATTCATACAGCTAACCTGAAGGAATGTGCAGTAACTTTTTGGAAATCAATTCTGCTTTCTCACAGTGCACCATTAAAACTATGCTTGTGGATGCCTCTACGTTAGATAACTGTCAGTAAGTGGAAAAATCTACCATGACCTTACTCCAAGAACACTATTATCTGTTTTTGCCAGCAAACAAAAATACCATGTCTTCTAAAACAAGAAGCCTTGATGCTGCATGTGCTTCTTAATGTGCCTGTTCTCTTAACATCAAATGTAATAAAAGAAGTTGAGACATGTTACAACAAATGAATCCTGTGCTGAGCACTGTTTCTTGGCAGTGGATTTGTCTCATTAATTGAAGAAACCACATTAAGGGATCTCTGAAACTTTCTAAATCATTTAGTAGAATCCATTAAGTAATAGCACCAGTATGTAAAGATTTTTCTGGTCCCTTCAGTGATGGCTAAGGCAAGATTCACATTGCACGTAGCATTAACAAACCTGCAGCATTCTTGTCCATACTGAAAGTGCAGTTCTAGAATCTAATATCTGCAGATATGAGTCTTTCTTTCTCTGTGTGTCTCATTTTACTCAAACGCCTCTTTCTCCTCAACCTTACCTAATGAGCCTGACAGGCCTTTGAACAGTGTTCCAATTACTTTCCATTTCTGGAAGGAATTTATTTCCAGGTTAATAATTTTCAGGTTAATATTTTGTCTCCTTTATTACCGTCCTTTCAAAATATTAAATAAATAAAAATCTTCAACAGTTCAGCAACTTCACTGTTAACTTCTCTTTTTCATGAATCTCATGCTTGTTCTTTCTTTCCATTCTTAGAAGAGTAAAAGTACACCCTGAAATTTATACTAGGTTGTATTATTTAAAATTTCTCCATTAGCATATTGACTTGATTTGAAATGATACATATATTTTTTTTCTAGTTGTTCCAGATTGAAATTGAGATTTTTGTCTGTGCTGTTCCCACAGGTTTTAAGTGTTGTGTAAAAAGGAATAATGTTCTATATGGATGTTACATTATTTGTCTTAATGTAGCCAATACAAATACTCTATAGCTTCTTAGAAAACGTCTGCTTTAGATTGGAAGGCATTTCTAGTTCTTGCGATCCTAAATATCTTGATTTAGTGTCATAGCTTTTGAGGACAAGGTTTTTGATCCAGCTTTGGGTTTTAGGAGGCCCAAAGACCTTTCAGCTGCATCCTGAGTCTTCCTGATGTAAAGCTATGCTAGTGTTAACCTATAATTCAGCCTTTTCTCTTCTGAAAGATACTTTTTTTTTGCCTAACTTTACTGAGAAAAAGAAGGGCAAACAACCTTTAGGGAAGGGAGTCTGGGCTGTACAGTGGTGTGCTTGCTCTCCAAGGAGTCCTTTTCAGCTCTAACAAGTTGGATGAAAAGATCAGCCTGCTGAGCTCCGTCTTCTTTCCTGCTCTTGTGTTTCCCATGAAAATTCACTTAAGAGGAATAGTGTGGGCAAGGGGGGGGCATAAAAGAAATGGGCTGATGCTACTTTCTTCCATTTGAATTTAGCATAAAGGCTTTACGTATTCCTTGGTTAAAAAATTAAAAGGTATTGCCACTTAACAATATTTCAGGTAGATATAATTCAGCTGAGTTTCCATAAACATGCTTGCTTTTCCTCCCCATAGAAATATGTTCTCAAAAACTAGGGCACAAATCAAATAAAACTGTGGCTGTGTAATAATCTTTTCCTAGCAGTAGCTGTGTTCTCATAAAGCACGGATTCTCAAAATATCTTCCAAACAAGATAAGCAGTTACACAGAGCAGTGGGACAGAAGAGCTATTTCCTGTACGTGTGGGAGAGTTGGGGATTTTGATTTCCAAAAACTGCTTTGAAATTTTTTACAAAGGGAAGAAATAGTGCAGTTTTGATACTTGTTGCTGGGTATAGCCCTGAATTTCTTGAACCTTCTGTCCAATGTCTCTCATTTTCCTTCTAGAATGGCCACAGGTGGCAGATAATTCAAGATTTGTTGGGAACTGATCAAGACAATCTTGACTTGGCTAATGTCAACCTGATGCTGGAGCTGTTGGTGCAAAAGAAGAAGCAATTAGAAGCAGTAAGTGTTTGGGTTTTTTGAGCCTTTGTATATTAAGTCAGTTTGAAGATCTGTGCAGAGTGAAGCACAGATCACTCTGTGATTGATCAGTGATGTCATTGGTTTGGGAAAGTTAGATATTTAGCTATTCCATGCCCTTGGTCTCAGATAACCATTTTCAGCTGTAAGAGCTAGATCTTCTAAATTAAACTGGGTTACAAACATGGGATTAGGGAAGTTTGAGTAGGATTGAAATGGTGAGGAAAAGTTGTATTGGAAATTGTGTATCTTATTCCTGTAGAATCAATATTTACTCAGTCTGTGCCTCTGATAGTGGGGGAGTAACACAAAAATATTTATTCAAGCAAGATTATATCCCTCTCTTGGGGTATGGGGGTGAAGTTTTGTACATAACTGTTTCATTGTCATTTGGTGATGCCAGGGTGGGAGTATAGTTTCTAGCTTCAAAGTAAAACCTCTTTGTTCTCAAGCCTGTTTGTCACTCGGCTCAAATGTGAAACAAAGAAACATGATTGAGCTTATAAGTACTTCTGAGCAGGAAAATCTTGCAAGGATACTTAACTTTCAAAAAACAAAGTAAAAGCCATCCTCTTACACTTGAAGAATGCTTGACTGCATTTTTCTTGCGTTTACTTGCTTTACTTTTTAATTACAGTCACAGGAGCGGGGAGAGAATAAGAAAATTAAAGGGGAGAAAATTATTTCCTTGTATCCAAATCTCCTTATGTTTTCTGTCCCCTCTGCCCTTAGTGGGTTGTGTGTGCTGATGTCATGAACTTTTTTGACTAAATGTTCAGTCTTTCAGTAACAAATGTTTCTGCAGACTGTGAAAACAAACTTCAGAGTACTGGAATACAACTATAGGACTATATTCTGAAATGTTTTTTATTCCCTCTTGTGGTCCTTCTTCTCCTCTTTAAGTTTTTAGCAAATTTGGGTGTAATTATTAAGCTGAAGTTTGATGGAGATAACTTATTATGGAAAGACTAGACATATGTTTTAGTTTCATCAGTGACTTTGTCTTCCATTCAGGAAGAATCTTCAGCAGCCATCATGTCTTTTTACATAATCCCAAGTGTTAGTTTTGGGAGATGTTTTTCATAGGAGTATTTCATACTTCAGTATGCTATTTGCAGAAGTGAATGCTAACGATCTTCCAGGATAGACAAGTGTGCAAAGAATGTGTATTCCAAAAGCAATTTCAGGTGCAGTTGAAGGGAGAAAAAGAAACACTTCTTTTTTTTTTTTTTAGTAAGCCTTCAGAAGTACAAAACGAGAACTGTTAGGGGGGTTTCTTTCATGTTAAAACTTGTCATGAACCAAACAAAATCTTTAAAACCTGTGAGGCAAGTAAAACTACTGTTCTTAAAACTGCCTTAATAACCCATTTTCTTGTCCTCGTCTCTGAATGAAAGCTGTTTCTTTGCTAAGTGAATATATGAATGCTGTGTATGAATGCTGCTTTCTTGGACTGTGAAAGAGTTGCACACCCTTATTTATTATTTTACAGGAGTCCCATGCTGCCCAGCTGCAGATCCTTATGGAATTTCTCAAAGTTGCCAGAAGAAACAAACGAGAGGTAATGTGTTTTGTTTTTTCAGCGTGTGACATGGTGTCTGCTGCTTTCTGTCACTTCATTCATATTTAAGTGATGTGGAAGTCTGGCATTATCTCAGCAAATAAAGCAAGGCATATTTGGGGAAGTCCTCATGCAGAAGACAAACAGTTTTCCTTGCAATCTAATATATTTACCACGTGACAGCTTCTTTTTTTTTTTTGCCTTTATGTCTCATGCTGATGTGAATGTAGAATTTTTATCCTCAAGTTATTTTGTCATAAAGTTATTTTCCTTCCTCCAACATGCTTCACGAAGTTCTTCAAGTTGTTTTTTTTTTTTTGTGATGGAAAAGTTGTTAAGACTGAGAAGGAGTGAAATTGTGGTCTGTCTTAATTTGATAGCATTGAATGCCGTGACTAATGCTGTGTCAAAAAAGAATGAATAGTCTGTGCTTTTTTCTGACTTGTCTCAAAATGAATGTCTCAAGGAATGAAAGATGTTTCCATATCATGCATTGTCTTTTATGGTTTGGAACTTGTTGCTTACTGTCATGCAATAGTATACACTATGGTAGCAGAAATTTCCCAGAAACCTACAGAAATGATGGTGAAAACCACAAAAGAAGGAGCTTTCTAGAGGCACTGTTTTTTGTTGAAAGAAAAATCAAAGACCCAACAGTGTGTCTGCCGCTTATTGCAAACTTGAATCACGTAAAGGTGATGCACGTGAGCAACCTTGTTCGGAATGGCATGAGGATTTGTTTACACAAAACTTCTTAAAGGAAGTTATCCTGAACCTGTCTGCAAATAGACATCCACAGCCTTCTATTGAGAACCACCAACAGGGTTAATAGGAAAAAGGGGAAGGAAAAAAAAAAAGGAATGGGAGTGGGGAGAAAACTGAGTACAAATTAAAGATGCTTGTGTGGAGTTTGAGACTTGCTAAGCTAGGTACAGCCTCACCTGAGAAGTGGTGACAATATTGCTGATTAGGATACCTGAGCTTCAAAGGAAAACATATACTAGAGGATATCTTGGGTATCTTATACTAGAGGTGTCAATGAAGATGTCCACTAATATGAGGCTCTTTGTCTGAGCCTTCAAGGTTAAGAAAGAAATACGTGTTCCTGTGGTTTTTTTTCTTGTTTAAACAGCAGAGACTTGAGCACTGCTTGAAACTGCTAAGACGTCTTTAAGCTTTCACTTTTTTAATAGTTATTCTGTAGATTGAGGAGTGCTGTATGTCCGCTATCATTTTTTTTTCATGTAATATTTAGGATTGTGCAGATAATGTCACAAATTTGACCCGTCTTTACAGCAGAACTAATGTGGGCTCTGGCCACTGTCCAGCTGCACTCAGTAAGTACCTTCTGTGAAGATTTGGTGCAGCTAGAGGGACTGAGAGATTGCCCAAGTTTCACAGTAACTCTGTTTGTCTGGGAGGCTGATACAGAGCTTGGCTGGGGTGTTCTTTAGTTGAGAAATCCTGGGATGGTTCAGCTATACAATGTTTAGGTCAGTGCCGTGAAAAAAATGACTGCTTTGCACTACTGCAGCTGAAAGAGTTAAAACAACTCTAACAGAAGGATTTGCTATTAATGCCTGCTTTAGTTTTCGTTTGGGTGGAATGCATAGCTTTTGTATTTTTTTTATTTTTTAGCATATGCAGTGTTCCTCTACTGACAGTAATATTCAGCACCTGGGAAACCTTGCCCATATCATCTGTGTTTGCCCTCAGCTTCAGTTGTAATGGACATCACTTCTTAAGGCTAGGAATGGGGCCTTGGGAGCATCCTGAAGCCTGTTGGGACAGAGGATCTATTTCAGGTGCTTTCTGTCCCTGCTTATGTTTTCCTTCTGTTGCCAAGACTACTTCTGATGTTGTTTGTTATCAACCCCCCTCCCCTTTTGTATTTTAACATCAAATGCAGACTGTCACATCTCAAAAGACATTTGTGCAAGCCTGTCAGTTCTGAGCTTGCTGTAGTGGTTAGCATCTGGCTTTGCCATTCATCTTTTAGGAAATGAGGCCTTGTCAGACTTGCACTTGCAATCTTTGTTTTACTTGATAAGGAAGATAAGAAACAATGGATAGAAGTGTGGAAAATACAAATTAGTCGGTAGGAAGGTTTTAGAAAAACTGTTTTCATCAATCAAGACTCCAGTTCTACTAACAGACTAAATTAATCCAGTTGGTTCTTCATGGTAATCCCAAGATCTTTCCCATAGTCAGCAGTGTTTGTTACAAATACTCCATTCTGTTTTCCAAATGATTTCTTCCAGAGGAGCTGCTGTTTAGGGAAGGATGTGGTCTATGCCTATAGTGATGATGCATCCAAGTCTTAACCTGCATGCAGATGTCTGCAGAAAAACTGAAGTATTCATTTGGAAGAGGGGTTCAAATTACTATCTTAATAAAGCAGTAAAGCCCAGGAAAGGTTATCAGATCTTTTAACAAATTTTAAGTTTCTTTTGATGCTTTAATAGGTGACTTTAAGAAATAAAGGTGGAACTCAACATGCAAAGACTCTGGAATGTTTAACGTATTTGACAGAGCTGTGAGTCATGTAAGCAGGCTTTATTTTTGTGGGGAGAGTCTGAAGGAACACTACTCTTTTGTTTTGTTTTTACTAATTCAAACCTGGTTCCAGTACAGATGACTGCAGAGTGAGTAATTGCAACTTCACTCAGTAAGTTACAGCTTCTTTTGTGTATGATTGAGTGTCTGTTTCAAATTTTTGTTTTAAATCTTCAAAGAAATACGAAATTGCCTGGTAACTTTGTTTCCTAGTGTGCCTCTTTGAATATTATTTATTGCATGATTTTATTAACAGCTTTTATTAATTATAGACTGCAATTCCTTCGGGACTGTCAATTTTGTTAGTTAATACAGATCTTGCCCTGGAGTTAGTGTACTTGTATAATATTTCATTACAACATGTTCAGAACATATAATTTACCACCTGTAACTCTGCTTATTTCACTCATAAAAGTTTTTTCCTCCTGCCTTCATGAAATGGTGATGACTTTACTTATTAAAGGGGGAGCTACATCTAGAAGAAAACTCTACAGACTCATACTTAAGAATTCAGAATATTGCTGTAGTCAAGTCTTCTGACAAATGCTTCTTTCTTGCACTTTCATCATTTCTCCAGAAGATAAATGTGAAGTTCAGCACCTGCAGAAGTTTCCATTAGAAATTCTGTTTTGATGTGTTCATAACTTTCCAAAACATTGATCTTTCAAGCTGAAATTTACTGCATGTATTTTGCACAAAGGTATTTGCAAGTTCTTTTTCTTTTAAGGTTATGTTTTGTTTTCTTTCTGACCCATGGCAATATGGTTTAAAAAAAAAATCCTTGGCAATACTAGCAGGAGAAAAAAGAATCTGACTTGGAAAAGGATTGAAAACAAATGGCTGAAGCCTGAAAATATTTTCTAAACAAAATTACGGATAGTTTTATAGTGGATGGGTGTATTGATCATCCACAATGGCTGGTTTTCTCAAAGACAAACTTAGCATGGCTGTGTGCCTTTCCATATGTGTGCAGAGTTAATTGGATACACACTTCCCTTTTTTTTCCATCTATTGGGCTCTTCTATTAAAATCAAAGATCCAAGGAGTCTAGAAGGTCAAGTTTAATAATGAAAAGCTTGACTTTGTGTTTTATTACTGTTTTCAAGGGAAACCAAATACATCAACCTGTGACTCTTTTAAAATCAGTAATTTGATGCCATTACCTTAGCTGTGTTGCGTAAATACTTTATTCAAGTTTAACTTTGTTTATTTTTAAATGATTGTTTGTTCACCTTGAATGCCTAACTGCTGTTATCAGCTCTCTTGCTACCAAAACTCTACTCTGTTATCAGTTTAAGGAGACTTAACTAATTATCTTGTTGTGGTTTGAATGCTACTGCATGAAGCTAGGTACCACCATATCTATGAGTCTGTGTGTTTTGTGTGCATATATAATTTGTCCTAAAACACTTACAGCACAGCTACTTGATGGAGAGTCTGTTAAATGTTTCTGTGAAGTAGCACACTTACACAAGATGGATAACAAGTTTAACAACTGATGTCACAAATCAAGTTGTATAGGTGATATCGGCTAGGTGCATTCACGCTTCTCTTGACAGCTGTCACTACTTCATGTTTATGGGCTTTTTATTTCTAATAAGGTCACATTAAGTCTCTCCTATTTACCAAACAAGACCTTTTCAGTGTCAGCCAATGCAAGGGGGCTGTCTTCATCTCTTAAACATTGTGTGGCAGAGGAGTAATCCTGAACTGTTCTCAGTTAGTCTGTGTTGAATGCTTGCTCAGCGTTTCAGAATCATCGTCACCCTTTTCAGCCTCATACACATCTATCCAACTGTCTCCACTTACTCCATCCTGTGAGCATGTTAAATACTAAAAATAAGAGGAGTTATTAGTTATTGTGGGATAATTGCAGGGAATTATAAGCATGAATTCTCCAGGGATGTCATTAGCTTGTGTTAATCACTTCACCTGTCAGATCTTATTGTTCTGTGCATACACACATGGATGAACTAATGAATAAGCAAGAGGAGGTGACAGAACTAGAAATCAGTCATGCTCTTATGTTGTCATATAGTCTTGATTACATTCCAGGGCTCCTGAGGTGAATTTATAGCTATAGTACTCTTTCCTGTGCATTGCACTTAAATAACTGGTATTTTAAATCTATTTGCATTTCTAAGCTGCTCAATTAGACATGTGAGCTCTGACTGCAGTGATAAGCCAAGGATGCAGTTAGGGTATGAGCAGACAGCTAGGGACTAACCATAGAAATATCAGTGTGTAATAGCTGACTGTTATTCCTTACTGAGCTGGGGAGATCTCACAGAATCGTAGGGGTTGGAAGGGACCTCCAGAGATCATCGAGTCCAGCCCCCCTGGCAAAGCAGACTCCCTACACCAGGTCACATAGGTAGGCGTCCAGGCGGGTCTTGAATATCTCCAGAGAAGGAGACTCCACAACCTCCCTGGGCAGCCTGTTCCAGTGCTCCGTTGCTCCGTCACCCTCACCGTAAAGAAGTTCTTGCGCACATTGGTGCGGAACTTCCTGTGCTCCAGCTTCTGGCCGTTTCCCCTTGTCCTGTCTCCGCACACTGCTGAAAAGAGTCTGGCCTCGCCACTTTGCCCTCCACACCTTAGATGTTTATAGACCTGGATCAGGTCCCCTCTCAGTCTTCTCAAGGCTGAACAGACCCAGTTCACTTAGCCTTTCTTCATAGGGGAGATGCTCCAGGCCCTTCACCATCTTTGTGGCTCTCCGCTGGACTCTTTCTAAGAGATCCCTGTCTTTTTTGTACTGGGGAGCCCTGAACTGGACACAGTACTCCAGATGAGGCCTCACCAGGGCAGAGTAGAGGGGGAGGATCACCTCCCTCGACCTGCTGGCCACGCTCTTTTTAATGCACCCCAGAATGCCATTGGCCTTTTTGGCCACAAGGGCACACTGCTGGCTCATGGCCAACCTGTTGTCCCCCAGGACACCCAGGTCCCTCTCTGCAGAGCTCCTCTCCAGCAGCTCATCCCCCAGCCTGTACTGGTGCATGCAATTATTCCTCCCTAGGTGCAAGACTCTACACTTGCTTTTGTTAAACCTCATCTGGTTTCTTACTGCCCAGCTCTCCAGCCTATCCAGGTCTCGCTGAATGACAGCACAGCCATCGGGTGTGTCAGCCAATCCTCCCAACTTCGTATCATCAGCAAACTTGCTGAGGGTGGCCACTATCCCCTCATCAAGGTCATTGATGAAGATGTTGAACAAGACCGGACCCAGAACCGACCCCTGGGGAACACCGCTGGTTACAGGTCTCCAGCCAGACTCTGCACCGCCAACAACAACCCTCTGCGCTCTGCCAGTCAGCCAGTTCTCAACCCACCTCCCTGTCCACTCATCTATCCCGCACTTCCTCAGCTTTGTTATAAGGATGTCGTGGGAGACAGTGTCAAACGCCTTGCTGAAATCAAGGTAGACCACATCCACTGCTCTCCCCCCATCCACCCAGCCAGAGACAACATCATAGAAGGCTACCAGGTTGGTCAAGCACGACCTCCCCCTGGTGAACCCATGCTGACTACTCCTGATAACCTCCTTTTCTTCCAGTTGTCTGGTGATGGCATCCAGCACAATCTGTTCCATTACCTTTCCAGGGACAGAGGTGAGGCTGACTGGCCTGTAATTACCTGGATCTTCCTTCTTGCCCTTTTTGAAGACCGGAGTGACATTGGCTATCCTCCAGTCTTCAGGCACCTCCCCCATTCTCCAAGACCTCTCAAAGATGACAGAGAGCGGTTCAGCAGTCGCCTCTGCCAGCTCCCTCAGCACCCGTGGATGCACCCCATCGGGTCCCATGGATTTATGAACATTGGTGTTGCCTAGGCGCTCTCAAACTGCCTCTTCCCTGACTAAAGGGAAGTCTTCTGTTCCCCAGACCTTCTCACTAACTGCCAGGGTCTGGGATTCCCGAGGGGGAACTTTTTCACTGAAGACAGAAGCAAAGAAGGCGTTCAGTATCTCCGCCTTCTCAGCATCCCCCGTTACCAGAACACCCCCCTCACTTAGTAGGGGACCTACATTCTCCCTAGTCTTCCTTTTACTGTTAACATACTTAAAAAAGCCTTTTTTGTTATCCTTTACCACCTTTGCTAGATTCAATTCCAGGTGGGCTTTAGCCTTCCTCGTTGCATCCCTGCAGGCCCTGACAACATTCTATATTCTTCCCGAGTGGTCAGACCCTTTTTCCCCATTTCATGGACCTTCTTTTTCCCTTTGAGTTTGCGCATGAGCTCCTTGCTCATCCACACAGGTCTCCTGCCACCCTTTCCCGATTTCTTGCTCACAGGGACGCACCGATCCTGAGCTTGGAAGAAGAGCTGTTTAAATGCTGTCCAGCTCTCACAGGCCCCCTTACCTTCTAACACCCCAGCCCACGGGATAGCTCCAAGTAGGTCCCGGAAGAGATCAAAGTTGGCTCTCCTAAAGTCCAGGGTAGCAATCCTACTTTTTTGCTTTGCTTCTTCCACTCAAGATCTTGAACTCCACCTTCTCGTGGTCACTACAACCCAAGCTACCCCCAACTTTTACTTCTTTAACAAACCCATCCTTATTTGTGAGAATAAGGTCCAGTAACACCCTCCCCTCGTCGGTTCCTCCACCACCTGCATCAGAAAGTTGTCCTCAACACATTGCAGGAACCATCTGGACCGCGTGTGCCTGGCCACGTTGCTTTTCCAGCAAATATCTGGATAATTGAAAGAATTGAAAGAAAGGAGGGTGCAACCTAATGCTAGGAGTTAAGTGGCCTTGTACACAAATTTATTAAACTGTATTGATCTCAATGTTTAAACAGTTTTGTTCCCTGCCTCAGTGATCTTTCTCTTGTGGTGTACTTCTACCTGACTGTGTCAGCAAGCATTCAAAGCATCATCTCTGCAACCTTAACTGGAGGATTTATTTTAAGAAGGCTTGGGAGGAATTACAAGTGTGAAACATGCTTGGTTAGCCAGTCGTCCCCCCCTCCTGCCTGCAGGAATTTTGTGTTAACCAGGATGTAGTCTTCAAACCATTGTTAGCTCTTCCCCTGCTAAGAGGAAATACATGCCATTTGGAGGAAGTACTGACTGCAGGGAAGAAATACATCATTAAGATGGGTCTTATGGGTGGCCTGCTCATACGTTGAAAAGGCTTGTATCCCACAATTAACCAATGAAAATAATATGCAAAGACTTGTACAAAGATTAAAAAAAATGCTCCAAAAGAAACCTTGTATTGTTTTCTACTCATGCAAAGACTTCATCAGTAAAGTTGTCAACAAATGGAATTTGATGTCAAGACTTGTGGTTTAAGAGCCTAAAATCTCTTTCAACTCTGAAAATCGCCTCCTTGCCTACTTGATCTATGTAGCAGGCTTTATGTAGTAATAGGAAACACCGAGGCATATGAGTCTTCCAACTGATATCCAGGGAAAGCTGATCTGAGCCGTATTTGAGACATCGAGTTTTATGGGAAGAAACTTATCTTGCTGGGTATCTGAACTGAGGTTCAGCTATTGATATACTGAGTTTATATTCAAATTTGCTAGCAGACTAGGTGGTAGAAGGACAAGATGTAGAAAGAGGATGTTGTGTGGAGGGTTCTTTATTGTATACGGAGTGATGAATGCATGAAGCTTTTGGATCAGAGCGTTGTAGGAGTGTAGCTGACACAAAATAGCTTGTTTCCAAAAGTGTGAATCCAGAAGTTCTGTTTAAGCTGTTCAGTGGGAGTTGCATTAGGGATTTCTCAGTATTTCCTTAGAAAATAACTTCTGCTATTTCTTTCTCATCCTTTTTCTAGAATTGGAAAGCCAGTTGGCTGAAGGTAAATGACTGCCTCGTGAGTTTTTCTTGACTGTTTCCAGGCCATCTCTGTGGCACTGCGAAATTCTGCTGAGCCTTGGTCTAGATGGTAGTACCTAGAATTCACCAGAGCGAATGAAGAAAGTTCTTGATCCAGGAAAAACAAAAAGCACGAGGATGAAAATTCCCCCAGGGTGCCTAACTGCATTTGTTGCTAGATAACCACCTGACATCCAATTCTGACCACGCTGTTCAGTGCTGTGTAAGCTGCAATTAGTATTCCTGACCTAGATTCTTGAATGGAAAGTCAGGAGCGTTTTGGTGTTGATGATGCATTTATCTCAGCATAAGTGTAGCTGGAGGATGGCCTTTCATACATTTAGTCCAGAGCTGGAAGTTGATGGTAGAGAACTTTAGACTACCCATAGGTAGTATGGTTAAGTTAGGTTGTGTTTGGACTTGATGATCTTTGAGGTCTTTTCCAACCTGAGCAATTCTGTGATTCTTGACAGCTTCAAACTCAAACCAGAGGGTTTTTGGGAACTGCTTGGGAATCTGAAAGGGATCTGATCTGCAGGGTTGTGTAAGAAGAAGGCTATGAGACCATACATTACCTACTGTGGTAACTTTTCTTTTGTAGCTGCATAGGGACCGCAAACATGATGAGGGTGCTGGACTATTTCCCTTGTGAGGAGAGGCTGAAGACATGGTTTGGAAGAAGACTGAGAGGGGGATCTTTTTCATTTACAATTATAAATGGTAATGCAGATATCTGGTGGGAAGGAGTCAAGTGGATAAGGCTGGGCTCTTTTCAGTGGTGCCCAGCAGCAGAAGCAGGGGCAATGGACACAAACATAAAAGTTCCATACTAACACAAGGAAAAACTTCTTTACTGTGAGGATGACAGAGCACTGTGTTGGGCTGCCCAGAGAGTTGGTGAAGTCTCCCACTCTGGAGATACTCAAAACCTACCTGGATGCTTTCCTGTGTAACCTACTGTAGGGAACCTTCCTTAGCAGCAGGGTTGGACTGGAGGATCTGCAGGATCCATTCTAACCTCTGTGGTTGTGATGTCTCTTTTCTTGGCTGTTACTTTTGCTTGCTGTTTTGACATACTACTGCTAGTCTGTTCATCTGAACAAGAATATTGCCAGTAGTTACACCTTTTATTTTGTTAGTTCTTCAGCAGCCTCTGAAATGACTGAACTTGGAAGAGATTGTTCTTCTGGTGTGGGAGTCAAGTTGTGCACTCTCACTAGAATACTGTGCAGCTGGTTCACTGCATAAGTTTGTCTGTCTTTGAAGTTTTGCTTGGCTGAGGCTAGCTCTGAGTTTTACCATTAGCTTGTTTTTCTTAATTGCCATGCAGATCTATGACATCCTATTTTTCTAGTCCATTAGTTCTTGACTTGCACGTTCTGAAGTTCTTTCTCTGGGACCAGAACGTTCTTGTAGTTTATTCACAGTGGAGCTGAAATGACTGAGTTTGTTACAACTGCTGAATTGAAGACTTCTGCTTATTCACAGTGGCTTTCAGTTTGGAGAAGGCGTCCATGTCTGAGAGTTCATAATATGTGGTTCTCTTTTTCCATTTGTTTAAGCATTCATTCTAAGCATTATGTCAACTTAATCTAAAGCTTGATGGAAATGATTCTGCCCATCAGTGAGACAGGACTTGGCTTGCTTTTTGAGCCCAACAAGACTGAAAATCAAGCAAAGGGCCCTATAAATCTGGGCATATTATGAGGACTATAACTCATTTAGCTTTCCTTAAATGTTTTGCAGTGGCAGGCAATTATAATTCAGAGTAGAATTGGAATGAACATGGACTGATTTAAGGACTTTGATAGACTAAAGCGAAACGGTGAGATATTTGAGCTACCAAAAAAGAAGGTCACAGTGCAAGTACTGGTAACTGATTTGATGCTTATGGGGTCAGAAGACTCTTCCTGAAGTAAACGTGCAACACCCTTACCTCATTTTTAGACTTGCTGCTGCTTGATAAATTTGATTGCTTGTCTAAATGTGACTGGAAGGAAGAATTAGCAGCAGCAAACAAAGTCTCGGGTACTTCTGGCACTGTGCAGTAGTTACTAAAAGCTGGCCGATGCCTATAAAAAGGTCTCCTGGTTACATGATGGCAACAGCCATCAGTTATTTTTCAGTCTTCTAATTTGGCCGTGGTCCAGTCCACTGTAGAATAGCTCATTTCCTTGCTGTAATTTTGGAACTTCTAAGCGAGGTTTTGTAACTTCTCTTTAAATAAGTTTATAGAAGCAGGGGACTAATGGTATTTGACTGCTAGAGCTGAGCCCAGGCAGGGCCCATACTGTGCAAGTGTCATTTAACTTTACCACTAATCTTGGAGCTATAGCACCACCTGCTATTCTTGCTGTAGGTTTTGCAAGTGAAAATGGAATTATCTGTTATGTGTAAGGGTTTGTAAATTATCTGTGGCACTCTAGGTTTAAACCATTAAACCTGTGCTGTCTGTGATTAAAATTGTGAACTGAAGACTTCAGAGTAGAGTGGCTAGGATATAGGTACAGCATCATCTCATTCCAAGGAAGGTGCTACCATCTTAGAAATAGGTGTGAATGCAGCAATCCTCTCCTGTCTTTAGGCACAGAAGCATTCTTCATGTCAAAAAGGTAGATTAAAAGAATGGATTTTCTGATGCAGAGCATGCCAGTATTTGCAGTGCTGGTCAGTAGTGGGAATTTTAGTCTTTAAGCAAAAGATTGTCATTTTAAGGAGCAGGGCCCTTGAGGGAATAAGTCTTCAGAAACAACTTGCCAAATGTTCTTGGGAATATGTCGTGCTAAGAGTATTATGTAATGCAGTACTAATAATTTTGGTTTTGGTCAATTTGATGTAAATAGATGTAAAAATGTGACTGGCCTTCAAAGAATGTTGTGCTTAATGCACTTTCAGTGGACTTGCCAACTTGATGATAGCTTCTGGTCAAATGCCACAGTGCTAGCTGTCTGTAGATCTTTATGGCAAGGTGAGGCAAGTCAGGTGGACTTCCAGTTCTCTTAGTTAGGGTCGTGCATGTTGGTGAGTTGGGCTCGCACAGAAGCTGGGATTGGTCTGTTTAGAGCTCTCACCTAGCATAGTGCTTGTGTTTGAGTCTTGAGAGGCTGGGCACAGGCTGTGTGGGTGTCTGGATGGGAGATGTCTATTGAATGAGGAGTGAGAATTAGAGCTGGTGAGCAGGTGATGCTCTTGCTTAGGAGTAAGCAGTAAGCACCAAGTCTGTGGCTTTGCTGTGTGTGTGATGAGTCAAACCAGGGCAATGTCTGATTGGAGAGGGAAAAAAAAGTGTGACCCCAAAAAGGGAAAGGAAGTGGTGGCTGGTGAGTTTGGAAGGTGTTTCCTTCTGAGCTTTTCACAGACAGACCTTGGTTAGATTGGCTGGAATCTGCGGTGTAATCCAAGGTTTTGCACCTTTTAAAGCAATGCCACGCTTGCTTGGTACCAGGAGCAAATCTCTCCCTGGTCATAATGGGTGTTTTTGCCAATCTGAAAATCTTACCAGAAACTTTAACTTGTCAATTAGTAGATTCCCTGCTAGAAAGGAAAGTGCTCATAATACTTTTTAGCTAAGTATTTCATATTTTCTGCAAGGATGAAGTGATTGTGGTCTTGTTCATGGTGTCTTTGTTATAAATATCTTGCATGGAAGGTGCTATGGGAGTGTAGAAGTGTAACTTTGAATAATGTGGATCTTTGTGTTTAAAATCAAAGTACATCATGCTCTTGTTTTGTACCGTTTCACTGTAACAACTTTGTCTTAAAAGTAGTTTGTGCATACTTATGTTAATCTGTACATGTGAACATCTGCCTAGCGACTTTTGAATCGCTTACAGTTACAATAGTTAAGGTTTCTCTCTGAAAAGATCTTAATTTATCTTGGCAGTGGTGCTGTGCAGATTGATTTAGATTTCTCCCATTCTCTTATCCACAGCAACTGGAGCAGATCCAGAAGGAGCTAAGTGTTCTGGAAGAAGATATTAAACGAGTAGAGGTGAGGTGCCCAGACGTTATTCTGACTCTGGCAATTTTTCTTTTCCATCAAGCTGTCTGCCTTGCTGTGGGGCTGATGTGTTAAATTTATGGCAGTTGCTTCAGTAATGGGAAAATGAACAGATGATGCTCTTTCTTTAATTTGTTCACGTAGTTGATGTGTGCAGACTGCAGGTTAGTAAGGGGGGGCTTTATTGAAACCTAGCTCTTATATAATCATATCTTTCAATTTCTTTGTGAGTAGTGTTTTAGAATAATTGCTAGAAATCAACAGCCAATTTATTGATCGTGATTTATGATTTTTGTGTTGCCCTATTCTGGCTGTCTGTACAGGCTGTTTAAATCTTAGCAACGTGCCACAGTAGAAATGGAGATGCATCAAGGGTGCCTGAGAGAGCTGTAGTGCAGAGGCAGGGTAGCAGCAGAATCAGCTCCTACTGCATGTCAGAACAGAAACCATCTGCTACTTCCTGATCCTCAGGATCCCCTTGAGATTTTTTGTTAAGAATTATTGTCTAAGTATTTGTAAGCCCATCAGCTCAATCCTGCTATCCTCATTCAGTCCTTCAGGTTTCTGCTTGATCCTTTCCCCCAGTCATTTTAGTGTTTTGATTATGAGGTAGGAAACTGTTTTAGGAATGCATCAGATTTTGCCACCTCTCTAAGCAGATTTCCCTTAGAGCTTCTTGGGAATCAGTTTGCATGGCTGCTGTTCTTCTTGCTTGCCTCAAGCTGTCAGTCCCATCTCCCATCCACTGCCCAAAAGCCTTTTAGATTTCTACATTTATGTTGAATTCATACACGTGCTGATGAATTATCAAAGTATAAATAGAACTGACAGCTGCAGGAACTTCCCTTCAGCTGATAACTATGCAAATTGTAGTTCAGATAACACTGTTTCAAGCTGGCTTCCCTGAATCTTTCTCAGCTCTTGGGAAATAAATATGCCTTAGCTTGCTAGACTGGTAAAATAGGCCTTCAAATTTAGGAGAAGCTATTCTTAAAGCTGTGGGGTCCCTTGGAGAATATCTAGCTACCTGCTTTTCTGCTCTTTAATCTGGCAGTTCAGCAGGCTGCAGCTGGGGTATGCATCCCGTGTGTGACAGTGACCTCAGTGCTGACCTCTGAAGCCTGGGCTCTCTCTTGTCACAAATATCTCACTTTCTACCAACAACTAATGGGCACCTAGTGGGAATTTTAAAAGTACCAGTAATGTCCTGGAACATTTTGGCCCCTTAACTAATGAGCTGCAGCATCCTGCATAGCTTCAATTTCTCAAATGGATTAAAGATACAATCTCGTACTGGGTGCACTGTAGTGATTTAGTCTGGAAGTGACAAAGCCGAGTTCGTGTGTAAAGTTTCCCCTTGTGCACCTACTCCACAGAAGACTGATAGATGCTCTTTTAAGTCTGGGGCACAATACCACCTTTGCCCTGTTGTCTTGTGGCTGTTCTTCTTTTGACCTACATCTGACATTACTTTATAGCTGCAAAGGCTGCTGGATAAAAGTTAGCATGTGTCTCAAAAATATGCTTAGAGCTTGCTTGTTCTACTGTGCTTAAGGGAGGTGCTGGGTTAGGGACTCTTGGATGTTAACTAAATCCACTGGTGTTTTCTTTTTGTTTGAGTATAAACTTTACAACTGCCTTTTGTGGGGCAAAAAATCGCTGCAGCTGTGTGGTTTCATAAACCCAGTTGATACCTGGGTTTGTCAGGAGCAATACCTGAAAGAAAAAAGAAAAAGAAAAAAAATCAAGGTTTCTTCAGGTATTCAACTTCAGGAGGAAGCTTCCAGGAGGGAATTGAAGAATTCAGATACAGATCATTATTTCTTAGGAGAAAAAAAAAAAAGCAAGCAAGTCTACGTAAATTCCATATATTGAAATGTGCCTGCTCTTCATGTTTTGTCAGCTTTGCTGTAATCTGGCTTTCTGTTTCAGGAAATGAGTGGCTTGTACTCCCCAGTCAGTGAGGACAGTACGGTGCCACAGTTTGAAGCTCCCTCACCTTCGCACAGGTATGCAGCTTGTGACTTGGAACTTGGATCTCCAGCTGTACGTGTTAATCCTCTGTGCTGTACTTGTTAGTCCTCTCCATGCCATGCACGAAACACAAGCAAAACTTGAGTACCATACAGTATTTACCTGTTTTGATTTTACTGCTACAAATTCACATGGACGAAGCAGTGAAAAAGTTGTCCTCTGAGCTTACAGTTGGATGAAAAGTCTTCTCCAATCCAGATGATGGTTTCAGATGTAGTATGGGTTAGTTAACATGAGTAATAAGTCTTTGCTATGGTATGAAATATTACTATTAAATACGCGTTGAACATTGTGCAGCTTTTTGACATGTGAAAACATAATTTTGCAAGATCCAGTGTCCTCTGGCTTTTCCACTCCACATGAGTGACCAAAGGTGCAGGCTTACAGAATCAGACTGTAAAATACACATAGTGTTGATTCAGTTTATCTGCTGTCTGCTTTGATTTAATGAAATGCCTTTCTAATAACATATTTTCAATGTGGATTTTAGTCTGGAATATTGCATAGTCTGGTTTCTTGATGACAAAATTGCAGATGCTTCTTACATCCAAGTTGTGTGTGCCAAGGTTTGAAGTGCTCTGCTCTTTATAGCCATATTTTTTTCAGTTGGAAGAAAGCTCTGATTTCACAGGGCCAAGTTACGTTATTAAATGATCTTCCCTCCTACCTCTCCCAAGTGTATTTTCCTAATAGCAGGAGTTCTGTAAGTAGTTGATTTCTGTTACAGAACTTTCTTGGTACTATTACTGCAATTAGCAGCTCCAAACCTGGTAGCTCAGAAGCAAGCTAGACAGAAACGATCAGATTTCCTCTCCTGGAGAAATGTAGAAACAATGCATTGGTATGGAGAGCAGCACTAGTGGCTGGGAATTTTTACTAAGTTGCTATTTTTGGACCCAGAGAAAAGAATCACTAGTATTTCTAGGAAGTTCTAGTTGGCTTTAGTGGAAAGGATAGGAATATAGCAAAGATGGACGGGAGCAGCATTTGTTGCTTTGTCCTTCGCTGCTTGCCGAACTTTGGGGTGTGGTTGTGTTTTCCGTGTGGGTTATTGCTGCTTTGCTAAGCAGCAGTTTTATGAAGCTGATGAGATTTTTGTCAGGTTCTGCTAGTTTTCTGGTTATTGGCTATTAAACAGATTGCTTGTGGTTTGTTTCAAGTCACTGCTGTTTGGGGATAACTTCAGCAAGGGCTGGGCTGAATTTGTTCCTCACATGTTGAGCGCCTTCAGGCGTAGAAACCTTTTTTTCTGGGAAGATTGTATTTACAAGTAGAAATGTATTTTTGTTACTTGGGGCAAATTAACAAACAAGCTCCCAGAGGACTTTATCTATTGAAATCTCAAATAACGCTTTAAGCCCAAGAGTTTTTGTGAGAAGGTTTGAGTATCTGCTGCGTGTGACCTACGCTGGTTTCAGTCTACTGAGAATTTCTTACTATTTCTTATGCCTCCTTATTTCATGTGTTAGGCTCAATTATTCTCTGTCCTTGCTTTTGAAGATGTAAGATAGTCCTGAATAGTTCAGGGAGTTTCAACTGAGGTCTGCTGGGAGATGGTGGTAGGTCAGACCATTGCAGGTGCTGAGACCATAGCACTGTTTTTTTACTGGATCCTTTTTATGCTGCTTCTATTCTATCTTGGCTGTGTCTGAACCTCTTTTTCCTTCCCCTCTTGTACAATGTAATACCAGGACTGTGATATATATAACACACAGTATATAGTGTCTTTCTGTACTATGTGGGTTTGCTGATTGCTTTTCTGTTTCTTGATGGCATTGCTGCGTTAAGAGGTAGTTGTGAGTAGTGCAAGAGGAAATGGTAGGTGAAGGCAATGTCTGAACAGGCACCCCTTGTTACCTGGTTCTTGTGGCTTCTATCCCTCCCCGATCCTGACAGATGATGTGGTTTTATGTAATACAAGTAATTGAATTGGCTTAAATTACATGAACTCTGATTCCGGAAACTTCTACCACTTGAAATTCTTTTTTTCTTTTTCCTAACGTTAAGCCTGTGCTTTGTGGAGTATCTCCCAAATTAGCTGTGATTCCTCCTTGGAAGGAGTGGTGCAGGACAACTGATAGGAGCTTTAAGATCTGCAGGTTTTTCCAGTTCTGTGGTAGCTGATGTATTTTATCTTCCAAGTGCTTTTTATTGATGCTGTGAATCAGAAAGGATGAAACACAAATATTTTTGAGGTAGTTTCACTTCTCCGTTAAATGATGTTAAACTGGCAGAGACTTTTTACACTTTGCCTGAATTAAAATGGTATATTAAATTGGAATATAACTTGTTAATTTGCTAAACACCTTGATAATGAAATGCAATCACATAAACTTACTACTACAACTCATAAATAGCACAAGGCTATCATAGATCCCTGCTGAGATTAAAAAAAAAAAAAAAGAACAATTCTATAGCCTTTGAATTTAAAGCTCAAGAACATAGTTCTCTGCATTTCAGAGTTTTATCTGGTCTCCAGTGACTTGCCCTTATTCAACTACTTGCTCTAAATTACAGCTTTGCTTCATTAATTCTTTTCATTGTTTCTTGCTTTTTTCATGCATCCCCAGCATCTTCAAAATGTGAAATTACTGTGCCTCCCCCCATCTTCCTTTCTGAGTCCCTTAGCAAGAAAACAAATACAACTATCATGTTCAGTGTGTTCTCTGCTTCAAGAAACAAGTGTTTTTTCTTTTATGCTTGTACAGAGCGTGAGGAAATATTCAATTGAGTAATAGCATGCCACTTGTTTACAGGACTGCAGATTGCTGGGTTTGTATACTAATAGAGAACGAGATGGGAAGAATAGGGAAAAGAACAAATAGTTCTGGGTTTGACAGAACAGGCTTGTGTGCTATTTTTGTATGGGTAGATGGTGCAAACAGGAGATAGAAGCAGCAGCTTCTCTGTGGCTAGGTATTCAGGCAGTAATAGCAATAACAAACCATCACTCTAATAGGTGTTTCTGGGGAGAGATTCTGATGTTTTAAAAAAAAAAAAATTAGTTGCTTGGTAACTCGGCCTCAGTTACCAAAATCCTGATCTCCTTCCCCTGCTTTTGCTCTTAACCATCTCATAAGAATATAACAAATGTGATTTACAGAGGCAGGTTGCTATGTTGTTGTTCTCATTCCAGGTTTTTAAATATGTCATTTTAGTGTAGCTGGATTTCCTAATTGAGCCTGCTGCTACAGCTTCTTAAAAGGAGTTCAGAGGAAACTTTGATTTTCCTGATTATTTGCTTCCTGTTTTTTAAATGGAAAACATGCAAACATATGCCAGCTTAACTCGGCTTCGGGCACCATGCAGAAACAGCTTTGAATTTGTATTCTGGTTAGGGAAATGACGTCTGCACTCCTGAAGGCTTTACATCACCAGACAACCTGCAGGAGAACGAGACTAGACACCCTAAGTCTGTGTGTTTTGCTGTTAATTGCTGCTATACCTGTCTCAGAGTGGAGTACTTTTTCATTGCTTTCCAGCCGAGTGTCTTGTCCATGCTGTTTCTGGCAGGGTCTACTGTATGTGTTTCATTATTTCATGTGGCCACGTCCTAATTTAAAGTTCATTGTCCCTGACCACGCTTGAAACAGCTCTGCTGTTTCTCCTTTGCAATAGCTAGCAGCAAATAATGATTTCTATCCCTTAGATTCTCTTTGTTTGCAGCTTTTGTCTTGCTTGTTACAGAACTCCAATCAATCTCATCTTGCAAGTTAGCCACTAGCGATACTTTAAAATCATCTCTCATCTGTTTCTACTTCCTTCTACTTCCAAGAGAGCTTTAAAGCATTCAGAGAAATATTTAAGCACCAGTACCACTATTTCATCCTCCTAGACTTGCAGGTACCCTGACTGGTATTCCAGCCAGACCACTTGATTTGTGACCAAGAATGTCATGTCTGCCCATCTGTTCTGGCAGCCATTACCTAAACATCAGTACATACAGCCATCTCTTCCAAAACCAGGACTTATAGAAATGTTCTGGCAGCTTTTTAGAGAAATGTTCAGCTCCTCCCAGGCGGCGCTTAAATCTGGGGTTAACTTATAAGTAAAGCTGAGAATAACGAGCATAGCTTCTGTCCAAATCAATTGAAATGACACAGCAGAAGTGTTAGAGAAAAAAGATTTTTCAGAAACAAATCAGAAACACTGATACTTGTAATGTGTTCTTTGTAATTAATGAAGTGGTGGTGTGCATTTAAAATTTTTGAATAGGTGTGCTTTAAGCTGACTCCAGTGCTTTATTTATATTTTGCCCATAAACGAGAGCAGACTTACCACCTTCTTTTTGGCTCTATCAGATACCTTTGCATTTTTCAAAATGAAACATTTGGAGTTGGCACGTATACGTTATGTTTTAAAAGCAGTGATTTAGATATGCTGGGTAATTAAAAATACTAACTATGGAGCTATATGTAGCGTAGCAGTTTCTAGTAATAGCACTCTTGGCCGTTGGTATTTGAGTTTAGTTCTGTATTTCATTGCTGGTGTCTGTTGTGTGTGTGTTCAGAGATGTCTGGAACACTTGTGTTTTTCTTAAGCTGGTTCCTTCAGCTTTTTCTTCACGCTGTTGTTTCAAATGCAACAGATTTAAACTTCTCTTTTTTTTAATTTAAAGGAACTGAAAACCAATGGTAGCATGTTATTTTTCAGAATGTCTTAGCCTGCATATTTCATGCAACAGATATGCATTTGCATGCTAATTAGAAATTATTAGATTGTACTACACTAAATTGTGTGTGACAGTAAACAAATTTATTGTGTGTACGGAGCTGATCAGCATTCTGTTCTAGACATTGTGCATTTAAAAACAAAACAAAAAACCCACATTGCTTCTGAATCCCCAAATAAAAACAGCATTGTGTTCCCTGTCTATAAAATGGGTTTCAAAGGTAAGTATGCTACAGGATGTAAAGAGGTTGGGGGAGAGTAGAAAGGTTGGAAATAATAAAGGATGATTGTACAGTGATTTAAGCAGACTATTTCTTTTGTTTTTGCAGTAGTATTATTGACTCCACGGAGTACAGCCAGCCTCCAGGCTTCAGTGGCAGTTCTCAGGTAAAGTAATACATGTGTCTGTGCACAAGGGGAAAGGAACAGTGGATGTGGAGACATCACAGCACAACACAAACCATCTCCGGGTGCCAGTCAGCTGGCCTCTTGCTTTGACTGGTTATGTGGTCAAACTGGAGCTGAGACTATAGCAGTAGGAATGACTGTGCATAGTTGTGAATATTCATAGTGGTGGAAGCAAAGAAAATAACTAACTTACTAGATGTGTGACTTAATTCCCAAAGCACTCTTCCAGGGCAGAGAGGATATTTTCTGCTTCTCATCTCTTCTCCCAAGTCAGCAGTGTTTTAGAAGGGAGGTAAATCCCTGACACTCTGCATTGAATTACATAGCGTTGGATCAAGTCTGACTTCTAAACCAAGAACATTCATTCTTCAAATATACAGTTGCCTTGTAGTTTATCATTGTTAGGGCCTTACAAACTGTAGAAAGAATTCATATTGTAGAGGGCAAAAGGTTCAGCATACAGTGAGGCCATTTGGCAGGCAGCCTCCAAACTTGGTCTGACTCACACAGCTTCCCAAACGACAAACAGCACTGCTGTAGTCTTGCAGTTCAGAGTGGTTCATCTGGGCTACAAAGATGACACTGGTATCCAGCTCACTGAGTCAGAGGGGTTTTGACTATAGAGGTGAGTTTTTATTTAGCTAGGCTGTTGTTTATGTGTTAACTTGTCTGAAGTGCTTCGTTGTGTGCTGCCACAGAGAAACTCAGGAACTGGCAAATTAACAGAAGTGCTGCTGGATTTTATTTGACTAAGTAACTGATATCAAGAAAAAGCACCTAAATTTTGAGCTTGAGTGCATATGCAGAATTCTGTTTGCAGCTGTATAACTTATTAGTAATGAGGAGTTTTTCTCAATCTGTTAAAAAAAAAAGTTTGTTGTTCCTTCTGCTACAGTCTGTGGGGTTTTTGCTTAAGCAGAATGTTGCATCTCTACCTTACTGTAAAGGGCACATGAAATGTTCATGGGATTTTATGTTTGGGACTGATATGGTATAGTGTTTGTTCCCTACTGACACTACTTGTCTCGGTACTTTAATTTTTCCTTTGAAATGGAAAAAAATACCATAGCTGTACTGCACAGAACAAACAACCTAGATTTTCTAGTCATTCTGTATGACAGTCATATTTGTTTGAGATTATTTTTTGTCCTCAAATCCAATTTCTTTGTCCTTGACAGTGCCAGATCTATACTCTCTAGTGCAAATTTACTAATCAAACTTTAATGTATGTTTGGATGGAGAGTTGAGAGGGAACTCTTAAACATTTCATTCAAAGGTAGTCTCATTTCAGTATGACTTCACAGCAAAAAGTTTTTCTGCAGTAAGAATGTTTCTAAGAATTTAAATTCAGGTGTATGCTTTAAATTGTCAGTCATGACAAAAATTGTAGATTTTTACAGCTGGCAGTGTGTAACTAAGCTAGAAAGCACAGCGTAGCTTGCTTTCACAGTGCAATTACTTTTTGCATTGCTTGCAGACTTATTCTTAAGGAAGAGTTTATGTGTCACTGAGTCACAGGACAGTTTTCTTGCAGAGGATGAGCTCCAGAAGAAAACAGTGGACATGCTGCATAGGCATTAGGGAGTTCTGCAGGTAGTATTTAGTTGCAGTACCTGGCTTTTCTGCTGAAAATGAGGAGCTTGTGAGCAGCTGTGAAGGTTTTCCACAGTTGTTTGAGAGGACTCTTTAGGTTGCCTACTGGGCTTCAGACAGAAGAATAACTCTTGATAAGGGTAACCCTAACTACCATTCTCAACTGGAACAGCACTAATAGCTTTCTCAGTTTTCATAATATAGCGAGCAGTTGAATAAAAAGCACTTGAGTGTGTTTTCACTCCTTTCACCTTATTTTTTCCACTCCTGTTTCCTAGCATTGCTTAAAAACTAGCCATCAAGCAGTCTTCTCTGCTTAGAAGCTCAATAAATGTTTTGATAAAAACCTGAGCAGTTTTAAACCTCTTGCTGCAGAGGCTCAGCTCAAGATGCAGTCCGATTGATTCCCAGCACAGCTGGGTCACCAGGTGCCAGTCTGAGACTGCTCCGAGGGAATTTTCCTCTGCTGATGTATTACCCAGCAGGCAAGCTACTTCAAATCACTGATGCTTACCTCCACAGGGACTGGACACATCCAGCAGATCAGAGCCAGGCATGGCTTATATCCCTCATCGTTGTCACAGGCTTGTTTGTCTTAACGAGACAGGAGTGATTGTTCCTTGGTGCTTGAGTCATCTTGAGCCCTAATCATATCTGATGTGTGGGGAGAGACTGGAGCCCATGCGAGCAGGGGTGCAAAATTAGGGGAGCGATGCTGTAAAGCGTTCTGTTACATCTCTCTTAAAGCTGTTATGCTTTAGAAAATCGTATTCAAAAGGTGTTGAGGTAGGAGTGCTTTCCAGTGCTGGAGATGTGTTTTGAGATTGAAGCTGCTTTCAAGATGAAACAAGCTGTCGAGCCATGAGTCACGATGTCAGCACATAGCCAGGGGCCTCGCACGGGAAGTGGCATCTGGAAGTTTCATTGCTTGGGGTATGTTTCTTCCCTTGAGCATGAGGTTACTGTTTGCACAGTTATAAGCAGAATCTCAAAGTAGGCTCTAAACTTTGTTTATTCTTGTTGGTTTCTTGACGGTTGTAATGAGAGCAGCCCCATTCTGCCTCATGATTTGAGGGGGAATTGAACCAGTGTTCTTCGTGGCACATGCTGAATGGGTTTTGTTAGTGCTTGAGAGGCACTGTACACTTTGTGTGTGTTCAGGGGTATTGTGCCATAAGAAATCTTTGCTGCAGAGCCTGTTGGTTAAAACTTTAAAATTTCCCCCATTGTCACTGAGTGATGTGTGAGACTTTTGAAACACAAACAAAAGCAAGATGCTCTTCATCCTTGAGCAACAGAGGAATTTGTTCCTTTCGCTCGTGATTGAAACAAGAAGTACTTTGTTTTCCATTTGTTTTCAAAGGGAGAGCTTGCTTATGTAGTTTCAATCCTCCTTCTTAGCATTGATGCTTGTGTAGGTTGGGAAATGATGGTTTTTTTGTGTTTCATGGACTTCTTTTCAATTAACCTTTGAACTTAGTCTCTTAGTATTCCTGCTTCTTTCTTTCTTTGTTTACTTTAATAGGTACTGAGTTACTTCAAAAGAAATAATTCGCTAACTCCTTAAAATAAACAGCCCCTGCTCTTTATCAGTGGTTTGCTGGAGATGTAGGAAGTAATTCTTGTGCAGTCCATTTCATTTGGGAAGCTGAAAGGCTGTATCTTGAGCCTCTACTGTCTACCTGCACAAATGCAATATGTGGCTCCCCATGGATTGCTGTCATCTGTCCTGTGTGTGAAGCTAAACTTGCAGAGATTCAGAAAACCACTATCTAAAAGGAGCTCTTCTTGCTTCTCAGGTTAGAAGGTGCAGTGTGAGACCCTGGTCATGACTTGATAGTGATATTCTTTATTGTCATTGTAAAATTCTGACTCATCAGATACAATGGATAAATTGTATTTCAGTCTCTTAGGATCTATTGAAATAGACCTCAGGCTTGGCTTTTCCTCTCTCAAGAAGCACGTTCTCTTCTCCCTTCAGGCCAAAAAGCAGCCATGGTATAACAGCACGCTAGCCTCGCGACGGAAGCGGCTCACAGCTCACTTTGAGGACCTCGAGCAGTGCTATTTTTCCACAAGGATGACACGTGTCTCAGGTGAGTTCCTCCTGCTTGGTGTTCAACTTCTGGCATCATTTACTTTTCACAGTCCCACTCCTCAGAAGAGCATCACTTTTAAGAGAGAAGCCTTTGCTTTTCCCTGGTTGGGTGTGGTTGCTATACGTATGCAGGTATTACTTCAAGTCATCCCGTGTAGATTTTTCTTGACCAATTTTTGAGGTTTTTAAGCTTATCAAATGTAATACTATTGTTTCAGAGCACGCATGTTGCTCTGTAATGCTGTACTATGAAGGTCATAACCACTAAATAATTTTTCACTAATTTCTGTTCTGAAGCTGCAAATGTTTGAAAGCAGTGGCTGGGTAGTCTTCTAGATGTGGAATAAGCACAGTCATTAAAACACTTATCAAAATACTTAAGAGGTGAAAACAAATTGATAAATGTTCCCATGCTTAATGTACAATACTTGGAGATCCAGATTGTGAGTCTTTGTTAACAAATGGCTTGAAGTATAGAAGCTGAGTGTGCAGCAATGTCATTATCCCATGGGGCACACCTTAGATTTAAGACTTGTTTTGTAGAATTAGAAGCTGTTTTCACAATTGCCTAGATTGCCTCATTCATAATTGAGTAACAGTGTGACAGCAGCTAGAGTAATTGTTACATGGTGGATGGATGGTTCTTAATTATATAACAATATTCTCTTTGGAAGTGAACAGGTCAAATAAATGCCTCTTAAGGGAGAGGAAGGTCGCTCTCTGGCTCCCCTGGGGAAGAAGCAAGCTTTGGGAAAAAAAGTTTTGTGCAATGGGCTGTGTCAGGCAAGAGATACGCAGCACCAACCTGCGAGCAGCAGCTTATGCAAAAAGGGAGAGACTATAGTGAAGAGCAGGGAGCTACTGAGGGTTGAGAGAGAGCCTCAGATGCACAAAAATAATGCAGGCAGAGGCTGCTGCAGCAGAGCATCTTTACTTATAGCCTTGGAAGGCAAGGACCAACCTGTCAGGACGTGAATCAGCAAGCAAACTGGGGCACAAATCCCTGCTCCGTGAATCCTCTGTTAATTTAGTTTGAGGTTTGGCCACTTAAAAATTATCAAGCTTTTAAAAATTATTATTAATAAACAAAAAAAAATGGCCTTTTCATGTTCAAAGGCTGTCAAGTGTTTTAGGAGAGCTCACTCTTGGATGGAAGATTGGGGCACGTCTGTGTCAGAGCAGTAGCTGACTCAGGTCCTTCCTGCCCAGCAACACAGTTCTAACAAATTGTGGCACGATGGGCTTCAGCAGCTGGAAGATGGGAGAAGGCAGTTGTGTACGACCAGCCAGGCTCCTGTGAGGAGCTCTCAATGTTCTGCAGGCTGCAGTACTTCACAGATCATGCAGAGATGCTTCCATGCGTGTTATCTTGGTGATACGGAGCTGTGTTTTTGTTAAAATAATAGGTTTATTAACTAAGGATAACAAATTGGACTTTTCCCAGCATTCCCTTGTTGAAGACATCTTTCTTCATAATTGGAACTATAAATATGAATGCGGAGAAACTGTTTTGTTTATGTGTGTGTCAGCTGCACCAAAAGTAGAGGATTTGCTACTGCAGTTTTTGCCCTAAATAAGGGATAACCTGTAATGCTTAATTAGATTTTCTTCTCTTCAAAGTCATTCCTGCTTTTTGACACATTTTAAATAGGATTTAATACGGATATAAAGGTTTTTGCAGGAGATGCCTGAAAATCTTCTAGTAAGGAGCGGAGCAGTAATACAGCTGGAATTATGAAATGGCCTCACACTTTGACGAGGAAAATGTCTTGAGAAATAACATTCTGTTTTGCAGGCATAGATGCAGAATAAATTACAGGAGGACTGTGCGCTTGATCTCTAAATGAGGGAAATGGAAGAGCAGCAGCTATTTGCTCCTATTAAAGTGTCAAAGGAGGAATCAGTCTTTGAAAAATACTTACAGATGTTTACGTACTGCTTCTCGAGCTGTTTTCTGTAGTGGTCAGGTGCTGAGGGTTTAATTTAAAGCAATGCTTTGTTCATTTTGATCTATCTGACATGGGTAATGTATCCATGGCTGTACCCTATGACATGCTTATTACTGAACTTCACTGTTTCTTTATGCAATCAAACATTAAACAGCTTGCAGGGGACGCTTCAAAATGCCTTACAGTTACAAAGCAAGATCATTTCTGATGGCAAGAAATTACCAAAGTGCAGAAATTTTAGAAATAACTGTTGCAACTTTTCTCCTTTTTTTACCCCAGCGTTTCCAAAGACTTCCAGTAAGCGAGATTTATCATTTTCTTATACATTTGATAAGAGAAGCTTAACTGTAGCATAAATTAGTGAGCTCAGCTGCACAGGCAAGTGATGTGTACCTTTCTGCTGCTGCAGTGGATGCTGTGGTTTAATAAAAGGCAAAGTATTCAGTAATGTGACTTGCATACTGGACTACCTAAACCAAGGTGTTGTGTGTTAGAGCTGTCGCTGCTCCCTGAGCTCGTTCTTTTCCATGGTACTGGAGCAGAAAGACAAAGCAAGTAAGACAAGGGGGAATTGCTGCAAATTCTGGGGGTTGTTACACAGCCTGAGGGCTCTGTCTGATCTTTGACTGCAGTTGCTTGATCATATTAGGAAAGCTGGCTTGTCCATGAGACATGGCTGTAAGTTAGGAATTCTTCCTTATATAGGAAATTCTAAATTTTGAAATGGCTGAAATAAAATTCCATTTGTACTGAAGAAAGTTAAGACTTGTGAGGTTTCGGGGAATAATTTTTAGCCATCTATACTGCAATTTAGTTTTAACGTTTGTAGTGAACTGTTCCATTTTCCACAGAATATTCATCATTATTATTCACGCTGGCTCAATTTCATCTTGTCTGCTGAAGGTCATAATTTCACAAAACTTACAGCACATGGAGTCTTCTGGTTTCATGCTTGTCTCCTTTCTCTAGCCGTGAAACAGGCTCTCCCTTAGCTCTGTTGCTTTTGGAGTAACAAGAGAAATACTTCTTGCTACAAGTATTTTGAATGTAATTGACACCAAATGTAGGCATATTGTACCTGAAGTACAGTTCTGGGGAAAAAAAATATATTTTCACTTCCATAGAATGTTAGACATTCTTTACCATGCATTTTGATGTGCTTAAGCCTTTTCTGTTAATAATCCCCACGGCCCGTAGGCTTTGAATGTGACTAAAATAAGTGAGCTCATCTATCAGTAAAGCATATTTATGATCTCTAGGCAAATGCTCAATGCAGTAGGTTCATTGGAAGGACTGAATTTATGCTCTGAAAATCCTGCTGCCTTGAGGGAATGCCAAAAAGACGAAAGAGAGAACCTATTTTTGACCGAGAATCCTCCCCACATAACAAGCAGAGGTGGTATCACATGAAGACATGCATCATGTTTGCCGCTGTGTTTATTTACTTCCTTATTCATTTTTCACCCTCTGCAACTCTCCCACCTCTCCCTAGATGACAGCAGAACCACAAGCCAGCTGGATGAGTTTCAGGAGTGTCTATCCAAGTTCACACGCTACAATTCTGTCCGACCCCTGGCAACGCTGTCCTACGCTAGTGACCTCTACAATGGCTCCAGCATAGTCTCCAGGTGAGAAATATGGTGGCTCTAGCAGTGCATTTCATGGTGATACAGGCTGCTGAGGCAGAGTTAATCGCTTGTACAGATCATAACTTGTTTAATACACGTGTGACGCTTTGGCTTCACCAGAATAATTCTGTGATGGACGTGTGGTTATCGTTGATATGTAAAGGCACTTGAGTATCCAGTAGTACCTTTTCTTCCAGTTGATATAGATTAAAACAAAGTGCAGAATCTTTGAGAAGCCCTTGTGGTAAGACATGAAGGCTGCTGTGAGCTCGGTCCCCTTCATGGTACAGTTGCATTAAAAATAATGGAGATCTAGCATTTTAAGCCATTTATCCTGATGTTGGTAACTTCAGGAATCTGTGGTGTTATTAAATCTTGTTTGTGGAGCCAGTCGTAATGGCAAATATTAAATAGCTGAGTTGTTCGTGACTGTGATTGCTTGACCTCTGCTAAGTGTTGGAAGCTCTTTTTGCTGTGCTTAAACTAGTGAGGGGGTGGTTATGGTAATGTCAGCACAATAATTCCTTTCGTGCCAACAACAACTCTGCACCCTGTGCCATGTGGGATGGTCATGTCTTCTGTACCACTAAGGTCTGAGCCTGCAGTGGACCTGTTTGGACATACAAGCTGGTGAAATGTCTTTTAATAGGATCAGTTTCTTCTAGTTTCATATCATGAACCAGCTCCCTTAGGGATCAAGCCTGAGAAAACACACAGGATAGGGAGAAGCTGGGACCTGCCAACAGGCTGTACTTTAAACTGACTTCAGCAGCTGTGGAAGCATTCCCTGGGGGATTTAATTAGTTTGTGGTAGCTTGGTTAGAGTTGTTGGTGGTGTTGGACAAGGTGATGCAACATATTAATTGGGATTTTTTTTTCTGTATGGGATACATATGGAAGACCCACAAGCTTCTTACGGGCATGTTTCACAAATTTAAATGCAGTTGTGGAAGTAGTATCATTCCTAATTTATAGTTAGGGAGTGTGAGTTCCAAAGTGGCCATACCTGGGGTCTTGAAAGAAATTCTACAATGGCATGATGAATTGAATTTGGACTGTGAGCCTTGGTCTAATGCTGTATGACAGAGCCATCCAGACAGTGACAGAACAGCTTGAATATTTCTTGAAAGGCTACAGGAAACGTGTTCTGTGAAGGAATCAAGGCATGTGTAGTGTAAAATACATATATTTTTTTTAAAGCAGTACTGATCCCTTAACCACTGCAATATGTAGCAGGAATGTATAATGTCCGACTTAGTCACAGAGGTCAGAACACAATAATCACTGATCTGACGTGTATTTAACCTGCACTGATTGGGTTCATGCTAGCTGCAATGAAATGCAGATGGGAATCTCACTGCAACGTAGACAAACTTCCTCAGCTCCCAACTTCAGCGTGGATTGGATTTTTCTCCTTTGCCCTTTCTTCTCCTTGACGTTCTGCAAGAACAGCATTTTTGTGGTATTTGGTTAGAAAATACTGGAAGGGCAGTAAATCTCACTCCGGTTTTGAAGGTATTATAATTCTTGGGTGAAATATACTTTTGAATAGTACTTCACTATTGTTAAAAATGAAGATAGTGTGGGTCCTCCATCTGAGCTGGTGCTAGACTCTGTAGTTATCTAATTTCCAATACATTTAACCCCCCAAAAATGTGGCTTCCACCTTCGTGTTTCTCCCTTGCTTGTGCCTTTTTTAATCAAAGCATTTAAGAAATGTTTAGGGGTTTCAGTGTGTAGGCTGAGTTAAGGCAATTTGAGTGTGTCCTTAAGTGCCTTGGTAAAGCAGTGCTGCCAAATGTGCTGCCACTGCAACTCCAGTTAGCTTCTGGCTATCCAAACAGTTCCTTCAAAGTTTGAACTGGTTAATCAAGAGTTTATATGTAATATTTGCTGGCCAACACGTTCAGTCATTCACCATTGCTCTTTAGCCAAATTGGTAGGCTCAAGTTTAGAGAGAGACTCTTGAATTAGTAACTGAGCTAATCTGAATCAAGAACTAATCTGTCTTGGGGAGAGCACAAGATGATAAAAGCTTGTAAGTAATCATGATTGGACAAAATTAATTAGCAGGGTGCTATAAGAAGGTTTCTTACTGAGTGAAATGCTGTGCGAAGTTTACTGTTCATCTGATCTTCTGTTGTACTGATTCTTGAACTTACTTCTGGATGTGTTGTTGGAAACATCAATGAAATAAAGGACAAAAGGAGAAGTCCTACTGCTTAGCTGCTGCTGTTGACACAAATGCATTTAAATAAAAAGCAAGTATGACTTATTAGTAAGTAATCCTCATCAGTTCACTCCCTCTCTCCCCCAAACAAGCAAAAAAAAACCCAACAAAAACTCCAAAAAGTGGAGAAACAACCAAAAAGGAACTCGATGGTACTTTTAAGGGATATGTCAGATATATTTAAAAGTGGAACATGGGATTGACCTAAAGCTCAGTTCCCCCGTGTAGTTTAGCTAGTAGTTTTTTTTTTAATAAAATGATGGTATGAACCAACAGAATGCAAGGGTGTCTGGTTTGCATTGCTTTAACCCCATAGCAGTTCATATGCTGGACTTGGAGATCTCTGCTCTCTTTAACAGAGAGGTGTTAAGATATATTACCTCTGCGTGCAAAGGACGTTAATGGAAACATGTTCCTTATCAGCAACGTTTGTTTGTTTAGAAGGGGAATAAAACCGGATTTATGGGAATGGGATGAAAAGTGTAATTAAAGGCTGTATATAAGCCGACTGAAAACCCCCATAGCTGAGCAGCAGTCTCCTGAGCCACTTGCCACAAGCATATTTATGAATGCCTGGACTTCTTGAGGGCTAGTAAAAGCTCATAAACAACCCTGGACACATTGTGTTACCTAGAAGTGTTTTGGTGAAGCATGAAGATGCCGCTGCCTTCCAGGACACGACAAGCCCTGCTCTGCGATGCAGCTTTCCCCAGCTCTGAGTGTACCCTGGGAACATTTCCTCCTGGCTCTGCAGTCCTGCTGTCCCTGGGCAGCATCCACACGGTGGCAGCCGCCGGTTGCGGTGCTGGGAGCTGGACAGGGGCTGTGCTCCCTCTGCTGCATCGTCCATCACGCATTAACGCTGATTTAATAAGATGCACGAAGCCAGATGGTGAGCCCAGCCTGGGTGATCTTAGAAACGGTGCTCGTGCATGAAAACTACAACACGTCGTCCTTTTTCCCCCTATTTGCTTTGAGAAAAAGCTGAACAAAGGATATTGAGTGAAAATACGTGTAAGGATTTGCACTGACCGGTTGTTCAGTTTCACTTTAGCCTTAGGGGCACTTTCAACATGCCTGCTTTGCAGTTGGAGCATACGTGTAGCTCAGTATGCTAAATGTATTTTTATACACTCAGTTCTCCGAGGACAAACTATTTACATTGCTTTCCCGAGTATATTAAGTTTTGCTAGAATTGGGCCAAGGAATAAATTTTCTGTTCATTATGCCACCAGACAGAGCAGTCGTCAGAGCTTAACTTTTCTTCTCTCCACTTACTGAGGCAGTAAATAGTAGAAGGCTTTCTTTTAAAGATGAGACTGTAAACTGCAGCGTTAGCATTACAATGATTTATGTAGAAAATTGCTTTAGCGCTGTCAGAGGCCTTCGGAGTATAATGTGGCAGTCTTTCATGTTTGAAGAAACTGAACAGAAAACTACAAGAAAGACTGCAGCGGGATGCCTGCCCGAGGTTGGGTTATCAGCACACAGCTTCTCCCTGCTGGGAGTCCTCGGGTCGGGTGCAGACGTGGGCATTTCTGTCCCAGAAGCCCTCAGGTTTTTTGGGCAAACGCTGTGTGGGTTTTTCTAATTGGCTCACGCTGCAAATTCTTCCTGGGTTAGTTTTACCAATTCTCTGAAAGGTCTTGAAATGACGTCCGAGGAGGTTTGGGTAGACAGAGCTCTGTTTGCCCAGTGACTTAGTGATTTACTTTATTAAAAAATAATAATAAAGTAGATATTTTTTGGCTGCTGATACCTTGCTAATCAAATTAGGGATTTACCTTTTGGAGTCCACTGTTCATTTTTTGGATTTATTTCTTTTATTACTTGCTTTTTATTCTCTTGCCTCTAAGCCATGCACAGGGTGTGAAGAGGCATTCCTTGCACTCACACATACAATTAAGCCACTGCTTCAAAGTTGTGCTTTTGTTTGAGTTGACCCTTTCAGTGACATGACCTGAAATTCTTTCCTCGAAAGTGAGATTAAAAGAAAAAAAGTCCATTAGGAGCATGTTTTCCATTGATTCACTGGACCATTTTATTTTTCTGCTTCCCTTTTTCCTTTGGCCTACGATTGCTTTTCATATATATTGAGTTCTGTACTTAATAAGATGCCTTTTAGTTCTAACACTTTTTTTTTATTGTCTTACACCCCCTACTTTTTAATGCACTGGGCTGGCAGGGGTTAGATGAGCCATTTTATTAAGCTGGTGACCAGTGATGCTTCTGTGTTGGTGGTAAAGATGAATGAAAGAAACGTGTGAGTGGCTTTATCCTTCACAGGATTATGTTTCAGAGCGCAATGGATGCTGCTGCTTGAGAAGGTGAGAAATGAGGAGGGCTGAGTTTTTCTTATGGCCCTTTCTTAAAGCGATCATTTTTAAAATAGACCCTTATTTAAAGGTGGCAGTTCTAAACTGTGGATGGATCTGTCTTCCTTGGGTTGTTCTCCATAACTGGATAGAGGAGAAATGGTTGGGTAAAGTGACTTTAACTGTAGAATTGCTGAGGATGCTTGAAGTGGAAAACCCTGAATCTCTTTGAAGTTTGTGCTTCTCCTCTGGCTGTGTTACCTTGATTCACATGAGGTTTTGGCCTAAGCACCAGAGGTTGTCTGGGGCTGAAATGGAATTTTGTTTACTTAGAGCTGGGCAAAATACTGAGCCTTTCCATTACTTTTTCTCTTGAGCACAGAACTAATGCATTTCTTAGTACATAATTGTGGTCTGGATCCCTGGAGCAGAAGCTCACTATGATGTGTAACCAGCAGAAGGGTTATACAGATGTCAGCATGCAGCTTTGACTTTGAAGCCATCTCAGCTCCATGCTGTAACCCTCCCAGTCCTGAGGACAGAGCAGCAGTACCAAAAGGAACTATGAAAACCTCTCCAGCCCTGACCAGAAATGCAAACCTTCTGGTGGCTGTGTTGCCATTGCAGCAGTATGTTCTTACATCCACATGTGAATTTGCTTTTAGGGATAACATTTACATAATTTGGAATTGGGAAGTTAATGAATGAAAGTTTCATAGCCACCAGTGGGACCTTATTTTTTCTCTTGTAATTTCATACTATCTGGTAGTAAGAAGATTTTTTTCCCATTAAGCTTTTAGTACTTCAAAGCTGTCTACAACTGCAGATAATTAGATGAGTTTTGTAATTTAAATCAAATTTTATGAATTTTCATAAATAGTCTGTAAAAAGAATTGAAGAGTCCTTGATCAATTTGGGAATCAGCTTTTAAGCCAAATGTATTAAACAGAACTATTGCTCTTTGTGATTTTTTTTTTTTTTTTTAGTAATTTGGAGAAATTTCATGCAGCTGATGAGAGCAATTCCTGGAAAATTTAGTGTAGTGTTCCCTGGCCGCAGCACAGGGCAGCAAGCATCAGAGCAGGCTTCTTCCTTCCTCGGAAGCCCCAGCTAAAGAGCTGACCCTGCTTTGGGTGAGGTGTCAGGCTGAAGACCTCCCAAGGTCCCTTCCAACCAGAATTACTTTCTGTTCTATCACTAGATAAAGCAGCCTGGAGCTAAATGCCATTTAATGAAGTTTTCGAATCCCCCTGTTTCCAGGTCTGTGTTCTGTACACTTACGCTGAATGCACGCAGTCAGCTTGTTTTTAAACTTCAGGTTCTGTTTCCAGCTTCCTGCTGAGCATCTTCCTCTGGCCTTATGGTTCAAGAAGAAGCAATGTCCTCATGTGGCTTTTCCACTGTGCAAACTGAAATTCACTTCCTACGTGTTTAGGTATCAATTGAAACATGAGTATTTACCCTAATGAGGCTGGATTTCTCAAAGCATAACTTTGTAGAACTGCAGGAATTGAAACTGAATGCAGTAGTGTCAAGACAAATATCTGGGAGAGGCAGCCAGGAGTGTGTGGAAGTCATGTTGCATCCCCGTGTTCACCCTGCCTTTATTGATCAGGACGAAAGGCTTTCCTGTGGTGCTTCTGTTTCTCCTCCTATTCACAGCAATGCCATCATTAGCCTGTAGTGTGGTGCTTTGACCTCAGACATGGGACTTACTAACCATAAAAGCTGTGGTTTCACAGCACCTTATCTGCAGAACTCAAATAAGGACAGCATTGGCAAAAGGCAGTTCCACGAGCTTGCCTTCCCCATTCCCAGTTTTATAGCTTGCTTTACTTTTTGGGTTTTGATGCAGTGAGTTTCATAGCTGACTGCTTGAGGAAACAAAGCCTGTCATTAACAGAGCATGAATTTCAGTAGTTTATTAGTGGTCTCTTTAATTTTCTAGCTGGATTTGTTGGAAATGCCTTGCTTTGGTAGCAGGTCATTATCTGAAAAGAATTAGCGTGCCTTTGGATTTCTTGTTTTTCTTTCTTCCTCGCTTAGGGGGGAGTGAGGTTGTTAAATGATGGGCTGGCATGCAGAGCGGTGTGGGCTTGAATGGTTCTGAGGGAGAAAAGAGAGAGAGGAAAAAAAAAAAAAAGAAAAACCCCCAGCAGCTCAGCTTGGAGAAGAGGTTGGAGCTAATGGTTATTAATGTTGGCTGTACTAATAACTACAAAGCAAGGCAGAGATGCTTTGGATCCATATGCTGCCTAGATGTTTTGTGGAATAAATTGTGAAGTGACACTGATGTCTGTGTGGTTACAGGGCTATACGTGAGTGTGTGTATATGGTGATGTAAATGACGGTGGGAGTGAGGTCAGGTTTCTATCTATGAAACTGAAACAAGGAAGATCCCTCAGAACCTTTCCCTGAAGAAATAACATGCAAAATATTGACCAAAAAAAGATTCGGAATGCTATCAAAGCAATTCCCTGAAACGGATTTGGCAGGTGGACTGAAAATGTTTCAAATGGCGTTTTAACCTCGTTCCATCATCGGCAGGCAGCAGGGCCATCAGAATTAATTGTCCCAGCCTGTTCTTTGGCTCCTCGACACGGCTCATCTGCGACGTGCGGACACGATATTTATGAAGGCTGGTGCCCTGCATCGTGCTGCCTGTTGGATTCAGCCGAGGTGTCTGAAGAGGTTACTGTCTCCAGCTGTCCCTCCTGATGCTCTGCTGCAGGGCGTCTGGCAGAAGAGCTAATGGAGTCTGATGAATTCGGAGGCTCTGGTTAATAGTTTGGCAGACTGCGTGCCTGGCATGGGCTGGGCACCGATTTGATCTGAGCTCCTCATCAGGGAAATGGGGAATCTGGCAATGTGGTCAGCTGGAGGCAGTAATGCCTTTGGCGTGATGGAGAAAATGGGGAATTGGAGCCTGTGGATGGGCTGCGTTGATTACAGTCCTGGTACTGATGGATGCTTCCTGTGCTGAGCTCTTTTCGGATGCATTTGTTGATCTGTTGCAGCTGTGATGCTCTGTTTTGAAGAAACAGAATTTTGTTGGCACGGTAATAAATGTGGTGGTTTGAAAGGAAGCTTGCAAGCTTTTGATGGCCCTATATTTAGAGGGAATTTCAATCGCTATCAGAAGTTTATTCCTAATTCATGGCATCACCCTGGTAGGATGTACACACAGCCTTCCAGCTGGCCCGAGTTAGTCATGGGGTGGGGTAAGTCTTCCTCCCTCAGACCTGCTCCCTCATACACAGCTCAGGAGGAGGCTGCGAGCTTCCCAAGCTTGAAAAAAGAATGGTGAGTATGTGTGGAGACCTAAAACCTCTTCCACTGTGATGTTTTGGAATGCTGAGGCTGTGCAGTGCTTCTACCAGAGCTGTCAATAAATTCTTGTGTAGCAGCAAGCCGGGCGAAAATTGAGGATCCTGTTTTTCAGTTATGGATAGGCCACCTGAAATACTGCAGCAGGCAGTCTGATACTTGGCTTCAGTTTTAAACAGCGTCATTAGAAACATTCTGTATTTAAGTTTTTAGTTAACGTTTGCCCTAGCCTAGCTTATTTAAAAATGGTGGCTTTGGAAAAACTGAATCTCATCCTCATTAACTTGCATGGTAGTTGTTTGCAGTTGCTTTGGCTCATTGTACTTCTGTGTATCTGGCATGTGAACCCTGGGACTGTAGTCATCTCTTCAGCATGCAGAAGAGCATCACTAGCAGTAAAGTGGCTTTTTATCAGTACGCTTTATGTTCAGTTGCTTGCAAAATTCAGTAGTTCCCTATAGGTTTTTCTCATCATTAGTGCTAATTAAGCTAGGTTCCCCTGAATGCATGTATGAATAAAACTTATTTAGTAGAATAGTATGTCCCTAGCTGCGTGGTCTTACAGACAAAGTTAGAAGAGATTTTTGGGTTGTATTTAGAGGATATTATGTTCAAGGTTGCTTCCCCTCAAAACAGAGGGGATCTTGGTTTTGAAAGTTAAGCTGCTGTAGGGGAGGTACTGTCTCATTGAGTACAGTACATATTCTCCTGTTGGGTTTTAAAAAGGAATAATTCTATTTTATCTAGTGATGAGAAGGCATGAAAGTAGCTTTGTTGGTTTTGATTTTGGAACTGAGATGGAACTAAACCTACCAAACCTCCTCAATTTCAATTTAGAATGAATTGAGAGTATTACTAAGTGGCATCTATTAGAACTGATGGCATTTCATTACACATAAAAGGATTTTTGGAAGCATGAAATGGGCCCAAAACTAGGTCTAATGACATTACTTAGTCAACTTGGTACCTTTATATACCTTTCTTTGAAACAGTGCAGAATAAAACTCCAGACTAATGCGGCTGTGAGAAGGATACTGAGTGTGACTGCAGCATGGTTGGTGCTATAATGTCTTCACAAGAGCCCAGAGCTGAGGACTCACCTTCTCTGTGCAGTGCCGACTTCAGTAAACAGTGATGTCCTTCCCTGTTTGTTCACCAGCTGATGGGAATGGTTACGAGGAAAAGTAGATAATCAACAGGTAAAGAGCTGGCACCACTGCCTTATTTCTGTGTTGCAAATAGACTCCTAAGCACAGCTCTACTTGAAAACAATAGAAATGTGGAGGAGCAGTGGCAGGTGAGGTTACCTGAGATGTATTCAGACATGTCCAGCATATCCCAAAATGGTCCAAGAAATGGGATCAAACCCAAAACCCCGTGCTTTGGATGGGAAAATGTGCTGTTACCAACAGCTCAGTAGTCTGGGCTTCTGGTCAACATCATCCCTTCTCGTACTCCTACAGTGGTGAGGAGTGATGTCATTGTAACAGGACTGCTGAGCCCTGATGGTACTGATCTTAAGGTGACAGGGGGCTTCTGGATCTGCTGCTTTGCCCCTCACAGGAGGTGCATGTGAAGAAATTGTCTCTCAACTCTAGCAAGTGCAGCAGAGATGGACCTGAAGCCTTGCTGTGTCCTCCATCTATGGCCTTGGTTCAGATCCAGATCTACCTTATACACTGTTGTGGCAAGTTGACTGCGACTGCTAGAGTCAAACAGCAAAAAAAAAAAAAAACCCACCAAAATTGTGAGCCCTCTAGCATGCAGCTCGTGTCTTTCTTGATCTCCACTAAGTGAGACTTTTACAGGCTGAGTTCCTGCTGTTCTGCAGCTTCCAAGCATTTCTGAACTTGGTTCTTAGTACTGTTCTGTTCATGGACAGAGACTCTTGCTTTGGGCAGTGAGAAGCATCTAAAGGTATTTCTTTATGAAAAGTGATACACTTAATTTTGGACAGTAATGCTTTGTAAAGCAGATTGCCTTTGCTAGAGGAGGCATAGGTTAAAATGGAGATCTGTGTGCAACAGTTACAACAGATGTTCAGCTTTCTTTTTTTTCCTGAAACTCGGGATAGACAGTATCAAAGGGATCCCAAAGTCCAATGTTTCTGCCAGTTTTCCTGGCAGGTTTGCTGTGAACAGAATAGTAATAACTCCAGGCACCAAGTGAGCTTCAGCGCTGATTTGAGTGATGGAGATCTTGTGTGTGGGATGTAAATGGTAACTACAGTTACGATCAGAGAATAAGGAAGGCTTTCTCAAGTTCCTGGCTCATTCATTTTTATGCATCAATTTTCATGTAATTTCATCCTTTGGGCTGTTGGGACCAGAGGCTGTCATGCGCTGATGGACTTTGGTTTAATTAGCTGGGCTGTATGCTCTCTTTCCATTCTTTCTGTCCACTTTAAGTTTCCTTTCTGCTGGGTCGGACATGTGGCTGAGATGACTGAAATTATCCTTCTGGTTTCAACTTTGACTTGAATGTTCCACAGAACTAATCCATACTGCCTTTCTAAATGAGATTAAATGAAGCAGGAGGAGTGCCAAAAACCCCAAACTGTGATTCCAAGTCATATCTAGATTATATTAAAACCTAAATAAAATTATCTTGACCTTCGGCATAGGGATTGTGGGCACGTTTGACAGGACAAGAGGTTTAAGTTGTGCCAGAGGATGTTCAGGTTGAATACTGGGAAAAATTTCTTCTCTCAAAGAGTGGTGAGGCATTGGCACAGGCTGCCCAGGAGGAATGTGTTGTGATCACCATCCCTGTGGTGTTATAGACCCATGGAGAGGGGGCACTGAGGGACATGGTCAGCTGGCACGATGGGGATGAGTTGGGATTGGACTTGGTGGTCTTAGAATCATAAAGGTTGGAAAAGACCTCTTTCTGTGAAAGTGGCAGATGCTGCTGAATGATGACCTCATTTTGTACTTGATGCTCATACACCTGTTTTACACCTTTGTGTCCTGATTGTCTGCTTGGGCCTGCTTTGGGCTGGATGTTTCGTTATTGTCTTCTGTTTGGATTACTCTATAGCCTAGTAAAGAACAGATCAAGCAGCCTACAGAATCCACTGTCCCAGCACGGCATTAGGTGAGGAAGATGCATGCACGTCACCACTTGAAGCAAATCAATGTATGGATAGTAAAACTAATCTCTGCTATTGGTTAAAAGGCTCTGCTCTGCTACTATATTTAGAGCTTTGTGCCCTGCAGTTGTCTTCTGGGATGTCTCATCCACCAAAATTAGTTTTTCAGCAGACCTCTGTTAGACTTAAATCTGATCCATTAAGAGGCCTTAATTGTGGTAGCTGAGACATCTTTGTCAGATTTGTCCTCTGATCAAGCTAATGTTCTGGTAATCTGTGGTCGTGTCTAACCCAGCTTGATGCAGTTCTTAAGGATGAAGATGTTTGCTTTCTGATGATAGAATCCATTAAGCAGAGCCTCATTTATGTAGTTAACTTGTCTGTCTGTGTAACAGACTGTAGAATTGAAAGATGCTCTTTTTTTAAGAGGCCCTTCCTAAGATTTAGGGGCTGCAGTAACCTGAGGTTGCACTGTACTTGCTCAGTGTATATTTGGAAACACCCTTAGCAGTACAGCAGTTTCAGCTGGGCAAAATGTTCAACTGAGGGTGGTCTGTGTGTGTTCCTGTGGCACAGGTCAAGGATTTAGGGGCAGCAAGGAGTCACTAATGCAACTGTTGCTTTATAATTAAAAAATAAAAAATAATTTTATCTTATGCACAGCTTTAGCATAACAGCTTTTTGATTCTGAAACTCGATTGCTTTGTCTCAGTAATCTTTGTTTTTATATGAGGCAGAATTTCGTCTTTGAGGTGATGGAGTGCAAAATATGAGCACTGCCTGGATGTAGCTTTGTTTTTAAAAGCTACAGATTAGTATGCTAGTGCATACTTAGTGGCACTAATTACATTGCCTTAAAATAAAAGTCTGCTGTAAAAACAGTCTTTAAGGAATGTGATATTAATACCAATTTCTGTATTGGTCCCAGGTGCCAAACAGTCTGCAGGGCTGCTCATGGATTGGGTCGTAACCTAAATTTCTAATCTCTTGACTTCAGTGTTTCAAAACATGTTGGAAATAAGCAAGGAGGCTGCAGGCAGTGGGATTTGGGACAGGATATCCTTCAGATTCTGGGGAGTGGGAGCACAAAGTGAGAAAGACTGAAAGCAAAAACTGCAGTTCCTTCTTCCCTCCCACCAGTTAACTTCCCCCCCAAATTGGAGAGCAATTATCCAGATTGCTGTTGAATGTGGAACTGGAGATGTAGAAATAGAAACAGCACCATATTAGGTAGAAAGTGGAATTGAAAGGATTTGGTATATTCAGTCAGAAAACTATATATAGTCCCATGGCGAGGGAGGGACTGAGACATATGCTTTCTGGAAATGGCAACTCCTGCAGTCTCAGATCCTGTTACTGAGTCAGGACTTAAGATTGTAGTAGTGATTGTAGAGTGTGTATATGTACAATGTTCATTACCAGTGTCAGGTTCCCTTTGACACCATCGTGCTGTGCAGCAGCAAGGATCAGGTGTTGTGTTTGTGTGTGTTAAAGTGGGGGGGTGGGGAACCAAAGATAAACCTTCATCTGTTCCAAATCAGTTTTCTAGCAAAGTGCTTTCCGCTTCTAATATGAAGTGGTTCACCACCACTTTTGCTGTCACTTTGTTCATAAACACTGTGGCTTTGTACACCCTGCTTGTCCATTCCCTCAACCTTCTGTTTCCAAAGCGAAAGCCTCAGCCTTTCTGGCACTCCTCCTGTTTGGGAGCTGCTCCATCTCTTTAATCCCTCCAATTGCCCATCTGTATGCATTCTCTGACTCTGGTGCATCATCCAGGGATGTGGCGAACTCAACCACGTGCACCATCAGGATGCAAATGTAGCAAGGCTTTATACAGTAGTAAAAATGGGGAATAGTCATTCTTCACTGTTTTCCCCATAGGTCTACCCTCAATACTAAGCCATGGTCCGAGACGTGTTTCAGAAGCAATTTATTTCATAATTCCATTTGTTAGCTGCAAGTGCTCTCCAAGGTCGTTGGCTTTAGAATTAAAATGAAGAAGTTGATTTATAATCTCTGAGATTGAGAATAAAGAAAAGCAGCAGAGAAACCAGAACTCTTGAGAATGCATTTGCTTTCCACTGACTTTTAGTGGTATTTCCAATAGATGCCAGTTGCTTAACTTAGGAGAAAGAAAGCAGTGATTTGGGAATTGGAAATGTCTCTTCTGTTTTCCCTAGAAGAAAGCAATCACTTACTCTGAATTTGACTTTTTTTATACATAAATTCTGTTGCACATTGATAAATCATCTTTTGAAAAACCCAGGAGTTCTTGCATCCCCAGAAGATTCCTTACAGAAATTCAGATAGTTGCCTTTGTTGGAAATACTGAGTTTTAAAAGTGCTCTTTTAAGTGGGGGAGAAAAGACAATTGTTAATGGTTCCTAATGTGCACAAATGTGAGCAGCAAGGATTACTGGCAGTCCAAAAGGGGACTTTACTGGATGTGTTCCCTGTTCCCCTTTGAGATGCTCTAAATGTGACTTACCTCCACTGCTGCTTCCTTAAATATAGAAAATAATGATAGAAACCACACTAGTGAAGTCACCTGTTTTCTTCTCATTATTCATGCTTTGCTGTGACATCTCATGCCTCCTTGCTTCCTTTTCAGGCAGTTGTATGTTAGATTAAGCGTGCAGAGCAGTAAGTAGCCATCTTTTTGGCCAGCGCGGGGCTACTTCTGATGCTGTCAGTCTAGAGGACAGTCTCCCATCTCTGGAGGTGACTGCTTCCAGCTAGGGCTGAGGTAGGTTTGTAGCTCCAGCACTGCTGTTCCCTCAGCCCTCCCCAGCACTCCACTGAAATGTTCACTGTTGGTCCCACGTTAGGTCTACTTATAGCAGTGCTGCCAAAACGCAAGGCTCTTCTTTCAGAAGGACATTAACATCCAGCACACGAGCGCTTCCTGCCTTGTGTTGGCTCGCTGGTGGCCTCTTGCTGCACATGAAGCAGATGCTAACTGCTGCATGTGCTGTGCTCTGGCTGCTTGCTTTGCTGAGTGATGGCCTTTTTTGACAAAAATGATGGTTATTTCCTATTACCCGATTGCGTGTTATTGTTGTACTAATGGCTAAAACTTGATTTATTTATGTAAATTTGCCTATAGAAACGTGTCACCTGAAAAGCAGGCTGTTGTTTTTCAGAGCTAGCCCCATTGTGTCTTTTGGCAATATGTAAAACTGAGTTCTCCTGTGAATTTTCATAAAGATAAACATGCGCGTAAGGCACAGCTTATATTGAAACAAAAAGATTTGAGGCAGTAAGTGACAGGAATACCAGCGAGCTAGTTAAGTGCAAATGAGCCTTGCTTAATACTAAACATGTTTGGAAGACTTGTAGGAAAAAGTGTGGGAATGGCTGCTGCTGTGCAAATGGGGCTGTTTGTCCTAATCCTGATTAGTGCGGGGGGGGGGAAATGGAGCTCTGCAAATATTAGCAATAATTTTGCATAGTGAATGATCTGCTCCATTAGTTACTTAGGTTGTTGATATTTTTCTTTGCCAGTCTCTTATGAAAATCTGATTGTCAGAAAGCTGGGATGCTTTTTCTACCAGCACTGCATGTAGGTTACGGAGGGCAGGATGAGGTGCTGTTAGCTTTGCTGTTTTGGCTTTGCCTACCTTCTTCACAGCCACCAAACACATCTGTGCAGGTGGTGCTTCATTTCTGCATCAGTTTTCTCCCTGCAGTGTCTTTGATGCTGTTTGAAGGTCGCAGGTCTGACAATCTGTTTTGGTGGTTGATGTTCTTTATTATTTTTTTTAATGGTATGCTAACTTTTACAGACATATAGAGATGCTCGTTTGTTATGTCTATGGTATATCTTTTAATAAAAAAAAAAATTGAACTAATGCTAGAGAAGGAAACCTACCTGAGGTGAGACAGTGTTCTATTCCAGTAACTTGGCTTTTTACCAGACATTGTAATAAATTATTATTTCTGCAGTAGCAGAAGGCTGAAGGTATAAATTGAGTCCAGGCAGATGAATTGCTGTCATCAGTTTAGTTGTGCTCTACCTGAATCCACGGGGCAGCAAGCAGGAGCCGAGACTGCAGTTCAATTAAGACGGTGGTAGAAGTAAATCCCTTCTTTTGTTAGGTGTGCTTTCGATTATACAGTTCTCACATAGAGCAGAGTGAGCTGACAAGACAGGTCTGGAACGGTGCTTTTGTCCTGGCTATTTAGAAGGAGGTGAGGGTTGGGGAGGTCTGGGGAGGAGAGAAGCAGCCTGGCTGCTTTACTGCTTGCTTTCTCTCTCCTGTTTTATATAAATAGATGCATGCGCATCCACTTTATTCCCTTATTCCCCAGTCATAAGCACGTTCCTTTTCTTTGCCTTTTGGGACTGTGATTTGGCAGGCTTGGCCTGACTCGCTCTATCTCTCCTGTAGCAATCAAGCAGTGGTGGAAGAACTGTCTCCTGCAGTGCTTTGGGGAATTTTAGGCACCTGAGTTAAAAGGCCGAGTTACAAGCTGCTTCATTGAATTACTGCATATCATCAGGCAGCATATCAAAAGTCCTTCGTCTCCATAGCTTAAAAATAACTTGATGATATCTCTCCTCTACAAGGATTTGAAAATTCTGCTGGCATTTGAAGTTCTCTTCCCTTGAAAACAGTGCAGTGCCTTCAACTGCTCAGCTATGGCGAGGGGTAAGAAACGCGAGCTGTGGCAGCTGTGAGTGCTGCCTGAAGAGCCCTCTTCTCTTATAATTGGTTTGTCACTTTCTAACTGTAGAAAGGTACCATAAGTACCCCTGCTCAGGATTTTTCAGACTATATGAGTGTGAAATCCGCTCAGCTTAAACTAGGTGTTCTCTGCTGTCAGTCAGAATGTGCTGTCTGGTTCACAAATGCTTCTTAAGAGATTCTGATAGGGGCAGTGGAGATTGAAATTAATTATTGAATGGCAAGCAATGGAAGATTGCTCAGGTGGGAGACTTGAGGAGAGCTGGTGACTCATCATAGCAACGTAGAGACTGAGGGCAAATGCTGCTTCAGCCTTCTTTCTAGGAGTAACACCAAATTTTAGTCTCGCTGACAGTGATGCTCCTGAAACTAGGTAGGCATCTGCACACGTCCATCCTGCCACACCTTGTGCAACCTGGGCTACGGGCTGGTAAGAAGCTACTTCTAGAAAGGAGATTTACTTCTCTGGCTACTAGATGTTAAATAGGTTTCTTTCAAGCCCTTCCAAACTGTGGAAATAGCAATGAATTGAGCTGTGTATACCCTGTTGCCTGCCTTTCCCTCAGACGTATGTCATGTACAACCGCAGGCTTTTCTCATTTGCAGCTTAACTTTGTTATAAGGTGACTGCTTTTACTTGCTGCTTTGTTGATATCTATTACAAACTTGCCCTGCAGTTCAAGAAAATAAGTGCCTCTGTTTCCAAGAGCAACCCTAAGTGGAAGTCATAGCATGTGTGTGTTTTACAGTATTGATGATATACATCTCAACCCTCTGTTGTTGCTTAAGGAATTTAGTGGGCCTTTTCCAGAAGTACTGATTTGCTCTGCATTAATACATAGAGTTCACCAAGCTGCTGTATGGAACTGCTGAAGGATGGAGCAGTGCATCCAAAATAAATCAATGGGCAGGCATCCTGCAGCATCTTGTTTGTAGACTGTGCAGCTGAATGTAAAGCAAGTTTCCATCCTGAGCCATCAGCTGTGATGTTTGGGTACCTTGTAATGTAGCTGGTGTAGTTGAACTGAAAAACCTTTAGAGTTTCTGAACAGAAGTTCATTTTGTAATACAGAGAGTGGATGTGCTTGGAGGGGATGATTAGAAAATGGTGCCTGAGAGCAAGAACTTTGTGGTTGGTGCCACATCTTCTATGTTGTTCTGTGCAGCATATTTGCTAACTGCAGTCTTAAGAAGGATTATTACCTTTTCGGCCATACTGAAATGTACTTACCAGCAATGAATATGTGTCGTGTTGCGTGATTCTCAGTCTATGCTTTTCTTTCCTAGTATTGAGTTTGACCGGGACTGTGACTACTTTGCCATCGCTGGGGTGACAAAGAAGATTAAAGTCTATGAATATGGTACAGTCATTCAGGATGCAGTGGATATTCACTACCCTGAGAATGAAATGACCTGTAATTCCAAAATCAGGTAGGCATTGACTTTGCATTTACACTCAGACTGCCTTTTCCACTAGCTTGCTTATGTGTTGGTTTATTGGTTTTTTTTTTTTTTGCTTTCTTTATCTGCCATGAGTAATACTTGACTGGGAAGGGGGGGGAAAGCAAGATTTGGCAGAGAGCTTGCTGTGTATTCTGGCTGGGACAACACGGCACTAAGCACTCCTGCTCAAGTATGCTGGGCCCAAGTATTCAGAGAAAGCAGCTTATGGTAGTGAAGAGCCCCCGTGTTCCTTGCAAATGCTGTTGGATATCCACTTGGGTAAAAGGAGAGTAAAACCTGAGTTGTGGGTCTACAAGCAGTGTCAGAGCTTATACAGATAACTTTTGTCCCCAGTTCCTTATAACAGCCACCAATTCATTTGTGCACTTCTATTTATTGGTAAGATCCTCTCCGTGCAACAAAAGGTTAATGGTCTTCAGGAAACATGCCTCATTTGCACCTTTTGCCTATGAATTTACATTTGCCTGATGGACCTCATGATGTTGAGCCCTAGGGAAAAGATTTTGCATGATTTTTGTACTTCTGTTGTTACTGTCAGTGTTTATTTTTTAATCCCTATAAGTGACTTAAGCCAAAAGAAGTGTAGCCTATCCCACAACTTCTATCAAAAGAATCCAGCTAACATAACTTAAAAAATTCCAATTCAAAAATTCTACTGAAGTTCAAAAGCAAATAATGGAAGCAATCGCATCAATACAGCACATTAATGGAAGTCTTCAGCATCTCATTTGTTTTGATTCACTACTCTACGTTTTGAAAACAGTAAAGCACCTTACAGAAGTGTGAACAACAGATTTGTCTTAGATAAGTCCAGTTCCTACTCTAACAGAAATAGTAATGTTTGCAGGTCTGTAGCAAAAAAATTGGTGGTTTTTGTAGTTAATACATTCCATGAAATAGATCAATTGCTGTTGTGTCACTTATGGTGATTGCTGTGTATGTGTGTGACTGTTCTCTGAAGGAGATATAAATGCAGCTACTCAGGGGCTGGCTTTCAGGACTTTCTGACACGAGCATTGCTGGGTGAATGTGTTCATTGTGGGCTAGGCAGCATACAAATATAATAGGCAGTCTCCCTGTGCAGCTGTGTGTTTGTATGATGCTTGTTTATGTAAATGCACCTGTTTGTTTGGAATGATCCCTTCATGACCAACTATTGGATTTCTTCTTCATTCTCTTACCTGTCTCCTTTTCACACAGCATTGATATTTAGATCAGTATCATTCAGCTGTCTCTTCCTACTCTGATTTATCGCCTGTTTGGAGCCGAATATAAACAGTATGAGAGGATCCTGTATTGATAAACCATACTGCTGACAGAGCTTGGGTTTTGCTGGACTTGTGAAATGCTCTGCTTTTTTGACCGAGTCGTAGCAGAGTTCACACTGTTCAGCTTCATTGTTCTGAAGAGAAGAGTAGAATAATAGGAGAACAATCTAGCAGCTGATTAATACTTCTTGCCTTAATTAGAAGGGGAAAAGTAAAGTGAATTTGGTGTCCGAGTCTACTTCCCAACATACTGCTTCACATTTGATAGGAATCTGCCCCGACAGTCCTGCCAGGCATTAGGTAATTGTTTGTTCTCCCTTCCCTGGCAGCTGCTGGTGAGGAGAGCTGCATTAGCACATTCACTGATGTTACTCTTGTCAGCTTTGTGCTCCAGACAAGACACTACTTGCATTCAGCATTTCTTTTCCTTCTCACATCTCATGCATGTATATACATATATATATGTGACGATGCAAATGTACTGTCCTCTGACACTCTGCCTCAGCAGAGATGGACAGGGTGCTCTTCATTCATTTACCTGCCCTAGTTTCTCTCTTTCCTTCCAAAAAATGTTCTTTTTTTTTTTTTTTTTTTCCCATTGGCACCTTCACATTATATCAACCTTCCTTCGGCATGTGGGTGCTTTTGGTTTTGACAAATAAAGTTAGGCTGTCAGTCAAATGCATCCTTGCTATATCCATTAGCTGTGCTGCCAGTCACTGGTCCTGGGGCTCTCTGTCACAGTGTAAAACAGTATCATAATTTGCTATTCTGAAGTGATGTAGCTTGAGGGAGAAGTTATAGGAAGGAAGACGGTAATCTCATTACAGAATATTGCAGTATGCTGAAATTGTGCCTGCATTACGGTAAAAAAAAAAAAAAAAAAAAAAAAAGCTTTGGCTTAAGGCTGTTTAGGCTGTTTCATCTTAATTTGGGTGGAAATACAGCATCTTCCAAAGGCTTATTGTAGCTCCTCACTAATGCCTTTCTATTACCAGGGACAAACGTATCTCTGCGGCTCTGCATGGGTGGTACCTCTCTTACCTGCTGTCTTGGATGGGTTTTGGGGCTCTGTCATGGTGCTGCCATTGAAAAATCCATTTGCTGTCAGGCTGCCTTGTGGGAAGCTTTGTGTCCCAGCTGATTATATAGCAGGCCATTTAAAAACAACAACAAAAAAAAGCTATTGATATAATGGTGATCTTGCAGACAGCACAGCTCGTAACATCCCTTCCCTCTGTGCACTGCACCAGGGCTGTCTGTCTGCAGGCAGTTTTGCTCTCCAAATCCACGTCATGGGAAGCTCACCCTAAATCGATCCTGGTTAACCTTGTTCGAGGCGATGATGCTGGGACATAAATCATGAGCTTAACACCGGTGACTCAGCTTTGGGGGAGCAGCGGCTCAGGCGGGCTGCCATCGAGGTGACAGCAGAGGCAAGGCCAAGTTCAGCCTGGTGCCAGGCCTGCTGTCCTGGAGCAGCTGGGGAGGGGAAGGCAAAGGAAAATGGGAAGGGAGGAGAAGAGCAGCCGTGGTTGAGGCTGGCATCAGCCCTGCCAGCATGGGTGTCCACTGCAAGCTCGGGTCTCACCGAACCGCAATAGATCGTAGGCCTGCTTGGAGCAGAGCCCTGGCACCAGCTGTATCACAGCCTCTCTTCCTCTTTTCCAACCCCCTCTTTACACCCCCACCTGCTTCTTTAGCGTGTTCCTTTTTCATCGTCTGCTGAGCTTTTCCTGATCTTTATTTTTTCAAGAATGGGGAAGGAAGTTGGTGTGTCAGTTTTCTGGTAAACGCACACCGCGTCCCCCGGGAACGACAGAGGCAGAAGCTTCCAGGAAAAACACAAGATGACACATAAATCCTCATAAAAATCCCATTTACAGATTCATAGCTTCAGCACAAGAAACAAATCCTGGCATTGTGCAGGAGCTATAAACAGCACCGTGTGAGCTAATTATGATTTGCTGTGTCCCAGCGATGGCAGGCAGTAATCTGCAGCTCCCTCCGAGCAGGGGAGGTAGGAGAGGAGCAGAGTGGGATGAGCAGCAAGCACAGCCCTCATGTGATTTATCCAACAGGCAGAATGGCTGCTCTGCCATAGGCTGCAGCAGGAAAAAGAAAAAATAAGAGGGCTAGCGTTCCAGGTGAAAGAAATTGGCTTTAGGCCTCGTTAATCCATAGTAGGTGATGTGCAAGCGTGGCTAGGTAAACACGCCTTTGAAATGCATGTTTAATATTCTGCATGCTCACCACTGTATGTGTTTGCAGCATCTGTACTTCGGTGATAGATGTTACCACAAGCCGCCCAAATCGGCTGCATCTATTTAGTCAGCTGCAGTAAAAGCTTGGTTGTTGGTTTGTGTGTTTTTAGGAGGCTGCTGGTATTTTATTGTTCTCATTTTTCGGTGTCAATAAATCAAATGCACGATTGCTCTAGCCTAATAGTTTGCAGGCGTATTACTGTCAATTTTTAAAGTGTCATTCAGTCCCCACTATTAAGCTTAAATTAAGCAAAAACTCAGCGTGGTGTTTTTCAGCTTAGTGGGCTATTTGGAGAGGTCTGATCTTTGTTTATGCTGGAAAACTTCAAGGGTGGTTGTTGGGCGTCTATATTTCTGCTGCAGAGAACAGAAACACCTGCAACTACCATTAATTCCAGCTTCAAGGTAACTGCCTTATTTTGCAGTGAGATGTTTTTCTTTAAAAGTGTTTCTCTCTTAACCCCACAACGGACTTCCTTTGGATTGATTAGCAAAAAAAATATATATCTGGTTTTAATATTTGCTATGATGCTGTAATTCTGTATGCCTCTGTAGTATTTGGTTAGTGCTGTTGCTCACAGGGATGGACCCTAAAGTAACAGATCATTCCTTTAAAGGCATTTCTGCCCTCAAATTACTGGGCATTAGTTTACTCTTGGCGTTAGACTGGATCTGAAACATTTGGCACTCGAAAGCAGGTCAGCCCACAAGTAGTTTGTGCCTTATTAAAAGCTTCAGCTCCATCCAGTTGACACCTGGTAACTTCATTGTGGATTTGAGACTTTTCAGCCATAAAAACATTGGCTCATGAAAGAAACATCAGCGCAGCTGACGGCGCTCGCTGAGCTGCCCACTCGTGTCACTGAACAAAATGAGCATACAGCTTCACAGGGTCAGGGATTTTGTGTGTCCGGACCAGATGCCAAGGTTAGAAGAGTGCTTCAACAGGGGATAATTAGCTTTCAGTGAGACCTCCTCAGCAAATTTCTCCTAGCTAATCTCTTGGAAGGAAAGCAGTTATAAATTACAGCAGAGTAAACCTCTGGTGCAACCGTTGCACTGTTTGTGGTCGAAGGAACAAAGTGAAAACTGAGAAGTATGGCCACTAGTATTTAAAATAAGAGATGACCTTCACAACCCCCTATTAATTATGCATTATCTCTGCCCTAGGTATCTATCTTTTATATCATACATCATAGCTTCCGCGTTTCAATTTTTCCCCTGTATGTGGCTGCAGGCCATCCAGAGGTTGTCTACAGAAGGTCATTTCTATATACTCCTGGGGTTTTTGTGCTTAACTCACCTGAGGACTGAGTAAGCTGCATTTTTCGCCCATCTCCCCTTTGCCCTTTCCTTTCCCAGTCTCAATCTTGCTCACCCATGCATTTCTGAGTCTCGCTCACTTTGTTATCCATGATAACATCTTTCAGGAACCCAAGAAGATAAAAGGCCTTCGAAATTTCAACAAAACTGTGTTGGGCACAGGAAAATGATCAGCCTCTCCCCAGTACCGTCTGCAGTACCATCCCAACCCTCTGTAGATCCCAGAGAAGCCACGTGGAGGAGAGAGCTGTAGGTGTGCTCAGAACAACTTGTTCTTCATCTCTTTGCAGCCTTTACTCTATTTTAATACAAAGAACGATTAGGTAAAAAAAAGTGTCCTTTACCTGGAGAAGGAGCTGCCCTTTCTGTTCCAACCCTGAATTGCTCTACGAAAAGTTACTTTTGAGGCCTTAAATCATAAAGAAGCTCAAGTACTACAATGTCAAGGAGAATGCTCTGATTTCAGACTTTGTAAAGAGAGTTGGGTGGTGATGAGGGGGGAATTAAAGCAGAGAGGTGGAACAGAATTGTCTTTGTCTTATTATGATCCTTTAATCATATTCCTTAAAAATGAAAGATTTATGGTGTGTGTGACTTAAAAGGTGTTAATTGAACCACTTAGTTGCTGCAAATCCCAAAACATTTTTCACCTGTCAGCTCCTGTTTTCCCTCTCAGTCTATCCACGAATGGTTTCCAAGTGAGTGTTAACCCCTTGTTAACACTATCAGGATAAGTGGTGCAGAATGCTTAGCTTGGTCTTTGCTGTGCCAGATCTAGTGGACATGCTTTAGGGCACAGAAAACCTTCATTTTTCTCTGTTTATATTGATTGCTGTGATAATCTATTACTTCTCCTTACAAGCCTGACATTCCTTACATCCTTAGGCATTCTTTGGTCTAGTGCATCTCAAACAGCACTGTTAAACTGACCTTTATATTTCTCTATCTACTCAGTAGTTCCAAAGTTTCATCATTAGGGATTATTTTTATTATTATTATTAATTACTATTATTTACACTATGCAGATACACAGTTACCCTCTTCATAGTTCATTTCTAACCAGCCAGGCTGGCAGCAGCCCATCTGCCTTTCTCTGCTCCTGCTGATGCTGCCTGTCTGACATGCTCTCAAAGCTGTCTGGATGGAAGAGTGCATTTTCAGAGATTTGGCCCTGTGCTGTATTCTTTCTGCTCTTCTATGATGGCTAAACTTAGATATGTTTTTCTTAAGCTGTCTCCTTGAAGTGCTGGCTTGAATGAAGATAAGATGACGGGAGGAACAGGTTTAAACAGATATGTCTGGTGCAGTGCCTGCCCCCTGCCAGTGCTTGGAGACTGCTCCCAGCCCAGGGCCTTGTGCTGTAGCTGTAGGACTATGAGCTGCTGCTGTTTCCATCAGTGGTCACCTGGTGGCAGGACTCCAGATATCAGCCATGGTTATCTCTGGACCGCTGCAGTCCTTGGAGGGCAGTGCCTGCCAGCTGCATTTGGTCCACAGGGAGCCACTTCATTCTCAGAATGAGGCTTCAGGTAAATCATCGACTCAAGATTTGCCTTTCTGTTGGCACCCAGAGGCGGTAGCATGGACATAATGATGATATCTCCTTAGTGATACGTTTGGGGATGGTATCTACGAGGGCAGAAGACACGCTTTCTAACTAATGACTTATTCAGGAAAAGCACTGCCTGAGCAAGTATTGCCTCAGCCCTTCTTTTAGCACCTGGTGGTACAAGATAACGATTTATATTAAGTGAAACTTTGAAATTTCTGAATGTGAAGTTTTGCAAATAGTAGATGGCTGTTGCAAGAAATAAATGCCCGAGGGTGAGAACAGGCTCTACAGGTAGAGGTAAGCACAAGGAGTGCAGCCCTGCTAAAGGAAGTTGCCAGTAATGCACTGAGAAAGGAGAATCCTGGAAGCTTTCTCTGAGCATTGCACAGTGGTGTGAGAGATTTGTTGAAAACTGGTTCTGTTGGATGGCTTGGTCTCGTTTTAAGTTAATGTGTGCAGAAGAGCAAGTTGGAGCTAGAAGGCTTGGATCACTCAACGAAGTTTCCTGTTGATGCAAGCACTGACAGCATGTTATTTCTTTCACATATTTCTTTCAATTTGTCTTAGAAACCAGCTGGGTTTCTTGCTTTACATTACTCAGAGCTGTTGGTGCTACAGTTAAATAGCAGTCAGCTGAGATTAGAGGTTGGTACTCGTAGTCCCCTTGTAGTTTTAAAATTAACACCCCCGGTAAATCTGAGCATTGTCAGGAGTAGGACACCAGAGCTGCGCTAATCAAAGAACAATGGTGTTTATATTTTTAAACTGCCTTAACAAAGGAAAAGGATTTTCCCATATTCAAGTGCCTTATTCCTGAGAAAACAGGATACAAGTGTACGGTGGAACCAAGAATTTGCCAAGGTAAAATACTCCCAAGTGATTCCATGCATCTACATCGTATTTCAGGCTGCAGTAACCAAAGGGTGACTAAAAAGCTATGGAATCCTGGACTTTTAGCTATACTGTTGGTTAAAACTTGGTCCCGAGGCTGCCCTAATCTAGTTAACTGTGTCAGAGTGGTTTGATGACCCGCATGAACTGGCTCTGTCAATTCAGTTTCTGCTGCATGCATAGCAGTTGATACCAACTGGCGTGCTTTTGTGCCAGATGGTCCAAAAATTGGTGAACAAGTATTACAAATTTGCTTACCTCTGTCACATTTTCAGGAGGCAGAGCGGAGGCATAGTGCCAGAGCGATATGAATGTGACTTGGCAGTGCTGTTGGTCCTGTTTTGTCTGCTAGCAGTTAGTTTGTCAGTGGAATTGTCATTTAGTTTTTATGCCTACTTAATTCAGTTAAAATATAAACCCATGCAATGCACTTCCCCGTCAGCAGCATCTCCTAAATGGCCCATAGCAAACAAACTGCTGTTTTCTTCTGCATAAGAAGTGGGCTTTCCACATTTGCTGATATTTGGAAATAGTTTTTCAGAAGTTACAGGCTTATGTAAGTAGATACACATATACAGAACTATATATGTGCCAAGGAGCAAGACTGTTTCGCCTTCTATGCAGGCCTGTGCTTTGCACGTATAGCTTTTCTTAGGTAAGTAGTTATCTTTGTAGTAATAATAAAGTAGTAGCTATTGGCAAGAGGTTAGGTCATCAAACACTAAACTGTGAGAGTTTTTGAGGAATTAAAGCCAGAACAATAGCTATATTAGAGATGAATATATCCAGAAAATAACTAGCTCAAATCCTAGCACTTTGCTTGCTTAAGTGATGTCACTCATTCCTATATAAAGTTTTTCTTTTAGCTTGTGGAGGAATGTTTGTTGTTTCTGGTGGTTTTTGGTTTTGTCCTTTCTCAAGTGTTTCAGTGGCATGGACTGAATGAATCACAGAATCATCTAGGTTGAAAAAGACCTTCAAGATCATCAAGCGTCGCATGCTTTTTAAGTCCAATCACCTGACGTATTGCAAGGTATGACTTAATGTAAATCTGACCTGGCTCTTTTTTTTTTCTTTTTTTGAAGCTGTATCAGCTGGAGTAGTTACCACAAGAACCTGCTAGCCAGCAGCGACTATGAAGGCACAGTCATCCTGTGGGATGGGTTCACGGGACAAAGATCCAAGGTCTACCAGGTAACGTGTAATCAGCAAACAACACTTCTCTGCACTACAGATTGTGTCAAGAGAGCAGCGTTCAGATTGAGATGCTGCTTTTAGTCCAGCAGTAGGTGAAATAGATGCAGTTTCTGTTTGACAAATGTCTTATCCATGCAGTGTTATTGAGCTGTAGTCCTCTGAGCGAGGCAGCTCTGTCTCGTCACAGTCATGAGGCAGTTGATGTTTTCTTGCCACCAGTCTTGCTGCTGCTTCCAGGTGGGGAGTTTGCACAGGGAGAAATGAGTTCCTGGAACTTATTTGTCTCATCCTTCTTTAGAAACCTTTGTCTGGCTCTCTCCATACCTGCTCCATATCTGTCTTTGTCAAAAGCCTTTTGTGAAATCCTGCAGTGATTACTGTTACGGGTGTTTGTAAAGCAGAAGAGCAAAATGCAGGCTTATGTAGCAAGCCTAGGAGAATGGAACAGTAGGCAGAAGGCTTCCCAGTACGGTCCTGTGCTCAGCAGAGCAGTGTGTGCATATGTGGACTGAACTCAACAGTGAGACCTATTTTGTGATAACTTTGTGGTACTTTGTCTTTTCTTGCCATTTGAACACTGTGTTTTCATTGAATGGATCTGAGAGCTTTGCGGTCAGAACAAGGAGGTTGGAAGTAAAGGTGGCCTGGTGTTGTGAGGTTGGAAATGTTGCAGCGTGGTGTGTAGGTAGAACACTGCATTGAAACTGGTCTGTGCAGGCAAGCCTTCGGTTCTTCTTTCTTGACAGTTCCACATAAGTTTTAATTCCTACTTAAAGCTTTGTTTACTTTTTTCGTTGTTTTAGTCATTTACAATGTTTGTTTTCATTAATCCTGTACATATGTCAATTAAAAAGAAATAGTGCCGGACAAAATCTTGTCTGTTTTCCTCCCATATACGTTTTGCATTTCTTTGAGACTAAGTAATGAGCCTAGAGAGGACCCAGCTGTTGCTTGTGTTAAAACAAACTAATTTTGCTTCTTATCGGATCACTTGAATTTTTGATTTAGATTTACAAAAAGATAAAGGCACACACACTGACATCTGCCTCACGTGTATTAGAAATCCTTTAGTGACTTTGTCCTGGCGAGCTTTTCATGTTATCATCTTGTTTAGAGGCTTTAAACAAAGGGTTTGACCGAATTTCAGGTTTCATTCAGCGCAGTGCTTTTGATTCCACACGAGATGTCAGCATAACAAATATAGCCCTTCTGTGTTTTGTGTGCAGGCTTGAAAGTGTATGTTTGAGTGGAGAAACACAGGATTAGACACCAGAAGTGCTGTTTAATAATTCAATATGAAGATGAGGGCTTCCAGGACTTTCTGATAGAAGATGTTCTAAGTGGCTTTAGACAGACATCTTAATCAGTATTGGGAGACAAAGCTGTATTTTGTTAGATTAATTAGCAGCACACATTGGAAAAACAGCCAAATGATTCTGGAAAAATAGATCTTTAACATATATTTCTTGAAATCATAATTGCTTCAAATTTAAAAATCAAATTGAAAAAAAATCAGTTTTAGTTCTTAAAATTGCTGTTATGCTGCTGACTTCTTTCAAGCCATGTTTAGCATACTACAAGCATTAATCTGATTGGGAGAAAAGTTTTTGAGAAACCACCAGAAGGCCCAGGAATAGCCTGACAATTTATAGCAAACAGCATGCATTTTTCTTTCACTGTTTGATCAGAATACAGCTCACTGCCTTGAAATATTTGCCTTCTTTCTCTAAACAGGAGCATGAGAAAAGGTGCTGGAGCGTTGACTTCAACTTGATGGACCCAAAGCTATTAGCTTCAGGCTCTGATGATGCAAAAGGTATTGGTTTTTTTTTCTCCTGTCTCTCTGCAGAAGGCTTACACTTTCTGCATTCCCTCTGAGGAACAGAAATGTGATAATTCAAGTAGCTGATTCCTCAGCTGCCTTCAGTTTTGTTGTTGGTGTGGTAACGTGTCAAGATACCACTGAACTGTTCAGAAGCTTAGAGTGAGAGGAGAGCCTTTTTTGGGATTAAGATTTCTTGGTGTGACGTTCAGTTTTGGGGTAACATATTCTCTAGCCAGCATCTTCCAGAGCACTGAAGAAATCAGGCGTGTTTTAACATTAGTTAAGCTTGTTGAGTTAAAGCCTCGGGGCCTTTCAAAAGAACAGCATGTATTTATGTTTCAAAAAATTAGGTTGTCAGGCAAAAAGCAGACGCTGAACAGCAGCAGGCATTTTTACCTGTAGTTCTGAACATTAAATGAACATTAAATGTCCTGCACGACATTTCTCACAACGTGCAGGGTGTTTTTTTCAGAGCTTAATGAGGTTGGGCAGTGGACTCAATGGGATCATTGGGAGCAACTCTCAACTTTCTGTACTCAAAGATCCATTGGTCAAAGAGATTTTGGAGAATCCTTAAGGCAGCTCTTTCCCAACCTACCTGGTAGGTAAATGTTCCTCTTCTAAGAGACAGGAAACATCTGAAGAAGAGGATAGCACTGAGGAATATGTAACACATGTAACATACTTCATCCCTAATGAAAAAGATTTTATCTGTAATGTGTTTACAATAACAAATTGCTTATCAAGCAAAAAGAGCTTTAGGGTTGTTTAATAATTTCCTTTTGTAGTCAATGGAGATGAACTCTGCTAGATGGGCTAACAGAGCCCTGGTCAGAGCTGTTCATGATTTGCTTTGAAATGATAAATTTTGCACAGCAATTAAACCTTGAAAACCTCTAAAATGCTTTTAAATACTGTTTCAAAAGAAAGCTGTATTAGTGTTCATCAAATGCATTTAATGCTGTTCATGTCATTGGCAATTTCATTTAGAAAATGTAGCTTTAATGATTATTTTGTATAGAAGGTGCTTTTTAATATATATATTTTTTTACACTTTCCCCCTTATGGTTGATAGCCAAGAGTGTTTTATGTGGGCCTAAATGCAGTGGGAACGTTCACCTAGTAAATTATCTGCCTTTCTATCACTTTGCTCCCCACTCATGCTGTGCATTTGAAGAAGCTTATCTACCAGGTTGACACGCATTTATTAGCATGCTAACAAGTTGTCCAGTTGTGGAAAGCCAGCTGCAAGCAGAGCTCTTGTCTCTAACTTGACAGTTCACTTCTTCAGTAATAGTTTTTAAGAGTGATGTTTACTTAGAAATTATTGTAATAAAGTCTGCAGATCCTGCATTGAATGGCATTTCAATCCTCAAAGGTCTTTTGAAGGTATGTTGGTGAGGTTTTTTGAGTGAATAGAACTGGCCTGGAACATTTTATCTTCTACCTCCACCACAGTTTGCCTGTGATTTGCATACAAAACAAGCAAATAAATGGAGTCCTGTGTGAGTGTTAGAAATAAGCACTGCTTTTAAGTCTTTCAGGTACAGAGCAATAGTAGCAAACATCCAAACTGAACTGTCATCGGTGTCCAACTTTCATTTCACATAAAAAGGGTTAAACTTGAGGAAAAGGTAACACCTATGAATTGTCTTCACTCATAAATTTGCATAACTTCTGTTTTTGTCTTTCTACTTACCTTAATGAGTGCTTAAAAACGTTAAGCCAGCTCTGGATGTGCATTAAGGACATATTTGGCCAGGTGCAGCATCTGATGGCAAATACAAGAGCTGCATACTCTTCCTGGCCTCTTTTTCTTATCTGCTTTTGTGAGGCCACACTGGGCTTTCTAACAAGAAATTTCAGTGTTGATAGATATTGGTGTGACCAGAACAATTGAATCTAATCTCTCCATGTTTCTCTAGAAAGCATGGGTGTAAAATTTTTCTGTCAAGTGTTCAGGACAAGCCAGCAAAAAAGTGACAGCTTAGCCAGTTCTTCGTGCTTGCCTGTGTATCTGCCTGTCTCTTCTCAGTCTTTTCAAGTTGGAGGCTAATTTTTAAAGCGCTCTGTATCCTCAGTAGGTATGTATTGGGAAAGGAGATTTTAGATTAATAATCCTGTCGTCGGTGCTTCACAACGTTGGTGCTGCCAGGGCTCAGACGCAGCAAAGAGGATGCTAATGAATGAAGTGTCACAAAGGATAAAATGCTTCTGATACAATAAGAAACAACATCCTCGGGTCTTGGGTCCTGCATCAACTTCTTCATTAGATGAACATAATCCAGGATGCTTATTTGTGGGAGATCTTTGTACTTTAATAGTAGGTAATGAGGGCGTAAAAGCATTAATGTACTTGAAATAGCTACCGTGTGCATGAAAGCACCATTTTGTCTATGGTTGTTATGCACTTCCCTCTTAAAGGGGCAAAGGTAGTTGAGTATGTCTATAAGAGACCCAAACGTGCATTCCACCTAGATGGCAGTCAGCAAAATTAGTGTTTACTTGTGGTACAAGCAGCCTAGGGAAACTGCATGGCCTTAATTTCAGCTCTTTTATTCGCATAATAATGGCAGGAGCTACGATTCTCATGTAAGTAGGAAAAGGTGAAGTTCTGCTCTTTGAGCAGAGAGAATTTAATTTTTGACAGCATACAGTCGATATTGAAGTGCTGGGTAGTGGTGGAGCTCGTGCAGACTTGCAGCTCTTCCTTAACCCAGCATTGCTATGAGTTCTGGGCTGAGAATGTAGTTTAATGGCCGGAGTGAAATTAGTAAACGAGATAGTGAGAGCAAAATATTACCTGTTGCCATGCAGGCAGAATTTAAATCTTCACTGAGGCACTTCTGGAGCAATCAAGTCTGTATTCCCTATTCTGATCTTTTTGAAGCTTTCTGATGCTTGCAGAGATGCTAGCAATACTGACTAATTAAAGCCAACTCTCCTTCTATAGTTTATGTCCTTTCTTAACTGAAGTCCCTTCACTATTTCCAGCTCAAAATGGAGAGCTGGAGCAGAATCAGCTGTGAAGGTTCTGAGCTGTGGTGAAAGGTTACTTTTCATTGCCTCGTGGCACTGGGGGAAAGCAAGCATTTGTTTTATTACATACAAGAGAAAATTATTTCCTTGGTAAGTGAGGCCATGGATGCCAATCCTGCAGCTGTTTTTCATAGTACCTGTGATGGGGCAACATAAAGTCACTGAGTTGGCCTCGTGGAAGTTGTACTGACAACTGTGGGTCAGAGCATGTTTCCAGTTGTGGTGAGGATATCAGAGGTTTATTTGGTGCTTCATTTTTAATGACAGTTAGCTCCTTCAGCTTCTACTGACTCTCACTGGAGTTTTAGGTGTTTTCAGCTCTTCAAATATCAGGTTGAACTTTCAGCTTGTTCGTTTTCCTGGCTAATAGCAGTTCAATAACTTCCTGGAGCTTTGAGGGCCATTGTATTCAACTGGGAGTGCCTCAAAAGGTCAAGATGATGCTGATAGGTAAAGTGGCAACCCAGATACCTGACTGACAGTCTTAAACTTTCTGTGTGCAAGGAGTCATTGCCTGGTAACAATCAGGAGTTTATATCATGTTCCTGACCTTACCATCAGTGTGCTGATCTCATACATCAGCCCCTTCGGCTATTGCAGTGCAGGCTTCCACCTCCTTTGTTAGTTAGTGTTTGGTCTACAGAAGATTAATTTATAAATTTGGTCCTGAATAAAAAGAATCTTAAAAAGACTTAAGCATTTGAAATGGAGAAGGCTGCTCCAGAGCATCTTCTTTCTTGTGTGCTGAGGAGTGGACACTTGGCCACTTAGAACTGTACCTGTCAGTAGCAGCAATACCAGGAAACGTGTTTTGAGAACATGTGTTGTAGAACTAGCCAATCTCAGGTGGTTGTTTGCCTCATTCAAACAATTCTAAGTGATAAAGACATCTGTGTATTGTATAATTACTGCCTCGACCTCAGCGCTGAAAGCTACGGTAAATAAACTCTTATGAATTATGCTTTATTAAACTGTCAGTTCTTTATGAAAAAATAATGGACAGTTGCAGGTAGAACTTGACAAGTTTCATTATGTGTTGTTACACGTTGCATATATCCTTTTTTATGGCACTGACTAAGATATAATTGGAGCCTACTCTATCCCTCAGCAGCCAGATCACAGAAATTGCTGCAGACTCTAATCTGCATCTGTCAGTCGTAACGAATATTATGATGGCTTTGAGCACACAGGTTGACTCTTCTCTAGATAAACGGCTGTGCAATGTGACCTGAAGACTTGAACGAAAAAAACTGAAGCTGAGACGTAGCCCTCATGTAACTTCTGCATCAAAACTGAGACCAAATGGCTGTTTAGTAGAGATGGTTTCAAGAAGGAACTAGGCTACTTTGGACACTGCTTTAAATGTCAGTCGAAACTGGAAGGTTCAAGATGAGTCTGTTTGCTTTATTCCTAGCTTTGGGAACAACATTGCTCTAAATTGTGAGAACACTTAACTTCTCTGCATACCTCAAGTTTTTAAGCAGTGTCTGCCAACAGTGTCCTCTACAATGACAGCATTATTTGCTTCCTATACTGTCACATTCATAAATGTGATGTCCTCTATAGCCACTGCAACTTAGGGTGTATATATCTTGGTGTCAGTTCATTAAAGCAAAACACTAGTGTTATATTACAGTGCAAAATTATCTTTCCTAGCTTTGTGCTTCTCTTCTGTCCTCCAGTGAGAAACACAGTGGAGGAGGTATATCTTCCAGTCTGATTTGGGGAAAAAAGAGCATCTTAAGCCACGTTTACAAGGTCGTTTGTTTTATTTACAAACGTGGCTAGATGTTTAAGGTGAATATTATAGCTCAGATAAATAAGGGTAGATTTACTTCTGAAAACCAATAACAGTGTGGGTGCTGTTTTCATTGAATTTTACGTAATGGTTTTATGTAAATCTGGTATGCATCAGTGTTTGTGTTTTTGTTGTCTTCATGCTGCCTTGTAATGGTTCCAGGCAGCTGTCAGATGCCAGCATAGTGCTGTATTTGAAAATGATGTGTTGGTGTGCTCTGAGCAGTTGTGTATTTCCTCTATTCCTGAAGCCGTTCTCCAAGGTATGTTCAGACATTGCCAGCTTTTCGTTAATAGCAATACTATTAACAGGTAGGAACGTTGGAAAGAAGCTGGCAGCATTCCTTCTTTTCCTTGACTTGACACCCCCAATAATCCACACGGAAGCCTTGCTTTTCCTGCAGAGCTCCAGGGAATGAATGACCAGGAGAAAGTACAGAGGAACTTCTTATTTCACTGATTTATTGACTACCGTGAGAAACAAGATTCCTACACTTCTTTTCCATTTTTACTCACTCCTTTACCTCCAAAGGGAGCCTTCTACCAAAAGATGGCAGAGATGGCCACAGATAACCCAACCATAATAAGCCCAACCAGTATTGGAGCTGTTACAGGGTTTGAGCCTTTGTGTATCTCCTATATGCTCAGCTTCTTGGCTTTAGCTTACTCTGCCTCAGAACACAGTATGTGATGCTCAAGTACAGCACAACTTGCTGTAGACTTAAATCAACCATGCTGATGCTTGTATGCTGCCTGCAGGGCATCTGTACCTTTGCCAGTGGTGTACATTTTCCAACTATCTTCAACTCCACCAAAAGCAGCGTGGTCATAAGTCAGTGAGTGAGGTGACCGTCCCTTCTGCTCTGCCCTGTTCCATCTGGACTACTGTGTCCAGGCCTGTATCCAGCTCAAGAAGGCTGCAGAGCTCTTGGAGCAAGACCATAGAGGAGCCACAAAGATGCTCAGAGGGCTGGAGCACCTTTCCTATGGAGAACGGTTGAGGGAGTTGGGCTTGTTTAGCTTGGAGAAGAGAAGGCTCCAGGGCGACCTCACTGTGGCCTTCCAGTACATAAAGGGGGGCCACTGGAAAGCTATGAAGGGACTTTTTATAAAAGCATGTAGGAATTAGGCAGTGGTTAATGGGCTTTAAACTAAAAGAGGGCAGGGTGGTGGTGGGGTGCTGGTACAGGCTGCCCAGAGAAGCTGTGGGTGCCCTATCCCTGGAGGTGCTCCAGGCCGGGATGGACGGGGCCCTGGGCAAGCTGATCTGATGGGTGACAGCCCTACCCACAGCAATGGCATTGGAACTGGAGGATTTTTAAGATCCCTTCAAACTCAAACCATTCTGTGATTCTATCTTAGGAGCAAGACTGACCACGTGGGGAACACCTGTCATTTCATCTTGAAGGTTAAACGATGCTTGAAGTTTTTGTGGAGAGTGGAGAAAGCTAAATTTTGAAAAGCCACTGGTGTTTTCTGTTGATCTTCCTGTGAAGCACTGTAGTACTTTTGGGGAAGAGCTTGTTCTGTACGACATAGTTTAATCAGTGTTCACACAGCAGTGTTGAGAAACAGTAGAGTTCTTTGTACCGAGGAAATATATCATCATAGGAAGCTAGCATACTGATTTCTTTTCTGTCTGTGCCAGTTTCTTGAGAATAAAACAAGTTGTTCTTACTCGCTTGTGTTTAAGCATACAATTAGGTGCATTTATTAAGTGCAAAGCAGTTCTGCCTTGGAGCATGGAGTTCTGTACATCTCAGCAAGGGAACAAAGAACAAAAGGGGTATAAACATTCCTGCTCATGGTTATATGGATCTGCAGTCCAGTGATCTTAAATGCTGAGATTATAACATAACAGTGAGTCATCTGTTCGCACCCATCACCTGTGTGGGATGTGTACCTTCAGCATCTCCTGAGTGTATGGGGATGAGTAGAGTGTTGATGTACCTGGGGAAGTTAACAGGCTCAGTAGCCATCAGTTAGAATCTGACCATTTCTAATTGTTAACATCTTGGCAAATGAGGTTGTTCGTAATCTTAATAACGAATGAGATTCTAAACCTTTCAGATGAAGCTGGGTGTTTTTGCTTACTAATTTCTTTTTCTGTTTCTCTAGTGAAGCTGTGGTCTACCAATTTGGACAACTCCGTAGCAAGCATCGAAGCCAAGGCAAACGTGTGTTGTGTCAAATTCAGCCCCTCTTCTAGATACCACCTAGCCTTTGGCTGTGCAGGTAGGTGAAAGGATCTTTGAGCAAAGAGGTATTGTTTCTTCTTTCCTTTAAGCTGCTTCTTTCTCAAGGTTGGCTGCTGTTCTTAGCAGTATAGTATCTTTGCAGTTAAAATGCCTCTGAGTAAGGCTTTTCAAATGTGCAGTCACCCAGAAGGCATCATGATACCCGAGCGTCAACTCCTTCCTGCAGCTTGACTTTTTAATTTGCCTGTGTATCAGAGAAAAAAGCTTATGAAAGTGAGAGGCACAGTGTGTTCATTGAGATAGCTAAGGCAACCAAGCAAATCGTAGCTTTGTGAGTCTTGAAGCAAGGTTAACGTGTTAACATGGTGATAGTTGTTCTTTCAGATTTACAGCATTGCTCATAAGTAGTAGAAAACCATACTGGGAGTTTCAACTGGTTTTACCTGAGGCGTGCTGTAGAACAGTGGCTGTGCGTGTTTCCTATTGCTGCAGCTATGATCCCTGTGCATGGGCTGATGTTTTCCTAGGTTAAGTAAAGCATCTCCGTGAATGGTTTGGGGGATTTCTTGATGTCACCAGGAAAGGCACAATGAGACTTCTATTCACTTGGATTAAATAGGTTTTGGTGTTTGTACAAAGTCTTGAAAGCAGAGTGGGTATCACTTCAGGAGGAAACTGCATTGCTATGCATCCGGCATTTGAAACTTAGAGGTACCTATAAATGTTTAACCAACTCTGCTTTTCCTTTTCCTCAGGGAGTTTTAATGTGCTTGTAACTAGATGTTCTGATGACACTTGCTATCTCTGGACTTTGGGAGATATGTTGATCGCATTCTTGCAACAGCTAGTTTGCCATTTTCTTTAGACGTTCCAATTTCCAGACTGGTTCTACTTAGAATTGACTCTTAGGAGGAAAAAATACATTTGCATTTTGATACACTGCAAAAAATGGATTCAAGTTGGAGTGTAAAATATTGACTTGCTTGACAGGCATCTTGCTGAAGGTTAGTGAATTACATGCAAGAATAGAATTGAATTACAATACCTACTAGCAGCATTTGAATGAAAGGGGCTATCTGTGAAAGGCTCTAGGGAACGATGAGAGCACTAGCTCCAAATGGATCAGCTACTGATTAAAATAGATATGTAACAGCACCATGAAGCAGAATTCTTCCTGATAAATCAGTGGCTGGGATTCTTTTCCACCTGAAAGGCAGAAGAGAGAATAAGGCACAGATAAATCTATGGAGGTTTTTGGAGCTGTAGGGGCACACGGGATGAAAACAAATTGTCTGAATCTATCAGGCCACACTCATGCCAAACTAAAACCACACTTGTCTTCAGCAAGTTAGGTGGGGAAAGAGGCATTAGTGGACGTTAGGGGTTAACTGGAAGCTTCATAAGACTACATGTGCTTTTTTGAGATTGAGATAGCTGAGGATAAAACAGTATTTGTAGTAGGGAAGAGCGCATAGGAAAAAGGCAGAAGATGATTTTTGTAAAAAGTAAAAGCATCTTTACCATCAATTACCAAGCATCTTCTTGGTGCTTGGTAATTAAGTCTAAATAAAAAGTAAAATGGATATTTAATGGTGGTTGCGGGAGCAATTATGTGGGCTAATTGTACTGATGGGAATGATTTCCCACAAAAGAATTTTAATTGATCTTTCAGCAATAAATACAAGTGAAGAAATGCCATATGAAATTAACCAAAAAAGAGGGATCTTAAAAGCTGGTTTTATTTCTAAAATTAAAAATTCAGAGCAAAGAAATTAGTTTATTTTACTCTATAGTGAGTATGCAAGTAGGCACTCTCCTGTTTAATGTGTTATGACAGAAGCAGTTTTTTCTTCTCCATCGATTTCAACTGATCTTGTTTACTAATTTCACTGAGTCCATGGTAAAAAAAAAAAAGTGTAACTTGTGAATAGTGTGTTTGTCACGTGGGCTATAAAATTAATAAAGGAAGAGAAAAGCTGGTTTCCTTAAGCAGTGTTGGAAAAGAAAAGGCATGGGGATGTGGAGGTTCCTGTCTGCCATCACAGGAATAGAGGTGAGTAGTATAAAACATGCACTCACTAAGGAGTAGAATGGGCACTTTTAGGAAGTGAGCTTGTCTCTGTGTTGACTTGCTTAGATGCTCAGAGGAGTTTCAGTTATGACAATTTATGTCAACTACATTTCCAGTGATTGATCCAATGATAAAGGAGCCCCGATTTCCTAACGTTGCACACGCAACAGAATTGGGTGCAGTGTTTAAGCAGAAGAGCTGCTCCTGTATGTGCTTCATAGTGCTGGTTTGGTGGACCTTGATGCTGTATTTGTGTGCCTGTATGTGTGCATATATCCTTACAGCTTAAAGCTTGAGGAGAGAAGCAAATAATGAAATAGTTGGTGAAGAAAGTACCTGATGTTTGAAATATAAAAGGATGATGTAGATTGGTTTAATTATTAGATTACTATGTACACCTTCCATTCCCCCTTTCTCCATTTATGGGATAGGTTGCAATTTGCCTTGCTTAAGTACTGCAGTTTTGACTACAAGTCTAGGTCTTCACTGCTAATCTTTAGGTTGTTACACATTTTCTTTTCCCAATTATTATTTCCCTTTATTTTCTCTTGAGGCTCGATCTTCAACCCTCCCTACAGCTGAAATCCTTTTTAGTAAGGCCTTGTTCTTCTGCATCTTGATGAATGAAATGTTTTCCTCTACCTTTGCCAAAAGCATCGTGTCCACTTGCGTCCATCTATTCAGAATGCCTCTTTGAAGTAGTTTTTTTCCTCATCAGGTACTTCAGACAGATCAGCATCTCCTTGAATCTCTGTGCTGGTCCCCGCTTTGTGTTCTCTGCAAAAAACAGAATAGCTATCTTAAGATCCTCTCTGCCTTATCTCCTATTTATGTATCCCTTCTCATTTGTTAGTAAAATGTTGACTCTTTGCTTACCTTTACCAGTGATGCTACAGGTAAAATATTCAGAGAGAGATTCACTTTGTAATTGCACGCTTTCTTCAATTTTTGAAGCATCTCCCTTCCTATTTCTCTGAAATTTCTGAATGCTTGCTAATTTTCATGGTACAAATGATGTGAGCCGAGGCAGCAGCCTGTGGACACTGTCGTCCATTTCCCCATGCTGAGTTCTTCAGAAGATCCCTGCCCTTTATTGGCGGCAGGAGAAGTTTCAGCCTTGAACATCATCGTCTGAGAAGGGCTCAGATGATGGAGAAGGGCTCCATAGATTGGAATTTATTGTATCTGTGGATTTCTTCTGTGCTTCAGTTTACCCACAAGTAACTGGGAATAATGGTAGTGCAAGCAGTAGCTGTGATGTTGGGTTGGATGTAGCTGTGCTCAAGCGTTCGTGCTTATCTCCATATGAAGTGTCCTCCTTTAGAGTGAAGTACTGGCTTGGCTTTGAGTAGATGCTGCAGAAAACTGCTTCAGTTGCTATTACAGAAGCAGATCCCAGGATTCCCATTTCGTATGGGTGATAAATGTTTCTTTTCTGGACTCTTTACTCCAAAAGCTTTCAGATGACCAAAAGATCATTTCTGTGGCTTAAAGCAAAACAAGCAAGCAATAAACTGGAAGTAGAGTCTAAAATAGAGGAATAGGTGTTTGGTTTAGGAAATAATAGTCTTAAAATTTGTCAGGCCTTTCAGGTGAGAAGAAAGCTATCACATCAGACTGCAACCTGATAAAATCCATTGCAGTGGAGAGGGCACATAAAGAAGAAAAGATCCCTCTTGTCTTTTACTTTGATAAAACATCCTATTTGCACGCTAACTGAGTTGAAACATTGTGTAGTATAAACTGTAATCACTGATGAATATAAAATCGGGTAATTTTGTGGTCTTTTCCTCTTTTTAAAAATAGATGGGTCTTTATCCTGAAATTAGCCATATAAATCATAGCCAAAGTTGTTATTGTTCTGCTTCAGCAATAGCACTGATGCCCTCAACCTATATATTTTCGAGCGGTACTGTTTTCTTGCTTTTAGGGGAAAAAAAAGTAAAAATGGGCTGCAAATGCATAGAGTTGGCAGCTCGAACGTCCAAGTTATGCAGTCTGGGTGAGATCAGCTTGTCTACTATCTCCAGTGAGCTAAGCACAGCTATTGATAGCAGCAGTGCTTTATTCCCAGCATGCTGTAATACCGTCAGCAGTCTACTGCTGACCTTTTATTTCCCATATATTATGGGGAGATCAGATCATCAAAACTTGGAATTCCTGAGTTCTTGCACTAGACACATCATCTTCTTTCATGTGGTTTTTCTCCATGCAGGACCCATAAATGTGGCAGGTTGAGAGGGGCTCCTCAGTGCTGCACAGCTGCAAGGCAGACTACCTGCTTCCCAGGAGTCGTACAAACAATTGGAAGCAGCTGATGAGCATATGTAGACAGAAGTGCAGTGGCACATCTGCATCATGTTCAGAGCTTAACATTTTGGTGGGTTAGTTTCAACCTCAGTCAGATCTCACTGCGTTGTCACAAACTGTTGACAGCGTGGATTCAGGTGAACTGACCCAGAAAAGCATAGGGCAGCACTCATTGTGTTGGCATTAATGCTTACATAAAACTACAGCCTCAGAGGTTGAGGTTGTCTAGGTTGGGGGAGTCTCTTCCCTACACTCAGGCTTCTCCACTTGTTCCTGTCCACGTATTCCTTGCCCATTCTGTCTCTTTTCCTTATTCCCTTCTCTACTTGTACAATGCTGCTGAGCAAGAGCACTTCCCAAGAAACTGCTTGTCCTTCCCAGATGACTTTGCTCTTGCCCAACAGGTTTTGCATGCTGTTTAAAAATCTTTTTCTTGCACCATCTTCAGTATTACAGAATGGCATCACGCTCTGGCTTTGAATGCCATAGCCTTTCGTTCCTTGTTGAAAGGCCACAAAACTAATGATTCTGATACACAGCATACAACTTGAAAAAGGACTCCTGTTGCTATGTCAACAGCTTTGTTTTGATTTTTTCCAACTGTATGCCCACCTCTTAAATTCTCTGCACAGCCGTTATGCACTTAGAGTTCAAGATCACGTGTGGTTTTTTAGTCAGCATCATTCAATTTTGCTAATGTACCTGATGCCTAGGCAGGACTGTGTTGAAGACCATCTTTGTTCAGTGAAATATTGATTTTCTTGCTGCGCTAACTGGAGGAGTGATTTCTCTTTTCCAAATATCTTTCTGTAGAGCCAGCCTTTCACGCTGCCTGAGATCTGGGTGACTTGCCTGCCTTGTCGCTCATCTCAGAAGAATGATGTGATATTAATGACCAAGAAGGCAGCGTGCCTTTTTGGAAGAGAATTAATGTTTTCCAGCTGAAAGTAAGGTCTTACCTTAATAGATTCTCCTGGGTAAGTACTTCGCTCTACTGTAAGCCAGCAATGACTCAGAAAGGATCTATCCGTGTGAAAATGTGATATGTTTAGGGTGGAGTTAAGCAACTTCTTTGAGCTTAAGCTACAAGATTGCCTTTAGCTTGTGAATTGAGCTCGGTATTCAAAGGCATAGGCTAAAGTTAGGCATTTCTTTGAAGCACGCAGATAAAGTTCACAGCAATGCTCCAAATTCAGCCTTTATGGAACTGATGCAGCGTGCAGCAGTCCAGGACTTGCCTGTAAATTCTGTTGAGCTGGACCTGCAGGGTATCTTACCTTTTTATGAGTATTCAGTGAGTTTCCTCTAGTCCTTAATCTCTGAGGCTATTGGCAGAGAAAGATGGGGCAAGGCCATGCTTTTTCAAATACATGCTTGACATCGTATGGCTTAAACTAAACTAATTCCAGAAACCATGGCACGTGTTTCATTTGTTGCAGCCTAGGAAAGCATCTGCAGCCCTACTTTAGTCTTCTAAGGGTACTTTGATAGAAGGAATCTATGTTTGATACGGTCTCCCATAACATCCTTGTTATGAAACTTAGAAAATGTGGGACAAATGAGTGGGTAGTGAGATGCACTGAGCACTGGCTGACTGGCAGAACTCAGAGGGTGGTCATCAGTGGCACGGAGACTGGCTGGAGGTGGAACTAGCAGTGTTCCCCAGAGGTCAGTGCTGGGTTTGGTCTTGTTCAGTATCTTCGTCAGCGATCTGGTTGAAAGAATGGAGTCCACCCTCAACAAATTTGCTGAGAAGATTGGCTGATATATCTGAAGGCTGTGCTGCCATTCAGCAAGACCTGGGCAGACTGGTGAGTTGGGCAGGGAGGAACCTGGGCAAGGTTTAACAAGAGCAAGTGTAGAATCTTGCACCTTAGTGGATGAATAACTGCATGCATCAGTGCAGGTTAGGGAATGACCTGCTGGAGAGGAGAACCTGGAACAGCAGGTTGGCCATGAGCCAGCAGTGTGTATTTGTGGCCAAGAAGGCCAGTGGGATTCTAGGGTGTATTAAAAATACTGTGGCCATCAGATTGATGGAGGTGATCCTCCCCCCCCTACTCTGCCTTGGTGAGATCACGTTTACGCTGTGTCCTGTTCTGGGCTCCCCAGTTCAAAAAAGACATGGATCTCCTAGAAAGGAGTCCAGTGGAGGGGCACAAAGATGATGAAGGGCCTAGAGCATCTCCAATGTGAGGAAAGGCTGAGCAACCTGGGGAAAAGAAGACTGAGAGGGGATCTGATCAGTGTTGATAAATATCTAAAGGGACGTGGGAGGCGAATGGATGAGGCCAGGCTCTCCTCAGTGATGTGTAGTGGCAGTACAAGGAGCAATGGCCTAAAACTTGAACGCAGGAAGTTCTGTCCTGACGTGTGAAAGAACTCCTGTACAGACAGGGTGATGGAGCACTGGGGCAGATTGCACATAGAGGTTGTGGAGTCTCTATGGAGAGGTCTCTATTGAAGGCCTGGCTGGATGCCTACCTGTGAGATCTGTTGTAGCATACCTGTTTTAGCAGGGGGGTTGGACTCAATGATCTCCTTTGGTCCTTTCCAGCTCCTGTGATTCTGTGGTTTTGGCCAGTGGTTGTAATCATATGTCTGTACTGACAGTACTTATTCTGGGGGAAGCACTGAGCTTAGTAAGATTGTTTAGTTTAGAACACTTCTTGAAGGTTTGATTTAAAAGTGATCCCTCTTCATAAATGCTGGAATGTAATATAAAGTGAAGTATCAAACTGTGCCTTCTGTCCTGATGCCTGGCCAAAGACTGTCTTTCTGGCTCAGATTTCAGACATTTATGGTAGATCTGCACCTGTTCAGAACTGAGAAATGGAGGAACTGCAGCCACACCGTGTTACTTAAGCCAGTGCTGTGTGTAAACTGACCTGCCTGTGTGGGACCAACAGAGAGATGCCAGGTTACCCAGGCACTGTGCAGTGCCTTCAGATCAGACTGGGACAAAAAAAAAATTCACAGACGTGCGGGAGATGTTGTATGTACAAATTTCAGGACTTAAAAGCTTATTTAATTTCATTTACACAGAAAAGTCATCTCAGATTCACTGGGTAAAGCACTTGAAATACATAGCAAATAGCACTACAGAGACCTCTGGGAGGTGCCAAACTATCCAAGAGATCGTCACACTTCAGTGACAAGTGAACGAATAAAATGAACTTGAGAAGCTCCATTTGATTTTCTGGAGGAAAGGATAAATCTGACGTTAGCAGAAACGAGCTCGCTAATTGTTTGCTTAAATATTCTTTTCCTCAACATTTTGTCTTATAACTGGTGCAGAAGTCATTTAGTCAACACTACAAACTTCAAATTAAAATTGAAATAAGCCTTGAAATTGAAGAATAGAATAGGCAGCTCTGAGATTCATTTTTTGCTCCAAATGCCAAACTGCTCTTGCAAGGACTTTTTGCTGTATTCCTAAGAGTTGAATCCTCTTCAACGTCAGTTTCCAAAGCTGCAGTTTTTTCTGATTGTTCGATTTAATGGAATTACTGATTAGAATGACATCTTCTCTAATGCCTCACTGTTTTACCTCCTTTTCAAACTGCTTACAGGCTGGGTACGGTGTGCATTTAGACTTAACAAAGAGTTCTTTTTCCATACAAACTGGTGAAAATTGTCATATTGCTTAGGAAAAAAATGTGCAACCTAGAAATGCGGTGTGGTCTGTTTACTATAAGGCTCCGTTTCATAGTAGCTGAACATCTGAGGATTGCACATGTTTTGTAAGAGGAGAGTTTCAGAATGCTTGGGCTGGATGGAAAGGAGCTTGTCTAATAGAGGAACTGTTAGCCGCTTGCATCTCAAGCTGGTGACAAAAGGAAAGGCTGTAGATGTATGTACAAATCCAGTTATCCTTCCCGTGGGTCATTTCATTGCCTAGCTAGATAGAAGATTGCCTCTTTTCCATGTTGGATACCTATGTATCATCGTGTACTTTTGCCATACTTATTTCCTCATCTGCATTATCTACCGTATCTTCAGGGTTTTGATTGAAGCACTCCTGTCTGAAGCTTGAGTGTTAGTGATTGTGACAATATCTTTAATAGTCATCATCTCTTCCAACAAGTCTGGACTATACTTTGGCCATTTGGGTGATGAGTCAAATCACCACCTCCCAAACCTAGTAGGAGCAGGCTTGTATCTCCTCAGGCTAGTCAGGCACCATATAGTGCTGGGCCCACATCAGGTTTGATTGAGAATTTGACAAACCTGTGTCCTCAGCTGTGCATTGTAATGCCTATTGCAGCAGCCTGCTCTTTTCCTAGAGCCAGTTTGGTTGCTGTGAAGCTTGTTTGGTTTGGTTGTTTGGTTCTTGTGTGACATCTGCTGATGCAACTGAAACCCTAACGCTGTTGCTCCATAAACATACTCATAAAATCTTAGGGAGGATGTTCCTTTTCATATCTATCTTTCATAAGTCTCAGGCCCTTACCTGCATGAACTTCTTGTCTTGGAGCTTGTGGTCTCTGTGAGCCTGACTACGACCTCCATCACTGCTCCATGACTTGCAGTGCTTTGAGGCAATCTGTAACGAGACCTTTGGTTTGCAGTAAGGTCAAATGTTGTGTGCAGCAAATATCTTGAATCGGGAGAGATCTGCTCAGCAAATGAGGTGGTACTGATGGCTGTGATGGATGTAGCCAGCAGTCTTTTTATACAAATTAGACTTCTGGTGCTCCTGAGACAGTTCAGATCTTCAGACATGTATCTAAATGTTAGTGTGGGTTGGGACACTTACTATTGAATGATTTCTCTTCACATATTCTGGGTGTCATAAGAGTCATTTATGGACACTGAAGTATGTACATTAGTGGATATAGTCATACATGCTCATTGTCAAGAAGAAGAGTTGGGTTAAGAGTCTAAACAGTAGCTTTTCTGCAGCTCTGCTATTGTCTTCATTAGTTTTGTAACATTGATACATCTGCCTTATCTGTACTGAATCTTTTGGGTTTTTTTCCAGCAATCTGATAGATGAAAAACTTTGAATTGCACACAGACCGTCTATCCCGTGCTCCTATGAGAAATCTCTGCAGTTCTTTAAAGCCATAAAGGTCAAAGTTTCAAAGGAGTTCAAGAGAAATCTGTTTTGCTCCCCTTCCCACCTCAGCTCTTTTTCTCAACAGATTAAGATCTCTAATGCTTTATGTCTCCTTCTTCTCTCCTTAATATGAGACAAGTTACTTAGTGGAGGCTTTATGGGCTGCTGTGTCAAAAGCTTTAGACAAGTCAATAAAAAATGTCCCTGGTGCATAACGACCATTATCCATACCCTGGCAAATGTCATCTGCAACTTCAAGCCATAGGGAATCCGTTGAATACAAAGGTTAAAAACCCTGTTGGCAGATCCCATCAAGGCTGCTGTTCCCTTTTTCTGTTCAGCAGAGGGAGATATAGATCTTCAGTGAAGTGCTAGTGTTGATATATATTAAAATATATATATATATGCATTTGTTGCTAGAGATTACAATCACTGGCTGAAGCAGGATATCATCTTCCCTGCAGAGCTCTGTGAGAATATATCAAATGCTAACCTGTAGCCCACTGCTGTCACCTCCCTGAGCCTTTCCTTGGACAAGTGCTTATGGAGCTGTTGGTTTTGCCAGGCATGAGACTGAATCTACCAGTTGTGCTCCATACGACTGCAGCTCCCTTGAATTCAGTTTGCGTGGGGTGAGCCTTTCCCATATTGCTTTCTGCGTCATCCAGTCTGCCCTGCAGAAGACTGCTAGACGTTTCCTTCTTCTCAGAGCTGCATTCTGCCTTTGTTTACGTGGAGATCTGAGCTGGATTTGTGTGTTGGATTCTTTAAATATGATGGGCAGTGGCCTCCAACAGTAGTCTTTGTTACAGCGTGAGAAAATGAGATTGAGTTGTCAGAATGCAGTCATCCCCAAATACCTATGTGCCTTCCTCTGCTTTAGAAACTCCCCATTAACAGCCCTACTAACATCACTCTGGCTTACTTAACAGATACATTTCAGATTTTGCCACCAGCAAAATAAATCATAGAGACCTTGCTTACTGTTACATAGTCCTCCGAGCCAGGATGTAAGGGAAGAGAGCATCAGGGAGTTTGAACCCACAGGGAAAAATCTATTGAGTGCTTTTCCAGCCCTGGGCCCTTGGTGGGTGGCTGTTAAATGCTTGTGATGTGTATGAGCTCCCTGGGAGTGCTGTACAGAGGTGTGTGAGACCACTTGTCTAGACAGAACTTTGAGAGCAAACATGAATGAAGCACTGCATCCCAAATCACGTTGGGTGCACAGATGAAATACAAAATAAGGATGTTGTTCCAGTTGGCTGCTGCAGAGCAGGGCATCACACCTTGAATACATTGCTGAGATTCCCCTCAGGGTAAAAGAAAATGGGTATCCAGGAAAACTGTTCTGTTCTTTTAAAAAGAAGAGGTAAAGCAAATGGCTTCAAATGGGTAGTTTTGTCTTAGTTACATAAACAGAGTACTTGTAACTTCTGCAACAGAACGTTGTGAATATGAAGCTATACCTAGCAAACATTGTAATGTGCATGTAACACTGATGTACTGGGATAGAATTTTCTTTGTTTGCGAGTTCTTTTGAAGGGAAGCTATGGACAGGAAAAATAAGTATCAGTTATCACAGCCTGTGCTGTGATGATCTTCCAGCAGGGAAATGCTGGGATGAAATGGTTTTATCTCTGTTCTCTCCTTGCCGTGTGATTTGTCATGCTGCAGGTGCAGAACGCTGCATTCTTCAGCAAAATGCTCTGGATTGTTTTGTCTGCCAAAGGCTCTTTGCTTCAAACTGTATCAAACCCATATTTAATCTCTTCGCTTACAGTAAAGGAAATAGTTTGTAAAGAGGGCACTGGTGTCAACTCACTGCTGTTTATATTGTCTGATTTCTTCAGAAAATTCTTGTGTTAATTTTTGTTGCAGGGCTTTGTTTTCTTGAATTCAAGTCCACTTTGTTTCCCGTGCTTCATGCGTTGCTGTCTTCTCTCTTTTTCCCAAAGCATCCATTTTCTTTATGTAGTAGAAACTATCATGTTGTCTTTTCCCCCTGCAATGGCTTGTGATAGACCAAAGCCTGTGTTGATCCTAATCCATTCTGGTTTTATTCTATAGAGTGAAATCAATCTTTTGTAGAGCTTCTTTGGCTGGAAGGCTTCCTTACCATTCTTTCTTGAAAGCTCAAACTACATCCATCCTTTCTGTTGCTATAGCAAAGACCCATTTTTTTTTTCCCATACTCTCTTATACCGTGGAAAAGACCAGTCTTCACATGCTTTAGTGCATTGGATTGTTCCCAGAGCTGGAGCACTCAACCTCCTATGTCTCCAGCCTTCTCTCTGGAGTGAGACCCACATATGGATGCTCAAAATCCAGTCTACCTCCCTGTTGTAGGGGAAGCTAACTTTCCATCTGGATATTTTTTCTGAGCAAAGCCACCTCACTCCCTCAAAGACCTCAAAGTGCTGTTGTTGGTGTTACAGACTCTGCAGAAGTTAAAGTTCTGTAGTTCTTCATTTTCCTTTTCTTTTTTCTTTTTTTTTTTTAACTAGTAAGAATAAAATTAATTACGTGTGAACAAAGGTTGCATGGCAGCACCTCGCGCCACCTCCAGTATGTGGGAGTAAGTAGACAAAACATGAAAGATCTAAGAAGTCAGAATAATAATAACAAACAGTTTAAGCGAATTTGGATCTAAAAAAAAACAAGATTCTCCCTTATCCTTTGACATAAGAGTTCTTTCCAAGGCAGCCAAGATGATGGAAGAGGTTGCAGATTCACTATCTTTGAGATGCCCAGAGCTGAACTGAGTGGGACTGTGGGCACAGCTATTGGACCTGACCTGAAACTGACTTAGCAGGAGGTTCTCCTCGGAGCAAAAAGTAGAATCAATTGGAAGAAACCTCCGGAATCCATTCTGCATTATTCTGTGGCTTGGAGGGCCCTTGATCAAAATAAATAAATAAATAACAGATCTAAACAGAAGTTGCTTTCTGCGTAAGTATATAAAGATTAAGGTTCTGTTTTGACTTCATAATTAAATCCTGAGTTGTTTTTTGACCAGCCTTTGAAGAAATCACTGCTTTTTGGGGATGCTCTGTTTCCTGGTGTGGAGGCAGGTAGAAGATCTGCTGAGGAGGTTCCACTTTCTTCTTAATAGCTTTCAAGTTACTCTGTAAGTGTGTAGCTTGTTAGATGGCTTTGAGGTCAAGTGAAGCACTGAGGCTTTTGTAAATCTCCTCTCAAATTAAAGGAAATCTATTTTAAAGTATTTTATCTTCAAGGCTTGGGCACCGATAGCAGCTCTCTGTCTTATCTCAGATGTCTGAGAAAGAGCTACGCTTTTGTTTATCTGGCCCTTACTCAGCTTGCATGTTATGTGCACAGGTCCTTACAGAAAAGTCATGTAATGCAATACAGTACATCATATGACAGTGTACCACAGTTGATGTGAGCTTATTTTAAAATCAGGATGTTGCCCCTTTTCATCTCCTTCCTCTTTCTCTGCTCTAACAGAGGGAAAGTTTTCAACAGGGAAGACTGAGGTTGTACTTAAGCCTCCTGATTCTGCTTCCATTTTTAGCCTAGCCAGAGCCTTTACCTCTGAGGATGCAAGTTTCCTTTTTGTAGGACAGAATGTACTGAGCCTGGCAGAAAAAGAGACTTTTGGTTAACTCATCTTGATGGCAAAGTTCTGTTTTTTCTATTGCTTGTTTGCGTATGGTGAGCAAAAATTCATTAAGGTGGCTTGCCCTTCTCTTTTATGGCATAGCACTCGTGGGAGTGATAACGTGTGCTCTTTCTGTTCACTCAGACACTTGAAATACAAGGTTTTGTTTGGACCTCTGGGCTCAAAGCAGTGCAATGCACTGGAGCATGACTGTGTGTTTAACTCTTTTCTTTGTGAGCAAGTTGCCTAGATAAAGTTCTGGGTAGCTTTGAACGCCTTGTTCTATCTTTTCTGTGTGCTGAATGTTCTTGCTTACACTTGGTATACAGAGGAGAAATGAGTGAAAGACCATTATTGGGCAAGTTGTATAAATATTCCCCTCCACTCCTCAATCACATTTATATAAATGTCTTTAATTTTTACTGCCTGTCATACAGATTTTCACTGTGGCAAAGGCCAGCAGCTTTGATCCAGACTTGACTATCATGGAGGAAAAAGAAACAGACAAATCTGAAGGAATAATCAACCACTGACATGACATACTAGATAAACAGATAAGGCTGTTATGAACAAAGAAGCACAAGAGAAGTACATTTGAGAGCTGTGTTCTAGCCTGGGCTTCTGTTTCAGTGAAACACTGCTGGACTGCAGGTTAGAGCTGGAGTATTGATACAGAAAGTGGATTTGATCCCTTGTTTATTTAAAAAAAAATAATAATAATTTGAAATGTGCTTGGATGACGGAAGACCTCTCACAGACTTTATGTAGCATCTGATTTACTGCTTTCCAGCTTCAGTTTTGGATGCTGGCATTAGCGTGTGACGTGCAGCAGTCAGCACCACTGGCATTTCCAGGCATGTAAGCCCTTGAAAAATAAGAACAACTTAAATTGCTTATGTTTTGAGTAGATCAATAACATAAATATTGAACAGCTGAGAAATATGCATTTCTGAATGAAGTAAGAAAAATGGTCTTCAGTTTGTCAGCAATTCAGTTTTCTTGAGGAGAGCTACAGGACCTTTGCGTGCAGCTCCTGGGGCTTTCTAGTCTCTACCTCTATTGAATACAAAGCTGTTGCTTTGCAGGTAAGCTGTTGTTTTGCTGTCCTTGGCTTGATATTCCTTCTAGGAAGTGGTTCTCAGTCTGAAAAAAAAAGCTTTGGAGGGCTGCGAGGTACTTGGAGCAGTAGGGTAGTTAATGCTGCTGGTGAAGGACGTGATGTGGAAGATGAATGTGGCTTGGAACTGCTGGTACCTGGAGAGTTGGATTGGTCTGTGCGTCACCGTCACAATGCACAGGTACTCAGAGAAACATTAGGGGGGGAAAAAAAATCTGCTGCCCTACGATGCTCTTTGCTAACCTTGATCCAAAGTTGCTCCTCGGTATATTTTAAGAGCTTTTCAATAGGTGATGTGAATTTAGAGCCTTCTGGTAACAGCTGTTTTGTGAACTTTAGCAGCAAATCTCCCTAAGTGTAAGGAAAAGCATTTTTGGCAAAAACACAGACTTTGCTCTTTTTTATTGTTGTTTAAACCACTGAAAATCCAAGAGCAATTACATCTTATAAAATTATGGAAGCTGCTGCCGGGTCCATTAGCAATTCCCAGCTCTCTTTGTGGAAGTATTTCCTGCACTGGTATAACCACATCATCAGTTTATTCACCTCACCCCCTCCTCAGTGCCCAAGCTGAGATGGAGATGCTCATCTCCTCACCGTGTTCCAGCCCTCCTGCTTGCCTTGCTAATTTACGAGCCGACCAGTGAGTGATGGCAGCCTCTGATGACACAGGCTGTATTTCCTGGGGGGGGTTGGGACATCTCTGGGAAGTTTTGCTGGACTTGTCAGTGCTTGCAGAAGAAAGTCTGAATTCCTGATGAGTTGTCGCTGGGCGGCTCGAAGGTGAAAGCACTGCTTGGTTGAGGAAGTAAGCACTTCTGGAAGTGCTATTTAAAAACTCAGCCCTGTGGTCTGTGACCTCCTGGCAGTGGTGGCAGAGCTGAGCTGCCCTTTTTGCCTTCTGAGACCATTTAAAAAATGCAATAAAAACAGATATATAATATGACCTGATAAATCTGAATTCAAGAGGAGCAGCAGCAGAATTCTGTCGTGCTCGGTGTCTGCAGTGACATTGAATTAGATGAGAATTGCTTCGGAGTGTTTAATTTGTTATGGTATGTATACATACTCCTCTCCATTATCTTGTATATATTTCAATTAAGCCAGAACACGGAAGCAGAAGTGAAGTTGGGAGCTGCTGCTGCCTGAGGGTTACGTGTGAGGCTTTTAACTGTGGAAATATCATTTGGAAATTGAAATTGGTTTAAGTGAGCTTTTGGGTCAGGGGTGGGAACCGTAGGGCTTAACAAATAAAACTTGCTGGCTGATGGTTTTAATGCACAACAAAACAAGGAAATCATAGAGCCACTAAGGTTGGAAAAGACCTATGAGATCATGCAGTCCAACTGTCCACTTATCACCAATAGATCTCACTGGAGCTGTACACAACTGGCAACGAAACAGAATCACAGAATCACAGAATCATTAAGGTTGGAAAAGACCTATAAGATCATCCAGTCCAACCATCCACCTATCACCCATGGTTCTTGCTAAACTATATCCCTCAACACAAAATCCAAACGTTCCTTGAACACCTCCAGGGTCGGTGACTCCACCACCTCCCTGGGCAGCCCATTCCAGTGCCTGACCACTCTTTCAGAGAAGTAGTATTTCCTAATATCCAGCCTGAATCTTCCCTGGCGCAGCTTGAAACCATTCCCCCTAGTCCTATCACCAGTTACACGAGAGAAGAGGCCGACCCCCAGCTCGCTACAACCCCCCCTCAGGTAGTTATAGAGAGTAATAAAGTCTCCCCTGAGCCTTCTCTTCTCCAGACTGAACAATCCCAGCTCCCTCAGCCGCTCCTCATAAGGCCTGTGCTCCAGACCCCTCACCAGTTTTGTTGCCCTTCTTTGAACACGCTCCAGGGCCTCAATGTCTTTCTTGCAGTGAGGGGCCCAGAACTGGACACAGTACTCAAGGTGCGGCCTCACCAGAGCTGAGTACAGGGGGACAATTACTTCCCTACTCCTGCTGGTCACACTGTTTCTGATACAAGCCAGGATGCCATTGGCCTTCTTGGCCACCCAGGCACACTGCTGGCTCATGTTTAGCCGAGCGTCAACCAACACCCCCAGGTCCATTTCCTCTACACAGTCTTCCAGCCACTCCGCCCCAAGCCTGTAACGTTGCTTGGGGTTGCTGTGGCCAAAGTGTAGGACCCGGCATTTGGTCTTATTAAACCTCATCCCATTGGCTTCAGCCCAGCTATCCAGCCTGTCCAAATCCCTCTGTAGGGCCTTGCTACCCCCAGGCTGATCGACGCTTCCAGCCAACTTAGTGTCATCTGCAAACTTACTGAGGGTGCACTCAATGCCCTCATCCAGGTCATCAATGAAGATATTGAAGAGGACAGGCCCCAGCACCGACCCCTGGGGAACCCCACTCGTGACCGGTCGCCAGCTGGATTTGGCTCCATTGACCACCACTCTCTGGGCCCGGCCCTCCAGCCAGCTCTTTACCCAGCCAAGAGTGTACCTGTCCAAGCCACGGACTGCCAGCTTCCGCAGGAGAATACTGTGGGAGACAGTGTCAAAGGCTTTGCTGAAGTCAAGGTAGACCACATCAACAGCCTTTCCCTCATCCACCAGGCGGGTCACTAGAAGGAGATCAGGTTGGTCAAGCAGGACCTACCCTTCGTGAACCCATGCTGGCTAGGCCTGATCCCCCGGTTGTCCCGCACTTGCCGCGTGATCTCCCTCAAGACAATCTGTTCCATAACCTTCCCTGGCACCGAGGTCAGGCTAACAGGCCTGTAGTTCCCCGGGTCCTCCTTACAGCCCTTCTTGTAGATGGGAGTCACATTGGCAAGCTTCCAGTCTTCCGGTACTTCACCAGTCAACAAGGAGCACTGATAGATGATGGAAAGCGGCTCGGCTATCACCTCCGCCAGTTCCCTCAGCACTCTCGGGTGAATCTCATCCGGCCCCATGGACTTGTGACAGTCCAGTTGGAGTAGCAGGTCTCTGAAACACTTCACAACAACACAAGTGAACAAACACTTGTGGCTTCCAGAAATGCGCAAACTTCTTAAAAAGTTGAAGGGTAATTGCAGAGCTTAGGGGCTGAGTCCCCCCCATGCCCACTGCACTCTCTTGACCACCAGCTAGCTCCTAGGACCTCATATTGCTGAGCTGCACAGCACTCAGTGCTGCTGTGCCCTCATCCCAGTCCACCCCGTGAGGCTCCTGCTGGGCTACCTAGGAGTTGTATTCCTCTCATTTAGCTTCGTTTTCAGGCTCTGCTCTTCCTCAGCAGATGGCGTTTTTATCTTGTTTGCAGAAAGTCCATATGGCCTAAAAGAGAGAGTATCTCTTTAATTGTAAAACATGACCACCTGTTCTGGTTTTAATGAATGCAGTATGCGTTCGTCTTCACATAACTGCTTTAAAAATAGCTGCTTCAGTAGAAAAAAAAAAAAAAAACCCTCAATTGCACGCCAACACTTGGGCTGCTGAAATAATCAATTAATAATTAAGTGGCTAATTTTAGAGCCCACTGGCCTTGCTGTTCCCCCGGCCCTGCGGTGATGAGAGCAGACAGTGATTGATTGCCCTGCTGCCATGGGGAGGCACGTCGTGCCGGGTGCCAGCGGACTTCCAGCTGCTTGTTGCCATGTTTTGGAGGCGAGTGCATCTCCACGTCCCTTTGCTGCAATGGACCGCTGGTTCCTGCTGCAGCTCTAGCCTTTCCCCAATGTCCAGATGCTTTGACACATTCTCATTCAGCCCATCCGCAGATCCCCCTTTCCCTGTCACTCTCTGAAGGATAAAACCTGGTGATCCAGAGGCATCCTAATGACAGGCCAGCTGGAGAGGAGGCTGAAACTGGGAGCAAAAATAGGTTTGAAAGGCTTATCTACTAACTGGCTCCTAATGGGAAGCCCTGCTAGAATCATTTCTGCTCATTAAAATAACAATTGCCAGTTAACTGTTTCATAGCTCCAGGAGGTGTAGCTCCAGGAGGTGCATGCTGGCCAGGTTAGCAAATGTGCCTGGTTTGAAGCAAGCTTTCAGAGAGATAGAGGGGAGCAAGATGCTCAGATTGTACAGAAGGAATGTTAACACTTAATCTGACTTCTTGAAAATTATCCCGTCTGTTGAGTATGCGTGTTACATCACCGTGTTGTTCTAAAGCTGATCAAATGCCTGTATTTTAGGAAAGCTCTGGGATTTTGGTCAATAGCATCAGCCATGGAGGCTCCTGTTTTGGAGAGGAGTGAAGAAGGAGTGCTTGGGAGCGTGGCACTTCCCAGTGTCCTGGTGCTAGAGGGAAGGGAAGCAGCAGCTGGAGAGCTTGAGCCCAGTGGGAAGGCTTGGCCAGGCCCTGCCTGCTTAAATCCTGGTGTCAGTGATGGAGGAGACTCAGAGCGTCTGCTTCTGCGCTGCGAGAAGGACGTGGTTGGAGAGGGGAGAGCTGGAAACTCAGCGGAGAGGCCACTAGACCTGTATTGATATGCAGTGAAATGAGGCACTTAAAGCAGAGAGGACAGCTTGCCTGCTTGCCACATCTGATTGCAGGTTCTGCCATAGGGCCCTGTCCCTCTGTGTCCTGCAGTTAGTCCCTTAACGTGGGTGAAAATCTACCTTTGCTCCAGGAGCTGCTGTGGCCTGGCCTGATCGATGGGAATCCAGTTATCTCCCAAAGCACACGGGATGCTGAGACAGCCAGGCACTGTTTGTGAGACTGAGAGCCCTGCTTCGAAACCATGCAAATACAGAAGTAGCTGCAGCTATTGGCATTTAAATTCATTTCTGGGTAATCTTAGTGATCATCTTCCACTGGTGATGTGTTGATTCAGCAGAAGGAAGATCAGAGCAGTGTTGAGTGATGTCTGGGTGCCTTGAATTGCAGGGTTAGAAGGCTGAGGGCAGTGGAGCTGTGTGGGGTCTGGAGCACAGCGTGATGGAGAGCAGCTGAGGGAATGGGATGGGGCAGCGTGGAGAAGAGGGGCTCAGGGGAGACCTCACTGCTCTCTGTAACTGCCTGAAAGGAGGCTGTGCTGAGGTGGGGGTCAGCCTCTGCTCCCAGGTAACAGTGACAGGATAAGAGGTGATGGCATCAAGTTGCACCAAGGGAGTTTCTGTTTGGATATTAGGGAAAATTTCTTCTCCAAAAGAGTGGTTGGGCTTTGGCATATGCTGTACAGGGTGGTGGTGGAGTCACTGTCCCTGGAGGTGTTCAAGAACTGCAGAGATGTGACACTGAAGGACATGGTTTAGTGGTCATGGTGGAGATGGGTCAAGGGTTGGACTAGATGCTCTTTTATAGGTCTTTTCCAACCTTACTGATTCTGTAATTCTAAGGGAGGCTTCCTGCTCTGCTTCCATGCACACGGTGTTGCCTGCCCTCCCTGGGTGTCCAGAGCAGCAGGAGATAATTAAATGAAGTTCAGCATTGACAATGGAAGGTCAGGGAGGGAGAAGCTGATTAACCTCATTAGGCTAGGAAGAGCAGTGGGTGGCCTTAGGGCTTGGATCTCATGGGGGCTTCCATTCTTGCTTTTCTTTTTCGTTTTCCTGGGAACTGGCATTTAGTTGTGCAGGAAATAAAATGTATTGCTAATTTTGTCGCAATCCTTTTTATGTGGTTGTGGCACTGCAGCACATCTGTGAATTAAATCTAAAGAACTGAAATTTAGTCCCTGCTCTTTCACAAGCAGAAATGCTTATTCTCTCTTGATTGGTAATAAAGCCCAAGGAGAGAAGCAAAAACAAAAGTATAGAGGTTACCCATATAGGGTAAGCATGAGAAATTCAGTCCGTGTTTTCTGCCATTTCAGTAGCAGACAGACTGAGTTCGTAGCCTAAGGTTCTTCAGCAGTTTTCCAAGAGGGGCCAGATTGAGGAAGGAGGGGGGGGGGGGTGCCTTAGAAGTGGCAATTAGGCTGCCCAGGCATAATGCCAAGAAGAAAGGCAGGAGTGATGAGCGTCCTTTTAGCTGCTGCCTTGCACATGGGCTAAGTGGGGTTTGTGGAACTGAATTCTGGGGCCATTGGAAGCAGCCTGTTTTAAACACTCCTTTCCTGTTGTGCAGATTGTTTACCCCAGTTGCAGCATGAAGTGAGATACAGCATAGAAAGCACTTTCATTGTGAGCTAATTACCTATGAGAGGTCCGATTCATCCTTCCCAGCTGATAAATGTTACCTCTTCTTTCTCGTTTCCAGATCACTGTGTCCACTATTACGATCTTCGCAACACTAAGCAACCCATCATGGTGTTCAAAGGGCATCGCAAGGCTGTCTCCTATGCAAAATTTGTGAGTGGGGAGGAAATAGTTTCTGCGTAAGTATTTATTTTTATGTAGGATAAGAACTTGGTAGCCCTTGGTTTCTGGCAGCCATCACGGGCGCTTTGCAAGGTGGCCAGCGTGGGTGGATGCGCACACTTGCTGTGCTTTTAGGAAGCAGATATTTGCTTTTTCCAAGGCAAAAATAGAAATTCGTTCCTCGCGTTACTTGGCTCTACTCTATCGTATGGAGCTGGGAAGCTTGAGGAACATGAAGACAAAGAGATTAAACTTCTGATCTTAAGCCCCAGCTTTAGGAAGTTGCAAGTCGATGGTCCTCCTCTAAAGAGCCTGTATGCTGAGGGTGCTCCTGACCAGAGCCCTGCTGCAGAGAAGGCTGCTGACAGCCTGAAAATAGTAATCTGCAGCAGAAGGACATCTGATGAGTGACAGAAGTGATCAAATAGTATTGCTACAGCTGAAGAGGGTGTTTAGCCACAACGTGAAAGCAACTCAGGTGGAACCACCCCAAAACCAAATGTGGCTGCCTCCATTCTAAGTAAGTTTTCAGTCGCGTAGGGGTGAGTATGTCTATCAGATGACATGTGGAAGATTGGTAGGACTGGGTACGTGAACCAAACAGAGATGAGCCCTTGTTAAACGATGGGTAAAAGACAAATAACTTTTGGAGGCTGTGGGCTGCTAGAGGAATGTTAGGTGTTGTATGTGAGTGTGTTGACATCAGGGCAGCAGGAAGAAATCACAGGGTTAAATCTAGTCTCAGCTTGCTTCCTTGAGCTGAGTAGATGTCTGTCTATCTCAGTTCTCCCCGTGTTTTCTCACAGCTTGCTCTAGCAGCCTGGAGCTAAAGCAGAGCTTCTTGAGGCATACATCTGAGTATTCAGACTGCTGGTGAATTATGCTGATCTGAGCAATGTGATGGAAGATTCTTCAGTGACTTCCAGTGCTGTTTATATTTAATCAGTTCCTCTTCTTATTTCCATTAGTGTTATAGCTCTTTGTAAGGGTGCAAATTCATACCTAGAACATAGATCAAATTATGAATGCTTTGAACCAAATCTGACTTAGAAGAAAGTGTTTACTAGCAGCATAAGGAGTATGAGAATGTTTTACAGCCACGGTACATAGGATGCCGTGGGATAGAACGTCCCTGTCCTATTTGAGCTGTCCAATTGAGAGTGGTTATCTCTGAGCCCTGGGAGGAATATCAATAGAGCTGTTGGAATTGGACAGGCAGTAACAGGAGGAGGCAGCTAACCCTGGGGTTCACCTATCTTTCTGTGAACAAAAGGGTGCGTCAGAGAGAATAGATGTCCTAATTTTGCAAACTGGGGAGTCAGCAGTAGTGACTCCCAAAAGCCAAGCACCAATTCCTTTAAAGAAAAAAAATATTTGTATATTCAGATTCTTTAGATTTCTAGCTAAAGCTGTTTTATAGATTGCATTGATTTACTGTGCCCTATAGAGTTAGGTTTTGACCTCGAGAATGTTCAGAACTGCCTGGTATTTAGCACAACACATCGATTACAGTGCTGATTTACAGACAGGCAGATTTACCAGAGCAGCACATCCATGATATTTTTTTGGAGAGGGTATGAAACCAGAAGAGCAGTGTCACAGCAGAAGAATCAATGGCCTGTTCTTATCCTTGTGGCACGGTGGCAGGTAACCATCATCTTGTATGGCACACTTGTCCTAAAGAGTGAAAAAAAGGCTAGAGTGTGATAGAATATTGTTAACCTATTACTAATTGAATGCTTTTAATGTGGAGTGTTTTTATTTTAATGAAGATCTAGAATGTATGTTACTAAAACGTGGAGGTTAAGTGCCTGTATACATAAGGTCGTCTTGATGGGTTAGCTAATAGCAGAAGCTGTCACAGGAACCTGACAGCTTGTAGACCAGGGATTATTCTTCTGCTGCTTCACTCTGCCTTCTGAAATTTTTAGTTTCCAGGCAACTCTGAAGCTTTAAAATGTGCCGTTTTAAAAATAATACTGCTATCCTAACAGCAAAGAAGGCAACGTCCTTGTACTTTTGGGCAATAAAAAAAAAGGCAAAAACAAACAACAACAATGAAAAAAAACAAACAAATGCAAAACAAAAACCAAAAAAAAAATAGTAGCATATATGTTTTTCCCTTTTCTTTGCATTGCTCTGATGGTGAATAGAAGGGAAGGGAGAGTGAGCTGCAGTGGAGCTGGGGAAACTGAATGCTTTCTTTTAGGCCTCCCTGGTCAAGCCCTGGGACTAAGATAGCACTTCTGCTCAACTTGCAGTGTTGGAGATAGAGTTCATACCTTCATCAGGATCTGACCTCATGCTGTTATTACATATGACTAACAAATCTTGCTGCAGTTCCCTTATCTCTCCTTTGTCATTCCAGCTGTCATTGAGGGCTGAGATAAGGTTTTTGCAGTAAAGCACGAGGTGCATCTCTCTCATGCTATATTTTTAGGCAAATGTGACATTGGATTAATGTTTTACATTGGGAATATTTGATGGATATTGTGGTTCTTTTTTTTTTTCCTTCCAACTCCCAATATTTGAACAGCAGTAAGTTTGGGTGATGCAGCCTGTACCAGCCTCCCCTTTCTTCCATCTCAGCCAGATGACAGGTCCTACTCCCATTCTCTTTCAAATTTAAGATCAGAACAGCTCTATCTGTTTTCTCGAGGGTGGGCTAACTGAGCTCCAGTCCCTTCCACATCAGGAGCTGTTGATGTGCTCACAGCCATAAGTCAGGGGATGCTGGGACATCAGAGCCTGGCTAGACAATAAATCCTGGCAGGTGAGAGAGGCTCAAGTCCCACCAGCTCTGAGGAAATGTATTAGCCCTGGGATCTGGGATCTTCCCAGTTTGCTTGAGCTCTGCTAGCCCAAGAAGTCTGCACCTACAGCACTTTGCTCTTGCCGAAAGGGAGGTTTGCTCACAGTAAGTAGAAAAACATTTTGAAGACGGGTATGTTTGCAAGTGGGGGAACAATGAAAACAAACGATTTTGATTTAATCCCTATGGAGTTGTATATTTCTAAAAGTAATATTTAGCTTTGCTGTCAAGGTAAAAACAGCGGAAGTTTGAGATTTATATCTTAGGTAGTCTCAGTTACACAAGAGAAATCCACATGAATTTAATGCAAGTAGTAATGCTGAAGCCCTATAGGTTTCTATGTGCTGCTGCTTGGTATTGGGCAGGAGGAGAACATCGTGCTTTCAAGGCAGCCAGAGGGGAGGAGGCTGCCTTGAATTCTGTAAAAGCATGAATGAGAATTTCAGCAAGCGGGCGGGAAGGAACAGACTTCCTCTGTGCTGTAGAAGTTGGAAAAAAATCGTGTCCCAGATCTGCAAGGATTTGGAGGAGGCAGTGATGTTCCTTCCACAGGCTGTACAGTTCAGTGGAGGACTCAGCAATTGATAGAAAAGAGGAAGAGTAATACTGCTAGGAAGTATTTTATTCAAACATTTTGACAGGCTTTTAAAAAGAACAGATACTTTGCCAGGATCAAGCTGGGTTGCACGTGACTGAAAGTGGGATAAATCTCTGCGAGCGCACTAAGACTTCCCACATTAACACTGCAAGTAGGGTGTTCAGGAGGAGTGTTTAAGCAAGGATTATTACCTGCCGTATGGCAGCATTGTAACTTCAAGTATTGTTTTCAGGTCAACAGACAGTCAGCTGAAGCTGTGGAACGTAGGGAAACCTCACTGCTTGCGCTCCTTCAAGGGCCACATCAATGAGAAGAATTTTGTAGGGCTGGCATCCAACGGAGACTACATTGCCTGTGGTGAGTAGAGCAGCTGCCCTGACTGCTGGTAGGACTCCTTGGAGCTCCTGCTTCTTCATTTGCAAAGCACACCAGTAGTGTGCACTGTAGCTGCATGGACTTCTTAATAGAGGATTGTCCTGAGCTTTCCTGGGAATGATGTAAGCAGCTTGACCTAAGGGACTACTACTTGGTTTCCTTTCGTTTGAGATGAGGTCTTTGTGTATGACAGTTCAGACTTGCTGCCACCAAAAACTGCTTATTAACATAGTTGGTATTCATACGACATATGCCCTTCAAATTTATCAACTGATGCATCTTCCTGCATTTTTCTTAGGAAGGTTAGCAGCCTAGACCATGTGAGTGGGTCACATACTTGTCACTTAGCCCAGCATTCTGCCTGGTGAAGCAGTGACTCCCTCGTCATGAACAACTTTCAGAAGACTAACTCATCCTTAAGCAATTACTCCTTAGGTTCTTTCTGGGTTTTTTTTTTGCTGCTTTTTGGACTGTTGAACCTCTGCAAATCCTCAAGTCTTGGTGGAAAAGCATGGGCAGGCTGATCTCTCTGAGATGAGTGGGATGGCTGCTCCAGCACGGCAGGGACCTTAGCATGTGTTCTCTGATCTCTCCATAGCTTGTCAGGCAGAAATTGGGATGGATTTTAAATAAAGCTTACTCACTGTCTAGTTTCTCTCACTTAAACCTCCATGGGCCCTACTGTCGTATTCGATTACTGCAAGCAAATGTGTGACAGTGCTACCTGCCTCACAGCTGTGACGCTGAGCAGGCGTTCCACATGCTAGTGTAGATGCCCTACTCAAAGGCCTTGACTCTAAGGAAGGTCTGGAGAAAAGCTGGGATTCGGTTTATTTTATGCACTGCACACTGCAGTTGTTTGGTAATAAAGCCTGTTCTGTTTTTAAGCATTGTGAAAAGTTTGCTGTGGGGCATGCCCAGTTGCCAAGGTACCACAAGCATGATGACAATTACTGGGAGGAAATGTCATCTCTTGAAAGAATAAAAGAGCTAAGAAACTGTATTATTATTATTTTTTTTATGCTTCCAGAACATAATATCTTCTGTATTTTTTATTTCTAGGAAGCGAAAATAATTCCCTTTACCTATACTATAAAGGCCTCTCAAAGACACTCCTGACATTCAAGTTTGATACGGTCAAGAGCGTCCTGGACAAGGACCGGAAGGAAGATGACACAAATGAATTTGTGAGTGCTGTCTGCTGGAGGGCACTACCAGATGGGGTAAGCTTTCTGCTCACTCACACAGCAGGGTGCTGAAAGGATGCCTCCTGATTTCACAGCAATTGGCATTGGTGAGGGTTTGGTTGCGTTTGGTATTTCCCTGTTCATGGGTGTTGCAGTCCTGTGTAAGAAAGTGAAGGCTGCAGTATGACTGAAGTGCTGTGAGCTGCAGGGAGAGGATGCTTGGGGACAAGGAGCTGCTGTGACCTGATGGTTTCCACCCATGGGTCTGAATACCTTTACTTTTGTATCTGAAATCCTAAAAGCAGCACTGTACTTCTGGCGTTCAATTGTGTGTGTGCATTAGCAAAAGCATTGCTTTAATGAAGGCACTTACAGATACTTTCTGTGTACTCTGATTTAAACATTGCCCTGTATACATGGCTTGCTATTTGAAATGTGTGCCCCATGTGTGGGTGAGTAAATACATAAAAGAGGTGAGCCCTGGCTGCAGTTACTTCAATGAGTACATCAGTGACAGGCAGTTCATATACGTAAAGTGTGTACTAATGCTGCAAGCAGACCTGAATCCAGATTTCTGAGGATTCTTTAGGTGTGGGGAAGCTTTGGAGACCCAAGAATGCTGCTTTTAAATTCTGAGAGTCCTTGAAAACCTTGCATGAAGAACTTGAGTGAGTGATTCTTCTGTGCAAGTGTTTGCAGATCAGATACTTAACTGGTTTTTTGGGAGGAGGAGGAGAGGATCTCATCCTAAATGCAGTCAATCAAGTAGCTGAAGTGGAATGTTGCCTAATTGATGTTTCTAGACATTGGATTTACGAAGATAACACTTTAGAAGGGTAGCATCTGCCAATTCTAAAACGTTATCTTTGTAAATGCAGTGTATGGAGAAACTGCCCCCACAGCCGTGATTCAATTGTCACTGGCATAAACTTAATTCAGATGAATGCTTTTAAGTTAAAAAAAAAAAAAAAAACAAGGGGAAAAAAACCACTACAAGTATCTAAAATGAAAGATTGCTTTTCAGTTCAAAAGCAAAAAGTGGGCAGTTTCAGTTTGAGCTGTGGACATCAGGCTGAATGGGATCACTAAGACTTTCCTGGCTGGGGAGTTTCGGGCATTTGGTACACGCAGTTGTCATGTCTCAGATGAAGAGTTCCTATAGGAAGTTGTGTAATTTCATGTTTCTGCTGGATTAAAACATGCTACAGAAAAACTCTGTGTCTGTAGACACCCTTTCTTAAATTTTCTTTACTGCAGTATTTCTCTGTTGGGCCGCCTGCCCAATGACCTGCTGTGCAGCTTTCCTACAGGCAGCACACTAGCAGTGGTCCCACCTCTTGGATTATTTCTGTTGCTGTCCATCCTTATCAGCCTTTTCTGTGTCTGATGTACTGTGCCTTACTCTGGCAAACCTTCTGTTCAGGCCACTGAGAGACTTTTGAGGGGTCACCACAGGCTTCAAACAATTCTTCATAACAGGAACAAAAAATTCTGAGTGGTGAGAATGTGAGAAAATGTAAGAATTTTAATGTGTAACAGTTAAATTGGGCCCGTAAAGATTGTACCAAATAACACTGAAGCTTCCCTTTGTTAAGCAGCATTCAGAATCTGTCACTGTCCTGATTTTATTTTCTATCATTCCTTTGCTTTTTCCTGGGCTTCTACCAAATTTCAACATCTCCCATGACAGCCACAGCACCTGGCTTCAGTTTTTAAAGAAAACTGCCTGTGGTCTGAGAGCTGAGTGTTTTGCTTCAGTATTTCACTTCTTTTTGCATCACTTGCCAACCTACTTTACATGCCGAGCAAGCAACTATGCTGGCTTTGGCCAGGAAGCCTCATTGCTGCCTTGTACTATCCCTGCAGCCTCCCCACGAGGTGAAGTGCTCTCCAGCCCTGCATCTGCACTCTTCTCTTCCTCTTCTGGTGGTGCAGTGGTCCTCTCAGACCTAATTGAGACTTTGCTCGTGTTCCCAGTAAATTAAATTACTGCACAGCCAAAGGTCACTCACATCCGCAAAGTCTTGTTCAAACGATGAAACTTTTATTCTCCTTTTTGATGATGTCTCTTAAATAGGCATAACATTTTCAAATGAGCTTTGTATATAGGCTCCCTAAAAGCTGGCGTGTTTCTTAATGATGCTGGCATGAGAGAAGCCCTTTGCTTTGCGGCACAGTCAGTGTGTATGGGCACCGGGGAACCTAGCGCCTGTTTCTAGGTTAATTGCAGGCTTTGATCCTGGGTGACTCACTCTGCCTTAGTTTCCTAATTATAAGAATTACCACCCCTGCCTTTGGCTGCAGGTGGCGATCGCTCTGCGCTCTGCTGTGTCAAAACACAGAGCACAGCCCAGACTGCAGCACTTGCCCAGGAGCCGTAGCGAGCACTGTGGGCAAGCTCTGTGCTCTTCTCAGTGTCTTGCTGGGCCAGTTCAAAATCATTTTGGCTCTCCACGGCAGTGGTCACTGTGCACTGATTACAGTTTGCAAACTGGAGCTTTCCAGGTGGGGGTGCGGGCGCTGCCTGCCAGCTTTTCCCCAGGACTCCCAGGTGGAGCAGACTCTTTTCTGTTTCCCTACGGTGTTGCTCTCAAGGATTGTTCTTTAATTAACCTTTCGAGATGAAATGGGTAAGTTTCAGATCTGTCAGTTATCTCGGGAAGCATCAGTACGTGTATTCCTTTGCTTCATGCAGTTAAGTGCAAAATCTTGGATCCTAATTAAAACTTAAGCTAAAACTTTCAGATGAAATGTCATTGATTCTTTCCTAAACCTATTTTTGTGTAACTCATGCTTTTCCTTCCTTCTGAGCCAAAGTCAAGCTGTGCCAGCAGCCCTTGCCAGAACCCAGCTCTTTTTTTTTTCCCCCTTCCATGGTCTTCCCTTGCTTAAGACAATGCAGAGATCTGTTTGCTACAGCTGTCACTTCTCCAGCTGCACAGGTCCAGGCAGTGTGTTTTCTCCACGTGTGTCAGAGCCGTAACGAGTTAGAGAAATTGTTCTCTGTAAGTGCTTATTAGCATTTTGCATAAGGCTTATTCACTTCTTCAGCTCTTAGGTAATGTTTAGAAATGAGTAGTAGCTTGTAGGCTAATGTTTCTGTTAGACTATTCAAAAAGAACAAATGTTTCAGCGTGTACTTGAGGAAGCAAGCCTTCATGCTTCTCTTGATGCTGCATTTTCAATACAAGTAAATGGATGAGGTTTTTTTGTTTTTTTGTTTTTAAGGCACTTTTTTGTACCTGGTGAGGAATGTCGTTTCTCACTTTTTTTCCCCTAGAGCAGAAAAGGCTTTGGGAAATTTTTGGCCCAAGTGACTTCATATGTTGGTGAATCATAGAATAATGAAGGTTGGAAAAGACCCCTAAGTCCACCCCATCATGCCCACATCCCTCAGTGCCACATCTGCATGGCTCCGTAACACCTCCAGGGACAGAGACCCCACCACTCCCTGGGCAGCTGTGCCAGTGCCCTACCACTCGTGGAGAAGTTTTTCCTCATCTCCAACCTGAACCTCTTCTACTTTTTGTAATACAGCCTCTATTTCTGGTACCTTGGCAAGATTTAGCTTACTCGTTTTGAAACCCAAGTCTGGTCTTGAAATGGCTAAAAACATTCTTTTATTTCATTAGCATCCAAGCAGACTAAAGACATGATGTTTTCTCCTTGCCTAAAAGGAGCAGCTTTCGTTAGACCTGGTTTCCTATATTGCAGAGTTCAGGGTGTGCCTCACACATCTGTGTTAAACGATTGCATCTCAACTAGCCCCTTTCTCATCTGCAGTTAGCATTTCTCAGAAGCTGTCAGAAGAGAAACCAATGCTGAACCTGCTCCCAGGACAGCAAAAAGGTATTACTGCTGAACACAGAAGCAATTTGATTATGTAGATTAAGCGTGGCTCAATCTATCATAATCACTGTAAAGAAGCCATTTAATTTTGTACCTGTTTGCATGAGTATTCATTACTGCTGATAAGCAGGTTAGCTGGGGAAAGGTTTCTCAAGCAGAAATGTTAAGGTTTTGATACCACTAAGGAGATAAAGATACGAGCAGGAAAATGTCGTGTAAATTAGCTTAGGTAAAACCTTACCTATGTATGTATGTGTGTGCTGGGTGGTTTGGGAGGACCACAGCAGGTGGAAGAATGGCAGCACTGTGCATCCATCTCCTCTGTGTTACGTGGCAGATGCTGGTTGTGTGTCTTCTCGTCTTGTTGGCACTCTTCAGAAGGCATCTGGATTTAGGGGGCTCTGGAAACAATTGTCCAGCAGCAACAGAGAGGAGGAGGCTGAGGGACTCAGGCTTCAAGCTGCCTTTAGGCATTGTCATGTGACAGAAGCATTTACATAATTAGTTTTGCATCTCTGAACTTCTTTTCGTTAATCTGTGGAGATGGAAACATTCCCTTCAGGTGGGTTTTGGTGCAGCTCTTCAGAAAGCAATCTTTTCCTCCATTTGTTTGTTCCTCTCCTCTCGACACTCAGCTTTGTATTTAATGATGTCTGGCTTGAATTCTGTAAATAGAATCCCATAATTATTTCACAATAAGCTGGTCATTTAATAGGGCTGTAATCTTGTTCAGTGATGAAAAGTAGCCATCCTTTGTTTCCCAGTAGCCTAATAAACAGTACACAATGTACACACAAACTAGTCAGGGCCTCTGATAATTTACAATCAGCAAATTGGCTCCCTTCACTGGATTTAATTTAGCCAATACAAATTATTTCGGGAAGTGATTCATTGCCGTTTTAAAGCACTAATTAATTTGGATGACTTACGAACATTAGAAATGAAACCTCCTTTGTCATTCCCAAAAACCCAAAAGCTTATTCAGTATCATTCTTGAGTAACTTGTGTTGACTGCAGCTACAGCTCTTGTAACTTGAGGTGGCAATTTCAGTGGGATTTGGGGGGGAGGGATGGGATGGGGGGAGTAAGAGTAAGACTTTGTATTTTTTTGTTTATTCTGTTTCACTTCTGAAAAGTTTAAAGCTTCAAAATTGCTGAGAATTTTGTCCTAACACTTTCAGCAAGATTTTTTTTTGTTGTTTTTGCAGCATCCTCATCTTGTTGCTCAGGTCATAGTTAAGATGCAATCAGGAATCTAGCTAAAGCTTAGGAGCAAAACACCCGTCTGAGGCGGTCAGACCCAAACTGTCCTTGCCTCCCCCCCCACCCAGGTGGGTATGGCCGTGTAAGGATGTTCTCTGGCTCATCCCTTCTTTCCCAAACCTGGGCTGAGCTCCACAGACGCTGGCTCACAGCACTGCCGTGCAGCATCTCCAACCTGGTGTTCTTGCAGGTCATTCTCTGCTGTAGCATTGCAGTATGCTGGAGATGCAGTATCCTGGGGATGCATTCTTCGTGTTCTCCCTCATGATTGAAATGCACAGCAGTTTATGGCAAGCTGAGAACGATCAGCTTTTAAGAAAAGCAAGGAGATAAGGCTTTGATCAGATTACTATTTTCTTTTCTTTCCTTTCCTCCCCCCGAAAAAAAACTCTTCAAAGATTTTCCTCCTGTCAGTGGAACTTGCCTAAGCCCTGCAGCATGTGTGCTGTGAAGCTGGGAGCTGTGTGATGGCTTCCCCTTCCTCTCTGCATGTCCTCTCCTTCTCTCTGGCCTTTGGCAATGCTTTCAACAAGAAGTTTTTGACTTCTTTACTTAGCTGCTTCACGCTTTCCAGTCTTAGATTGTAAACATGTTTTATTTCCCTTCTATCTTTTTCATGTCTTTTCCTCCTTTACTTGCTTGGGAATCTCTGGTTTTCATTAAAGAAAAAAAGTGGAACCCAGAATATTGCAAGATAACACCGTACATCATGCATGCTTGATTTTTTTTTCTCCATATCTTAGCATATTACTTATGCATACCAACACACACAGTATATATTGTTTTGTATGCTGCTTGAAAACTGTTTTTGCGAGCAGAATAATTTCAGCCTTGCAGACAAAAAGAAGAAGTCACAAGTTCAGTGTGCGTGCTCCTTTAGTTTTGTATGTGCTCATATTCTCTCATACCCACATCTCTTCAAACGTTCATTTCTGGGCTCTGGTTTGTTTTTTTTGTTTTGTTTGACTAATGAGAATCGATTGTGAAAAACTACTCAGGTTACTGTAGCAATATTTTACTCCTTATGGGAAGCCTTGAAGTCCAACCACAGAGAACTTCATGGGGGAAAGACATCATACTCTATTATTAATGTTTCATGCGCTTTATTGAAATTGCAGTATTTTGACACTTCCCTCTGTGTGAAAGACCATGTTGGTAATGCGATTATGTAAATGATAGGCTTTAGGAGAGAGTGTTTAAGTGTGAATCTTTTGTACAAGAAGACAAATATTGGTAAGTGCTTTTCTTATGTTCCCTCTCCCTGGCTGCGGGATGCTCCCAGAGCTGCCTCCCAACATGGGCAGGGATGGAGGGTTTCAAGCACTTGGTTCTCCGGTGAGGGGCATTTCAGAGGGGGAAAAAAAGATGCATTGCACCCTTCATTTTGCTGTCTCAGGGCTCAGCACAGCATGCCAGCAGGTGCATAACGCATATGTTAACTCTAGATGCAGAGCTGCTGTTGGTGTGAGCAGAGGGGGTGAGTCTGTCGCTTTTGTTCAGCCCTGGAAGTTCAGGTCCCCTGTGGTACTGCAGCACTCTGATATCATTTGAGCTTCTATTTTAAGAATAGCCTCTCCAAGAAGTGTAGGTGGCTTGGTTTTCCTTTGTTAGCTTTACGTTTACATTTGCAAACTCAATTTCTCTCTCCTTCCGCAAGGTGAGGCGTGCATCTTTTTTCCCTGCATAATCACAGAATATTGCCACGGGGTTGATGTTTTTTGAAGCGAAGGCAGATCAAAGTTGCTCGTATTTCCTGAATGAAGGCAGCACTTACACTCCCAAACTTCTGCAGCTGATATTTGCTTACCCATGCATCTCTTCCAACGCCACCAGAAGCGCCATGCAGGTGGGACTGAGGTCCTCCTTATTAGAGTCATCTGTTTCCTAGAGCAGTGAATGACACAGCGGTCAGTGTAACGCTGTTGGCACTACAGTCCAGGAGCTGATCCCAGTGGTGCAGCTGTACAGATAATGGATTGCAGTTCAGTGCCGGTGTAAGCAGAGGTCTAAGCAGGCTCTTGTTGTTTCCTTGGTTTTAAAAAAAACAAGAGCATCCCAATGCAATCAGAAATTGCATTGATATGGCACGCACCGTGAGCTGAGGATGCAAAGAAGTCTCTGTGCAGCTGTCATTAAACTTGTAAGTGGCTGTTTCTCTCCTGTCGGGCCTCTGTTGCTTTTGTAAACATCAGTTCTTTATTCAGGTCTGAATTTTATAACAGATGAGCCAAAGTCAGGAGTTCAGCTGTAACCTTGACTTCGTTCCCAACACCATCCTTAGTTCCCTGCTGTACCGTAATGCTGCAAGGCACGAGCAGAGGGGTAGCAGTACGGATTTGTGTAGCCCTTCACATAAACTGTATCCCAAACAATACCACATGGTAGAAAATTACTTATATAACAGTATTGCTTGGGGGTTCTGTGGAGGGAAAATAAGAGCAGATTCACACGTTTGCTTTTCTAATTAGGTGTTTATGACTTCTTTTTTTCTTCACGAGTCCTCTCCAGTGCTGCTGTTGGACCCTTGGCCTGAATTCTGATAGATGAGATGATAGATTTCCTGAGCTGTAAAGACACTGAATCCAATGACTGACAGAGGTGTTGGTTGGTTGGTTAGATGGTGCCTAGGAACCTGCTTACTGTGAGTTGTAAGCTTCTCTTTTGCCAGGCTTGTTCTATGTTGTTCTTGTCTTTGTGGGAGAGCTCAGCCTCATGGGGTTTTTGCCCTCTGTAGCACTAGGGCTTAGGGGTGCTAGGCTTGCTTTCTGAACTCATGGCCTTCGAATAGGAAGGCCTATCCTTATTTTTTTATTTTTTAAATAGTGCTGCTGTCCCCCTTCTCATCTCTGTACACTGAAGTCTGTAAATCCTGTTGGAATGAAGCAGAGGAGATGTGTAGGTACCAGAGCTGGCACGTATTGACTGATCTCAAGCTCTGACAAAAGCTGCTCTCCTCCAAATTCATCACGAAGACTACCTGAGCAACCACTGTTACCCTTACCCCTGTTCAGTTCATCTGGCTTTTGTGATGGAAGTGCCATCTATTTTGAAGTCTCTGATTGGCACAAAGTGAGATGTGACTCCTTTAGCCAATTCTCAGCACGCCAGGCAGCAGTCAGTCCGTGTTTAGTGAAGCATCTCCCATTTACGATGGGAACTGCAGGGGTCAAATTCCCATCTCAGCACTAAAGGAATAGCCTGGCTTTAGAGCAGTAAGAGCAGAGCAGGTTGTGAGCAGCCCCTTGGCACTGGGCTCACCACTGCCTTTGAAGCCAGCTTCAGTGGAGCAGCACGATTCTCGCACCAAGGCATCCGAAACCTCACTGCTGGTGTTCCTCTCTCACTGCTGCTTGATGGTGGTTTTATAACCTCATCCCCTTTAACAAGTGCCACTGCTTCAGTCAGAACAACCTCAGGGTACTATTCTCTCATTCTCTGGCACACCTGCTGACGCTGAGTTCTGCCAGGTCACCGCCGTTCCGTTGTCGCAGTTCATGAGCTGCACCAACCTTTTGCTCTGGTGCTCCCAATTAAGTGGTTGTACTGGCAAGGATTTAATGTTTTACGGAGTCTAAATGAAGTGGAAAAAATATGAAATGATTTCTTTTTTTTTTTTTTCTTCCTGGCGCAAGATTTTGATCAGGTGATTTAATCTCTGGGTGAAAGGGAAGTGGAAGCATTTATGTGCAGGTGGTTTTGTCTGCAAAAGCTTTGCTTTATGTAGGTCTCTACAGTAACACTGCTTGGCTTTGGAACAACTGTTCTGAAGGTTTCCTTATTCTTTCTGCACTGCCATTATCAATAGCAAAAACCCTAAGAACCTTGCAACGTGTGACTAGTTCAGTGTCAATCGCATTGCCTGCTGGTAGAGGAAGAATTAAGGCTTTTGTGATGCTGGTTTTCCCCTGGCAAAAAGGATCGATGCATCTCTTTCAGATATAGGGTTTGAATTTTGGGTGGTCCTTTGTGGATCCGGGAGTTGGACTCGATGATCCTTATGGGTTCCTACTCAGGAGTGAATTAATCTCTAACCTACTGAAATAAGCCTGCTTTTCTTTCTGCTGTTGTCCCAGTCTAATTCTCACTGAGGGCAGACGAGCGAGCTACCTGCATGTAGTGGTCACCCCATCAATGAATCCAACTGCCTGGCTGTGTAATTAGGCTGTGTAATTATTGTATGTAGAGTACATACAGAATTATACTAATCAGCCCTGCCTGAGGAAGGGAATCCAGTGCCGCTGGAAAATTACACTTAGTGAGTTAATGGGTACCTTGTAGATGGGAGTGATGCTGTTAGTGAAGGTTGTGCAGCTCAATAGAGCTGTGCTCACCCTTACACGAGGCACTCTGAATTCTGCAGGGGAGGTCTTCAAGCAGTTGTGCCTCTCTTACGTTAGTGCCCATCACCACCACTTCCTGAGCTCTTATCTAGTCGCTAAAACTGTAGAAAAGTAAGCTGCTTGCTGCAGCATTGGATTTTCTAGATTTATTTAGTATGTCTGAAATGAATATTAAGAGGTGCAGCCTGGGGAGCAGGCAGATAGAACTGCATTGTTTTCCACTTACTTCTAATAATGAGAGATTCTGGAGGGAAGATAAGCAATATTGCATGTACAAGGAGGGAAGATTGGTTCAGATCTACTTAAAGGGAAAAAAAAAAGTAATAATAATAATTCCTTTTACCTGTAATCTGCAGATAGCATTATAAATTAATTGCAGCGGGAGGAGGAGAAGCTGCATTCCTTTTCACTACCCCACTAACAGGGACTCCACGTCCTCAGCCAAGCCTCCAGCGTAAGGCGGCTACATAATTATTTTTTCTTCCTCGTTTCCTGGTTGATCAATTTGATTGTCTGAGCCCTTGTTCTTCCAGGAAAAAAATTTTCTACCAAGCAGGCTTCTCTGGTCAAGTTTGTTCTCCTGACCACGGCGTGATGGAAAGCCTGTCTCATCTGGGAAGTATGTGCTCGTGGAAAGCCGTGATCGTTTAGAGCGAAATATCCTTGATTAAAGTAGGAGGTTAATGGTGCTTCTGTATGTGCCTTGGTTTAGAACATGCACGTTAGCTCCAGCATTTGAAGGAATGAATTTGAGCCAGCAGTGGTTTGAAAAAAAAATTTAAAAAAAAGAGAGAAAATGAGCTGGAAGTGAAATACAAATGTCCTTATTTAGTACAAAAGAATTCATCTCTCTGTAGGCTTTCTGTTTTCGTTAGGTTCTTGCTTGACTTGACAATGCAAAAGAAGAAATTTAAACTCTTGGAAACTCTTTGAAAATGTGAAGGAAAGCAGGAGTTAGCAGCTTGTCCTGGTGCAGCAGCCTGCATTGGGAATGCTCGAGGTGGCTTTGTTTCAGGATGCGAGGGGATGTATTTACCTTACGAAGAGTAAGCAGAGTCACACTGTGAAAATAGCTCTGCTGATGCTCAGATGTTTGTATAAGAAAAATACTGCTTTAAAGATTTCTTTTAGATAAATGTTTGGATAGGTGTACAGTGACGGGGTGAGGAGACGCAGCTGGCTGGCAGCAGCTTTCCCAGTATCCTGGAGTGGACCTCTGCAATCATCCTGTGGCTCTCGGAATGATGCTCCTTGCTTTTCCCAGGAGCAGAGCAGGCTGAACACACAGGTGGGACAAGGGCTGCTTCCTTGTGAGCCCACTGCACAATTCTCAGTTTTTGATAGTCGTCCTGAACCGGAATTACAGCTGCCTTCCCACTGCAGAACAGGTGATAACCCGTGTTTGTGCAGGCTCTTAAGGCTTCCGTTCTCCTTTATGTGCATGTTGAAAGTGGTTTTACGATGCTGACAAGTGTGTTCTCATCCAGGCAGGGGCTCCTGTATTAATTTCAGATAACACGTAGATGTGGAATCGGAGTCTCTCTCCCTATAAATAAAAAGGGGATGAAATAATGAACCTGTCGCAAGCTGAGCCGCGTTGTCTCTGTCCCTTACCCTGTGTGTGTGCTGCGTGTGGCTTTTTGGAGGCCGTTTCTTCCTGTGTCATTTATTTCCTCCCTGGATGCCTTAGCTGGGGCAGTAGATGATGGTGAACTCTTTGCAGGAGCTGTCTTTCTGCTGATGATGTAGCAGAGCACGTAGTTTTGCTGTGACAGGAAATAAGTTGTGCTTAGTCCTGGCACAGAACAGTTGTTGTTATCTTCAGATTGACTGTAGTTTGTCCTGTATTTCTTCCCATCTCTGCTCTGAGTTGCTCTCAGGTTTCCAGCAGCCCGTGAGGAAGCAGCAGGTACCTGCTCCAGAGCCATGAAGTACATGGAGGGATGAGCAAACAGCAGCATCTCTGCAGGAGGAGTATTTAAAAGGCAGTAATCGAGGGAGGAGGAAGCAGATTATGTTAAAAATATAAAATAAAACTGATCAAATGCCAGAAGTGTTTGCTGTCATCAGCAGAGCTCGGGTGTGTAGCCCCCTATTTGCATTGCTGAAGGATATAAAATCAGAGGTGCTGTGCATCTCAGCACCAGGGGCTCATTCACTCCTCTAATTCCAGTGGTATGTAACACAATATTTTCTTTACATACTTGAATCTTTTTAAATGTCCTTTTTGCTATTAGTGTTGTCGGTGGCTTAATGGATTTCTTGATAGCTGAGCTCCTCTTTTTGATACAGTTTTGTTAATCTGTGTTCAGAAAGACAGTGCGTAAAAATCACTCCTTTCAATTTGAGATATCTGGAGATAATTTTTATACCCACTGTGTGAAAATAACTTGAACAGTAGTAGAATTATCCATTGTAAGAGAGGTGATTTTGCCTGTGAATTGGGTTTAAAGATAAAATCTTCCTCGTTCGTGGGACCTGGATTTCCTATTCACTGCTCTCTGTTAAGATTAATCGGGAGCAAGGCTTAATCCAGAAGGTGATTGAATTGTCCTTAAACAGTGATGTAGAACATTACCCACTTGATCGAAATCCTTTTACAGTCTTGCAGTGCTAAGAAATCACGGGCCTGTGAGCTGCTTGTGATGTGCACCATGTGAAGGAGGACGCTGCTGCTTCATTTGCTGCCTCTTTGGAAAGAAAAATGTTTTCAGAGTTTTTTTGTACTACAGTTGTTGTATCTTTTAAGAATTAATGCCTTCTGTAGCTCCTCTTTTTCAGCAAGAAGTGCGTAGAGCTTGTAGCTTGTCCTAAATCTGCACTTACAGAACACGATAATGATTTCTAGGGGTTTATTTGCCCCTTTTGGAGGCCAGAGAACAGGAAGAAGCATCTAATTCTCAAGGGCTTTTGGGCTGGCATGCATGAACTCCATGGTCCATCGCTTCATTTCAGGACTCCCAGCTGAGAATGGTTTGTGATCAGGAACATTTGGGATCTGGTAGTACTCATTTGAGATGCATGTACCACATCCAACAAAAAAAAAAATAAAACAAAAAAAACCCACAGCAGCTTGTTGTTTAATGGCCTTGCTGTAAGGATGCTGGCAGCCAGCACGCTGCTGGCACGCTGCTCCCTGTAGTTTAGGAGGGTAGTCAAGGCCAGGAGATTTAGGGGCTTATTAAAGGCACTGCAGCTTCAGGCACTCCTGCTTGCTAGCAGTCACCTAGCAAATAAGAAAAGACTAAGAAAGAGTCTTTGGGGCGTTGCTGAGTGCTGTTATTCCTGTGTTTTGTGCAGCCTCTTTCTTGTGGCCAGGATGATTTTGACCTTCTGAGTTAAACTTTCCCACTTTGTGATATTTTTCCAGTGTTTGAATCCTTTTTCTGACAGCTTGTTTGCATGCATCAAAGTCACGTTTTGTTTAGGATCAGATACGGTCGGAAGCTTGGGATAAAAGACTAATAAAAGTCTGCTTTAATCACAAAATGCTCGAGGACTGGAAGCTGTTGGGACAAGTCGTGGGCAAAACAAGTGTTTTGTCCACCCTTGCAGTCTTCCTAGAGTAAAGCGGAGGTCTCTGTCTGCTTTAGGAGAGCCAACTAAACTGGATCGTTCCCCTCCATACATGTTTTATGCCAAAATGTGTGGGGACAGCTTGTTCTGCTGCCAGCTGTGATGGTCCCACAGCACAGGGAGGGCCATTGGGCAAACCAAAGCTGTGTGTAATTGCTTAGAGCTAGGCTAGCCCTGTAGTTTAAAGCAAGATTATAATCATAGCCATTGCATTTTCCCTTTTTTTTTTCTTTAAAGTCCTCATTTGGTTTATAGGTGGAAGTGATTGAATTCCCTCTGGAGAGATGCACAGGTGTGGGACAGGGCTCCTAGGCTTCTGTTCCCTCTCAGTTCTTCCTGCTGCTTCGTGAAGCAATAATTTGCTGCAAGCCAGGCTTTCACTCGTGATTGGAAATGACTGTGCAAAACCCTGTCAAAGCTGTTCACGTCCCAGAGTCATTTAAAATATATATGGATATTTATACCTAAAAGGCACTTTGGAGCACGAGAGCTCCCTGGGCTGCCAGGGGCCGTTGCTGGTGTCCCCAGATGGGACCTAGGGAATCTTCTCGCCGTGTTTGCCTGCCCAGAAAGCCCACGGACTGAAAGGAAAAGCGAGTAGGATGAAATTGCTCTCTCCGGGGTTTCGGATGATTATTAAGTGCTGGCCTACTGCCTGGTTCCTGTCACTGCTCCGCACAAGTGAGACAGATCTGGAAGAGGTGGCTGCAGCTGTACAGCTGAAAAGTTGTGCTTTTAATTGCTAACTAATTAAAGTTACCATTTGCATTTGGGGTTTTCCTTTTCTAAAGAATGACATGATATTATACACGGAACTGCTAACGCTGCTTATTTAGAGCACAAGTGAACCAGGAACTTTCTCTCGCCGTTTTGCTGCTGCATCTGGGTTTCACCTATTGCGTGCTTTGCCATCTGGATTTTATGACTTCTCCACTGGTAGCCCTTGTCCTTCTAGTCCTTGACTCCCCTCTCTCTGGGCATATGATCCAGTAATGTTTTCCCTTTTGTCTTTTGTAAACAATAGGCAGTCAGACTAATAGTGAAAGTACAAAGTCAAGGGAGCTTTGCAGATTCAGCTTGACAACTCCTCTCTGAATTATTTAAAGACCTCAGACAAAAAAAGCCCATCAAGATTTTTGGATGACTTCTCATCTAGTATCGTGGAGAATACCTGGTATGCGAGTCCCACTGATTTTACCCATTGAAATCCACACGATTAGTATAATAGCAAACGCAATTAGAATTTGGGGGCTATCTCCTGGTATCCCTCCAGAGGTGACTGAGTTACAGGGAGCTGTAAGAAAGAATGGGAGTTTTCTCTGTAGCTGTAAGGACTGTGTGCAGAGATTGGGTTGTTTTTTCTTCCCACAATCAGTGAACTTGTCTAAGAACATCCTACCTTTTTCTTCTGACTTCAATTTCAGTTTTTGGTAGGCTGCTAATTTTGCATTCTCGGAGTTTTGAAATCTGCGATGCTTTTCTACAGTTGAATGAGTCGGTGATTTCTGATCTCTCAGATGCATTTCTGTTGCTGGTTTCACCTGTCCTTCTACATTCTGGGGCATTTTAGATGGATGGGATCAGGGAAGCAAGCAGAGGAGCACAATTGAGTCCTTTAGATGATGTGCAGTTCATTATTACCTTTTGAATAGGTCATTCTGCAGAACTAAGTAGGGAAGATGTCACGCTTTGCACTTACTGCACTAAAGCTATAAAGCTGAGCTCTCATCATTCTCGATACCTAAGGCATAGCCATCATCTCTTCCTGCTCACTTCTCCCTCAGATGAATACAATAGAGAAAGCATCAGCAGAAGGATATTAGAGAAACAACCTCTTATGTATCATCTGTACAATGTATGGTTTTGTTTAATGAAGTTCTTCACCTTCAGTGTCAGAGCTTTACTCCTTATTAAAATTCAATTTACTGTACTGTCTTTCAGTACCAGCAGTACCATTTGGTAATCAACACTGATATTTTGCAGTGTGGCCTGCCTTTGAAAGCTCGCTTGCAAAAATGCTGTGTGGGCTGCAACATACCTTCCTTCAGCAATTCCAAGATTTCTTTTCGTTTCCAAGTGGAAGATAACACTCTGCCTCCCAGCCTTGCTAACGTGACCCAGCTGGAGGTCCAGTTGAGCCACCTTTGCATGTGCTCATGCTGATAAGGGTTTATAGAGACCACATTGATGCCAAACCAGTCTGACTCCAGCCCTCTTCTTGGCCATGGGTGAGCAAGGAAATGTCTCTGTTGGCTGGGGGAGAACTCCCTGCTCAGCTGCTCCAGCCCTATCCATGCTTACCCTGTAGCACCAGAATAGAATACAGAAGAAGAAAACGGAGGCTGTAGCCATTTCCATTGCCAATCTCAAGTTTATCAGCCTATTATCTCCTATTAATTTTCTTATGTGTTCATCAATGCAATCAATGAAAATATTTGCTCGCTGCATCTGGAGCACTTTGAAAAACAGCATTTTCAGGAGAGACAGCTTCCTGTTTCTGGAGACTAGAGAAGACAACATGATATGGTAAAACTTGCACTGCCTTGTCTGCATTGCAGGAGGCTTCAGGTATGTAGCACTGCACTTGGTCTGTTTATACCATTAGCTAGATTGAATGTTGAAGGAGAGCAGCAGGTTGTGAATTGTTTCAAGATTAATGGAAAGTATTGTTTTACTTTAATTAAACCTGTATTCATTACATCAAAGTCCTCCTTTTCAAATAGGTGTATGTTATAAATAGCATTAGTATAGGGATAATTTCATGAAGCTTGTATGCACGCTAATGTTAATTATTTTCTCTGCAAGAAACAGTTTGTTCCTTTTCTCTCACCAGGTTCTGGTGATTTCATTTGTGGCACACCAAAGCCATACCGTGTTCTAGGGTGCTTGCAGGGCTTTGGCCTTGTGCCTTTCCTGAGATCTCCCCTAGCTTTTTCTGACACATCTCCTCCCACTCTGCCAAAAACTGTTATGTGGAAACACTTGTGTTCAGAGTTGCATCTTGGTTTATGTATTTTCTTCTGCTTTAAAAAAAAAAAAAAAAAAAAAGCTTTGTGTGTATATATTTTTATATTTCCTATAGTGGTTGTACAGCTACAAGTCAAGCTGTCTTACAGGCAGGTACCCTTCCCTCTTCTCACCACCACACTGCTGCAGCCCTTTGGGTGGAAGCAACCCATGGGGGTCAGATGTTTTTGTTCTCCTGTTGTGTCTTGCTTCCCTGACCCTTGCTTGTAGCTCTGTTTGTCACATAGATGCCTAAACCTTGTCTTCTCTGCATGCAGTGTTAGCTAGAGGTATAGCATCTTATGCGTGCTCTCTTTGTGGCCCTGCAGACAGCATCTTCAGTATTGACAGTTAGACCCTTGGTTTCATTTCAGTTGCTATTAAAAACCCCACTCCTGGCCTAGGGAGAAAAACTGAAACCACGCACTGAAACCATTATATTTCTTCATTCAGTTAGTCAATGTGTTTCACATGTATCAGAGCACTTGGGTCTCTATGCAGCATTATTCCAAGACCCATCAACAAAATGGTAAGGATTTTAATGTACCTTTCAAACCTTCAAAGTTGTCTTGGATGTGGAGGGGAGATGCTGAAGTGTGTGTTTTGAGTCACCATTGCCCCTAAACCTCCATGTAGCAGAAGTCAGGTGTTACAGATTGCATTCTTCAATCAGCAAGAAGCTTGGAGTTTTGCAGTGCCCCATTTCCCTGCCTGGCACTGCCACCAGCACAGCGTAGCAGCACACCTCTGCCACACAGACTGTGCAGTAGCTGTCATACCTCCCGTGCTGTTGCTGTAGCATCAGGGTTTGGGGGTGGGATTTCACTTCAGAAGGGACATTATTACAGTTAAAGCTTGCAAATTAACTGTCAGAATGTGGTTGTCTTAATGTGAGCTTTTTTCTCCCGTCTGCATCAGGAGAAGGCGGAGGTGACTTTCATTAGCACAGTGCAAAGAAGCTATGATCGGTACGAGACCCAATTTGCTGGGTATTGTCCAAACAGACAGCAAGTGACAGCTTATTGCCCCTGAAGGTTTGACAGCCAAACCGTCCAAAATGAACGGTAGCAGAGTATGAATCTGTTATCAGTTTTAAATAAATTGATTTCCTCAGTCCGTCAGCCATTCCGTGAGATTTTGCCAAGATGTTCCCCTCTTGCTGACCCAGCCAGCCTGCCTCAGCGTGGATCTCTTCATCATTCCTGACATCTTTTAGTGTTAACCCATTCTCCTGCGTTGATTGCCACCATCTATGTTTGTAATGCATTGATTGTTCTTCTCCAAGGTATCCCCTCAGAGCAAAAGCAGAAGTGGTCAGAGTGCATGGGAGATAGCAGACACTGGTGTAGGTCTGTGTCCTACGAAGTGCCCTGCATACCGAGTGTGCATAGGTGTGAGCTGTGGGATAGGAAGGGCCATGACATGCTCTTCAAAACCCACAACACTGCACGTTGGATGCAGTGTGTTCAGCCTCACCTGGCAGACCTGTGGGTTAGTGTGATTAACAGCAACGATTTGTGCCCCTGGACTGTTTGGGAGAGAAATGCAGATGGAACAGATTTCTCATCAGCAAATAAGTAAATACCACAGCTCAGAAAAGGAACGCTTTTTAAGAGGGCTAAATCTCAATGGTATTACTCCCTGCTTTTTGTCTTCAGTTCCTCGTTGTGAACACCAGGATTAACCTGGGACAAATCCAGCGGGTGAGTTGCCTCTGTTTTCCCACGTGTCAAAGTAGGATAATAGTTGGTTGGCTTGCCAGGACATTTGTTACACTTAATTAATGTTGTAATATGCCTTTGGTTCCTCTGATAGAACGTGCCGTGTGAATGCTAAGTTGTTTTTACTGATTGGATTGTTAATTAAATGTGCACATATAAATGATTTATTGGTGTTAGAAAAAAAATAAGCCTTAATAATTTAAAATGTTAACATCAAGGGGGTCGGGTCAGTTTTCAGACTGTATCATCCACCTGCGTAGAGGTTTGAAGCTGGTACTGAAAATTTAGAGGATGGTATTGGGAGAGAGGGGGAGCAGGAGCTTGACCAGCAGTTGGTATCTCTTCGTGGAGGCTGATTTAACAGCAGCACCCAAGCTGTAATGCCTGGTGCAGGGATGCCATCAGCATGCACTGAACTTAGAGAGCAGGGAACATGACATGTCCTGGCCCAACTTGGAAACCATTTGTCAGCATGCAGAAGAGAGCGCTTCAGTTCAGCACAGCAGATGACATGCAAAATTTGCTTCTGTGAAGCAGGGGGAAAAAAAAAACACACAAAAGAAAATATGTCTGGGGGAATGTGTGTCTGCCAGGCTGCTGATACGGATCACTGCCTGCTGAACACTCCTGGCCCTGCAACAGTTATTTTCCCCACCATGTAGCATGGAGTTTCAGTCTCCAGTCACAAGGCTTCTGCCTCTGTATATTCTTTGCTTTTTTTTCCTGGCTGGGCAGATGTTTGAGGTGAAGGTGGAAATGACTGTAACTGCAAGCCAAAGCAGGGACCAGAGGGACAGATACGTTGTCAGAGTGTGCTATTGAGTTCAGGGACTTAGAAGGATGGAGAGCTGAGAAGATGCGTGGAAGTAGATACAGTTGGTCAAGGAATGGGTTACAGGGACTGGAGGGGGGAATTAGCCAGCATCCATTCCCTTTCAGAACCCAAGCAAGGTGTGTGTGCTGCTGTGAGAGATAAGATAGCATGTTGGAGGCAAAAGGGTCGGAAAGGAAGGGAGGCAGGATTTACAAAGCTGGTGTCAAACGAGTACCTGAAGCTTAAATAAAGAGCACAGAACGGAGGGGTGCGGTGTGAGATCCCGTGCTAAGGAGAATGGTCTCAGATATAAAGCTTCCTGAGGCTATGGACAGATGGTCTGGGAGAGATCAAAGTGCTCTTGCACGGACCTGTGTGTGACGATTGGAAAGAGGAAGCTGAGCAGCTGGATTTAGTGTTGCTGCAAGAAAAAGCTCTGGTTTGGTGAAAATGAGAAGAGAACAGAAGAGAGATGGAAGAACATGGGAGTGTGAAAGAAAGAGGCATGTGAGGACTAACTAAATGCAAAGAAACGCTTAAACAAATTGGAGTTAGCCCTTAACAGTAGGTCAAGGAGAACTCTTTCCTCTTTGAAAGGGTAGATAACTGCAGGACAAGGGAAAAGGGTTTGAAGTTGAGGGAGGGATGATTTAGGTTGGATGTCAGGGGGAAGTTCTTTACCATGAGAGTGGTGAGGTGCTGGAACAGCTGCCCAGAGAGGCTGTGGATGCCCCGTCCATCCCTGGAGGTGTTCAAGGCCAGGTTGGATGGGGCCCTGGGCAGCCTGGGCTGCTATGAAATGTGGAGGTTGGTGGCCCTGCATGTGGCAGGGGGGTTGGAGATTCATCATCCTTGAGGTCCTTTCCAACCCTGGCCATTCTGTGATTGTGTGAAGGAGCGTGTTGTAAATGGAAGAGGACCAAGAGACTGGGAAACAGAAAAAGATGGCTTTAGCATCTCTCAGGGGTTCCCATCAGCACCTGTTCCCCCCACTCCCCAACCCAGAGCAGCAGTTGGAAGCAGGGCTCTTTGCTGTGCACCAGAAGCCTTCAGCACCCATGGTAGGCTGCATTTATAGGGTGAGCTGCTTGTGCAATTCCAGGATAGCTTGGTCTGAAAAGGCTTTTCACGTTCTACTGACTTCTATTTACAGCCTCTGATCCCTGATGGCTTGCAGTTGGTCTGCATAAGATGAAAATCTAAACTACCGGACTTAGATCACATTTCTGAGTACTCTTACACAGACTTTGTGGCAATTTCTGGGATCACACATTTTGTTTCTGATTAAATGAGCATTTGGGAGAGAAACATACAGCGATAGCAATAGTAAGTGCTAGCACCCTGGGGCTCCCTTTTGCCACATGCAGCTCTGATGGGCAGGGCAGCATGACCTTGGTTGGGAAGAGATTAAATTCATCACCTCCAGCATGAGGTAATGACTGAGCACAACAAACGGGAGGAGGGAGGGAGGGAGGAAAATGTATGGGCAGCAAGAATGTGGTTCTTGGATGATGCAGTTGTGAAGCAACGCTGCGTTGCAATATGTAGAATTGCCAAATGAATGTTTGGGGGCTTTAGAACTAACAGAATAGATGCTAAAAGCTATTTTCGCTAAACTAATGCCTAACCACTTCCTGTAGCTTTACAATATTGATGTTAATGTGTTGCATGTTTATGTATATATTTTTTGTAGGCTTATTGCAAGCTGTATTTATGTACTGCTGATGCTTTGTTCAAGGCCTTGAGCTGTTTGTTTATGGCAAGTGTCTGAAATTCCAGGATGTAGGATGATGGAAATAAGCAGCTTTAGAGACTTTGCCACATAAAATGGGCACCAGAGCTCAGCAGTCCCACACACACAGGACGAGAAGACTTGCCATTTGGGAAGAATGAGGGCTGGCTGGGTGTGTACATTAATACCAATGTAATTTGCTTTTAATGTATGTCTGTCTACCTTGCCTGATGGGGAGTGTGCAACAGCTGTTAGAGCTGTGTCGTTCAGTCTGCATTAGATGCAAAGTAATAAGGCTCTGACAAGTTATTCTCGTGTTGAATTCTAAATAAATTGGGTGCTCATCAAAAATCCTTTTGTTCCAAAGCACCTAAATGATAGAGGCGGTTGCCAGTAACCATAATCAGCAGGGTTACCATCCTGGGGTGGGCTTTGCTGGCTGGCTCTTGCTTTTGCACAGCTTGCTTTGCCCTCTTCAATCATCCCCATTGGCCTCCGTTTCCATCTTGAATTCGGAAGATGGTGTAGGAAGGAGCAGATTGGTGCCCAGCCGCGTGCTGCTCCATACACGTGTGCCTGTTTTCTTGGAGCCCGGTCTTCAGTTGCCGTGTTGATCTTGTTTTCTTGAGAGCTACATGCTGAAAAGAAAGGTCACGCTATGAAAAAGTGATTTCTCACTTGGCTGAGAGATGGCTTACTATTTATTTGAGTATGTCATTGGAGCAAGTCTTGGACTGCTTGCCTCTGAGCACCCGTGGGCTGTGAATACAGAGACCTGTCTGTATGATAGCGAATGAGCCTCCAGTTATACGGTCTCTTCTTGTGCTGAGTTCTGTCTGAATAAAAGTAGAAAAATACATTAAGTGTAAAATCCATAAATGAGAAGACTGCTTCTTGTGGGAGGCTTTCGTAGGGCTGGAATGAGGGATGTATTCATGTACTGGGAGTTGCGGTTGGAAAATACCAGTTGTGGATGTGTCAGGAAACTTTTAATAAAAGTGTCCACGGTAAAGAGGTTAAAGGATGGGATTGCAGAAAAATGAGAGCAGGGATTCAACAAGATGCTGACTTTCTACCTGTGCACATTTCCCAGCGAGGCTAGATTCATCTTGTGCAGAAGCTGCAAGCTCTGCATGAGGCAGAATGATGAAAACTAATTTGTTTGAAAGCTTTTTCTCCTTTATAGAGTACCCGTGAATTCCTACGTGAGAGGAAAGCGCATATGTGATTGTGGGCAACCCTTTCTAAAGAAAGCAACTGAAGGAGTGTTGTCATCTGTAAATCTCTAGGTTAATGTGTTAAGAAAATACCTTTATGATGCTGTGCAGGTGTGGCTGTGTAGCATTTATAAACCTAGAGGGGAGAAAAATTGTCTGTGCAGCTGGAGCTGGAAAGAGGCACAGATGAGACCTTTTTAGATTATTGAGTTGTTGCATTTTTTTTTCCCCCCCAGATAAGCCTAAGGAGGCTTTATCTCCGTGTACAAAGGAATTACCTTCGGAACGAGATAAAAATACAGTTTCTAAGGATTAAAAACTACTGTTTAGGCACGTGTTCTGTTCCAGGTTTAAAAGCTGGATGGTGCTGCTCCTGAAATGCCTTGGTGTGACATCGTTTGTATGGAAGGCCTCTTTCTTTAAAAAGCTGCTCAGTTTAAAGAATTCATTAATTTCTGCTCAGGCCTGATGTTCCCAGACTAGATAGCATTCAGTTAAATTTGTTCCAAAGGGATTAATGTTAGGCAAGTGTGATGGCACGTGAAGTGGGCTCTGGAACACAGGGAGATAACAGGTTGGACACTGCTGCTAACCACTGCACCGTGCAGCTCTTCGATAATGATTGTAGTGCAGCAATGGGAAAAAGAGAATTCCACATGCAGAGTACTGCCCTGCTGGGGAGAGGTGTAATTTATTGGTTGGGCTTTTTAGCATTTGATTTTGTATGCTGGAGGTTCGTCTTGTTTCGCAGGTTAGAATTTGTAATTTTCTTTCAAAAACAAAAGCTGACTTGAGTCGTGCAACAAGAAAATAGCTGGATCTCAGGGGATTTAGAGTGAAAAGCCATTATAATCTGCTAATTACAAGATGAAGAGCAGTCAAGCATTGGTGTTCTGTTGTGGAACCACTTTCACACATCTTGATACATGAAAAGGCTTCGTGCATGGTGTCGGTGTGAGAACTTTCCATGGAATATGCCTTGAGTAATAGCCATCTCCTGTAAGGACCAAGTAGCTTTGCTGTTAAGAAAAATGTCTTCCTGCACAAGCTGCACTAGATTTAATCCGACTGTGCACTTTAATTCTGCCTATAAATAACATAAAACAATGGCCATTTGAGCACAAGCTTTCTCAGCTAGTATATCTTGCTATTGTATCAACAGCTTTTCTTAATTAGAGCTCTAGCTCCTTTGAATACGTGTTTGGGGCTGAGCTGCTTGAAAGAGAATTGCTGACAAACCAGGCTTTTGTTAGCAAAAACGTCTGCTGGGGCGGGAAGGTGAGAAGTTGTTAATTTAAAATAAGTTCTTTAAGAATCCTAACTGCGAATCTATAGAACAAATCTAGCTGAAAATGCAGAAAACTCACGCTTACCTCAATGACTATGGGGCTGGGAGTTTTGAAGGGAATGTGGTTTATTTATGCAGAAGTGTAGGGATAGGAGAGGCACGAGTTCATCTTCTGCAATTATTTATAAGACATTGAAAGTCCCAAATAAGATTTTGAGTCTGTTGCGTGAACACGTGCACATATAATTTGAAGAAACATCTTGCTCCACATTTATCTTCCTAACAAGCAACTTCTTCAGCCCGTTGCATTCTTGCTGCTATTTGTAGAAAACAGAGTGCAAAAGTAGGAAATAAGTCCACGTTGTCTTGTTTCTCCATTAAGCAGACTTCTTCCTCAGCGCAGTCCTTGTGGGAAGCAGTTGGCCAAGTTGTTTTGAAGCTTAGCTGTGTCTGGTTAATGGCACTGAGGAGTGCTTCTGCATCTTTCATGTGTTTGCATACACAGTTAAAGCAGTGTCTGTTAGGTACCCAGTGCATTTAGCAGCCTTTCAAGAGCTCCGACTCCGGTCTGGTTGGACCAGCAATCACAAAACTATTCCATTTGCAAACTGTAGAAGTGTAGGGTTATGTTCATACACAAGTGCTCCAATTCATACTGGAGGGGCAGAGATGTTTCAAGTGTGCATCTGTGCTCTTCTCTTCGTGTGGATGATGCTTCAGCTTTTCCTTCAGGCAAAGTTGCAGCAGAGAGTGGGAACATCTGAATTTAAGGTTTGATGTGTTTGGGTTAGCAGTAGGTGAGTGATCTTGCAAAGAGGATTAAAGGAAAAAAAAGATAAGTTATTTGTGTTCATCTTGCCTGTACCAAGTCCTTTTGGAACAGGCTCTCTAAAAAAAATTACCAGGAGAGGAAGACCTTAAGCCACTTGCCTGTGATTTCACAGGAGCCCACTGATGAGGGATGCACAACATCTGGAGGCTGAGGCTGCAGGTGAGGATGTCCACTCGCCCACCTCTTTGTTAACAAGGAGGGCTGGCAGAGATGGGCTGTGCAATTGCACTGCAGAATTGTATGCTTGAGTGCCAATGTGTGCCCATTCAAGAAGCTGTGCCCTTATTGTGGCTCTAACAACTCTCCATCTGGGGTGACTTTCATACATTTACGCCCACCGATGTTTTCTTGCACACAGAGCTACAGCCCTTACTTCCTATCACTCTGAAGCAGCTCTGACAATTTGCAGGGCTTCAATTGTTCAGCTGAGTTACCTCAAGCTTCAGGAAACTTCCAGAGCAATTCTGATTCTCTGACTGCTCTTGCATGAATACCAGCAGCCAGCCAGGCTTGCCTTCCCCTCCCTCCCTTGTACAAATTGCCTCCCCAGGGCCATCCAAACGCAGGGCTCATCTAAGAGGAAAGGAAATCAGAGTGCTTCAAACCCAGCTGTCACCAGGTGAATAACTCCTTTGAATGATGAATGTAGCAGGTATCTCATCTACTCAGGAAGGTCCCAGATTTGATTTTGTTTTTCTTTCCCTTCAAGAATGTGCTGTAGCAATTTCTTCTTTTGGTGCAATCAGTGAAAGTCCCATCAGATCCCAAGGGTGAGTGCTTTGAAGTTGCTTGGGGTGAGTGAGTCACATTCTTCCAGCTCCAGGTGATGGGGATGCCAGGTTCAGGTCAGAGGTGCTTCTGTCTGGGCCACCTTTGCTCTCACTACAAAATTCATTTTGCATAGTGCCTATCTCTGTGTAGATCCACAGCCAGTCTGTAGGAAGGAAGGCATTGGTGATAGACTTGAGCCCTTCCCAACGTTGAGCAACTGTCTGTCAGACTTCTCATAGTAATGTCAGGGCACCTGAGGGAAACGACAGCATGAAAGAAAGGCTGTTCTCAGCACAAGACAAGACTTCAGCCCTGGAGCATCTGTGTTCCTGCACTCTGTGTTCATCTCGATGCAAATCCTGAGGTGCACCTAGATTTGTCAATTAATCTTTTTTAAATGTGTGCATAACTCCAGTTGCATAGTTCTGACAATCCCCAGAGCCGTGCTCTTTTCTGTTGATTTAACGGGACCAAAAATCTGCAACAGTCTCTTGTCAGTTCCGTGGCTGTCCCTGGCTTGTTGAAATGCTGTGTTATCTCATGGCAGGGGACCCATGCACACTGCATCACATCTCTGCCCATCACCCCTTATCTGCCCTGATGTGCATGGGAGAGGTTGCCACATTTCATCAGGGTGCAGTAATGCTTGCCGGATGGAAAAATGCTGCTGTTTGCCAGGCAGTAAAACCTTCGCTTGATTTTTATCGTGTTTGTTCTTTATTTTTGTTTTCCCCTTCAATCTTCTTTTAGCAAAGGCAGCTGGCACCTACAGCTCCTGCTGCAAGAAGGGCTGCAGCTGCTCACCACCCGCAGCAGGACCCAGCAGGGTGCGTGTGTAGCAGAGTCATTTCAAAACCTTGTTACTCCAGGGCACAAGCATTCAGTCCTGGTGGGTCTTCCACATCCCCCTGCCTCTGCTTTGGCATCTTTGGGCTCATGCAATATATTAGAGAGGGATCAAAGGCCAGCCTTCCAACCATCCTGCCATGCGTGGTTACAAAGCGATCCAGTAGGACATGCAGTCAGAGCCAGCAGTGGGAGCCTATTTGTTCATGCCTGGATGCTCACAGTGGTGCCATAGGTGTGCCAGATGAGGTGGCCATGGTAGTTGTTCTTTGAGGTAACTCTGTTCTACCCACCCAGGCAAACAGATTGGCTCAACATGTGCGTAGCTGCTGGGAGGTATAAACTGACAGGGCTCACGCTGCTATCTGAGCAGCTGCACGCCTTGCTTAGGTTTTTGATGCCTTGCGTGTATTGCTTGTTTCGCAGGCAGCACAGAAGGAAGAGTGTTGTTCCTCTAGAGGATTAAAGAGTTCCCTTGCTGTGTTCCCAGAGAAGCAATGTTGGAATGCCTAACACACGAGTCCCTGTTTGTTCAATGACAGATTTGGTGCTAATTTTGCCGCTGTCTGCTCTCATTTGTGTGTTGTGGTTGTGGATGAAAGCGGCGGAGCAGCGATTAGCTCAAGCCCTGCTGAAGAAACGGTGACTTCTGAAGAACTAGAGAGCGAGAGTATATTACCCTCTGGCGTTTTTATTTTATTTAGCAAGGTAAAACTGTTCATTGAACCAGAGTTCATTTACAGTGGTACCCCAGCAGACTGCAGCCACAGGATGAATTACCAATCACTCGCAGTGCATACAGGAATCGTTCAGGCCCCAGACCATCTGTACCCAGGAGTTCACTCTTTGGCACCGGTCAGTGGATTGGTACCCGTGCCTCTCCCCCAAAATCCTATCAGGCATCCCAGAGCGATCCGCTCCCTGTTCTGGTCACCAGATCACACTTAGATCTGCATTCCTTCCTGCTGTTTTTGGATTGTAGTTGTTAACCAGAAGCTGGGAAGCTCACAGGATTAGACTCTGCTAGCCTCCAAATGAATGGAAATTGGAGTATATGTTTCCTTTGAGGATGTATTTTCTTCTCGGGAGCTTTGACATTGGAGGATCATTGCTGAGATAATACCAGGAGTAGTAACTAATCCCCTAATGGATAGAACTGGGGGTGAAGAATTCTATTTCTAACAATTAGCCCAGTGGGCCACCAGAAGGCTGCTCTTACCTGATCAGTGGACTTACACATTAAATGGGATTTCTCTCCCTTTGCTTCGGAGCTGATGGCTGTGCAGAGTCTCAGAGCTCCATCCATCCAGCATGCAGCCCCATCCATCGCCCTGTTCCCCAGGCAGTGATGTGCCTGCTGCATGGCCACCTCCACCCTGCTGAACGCCAGCAGGTTTGTTCCAGTCACCTTCATTAAAAATGCATGCGTTAAGTGATGGGATAATTACAGCAACTTTGAGAACGGATAGCAGCAGCAAGAGAAATTGAAAGATGTTGGAGGAAAGGTATCGGCTATCGTTAGACAAAACAGTTTATGGCAGGTGGTCTGGCAGCATACAGTGTTTTTGCATACAGTGCTGCTGGATGGCTGGAAAAGGGCATGCAGGACACCAGGTAGGGAGGGAGTTCTTCCAGTGCTGCTGCCATCGCTATGGTGCTCAGTTTTTTTCATGTTTCTAGGCGCCGTGTCGTTCATTTGGGATTTCCCTGCCCTAACTGATTCTGGTTGGGAGGGTGTGTTTGTACTGCTGGTCACATCAGGCATTCAGGCAGCAGGGCAGAGGTCCTCCTGTCTGTGGCTGGCACACAGTGTATGCCTGAAGTTGCCTGCTGGTGTGGCAGGCATTAATTTGCAGACAACCAGGATATCTCCTACGAAAACTCCATTGGTTTACAGGAGGTAAGCAGGTGCTGTCCTTCTGAATCACGGCAAAGCTGAAGCCCTCTTTTCCTTTCCTTCCAAATGTGGTGTATTTGCTGTTGCTTTCTGACGGCGGGGTAAGACAAAGCTACTCTTTTCCCTCTTTGTTCTGTTGGTTGGAAGCCCCTTGGCTGAGCTGGAGAGCTTTTGTCACATTGATGAGTTGGTTTAGTTAGGTAGGGCACCAGAGACCTTTGTCCATATGCTGCCAAAAGATGAAATGATTGTTATTATTTGCCCACTTCGCAAGGGGACTGTGAGGATTAATTCATGTTTGTAAATTGCTTTTGAGATTTAAAGCTGTGTACGAGCACTAGGGATTATTGCTTTCTAACTCTTTAAGGTAATGTAACTTTTATGAAGACTTCTAGCCTCGAAAGTATCCTGGAAGTGGGAAGAGTTAAGTTCCTTTTGCAATTAGAGATACTTACAGTGCTTAAGGTAAAAAGCAACTACTTCACAGCTGTTTCTTCCAAAAAAAAAAAAAAGGAAAAAATGGAAAAGCAATGGCAAATAGTGACAGTGCCTCTTCTGTTTTTTTTTTTTTTTTTTTTCCAGGAGTCCAACGTGCTAATTGCTGCTAACAGTCAGGGTACAATTAAGGTAAGTTATTTTGTGCATCTTCTCTTTGCGCTCAAATCTGTTGTTAGTAAAGAGCGAGGCCACAGACATGGTACAGCCAGGAGAAAGCATCAGAGGAAGTCATCCCAGCCATGGAAGTATGCATTTTAAATGATGTATTTGCCTCTGGCACGTGGAGGAGTGAGCATACAGCAGAGGTAGGAGCAGGGTGCAGAAAGCTGCTGGTGCTGCCCTGCACCCACTGCCCCTTGGCTCTCAACAGTGCAGAAGGGAAACCAGCCTGCATCAGGAGAGCTCGATGCTCTGCAGTGATGTGCTGCTTAAATTAAACACAGGCCTGGCACTGGGTGTTATGTATGCAATATTTTTCCTGACTGATAATAGGTGCCACGTCTCAGTTGCCACAGCAGCCGCTGCGTTTCCACATTGGTTCGAAAGCAGCTGCGTGGCGTTGCTTTGAATGGAGAGGTTTTAAATTAGTGCTGTCTGGCACAAACATCTCCACGCGCTCGTGTTGATTTTTGTGACAGCAGAGGAGGCTCTGCATTTGCTCGCTGGCATTAGCCAGACCCCATCTTCTGGCTGGTGCAGCAGAGCTGAAAGCTGAGCTCCTGATGTGCAGCCAGCTAGAGCAGTGCTTGAAATGAGCAGGGCTGCTCCCTCGCATTGCTTACTCTGAGCATGTGGACTGACTTTAACAGACAGCAGCTGCCAACGTAGAGTTTTACGAAAGCAACAGCCTTCCCTGTGCACAGAGAGGCTAATGTTTTGCCAGGTTTTCAGTGCTTGAATAAAAGTCTTTCCAGAATATCTGTTCAACGTATTTCTGTCCACGCAATGTCAAATAATGTTTGTCCCACTTTGTGTCTCTATCAAGCACACAGCCGAGCAGAAATATTGCCCAAACCCAGGTGCTGCTCCTCTGGAGAGCCCCAGGTCCAGCATTGTCCTGGATTGAACCCAGCAGCATTCACCTCCACCGTGCTTTTGAGGCTTGGTGTTCATGCTGCAGGCTCGTAGCCCACAGCTCTGATGCTTTCCGTGTCTGCTGATAAAGGAATTTACTTGCTGTCTGCAGAGTTCCATGCTGTGTTGTCACCCTTGTGAATCTGAGCTTCCTCCTCCCAGTTCTCCCTCGTGCCATCATGTGACAGCAGTTTTCTGGAGCCAGACCAGATCCGATGATCTGAACGAACCTGGAAAAATCACTGAAAAAGCAGAAATAAGTCTCAAGTCATCTGTTTTTCTGTGACTAGGTTTATGTTTTTCCTCCTTTTTAGGCCATGATTGGCCTGGTTACTCCTGTTATTGCAGTGTGTGATGCTGTAGCCTTTCATTTGTAGGTGATTTATTTGGCAGACTTTGGAATTGGTTGCTCGTTACTTTGGTCACTTCCTTCCTACTTAAATGGACAAAGCACACAGGTGCTTCTGATACTTTTAAGTGAATCCAGCAGCAACAGGAGTGGTTCTGCTCATGCACTTTGCTTGTTAATGAGAGAAGGTGGAGAGAGAAATGTGTAAACAGCCAAGGTTATTTGGATTCTGATATTTCTATTTGAGCTTGTTATCAGACAGTGGGGAGGGTGCGACAGTCTGGCAGTGCCCAGGAAAAGGCAGGATTTGCAGATATGCTGTGGGCCCATCCCTCTCCACCATGCCAGTCCGTGCCCATGGGCTTACAGCCCTCAGCTGTCCCCAGTAAAACCACCCTGGGTTGTTACAAGCTGTACAAATCGCTCAGCAGGTGACAGCCCTCGCAGCGCTCATCTCATTTGTTTGATATTATTGCATGCTGGTGAATAAAGGGTAAGAGGTGGAGACAAGAAGGGTCAGACCTGTCCTAGTGATCTATATGCTGATGTAGGAGATAATGAACATCATAAATTCCTATTCTGTACGCCTTTTCTTCCCTATTAATCAGGTACTGGAGCTGGTATGAAGGCTTTTCTCAAGGCTTGAGGTACTTGGTCCTGCTGATATGCTGCAGTGTTCATCTGGGATCTTCAGTAGGACAAGAAACCGAAACCACCTTGATATTCCTCCCCAAAACCACCATGTTTGTTTGTTTGTTTTCCCATATATGGACTTTCAAGGACATTTTTGAGACGCTGGGAACACCGGTGAACTGTCTGCCATCAACATTAACTCCACAGACTTTGCTGCTGCTGGTGGTGGTATGGTTGTCTAATTTTTATGATAGGAAAACAAATTCTTTTAAATAAAAACAAAAAGAAATAATAAAATTTATTGAGCCACAAGCTGAAGCGGGAAGATTCTCTCTTGTTGCATATGGGAACAGATTTACTGGGGAAGGGAGCTTACCGGACCACACAGGGCTGTCCTCAGTTGTGTATCTCCACTCATCTTTATCTGGACTATTCCTTCATCCCTGTTGGCATAAAGTCTCTGAGCCTTACCTGGACGTGCAAGCAATTCTCTTTCAGATATGGTTGAGTTGTTCCTTTGATTTTATTTTTTAGATGCATTAAATGTTGAGAAATGTCACCCAGGTTGACATCGCTGGAGACTAAAGTCCTTTGGTTACCCAGAAGAGAAGGGCAGCTTCCCCTTCTTCTTCCCTTTATGGCCCTGCTCTGGCCCTAAGGGGCTGCTCCAAAGGAGAGGAGTAAGTCAGCCTTTCACCCACGTGAACACGGTCCTCTGCTGCCTGCCACCGACTGTGCAGAAATGATGTGAGCTGCAGCTGCCTGGGACCTGGACTGCCCTCACTGAGACATCTTGGAGAGGTGCCCTCATTGACACTGAGCTGCCTCTCTTTGACTACATCAGCTGGAGGAGAAAGCATCTTTATCCAGTTACCAAAGCCCTGCACCACTCGTCTCCTGTGTGGTCTTCTGATGTTTGCCCCTCTGCAAACCATCAATGGAAGCTAAGCGTTGTGAATGCTGTAATAAGAGAGGGGATGGAGTTGGTTTGTAATGTGTTTCAGAGCCATGATATAAGTAGCCTTATTTTTAATGGTCGTGCATACACTTAATTGTACATACGGAGGGGGAATAAACCATGATGCTAAGAGCTGTTGTTGCTTTGTTGTCAGAAGAGCAGGGGGAGGAAGAAGGTGCAGATGGTCCCCAGGAGCAGCAGTCACACGGAGCTGCCAGCACTTGTTAAGCCTGGAAGTGGAATGGGTGGGTGTAGCAGCTTTTTCTCGTTGCATGTGGTGAAGGTGCAATGCACACAGCGATACCTGTAGGCAGCATTTCAATTCACAACCAGAGCCCCTTTGAGTTCATTCATTCTTTCTCATGCCTCCAAGGCTTGGGGTTGCTGCATGGGGTTTTGTGTGCTGTGTGTGAACACAGCGAGGTCTTGCTGCAGGCTTGGGCCGCCAGTCATGCAGCTGTGCCTGCTGTGTGTGAAAGGTGGTGAATACCTGGAACTGATGTTTTACATAGTTTTACATCAGAGCTGAGGACAGATCCTGTCCTGACCCAATGCTCGTGCTTGTTTCCAGCTGGGCTGCAGCAGATAGGTGTGCTGTAGCTCTCAGCTAGAAGGGAGTGGGATGTGAATCCTTGCTGGCTTCTGGAAAGCTGTGTCCAGGTGGGAGGAAGCTGGGGATGCTCATCTCCAAGAGGCATACACATAGGCAGCACCCGGTGTGCGCTGGGTTTCTTTGGGATTGCTGACGTGCCGGGATGGTGAGAGCAAGGAGGGCAGGGAGAGAGAACAGAGCATGAGATCATACTGTCTTGCTGCAGGGCTGCAGGTCTCAGCCATGTGAGTCACCAGGGTCGCTGTGATAGAAGGAAACAGGATGGGTTCCTTCGGCCTCCTGCCAAGCAGTCCGTCTCCATTTGCACTGCATTTTCAGGGTGGGTGCCTGGGCCTGAGATCTGCCACCCTCTCTGCCTTGGATGCTGGGTTTCCCTCAGTCTGTCTCATTTATTGGTGCCTATTGATTTGTTTTGATTTGAGCTGCTGCTGTTGTGTCTGGTGTTGTGACAGGACCCCTGGGGCACATTTCCTGTCCCCCTGCTCCATGCCACAAGCAGCCACTTGGCAGCCGCCTTCATTCCTCCTCTGCTCCCTACTTGAATGTCCTCTGGACTTTAAATTGAAATGGCTCTGATGAGGATGAGATGTTGAAAACAGAAGGGAAAAAAAACCAGCTATTTTGAATGCTGTAAGGTTACTACTTGAATTAAGCAGTGAAAGCAGTTTAACATTAGCCTCCTTTATTTTCTAGGTTTTCATTCTGCTTCAATCAAGATAAAATGCAAATTCAGAGTCTGGCCCTAATTAGAAACACAGCAGCTCATAAACACGGGTTGATGGCATTTTTTGTCTTTGTCTTTTTGTCACAAGTGATATGCTCCTTATTTTAATCCCCTTAATTTTTTTTCCTTCAGGTAACTCTCAGTGTTGACGTGTATTAAGTTGCATATAATTACTGTAATCTTTTAACGGCGTTTGGTTGAATTTCTTTTGAATTAGTTGTCTTCCCCTGTCCTCTGTACGAGCAGCTCGCTATCCAAACACCATTGGTTTGCTGTGTGTGGTGTTTGCCAGGAGAAGTGAGGATCCTGCAGATGACCCACGTGGAAGGAGCAGGTCCAGTTAACAGAGGCTGTGGAAGAGGCAGTGGTTTTCCCTTTCCAAACAACACTTGCACAGACCTGCAGAAGCTCTCATCTACTGTTTTGAGAAGAAGCCATCCCCAGGCAAGCTGGTTAATGGCTGGTGAGTTCCCATTTCACACACTTGGTGTACTGATACCATGCTACGTTCCTTCAGCAACGTGCTAGCCTTCAACAGTCTCCTTTCCATCCTCAACCCATGGCCCCAATGAGGTTTTCAGCGTTTTTTAGTGTCGGGGAGCAATCAAATTCAAGAGGCACCTCTGGAAGTCTCTGCTCCACCCCCTGCTCAGAGCTTCAAAGCTGGTTAGGGTTGCTCTAGGTCTTGGAGATGCTCAAAAGCTCAACCGAGCAAGGACAGAGATTCTTAAGCCTCTCTGGGAAACTTGTTCCAGTGCTTAACTCTCATTGTGAAAATTAATTGCAGTTGGTAGGTGCGTGCAGTCCTTACAGTTTCTTGCTTTGGAAGACCAAAGTGACAAAGCCTGCGGCTGGTAGCTGCCCCACAGCAGCTTTTGCCTCCAGTGCTTGAGTCCCTGGGAGAGGTGTTGGGTGAGGAAGGGTTTTCCTGCGAGAAAGGGGATTTGAAATCCTACACAGCAAGCCAACCTTTTTAATTAATCTTAAAGCATTTAATAGAAGAGTGGGAGGAACACGCTTCAGTGCTAAAAAGAAGTTCATTGCTGGAGGGAATCGAAAGTGATGGTCAAGGGGAAATTTAAATTAATATCAATATGTCAGGGCTCTTCAGCAGCAAGTGCAGGCAGGCTGCTAATGCCAGCGTTCAACTCGCATGCTGGATCCTTGTTTGTTTAATTTGGTCTAACTCCAGAAGGTTACAAAGACACCAGCAGATAATTGGAAAAGCAAAGCCAATCCTTCCTTGCCCAGAAGTCGTCTTTCCTTTCTCCTTGTTGGAGGAGGCCAGAGGGCAGCCAAACCCTGACATTTGTCTGGCAGAAAGCACCCTGTTAGCCCATTGCTTGCCATGACATGGGGAACCAAGGAGCTGAAGCCCCCAGGGAGCCGTGGTGTGGCAGGATTTGTGACACGAAGACCAGAGCCCATCCCACAGCCTGCTGGTGACTGTCACGTTGCTTTAGTTCTGCTTTGAGAATGGGTTCTGGTGTTGGGAGTCTTCCCAACCTGCTCTCAGCTCAACAAGGCAATGCTGGGGTATTTGTTCTGTGTCTTCTCTCTTTGTTAATGAAATGAAATTGCTTTGGGTTCAAGCAAGTCTGCCTTCCCTGCTCCCCATTGACAAGCCATTTGAGTTGAGTCAGCTTCACCAAAAACAGCGGTTTTAAATCTTAGCTTAGCTCCAAAAACAGGCATTTTATACATTCCTACTTTAACTTTCACCCCCTTAAATCTGGGTCTGGATGATGATTCACCATCGCTACTCAGCAGAGGCAGAATAAGAACTCATCCTATAAAATCGAGCAGTGGGAAAAAGCCTTTGGGGCAGGGCGTGCAGTGACTTCTTGAGGACTTGCACAAGTAGCTGTGGGGCACGAGCACTTCCAGCCCCAGCGTTCTCCCTGAAATCCCTCCCGTGGGGAGGGGGCTGCTGGCAGCTGCAGCTGGACAGCACTGCCACCTCATCTCTAAAATCCTCTTAGGCAGCCAAGTAACATAATTGGGAGACGTTCAAATTAAAAGAACATACAGGCCATCCTTAGGAGGCGTGAGTAATAGCATGTGACAGCTGAAATCAAGTCAGTGGTGCAAGCCGAACACGAATCCCAAACTGCTCATGCAGCCTGGGGGCCTTGGGTAGAGTTTCATTCCTGTTTGCTGCACCTGGGATGATTTTTGTGGGGATTGCTGCAGTGGTAATGCGGTTTGCAAAATGTGAGCTAGCAGCTTGCACACAGCTCTGCCTGCTCGTGCATCCCTCTGAGCCTGTGCTTTGCTAACAGACCCTCCAAGGGACAGAATACAGGATCCAGGTGTGCAGGGAAAGAGCAAATTCAGTGTTCCCCTGGGCCAAGAGACACCACTGGGCTCATTTCAGCCAAGTGTTACAGCAGGCCTGGACATGAGGATGCTCCTGTTCCTCTAGCAGGAGCCTCACTGTGGGTAAACAAGCTTTGGGGGTTGTTTTTTTTACAGAATTGCCCCTCCTTTATTTCTTACAGGTACCACTCTTCCCCCAGTGGATTGCATTTGTGCACTTGAGCAGCAAGGAGGGGAGTGAAGGCTGTAGGTGTGAACCCAACCCAATGTCCTTCCACCCAGGAAATTGGGTAGGGAGAAACTCATTTATCCTCACTGAAACAAACAGCACTCTGAATTCCAGATACCCCCAAAAAGATACAGATGTTGTATGTATTTAATCCCAAAAGTTCCCTTCAACCTGGTATCTGTCTTTGCTGGCAGTGAAGACCAAATCCCATTCAAGACAACTTGAAAATGTGAGTGTCTGCAAATAACGTCCCACTGAAGTCAGAATTCAGCCCCTTTGTCTTGTGCTCAGGCCCCCACCAACTCAGCATCTCTCAGCCCTTCCCTGAGCCACGCAGCCTTCCCTGGGTCTCTGAGGTGGATGTACCCTCTTTAATCAGGTCTTCATAGCTCCCTCTTTTCCAACCCTTGCCTTCCACACCCTATACACGACAATCCTGTGGTTTATTTCTATTAAGTCACAAACTCAGCATCTCCTCCTGATCCCGTGCCGACCGACAAACATCCCGAAGCCACTATCGATCTGCAGGGCAGAGGGGTGACGAGGAGGGGCAACCCCTCAAAGTCATGGCAGTATCACGCTCCAGCTGACGCCTAAGTTGAGCCAAAGCCCAGCAGACCGCAAGGGTGTAGCCCTGGGCACAGCCCTGGCAAGGGCAAGCAGGGGCCACAGGGCTCAGAAGTTTTGTTCAGGAGCAACACACGTACCACCATGATGCTTGTGAGCCATCTCACCTCTCTTCCCTCCTCCCATTCATTTTCTCTTGTTCTTTTTTTTTCCCCCCCTAGGAGATTAATGGTAACTCTTTGTCTTCTAACACCACTGCGCCTTACGAATTCTCTCTCTCACCCTTATCCTTTAAATTATCCACATAATAAAATATGTATTCAGTGATTTCAGGTCATAATTTGATCTGCTTAAGGGAGGAAAGGAATGATGGAGAAGGACTGCCAGCATGTTCCCCCTTCCTCCATTTATCTTTATTTATCATCTTTTTTTTCCCTAATAACCCGTGTGCAGCCCAGAGATGAAAACACCAGTACTGCGTGTTGCCTGTTTGAAGAGAAACAGGGTTGCATGATGATGAACAGAAAGTTGAGTCTGTAGGACCTGGGGTCGGTGATCCCAGGACTCTGTTTTACCCATCTGTGAAATGGGCACAAATTCATCCCTCTTCCAAACAGTACTGCATTGTGCTTCCTATAGAGAAGGCTCCAGCTTCCCTCTTGTCCATCAGGCAGCAGTGGGCAGGGGGCTGCTATAGGGTGCCACATGATGAGGCCAATGGGTGAGTCCCATTACGGCCAACTCTGTCCCCTGACCCACCAGCTACTCCTGGAGCCCTCCCAGAGCTACCAAAGCCTCATCTAATTCCAGGTATTAAACCTGAACACGGAGCTTAATTGCTTTAATACGCTCCTTAACACGCTGTAACGTCGGAATGAATTGTCTCGGTAATAGCAGCACTGAAGGGCATTTTGCATTTTTAACAACCCCAGGAACCTGTTGCACGCTGCTGCATCCCAGGGATGCTGCAACCCCACCTGCACATCCCTCTGCCTGAGGGCGAGGAGGGGATGGAGATTCAGAAGGCAGCGTGTGAGCGCTCCCACTGCAAGCGTGTCGGGCTTGTTTGCCATAAAAATCATGGTTTAAAATCCCTGCATTTAGCGCGGTCCTTGGAACAACGTCCCCCGGGTGCCAATTTTTCCTGTAGCTGTTTACAGAGCTATTTGTCTGTCTGCGAGCCTGCGAAGCCGCTCCTTGCGCTGATGCAAAGCCGTCGGAGTCAGCAGTGCTGGGCTGGGGTGTGGGCTGGAAATGGGGGAAAGGAGGTTTCCTAGCAAGGAGCTTTTGGAAAGCCCACAAAGCAGCAGATTGGCAAGAGAAAATTACCCTAAAAGACAACTGTGTGGCCATAATGGGGAAAGAAAACTTGCCTGCCCTTGCTTGGCAGCATCACAGGTTTACCTAGGCACTGAGCACGGTGGCCAGGAGAACAGTCCCACTCGCCTGGGCGCATTTAAATCAAAGGTGCAGGGAAATGTTGGTGCAGAAGGGAAGGTTGCTGCCGACTGCTACCCTGGGATGGTGCTGCCCAGGGTGAGCAACGGGTAACCCTGCATTCAACCTGCCTCTCCCTGGGACCCGGGTCATCATCACTGAGCCTATCGCCTCCACTTTTAGGAGTAATTTATCCTGGTGATGGAGATGCTCTCGGTGTGGACAGATGAGAAATCAAGGGCTCGTAGCAGCAACGACTCTTTAATGATGATGAAGTGCCAACGTCAGCATCGCTTACCCGGGACAGCATGAAAGCAACGAGGAAGAGGGACCAGAGCAGAAGATGGACCAGAGCAGAGGATGCTGTCTGGGAGCACTGCCCACTGACTTTTCCCCCAAACCCAACCCTTTGGGGGTCCTTTTTTTGTTTGTTTTATTTGTATTTATTTTTTTCTTTTAAAGCTGCCTCTCCCAAGGAGCAACAGGTCTCCACGCTGTCAGCAGCAGCGCTGGGTCGTTTCCCTCAAACACAAAATGAAAAATCCATTTGGTTTCTCGTATGCTGCCTATGATCTATAAACATGGCTTTATTGGATGTTTTCAGAAAGCTATCTGCTGGTAATAAGCATTTTATAGACGGCGGTGTCGGCTGCAACCCACAGCATGAGCACACGGTGAGGCCATGCAATAATATTAATATTTATATGAAAATTGGATGCACTGTGTGCGCCATCCGAGGGGGAGAAACTCTCCTCATGTCTCAGAGTTTGCTTCTCCCCACCAGCCCCAGCTTCTGCCTTGGCAGCTGCTGCATGGGAGCGGGGAATTTGGGATTTGATCACAGGGCATTAGATGGATTTAAAGATTTGGGTTTATTGCTTCCGTGACTGCACTCAAACTGCTTTAATATCGCTCCTGCTCTCTGCCTCTCGTTATCCACAGCCCACAGTCTCAGCCCTCGAGCTGCTCCTGCTGGCCACACAACTGGGGTTCTTGGTTTTTTTGGGTGAGGAATTTGTGTTCTGCTTCTCAGTTCACTCCTGCTTTTGTTGGTGGTGGCCTCTGCTGCTCCAGCTGTGGGGATTGCAGGATTCCAGCAGGATCACAGTGGGATCCAGCAATCCAGCAACCATTTGGCCTGCCTTGGGATGCTGGGTGCTGCTGACCAGTAATGCCCATCTACTGCTTTTTTTCCATTAGACTGCTCCAAGGAAGGTATATACATTTTTGCCTTGCTTGAATATTTCTTAACAAAAAAGTGAGATGTCTTTCAGATGAAACACTCCGTATCAAATTTGCCCTCTTTGTAATGCAAAAGCCTAAAGCCCACATTCAGTGGTGTACGTTTCAAAGGGGCTTCTTGGAATCGATCTGTCTTTCTCCAGTGGAAGATGAAACAAAGTGCTTTGGGATGTTGTTTCACCCAGCGCAGCGGGGAAACATTTCGGATTTGAAAGTGTGGGGCAGCAAATGATGGACCTCAGGGCTCTCAGTCACTCTGCTTGCAAACAAATAGCCATCCACCCAACATGGTATGGGGACACTGGGGAGTGAAATCACACCTCTGGATTCACAGACACCTTTAGGGCCACCTCAGCACCATGCCAAGGTCCGGTTGGACCCAAGAGGGCAGCACGGGACTCACCTGTGGGAGCTGTGTCCAAAGCTGTACACATACTTAGGTCAGACTGCTCTTTTTGACTTTGGTTCACCAGTTCAACTGGGAAAAAAACATCAATCCACAACAGTGCTGCTATTCCTTGTTGGGCAAAAAGCATTGGCAGGCTCATTACGAGGAATATTCAGCCAAGTTCTGAAGTCAAAAGGAATCAGAGCGCTCTGAATATGTTAAAATACAACCTCACAATCTCTTCAGTATCTTTCCTGCATACTGGGGGCTGAGTGATGGTAATTGGGAGGATTTGTCAGGAATACACAAACAGCTCCAAACCTGCAAAGAGAGAATTCAGTTTAAGCTTTCTCCTGGTTGTGTTTGAGGCAGCAAGCACCAGGGAAGCGAGCTTGTTTTTCATTTTCTTGGTGTCACCAGCAAGAGTGTCTACAGGAGCAGTGTGGGCCACTGAACTCAGGGATTTTTCACTGTGTTAAGCAAGGACAGGTGCAAAAATCCCTCGTGCCAGCCTGGCCATGCATTCTTCCACTTCCCCAAGGTCTGGCATCTGGTCTGAGGCAGGACATGGTGCCGATACAGCACCTTGTCCATCCTACATGGGAAGAGAGCTGGAAAATCCCTTCCAACTTGGGATTTTCTGTGATTCAGTGATTAGGAAAAAACTCTTCACTCTGTGGGTGGTGAGGGACAGGAACAGGTTGTCCAGAAAAGCTGTGGATGTCCCATTCTTGGAGATGCTCAAGGCAACTTGGTCTAGTGGAAAGTGTTGGGTTGGAAGGATCTGGAGGAATTAGAATTGGATGATCATTAAGGTCTCTTCTAACTCAAACCATTCTGTGATTCTATGATCTGCAGGCAGGAAGCCTCCCAGACCACTGGCTGTTTCCACCACGTTTAAGGAGGAACAGCAGGACCCAAACCTTGTTGAGTTGTCTTGCCCCATTGGTTCACGTTCCCAGCCCAGCAGAACTCAGCTCATTCTTTGCATCTCTTGCTTTTTTTTTCACTCCCTTCCCATCAGCGCCCTTCTGGCCCCCACCCCATCTGCCCCTTCCATGCCTCCCCCGGGGCAGCCGCCCTGCAGCGGGGCCGGCGGGGGGAGGCGGTGCAGCCGCAGCGGTGCCGCCTGGGTTTTCGGGCGGGATTTTCCTCCCACTTCTGCCCACTAGGTGGCTGCGTGCTGGGAGAGCCCGGAGCGGGAAGCGAGGGGAGAAGAGGGGAGAGCAGGAAATTAAAAAAATAAATAAATAATAAGGAAAAAAAAAAAAAAAACAAGCCGCTGAAATTTAAGCAGAGGAGGGAGCGGCTGACAGACAGTCCCGGGGTCGCTCCGCTCTGCCACAGTAGGCAGCGGGCTGCCGGCGCCAGGCAGGCGCCAGGCCGAGCCCGGGGACCCCCCCGGAGCGGGGACGCCCCAGTTCCACCTCGACGGCTGCGGGAGGCAGGAGGAGGCAGGAGGAGGCGGCAGGAAGCAGGAGGCGGCAGGAGGCAGGAGGCAGGAGGAGCCGGCCCGGCCCGGTGAGTGCGTTCAGCACCGCGGACAGCTCCGCGCTCTGCGGTTCTCCGCGCTGCGGGGCGACGCGGGGCTGGGAGCGGGGGGAGGCCGCCAGGGCGCGGGGCTGCGCGGGGGAAGGGCTGCGCTTTCGGGGGGAAGGTGCCCGCACTTTCTGCAAGTTCCCTTTGTTGCTGGTATGAGGCTAAAAGAAATCGGGCTCTTAGCCCCCGCTTAGTCATGTGGGGAGAAAAGGGGGAATGCATCTCACTGCACGCTCGCAGGCGGTGCTGGGGGGCTCGCTCACACTCTCTCCCCCATCTCCCTTTCGTGCTCCTTCCCACACCCCGCTCCTATTTCCCCTTTCCCCAGTGCCGTGCCCGTACCAGTCGCAGCCGTCCCCGGGAGGGCAGGGAGCATCCCCTGCGCAGCGTTACCCTCCGCACCCAGCCCCGCAGCGCTGCCCTCCCATCTCCGCCCCGCAGCCCTCCCAGGCTGCGCCGAGCTGCCCGCATCCCCGCTTTCTGGTTAAAGTTTGAAGGAGATTATGCCTCCCCTCTTGTTCACTCGGGAATACCCCGATGGCAGCTGGATGGAGGCACGTACGGCTTGGGGGGAAAATCTGCGGGTTTGGAGCATCTTCTGTAGCGCTCCGAACAAAACCCGGAGATTTAAAACAGCAGCTCCAACGCTTCGTGGAGCTGGAGAATAGCAAATAGAGGAAACAGCCCCGCTGGCACCCCGCGCCGAGCTCCAGAGGGCTTTTTCCTCCGTGTCCCTCCCCCAACACCCGGTGCCCTTCTCCTGCCCGCGGGGTGCGCTGCCGGGGGCCGGCTGGGAGCTGCGGGATGCGCGCTGAGCGGCGGCTCCGGAGCGGGGAGCGAGCGCTGTTGGAAGGGTTACTGCTGCCGAGCCGGCGGGGAGAGCGATGCGTGGGAGCTGCCGAGGCACGGATTAATTAGGCACGCTCCGTGAACGGGTACCTGTTAGAGCTCCAGGCAGAAAGCATCTGCCCCGGGGAAGAGGAGGATGCTGAGCCCAACGGGGGATGCTGCCCAGCTGAGCATCCCACCTTTAGCCAGGTCTGTGTGCCGTCTGGGACCAGCGTGGCCGTGCCCAGCTCGTGCAGGGGAGTAGCAGGCAGGGAGCGACAGTGTGGGGTGGGCAGGGGGAGCAGAGGGGCCTTGGGCACCCACAGCCCCCTGCACCATCCCAGAACGCGTGGTGAATGCGGTGAGCACCAAGCAAATGTTCATTAGTTGAGTACAGGAGTGAGGGTGCAAAGTGGACGTTTGTGTGTGTTATATAAACAAACAGAAAGGAGCCACCAACGAGGAGGGGGAAGGATTCGATTCATTGACGGAGCTGCCCAAGCAGAAGGGATAAAGCCAGCAGCAGGGTGACATGGCATGGCAGCAGCTTATAATCCGCTCTGCTTTTAATTGTGTCTATAATGAGAAATGAAATGTCAATGTCATTAGATGCTGCTTCTCGCTGTCCCTGCCGGTGTGGCACAGGGGCACAGGGGCCATGCAGGGTTGGGTGCCCCCAGCTCTGTTGTGAGCTATTCAACCCCTCTGCCCAGAGAGCAGCGGGCTGGGATGTAAAGGAGCAATAATGTAGGAGAAAAGGAAAAGAGAAGGAAAAACAGGGGAGGAGGCTGTGGCTCCCTGCACGGCTCCCAGCCTCACAGTGAAGCTGAAGGATGAGGATGTTGAGTCCCATCCTGATAGCGGAGCTCTTCTGGGTCCTTGCTGGAGTTCTGGCAGTGCTGCTCATGCCAAAAGCATCTACTGTAACACCAGCAGGAAAGCCAGCACCACCATCCCACAGCCTATGTCCCTGCCACACCATCGTCTTTGTCTCTATTCATTGCAGAGTAGTTGGACTAGATGACCTTTAAGGTCCCTTCCAACTCAAAGGGTTCCATGATTCTATGATTCTATGGAGCACATGGACAAGTGTTGCCAAGGGTCTGGGCTGTGCAGGTCTATGCCAGGGGGCTCCTTGGCTCCTTGACCTGGAGGGTGGTTTCTCTAAACTTCAACATGCAGTTTTGTCTCAGTTGCACAAACTGATTTATTGTGGTGTTCTCTGAGTACCAAAGTAAAGCTCTGCCAAAGCTTGGGGTAGTTGGAGAAATCCCATCCTGGGATGGACGGAGGGAGTTTTCCCAGTGGTCATATAGAGAACTGAGCCTGGTGGTTGTCGCCAACACCGTGATGAATATGAACCAGCTGCAAAGAAGGTGGGTGGTGCTCTGGGCTGCCTTAGCATTGCCAGCAGGTCAAGGAGTGAGCCATCCCTTCTGAGGTGACATGTGCAGTGCTGGGTCTGGTGCTGGGCTCCCCAGAACAGGAGGCATGGAGCCCTTTTGTGGCAAGGGCCACAAAAATGATGAGGGGACCAAAGGTCCTGAGTGTGCTGGCCTGGGTGCAGAGGACAGGGGCAGAGCCATGCCCGGTGCAGGGCTGCACCGTTCCCTGCTCTCCTACCTCTTCCAAGTCCCCCTGCCTCCTTGTGCTCATCTCAGAGCTTGATTTCAAAATCCTTCACTTTACCTTTATAATTACCCCTCACAGTCTCTTGCATCTGCTTCCTGATGAGCCCCAGGTAATTGTTTGATCTTCCCCCCTCCTCCCAGATTTGCTCCTTGTCATTTTCAGTGTCAAAGCCTTGCACTTCCATAAGCATCAACATTCATTTCCAGTAATGCAGGGGGAGCTGAAAATGGCAGGGCTGGAAGTGCCAGGAGCTGCCCTGCTTCCAAAACCAGGCAGGGGATGGAGGCACAGCAGGATGGCGCCCAACCCTGCACTGGGAGATGGTTGGAACACTGCTTGAGTTGTCCCAATGCTACCCTAGCTCTGATGGCTTCCCATCACTGGAGACACTCCAGCATCCCAAGAGGGCCTGATTGGGTGTTTCCCACTATAGACAGGTCCAAGTGATGCTTGCTGCCTTTGGGTGGTGAGCAGAACCAAGGTCCTGCTGTGAGATGCTATTCAGCTCTTGCTAGAAGGATGTTTATAGAAACATCCTTGCTCTTCAGCTGGGTTTTGGTCTTTTTCTCCAGGTGTGTTCCTGGCAGCGCTTAGTGGTCATTTTGATTTCCTATGGATGGCTACTGCTGGGTTTGCTGCTATGGGAGACCTGAATTCCCAAACTCTCCATGCTCTGTGGACAAATGGGGGGCATAAAGGGGCCCAGACCCCAAGAATTCTCAGCAAAAAGGACAACAGGATGTGCTCTCTGAGACTCCTGTCTCCAGGAGCATACATAGATCCTTCACTCATCCCTAAAGGAGACCTCAAAATTACCCCCACTGTTGGGAATTGTCATGTATGGACCTTCAAGTGAAGAGATGTCCTTTGGTGGAGGCCGTCTTCTGAGTCAACGGGATGCATTTGGGGAGGGCCAAATGTGCTGAGCAGGGGATGGAATGGGATGGGTTGGCGAGCAAGAAGGACAAGGGTGCCCTGGGTCTTGCAGTCCTTGCCTCCCATTTCAGTCCCAAAGCATCCTTTTAAAAATGGAAACACTGAACAGTGAACCCCTTCCATTTTTTCTTGCTGAAATCATGTTCATCAGCAGAAATATCTGAAAACGAGCTCGATTGCTGAAGCGCATCCCTGAGCAGAAGCACAGCCCTGCAACAGAGGCTGGCTGCCTTCAAGTTAGCCAGCCAGGGCTCCCGGCTGCTAATTATACATGGATTGATTGGGATCGATTGGGCTGTTTTCCCTTTGGGTGCAGTGGGGTGTCCACAAGAACTGCTCGAGCTGGCAATAATGGGACCCCCTTGCCCCAAGGTATCCAAGAAAATCCCATTGCAAAGTACAAGCCTTAAATTCAGCTGTAATTACCCAGCTAATCTATTATGTAGCACTAGAAGCAGAGCAAACCAGACAAACAGTTCTGAGATAGCACTGGAAGAATTGCTTCATTCAGTAAATAATTTTAATGCCAGTAATTATTTCCTACAAGGGGGCAGGGCAGGAGTGCCTCAGGGGACTCCCAGCCACAGAAAGGATGAGCCCTTTGTGTAATTCCTCATTAATAACTGATGTGCACCCCTCCCAGCAGCTAAACCAGGATGGCAGGTGTGGTTTTGGTGGCTCTGCCCCCATGGGCAGCATCTATAGTGCTGCCTGGGGATGCAGCATCCCTGCAATAATGGAGGCTGGGATGGTCCCTGTGTGTGTGGTAGCATCCCAGCCTCACTAGGGTTCAGAGACAGTAAATTGGGTGTGAATCTATCATTTTTCTGAAGTGTTACTTCTCTGTGTTAGCTTTGTGTTAATGAAGATTAATGGTGGGGAACAAAGATTAATGTATGGCTCGCTTCCTGGCCGCAACTGGCACAGCCAGTGTCCCTGGCATCCAGCTGAAGGGTGATGCTGGAGATGGGAACATGGTGTCCTACCTGCAAGGGTTGTGTCCTACTGTGGGATGGTGCTGGAGGGGTCCCCAGGATGCAGGATGTTGCACTGCTGCTGCATCCTGGCAAACAACCACCCAGCCCCACTCCTTGCTTTCCCTCACTGCTGCCTTTTGCAGGGCTTTGGATTCTTGCTGCATCCAACATCTGAACCCAACTTCATGCAAGGGAACAGATGGCTTTGATGATGCTCAAGGCAAGGCTGCTGGAGGGAGGGATGACTGTCAATGTTCCACTCAGGATTAGCATTGCCTCATTTGTCCAGCCTGGGTCGGCATGCCTGGGGATGCATCACCTTCCTGGTCCACCAAATGGAAAAGCTGGACCCAGAGAGTGGTCCAGTATTGGATCACAGAGCTTCACAGCTCCGTTCAACTCCATCCTCCATTTTCCCTCTCCATCTTCCATCTCCAACCTTCATCTTTCATCTTGCCCTCCATCCTCTATTCTCAGCCCATCTCCACCTCCATCTCCAACCTCATCCTCCATCCATCTCCATCCTCATCCTCCATCCATCTCCATCTTCCTGTTCCAGCCCCTTCTCTCTCCCTCCCCAGCCTTGCCACACTCTCTTCCCCACTCTGGGCTTTTGTTTCCATCCCAGCTCCATTGAAAAGCGCTATTTATTGCATTAGGCACTAATATGAAGAGAGTCTCTCTCCGGCTGCCCACTGCAGATGGGAACTTCACTCAATCCGTGTCTTGTTCTCAGCTGGGGAATAACAATGAACTCGGGCTGGAGAAAGAGCAGCTCTGTGCTGCTGGAGACAGCCCTGTCCACGGGGCCAAAATAACTCCGTTTGTTTTATTTATAAACTCCGGGGGGACAAGGAGTGAGTGGCATACAGATGTTGGCACAGCTGGCTGGGCCGGCACTACGTGCCCGGCTGCGGGGATGCTTTGGGGTCTCGGTACCCACCCGCAGCAGAGCCCACGCAGAGCCCACGGTGTTCGGCTTCCACCCAAGAGGAAGGGGGAAACTAAAAATGGGGAAAAAAGCCCCTCTTCATCATTTATAAAGAGTAAAAGGAACGGCAGTAGTGTTGAACTGATCGTTCCCCATCCGGATCCCTCCCTCCACTGCCCCCCATGCATGCGCTCGCTCTTGCTCGTCTCCTCCCGCGCTCCCACGAGTGAATTGGATTAGTCACATCCTTAATTAACTGTGCCAGTGTGAGCTCTATTAGGCATTAAATGTTTGTCACAATCCAATTAAAAAAGCCAGCCCAGCAGGGCAGGGGTCAGGCAGCACCACGGGCGTGCAGCACAGGGTGGGAGGCATGGAGAGCCCCTCCAGTCCCACGGACACCCATGGGGTGGGTTTACCCTTGGGAAGAGCTCCATCTCTGCATTGCACCTGGGTGGTTTTGCTCCAACATTTCCCTGCAGCCCTGAGGAGGTGGTGGTAGTCCCCATGGTACCCAAGGCCACGTCTTATCCCGTGGCAGTGGCTTGGGAGAGGGAACCCTGGTGGGGAGCATCTCTTCTGCAGCAGAAGCAGAAAGCTTAATCCCGTTAAATTTCTCCTTATCGATTGCGGATTTACGGCTAAACCACTCGCTGTGGAAATGCATGAGCTTCCCCCTCACAAGTGCATTAGCTGACCACACCGAGGGCTGCTCACACACCCCAGGGCTCAGCTGGGGAACATCTGTCACCTCCGCTTGGTGGTGGCTGGAGTGACCCCACCAACAGGTAGGTTCTCACCACCCCCACCTCTCCTTTTGATTTCCTGCAAATCACCCTGCAGGTCCAACATCCACAGCCTGTGGGATGGAGAGCGCTGGGGTAAAGGGGATTTTCGTTATCGATCCCCAGAGTGCAGAATCTGCTGCTCTGGAGGATTTTCTTCCCAGCAATCAATGGAAATGTGTTTATCAGGAAAACGTGTTTGACCTGGACAAGTGTTTTAGTGATGTAAACAGAGCTGGAGCAGGGAGAGGTGGAGATAAGGAGGGTTTGGAGCAGAGACAGACAGCGGCACAAAGGCTGGGAGATGAGAGGGGCTGAGATAAGGAGACGGAATGGAGGGGAGAGCAGTGTGGGGAAGGGCTGATGGGAGGGCAGTGGAAGTGCAGGGAGTAGGAAGGTGATGGGAAGGCAGCCGTTCCCTTCAACTAGCACCAGGCAGGGCTAGTTCCACCCATGGAAATGGGTGGTGATGCAATGATGCTCTACCTGGCCCCTGTGATACCCATACAGGTGATGCTGTCTCTGCCCCTCATTCTGCTGGCCCTCATTCTGGGACCCATCTGCCCATGGTGCAGCAGATCTCTCTGACAAACTTCTCTCCCCTTTATTTCTCCTCTTGTCTTCTTGTGACTCATCCCACAAGATCATCGAATTAAAGAGGCCTCGATTAGAGGCTTTAATTAGATCCTGGTTGTTGGTTCTGATGATCTCGTGTCCACTTTGGTGCCATCCAGCAGCACGGCTGACCCAGGTTGGAAGCAATGAGGAAATTGAGCTTCCTCAATGAGGAAATTGGGCTTCCTCTTCCAACTGTGCTCTCATGGACATGGTGCTGTCCTGCACCCCAGGTTGACACCAGTGATTTATAACAAGGCTGCTTGGTCTCGTAAGGCAGTCTGGCCTGCCTGATCAGACAGACAGATTTCAGAACAGATTACAGGACAGATTTCAGGAGAGATGCCACCGCCGCTGTGAGCAGAGAGATGCAGCAGGGATGCATGGGATGGTTGGGTTGGGGTGTGCATGTCCTCCAGCGCCAAGACAGGAGTGATGGTGATTCTCCTAACTCCCCAACATGCATCCAGGACCACGGTGCTATTTATTTTAACCCCATGAAGCTGGAGAACACCCCAGCACTGGAGCAATGAGCACGAACAGCAGGATTAATAATTCACGAGGCTGTGTTAAACAGGACACCCAGGGGATGAGAAGAGATACACCTCCAGGGCTTTGTGGTACAAATCGAGCCATTAAGTACCTGTGGCTGTAAGTAAATTCCTTCTGTAGGCAGCATATCCCTAATGGTGCTTTCTCTCCCTGTCTTTACCACGCACCTGGTGAGGCTCTGTGGAAGCTCTGCTTTGCTTTCTCCCCTCCCATCACTTCTGCAGCTGCTTAAACACTTCATCTCCTGTCCCAAACACGAGGAATGGGAGCACTGTGGGATCTGTACCACTGCTGTTATCCTTCCTAGTGCCACGTCTCCATCGCAGGAACCTCCTGTTTGTTGGTAATGCTCTACCAAAAAAGACCTTTTCATGGGATAAGACATGGAGGAGCCCTGGGAAAAATGAGTGCCCAGACTTTGCTGAGCAGCCCGTGGTTGGTTTTGCTCAGTGCACATGTGTGGTTTTATTGGCTGTATTCACTTTATGTGGCTGGAAGGGGTCCAGGCCCCAGGGAAAGCACCCAAAAATGCCACAGCCAAGGTTCCAGGCATGCTGGTGCACAGAGATGAAGAAAATTGGGCAATGCAGAGTGCCCCAGCCCATCCCCTATGGGATGCTGAGGCCCTGTGCCTTCATCTCCTACCATGCTCTGCCCCATGGGGAAATGGGCACAGCTCTGATGGAGAGCGTGGTGATGGTGATGTGGGGCTGGGAGTGATGGAGGCTGCAGGCAAGACTGATGGGCAGATCGAAGAGGCAGAGGAAAGAGAGACAAAGGTTAAGAGTACAAATAGGCTTCAACCCAGAGTGCGAGGGACTGGTGAGGGAGGATTGGTGGGGAATAAAGAGTGCAGGATAAACAGAGCATGGAAGTGATGGTGGGTAAATAGGCAGTGAGGTGAGAACATTACCAGGAGCTGGGGGCACAGAGGATGGGGATAGGGTCCCTGTTATCCCCAAACATGAAGGACTGGGCACAGGCTTCCTTTGCTGGTGGGAAGAGAAGAAGAGGATGCAGGAATGCTTCTGTAGGGCAAGAGCAGGGACACCCAGCGGGGATGTGCCATGGGACGACACAGGAGAAAGCCACCATTGGCATACCCCAAACCCTGTATCAGCATATAGATATCCATATGCTGGGAAGAACTGGGTGTGCATACACACGTGCTGCTGTTAGCACTACTATTTGGGTTTGCTGCTGCTTTCAGGGGGTACAAATGGGGAGAGAGGCAGAGCACTGTGTGATGGCTTTACAACTTCCCAACCTGCTGAGTCGTGTTCTTGGTGGCTTAAAATAGGCTGTTATTAATGTGTCAGAATGACGGGCTCCCTTCGATTGTCAATTATCCTTTTTTATGATATCTCCAAAAGCACTCTCCAAAAGCACAAAAAAAAAAAAAAAAAAAAAAATCCAGGTGATTTACTCCCCTTTGTAATTAGATTTGGTAATGAGGCTCTGCTTTGTAACAGTGCAGATCAGTGTCCAAGAAACAGAAATTCTGCCAGCAGGCTCCCAGCCCTACTTCAAGACCTATACCCTCCACTGAGCTCACATGGGAGACCAGTGGGGACATCACAGCTGGGTCACCAGCACAGTATTGCTGCAGGATGCATCCCCTCCAAAAATGTGGGTGTGTTCTCCCTTTCTCTCTCTATTTTAGGTAATGGAAAAGACTTTCAGGATCACCAGGTCCAACCATCAGCCTGGTCTACCAAGACCCACCACACTAACCCATGTCCCCATCCAGGGATGGGGACTCCACCACTCGTTCCAATGCTTGGCCATCCTCCCCATGAAGAAATTCTTCCTGCTGTCCAACCTAATCCTCCCCTGGCACAACCCCCAGGAGGGATTCCTCTTGGTCACTCCAAATAAGGGGAGCAATGATGAGACCCAACAACCAATATGAAATTGCTGATGAAAAAAATTAAGAAAACTGGAACTACTTAAAAAGAAAATCTGCCTTGAGAAGCGTTGCCATTTAGTGGACTCACATGGAGTGTGGCAATTAAAAGCTGGCTATGCTTGATTGGCAGGAATTAGAACCCATGCCAAAGCTTGGCACAAGCGTGTGTCTCTCCCACCTGCTTGTCCTTCCTGATCCTTCAGACCTTTACCAGATGCCAAGCAGACAAATGATGCTAAATTAGCTGTGGCCCTTCCCCCCTGTTTCATTATTTTATTTTTCAAAACCAACAGCTTGGAAATAAACGTCCCTTCAAGGCAGAGCAGTCTCCAGGTTGAGTTACTTTTCTTCACCGTGATCCGCATCCCCTTTGCCCCTACAACCCCTATCCTTGGTCCCATCAGCAGCTTCATCCTTGGGCTGTCCAGGTACCTCCTTCTGTAGGGTCTGCTATTATTTGTATTTGGGAATTGCATCTGAAAGGCGAGATGATGTTTTGGGAATTGTTTTCCGTTAGGTTTAATTCATTTTTAATCAGCTGACGGTAACGATTTGATACAGACCATCTTCCTGAACTGAAGTTAATCACTGCTGAGCAAGCCTTTCACTTTGTGTTATTTAGAGAGGCATTTTAGAGAAATACTGTTGGAGAGGTTATTTAACCATGTATTTGTTTTCATTGTGTACACAGCTCTTTCATGGTCTTCCCGGCATTTAATGCAGAGAGATTTTATTTATTTTTGTCATTTGGAGGGAATTCAGCCCTGCCAAACTGCCTGGGATTGGTGGCCCTGGAGGCTGCAATAATCTGCACAGGCCATCTGGACTGCAGCCCAGGGGACAGGAAAGCCCTGTCCCCACCAGACCAGCTCTAGATCTGTCATTTTTGGAAATAGAAGGGCAGGGAAAGGCACCATAGAATCACAGAATGGCCTGGGTTGGAAGGGACCTCAAGGATCACGAATCTCCAACCCCCCTGCCACATGCAGGGCCACCAACCTCCACATTTCATAGCAGCCCAGCCTGCCCAGGGCCCCATCCAACCTGGCCTTGAACACCTCCAGGGATGGACGGGGCATCCACAGCCTCTCTGGGCAGCTGTTCCAGCACCTCACCACTCTCATAGTAAAGAATTATGATTGCACCGAAATGTGCCAGGTCCCAGTTTTTGCTCTCAGAACACTTGGAGAGTTGATGATGGGTTGGCAGCAAACTCAGAGCAGGAGATGGAAAATAGGGCCATGTGGGCTAAGACCCCAAGTTATGAACTGGACTGGCTGAAGAGTCACCTGGCAAAGGATCACTTGACCGTGCTGGCAGGCAAGCAGATCTCTTGGGCAAGCCTGGCTGATGCTCGGCGAGAGACAACCTGAGGCTTCAGATGGAAGCTGAAAGCCAGGGAACCTAGTGCTGCCCCATCCATCCAAATCCTTCCCTCTGACTCCCAAATCCCCTTCCACCCTCTATTATATCCACTCTATCAGAATCCTGAAATAGTAGCTGCACCATCTCCCTTTGGCCTGCTTCGGCAGAGCTGGAATTAGCCAAACCTCCTCCATGTGTTTATTCCCCTTTTTCACCCTTTGCTCTGAGCCGTGCTCCCTCCCAGCGCCGCCGATCCACTCAGAGCTCTGCATCTGATAAGGAAAGGCAGCATTCCACCCCACACCCCTCCTCCCGCCCCACCGCAGATGCATTATTTATGACGCGCATCGATCGTGGGAAATAACCCCGGGGCATTCCAACCTGATCGAAATCGCGGCTCACACCGCAGCGTTAATTACCCGCCGGCCCTTCCCAGCGCCCACGATCCCAGCGGGGTGGGTCCATCAGCTCCACTGAGCACTGCCCGCACACACAGTGGGCATCCTCGCATCCCCAGCCCTGCTGCCTTCGCTCCCTGCCAGCTCGCTTTGCTCTCCTCTCAGTGCTCAGGAGCTCTTTAGTACCTTCTTTAGTGTTTCCCTGCCTTGACAGTTCTTATGGGAACAACTGAAACTACCTCTCCATCTTCCTGATGGACTGAGCGGGCTCAGCTCCCTGCATCTCTCCAGCGAGGCAGTCTCCCTTCCTCTGATGATTTTGTGACTCTCTGTAACTGCTCTGATTCCACATCCTCCTTTGCTGAGCAGCCCGCAGGCAGAGCAAAGCACTCCAGCTCAGCATTCTCAGAATGGTGCCCTTCCCTTCACTGCTACCCCCATTTCCCCAGCCAATCCCATCTCCCCAGATGATGCCCCAGAGATGGAGAAGCCCATCCTCGCACCCTCCCGAGTGCCAGGTTTAGGTGCTCCCACACATGGAGCAAGGGCTGCGATGAGGCAGTAAGACCTGTGTTACGATGCTCTGGTCACTCTGGATAAGCCACACAGACTTCTTAAGAAACTCTGCTCTACTCTGAAACGTTCCCATGAGATTCAGAGAGATACAGCACTGCCAGACCCCAAAAACCACAGGTGTGGTGCCGATGCCAAGCGAGAAACTCTCCCTCCTATCAGTGCTGATGGAAAAGCCTTCCAACATCATTCCTGAGTGAATGGGGTGGTTTGGGGAAGGTGTTGGTGCTGTGGTCACAGGCAAATGGCAGTGCCCAAAGCACAGCAGACACGGAGAGGAGCACCAATGGGATGTAGCGCTCAGGGCTGCGCCATGGGAATTTGGGAAAGTTGGGAGTATGGGGAAGTCGGTACTTCTTCCCCTACAATAATGGGGTTAATGAAGAGATTAAACTGTGCCTGGAGCTGTTGCCAGCTGTAGGTATGGGAAATCAGATAGGGTTGGGGATGCTGCTCTGCCTAGGCAGGAGGCTCTGATAGCTGGAGCAGGGGCTGCGCCCATCAGGGAGCTGCAATGGGAATGAGCAGGAGGCTGGTGGAAGGAAAATGCCAGTAATTAGGCTACAGCAGATGTGGAAATGCTGCAATTATGATGGAGGACGGGGTGAAAGATACCCATGCAGGACCAGTGCTAGTCAGCGTAGTGTCATAACACCACGGACCTGAGCACCAGCTCCCACCCAGGTACTAATCCCAATCACAGCACTCCAGCAGAACGGCTGGTAAAGGAAGTAATAACAGCAAAACACAATAAAACTGTAATGAAAAATAATTAAAAGATGGCTGTCGGCATGGGGATGATTAGGAATGCAGGGAGGGAGGTGGTTACAGTGCTAAGGGAGGCAACGAGGAGCAGTGCTGGTGGTGGTAATGGGGCTGCTAGAGACAACGGGGTGTCTGGATGGAGTCACAGATCTTGGAATTGTAATGGGAATAATTATGACTCTAATGGGGTGGTAATAAAGATAATGGTATCGTAATTGAGGAGGGGATAGCTGGAGAGGAGGAGGTGCAGATAACAGCCTTGTAAAGGAGATGATAAGAAAGATAATGGATGGTAATGGAGTTGTTGTTAAAGGTAATGGAGTTATAATGAGGTGACGACTGCAGCAGGTAGAAGGAACGGTTGGTTTAACGAGGACCATGATGCAGAGATGACTATATTTCTAATTGGCTGTGACAGGCAGTGGTGGAGGTGACCGGGAGGCTAATATCAACTGAAGGGGTCAACCACTAAGACAAACACAGACATGCAAAGAGCACGGCAGAACTGTGGTCCCTGGGGATGCAGCGCAGAGGTGATGGGCAGCAGGGATGCCGTGCTGCAATACAAAGAAAAGGGCAGAAGAGATGGAAAACAAGCCCTGAGCAAACCCTGAGGTTCTCTTCAGGTCTCTGAACCCAAGAGACAGGAATGGGGGGCAGCCCAAGGCATGGATGAAGATGAGGAACGCCAGCAGTGGAGATGACGGTGACTGGGACGAGCTGGTGGCTGCAGCACGGCTGTAGGGCAGGGATGGCCTCTGTGGGCTGCACTGCGTGGCAGTGACTGGCTGGGACAGACACACGAGTGAGCTCATCGGCTTGCAGTGATGCTGGCACAACTGCAGGGGATGAGGCAGAGCATCTGATTCACTCACCTCCTCCTGAAGCTCAGCACGAGGTCCCCAGACCTTCCTTCGGTCCCATTAATAGCCATTTTTGAGTTCCTGCAGGTGATTTCCTTGTGCAGCCCCACCATGGTGCTCCCAGACCACTATGCTCCTCCAGGACTTGGAGAAACCCTGCATGCCCCAGAAGTTGGATTAGCTCTGTGAAGGCAGCCTGAGGCATGCCCTGCTAACATGAGCACACTTGACTCTAAGTGCCCTGGAGGATGTTCTCCTCTGGGCTGGATTGGAGCCTGGTGCAATTATCCTGTCCTAATGAATTGGATGGGAGGGAGGGCTGAAGCTCAGCCCACACAGGGTTCCTGCACTGCAACTCTTGGCTCTCCTCCATTCAAGAAGCAAAGAGCTTGGGCTCTCCTTAGCTCTCATTCTCCTTCCCATGCACTTAAAAAATAGTTTTTCCACAGCCATTAAACTGATGGCCTATAGGAGCTTGTTCTGCTTGTATTTCTGCATCTGCTCCCCTCATCGCTGGGTCCCCGTTTTCACTTCCCTTTCTCTGCAACTCCCTTGGGGCCTCACATCTGCCAGGTCTCTGAGCCGCCTTCCTCTTGTCCCTCTGCATCGAGATGGCCTGTTTTGGTGCCCCAATGCAGTTGCTTTAGGTAATTGTCACCTTCCCTGCTCTCTTTATCCCTCAGATCATCTTCCCTAGAGATGTCACCAACCAGTTCCCAGAGATTTTTTTTTTTGCAGACTATTATCCTCATTCTGCTGTTCTCACTCCCTTTCTCTTGGCGCTGTGCGCTCCATTATTTTGTGATTTGTTTCCTGAAGTTACGTTCCTCCCCCCCCCTTTTTTTTTCTCCAAGCAGTTCTTCTCTATTAGCCCAAATCAAAGCCAGAGTAGCAGCTTCTCCAGTAGCTTTTCCCAAATCATTGGAAATGAGATGTTATCCCAACACACCTCAAGAATGGAACAACTCCATGCTGCTGTATCACTCTTCCATGAGGTGTTGGTGGATTTGAAGGCTCCATCATCAACAGGTAATGAGAGACCAGGGGTTTGAGAAGTTTGAGAAGTCCCCTTTATTCACCCACCTCCCCATGCTGACTCATGTGAGGGCTGGTCCACCAACGTGGCCCACATCCAAGTCATCTGCTTCCCAATTCCTAAACTTGAGGAGGAAAGTTCCATTCTTTCTTGCCATTTGCTGGCATTTTCTAGGCAGCATCTCCTCCCTTTGTCAGCAAGCCAGCATGACTACAATGCTATAACTTTTGTAGTTCTGCCTCTGCTTTTAGGGGTACGATTTGGTGAGCTGGAAGTGGCACCTGCCTGGGAAAGGGAAAAGCATCCTTTAAACGCCTCAAGCACCTGTGAAGGAAATGAAAGAGCTAACAACTAAAAAAAAAAAAAAAAAATCAAGGTGAAGAGCCAGAAAGAAAAGAGCTAAGGAGATTGCCTCCGAGATAACCTAAAGGTTCACTTCCACTTAAAGATGTGGCTTTTTCTTTTTTTTTTTTTTGGCTTAATTGGTTTCTCAATAGAAAAACCTGAAGTCAAAATAACCCAGCACACCAAAGGACAAAGCAATTGCAGGTCCCCTGGCTGGTTGCCAGATCAAACTCTGCTATATGCAGTAACAAAAAACAAAGGGGGGGGAAAAGAAAGAAAGAAAGGAAAAAGAAACAAACTGCAACAGGTCTCCCAAAGGGAAAACAGGCAGTGAGGGTGAAGAATAGGAGGGGAAATTGGAAGAGAAAGTTGGCCTGGCTCCAAGGCCAACTTGAACGCAAATCCCTTAATGGCCAACCAGTTGCGGCTGCCCTGGGAAGTTGGTGAAAAACTCCCATTGGTGTCATCACCAGAGGCTCCAGTCTTGGTAAATAATGATAAATTGTGAGCAGTGTCATGCAGTGAAAATCAAGGAGAGAAATAGTGCCTTAAAAAGGAGTTGCAGCAGCCAGCTCTCACACCTGAGGTGCTGCTTCTGCTTGAGTAGAGGAATTAAGTTATCCCATGTCGCCAGTACAGGGCTGGCCAGGATGCTCAGAGCTCCTTGGAGATGCATGAGTTCAGAATGCCTGCTGGAGAGAAACTATAGAAAGAAATAAAGAAGAAAGAGGCAACATCCAAGTTAAGGGCAATCCTATGGGGTGAGGGCTGACCTCTCCTTTCACCATCAGCATCTGGGCACAAGCTCAGGAAGTTCTTGGAATTGCCAGAGAGAGAATAAAAGAATAAAATTACTGAATGAGATTAACTCCCCAGTATGCAAGAGGCATTATTGGTGTTATTTTGGCTCTTGTCAATGCCCATGTATCCCCATGTATCAGCAAACATGCTTCAAGTTCCCTGAGAAACTGTGCCCTATGAGCAGGTGTGTAATCAGTGAATACACAGATGTGATAATTAAGAAATATACAATAAAGAAGAATGGATGGAAAGCTTACCCCTATCCTGGGCTTGCTGAGAAGACCCCAAGAAGAGCAGTCTCCAAAACAGATCCTTCCCTGCTGGTAGGCAGCTCTTAAATGGGTCTAGGGGAAGTGCAGCCAGGCTCCACCCCTTCCAGCAGCACAGGTGAATTGCCTTCAGCTGTGCTCGCAGGACTGACCCATTGCTCTCCTCAGGTGGTCAATCAGAGGTTCAGGCCGTGATTCAGCAGTTCCCATACAGCAGGTCTTGCAAGATGTATTAGCAATGCAGCTAGCAGCGTTGCCCTGCAACCTGTAGGATTTAACAGCTCAGGATGCTCTTTCTGGCATCCATGGTTGTTTGGTTGGGAGTGACTTTGGGGTACGTCGCAGCCCCACAGCTCAGCTTGGAGGCTCCAGGCTGGTTTTGGGCTGTACCTCAGTGTTTCAGCCCAGGGTTTGTTAGGTAAAACAGCACAGGGGTTCTCGTGATTCCAGGCCATGACCGTGGATAAGCAATGGGGAAAATTTATCAGCTTCCATTCATAAATTGGGAAGCTGAAAATCTCCTACAGTCACAGGCTGCTGCCAGCCCCAGTGCTCCTCTCACCTTTGGGAATGATACTGCCTAAAGCATCCATGATGCTGCTGCCTTCATGCTGATTTGTTGCTGACCTTGTCAAAATTAGAAATTGGCTCTTTCAGGCTCAGGGATGAGCATCCCTCAGCTCATGTTGCACAGCTGTGCACATGTTTGGTCCTCACTTTGTCATGTCTTTGGAGGATGGAGCTGGCGTTCCACTGGTGGAAACAAAAACTTGCTGCTGATGATCCCGAGATGTCTTTTTCCTTGGCAGAGAGAAGCACGAGGAGAGAGCAATGGGCCTGGACGTCAGCCCAGGCTGAGTCAGCATTTGGGTGCAGAAGCTCTAACACGACACCATCAGAACTGGGACTTAAAATATAACAAACTAAAGCCGTGTTCTCAGCCCCAAGCTGTCCCTGAGCCCCATGGAGGACAAAGCCATCCCCTCTCCATCCCAGTGACCAGGAGGCTGCAAATGACTCTTTGTGTCCTGTCCCTGTCGTGTTTTCCTGCATGTTTTGCAGGCTCAGAGGGCCGCCCCCAGCAGCACAGTCCTGCCTGCCAGCCCCCGGGGGCTTTGGCAACCAATAGCTTTTTATGGATATTTGAGCATTGATAGAAGCCAGGGAGCTCCTGGATGCAGCCATCCACCACTACGTCTCTCCTGCCCTGAGCTCTGTCCTGTTTGCTGTGTGTAATAAGAGAGCAGCAGGCCGTATCAATGAGTAGGTTGGGTTTGCTGAATCTGACCAGCTGTCCTGCTCCCAGCTGGCATCAGGGGCTGTTTGCTCCCAAGTTCCTGCAACCAAAAATCCCTGCCTTTCACACCTCTGTGCTCCAGCTCCATGCATATTTTTGGCTCTTCCCACAGTGCTGTAATTGCTGTCCAAGAGATCTCATTGCTCACTTCAGCAAGCCCTGCAACGGAGACCACAGTGCATCACTTACCACTATTTATCCATCCACTGGAACAAAAGGGGAGGAGGGCAGCAAGAAAGCGTGCTTCAGATGGCTGTGGCTAATTTGGGCTTTGAAATGATGAGACTCACAAATTCAGAGAAACAAGAGGTGCTGAACCAGCCTTCTCTGAGCAGGAAAGGGCAACTGCACATACGTGTGTGTGGGTGCTGGGTACTGAGGGAGAGGAGGGAACTGAGCCAGCAAGGGGTATGGCACATCACTGCCACACGACCAAAAGGGTCTCCTTCAGCCCAACTCTTGTGTCCCCATGCAGCTCTTCAGGCAAAAAATAACCTTAAAATTGATTTTAAGTGCAGGCTTGTAAACAGTCCAACCCAACGCTCATGGTGCGAGGGGGAGAATTTATGTGAGTAGGAACGAGCTGGATCCCACAAAACCTGACAGACCAGCAGGCGTGCTTCCAAGCTCCCATGCCATGCACCAGCTCCAAGCTCAGCGAAATTACATTACGCATTTATATCCACTACTTAACGAGGTACTTGCTTATTATAGAGCAATAAAACCCCAGCCTGGCTTGGGTCCTCAGTGCCAGTCCACTCTGGGGCACTGCTGTTTCCCAAGCATCTTGGTTTTCCCTGTAGGGCAAAGCACTGGGATTGTTTCTGGTTCCTTCAGAGCGATGTGGATAGGTGGGTTTCCCACTCTCCCTCGATGCAGTGTCAGGACTGAAACGGGGAGCCCTTCTGGGCATTCAGCAGGGGATGGGGGCCTGCTTGAGGCCAAAGAAGAGGGGAGCAGCCCTGGATCTGAGGCAGCCACGAACATCCCAGTGCAAAGCCAGGGCTGCCACCTCCTCTCTGTACACATGCATGCAGCTCATCTGAGGTGGAAAAAAATAAATAAATAAAACAGATTAACCTATCTGACAGTACAGCCAGGATGTGTCAAAGCCAGCCTGGCTGGCTGGCTCGGAAAAAAAAAAGTGGTTATTACTGCAAACTCTATATACATTATTTATCAAATGAAGTCTCTGCAGCAGGTCCACGATTCATTTCCCTGCTCTGGTTGTCTTCTCAATGGTAGAAACCAGCCCGAGCCCTGCAGTAGGTCTGGGGGTGAGCATCTCACTGCACTCCTAAAACACTGGGCTCTGTGGAGGGGATGCATTGTGTCCAAGCAGTGCTTTCTGGACACGCATCCGGCTTCTGGATGCACATGTGGATGTGTGGCATCCATTAATTTGCATCGTTACCAGGCAGGGGCAGCGGTTGGCAGTGCTTTGGAGGAGCTGGGATGGGAGCATCCCATGCTGGGTAATTCGCATCCACCGCAGCTATGCACACAGCTCCGAGGAGGAGCAGGACGGCTCACGCACTAATGAAACATGACAGCAAGCAGCAGATACACGAGCACGAGGCTTTGCTGCCTTTCCTAGAGCTGTGTGCTGAGAGCAAACAGGGAAAAATAAAACCCGTGCACGTGGCTGAGAGGGACCCAAAGCCAGTGCTGTTCAGGTGGGGTGAATTCGCTAGAGATCCGGGCCCTTGGATGGATTTTCTCCTTGCTGGAAGATGCCAATGTTATCCTGCACCTTCCATCCATGAGTCCTGTGCAAGGATGGGCGAAGGGAGGAACGCCAGGAACAGAAGTGGGAAAAGCCATGATTGATGGAGAGGGAAAGAGAAGGATAGAAATTGCCTGCTTATGCGATGCTTCACCAGGTCCCCACAGCTCCTCACCGAGCTCCTGCCATGCAGGTGCTAAATGTAGCCATAATTAGAAAGCAATCTCGCAGTCATTTGCACCTGAAGTCCACTTAGGATGGGCAAAAAAGCAGAGTAGCAAAGGAAAAGCAGAGCTGGGTGAGCATGGGTATGGGAACAGCTAAAAGCCTGTTGGTATGGCTGGACCTAGCAGCAGTTCACAACAAATCCCTGTAGGACACAGCCCCATCTGACAGCCCCTACCACATGGGTCCTCCATCACCCTCCAAAATTAATGACCAGTGCCCATGCTGAACACAAAAATAACCTCATATTTATTTTTGCTCTTAAACTACAATTTCCTTATAGATTAAGTGCTACTACCTAATTAGAGAGGATTTAGAGGCTGTTTGTGCCCCACGATGCTCTGCAATTACGGTTAATTCCTTCTTTATGGCTTCAGGGCATCACCAGTTCTAGGGCCAGAAGAGCTGCATGCGGAGGTGAGAGGCAGAGCTGGTGGCTGTGACACTAAAGATGGGATCACCAGAAGCTTTCTTTTTAAACTTGGGCATTTCTGGGGGAAAAGGGTCTGCAGAGCAGGGAGCGGAGCACTGCATACAGCACTGTAAGCCACCATGCCAAGCATCACCTGAGGATGCTGTGGGGTCACACGGGTCAGATTCAGGCTCCACCTGTCCATGTGTAAAGGAAAAGAGCTCATCTTGAAACTTTGCTCTCAATCTTTCCCATGGGAACGTATAGAGGCTACTGATATATGCTGCAAAAATTCAATAAAGAAGCGTGTAATGAAAGAAAGATATAATGTAGGCTGCGATCACAAAGGCATACATGAATTATTAAGCCTGCCGAATTTACAGGCAGCTTGGGGAACTATAGATTTCTTCCTCCACGTATAGTTAGGGAACTGCTGTTTAAAGCAGGAGAGTATTTCATCCTTAACCACGCAATTAGTCAGCGGGGGAAAAGCACTCACTCTACAGGTACCCATGTCACAAGAGCCAACCTGTATCAGTCCTATGGGTCCTGGAGGCACCTGACATGTTCAGTCTGTTTTTGCACAGGGATGCTGTTGGGTTTTTTAAGCCTTAAATCATCTCCAGCAAGATGCTCCCCAAAACCAAGTGGTTTTGCAGCTGTGCCATACCCACATCCGTCGCATGGTTTGGGCTTGTCAAGGCCATATTTACAGACAATAAACAAAGGGCTGCAGATGCTGCTCAGGGCCACAAAAATCTATAATTCAGGTGGATGCACTGCAGGATGTATCTTGGCTTTTCACTTCCTCCCGTTGTAGGACCCCAGGACACAAATCCTGGGTGAAGGGAGGACATCTGGGAGGTAGAGCGCTTTGCCGCTTCTGGAAACAGCACTCCAGTGTTTTTCTCAGTTTTAGATTGTCTCTTTTTATTGAGCCCCATGCACATAAACAGCAGCAGATTGATCATCTCGCACATCCTTAAAGTTGAAGCACTCGATGCCTGCCAAACTTGAATTTGAACTTTAATTCACATTGGGCAGGCCCCAGATTCGCCCACAAACCTGTTGTTAATGCAGCCTCTCTCCTTTGGTAGCTTTCAGAAATACCTGCAACCCCAAAAATGCACCCATGGTCCTGTTTATAATACTAAAAGAAAACAAAGAGACAGCTCCCTTAGCACTGCACCATGGGGATGCAACCCCCCTGCAGTATCACCACTGCCCAAAGCCACCGTGTGGGGTGAGCAGAGTGGTGATGCTACCATTCATCACCCAAGAAATGAGAACTGGGCAGCACCCCGTAGGCACCTGCTGTGATGGAGATCTGGGGGAGGACTTTATTTCGTTCCTACCACCTAAGCTGCTCTGTGATGATGTTGCTTTGAAGCTCTGGCCCGGCTCCATGCTGCTGGCTTGCAGCCACAATTCCTTCACCACTGAACACGCACAAAAAAATAAAAGCAGGGAGAGAGGCCAAGGAGCTCGCGCTGAGCCTTGCATGCCAGCGAGTCAATCAAAGGCAGGAAGCACTAATTAGTCCCCCTGCCTCCCCCTGTGCCTGGCCTATCCGTCAGCTGGGGACAAGAAGAGTCAGCCAGGGCCACCAAGGATCTGCGGAGGAGCCTGGGGTGGATGAAGACCTTGGGCTGCTGGGAGGCACTGCATGCAGCCCCACTGAGCCAGGCTGGGTCATGGGTTGTTGGTTAATTCCACACATCATCTCTACCACAGCTAGTTACCTCAAGACACCTTTCTCCATGGTGGCCCATTTACCTGAGTTAATTATCAGGTCTTCCTTGGAGGGATAGCTTTCCCTCACGGCTGACATCACCATAGGGTGAAAGGCTGTGTCCTTTTTCCAATTGCTTTGTCAATGCCACTTTCCATAGAAAGAGGTCCTAGCTGCTTGGCTTCACAGCCCACTAAGACCAGACTACAGGTTCCACCATCCCAGCACTGGAACATCCAGGTGGCAGCATAGTCAACATTAGGAGTCGGATGGCTTCTGCCTCTTCCTCATCCTCCAGCCTTCGTGATGGCCAGCAAGCTAAGTGGATCCTCCATCATCCTCCATATTTAGTATGGAGGATGATGGCTGAAATATAAATATGGAAAGAACTGGCAGGTGGATTATATCACACACCTGCAAACTCATCATGGCACACACCATGTGCTTACAATGGTGGAAGCAAACCACCATTGGCTGCAAACATATCCCATACCCCACGCCACCCCCCATCTGAAAAGGTGGGGAGGTCACTACACCTTGGAGTAATTTTATATATTTGCTTTGCCTGAAATCACAAAGAAAGAGAGAGAGAGAAAGCCTAGCAAATCTCCATGTGCCTGCTCACAAGAGAGGCAGGCATTGAGCACAGAGCCAGGAAGAAACGTGCAGGAGGAACACTGCAGTAATATGGGATAATAACCCTGCAAAGACTGAGAGGCGGCTGAATAGCTGTATTTTCTTTAGTACCATGGTATTGTAAGAGAAAAACCAGTAAACAAATATTTTCACTGAGAAGCTGGGGAAGATGGAGAGGCACGATTGTCCTCAAAGAGGAGCATTAGAACAGGGGGATAGCAGTGAGAGAAGGGAGCTGCTCAAGATTATGATCCTTGCAGACACAGCCAAGCAGCACACCACTGTTCTCTCCCATCTCCAAAAACCCAAGCTTCATGGCCTGAAGGAGACTGACCCTGCACAAGGACACTGGCTGTCCTGTCCCAATGGGACCAGATCTGGTTCATCCCTCTCCCACGGGATAAGGCACTCCTAGGAAAGAAAAGATATTGTGAGAGTCCCCGTGGCTGACCCCATCCATACTGGGGACCACTGACTTATGAGAGCAATGCAATTGCAGTCCCAGTCTCACCTGCCCACTAGCTCTATCCTGGGATGAGTCGGGCAGTGATTCCTCATGGCAAACCTGTCGATGTCCAGCACCGGTCAGCAGACAGAAGTCCCAGCAAAAGTAATGGGACCAAATCCATCCCCAACACAAGTAAGCTGACACTGGTGGTTTTTGGCTGCAGATAATCGTGTCCTTGGAGCCCAGATTGGTACCTGGGGGCTTGCAATTGATACAGAAGTGAGAAGTTATTTATTTTCAAATCAAGACAACTTTAACCTGTAATCCAGAGCATGGGTAGGAGGTGAAGCCACTTCATCACAAGGGATTTGTCTGCTCAGAGCACAAACCTAAAGGAGCTCAAGCCTGTGTGCTGTAATTTAACGGTGTTTTGCGTTGAGGCTGCTGTTCCTATAGCTACTGGAGGAAGCTTAGCAACCTCAGGCTCAGCTCCTGGAGCACCATGTGTGCTCGTGGAGGGGTCTGGAGAAAAGTAAGGATGTGGCATTTTCACCCATGCGTTGTCATCACCCACACACTGATGGCACCCATGCTTTAACCCCTTATGCCCGATGACCTGTGCTGACGTTGCACTGATTGCAGTAGCCATATGGGGTATTTCTGCTGGAAACACAGGCACGTGGAGCTTTGTTAGTACCAAATCAACCATTACCTTCAAAAATACCATAGGAATAAGAATCTGCTTCTGTCATCATTTGAGAGCTGGAGACAGAATGCTGGAATGCATACTCTGGAGAAGGCCCTCTTCTTCCCCCAACCCTGGGCCCATCTTGGGGATGCTTTGGGCTCTACCAAGGTCAGTGGGACTGTGTGTGTGTCAAGCTGGCCCACATCTCTCTGGACAACTCACCTCTCTGACCTTAGTGCAGTGTCAAGTCCAACACTAATCACGCTCTCTTTCCTCTTTGTCCATAGGTCCTCCTCACGTTTGGCCAACCAAGGTTGGCTTAGAAAGGCTCTCCCCTCTCCCAAGAAAATGGGGACTGACAGTGAAAACCCAGTCCTGAGAAACGTGCTCATCAGCTTCAACTTGCTGCTGCTGGGTGCTGTCCTGAAGCCGTTCGAGTGCCGGCTGGAGGTGACAACAGAGCCAGCCGAGAGGCCGGCAGTGGATGAGGAGGGGGGCCTGGCCAACTGCAGCCCACCCATCAAAGAGCAGCCCATGGTCTTCCACCACATCTACAACATCAACGTCCCCGTGGACAGCTGCTGCTCCTCCATGCTCAGGTCTTCAGCTGAGGAGGTGAGTTCAGAAGACGACAGGCTGGCGGAGTACACGGAGCAGACCTCTGACAGCGAGAGCCAGGTCACCTTCACCCACAGGATAAACTTGCCCAAGCAGGCCTGTAAGTGCTCCACCTCCCTCCCGTCCCTGCAGGAGCTGCTGAGCAGGATTGAGATGCTGGAGAGGGAGGTCTCCATGCTTCGGGACCAATGCAACTCCAATTGCTGCCAAGAAAATGCAGCCACAGGTAGTAATGCGATGCTGTTAGCTCTTGTTGGGGACACAGGGCTCAAGCAAAAGGCAGGAGAAATAAATACAGAGCTGGTAATGTCATTCAGAGTAGTGATGAAGGAAAATCTCTGTTCAGCCACGGTGTCATGGCTGTGCCGTTACAGAAAAGCCCAACTTAGGGCCTCCAAGCAGGGAATTCCCTGGGAGGGATTTTGTAACTTCAGCTCTCAAAGCCCACTTGTTGTGGAAACCCCATAAGCAGAAATGTATCCATCAGGCAGAGCTAAAATCCCATTAAAAATAAAATTGTGGCTGGTAAGGGATGAGCAGGGCGAGCTTCCCAACCTGTTCCCTCCCAGCTCCTTGGGCCCTTTGCTGAGAATGGCCTTGGCTCTGCACAGCACTGCTTAGCAGCAACTGTAAGCATCAGTGTGCTATCAGCATTCACCCAGAAACAAAAAGCCAGCATCATACCAGGCACTCTGAAGAAAACAGTTCATCTTAGTTGAAACTAAGACACTGGTGAAGCTCTCAGAGCCCTCATCAGGGTTTCTCCAGTAAAGGCACAGCTCAGTCCGTCTGTGATAGTGAGATAGTGTGATGATGACATGGGTCGTGAAAGGTCTGGGTTAGAGGCTGCTGAGCAGAGGTGCTAGCACTCAGCTGGCCTCTGATCTCTCAGGTAGCCCCTGGAGGATGCTATCAGGAAGGGCACCTCCTGGCTCCAGGCTTGGCTCAGTCCCGCTTGGATGCCCCCAGCGTGGCACCCATCAGCTGTGAGCATAAAAGAGACTGGAAAACACCCTTGAAAGACAAGGCTGTTTGCACAGCGAGGGGTTAAAAAGCAGTGGGAAGAGCAATGGGAAAAACCTGATTTAAAGGAGTCCATTTGAAACACCAATGGAAAAATTTGGGTTGCTTGCAACATATGTAGCTGGTCCCATTAAACATTTATCAGTAGTTGGAGTCTTCACTCGAACCGCAGATGCACGACAAGGTAAAACTGGAGTAATTTCATTCACTTTCCCCAAGCTGCTTTCAATTCACCACACTTTAAATGAGAGCGGGATCCCTACCCCACAGCCTGAGGCACTTCCCCAAGGAAAGAGCTGTCTTACAGCACACCTACAAGCATCCTCTCTCTTCGTTTGATAACTTAACTAGAGGATGAGATCTGAAGAGAACCCGATCGCCATTCCCAATGCTTGCAGTTTCTGGGGGGAAACATCCTGCAAAGAAGCCCAAACCAGTCTGTCTGGCTTAGCATACAGCTAAGCCTTGCTGTGGGGGCATCTATTGGTTGTCACCCAGATAACTCACCTAGGATGAGTTGTTCAATAAGGGGGACAAAATGTCTCGTGATTCATTGTCTTTGTGGTGCAGAGGCTTCCTAAGGGTTGGAGAAAGCACTGAAAGGGTGCTCCACTCCTCCTTTCTTTCATAGGAGAAAGAGCAGGCAAAGTCAGAAGGGGAAGAATTAGCCAGGCTGGTGTAAAACCAAAGCTGAAGCAGCAGGTCCATGTTGTGAGGCAAAATATGGGAGGATGGGCAGTGTCAGAGCAATTGCTGCCCTCATCCCCACACGTCCCTCCTCATTGTACTGCTGAGCAAAGCAGGGACATCAGAGGAGGTGACCACGTGTTCTCCCTGCTTTCCCACAGCCCTAACTCATGTGCAAACCAATCTGGAGTCTCAGGATAGGGATGAATATTATATGTCTTTGATCATAATACTGGGACATAATATTGGGATCTCTCAGCTTTACAATGAAACTATGTGTGGGGAGGAGACAGCAGAGCCCACTGAGCTGTGGTTAGTGCAGAGGGGTTGGCCAGGGGGGGCTTTTTGCCATGTAGGGAACTACAGAGAAACTAAGGGGAGCTCTAACTAAGGGGTACCCAGCAGGTCCACAGGCAGGAGCTGAGATTAGAGCTCCCACCCTGAGCCCCAGCGTGACCCATACTGAATCTGAGCCTCAGCCATCCCCAAAGCCACCATCTCCTGCAAGACAGGAGAGCTCAGCCATAGGGAGGACCACCCCTGCCACTTGCCCTCCATTCACAGACCCCACACCGGGCTCTGACCACCCATCCCACGTCATTTTGCAGGACGCCTGGATTACACCTTACCGTGCAGCGGCCACGGGAACTTCAGCCTTGAGTCGTGCCGCTGCGTCTGCAGCGAGGGCTGGGCGGGCAGCAACTGCTCAGAACCACGCTGCCCACGGGGCTGCTCCAGCCGTGGGGTCTGCCTGGAGGGTCAGTGCGTGTGCGACAACGACTACGGCGGTGAGGATTGCTCCCAGCTCCGCTGCCCCGCCGGCTGCGGCTCCCGTGGGCTCTGCGTGGATGGAGAATGCATCTGCGAGGAGGGCTTCGGTGGGGATGACTGCTCTCAGCCCCGCTGCCCCCGCGATTGCTCGGGAAGGGGACACTGTGACAACGGCACCTGCGTGTGCGCCGAGGGCTATGCTGGGGAGGACTGCGGGTGGCTGCGGTGTCCCAACGCCTGCAGTGGACGAGGCGTCTGCCAGGATGGCCTCTGCGTCTGCGAGGACGGCTACGGAGGGCAGGACTGCTCGGCAGGTAGCAGGGGTGTGTGGGGGGAGCCAGACCTGATTGCGTGAGGAAGGGACACAAAGTTCCCAGAGTCCCACAGGAGCACCGCATAGCATGGGAGGAGCCCATAGCTGGCAGAGCAGTTTTTGCTCACATCCCATAGTCTGACTGCCTGCCTGTTGTTCCCATTCCCCAGAGATGCATAAGGGTTTGGGGGGCAAGCAAAAAGCCATTGAGTTTTGTCCAAATACTGGTGGTGAACCACTTTTATAGCAGCAGTACAAGCAGGTTCTCCTGAGCCTTTGCCTTGCAATAAAATGTGTGAGCGCATGACCCCCAACCAAGAGCCCTTACCCATGCCCAACCAGCAGACCCACACTTCCTCACACATGGCCAGAGGATAAGCCATGCATGTCCTGATGCTCTCCCTCTCTTTTCCCATCAGTGGCTCCTCCTGAAAACCTGCGTGTGACAGGGGTCAGCGATGGCTCCATTGAGCTGGCATGGGACAGCCCCGGGGCAGCCACTGAGTACGTGGTATCATACCAGCCAGCAGGGCCAGGGGGATCCCAGCTCCAGCAGCGGGTGCCTGGGGACTGGAGCACCATCACCATCACAGAGCTGGAGCCAGGCGTTGCCTACAACATCAGCATCTACGCAGTCATCAGCGATGTCTTGAGCAGCCCTGTCACCACCAAGGTGACGACCAGTAAGTATCTGCCTGTACTTGTCACTTGGTACCCCAAAAACCAGAGGTGATGCTCATCAGATAGCTGCAGAAGACAGCACTGGCCCATATAATGAGGAATGCAAAGAGCAGCCTGTAAAGATGCATCCATCTGATATTTGACCTATCCTATGATGGCATTCTTGACATAATACATAGTCTTGCCCTGGTGTCTTGCAGTTTTCTCAAGGTAGCCCACATTTTCTGTAAAGACCTTCCAGCAGCAGAAAATGGACCCTTCAGACAAAATAGTGGAGATATACATATACCCATATGTATATCTGCACGGAGATAAAGGAAAGGTGGAAATGCCACCACTCTCTGCAGGAAGTCTCTGTTTGGGATGGAAACCCGAATGGCTGACAATCAAGGAAAATTTCAGTGCTTGCTTGAAGCCCCCAAACATGGCCCAAAATATCTTACATTTTTGTGATATACCATACAAGTTACAGGTTCTGCTCCTTTTTCTGGATGGGCTCCCTAAGGCAAATCCCCACAACATAGCTAATAGCACAGCAAGAGGGGATGTTGATGTGCATCATGAGGTTCTTAGTGCCAGAGGAAAAAAGGAACAGCAGGTTGTGACAGCAGCTTCCAGAAAGTATCCTTGGGAAATTAAAGGCAGAGTGAGCGGGGGAAAAACAAGTCATGCCAGTACTGCTTTTGTAACCCCATCGCTCACACTGTTGGCACAACGTTACTGGGCACAAAGCAGTGGGATGCCACAGTGGAGGGCATCCCCCTCCTCTCCCTCCAGCCCCAAAGGACAATGATGCTGCTAACAGATACCAACAGGGCCCCATTTCCATCACCCCAATAACAAAATAGCTGCAAGGAGGTCAATCCAGCCCTCACAACCTCCTGGTTCCTTCTAGACTTGGCCACGCCGCAAGGGCTGAAGTTCAAGACCATCACAGAGACAACCGTGGAGGTGCAGTGGGAGCCTTTCTCCTTCCCTTTCGATGGCTGGGAGATCAGCTTCATCCCCAAGGTAATGCTACATGGCACGTGTAGGGTACACCCTAGGCCTAGATCTCAATGACCAGCCGTAGGCTGTCAGGGCTCCAGTATTCCCAGCCACGTGCCCAGATAGCTCCTGCCACGGCATTTTAATTGCAGTGATGAACAGGTAGAACTGGTGCCAGGAAAGATGAAAATGATGAAAGTGTTGCCCTAAATATCGCCTATTTTCCATACGCAGTAACAAAAATTGTACATCAAGTATTTCATCTATATTCATAATTTCTACACCATTTAGCCATAAGTATAGCTTCAATTGTATATGGAGCCTCTTTACAAGAGGCTTTCAATCCCCAGCAGTAAAAGAAATGCTGATTAAGGGCACAATTATGCCGTTTTGCCTTGCACAAAATCCTCGCTGGAGTCAGGCAGCTCTGGGCAGTAGGAACAGCAGAAGTTGGCCCCAAAGTTTTAACAGCTCTCAATTGCAGAGTGCCATGAGACACAGCACAGAACAGGGGCCCGGGGGCCACAGATAACTCATTCCTCACTTCCAAAAAGAGTTCAGAGCATCTTGGTGCAATTTTTGATCCACAGATGGTGTCAGAAGCCAAAGTTTGGGTACTGCAGTTACAAAACCAAGGGCGCCAGGATGGAATACAAGAATGTTGTATTTCAGGATGAAATAGAGTAATAGAATCATGGCTTAGGTTGGAAGGGACTTTAAAGATGATATAGTTCCAACCTTATGCCACAAAATAGGGCAATGCCAGGAAAAGACCACCGGAGCTTGGAGTCTAATGGCAAACAAATCATGCATCATTCAAACATTTCATCGATACTCATGAATTAATCTCAGCAACATCCTCCCTGAAGCAGATAAATGGGTATAGGCGTGTTTTGGGGCGAGGAGTTCGTGGGATGTTTGCAAATGTCTCTCCTACAAGGACATCAGCAATAGGTTTTCCTCAAGCCAGCCCACTGAAGCAAGCCATTGGCTCCCATTTCTCTTTTTTAAGCTTAAAACCAGCAAGAAACATGTTGGGAATGAAACAGAGAGATAAAGTACAAAAGGAAAGCTGTTCCTTGGGCAGGCTGTCAGGGATGGGAATGGTTGCAGCTCATAGGGCTTTCATTTTAGTACCGTCTATCAAGCATGAGGTCTTGCATTGTGAAGACGCAGTTGTGCTCCTGCTGCCAAAATTGGGCTTTCTCAAGTCTACGTTATCAGCTTTTCCCCTGAAACAAGACAGAGGGTGCTGTCTCCCTGGCTGCCTGGAAGCTGCGGTCATGGTTTGCTCGGACAGAGGCACAAAACCATTGCTGCACCCCAACTGAAAGCAAAACCCAAGAGGCAGCGATGTGAAAAAAGGAAAAAAAAAATAGTGTCAAAGCAGCCCTATTGCAAATAGCCCCTGTGCTGTAGGCTTGCAAATTCAGGTCAAACTGCCTTTCCAAAAGCTGGGTGTGGGGACACTAATTTTGTCCTCAGTGTCCCCAGGGGGAGTGCACGCCCTCCCTCTGTGCAAGCCACCCTCCACACCCCAAATTGTCCCTACATGCAGGATTGAGGGAGTTATTGCACATCTGCTCATGCTGGGGGGCAAAAAAAAAAAAAGGAGGAAGAAATGCAGGGGTATCTGGGGCAATGAGAGAGGCTCAGAGAGGCAATCAGTGAAAGGCTGGAGTGATAACAGACGTAGAAAAGAAAATTAGGTAAGGCGAGATGGCAATTTATGGATAAAATGGAAGATTTCCTGTTTAATGAGGAAAAGAGATGAATATGGATTGAGAACTATGTGCACAGATTTGTTTAGTGCGTTATTAGTAAAGACAGCAGCAAGAAAAGATCCATTGTCCAAACACTGGCAGCGAAGGTGACATTTGCAGTTGCTTAAAAGACTTATGTGTTTTTCAGAGCACAAAACAGAAAGTATAATGAATTCAATCAAGATATTTTAAAAGGGGGGGATTCCAAAATAAATACACATGGTTTCACCCCTGCATGAAACATAGCTCCCGGCACCTGGGTAGAAGCCATGCAGGAAAAGGAGGCTTTGGTTTTATCTTTTATGTTCTGGGGAATATTCAGATGGCAAAATACAACAAGGTATGAGGCAGGAGAGGGGGTGGGAGCATTTCCCAGCTCTACAGCTCAGGTGCTCCACAGCTGGTGGGTGACTTTGCCCCAGGCTCCTGCATCTCCATGATGAGGCGTACTGGGGTAAGGACGTGATCTGGGGGTGCGTGGCTGGGTCATCACCTTGCCATGCATCAGTGCCTGTACTCCCTCAGAATAAAGCTTTTTCTGTTGTTTTTAAACCCCTTCCTCTTTCCTGTTGCCTTTTCTCCCCCCGTCCCTGGCAGAACAATGAGGGTGGTGTGATTGCCCAGCTCCCCAGCACCGTCACCACCTTCAACCAGACGGGGCTGAAACCAGGAGAGGAGTACACCGTCACCGTGGTGGCTCTGAAGGACCAAGCCAGGAGCCCCCCGGCCTCTGACAGCATCTCCACCCGTGAGTGAGCCCGGCACCGGGCAGTGCATCCCAAGAACCTCAGCACCCCATTGCAAAATCAGCTCCAAACACAACATCTGCTGGGGCCAGAAAACTGCCTGAGTCAGGCACTGGGGCATCAGATACACAAAAGTGGTTTTCTTCAATCAGTATTCTGAATCTGAATGCTTAGCACAACCCTAATGCTACAGGTGCATTGCAGCAATAGGTTTTCACGCAACACTTTGTCCCTCTCCCTCCCAAATTGCTGTGAGCACAGAAAGCGTGGTGTGTTTAATGGGGTTGGGAGTCACGGCTCTGGTCAGCTTGCACAGTGTAGCTGCATGAATTCCTCTTCTCCGTTAATCTCACCCCAGGCACATTTGGGAGTCTGGACGTGCCCAAGAAACAACTCTAAAAGTGCACTGCCTATTCATCTCCTCCATATTAAAGCTCCTACCTGCTTTTGTGCAGCCAAACACCCTGTCCTCCCACCCGTTCAGACAAATCAGGCAGCGGGGCAGGGAGCCAGAAGCAGCTCTATGAAATTCGGCATGTGTGGAAGAACACAGTCCCCTCCTCGCCAAGGGGATATGGTGCTGGGCAGAGCATGGGGAGATGCTAATCTGGGGCTTTGGAGAGGAAGGGGTGGTGCAGGGATGGTCCCTCCATCACACAGCCCCTCTCTGGCTGCAGATCTGAGCTTTCTCAGTACAGTCCTGCTCCGCTTGACACGGCTTAACAGAGACATCTCCTGGTCAAGGCAAACCTTCCCCTTTTCCTAGGAAGACACAGGGAAAAAAAGAAGAAAAAAAAAAGAGGCTGGTACATCAAACTAAGCGGTTGACTTTAGCAAGGGAGCACAGCAGGGCTGTGCTCTCCACCGCCAACATGAGATGCATGGTTTGGATGAGCTTTGGCCAAGCTGGACACTCCTTAACTTCAACCTAAAGACCCTGCTTCCCAGCCATCCTTCCTCCTCTGTTGCTGTTTTGTCCCCAGACTTCATCCCACTACTCCCAGTTCCCCCACATGTCTATTCTAAGCTCCTTCAACCCTTCCCACCCCTGCACATAGCCCCCAGGATTTCCCACCCCGAGGCACAGCATTCAGCACATCCTTATTACACCACGACATTTCCAATATATATAGTGTAAAGGATATATGCAGCACAGCTCAAACTACAAGACAGACTAATGTGCTTTTTTCACCACTTTTTGGTCACAGAAGAGATAAAACAGGCAGCCAGTGCATCAGCAGTGCCCTGGCACAGTACCCTCTGTCCATGCTGATGGTCCTGCTGGACTCAAAGCATCTCTCACTTGGGCTGAGCACGTGATTTCCCTTGACCAAGTGCTGGAGGATGCAGAGGAAGAATGAGCCCAATTCTCTGCAAAATAGAGCAAAAATGTCCTAAACAGCCTCTCAGGAGATGCTCGATATGAATGCTTTAGCTAAAACCCCTTTATCTGAGGGTGTTTGGTGGTGGACACCCTCCATAGCCCTGCTCCCAGCTAGTTATGAAGCCTCATCAGAGCAGTTGCATTTTCCCCTCCCCCCCCAGCGCTAACAGTCAGCAGCTCCAAGAGCTGATCCTGCAGCTTAGCTACAAAGCAGGAGCTGGCACTGATGCTGGAACATGTCTAGAGACTTTCTCCAGCTCTTGATGGTTGAATCAGTCCTTGGCCCTGTGTTATTTAACACATTGTCAACACCTTTCAAGAGCCATAATAGACAAAGTATCATTGCTGATAAATTTTGCCAACGATAGAAAGGCTTGTAAAAGAGTAAATTGAGTGGAAAGAAGGAGATCATCGATAAAAGCATTTTGAATGGCTTGAAGAGCCAGGCACAAAGGAAAACTGCATTTTTCTATGCATCACCAAGTATGAGCAGTTATCTAGGAGCAAAGAAAACGGACCGGAGAGAGATGTAGGAGGTTTTATTCTGGGAGATGACTCCTGAATAAGACAGAGAGGAATTGTCAACGCTCAGCTTGAGAAGGGCAGAAGTTGCATTCTATCTGTAACTGGCACGTATCTGAAATGCTCTGCTCAAGAGAGATGTCAGGAAAGTGGAGGGTCTGGAATAAGGCACCGGAACTCACCACGACCAAGCCCTGTGAGCTTGGTCTCTTTAGCCTGGAAGAGTTGAGCCTCGTGCCCGTGCCACCTCTAACTCACGCCGCTCCGAAGGCCGAGTGGCAGCTCGATGTCCCCATACCTGCTGCCCTTCCCCATCCAACTCTCCCCCATTAACCACCCCTCCTTTCCCCCACCCTCTGCAGTCATCGACGGCCCGTCGCAGATCCTGGTGCGGGACATCTCCGACACGGTGGCCTTTGTGGAGTGGACCCCGCCTCGCGCCCGGGTGGACGCCATCCTGCTGAAGTACGGGCTGGCGGACGGGGAGGGCGGGAGGACCACCTTCCGCCTGCAGCCCCCCCTCAGCCAGTACTCCCTGCAGGCCCTGCGGCCCGGCGCCCGCTACCACCTCGCTGTCAGCGCCCTCCGGGGTGCCAACGAGAGCCAGCCGGCCCTCACTCAATTCACCACAGGTAGCTGGAGGAGCCGGCGAGGGGGCTGAATGCTGCAGAGTGGTGTGGTGGGTGGGTGGGAAAGACTTTCAAGAAAGATCAGGTCCGGACATCAACTTGATCTACCGAGTGCCCTACACTGACACGTGTTCCTTAGCGCCGTGTTCATACGTCTCTTGAGTATCTCCAGGGATGGAGACTCCCCCACTGACCTGGGAAGCCTGTTCTAATCCTTGCCTACCCTCCCTGTGAAGAAATTGTTCCTAATGCCCAGCCTAAACCTTCCCTGGTGCAACTTGAGGCCATTTCTTCCCGTCCTACCAATTGTCACCCAAGAAAAGAGATGAACGCCCACTTCACTGCAATCATCATAGAATGGCAGAATTGCTTGAGTTGGAAGGGACCACAGAAATCATCTAGTTCTAGGGCTACCAACCATTAAATCAGTTACCCAGGGCTCCATCCAACCAATCTCTCGTCAGGTTGTTGTAGAGGGTGATAGGATCTCCTTTCATCCTCCTCTTCTCTAAGTTAAACAATTCCACCCCCAAAACTGCAATTTTCACCCTTAATGCCACCCACAGACCGGTGTGCATCAGGGAGGTCTGAGTTCAAGACAGTGCTCCCATACTTGCTCAGCACTGAGAGCTGAGGCAGGCACAGTGCCTGAAAAATCAGCAATCAGGCAGCTGGAAGCAGCCCAGTTAAAAACATGGATATCTTATTTTATATCTTATATGAATAGTCTAACAGGTCAGTAAAATTTTAATTAATGTTAAGCCTGCAGATAGCTAACGGGTTTAATTTACCGTGCCATAAAGGAGTAGGTAGAGAGTGTATATCAGTGCTGTTTTATGGTATATAAATTACTTGTCATGTACATCACTGGTGGATACTAGGCTCCTTTTACAATAACCACAGCGTGTGAATTGTGTGTATATATCTATGCAGATATATATATATATAAGAATGAGATGTTCATTGCAATTGATTTGCTGAGTTGGCCTTCTTTGCTCTATTTCTAAAAGACAACATAAAAATCCCTCCTAAGCCCAGACCCAGAGCAGGAATTAATGCCTACCTCCTGTGCAGCCAGATCCTGCCCTGCTCAAACCCACTCCTCGCAGGCAGCTATGGTACAGATCCGAGCAGGTCTGGCATGCAGCCTCTGCAGCACTAATAAAACATTTGATTAGTCTGGACAGTGTCTGAGCATGAATGAATCTGTAGAGATGCTCGAGGTCTTCTAGGAGAAGTTCAGGCCAGCGCTTGATGGCTTTAGAGCACTGGTCTTGATGAATCCATGAGTGGCACCTCCAGGTCTGTGCTGAGCAGGGGGCGAGAGCAGATATCCCATGTGCCACCTGTGTGCCCTCCCCAATTCTCAGCCATGCCACAGCTTCCAGAGCCCATTGGCAAGAACACAGAATCACAGGATCATTAAGGCTGGAAAGGACCTCTGAGATCTAGTTCAACTGTAGAGAGACGATGCCTTTCTTCCTTGTGTTGCACAGAGATCGATGCACCCAAGAACCTACGGGTGGGCTCACGGACCCCTGCCAGCCTCGAGCTCACCTGGGACAACAGCGAGGCAGAGGCACACAGCTATAGGGTGGTCTACAGCACCCTGGCTGGAGAACACTACCACGAGGTTCTGGTGCCACGGGACACTGGCCCCACCACCCGGGCCACTCTTGCAGGTATGCCTGCACTACCTTCATCCTCATCATCTTCATCTTTACCATCACTCATCCCCATTCTCCTTGCAAGTCCAAATCAGCTTGCCCTGGTGCTGCTTCTGTGAGTCTGGGTGATACTCTGCTAGGAGCCAAGTGATGTCCTTTGGTGGGGCTGCCCCAAGGGTCCAAAGAAGAGCTAGCAAGGGCTGGAGTGAGAACTGGGGAGAGAAAGACACTTTAGGTTGATCTAGAGAAAAACACTACTTTTCTTTTTACTTTTTTCCCCCTTGTCGGGATACTGATGCTCCATTGGCTGGCCTACCCAAGTTCTTTCTCTTTTTCCTCATCAGCATAAAGTAAACCCAAAACCAGGGATGACAATTCCAAGCAAGTCCCCTCCAGCATTGTGTGGTCCAGGCTGGCTCATGGGTGCCACCATGCTCTGCAAGCACCACGACATCCCACTGTCAGCCTCACCAGGAATGTCCCCAAACACACTTTGTATTAGCACCTTGGAGAGCCATCCAAGATTTATTTTCCCTTTTCAGCTGCAGCTGGTTTCCTGCCAGATCTGCAGCTCAGGTGGCATTTTGGGGGCAAAAAACCCCAACATTTATATACCAAAAAAAAAAATTTGTTGAAACTTATCTAGATCTTCAGTATGGCACGGCACCAGGTTCTCCTGTGTTGTGTCAGGCTCAGACAACTCTGCCATATGGACCTATAGGAACAAACATGTTCAGTGGAAAAGTCTAATGCAAAGTTACAGGCACAGCGGCACTGAGTCATGAGAAAGGCTGGAGGGCAGGAAAACATTTAGAGCAGTTAGCTTGAAAAATGTGGTGTGTAAGAAAGAATGTAGTAGGGATAGTTTCTGCTGCACTCATGAGTGGAGAAATGGGATGGAGATGGATGAGGGCAGCAGGAGATAGAGGTTCTGGTGCTGGTCTCCTGTCCTCTAGGACATTTGCTGCCTTTTGGGATGATATGGAGGGGACAGATGAGAGGACAGCCTTTGCTGATGGCAAGCAGCTGCAAACAGCCTCTCTCTATCTTTGTCACAAACACTATAGCCTTCTCCTCCAGGGCTTCATCACCCATGGTGCAGAGTGTTGGGGCAAATTTCCAGCTACTGAGAACTTGGTGGGGTCCATGGCATAAAAGCCTTCATCTGTCCCTGAGAAAAGTGTTGAAGAAAGGTGCTGAACAGAGCTTATTGAATATTTAAGCTTAAAAATACAGCAAATCTTGCCCTGCCCCAGAGTTCTCTTTTCAAAGATGAGAATTTGCAGAGCTGTCAGAAATATTGGTGATTTTTACCTATCCAAGAGATGGGAGAGAAGAGGTTGGGCTGCAAGGCTTACAGCTTTCTCTGACCCAATGGGAAAGATCAACAGAGCATGAAGAGGAGAGAAATGAAGCTGTCAAAGGCCAAGCAGGAGTGACAGACCCAGGAGATGTTCCATGGAGATAGAGCAGTCACCAGCAATAGGCACAGACAAAATGAGCTCGATTAGCTCATTTCCCATTCCTCAGGTGAGAGGAACCACGTCCTCCTCAAGGAACGTGCTTGAGTCGGCTCCCAGCTAGGCTGTATGTTTACTAATTAATGTCCATTTCATTTACTCTGCATAATTTACTTCTTTTCGAGACACCAACCCTGTGACAATATTTGAAGCTGAATCATTTTGGAAACAAACACAGCTACTTTATCATTCCCATCTCATTTTGCTCCCTCTCGCTCACGCACAATTTCTGTCTTGATGCCAGCAATTACAGCAGACCTCAGTAACAGCTTTTAAAAACTGGTTATTTCTGAGCTAGACTAATCCCATTTCCTTGTCCAAAGGCATTTGGGGGCTTTTTCAAAAGGCTTTCTACAGCACCAGGAGGAGTGGCTGAGCCGTGGGAGGGTTGGTAATTCTAGAGGCACTCAGGAGTGTCCCTTTTCCTCCAGCCGTGGTGGGGGTCACTCTCCAAGACCACCGAGTTGGATGCTGCTCTCATGCACCTCTCTGTCCTTTACTCAATCTTGCAGATCTGGTGCCAGGGACAGAATATGGCATTGGGATTTCAGCCGTGATGGACAGCCAGCAGAGCGTGCCAGCGACCATGAATGCCAGGACCGGTGAGTCTAGCCCCACTGCTTTTGGCCTCCGAACACAGCCAGATCTTATGGCCCTCCAGCTCCTACAACCTCCATGGGACAAACCATGCATGGGAACAAATATCTGTAATATTCAACCCACAGAGCTTGATAGCCCCCGGGACCTCATGGTGACAGCTTCCACGGAGACATCCATCTCACTGTCCTGGACCAAAGCCATGGGTCCCATTGACCACTACCGTGTCACCTTCACCCCTGCCTCGGGGATGGCCTCTGAGGTGACGGTGTCTCGTGACGAGTCGCAGCTCACTCTCTCTGAACTGGAGCCAGGGACAGAGTATACCATCTCCATCATCGCTGAGAGGGGACGTCAGCAGAGCCTGGAGGCCACCGTGGATGCTTTCACAGGTAAAGAGAACCAAGTGGAGATGGGACCAAGCACAGGGCACTACCCCATTACCAATTCCCCAGCACCAAAACTCATGAGACGGGGATGGAGATGAGAGCTTGAGAGCAATCCATCCACATCAGAGCAGATCCATGGACCTGAGAAAGGCAATGGCCCTACCGGTGCGGGGGTCCTGCCCCTCTGGATAGTGGCACTGAACATGTTTGCTTGGAAGACTTCCATAAGGATGAGGTAGGGAAGCCTCTGTAGAAAAACACGCAGTCCCCTTTGCTCTGAGTTGGCAGAAAGGAGAATCCAGGCCTTGAGGGGCCTCAGAAGTACCACTGGGATGAAAAAAATCATGGTTGAGAAGCACAGACAGCTCATCCAAATTGTATCAGATTGTCCCCTCCACCCATCGTATGGGGCTGGGATTGAACATGCTTGTAGTCTGAACTGAGGAAAACACCATTTCCCCTTGCCTGTTCTGCCTCTTGATCCCAGCAGAGATTCAGACCACTGGAGCACCCGCATGTGGGGCTTTGCAACCTCTCTTATATCCCCCATGGGCACCAATGCACAATGCTGGGTACGAGCAAGAGGTTGGGAGCTGCAGACTGCGGGGGGCTGCATCTCCCCTCTATGGCTTTCAGGGGTCCGGCCCATCACGCAGCTGCACTTCTCCCAGCTGACATCCTCAAGTGTGAACATCACGTGGAGTGATCCATCCCCCCCTGCAGACCACCTGGTCCTCACCTACAGCCCCCGGGATGAGGAGGCAGCACAGCAGCTGGCACTTGATGGCACCCGCAGGCATGCCAGCCTGACGGGTCTGCGGCCATCCACCGAGTACCTGGTGTCCCTAGTGGCTGTCCATGGTGCAGTCAGCTCTGAGCCCGTCACAGGCTCCATCACGACAGGTACTGGGTGTGAGACCCTGCCAAGAAGGTGGGTGGAGGGAAGGAGTGTGGACCTGCCTCCCACAGCTGTGCTTTCTGCTCCATCTCACCAGGGATGGATGCACCAAAGGACCTCAGAGTGGGCAACATCACCCAGGACTCCATGGTCATCTACTGGAGCCCTCCTGTTGCTCCCTTTGATCACTACAGAATATCCTACCGTGCTGCTGAAGGTAAGGGGTCAGACATTGTGCAGGGTGCTATGCTGTACCCCAGAGTATGTGTGGGGCTGGTCCTAAGTTAAGTGAAGGACTTCAACATTTTCCCAGCAGCTTCAGCCCATTTCGCTCTTACTTTTCTTTTCTCTTTTGGAAAATGTGATGCAAGAGCAGCTACTGGGGTTGGGGAACAGGGGCAGAGGTCAATCCCACATCACTGCGTGACCCAAACCACAACCAGCACAGCAAGCCCTGCTCTCCTCCTACACCCTCCTCTCCAACCCTTGAGCCCAGTTTTTGCCTATCATGCTGGAAAGGCCAAGTCAGTAGAACGATGGACACATGAGCGTCAACACGTGGGCATAGAACACATTTGTTCCCAGCGTCAGCCCTGTGGCATTGCCTTCCCTTCCTGGGCAAACTGCACCTAGGGTCAGGGCCAGACATGTCACTAAAGCTCTTGGCTCTGTCCTTACAGGGAGGACAGACAGCACAGCCATTGGCAGCGATGCCACTGAGTACAGCATCCGGCTTCTGCAGCCTGCCACCAAGTATGAGATTGGAGTGAAGAGTGTGCGGGGCCGGGAGGAGAGCGAGGTGGCCTCCATCACCACATACACAGGTGGGAAAGGGCTCCCAGTGGCAGGCAGTGATCAACTGGGCCATGTCCTGTCCTGGGGAAGGGCTGGCAGTCCATACTATTTCTGGCAATCAGACAGCCAAGAGCAAGCTGAACCTAATGGCATCCTGAGGTGAGCTTGAGATGATGAGTGAGACTCACAAGGATCCACTGGGGACTTTCAAAGTATGTCTAAGCAAAGCTTTTCCTGTATATGCACGGCTTGTCATGGAGGGAGTGACAAATCTGTGTACCAGTCACAGGGAGGGCAGAGATGTGATGCTGGGCAACCATAACAACCTTTCCTAAAGGAAGTACAGGCTTCCAAAAATAATCCCTAGGGAAATATGTGTCAAAGCCCTGAAACAAACAGCATCTGTTGCGAGAATAAAACCCTCTGCTATCCCCAGACTTCTCAATACCTAAAAAACCTTAGCTCCCCAGACTGTGTATCAGGCAAACAGTGGAAGGCAAACCCAGACAGTGGAGCAGTACAAGCTACAACATGCTGCTCTCCAACTAGGGCAGCAATATCTCCTCTGTAGGTAAATACATGCCTGGAAAGAGAGGCAGGGCCACAGGAAGCTCTTCCAGTTCCTAGTCCAGAGTCCCTTAATGCACCTGACCCTCCAAATCTGTCCCCTGTGCAGCCATGGATGCCCCGCTGGGTGTCACCGCCACCAACATCACCCCCACCGAGGCACTGCTGCAGTGGAACCCGCCGCTGATGGATGTGGAGAGCTATGTCCTCGTCCTCACCCGCCATGCAGGTGTGCTGAAACCCCACACCCCTCTGCTGCAAGATTTGCTAGGGCTCCATCTCAGCTCGCCTCCACCTCTCCCCCACCCCAAAACTGGGATCTTGGTTGTTTTCTTTCATGGAGGGAGTAGTAAAGGAGCCTGTGCCTTGGGAGGGCAGTAGCTGGTGGGTGGTGGAGATGTACCTCATCCTCAGGCACCGGCTCATCCCACGGGCCCCATGGCATGTACCACTACCCAGCCTCATAGCATCTACCCTAACTCATCTTTTGGCTTACAGTTGCAGGAGAAACAATTCTGGTGGATGGAATCAACCAGGAATACCAGCTGACCAACCTTCAGCCCAGCACCACCTACACGGTTGCCATGTATGCCACCAATGGGCCCCTCACCAGCCAGACCATCAGCACCAACTTCACAACCCGTACGTACAGTCCCGCTCCTACACGCCCCTAAGCAGCCATCCACCCCAGGAAAAGACAGAAAGGCTGATGCTAAGCTCTTGTTCCAAACATGTCAATGCAGATGTGGCCATGTGCTAAAAGGACACCCAAATACCAGTGCTAGGCAAACATGAGAACAGGATTACCACTACTGCATGCATTAACCATCATTTTCACTCTTCCAACAATCAGTGACATCTTTCTTTGATTCCCCTTGGATTCGATTTCCTGAGAAGATCCTTGACCAGGTCTTCTTTCCCAGAGCCATAGTCTGGCTCTGGAAGGGGCCACCAAAGTGAATTGTGGAGTCTCCTTCTCTGGAGATACTCAAACCTTCCTGGACACTTTCCTGGGTAATCTACTGTAGGGAACTTGCTTTAGCACAGGGTTGGACTAGATGACCTCCAGAGGTCCCTTTAAACCCCATGATTCTGTGATTCCAAGGAGCGTGATAGACTCCATACCACATGCGTTCCAGAGAGCATGCATTGAAGGGCACTTAGAGGGCTTGCATAGCTCTTTTCAAGGCTGGGGACAGGTAATCAGAGCTGGAAACTGGGGATGAGGATGGACTTTGGGCTGCAGCACAGGGTCGTGGGTTTGGATACTAGTCCAGCTAGTCAGGGAGCAGCTTAGAGATGGTGGGGTGGTTGTGTGTGAGGACATGCCCTTCCCTTGTGCCTATCCAACCTGCAGTTTTGGATCCTCCAACAAACCTGACTGCAAGCGAGGTCACCCGACGGAGTGCACTGCTCTCCTGGGTGCCTCCCGTGGGAGACATCGAGAACTACGTCCTGACCTACAGATCAACTGATGGAAGTCGCAAGGTGAGTCCTCATGGGAAAAGAGGCTCGTTGAGTCCAGGAATAACTCAACCATGGAGGAATGAGCAGAAGAAACCCATAAAACCAATAGAATTATACTCATTAGGCCAGGGAGACCAGAAGGGCGTATTACACTCTCCGGTAAACTTACCTTAGATAAACAATTGGGAAAAGCAGAAAAGGATAGCCTAGGGAAAATCTGCAAGTTTGGGTAAAGAGAGTATGCCTGGGGAAGTCTGAAGGAACAGACAAAATTCACAACTCGTGAAACACAAGCAAGTTGAGGCAGGAGAAAAATTTCCAGCAAGTGGAGATGTTAGAAAGGTGATTTGCCCTCCCTGCAAAGAGGAAGGTAGGTACAGACAGCTAATAAATCCCTCAGTACAATATATTTGATTATTTAACGAGTGTGTCCATATCTGTCTGTCTGGAGGAAATGCTACAAACACTATCAGAAGTATGTCACTGCAAATCATCTCATTTCCTGGTGCAGGTAGCTTGCAGCAGCCAGAGGATAACAGCTTTGCAGAGGTGTTCAACATAACGCTCTGTGGCATTGGCTGATGACCAGAAAAATTAACATGACAGGGATTGATGGAGCCAAAGCTGGCTGATAACCAGGCTTGGCCAGCCCTGCTCCTTTTGCAATGCTCAGGAAATCTGTCATGCCCCACTCTGAAGGTGTGCAGATCCTAGCAGTGTCAGTAAATAGAGCATACAGATTGCATTTAAACCTCCGGTGTCCAAAGCAGTGAGCTCTCACCTGCACCATCCCAAAGCTGGACCTCACGCTGACTTAGCCCAGAGCTGTAAGCAGCCATGCAGCACCCTCAGCCAAGGGCTGCAGTAGTGTGTGGCTTCCCTTTCCTCCTTGCTTGCTCTTTAGGCTCCCCATCGTTTTTCTCATCTGTTGCTCTTGATGTCTACCAATGTACAGGAGCTGATTGTGGATGCTGAGGACACGTGGATCCGCCTGGAGGGTCTTTCTGAGACCACCGAGTACACAGTGCGCCTGCAGGCTGCCCAAAACGCCATGCGGAGCGGCTTCATCTCCACCACCTTCACCACGGGTGAGGACCCACGCCTGATAGGCCAGGCAAAGATGATGGAAAAAGAAAAGGCTTTTTTTTAATTATTATTTTCGAGGTACTCTAGTTTTTCTCATCTCTTATGTGGATGCATTATGTCAGTGCAATTCCAGCAGGTGATGAAAAAACGTGTGCAATCTTCAAGGTTGCTCAGGAGTCAGGGACAAAGCATCTCATAGCTAGCTTCTCAGAGAGGAGAATGCAGGGAAAACCCACTCACACCAGGCAATGAGAGCATCACTTCAATTAAACAAGAATGTGGCTCCTTGTCTGCATTAAACACCATTGCCAGCTGATGCAGCATCTCAACAGAAGTTTAACTCGCTTCAAGGTAGGCATTAGCAGGAAACATTTCTCCCAACCTACCCCACCTAAAGGAGAAAGAAAAAGAAGAAAAAAAAAATAGTCTTAATTTAAAATGTTTTGCTTCTTTATGCTCTCAGTACATATCCCAGGGTTCTTCCGTTCCCTCTGACATATTAATAGCTCCATCTCTTTGTTTCATGTTTGCATAAGGTTCTCGGGGAGTTGTATACAGATGGGACAAAAGGAAGAAACAGATACGGTATTTATAATTTATAGTGGTTTGAAATGTCTTTCAAGGTCTGCTTGGTTCTTTAAGATATGAATATGAATTAAGAAACAACTAATCTGCACAGAGCCCAGGGGAGCCCGGAGTGGATGCCTTTGAAGTAATTTACATTGTTGAATGCTATAAAATGTAAACACTGTCTCACCAGAACTTGTGCTGTGCTCTGCAGGGAGAGGAAGAAGTAGGGGATCTTCAATATTTATAAAAAGTGACAACTTGACAATTTTGGGTCTTCAGGTCAACGGGAGAACTCTCTGTCCTGCCACTCCTATGGGGCTGTGCAGTAGGGATAGATGAACATGGCACATCCTTCACACTCTCTCAAGGTCTTCGTTCAAACCACTCTTGAAAGCCAACGTGCACCTTGCCTGCTTTGGACTCAGTCATTTGAGCAATGGGGGGGGGGAAATGCAATTCTCCCTTCCACTAAATGAGAAAGAAAACGAGTCCCGTCCTGCTGAGATCTCATAGTTGGGGCTCTCTCCAACTCCAGCCTCCAAATGAAGTGTCTTCATTGTAGGACACATGGAGCACAGGCACAGGCCTCACCCTGCCCATCTCCAACATCTCATCTGACCCAATTCCTGCTCCATTTGCTCAACCATCAGCCAACTGCAAGTCTGACATCATTTACAAGGACACGGATCAGAAGAACTCCCCTGGAAACAGTAAAGTCATAAAACCTACTTAGAGTTGGCAATCCTAAGAGGAGAACATTTTCACAGCTGTCCAAATATGCCAATGACAGCTTAAACCCCAGGGTTTCAGAAACGGAAGACGACCAAAGGTGTGACATTCCTCATCACTCACCACAATGTTACCACGCATCTTTCCAATGTAGGATGTGTGGAAATCCATTAATGTGTGCACAGACTTACTCCACTGCATTCTATGACGCTGTCAACGGATGCACAGTCAGCTCTGCCTTGCAGAACTCAGGACACACAAACAAAGCTAAATTCCTGCTGGACTGCAACCATCAGGGCCTCAGGCATGTGGAAAAGTTGTTTGCCTGCCCAAATTTTGATCCTTTTTTTTTTTTTTTCTTTTGTAGGTGGCCGTGTCTTTGCCAACCCTCAGGACTGTGCCCAGCACTTGATGAACGGAGACACGCTGAGCGGTGTCTACACCATCTCCATCAACGGGGACCTCAGCCAGCGGGTGCAGGTGTTCTGTGACATGAGCACGGACGGCGGGGGCTGGATTGTGAGTTGCTGTGGCACCCCCTGACCCCAACAAAGCTCCTGGAGCAGCCCCATAGCATTGATGCCCTCCCCAAGGGGACAGCAATCCCCTGAGCCACGCAACTCCTTGCCCAGCTTACCCAATGGCAGTCTCCCTGCACGTTGCCCCCATCACTGAGGAACCCCATCCCATCCTGCCAGCAAAACCAAGCTCCACGCCAGCTTAATACTGCTCGCCTCATTTCCCACACCACAGGGAATGGCCCACACTCCAGTAATAATAGTTACACTTGGTGAAATGGCCTTTGATCTATTTGACGTGTTTGCAGTGCTTTTGCAGAGAAAAAATCTGCAAGTAAATTTGAAGCTGATTTATTGTTCTAGAAATGAAATTAATGTCTACTAGCTTTCATAGGGAATGATTCACACTGCCTGCAATAGGAGGGTGTCAGGCATCACCCAGATTGAATCCGCACTGGAGCATTTTAGAGGCAGATCCCTGTTTTGCTATTGAATTGCACCATCATCACTTGTCTTTACTTAGATGGACTGGCCACTGAGGGAAAGAGTGCTCTGGCACTTGGATTGTTTTTGTCTCAAATACTCACTTGCATGTATTATATAAAACCCCAATAGATGTATAGTCCAAACAAGAAGAAAAAAATAAAAATAAAAAAGGTTTTCCCTAAATGCTGAGTTCTAGAACAGCTACATTTTCAGCCAAAAATTTTCCCTCCATCTCACTCTGCTTCAAAGCATCCCGTTGGGTATCGCAAAAGAGCCAAGCAAACACAGAATCATGTGCTAGAAAACCGGAGAAACCACACACTGGGTACAGCATAAAGTCTGAAGGCTGAATCTTTCCTCCTAGGTCTACTATAACATTGCTTCCCACATCTTTTAACTTGTATTCAGCTGATCATCTGTACCTGAACCAATGGCACGGCTGCAATTAACATTAACCAGATGGTCGTTGCCATTTTCTTCACTGAAAGGCACTATGACAGGGCAGAATATCCTCCTGGCCGTGTGTCCTAAAGCCTGGCCAGGTCAATCCACTTCTCACAGAGTTTCCCTTGGTTTCCCCCACTGCAGGTCTTCCAAAGGCGGCAGAATGGACTGACTGACTTCTTCCGAAAATGGGCAGATTACCGGGTCGGCTTTGGGAACTTGGAGGATGAGTTTTGGCTGGGTAAGACCTTCATCGTTGGTCTTGCACCGAAGTGTCAAACCTGAGCTCCTCTCCTCTGCAATCTCTCCAGACTGTTCTCCTTCCCTTGTTCATTCTCTGCCCTTTGCATTCGAAATTCACACTTCTGGGTGATACAAAAGCATGCCGTGAAGGTCCCACGTTTGCTGCTCCAAGGCTGGGGTCCTTCATGGACCAGCGTCTTCTCTTGGATGACTAGAGATGTTGGTGAACAATAATACAGTTACCAGCACAACCTCTCAAGGACATCTCCTAGCCTTAGCCAGCAAGCCAGTTGCCCAAAGCAGGAAAGAGGTGAGGGTAGACCTATCAAAGCTCTGAAATAGAGCATTCTCCAAGTGTGAACCAATGCTAGCCCTGCAGTATGTTCTGACTCATAAACAGCTTAATTGCAGAAGTCACTGATGGGTGTGCAACCCAGAGCTCCACAGATGATCATTCCCAGCTTTGGCGATGCTCACAACGTGAGTCTGGGACTCAAACTCACCTCTCAGAGCCATGGGGAGGTGAAGCTTGAGCGGAAACAAAGAGCTTAGATCTCATCAATGTCAGGCTTAACCACAAGCTGCCTTCTACTGCCTCGTTTTGCTTTCATTTCCCAGAAACACTTTACTCGCCCAGAGCTTTCCGGTTGGCTGACGTAACAGATCCAGGCACTGCATCTCACTGGGTGTCTTGTTGCTTGTGTCCCCAGGCTTGGACAACATCCACAAGATCACATCGCAGGGACGCTACGAGCTGCGCATAGACATGAGGGATGGCCAGGAAGCAGCATATGCCTACTATGACAAATTCTCCATCGGCGACTCCCGGAGCCTCTACAAGCTGCGGATAGGAGACTACAACGGCACTTCTGGTACAGCTTCAGGGCTAGCTGGCATCTCGGGTGCAGTAGAGAAATGCTGGGACCAATCAGTCTGAAGGTGTAAAGGAAATCCCAACATCAAAGCTTGCATTTCTGGAGTGGCAAGATGCAAGCCTGTAGCCCTTTCTGCCTTCCTGCAGTTCACTGTGCAAAGCAGGCTGATAAATTCCACTAGGGACCAAGAGAATTTTCCATCGGGGATAATATATTAAATATCAGAGTTGTTGCTGTTCACATAATCAGATCAACCACCAGAGGTGTCATCTCAGTGAACATCACCACAGCTCACTATTGATGCTGTGCTGCAGGGTGTGTTTATCACCCTCCTACACCAATGGAAAAATCTGAAATCCTCTGTAGAACTTTGTCACATACAGACCCAAAGGTAGCCACTTTTGTAAGGACACAGGCACATAAGGACACAGGCACATAAGGACACACCTGTTGGCTCAACTGACACAGCAGCACTGAGATTTGCCCACCGTGTAAGGAAGGAAGGAGAATATAGGGGTCTCTACCCCAAGAAGAGGGTAGGGTTACAGCTACAGCCCCTCTAGCTGGGGTAGCAGTGTCCAGTAACTGCAAGCTTCCATGAACACTCTTGTGTGTTTCAATACTGCTTAAAGCATTCAATCCATAGTTTGGGAAAAAAAGCAGTCCTAGACTGCATAGTTTTCTGCCTTCCATTTCTGCAGCTGCATTTGTACAGCACTCTTCTTTCCTCCAAAGTGAGTTTCTCTCCCCTTAGTAGGGAGGGGAGAGCAGGCTGGTGGGTTTGGTGGAATAAGACATAACATGTCTTCCAAAAGGGTCAGAAAGACACTTTTTCCCTCTTATCCAGAGGGAGAAAAGAAGAGTAAGCATTTTGGTTCAAGAGAAAAATGGTTTCCTCTAGCATGGGAAGGCCCCTTTGGTTAGCAGGGGGGAAGGAGGGAGGGAAATTCCTGAAGGTATGCAGCAGATCCAGACTCCAAGAAATCAGGGTTTTAGCTCACTTCTGAAACACTGAAATTCAGATTCAAACACAGACTGCTACTTTATCTTCCAAACCCTAAGATTTCCTAGTGTCTGTACTGATCCAAAACCAACAGCAGAGGACCTCAGATGAACCTACCATGAGCAATCCCAGTTAATGCTATTCCCACACCATCCCACCAGCCTTCAGCTCTTTGAGCTGTTGACTGACAGGCTACCACACACACCAGAATTTCCTCGTGAAAGACCAGATGTCTTGGACATCGAGGCACGCAAGCCAGAAGCAGGCTTGTTGGTCCATCCCCCTTAACAGCATCTCTTTCCACAGGGGACTCCCTCACCTACCACCAGGGCCGCCCCTTCTCCACCAAGGACAGAGACAACGACGTGGCCGTGACCAACTGTGCCATGTCCTACAAGGGGGCTTGGTGGTATAAGAACTGCCACCGGACCAACCTCAACGGCAAGTATGGAGAGTCCAGGCACAGTCAGGTAAGGGCAGAGCTGGGCTGAGACCCTTCAGCATTTCTTCAGGCTGGGGCTGGGGCTGCATATGGTCATGGCACCAGGGTTGCTGACATTGGCTGCCTTGGTCATTTGCCATGGCATTCTTTTAGGTTACACTACAAAATATATCCATCAAATCTCATCAGGAGCCTTTGGGCAGTGGGAAAAAAAAAAAAAGCAAGCCAGTGCAGCAGAAGAGTTTCTTGCTCTTCCTGTAGTTGGGTTATCCCTCTGGTTTCTCTATGCAACCAAGCTCGTTTCCTTCCCCTCGTGCTTTCATTTTGTGTGTGTGTGTGTGTGTGTGCCTTTTTTTACCCCACATCCTAACCTTTTACCCTTTACTTCTTCCTCCTTTCAGGGAATTAACTGGTACCATTGGAAAGGCCACGAGTTCTCCATCCCCTTTGTGGAAATGAAGATGCGACCTTACAACCACCGTAACATCTCTGGGAGGAAGCGACGGTCCCTACAGCTCTGAGCCAGCAGAACTCCCTTCCCACCACCTGACCTTTTCTGTCATTTGTTTGTATTTTATAATATGAAAAGGGGAAAAAAAAAAAAATACTCCTCCTCTGAGATAGCAACCTGCCCCTCACGAGTCCTGGAGGGAACCACAGCACAAGCAAAGGCTGTGGGGAAAGAAAGACCTCATTGCTTTGCATCTGTCCCAGAGAAATACCAAATTTCCAGTCTCCCTACCCCCATACTCTGGCCCTTAACATGAAAAGAAAGAGAAAGAGACAGACAGATTTTTTGATATTTTTGTTAAAAGACCTAGAAATCCCCAGCAAACCCTGTCCGATGCTTTTGTTACAGGGCTGGTGGCAGAAGCCTTTCCAGAAGGGGACCTTGGTGCCATCATTTCTACCCCAAGGCACAGCCAGGGACACCTGGCCTCCTCCCCATCCCTGTCCTTTCTCAGCAGGGAGGCCCTGAGCCCCCATAGGCACCATCCTTCAACAAGCAAGCTGTCACACTTCAAGCCCATGGCAATGTGTTTGGGTTACACTGAGCTTGAGAGAAAAAGAGAAGATGATAGTCTGAGGGAAAAAAAAGACAAATCCTTCCAGTCTTGAAGTCATCATTAGGGTCCATTTCTTCTGCTACTTCTTTATGCCACCATAATGTCATTCACAGAGGTCACTGGTCCCAAACCAAAGAGCCACAGAGAAGGACCAGCAACCAAAAAAGCCATCACACAGCCAGAGCTCAGCCTGAACCAGCAGTTGTGTCATGCCATGTCCAGGGACTCGCGCGCAGCAGGGGATGATGACAGCACAGCCAAGGGAAGACAAGTGCATGTTGAGAAAGGCTTATTGCCTTCCCTCTACGCCATCCCTCCATGCTTCCATCATAAGAGGGACCCAAATCTCAGTGCCTTGGTATCACCATCTTTCTCATGGGAAATCAACTACTTCCCTCCTCAGAAGAAGGCTTGGCCCATTTAGATTTTGGAGCACTTGGAGACCCTTGAAAGAACAGACGCATTCACTCTTCCCATTCTTAATTTCTCTTATCTTAAGGAAAACGGACACCTCAGGTAGCCTTTGTTGTGCTCTGCTGCCATTGCTGCCACTGCTGCCACCTGCACAGAGCCCCAGTGGCCATCACCACGGACCCATCGCTCCGCAGAGGCTCTGCTCAATGCTGTGCTTTGTCACCCATGTGTCCCAGGACAATGCAGCCCATCACTGGATGCACAGCCGAGGCAGAATTACAAATGCTAAACACTGCTTTTTGATTTTACCACACTGAAGCTGCTTTGTCTCAGGAAACATCTTCCAGATGGCAACATAAAGGCATCTTTACAGTAGCTTATAATTCAGGCCAGTGTCTCTTTCATGGTCATGCTCCTTGATTTGCTGACGTTACTCATCACCCTGCGGAGCTGAAGGAGGGCATTAAGCAGGAATCCAGCCCCTCTGTCCATGCTGGGCACACAACCTCAGCTGGCCCCAAGGTCGGGATTAGACATGGGTTCCAACCCCAAGGTGGGCAGCTCACAGCCTGCTGTCACAAATCAGATTTTAATCCGTTCTCACCAAGTGAGTCCAGCAGCTGGGGCACAAGCCAGGCAGGAGGCTGCACGTGTTGAGATCTCTGCAGCATCACTAATGGCAATATCTCAGTCCACCTGAGCAGCCTGCCCAATTCAAGATCCCAAAAAGCAGCAGGTAGGACTGATTAAAACTGAAGAGGCCTCCTGCTAGACCAGCACAGTAACATTTTCCCCATCGCTGAGAGTTTATGGGTAAGAAGTACCCTAAATAAAGTGCTGTAGTACAGCAGTTACCGCTAGGAACAGAGGTTAGTAGTGGATGGCGTTCATCTCCTGTTCAGGACTGAGCTGTTTGCTTTCCCACCCAGGTGTAACAAAGAGATGGCAGTGAAAAAAAAACAGTAACTCAGCACTGGCTATCAAGGGGAAGGCAAGAAACCTGTTTTCATAAGCACAAAACAAACAGAAAATCAAAACCTGCCTTGCTTTTCCAGGAGGCTCAAAAGAAGATCCTCAAAGAGGCTGGTTATTCTCACAGTAGATGTCCTGATATGCGTCCCTCCCTCTCTGCTCACATCCACCATCCTATGGTCCTGCAGCTGGGACAGGCGGGTCCGGCCAACACAGCTCTGTCGTCAAGTCTGAAAGACACCCTTGGGGACAATATTCAATCTTCCAGTGAAACAAAACAAGTTCTTTCAGGAAAACAAAAGGGTTGTTACAAGCCAGAAAACCTGGCTTCTTCCCAGTTCTCCTTTCAGCGTCACCTGCTCTGCTTCCTTCCACCACCTGATGGGTCAGGGCCCCTTTGCCTGGGCACTGCTGCTGTCACATCCCAAAGCCCACAGCACCAGCAGCATGTCAGTCCTCCACCCTGCAGAAGACTACATGCCCCAGCACCTCCACAGCCTTCCAAAGCCACCTCTTGTTTCTAAACCCAAAACACCAGAAGGAAACACCAAGGGACCCTCTCACCTCTTTCCCAAAGCAGTTATCCCTCTGTTTCTGTTCCCACCCGACGTCCACCTTTCCATCGCATGCTGCTTTACTGCATGACCAAAGACAAGAAGGCCTGAAAGGAAGAGCTGCATTCAGTGAAGTGACACTTAGGGCAGCATTTATGGAGGAATAATGGAGTGGGGGCTTCCCCAGAGGTAGCTGGGTTTTGGCAGGAGGATGCTTCAAGAGCATCAGAGCCTTCACCTCTGCTCCTCCTCTTTGTGCTGCTTTACTATGGGCGTCACAAAGCGCAGTACAAGCCTACATGTGCTCTCAGCTCCTTCCCAAAGCAGTATTCACACCATGTGAGGCAGAGGTTCAGGCGGCTTGCAGAAGTGCAGCAGGAGCCCCAGCACCCGCCCAGCATCTCACCTCCACACCAGCCAGGTTCCTTTTCCCAGACCCCAGCACATCACACCCTGGGATGACCACACACCTCCAAGCGACACCCAGTAGCCTTCACCCTGTCAGATACTGCCAGCAAAGAGTTCTCACCCCAAAAAAGCTTTAATCCATGCTTACACCCCCCTCCCCGACCAAAGGCTCTGCCCCAGGACCAAGCCCACCCCATTTCTACCAACCAACCAACCTGTAGTTGGGCCACCAAACCCAACCAAACCCACGTGGATGGGTGGCAGTTCCCTGCCCAGCCCAGAGCTGTGCAGGTGTCACAGGTTTGCCAGAGGGATGGTGACATGGGGATAGAACCAAGCAAAAAGCAGCGCCTCACGTGCAGGTGTTACACTGCAATCGTGTTTATTCCTTCAGAAACTACAAACTAAACAACACAGAAAGGCAACGGAAGAACAGAGGCAATGAAACCCTTTGGAGAGATTTTGATGAACCAAACGCAGACCAGTGCAACCAAAAGAGGGGAAGATGAAAGCGGATAAATGCATAAAGAGAGAAAATAAATAATATAAATAAATAATATATTAAACAACCCTCCCCCACCCCATAATGAAAACGTAGCTGGGAGAATGGGATCGACGCTTGTTAACCATTGTTAACTAGTATTTTTAGTCTTGACCGCTCTTAGGCTATGTATAGTTCCTTTTTTTAATGCATTTTCTATACATTAATAAAAGATACCAAACGAATGAGCTGTGTGCCTGTCTGGGAAGAAAAACAAAAGGGGAGGAATGAGAGGTGATGGCCTTACATTGTTCCAGGGAAGGTTTAGGTTGGATATTAGGAAAAAACTCATCCAAAGAAGTGGTGATGCAGTGGCACAAGCTGCCCTGGGAGTGGTGGGATCACCATCCCTGCAGGTATTCTGAACCATGGAGATGTGGCACTGAGGGATGTGGGCACGGTGGGGTGGGTTGGGGTTGGACTTGGGGATCTGAAGGTCTTCTCCAACCTGAATGGTTCTACAATTCTGTGATTCGAGGGCTGAAGCCCCATTGCAAGGTATCCTCCCTCCACCGGCACCTTCCTGGCAGAACGTGCTCCTGGTAAAACAAAACACAGCATGGGGTTTAGCAAAACCTCCAGGACAAGTGAGAATCTCAGAGAGTATGGGAAGCCTCCCTTCATTCCGCACGCAGGCTTTATTTAGATCTCACATCTTAAATTTTCATGTTCACCGTGCAGCCAGCCAGAATGAGAAAGCCCCAAAGAAGCCCTTCTGCCAGACTGCTAAATTTAATTCCAGAGAGACAAAACCAGGGGAATTTGCTTTGCGGTGCATTCTATGCTCCTGTTTCTTACTCCAATTCGAGAGAAAAAAGGGAACTGCAGAGCACGGGGCACATCTGCAGCCCCACTGCTGTGGGGAGAGGACAGCAGAGCCTGGAGCTCAGCCATTGGCACCAAATGACCCCTGTGCCAATGAATAACCAATTTGCACCAAGGCTCACAAAGTCTTCTGGAGACATAGGAGGTGGAGGACATCTCGGTCTCCATCGTGGTGCCCATCTAGTGGGGACAGCAGTGATCACAGTGGGTAACAGCCAGAGGTGTGGCACCACCTGTGCTGCTAAACCTGACTGTGCTTTGCATCTCAGCAACCCAACCTGGTGGGTGCCACGTATGACCCCTAAGTGAGGCCAACTGCTCTCCAACACATTTCAGATTGGATGAGGAGGGGCCAGACTGCCCCCCATGACAAGCCCTTTCCCAAATGCCCCACACTCCTCCTTCAGCTCAGGGCAGTCCTGAACCCCACCACACCAACCCCATCATCCACCACCGGTGCCCACCCAGCCCATCACCCCACTGTCCCTGCACAGCACATTTTTTGCATGGCACATGCACTCATTGCATGCAGTGCTGATATTAAGTCCAGCACATTCCAGATGGGGTCACACAGTAGTAAGATATCCCGTTCTCAACCTCTCCAAGAAGCATAACTCCTGGGCTTTGCACAGCAGCCCCTTTCCTCCTGGGGCCGAGCTCCAGCCAAGCACTGTGCTGCCCGCCACCCCATCTGCACTTTGTACCCAAATATTTCATCAGAGCCCTCTTACCAAAGTCCCCTTCTTGCATGAGTGATGCTTGGGAACTTTGTCCCACAAACATCAGGAGGGCACACAAGGGTTCTCGGCCAGCCTGTAGGCATTGGCCCCAAGCCTGGCACTTGAGCAGCAGCAGCTTTAACCCCCCATCCCAAACCCCCACTGCCATCCCCCCTTCTCTGCCTTCCAGCTTAGGGGGCTAGGAAAGCACCCACTGCCCTGCAGAGAAAGTGCCAAGCTTCCTGAGCTCAGGGTGCCCACCTCCCACACTTGATGCCTTGCAGAACGTGATATTTCCCTACAGCCCTGTTTCTAATGTTTGTTTCTTGGTTTTTATTCCCCCTCGTAAGCCAGAATGTGCTCATCATCCATTTAAAACCCTCATTCCCCTTTTTATCTCTCCAACTCCCACAGCTACAAGCGCTACCACATAATTATGCAGAGCATTAAAAAAAATATATCTCTTTTAATCAAATCCAAATGTATGGCTTTTAATTTTCATTGATCCATTATCCCCTTTGTGGGACTGGGAGAGAGGTGAGGGCAGCCCATGGGCTGTTCCCTTTCCCACCTATACATGCACACTGTGCCACTTCCAACCCATTCCAGCAGTTTCCCATGATAAAAGCACAGGGGATATACATGGTAATCAAGGCAGAAATATTGAGGCTGTATCCTCCTGCCTGCCCACCGACCCCAGCACCAAGCAAAGCTTTGAGCATCACCAAAGAAAGGCACCTGCTGTCCCTTGAGGGTGTCAAGGAGAGGTGAAACACCCACAGGAGAAAGGCCTCTGGCTGTTTGTCCTCTCTCCCCTCCAACGATTTGCATCTTGCTTTCATTTCCCCCCTGCCCCAGCTGCACGGTCCCCATAGAGCAGAGCTGTGGGGCAGCATCGGGCCCCAAACACTGAGGTCCTACGCTGCTCGCAACGAAGCTTTGTGCTGAATGTGAGATTAAAAAAATATTTATTTAAATAAAAAAAAAGAAAGAAAAAAGACAAATGGTGCCTGCTATTTGTTAAAGGAATGGCATTGCCTTGCCCTGCTGCTGCTCTGCTGGGCTCAGGTTTGGGGTGCTGACACTGAGGGGTGCCCGATGCTCAGCTGCAGCAGAGGGATGGAGCGCAATGCAGAGGGCTGTGCAACTGCTCCCACCATTACAAGCACATTCTTACCCCAAAAAAGCCATCTTGGCAGCTCTCAACATCAGGCAGAAACCAGGTGTTCAGAGCAGCATGAGATTAAAAAAAAAAAACAACAACAACACAACAGAATCCAAGCAGCCCAACCACACCTCCGCTCCAAGCCGTTAACCCCTGGGACTCTGCTTTGCAGTGAGCAAATCCCAACAGATAGCAAAGCAGGTCAGATACAGCCCTTGGGTAGGAAGGCCCACATCCCAGCATTGCACAGCCCCATGCATGTGGTTGACACCCCCAAAAAGTCCAGCCCTGAGGGATGCTGGAAGGTACCCCACCGCCCCATCTCCATGCTGGGGCACCACCTCATCCTCGGGCTGCTCCCCACGCAGCTCCTGCAGGCAGTTCCGCTCTCCCCACCTCCTGCTGCCATGGGATTTCCTCAGGAAGGAGCTCCTGCTCACACACACAAAGCAATCACCAATTGTTTGGAATGTCCCAAACAAATCCTCCTTTTAATAGGGGCTGCTCAGCCTCACAGCCCCGCACAGCACAGGAGCAGCATCCCCATCGCTGCGGGTGCAGGACGGAGCCACAGGCACTTCTGGGGGCACAGCTCCCTGGCAGACAGATGGAACCCAGCGCACTGGGGCCCGTTCTGCCCCTGAAGAACTGCCCCAGGGGGAGGTAGGCCTGACCTCAAGCCAAACCCAAGGCAGCTTCTGTGCCCACCACCTGGCCCCAAGCATCGCCCGCCCCATCCTCCTCCTGAGCTCTGCTCCAAAGCCGGAAAGGCGACTGCTGCTGCTCAAATAAATACCAGGGGCCGCTATTTTTATCCAGCAAGCGACTGGGCAGCTTTATTTTTAGCATTTAAACTGCAGCCTCCTTTTCCTTTTTTTTTTCTTTTTTTTTTTTTTCCCTCCTTTCTTTTTGCTGGAAGGGGGAGAAGGAGGGAAAAGGCAGAAGCATCAGGGAAAAATGAGAGGAATGTTTCCCTGCGAGCACAGTTTTCCATTGCTTACTTTGAGCCGGGCCACTGTGTGCAAACAGAGCAGAGGGGAAGGTGTGCCCGTGAGCAGCAGATCTGCTCTGTGCTGGAGGGGGGGAATTGGGGAATTCTGCTGCAGTGAGGCTGTGAGGGGGGTGAGGGTGCACGGATGTGTGTTCAAAACACAACATCCTGGGGGACTGCGTGTTTTGGGTTAAAAATAGGCCGTGTGCTGGCAGATCCCATGGGTCCCGTGGGACACAGAGCCTTGCTTGTGGAGCACCGATGTGTTACAGCAGTGTTTTCACCACCAGTCACTGCAGTGTTTCCCAAATGTTCAGGTCTCGTTCCAGCTTTAAAAGGATTCTCACCAATGTCTCTGTGGGCTCCTCCGTCTGTGCTGGAGGCCCAGGAGGAGGAAAAAAGCCGTGTAATCCGGAGCAGGAGTGATTCATCGGCCTCTGAGTCACAGCTTCCTCTGACTTGGTGCTACTTCTGGAAAACAAAGCACCCAGAGAGTTCAGTACGAGCAGCAGTGGCCACATCTTGCCCAAGGGCAGAGCCATCGTCACCAGCTCCATCACATCCCCTCCATCACATCCCCTCGGTGTGGTCACTGCATCGTTGCTCCCATCCCCAGCACTCGTGCTTGCTGAGTCAGAGCTGCCCCGCAGCCTCACTGATAGGGAAGTGGGGAGGCTGAATGAAACTAACAGGTGACAGGTTCAAACCCCCAAAATTTGGGTTGTTTTTTTTTTTTAACACCACACGTAGCTGAGCTGTGGGGCTCCTTGTCCCATCGGTTAGGAGGGATTCATGTTCTTGTAATGCATCTGTTATGGACCATCATTGGAAAGAGGATATGAGGCTATTCAGATATCTCTGTGAGTTACAGAACCATTTAGGCTGGAAAAGACCTCAAAGACCATCGAGTCCAACCTGCCTCCAATACTGTCCACTAAATCATGTTCCTAAGTGCCCCACTTCCATGGTTCTGTAACACCTCCAGGGACGGTGACCCACCGCCTCCCTGGGCAGCTGTGCCACTGCATCACTGCTCTTTTGGAGAAGTAATTGTTCCTGATATTCAACCTGGACCTTCACTGGCAAAACCTGAGAGCAGGCGAAGGGGCACGAGGGACCCCAAAGGCTGGGGCTCAGCAGTTCCTTGCTTGGTGAGGCGTCTCTGCCAAAGTCAGCCAGCAACAAGAAAGGGCTGAGCCACAGTACAGGGCAATGAGCCCAAGGCCCAACACCTGCAGCTATGCTGGCCCTGGGGCCGCTAAAAATGGCCACTTCTAGTTAAGGAGGATCAAACAGGCGTGGGTTTTGCACCTCTTGCTCCGGCAGGGACAGCCCCAGCTGTGCGCTCTTCCAGTCACAGCACGCCCGGCCGGCAGCACAGCGCACGGGGCGCATCCAGGTTATCCCTCGTGAGAAGATAAAAGAGAAACGGGAAGGAAAGCCTAAATTGGGAGGGGTGGGGGTGTTCGAAACCGAGAAGGAATCACGTCTGGAAAGCACCGAACCCTCCGAGCACCGCCTTGCAGGGAAGCCGCCTCCTCCACAGCCCGTCCCGTCTAAAGGCAGCCCTCTCCAGTTCCTGCCCGCCGTGCCCAAACCCCGCACTGTGAGCACGGCTCCCCTCGGGCCGTCCGTCCCGTCCCTTCAGCTCCTCCTCTAGGGCCCGGGAGCGCAGCCAGCACCGGGGCGGAGCGGGGGGAGCCCCGCCGGGGCCGGGCCGGGGGCGGAGGCTGCGGGGCGGGCGGCCCATTCCCTCTGCTCGGCGGGACGAGGTAGGTGCGGGCCGGCGGGACGCGGAGCCTCCTGCGGGAGCCGCCTGCGGGGTGCCCAGCTGCGGGATGGGTGTGCGAGGTATTGGGGTGACCGCGGCTGCCACCTCGGAAGGGACGGTGTCACGGACGCAGGAGATGCTGTCGACTCTCCCGGTTGGCAACTGGGCTCCGGGGCTGAGCCAGGTGGAGCAGCGCTTGCGGAGCTCCTGGTGACGTTGGTGCGGGCACAGAGAGGGTCTTGTGCCGGCTGTTGCACAGTGCCGGGCGAGGTCCGTGCTGTGCTTCGTGCAGCTCAGCCCGTGCTTTCGCTTTAGCCCCGTTAGCAGCAGCCGCGTCGGGAGCGCTCATGCCGGGCCGGAGCCGTGCGCTTGGGGGCACGGGGTGAAGTTCTGCTCCGTGCGGCTGCTCTCGGCACACGTTTGCTTTGCAGCGTTTGAACGGGGCGGGTGACTGCGGGGCTGCTGCTGCTGCTGCTGTTGCTGCTGCTCACCACTTCCAGGTCTGCGACGGCTCAGGCTTCACCCCGCTGCCTTCCAATCTGCAGGTGCAAACAGGGAAAACCGGCGGTGTTCCGCATGCGTGCCCGGCTGCGTCACGGAGCTCGCAGGCTCCAGGGGACCTGGGACACACTGCGCCTTGGCTTGGTGCACGGTGACTCCCAGCCCTTGGCCTCATCTGCAGGGGCCCTGCAGCTCCTTGCACGGCTGCGGTTGCTGTGCCACGGATGTGGGCAAGCCAGGCTGCGTCTGCTGGGTTCCCTGTGCCCAGCCTGTGCCCCCAGCTTGCTTCCCCTCCCCTGTAACGCAGGAGATGCTCCCATCCTTAAAACCAGCTTGCTTCCAGCCGAGGTGGATTAAAGGATGCAGTGCTGGGCTCCCACCTCCAATAATCCCAACAGGAGAGGCACACACGTCAGCTCCAAACCCCACTGCAGGACCTCCCGAGCCAGTTCTCCTGTCAGCCTCCTCCTGATGCATTGCCAACACTTCCCCAGCACAAAGAGCGCATTTAGCAGGCGCTGAGCGGCCCTCCCAGACACTGCCCTGTCTCCAAGTGCCTCCTGGCCCAGTTGATGGTTCTTGGCCCAGAAACACGCCGACCTCCCACCGGCAGCTCCGTGTGCGCTCACACCCATCCTGGATCACAGCTTGGACTCTGTGGCTCTGCCCCTCCATCCTCCTTTGAAGGGAGATGCTGCTGCTGCAGCACCAAACGGGACAGCAGCGCTAAACTTTCCTAAAAAGCAGTGAGAAGAAAGGGCTGCGTGCAGGAAGGCAGGCGCTGAGCTAGCAATGGGTGGCCTCGGCTAACCCCAGCACTCTCAGGCTCAACAAGGCACCCGTTTTCCTGCTCTCCCCTCTCCTATTTATTTATTTAGTAACAGAAGAGCCCCTTCATGTAGCGCACAGGCATCTCTTCATCCACAACACAAAAGGCGATGCACGCAGCAAAAAGAAAAGGCATTTGAAAAGCAGCAGTGCTACAAGGCAGCCTTGCTGCCGTGCTGGGTGCCGTGCCTCTGCTTGCCCTGCAAGGATGCATCACCCCTTGGTTCTGCTGTCCCACACTGCAGGGTAGGGGTCCCAGCTGCCAGCCTTCCCCTGCAGACTAAATAGCCAACGAGGGCTTTTTCCCCACATTCAGATCCATTTTCAAGTGGAAACATTTCAAAGGAGTCTCTCCTTTTTTTTTTTTCTTTTTTTTTTTCATTGCAAACAATTAATTATGAGCTTAAAAGGAAGTCCCAGCCCTCCTTCCCTCCCCTGAAGTTTACAGGCAGTAAACATGAAGCGGCTTAGGGCAGGAGTAAAATTGAACATCCTGTTTTGTCTGAAATTGAGGCGGTTGTTTTTTCGCTCTTTTCTTTTCTTTTCTTTAGAAGCTTTTTGGAATGAAGTGCATCATAGGATCCCGGTGTTCCTGCCTGGATAGCAAGCTGTCAGGATATTTATGGATAAATGGCAAACCTGCTTCAGGCAGACGATTCGAGCCAAGGGAAAGCTGCTCTGTTTATTTGTACGGCCATTTAACCTTACGACATCTGCACTAAAAATGGTCTCGGAGAGGAGGAAATCTGGGACACAGCACAGCTCAAAGAAGTGCTTTCTGCACTCCTCCGTGCCCTTTGCTTGCAGTGCAGTGGGCAGCAGGAAGCACCACGAGCACCCAGGGTCTTTCTCTTACCCCTCCAGGGAGCAGAGCTTTTTTTAATTCCCTTTTTACCGTGCACGAAATAGGCAATAGAGCAGCGATAGGATTTTTGCCCCTGAGCTGCCATTTGGAGCCTGCACACCACGGTGCTGCTTCCTTTTGGCAGGTCGCAGGTGCTGTGCTGCAGGCTGTCGGGCTCTTATGGTTTTTCTTTTGGATCAGATAGCTTTGGTGGTTGTTAGGAGGTGGGCTGGGTGTGCGAGCACCCAAAGTGCTGCAGGAAACCAAACGCTTGGTGCAGGGGTGTCTAAAGATAGCAGGTGCCACTGCAGCGATATATATGCAATTCAGAGCAGGGAAGGGCAGCACTGTAGAGATGGAGGTTTCAGCTTGGGGCCCTTCCCACCGCTCCCTAGAGGAGGAGAACCAGCAATTCGGTGGATACGGCAAACAGAGTTCAGGTGCCAGAGAAATGCTCTGATTAGCATTTCTTCACCTTAGGTGTGTTGGTGAAGGCGAGCAGCTCCTCTGGGACACCTTTGTGCGTATGTGTGGCTGTATGTCTGAGCTGCTGCCTTGTGAAAGTCTTAGTTTTCCTTTTGCTGTGCCTCATCTTCCCCTGTGGTGCACGATAGGGGTTTCAATATTCCCTTGAGAGACTGTGGGGCTGGACTCCCAAAGGCAAAAGCAAAGCAACGAGACACTGATGTGAAATGCAAATCAGGGTGAAACATGCTCTCTGAGCCTGATGTTGCTCCTGCTGACTTTCCACCTACACAATCCATAACTCAATGACCTCCAAATTCTTGGCTTAAAACAGCCAGGAGCTCTGCCTGGCCCTTGAGCAGAACCAGAGGGCGGTTGGGAGTAGAGGCAGCAGCTTCCTTACCCTGGCTGCCTCTATTGCAGGAGGGCTTCCCCGAAAACCTGGGGCTCAGCAGCACCTCTCCCTCCTTGAGGGGGAGGAAAACCTCACGTCATGCCACAAAAATGCTCCTCAGCCCTGCCCAAGCCTTGGAGCAATTCCCAGGTGAGTCACGGAGGCTTCTCAGCCCAGGCACTGCAGACAGCCCCTGGGGGGCATGAGGCTGCTTTCTGGGGACCAGAGTCCCATGCTGAGCCGTGGCGTGGGTGATCTGCTTGGGTCCTGCAGGCTCTCACCCACCTGAATGCTCCTCCGTAGTGCGATTCCTGGCTGGACGCTGTGGGCACAGACCTCTCGCCCTGCATAGATTTTGGCTGTGCTGGCAGCTCTGAGGAAAAGCAAAGCATGCCGAGGGCACAGGCACCTGATCTGAGTGATTTCTTGTCTCTGCAGGCACCATCCAGAGCAGCTCGTGGAGCCTGTTAGCTCCTCACAGGAGTCAAACATATCCTGAGGAGCCATAAAAGAGGAATCCTGCCCAGGAGCCAGCATGGAGCAGAAGATCAGCTCTTTCTTTAATTCCATCTTGGAACTTGTTCGCACCAAACACAAGGAGGGCGTCTTCAACACCGTCTGCCTCGCGGTGCTGTTGGGGCTGCCCTTCGTCGTCCTCATCGCGTCCATCTTCATCTGCTGCCACTGCTGCTTCTCCCACTGGAGGAGACAGAGCAGGAAGAGGGACAGCCCCAGCAGCAACGGGCAGCTGCAGGCCGAGAGGAACAAGAAAAAGAAGAAGAAGAAGAAGAAGGATGAGGAGGACCTGTGGATCTCGGCTCAGCCCAAGCTGCTCTTGCTGGACAAGAGGCCATCTCTGCCTATCTAGCGACCAACTCTGATGTCTCCAGTCCTTCCAGCTGTGCTACAAGGAGATGCCTGAACTGCTGCCACTTTACGGTGACTTTGAAGAGAGGCTGAGTCCATCAGTGGGGTATCAGAGGGCTGGCACAGAGCAAGGCCTGTAGACATGGGTTTATGCCCCCCACCAAGGTGAAACCCTCTGCAAAGGACAGACGGCCTGCTGAGCCACCATGGGGCCATGCTCACTCTTACCTTGGAGATGCAAGGCAGCTGAGTGCAGCATTACAGTACAGTGCAGGCATCCTGGCCGTCCACCCCCAAATCAAAAGCAATACGAGTTTCACAGGATGCACTCAGCCTAACCTCAGAAACCTCAAGTCCCAACCTAAGGCAGCAAAGCAGAAGGCTATGCTTCCACTCAGCCCAGAGGCAGGAAGGAGCCAGGAAGTTGCAAGACCAGCCCTTTTTGCACCAGCACCTAAGAAGTCTTTCTTAAAAGACTTTTTTTGTACAGACTTGCTTTTAAAGAGCCCACCATACTGCAGCAAAGGCTGCATCACCTCTACGCTACTGCAAGAGCGGAGACGTAAGCTGACGCTGTGTAACAGCTTAGCTATGGCTATTAGAGTTATTTATTGAATGACTACTAAAGAGCAGGACCAAAGGCCCCTCTGTTACAGGGCTTGGTGCACTGAATTGCTATTGGAGCAGCAGACACTTTCCCAGCACAGTCCTCCCCGTGCCACACATCAGGGGCACGCATAGACCCACAAGCACACACCACTGCCAGCTGCTGCATGGCCATCAGCACAGCTTTATCTGGGACCTTGCACTCATCTCCCTCTCCATCTCCTTCATCTCTCTTCCTGGCAAAGCCACCAGCTCCTGGCAGTTCCTTGCGCCACCCATCCTAGTTTGTGCAACTCCAGCAGGGTGGTGATGCTAACATCACATCACGGGGCTTGGCTCTGTCTGGCTGCACTGGTGACAGCCTCAGGGCTCCTCACCACACAAGGGCTTTAAATTGCCCCCATATGTGCCTTATATTCCAGTTTACTTTGTGACCATTGAAATAAGCAACTCCCTCCTCCTCCAAAACAGGAAGCGATGTATAATGGTAGAAAACTTTCAGGCTTTGCCACACGTACATCCGTCCCCCACCCAGGTACTTTTCCCCAGTTTTGGCCAAACCATGCGCTGAACCACTGCATCTCCAGACAACAGCAAGACAGATGTGCCTATCAGCAGGGTGACAGCCATCTGAGCACGAAGGCAAGAGCAGCACGGTACGGAAACACGGCTGCACTCCCCCCCTGCACTGCCTCCCCACAACTGCACTTCAGTATCAGCCTTTTCCTAAAGAGTCCATGCAACAGGAGAAAAAAAAAAAAAAAAAAAAACATTTTTCTAGCTTTTTTTTTTTTTTTGGTACAAAAATAAATGACTCTAAAACTGCAAACAAATGCTGTGCCTCTAGCAGTTGTGTTTATTTTCATGGGGAAATTTTTCTTGTATCTGTTCCCTGGCCTTAGATAAGACGCTGGGAGGGCTTAGTGGTCAGATGTGCTGTGCCTCTCTGCCTGCAGACAGCTGTGCAGCTTGAAGTTTTCTTAAAGAAACAGCTTAGCTTAATCAAATTTATTAGCCTCGCCTTGTTAATGAACACAGTCAAGCTCCTCTCCCCAAGGGCAAAAAGCACTGGGAAGAAGAAAAGCAGCACTTCAGGCTGCAGGGAAGGTTTTTTTTTCCGTGTGAAGGCTCTGCAGCACAGGGTGAAACCCAGCTGATTTCTATCAGACAAGCATTTCGTGGTGTCTGCAGCTCCTCGTAGCTGTCTGCACTGGGCATGCAAAAGGAGCAGAGTTTTTCCAAATGGCACGGTGGGCATCTGGACCACTAAGTAATCCCTCCATGAAAATGAACGAAAATAAAAACTGTCTCTCACCTGGATGCTGCACTGAGGTCCTGCACAAAGGCCACAGAGGTCTGGGAAGGACTGGCAGGAGGGGGGGGGAGGGGAAGGGAAGCTGATATTAATTTTTGACTGTTCCCTGGAACAGCCCCAGGGATTGAGAAGGTGCCAGAATTGCCCCATGTAGTCCCTGAAGTTCCATTAGGAGGGGAGAATTGGATTCTCAGTGACCATTCCTCTATTTCTTCAGCCAACGAAGCCTGAAGCAGCAACCAGAAGTAGGGTGGCTACTTTCCAACCAAGTGCCCAGTGTGGTAAGACACTCCCATCTTCTCCTCCTGTGGCCCAGTGAATGCTGAATTACACCCTTCAGAGTCCAATGCCTTTAGGAAGCAGCCACCTCTCCCCCACAGCAGCATTTTGCAGAGTCTAGCCCTCTGGATGGAGCAGTGGCCGTGCTGAGCCCCTGATAGAGCTGGGTTTGCATGACCCATCAGCTGCATGGTCCTGGTCAACTCAGTGATGCCAAGACAGCACATCTTTTGGGATTCAAATTCTGCCCCAGGCATGTTGCAAACCCCTCTGTCTATGAAACTTAAGTGATCTCCCAGCAAGGCAGAGGCTTTGAGAAGGTGTTCTGGGCCTAAGGCATTAGGGGTTGGGTATAGCAACAAAACGAGGGCACTATGAGGATGTGAATTTATTTATTTTTTTTTAATGGGACTACTCCAAGAAGCCCAAATCTTTAAACCAGACCAGCTGGCTCCTGCAGTCAAAGAAACTGCTTTATCAGAGCAGTCCCAGCCTTTAAATCTGTGATACAGTCTGATTAGCCCTCAAAACATCTTTCCGTGGAGGCCAGCTGGATACAGGACTGGTTCTCCTAAAGCAGCATGAAGAGAGGATGCCATCCTGTGGCTGTCTGGAAATATTGGCTTCCCATGTAAGCAGTGGTCCCTGACTACCCTTCCTAGTGAGGGAGACAGGCCTGTACTTCAGAGAAGTAAGTGCCAATTCAGAGGCTGCTAGTAAGGTGCCTCACTTCCTTTTCATTCTAACATCACAGAATCACAGAATCAAATACAAAGCTCAGCCTTCTTAAGAGAATATTCTCTGCTCCCAGGTAAAACTCAGGTTTGGGACACAACTGAGCTTTGCCTCTGCAGTGTGTACACGACAGTGCCGCTGGGAGAGATCACATCTGTTTCCTTTTTAGAGCATAGGCTTGCTTTTAGAGGCTCAGTGTAAAACATTTAATCCTCGGGTCCCCTTTAGTCACCTGCTCTCTGGCTGACCAACAAAGTGAAACCTGCCCTCATCTGAGCAGTGCAGAGGAATCACTTCAGCACAATACTCTTCCCCTCCCTTTCCCATTTCCTTCCCTCAAGCTCTTAAGACAGAGTTGCAACTTCAAGTGCAACTTTCCTCTCCTCCTTCCCTCATGCCAAGGGGTATGGATATCCTAATGCAGCTCTGCTGAGTCTCTGCCTGCCCACTTATGCAAGTAGCATGGAAATGAAAGTACAACAAAGAATTTAGACCTCACTTGTGAGAGACAACTCCCAGGTTAGCTCACCTCAGCAAAGTCCTAGCAGCCAAAGATCAGTTACTTTCTTCGCAGTATCAAGTACTGAAGAGATCACACAGACCCCATCCCCATTTTGGAAATTCCAGAGAACTAATTTTCACAGCACTAGTTTTTCCACATTGCTCTGCAATGCTACAGGCCTGGGTATTGCTCCACCTCTGTAAATAAAGCTTAGTTCAAATTGAGAAAGAATAATAATTCTGATACTCAAAGCAATATTTTAAGACCTCCTTTATCTGCAATATTATTGCTTCTTCAGAGTCTGAGGACTCTTTGAAATGTATTAGTCAGCTTAGCACTGGGATAGAAAAGGCCATTAAAGCATAAGACAATCATGTTCCAATCTGCTCAGACAAGCAAGCCTTTAAGTAAGCATTATTTGGTGAGTTCCTGCTTCTCCCCTGCATGTAGCTGGTGGTCCAGAATTTAAATATCTGCTCAGGGCGAGAAAGTAAGGCTTTTTTTTTATTTCCTCAGACCATAAAGACAACAGCTAAATGTGAAACCAACCACTGGAGCCTACCTGAATCTCCAGCCACCCTGAAAGAAAAGCCTGAGGGAGAGTGTGCAGATCCATTTAGTTCTGTGATGCTAATTTTAGGGTTGGATGACAAACATTATCTTTTCAACATCACTATCTATCTACACTGTTAATGAAAAAGCAGAGGGTGGCAGATGGGATGGTCACATGGAGAATTTTCTTCACAGGCTGTATCGAGCAAAGATTATACAGAGGTTTGTGATTGTGAGACACACTTGGAGGAGTGTAGCTCTTACATTTACCTTCTTTGGGGCATCATCTGGCAGTGTGAACATTCCTTTACTGCACGTCTCCTCAGGCTTTTCTTTGACTGGGAAATAAGAAGAGACAAGCTAAATATATATCAGGATATTACCCTGGAAAAATGTTATATTGCAGGTTGAGGAACCCAGACTACAGTCTTAGCCTGTGTTAATGAGGCCTGTTGTCAGCTGCTTGACAACATTTCCCAAATCTCAGTGCTTTGACTGGAGAAAAAGTAAGAAATGCTGCACCCAAATGATGAGGGAAAAGGAAAAGAAAAGGAAAAGAGGTCCACTGACCAAGAGATGTGGGAGGAAACAGTCTCAGAAAAGCTCTCTACTGTAAATTAGAAAGATTTCATTTTTCAGTGGGATCAAAATGAATTATTTGAAGTCTGAACTGCATGGCATTAGAGAAGGACAGAAATCAGGAGTCAGCAAGCTGGGTTTTGAGAAATAATAACATGTGTTAAAGCTTGTTTTATGAACAATTCATAAAAGTTGCATACATTGGATCAAGCAGGTCCTTGTCACGTTTAACCAGGAAAGCTACAAGTGGCATGCCGCCCACAGGTCCCCTCTCTCAGTCTCTGACAGAGCACCCATCAGGAGCTCCAAAGGCTGGAAACAGGCTGGGCTGCAGATTCCGAGACTTCTGGGTCCAAGCTGGTCAGCAGTTGCTTCCAGAGTATTGGAGAAAGTCATCCAAACCTAACTTTGTTAAAAAATACCAAATTGTAATCTTTGGGTCACGCACAGAGGACAATTTAAAATCTGATCTTCCTCCTTTTTCCTGGTAGAGATCTCTTCTTCCTTGCCAAGACTGACTCATTACTAGAAGATTGAGGACGAATCTTCATCTCAGTAAAAGGGATGGAGAACTCATGGCCCTTCCATGGCTCCCAGTTCACCCCCTGCAAAAAGACCATATGATTTCTTTTAGTAAAACACCTAGACCAGGTGTTTGGAGTCTGCCACTGCCTCTTCTAATGCCATTTAATCTTCCCACAAACAGAGACACTTTTTTCTACCAGATTTTTTACCACAACCACGGTCAGTATTCTAGATACTCCTAATACAAAACTAAATCTCTATCCATCCAATCTGGAGCTCAACCGGACTGAGTTATCTTCCAGCACAAAATCAGGCTGTACAATGAGATGTACACCAAGGCACACACTGAAAGCATCTGACTTCTTTTCTCTGTTCCCCTCTGAAATTAAGACAGCTCCACCTTAGGTGTCTCCGTCCACCACAAGAAACACATTGTGAGCTTCAGCCCTTCAGATTCTAGGAGAACCCATGAGCTTCCTTACGGGTCATTCTCCTTTAAATGAAAATGAGTTCAAATAGTGTGGGCAACCTGTCCTGCTGCAAGTCCCCCCTCCATATGTTTTCCCCAGGCTAGAGAAAAGAGCTGACAGTCACACAAAGCTCTGCCACTCACCTCACTGTGCTTGCTCTCCCCATATTTCCCATTGAGGTTGGCCAAGTGGCAGTTCTTGTACCACCACGCACCATGGTGTGTCAGAGCACAGTTGCTGAGAGCCACATCGTTGTCTCTGTCCCACGTTGTGAACTTCCAGCCATTGTGGTAAGTCATTGCATCTCCTAAGAGAAAGGATTTACAGACACGGTAAGAGTAAGGGTGTGCAGTGGCTCAGCCCAAGCATTTTATGCAGCCTTCATTAGGCAGAACACAGAAGGCCAGTCAGGAAAAAAGCAACGGCTTGCAATGGATCTAGAAAATAATTTCTAATTGGCTGCTAATAGAGGGCATGTTCATGGACTGGATCCTCTAGGCCTGAAGATCTCAGTCTCAGGGGAGTATGTTAACAAAGGATAAGTAGAAGACTATGGACACAATAGCAGTGATAAGGATTTATGAGTGGCAGAAGCCAGCACCAGGACTACTACTGCTTAGCAAAGCCTCCTTCTGAACAAAAGCCACTTTCTTTGCACTCCTCAGCTGGGGAGCCCCAAAAGTTGCTCCCCCGTGAACTAATAATCTCATGAAAATGCTTCAAGTCTGCCTGTTCAGCTGGTGTTTCAATGGGTCACAGAGCAGCTCTCTTCCCTGTGAAAAAACAGCTTAATCCTGTCCTCAGCAGAAGACAAGCCTGGAGGGGGGACATCTCCTCAGTCCTCCTGGGAAATACAGAGCTCTCTCTTTAAAAAGAGGGACATGCAATCTAACCTGAACTAATGAGCTCCCATGCTACTGGCAAAACAAATACCTAAATCCCAGCACTTGCTCCCCTGCACGGAGCAGACAGAACAAGTCTCAGGCACTCCTCACCAGCATTGCCTCTGTAATTCCCCACGGACAGCCTGTATCTCTCTCTGCTCGAGGCAACCTGGAAGAAGTCATAGACAGCATAGGCAGACTCATTGGCTGTCCGCAGATCCACCCTCAGCTCATAGTTGATGGGGCTGCTGCTTGTGAGATTGTGCAGCTGGTCAAGACCTAGAAAGAAGAAAACTACTGTTAAAAGGGAAAGGCCTGTTCACCTTTGCAGCCCTGGAATCTCACCCTTTTGGGCCATTTTGGTTCAGTCAGCTATTTCCTGTCTATCTCCCATATTACTTGCTGCTGTCATGACATTGTGCCAAGTTTGTGCTATCTTATCCCATTTTTTGGCAAGAGATAGCAATGTCAGAAAAAAAAAAGACAAAACAGTTTAAAGCAGCACAGGACAGACTGTGCAACAGTATTTTTCCAAGAATATTCAAAGACTCTTGCCCCAAAGACCTTGGCTTATTTAGGGCTGGATTCTCTGATGCAAGCAGTTATCTAACAAAAAACAACTGAGCACACTACTTTTTGTGTAACAGCTTGGACTGCGCATTTTCATTAACACAATGTCTTTATTCCTCCTTGAGCAGGAGCATGCATGCCTGAAATAAATATTTCCAGAGTTTGCCTTGTTCTGGGACTGTTATAAATACCAAAGATGCCAGTGGAAAGACTTAGCTGGCCTTCAGAGATACTCATGGCTTAAATGGCACTTCTAGGAAAGACATAACAGCTGACAAGTCAGCACTGCAGACTCAGCAGAGTCTGACTGTTTCAGCATTTAGATGCCTCTACAAAGCTAATCTTCAGCTTTTCAGCAGTCACACCCTTGTACTGTACCAAGCCAAAATTCCCCAGTGGGATCTCCAAAGCCTTCCACATAATTTTTCCAGCGTTTGTAGAAATCCAGTTCACCAGTGCTCCGCCTCTGAAACACCTGCAAGGCAAGGATTGCTGGGTGAGAGCTCATGGCAGACATATGAGAGTCAAGGAGGGTGGGGGTGAGAAATCCTCATCCAAGTACAGGCAGAAAGGTGAAACGTTTGGGAACAGATGCATCTGGTTAAAAGGTATGCTGCAACTGAGCAGAGTGCACGTGGATTCATTGCCATTTTCTGACTGCACAGAAACACCTGGGATGAGTACTTTGTAGTGCAAATTTTGCACTTTTCCACAAATGCCTGGGGGTAGCAAAAATCCCAGTGTGATCTCAGCACCTGGACAAATCAGGCTTAGGGTCAAAACCCACAGGGACACCTAGGTTTCTAAACTTCACCAGAATCCATGGGCCATGGACAGTAATACACAATTTGTTACAGTGGATCACTGAAATAAAAGGTGAAGAAGTGAATAAAGATATTTTTATTTGTTTGTGTAGGGACTCAGCTATCAGAGAATCTCAGATGTGTTATCTCAACCTTATACAAATTCCCCACCTCAAAGTGTCTGTGTTTCTGCCTCCAGCTTCTCTCCATCCAGGGGCATGCTCACAGTTCTAGCATTTAAAATATGATCATCAGCTGAACTGCATTAACTGTCCATAATTGTAGCCTTACACAGTGGTCAAGATGAGATAACAGAGCTTAGTCAACTCATTACAAAAGACTTTTAAGTTGTACTGCCTTGCCTTGCACTTTCATAGACAACTCGTGTGCCTCAGCTAGCAAGAGGTAACATCAAACTGGCATTGCCTCAGTCAGCAATAATATAAGCCTTGAGTCACATTCATGACCAAGCAATGAAAGTTCAGCATCCCCTTGTTTCTGAGCCATCCAGCCTTCCACAGTATTCTTACTGCCAGTCTGAAAGGGTACAACAGCATCCACTCCCTTCCTAAAACATGCTCCTCCATCACGGGAGGAGCTGAAATACAGCAGAGTAGACAAAAAGGAACATCAGCTAAGCCCACTACCAGGTTCACTTGATGACATCCATTAAAAAAAAAATTAAAAAGTAGCAGAGAATCACTCACTATCCACCCGCCTCCATCAGTGGTCATGTCACAGTACACCTGCATGGGCCTGCTGCCATTGCCATTGAGATAAATGGTGTACATGCCGCTGGAGATGTTTCCATTCTGCTGCATCTGGGCACAGTCCGCAGGGTACGGGTAGAGGAAGCTAACTGGGAAAAGAGAGAGCAAAGCTGGAGGAGCCATCTCACACCCCCAGGAATCCCTTATGGACTACAGTACTGGAAGAGATGTAAAGAAAGTGCCCAACTGCATCAGCAGGTAGCTGTTGGCAGCCTTCCTCGCTGCTCAGAAGCTGGAGCCTGGATGGGGTCACCAGAAGCTGCAGGAGATGCTGCCTTGGGTCACAGTGAGAGCAGAAAGAGAAGCCCTGGAGAAGGCATTTTCTCCGCATCTCACAACCTACCCACAATTGGCAGCCTCTGTGAGGACCAGCTCAGTATAAGAGGCGCCCACATCAAGGCATGAGAATATTTGACTTGCTGGCATCAGGCATACGTTTCCTGATCTCTGGAAACAACCTAGGCAGCTACTCGGGACCACAACAGTACTTATACAACTGCTGGCCTATCATTACTGTGACAGTGCTGAAAAATCCCTAGCCCATTTATCTTCTCTCATGCCCAATGGCAACTCACCAGGAGGCTTTGCCCTGCACTTGACCAGCATGGTTTGCCAGCAGCATTGACCAGTGTGGGCAATTTCCTCTTGCACTATCCTGTTGGGATTCCAAAGCTCTGGACAGCGTGGCTTTGAATGGAATCCAGCCAGAAGACAAGTTTTCAACTCACTAGACAATTTGCTTCTGATCACATTGTTTCCCAGAACAGGAATTCCATCTCAGACCTCAACCATAAAACACAACAGCTGCAGAGTCCACGGAGCAAGTGCAACACCCAAGACCAAATTCTACCTGTTGAGAAGGTACCGACTGTCTTTCTGCTCTGGTGATCTCCCTTATAGGCCATCACAAATACAGTGTACTTTGTTCCTTGTTCTAGTCCTTCCAGCACAAACTGTTGTTCTCCAGGACCCAGCTGCACCTCCTGCCAAATAAAACAGACTGAAGATCAACCCAACTCTGTACAACATTTAGCTTTTCTGGACCACAGTGCCTCACACTCAGTAACTATTTATAGGCTTTTCTTGTAGTGTTCAGATAGGCATATACTAGCTGCATATCTTTAAGACATGGAGGACATTTCCTCAGGAGGAAGGTTTGATGCAGAGTCTCAATAAACACTGTTAGAATACTGAAGACACTGTGTCCCTGGTTAGTGCTGCTTTTTCATGTAGTAACAAGTTAGAAAAGGAAAGTGAAGCAGTAAACTTGTTCTCTGCATCCTGAAGATCTGCTGGAATGGTATTCCACAGAGTCTCTTCTACTCTTAACAGTAGCACATTTCCTTAGGCTCTGCCTTCCCACGCTAATAATAGTATAGATTCCACCTCAAAATTATTTACTTGTGGTCCATATACCCACAAGATTCAGATGTCAGAGCCTATACCCATAAGGGTGATGTCAGTGAGTTCTGCAGGGCTGAGGAATTCACTGTACCTTGCTAGTGCCATTTTGACCCTGGTAGGTGAGAATGTAGCCATCAATCTGTGCTGCAGGAGGAGTCCAAGTAACTACACCAGTAGACTGAGCCACATCTGATACACGGAGGTTCTTGGGAGGATCAATCTCTATTGAAAAAGAAAAAAAAAAAAAATTCAAGTCCCTTTGCATAAAAGAAAGACAGCAATTCCTGTGCTAAACTTGGGCTGAGCTTTGCAGTGCCTGATCCTGTGAACTGGAAACTACAGAAGTCACTCAGTGAAGATTGCAGCAGAAGCCTAGACCAACCATGGCAAGATCTGTTACAGATTTGGTTTGTGGTTTAGTGAGCCCTGCATCTGGCTCAACTGTACAGAGACTCCCAGGGCCTGGAAGCTCCTGACTCATCTGTCTGAGAAGTCTGAGAATTATTTTTAAGCAACACTAGTTCACAGCAGGTGTCAAAAAGCATCTGTCTTATAAGATACTCATAACAGGGCTCCAGTCTTCCCTCGTGATAAAACCAAATTGCTAAGCTCATCTGGAAGTAATAACAGTGGAAGCAGCCTCTCTCAAATTTTTATCCTATGCTTGCTATTCTGGTGTTTTGGGAACATCTTAGAGAAAACAACGTAAGCAGTAGGACCGTATGGCCTTCCAAATTTTAGAAAGAAGGCATTTGGTGGGCAATGCTAGCCTTGAGGGAAGAGTGCTCCAGCCCTGAAGAATGCCTGAGTTTACAGCAAACTAGAACTGAATAATTCAAAACACTTCCCTGTTCTTCCGTAGACCTCCATGGGAGGTGACAAGCATGCCACTTATCTTGTTCATTGATTCAGTTCTTCACTGTATAAGCCAAGCAATAACACTTCTCAGATCTTGGAGAGTGTTATGAGAATAATCATAACAATGATAATAATGCAACAGTGAAATATTACAAGTTATGAAAAGGCCATGGAGGAAAACAAGGCCAATATTTTGGCCTTTATTAGATAAACAAGAAGAATAGAACAGTACAGCTTCTCTACATTCCTTGAGTATGGGGTTACTGCTTAAAAAAGACATAAAAACAGAAAAAAAAAAATCAAAACACCAGAGAAATTGAATCAACAAAGACATTAACTCTTAAGTTGACACAATGTGCTGCTTGAAAGTTGAGTTATTCATTATAAATTAAATCCACCATTCACTGAGACAAGCATTTGTTTGTTATTAATCAACTCCTACGTCATACAAGAGACCACCACACAACTGCTTTAAATTGATGACTCAATTCTTATTACACGTGTAATAGTGTTTTATTACTCATTACATGTGTACCACTCAATGGACAGAAGAGGGAGCTAAAAGGTGCCAAATCCAACACGAGAAGCAAGTGTTGGGAAGCACAGCCTCTAGACAGCACTTGAATTTTATAGCTGTTCCTGCAGCTTCCCCAGGTGAAGAATATAACTGCAGAATAGCTCCCTGCTACAGCATATTTTAGGAATGTTAGTGAATAAACAGCCAGCACCTAGAGTTAAAAACGTGTTTGTTTTTTTCAGAAGTTGGATTATTTTACCAAAGGTGTCACTTTTTTTTTTTTTTTTTTTTTTTTTTTAAATACCACCAAGATGAGGAGAAAAAAAAAACCACTTTTTTTTATGGGCACAGATATTTCTAAAACACCCCTACTGAAGCTAAATGCTTTCCCTCTCTGGGCAATTTCAATTCATGTGAAATTTCCAGGTGCATCCATTTTCATTCTAGTTCAAAAAAAAAAAACATTTCAATTTGCTTAAATGCTCCTTAAATTTTCCAGTCAAAGATAGGCTTAGACATTTGGCCTTAAGAGATATCCTTTTATTTCCATGTGCTGCCCTTGCCCTCTGCAAGCACTGGGGATCAGTCTGGCACCTTACCCTGAATTCAAGCTTTATCTTTTCTATCTCACACCAGCTTGACTCAGAAACTAAGAAAAAGCACATTAGCAAGGCCAACAGATAAGGAGTGACCCTGAAATACTGCCAGAACACCATCATCCTTATAGCTGATTGAACAAGATAGATTTAAGCCTGTTTTGCAGTCTCCTAGGACAGTCTAAGGTCATGAGTCAAGCCATTATTTTTTAACTGCCTCCGAGTCTAAGATGGTTTAACTTTGGCTGTTAAACTTCTGTTATTGTTAGGCTTGATAGCAGCATACAAAGCACTGCATGCTTTTGATTAAGAAATGAAATAAGCTGTGTACTCAGCTGTCACCACTCCTGTGTTCTGACATCTGTCTCTTCTACGGCAGCCTCTAATAGCAGTTTCTGCTATGTCAGGCTATAATCATGCACTTATCTCCAGAATGTATTTACCACAGTACATCTTCATTACCCAGTAATGCAAAGAGAGATCATGAAATGTAAATTAACAAAGGAGTAGGGTTCTTCTACTCTGCTTCTCTTCTCCCCACAGTTACCTGTCAGCGCATCAGTGCTTGCCCTCTTGCTCTGCATGCTTCCCAGCTCTGCCCAGAGATGAATGGTGTACTTCATGCCTGCTTTCAGTCCTGTCAGAGTTGTAATGCTCTTGGCCTTCTCCACTTCTATTTCCTCGGTGCCCGCATCAGCAGAAGTGTAGCTCACAATATACCTATCTATGGGAGCTCGGACGCTATCCCAGGAGATTGTGGCTGAATCTTCTGTCACTTGGTCAGTTACCAGATTCTTTGGGCTGTCCAATTCTAAGAAATAAAGTGTAAAGTATGAAGTATAAGTAACTAAAACACACACAGGTTGCTCTTAAAAGCTTTAGCTTTCTATAGCCCCATGATACAGATGATGGACACCGTGTCTGCCTTCAAGCTAATCAGGATAGCGAGACCTGTGACCTTCTCTATCTTTTCCTCATTTCTAGAAAGCTGCCAGTCAGTCAGTTCTCAGCCTAACTAAGCATCCAGATCCTGCAAGCTTCACTTCAATGATATGAAGTGAATTACTGATACTTAAGAGACTTATTCTGGTCTCAAAAAAATTTTTCACCCTCTTGGGTTATGGAAGATGGGTAAAGTGGGGGCGTTTCCTTCCAAGCCTCGATTCACTGGCTAATGCCATTCTTATCAGTGGCACATAATTTTAAGTAGGATTCAACAGCAGTATTATATACTGTGGAACGACACTCAGCCACACCTGCAGAGCTCAGCATACCTGGAGACCAAAACACCAGCACATATGGCTGGTAAGTGAGGGCTACAGTGCTTTAGCAAAGCATAATGAAGCTCACACTGGTCTGATAGTTCCTAAATTAACAGATCAGTTGTTAGTTCCTACAAGTAATTAAAATCTTTTCTCTTGACTTGAGAGGAGGCAGTATTTGTGCCTGAAGCTTGAAGTGCCTGTAATATGAATGTTTCCACATCATAGGCAAGCACAAGATAAATTGCTGTCTTGTACGTGCTGCAACAGAAGGAAGCAGGCATGGTAGAAACAGATCACCTTCACAACACAGGACAGAACCATGAGGATTCTTCTAGAATACCTGTCACTGTCTCAGTGCTGGTCCTCTTGCTCTGCCGCACTCCTTTCTCTGCCCAAAGGTAGATGACGTATTCAGTGCCAGGTTTCAGTCCTACCAGAGTTGTGGCAGTCTTGTTCTTCCCCACTTCTATCTCTGCAGTATCACCATCGGCAGAGGTGTAATTCACCACGTACCTATCTATGAGAGCCAGAACCCTGTCCCAGGAGATGGTGACTGTGTCCTCTGTCACTTGATCAGTTACCAGGTGAGTGGGGCTGTCAATTTCTGCAGAGAAGAAAAAGTCAAGAATGCAAGATGTCACAGTCAGGCTGGGCAGTGACACCACAAGTCTCTTTCCCCTCTGAGGCTGGTTTCTCCTTTTTTTTTTTTTTTTTTTTTTTTTTTTTAAGAGACCCAGCTACTCTTTTACTCATTTCTCTTCAGCAAGTCCCTGATTTAGAGCATGGCTCTTGTAAATGCTTACAACTGCTTGTAATGGATACACTCATCTTCACAATGTTATAAGCCAACGATGGGCAGAGCACTATATCATCCTTACCAGGACTGACAGAAGAGAGAACAACTGAGGAACTTGGATGAATTATCCTGTTGCAAGAAAAAAAGAACATCCTGCATGCTGTTACTCTCTGCACTTCAAGTTCTCCATCTCCATCTGAGCATTTACTTAACCCTTGAAAAAGGATAAACCAACAAATGAAATAAGACTAGACAAATACATGATTGATGCTAGAGTGGAATGGCATCATTTTCACAGGTGAAGACCACTAATACGCTGCATGGTGATTACTAGTAGTGTATCTGTAGTACTGTACAGATGTATACTGGTAATTACAATCTCTCTGTGATAAAGTTGAATGGGCTTCACAGCAAGATACAATCTTTGGGTTAATGCATCTCCTAAGCTTGAATTTCCCTCTGTCATGAAAATGATAGATTTATTCAATGTTAAGGCAAAACCAGGCTGTAGCTTATACTCCCCACCTACTGCCCTCTTACCTGTCACAGCCTCTGTGCTGGCCTTCTTGCTCTGTTGTTCTCCCTTTTCTGCCCAGACATGAATAACGTACTCCATGCCTGGCTTCAGTCCTACCAAGGTGGTGATATTCTTGTCTTTCTCCACTTCTCTCTCCTCTGTATCCCCATCAGCCGAGGTGTAATTTACTCTGTATCTGTCTATTAAAGCCCGGACTTTGTTCCAGGAAACTGTGATTGCATTCTCTGTCACTTGGTCAGTCAACAGTTTAGTTGGGCTGTCAATCTCTGTAAGTAAAAACTCTTTGTTAGAAGTTTCAGCATAGCACTGCGGTAATCACAATGGTCTAAAGATAAAGACAACATAAGTTTTATAGGCAGAGGCAGTATATTTTATTAGACTAACATATATTTTGAAAAACAGATGAGCTTTGGGAAATTATTCTGTGCCCAAAGAACTGGAAGGAGCTTGTATGCACACAGACATTTGTAGGTAGTCAATCTGTGCAAGAATCTGGTCCTGCACAGCCACATGAGAATACATCAGGCTTGATTATAAAAACTGAGCAAAGCAGTGCTTTGAGGAGTTTCCCAAAAGAGCTGCAGATGCTACTCTCATGCCCTTACAACTGAGGATCCCTATCACCACATGACTGTCCTGTTTAGGAGATTTGATTCCCCACACAATTTCTACCTTATGCCATGAATACCAATATATTTCATTTTTCCTTTTTAACAAACACTGTCCTGACTGACTCTGCAACACTTCTATGATCTCACTTTACTACTGGGCAAGGTCACAAGAGTCACAAGAACAGCTTGGAGGTGGTTGATGGTACTTTTAAGACATTTTTAATGTATCATAGTTCTAAGGCTTTAGTTTTCATTGTGTTTAACCATTCTCTGTACTGACAAAACTAGTGCCAAGCCATAGTGTCCCCATAACAGGACTCAAAGAACCTTCTGCTAAGCTGGAGACTTATCAGTCACACTGATAAGAATTAAATGAATTTTTTGACTTGCTAAACTTGGGCAATACAGAAGCTGTGCTGAAACAAGTAAAATTAATAAAGGTATTTGAAATTCAGACCCAGTTTACTCCTGCTGTCACTGCAACTTACCTGTCAGAGCTCTGGTGTTGGCTTTCTTGCTTCTGTGGGGTCCCTTCTCTGCCCAGATATGGATGGTATATTCCATGCCTGGCTTCAGATGCAATAAGGTGATGATGCTGTTTTCACTGCCTACCTCTATTTCCTTGGTGTCTCCATCAGCTGAGGTGTATCTCACCATGTACCTGTCTATGGGAGCCTGAACTTTATTCCATAAGACAGTGGCTGTGTCCTCTGTCACCCGATCTGTCACCACATTGGTTGGGCTATCAATTCCTGAGGACAGCATTTTGAAATGCAGGATTAGGAAACTTCATATAAATTAAACCACTACAATACCTCTCACAGCATGAGAAACTGAAATTTCTTCAAGATCCCTTTTGTAATACAATGAATAGCTCAAAAATGTTTTGCCATATTTTTGAAAAGCCTGAAGCATCAATGAACTGACAGGTTTTCCAGACCTATTTAAACATTCAGCATCTTCTACTGTTCAGTTCACAGTCTAATAAACAGGAAAATGATGCTGGAGCCAGGGAATACAGGGAGGAAGAAGAACTTACCCTCTTCCTTACTGCTCCTAGGTTCAGGGGCCAAACAAATCACTAGCAGCTGACAGCTGCAAAGCAATCAGCAGCAGCAGCTATACCCAGACTAGAAATCATGTGTATGTGGTTTCAGTGAGGTTATCTTGATGATCATCTGGTTAGGGAACTCAGGAACCAGCAAACTACAGGACCTACCTCCTAAGCTCATTTCAAATTAAGAATAAAGTAGGTTTAAAATCAAGGGCTAGATTTAGTGTTTAATAAACAATAGAGACAAGCTTAAATGAGGTAATAGCAGCCCTGACAGCAGTATGCATGAAGAAACAGTAAACTGAGTACCTTTCACATTGTGACCTTGATAGAATTGTCCCCAAAACCTGTAGTAAAACCATTACCATAAAAGAAACATTCCACCTACCTGTCCTGCCACTCACTGAGGATGGTTTACCCTCTGTATCATCTTTCACAGGTATGACAGTAACCTCATACTCCATGCCAGGTTTTAGGCCTGTAATCAGAATGTAATTTTTCTTAAAAGAAAGCTATTTTGTTTAGCCTCCCCAGTTCTAGGTTTGTAGCAGAGAAGCATTTAAAAATGTAGATATCTATCTAAACTTCCTCTTGTCTTGAGAATGCCTTGGAAGCAGTCTTGGTTCAGTCTTGTCATTAGGGTCCATATTAACTATAGTGAGGATTTCTGTAACATTGGTATTTCCAGTTCTGAAATAGAAGAATATACTTTATTTTGTAACAAGGATAGAATTAAAGCTGTCTGTCCTGAAAGCTATCCACAGTGCACAGAAAATTTCTCCCTGTTGAAGGACTCCCAGCAGATCTCATCCTGGCATACATTAGTCTCAAGGTGAAGGAGAACACAAGAGAGAAGAATCATCTCAGAACTATGATAAAGACAAATCACTTGTACCGTCTCTCCCTGCCCAATGCCCAATACGAAATAGTCACAAGTACTCACCAGTCATGATGTGTCTGCTCTTGGGGTCACTGCTTTTTGGTACCACGACCTGCTTCTCATCCATGTCCACCAGGGATCTGAATTTCAGCTTGTAATAATCCACATCTGTTGGTGGGTTCTCCCACTCTACTTCCAGGGAATATTCCATCTCCTCCGTCACCCAGACGGCACTGAGTGCAGATGGGACTGGGAAGGACAGAAAAGTGTGCCAGGAAGAAGCAGCACAAGCATCAAAAGGTAAATATAAGATAGGAAGTTGCTAAACAGATCTCCTCCCTCCTCAGATGACTATTCTGAGACCTAAGCCACTTTCCTCAGCCAAACTTAAGATTTAACTGAGTATGGCACAACTACTATTTCAACAAGAGTCGTTTCATCCACGAAAACACTCTGATTCAAGACTTCTCTGGCTCTCAGCTCCCAACCTGTTATGCTAGAGCTAAGAAAAAATGTCAAAATAACCCAACTTTTCCATGTTTTTGCCAAGTGCAGGCAGACAGCATGCTACCAGCTACTAATAAAATGGCATTCAGTTATAGAGTGCCTGCTTCAAATTCAGTCTTTCCATACCCAGCTTGCTGTTCTCAGTAGCATCTGATTCATTCAGTCCTAGGAGGAGACTATGAGGAAAGTTTACTACTGAAGGCATGTCTGGCAAATGACAGCTAGAAAAGATGCTCCCCCTAATTTGAAGTCCCTTCCTCATCCAGTCAAACAGTGCACTATTCTTAATAATATGTTGGCTTTTGGTATGCTTCCTGCAGTGGACAACATCACTGATTCCCTGATGTTCAGAAGTGTCTATGCCAGTCAGATTCAGAAAAGATTAAGGAGACACAGGAAATTTGCAATGCATTGAGTTCCAGAAATACAGATCTAGAAGCAGATTCACCAGAAAAGAACAATAGCAAAAAACTGAGAGAGGATCAGAAAGAGGTACTGCTCTCCAGCATTCAGACAGGATGCTCCAAGCTTGCAAAACCAAACCATTTACTCTGTTTGCTTAAATCTAACATGAAAGACCTACAGATTTTAACTCTGAAAGCAAGGTCTGTCCATTCCTACCTGTACTTGCTTCTAGATGCACGGGCTCACTGGCAATTCCCTTCTTCACATGACGAAGTGTGACATTGTATGTGGTGCTAGGACGGAGACCCATAATCTCATAGCTGAGCTGCTCTTTGGGCACACGGACTTGTTTCTCCAGTGTCTCATGCCCCACTGGGTAATAGCTAATGAGGTAATTATCCACATCAATCATTTGATCCCAGCTGACAGCCATGGAATCCTCTGTAGCATTCAACAGCTGCAAGTCCTGAGGAGCGAGCACTAGAAGAAAAACAAACAAAAACACTGCAATGAGGATGATGGGTTACAACCTGGTCCAGGACTCAGTGAAGTCACAAGGATTCTATTTCAGTGGGCTGCAGCAGAAGACAACTTGTTGCTCTGTGAACGGATGAAAAGGCTATCATACAGAAGTCCTCTGCATATGGACAGCTATAGTTCCACTAAGAAGTGCAAACTGAGGCCACTAGGCTCTGCAGAGACACAAACCCATTCAGTGTCCACATGCAAAGCAAACATTCACCTCCTTGTCGGTCTAAGTGAAAAAGTTACTATTTTATTATTCCTTTTATGGAGTGGAAAGTAACTCCTGGAGAGTACCAAGCCCAGGAGATGGAAAGGGAAGCTCCTGGCCTGAAGCAAAAGGGTTCCCACAGACCCTACTAATTCGTTCTGAGGTGAATTAGGAGGACAGGTGGCTGCAGGCCATGCCACACGTCCTTCTTGGGCTCTGCTCGTGCTCATCAATCCCTCCCCATCAGGTAGCTGCTCCTTCAGAAGCAGACTGAGGCCCTAATGGAATACATGAGCAGGCAATGAACAGCACATTCATAGATTCAGTGATGGCACATGGGACCTGTCAGGAATCTTATTGTGCTGAGAGTAGCCAGCTCTGCTTTATTTTCTTTCCTGTTTTCCTGATTATAGCATCAAAACACAGAGTTCCTCATTAGATCCATGTCATGCTGAGATACCAAAAACAACTTCTAAGGATGTTTTCATTTGAAATTCCTGTTTTATTCATCTACAAATATCCCACAACACCATCTTTGAGCAGCCAGCAAACTGAAACTCAAGAATGAGCACAAGTCAATATCTGCTGTTCAGCATGCCCTTCTCATCAATTTTCCTTTGCAAGGAATTGCAAGGCACTAATTATACTGTTGCATGCTTGGTAGTAAGTTCTAGATGATCAGACATGCTGGTTACCATGGCAACATACAACAAGATGTTTTTTCATTATCTGAGATACATTAAAAACAAACAAACAAAAAGAACAGTGCTCAATTTAAGTCCCAGGCTACAAAAATCTAATCCAATGGAACAGAAAAGGAAAAAAGGCAATTTGGCAGCTATAGAAAGGGGACAATGTGGCTACAGGTGCTGACACAAGAAGAAGCATTTGACTTAAAACTTAAGTAGACTTAAAACACTTTTTAACTGGGAGTGAAAGCCTATTGCTTAGGAACAGCAGCAAAATGGACTGTGCAATATATATTAGCTCTGCAGTGCCTGCTCACTTGTATACTCAGAATAGAGGTCCCTTTCACAGCCTATAAAACAGCTGCAGGTGCTGTGTGAGGAAGATGACCAAGGCTGGACCCAGCCAGCCCCTTAGAGAGGCTGCATTGGGAAACAGTTCTCTGCTTGCTACCTCTGTAAAGGTGCTGGCCTGAGCTGCAGATGCCAGTCTGCTGAAAGGATGGGAGAATGCTGCAGCCATAAGAAAAATGAGTAGTGCAGAATGGATGGCAGGAGTGAAAACTTCTACGTGCAGCTCTTGTTTCAGTGAAGAATTTGAGCTAGTAGGCTGTATAAACGGTGAGTCTCTAAGCAGACAGGTCGAGTCTGAGAGGTGAGGGATGACAGGGAGCATTAAAGACTTGCCAGTAAGGTCACTGCAAACCCCTGCTGAGCACCAGCTGCTGCTCAGTATGCGGCTGTTACTTACCTCTCCTTTCTGAGCAGCTGTGAAAGATTAGACTGAGCACAGAAAGCAAGGTGGCTTTCAGGGCAAAAGGTTGAGTGTTAAGGCCTGGAGTATCAGCTTGTGGTTATAGGGAGATTATAGGTTTTTCAGAATATACACCAAGCCATCCAGCATTGAGCAGAGACTGTTGGATGCACACTTCAAAGCGAGCTTATTCCACCTTCTCAGGCAAATCCTTCTGCCTCATAATAGGGTATTGTAAGAGTTTCCTAAAACCCTTGCTTTCAAAGGGTGGTTACTTAAAGGCTTTATGCATCTTTCATCTAACAAGTTTTTATCAAATCAACTACCTTATCAGCAAGCAGCACACCCTACAGCAGCCATAATTCCACCTTTTATTATCTCACTTGTATGTCAAGAAACAAAGTTCCATCTTTAATTACAGGATCTGTACATTGTTATGCTCTCTCCTTTAGCCACTATCCACATGTCTGTGCTAGCTCTGCCTTAACCTGTGTTTTCCTATTTTCTCGATCCAGAAACATTTTCCAGGTAATTTTGAAGACATGGGGCACTCACAGCCATCCCTGAGTACAATCCCAAGAGAAACTCAGAGGGGACTTTAGTGATTCCAGGCCTGGCTTGCCCAGCGCTTCCTCAAGAGAGAAAAGGGAAATGCAGAATGAAAGTAAGGAGGGAGGGAGAAATAACTCACAAGCATATCTTACCCTGGGAGCAGTCAAGGCCAAAGAACCCCTCATGGCAGTAGCACTCTCCTGTGTCACAGAACCCATTGCCACTGCAGTCCCCGGGACATCGTTTCTCGCTGCAGTCCTCTCCAATGAACTCCTCATAGCACGTGCAGACCCCTTTAGCCGTGTCACAGATCCCATTGCCGCTGCAGTTCTCAGGACAGAGCTGCTGGCTGCAGTCCTCACTGAAATAAGGCTCATCACAGATGCACCTCCCTCCATCACAGCGCCCGTGGCCACTGCAGAGGTTGGGGCAGGTGGGGCGGGAGCAGTCACTGCCCTCCCAGCCCTCTGCACACTTACAGCTGCAGGTCTCATAGAGGAACATCCCGTGACCGCTGCAATGCGTGACACCTGGCCAGAGCAGCACCACAATGCACAACAGCAAGGGTGATGCACAGAGAAAAAAAGAAAAAAGAAAATAAACTGAGGAACAGAGCAATGAAAAGGTGCGTTCAAGGTCAATAAAGGGAAAGCATGATTAAATGTGGGCTGAAGAAGAGCTGAAGATCACACAGCCCACATGCCCCTGGTCCAAAGAGGGTCCTGCTCCCTCCTGTCTTTCCCAGTGCATTTGTCTGGAGTCAGCAAAATCCACAAACACACCAATCAATTAGAAAGCTTTCCACAGCCTCTAAGCTGAGCTGTAATTTAAGCTCACCACTTATCATCACTGTTATTATGAAGATGGAAAGTTCATTATTGCCATGTGCTAAGCAGCTAAATTTGATAGAGAGCAAGTGGCTGCCAGAAAAACATCACCAGGAACTGTTCTTCTTTTAGACATGTATTGAGGAGGAAACAAAACTACCAGTTTTCAACCAATGCAAAATTCTGGAGACAGAAATGAGACAGGAAGACAGAAACAAAAACTGCCTCCTTCACCTTTCACCCTCCCTCAGAGTTCCTCCATTTAATCCTTTCTCTCACCCACGTGAAACTCAGGAACTCTTTCCTTCCATTACCAGGAAATGACTGGGGGAGATTTCCTCTGCACTGGTTCTAGAAGTGGTGTGTCCGACCACATTTTGGGACCTTTAGATTTCGTTTCCGATCACAAGACCACCATTCTGTCTGCAGGACTTGAGCTTCTCACTCTCATAACCCTTACAAAAGGATTCCAGTCCCCATCTCTCTGCAGAAAACAGGCTACACGTAGAGATAAAAACAGATAGTTCAATTGTTACATACCCTGGCTTCCCCCACAGCACTTATGAGGGCTGCAGGCTTCTCTCAGCTCTGCAACTTCTTTCTCTAGCTTCTCCATCCTCTCAAGAAGATCTTTAACATGGGCCAGAGTTTCACAGCTCCCTTTGGGTGCATGCACATGGATGTTGTGCCTAAAGATGATATCCTGCTCTTCATTTTCCTCAGCCTCACCAGGATCTAGCTGCACCCCACTGCTGCCTTCGTGCTGCAATGGATCCGCCTCCACCTTGATCTGGGAGGATGTAGGCAAGCCAATCTTGTAGGAGTGGCTGAAGGATATTCTTTGACCACTGCTGGTGCAGTTTTCAGAAGCAGGAATTTGAATGGCAGATGCCTGAAGAGTACAACATAGCAGTATCCCAACGGGGAAGGCAAACCAGCTCTGGAAATCCATCCAGTAGGTTTTCAGAGGAAGCACTGACCCCTAAACAGCAAAGCTGCTTTCAAGAAGAAGGAAAGAAAATGTAAGAAATGTGATCATAAAGCTGGTATTCATGATTTTCCACAAGTAGTCTGCTTTGATTCAGCATAAAGTTGGTTAGTACCTGCAAAAGAGTCACACTGTATGAGTCAGATCAAGAGTGCTCCTAGACCCCCCTGATTGCGAGCTTTAAGCTTTATTTCTTAAACGAGGCTCAGTATTGCAGTCCAACACAACTATTAACTATGCCATAACCCTTTTCAGCCCCATGCAGCTAAAACAGTCTTCTAGCTGTGCTCCAGATTACAATTACCAATGTCTTCTGGTCAGAGTAAGCGATCTCCAGCAGCACCTCAGCTAGCATGGTCTATGAGAAGATCTTCACTGAGAGCAAGCAAAGGGTACTGATTTCATTTTATTTTTATATTAATAAATAAGACAATAATCTCTGCTTCTCAATCACAAGCAGCACTTTGCTTTGTTAATCTTCTCCCTCCTCCATTCAGCACTTACCTAGCAGATTTGATTTCCTGCAAGAGGAGTGGGGAGAAAGGGTATGTTGTGCTGCTGAGGTAGGGCTTCTTCCCTGCCTCCTTCATTTCCAAATCTGGAAATGAGGAGCCAGAATCCAATCCTTGCCCCAGCAAAGCACAGACAAAATCCCTTCTCTCAGCACTAAGTGCTAAGCAGCATTCTGGGTTACAACATGATGTCATTACTAAGTAGGGCTTCCTGAGAACCACAAATTGATCTCAGATTTTCCTCAGCCTGGAGATCATTTATGAGGAAAAACCCTCAGACATATGGATTTCTGTCAAGCATAATGAAAGAGGACGACAGCTATTTTGGCTTCTTCATCATGTAATAAAGAGATTTTCCCCTGCTGTTAAAAAGAGCGGGTTTAACTGACTCATTGTGGAGAATATCATGTCATACACATAATGAGCAACAACAGAGACCAAGGAAAGGAAGAATTTAGGAAAGAACGTCTAGAAGTCAGGTCTGTGAAGCTAGAAAATATTCTCCTGAGGAAAGGGGTGGAAGAATCCCTGCTCACATCTTTCACTGCGCAAAGCACAGGATAACCACAGCTGGAGAGAACCTACAGTGGAAGATTTCATCAGCCTAGCTCTGCAAGCTTTTCTCCATCCCAGATCAGCACTTGAGTTCTGGAGAAAATGCATGACTGGAAGCTGCTATAATCAAGGCAAGAGCTGATGAAGACCTGGCTGTGGGTACCAGCAGAGTGTCATCTGACATTAAGGATGGAGATGGGAGTGAGGAGAGAAAAGGGGCTTGTAGTCAGAGGAGAAAAGAAATGCAGGTCCAGCATAGATCTAGGTTGCAGAAGGAAGAGAGAGACAGAGGTAATTGAAAGATGAAATTGTGAGCATCAGGGAACTAACCATGGTGGATGATTGAAGAAAAACTGCCTCAACAAAACAAGTTCATAGAAAAAGGAAATAATTTCCAGAGATCAGGAAGCCTTCCCAAACAGCAGAGTAGAACACGTATATGGGCACAGCAAGAGTTACACAAAGCAACACAAATTAAAGCTGAAGGAAAGCAGCCAGAGAAAAAGGAGATACAGTGCAAGAAGCCATGGACTGAGACCTGAGCTTGGTAAGTGCCAAGGTACATCGTGCTATTTTTGCAATCCTGAGCTAGAACAAACGCTGCCAAGTTGTACCACAGTACCAGACACAGAGGAGTTGGCAGTTTCCTAACTGCTGAGTTAGAAAAGTGGGCACATCTAACCATCCTAAAGCCACAGGAAGGTTCTCAAGGAACACAGAAGGAATAATAGATATTCTGCTACACCAATTCTTTTGCAGTGTCTGGTAAGCAAGATGTATTAACCCTTCCCAGAAGAAGATTGCTTCTGACACGATATATACTCATTAGAAAATGTAGAGAGGCTTAACAGTAATTTCACTTCTGTTAGTTAGGATCAGCATGTGTTTTATAATGATTTGCCTGGCTCCCTTTTGTTAAATCATGAGTTTCCAGCATAAGTCAATTGGTCTTTGCTGAAGCAAATCTTTGTTTTGTTGAATGTATAGTTCAAAAACATGCAGACATCTGTATTTGTTCAATTTTACTTAGCCACAGAATTTCACATTTTATAACTGGCATAAGTAATAAAGTAGTATTATTATGGAAATAGTACTGTATTGGCTTCCACCAGCAAGTCTGTGAAAAGGTGCATTAGAAAGCATAGAAAGAGTTTTTCTGCAAGAAAACAACGAACAATTACTAATAGAGTTTGTTGTAATTATATACAATCACTATCACACAGAAATGAGAGCTTAAATTGGAAATTGCCAGGAACAAGCACTCTAAAATAATTAACTTGCAGGTTAAAACCTTGCCCTGTTAAAGTCAATGGCAAAACTCACATTCACTTCAGTAGCTGTCGTTCCACTGTGGAGGAGACAACTTGTGAAACCTTAATCCCTTTGTCTGGGAGCAATATTAACTACTACTCCCTACACTATACATTTTGCAGCAGTAACATACCTGCCTAACACAGGATTGCTGATGTTTGTGCAAAGGCTTTCAGAGCCTTAAATGGCAGACATGTACTAGAGGATGTCAAAGAAAGAATGGATGGGTTTTTTCTATTCAGAAACAAGAATCTCAAGCAAAAAAACAAACAAACAAAAAAAAACCACAACAACAAAACTAAAAGATTCCTCTTACCCTTCAAGTACTTTCAGATGCCCTTCTGATATATCTGCCACTTGCAGAGCCAATCTGAGCAAGTTGAAAGCTCTCTCCTCTTCCCAGACCACTCCACCAGTCCCCGTAGTGAATTTAAGTCCCCATGCATCAGATGGAAGGAACCAATAAGGTCTCTTAGCGTTTGCACAGAGTGTTTCCCCCACTCAGTCTATCCTACCAGCAGAAAAAGAGCCTGTCCTGTTCATTATATGCTCCACCCCAAATGCAAAGCCAAAAAGCCTTTCCAGACCTGTACATGTGGCAGAAAACATCTTGGCGTGGCTATAGGAACCCAATATTCACAAGCACTTCTAAAAAACTAAAAGATGTGAGATTTTTGCATAGTCAGCACCGAATGCAAAAACGATATACTTTTAAAAGAGAGCAATACATAAAAATTACAATTATCTGGGAAATTAAAAAAAAAAACAAAACCTAAAGGACTTAAAAATAAGCAAAAGAAATGCCAAAGCCATTACTTGAGTACCCAGAAGATGATCTCAGGCACATATGTTATACATACCAGTCTTTAGATAAAACCTATCCAAAGATTCCGATCAGTTGCCTTACTTCCTTGTAAGAGAAACTGTCTGCAATAACCTCAGGATGGCAAAGGCTATCTATGCACATGAAGACTTTAACATAGCTAGATGGGGATGTGAACTAAAACTCTATTTCTCACATCAAAACAAAACACTATAAACTCAGAAGGAAGCTTTGCACCAAAAAAGGCCCACATATCTGAACTGCTGGTACAGCTCAACCTTCTTTGACAGCCCCACTCACACAACAGATATGCACTTTCTCTTTAGAAACCCTAACCCTGAACCCAGACAGTGATCAGATCCAATGTATGGGAGAAACACACTTTCTTTCCAAACTCTAGCCAGAATCCAAACATTAAACCTCATCCAAACAGTAAACCTGGATAGAGACCAACTCAAACAACCACCCACTCAAAGCTCCAACATCTACTCTAGTTGGGGATCCTACAAAGACGGACCCACAAGTCAAAGCTTCTGGTACACATCAAACTTGTTTGGCAGACCCTTCCCAGCACCACTCATATGGGGATGTGCAGTTTCTCTCTCTCCAAATCCCAACCCTAAACGGAACCTTAACTCAGACCCTAGCCCTAGCCAGTGACCAACACTCATCCCAAAAAGGGATCCCACCAAAAATGGCCCACATCTCAAAGCTTCACGCACACCTCATCCGTCTGGACCACCTAAGAAGAACACAGACACAAAAGGGAAACATAAAAACATACTGAACAACGGACAGTGCGTTCTAACATACAAATGCCCTTTGATTACATCAAACGCCTTTTGATAGATTGCATCTGATTCCTTGTTTAATTTTCCACGCCTGTTTTCTACTGACTGGTTTTATCCGCTGGAAAGATGCAGGAATAAGAAATTATGAACAATATCATCTGGGAATTAATCTTGATTTTTTTCTCCCTGAAAATAACAGTGATCTTTCATGATCACACAGCACTTCACTGAGCAGCAGTCAGCAGCATCCCAAACTTTGAAGATGCTCACAGAAGCTTTGCAGCCCACAGGCTTTGTAACAGCAGGACAAGGGGAAACGGTTTGAAGTTGAAGGAGGGAAGGTTTAGATTGGATGTCAGGGGGAAGTTCTGTGCTATGAGAGCAGTGAGGTGCTGGAACAGCTGCCCACAGAGGCTGTGGATGCCCCGTCCATTCCTGGAGGTGTTCAAGGCCAGGTTGGATGGGGCCCTGGGCAGCCTGGGCTGGATTAAATGTGGAGGTTGGTGGCCCTGCGTGTGGCAGGGGGGTTGGAACTTCATCATCCTTGAGGTCCCTTCCAACCCGGGCCATTCTGTGATTCTGTAACACCTTGACAACTCTGTGAGGGCGGGCTCCCAGGCAGGGCGAGGCGCAGCGCGGAGCCCCGCCCCACAGGCAGCTGCTGCGCATGCGCGGCATCGACAAGATGGCGGCGTCCGTGCTGTGCTGGGCTCTGAGGGCCGCTCGCCAGGTCAGCCTCACTCCTGCCCTTCTCTTTCCCTGCGGAGACGGCCCGGAGCTGCAGCAGAACCCATCAGGCACCACGGCAGCCTGTTTTCTGTTGCTGTTTTTTAACTAGGTTCTCCCAAGCCAAGCGCGGGGCTACTACGTGGACTGGAGGATGCTGCGCGATGTGAAGAGGAGGAAGCTGGCCTACGAGTACGCGGACGAGCGGCTGCGGATCAACGCCATCCGGAAGAACACCATCCTGCCCAAGGAGCTGCAGGTACGGGCAGGGCGCGCAGCACACCCTCACTGGCTTCGGTCTCCCTTTCTCCTCTGAATTCTCAGTTGCACAGCTTGGGAAAGCTGTTTTCCTTAATTGCGTACTGTCTGGTTACTCCTATAGCTGCCTGAATAAAGATTTTTACTCTTTTGTTTAGAAGCTTGGAAGCCCAAATCATGCTAAAGCCGTTAGTTTAATTAGAAATTGTTAATTTTAACGTAGAATCCTAGAACAGCTTATGTCTGACCTTATTTTCCCCTCTTACATTCAAGCCCCGTTATCCTGTCACAATCAGGCTGTGTACAAATTTGGTCCCCCTCCTGCTTATACCCCCCCCCCCCAAGTACTGGAAGGCAGCACTGAGGTCTCCCCTGGACCTTCTCCAAGCTAGACAAGCCCGATTCCCTCAACATTTCTCCCTAGGAGAGGTGCTCTAACCCTCTAATAACCTTTGTAGCCCTCCTCTGGACCCGCCCCAACTGCTCCACATCCTTCCTATGCTGGGTGCAGACCTGATGCAGTACTGCAGGTGGGGGTCATTGCAAGGGTAGAGTAGAAGGGGACAGTCCCTGCCCACTGCCACCCCTCTGTTGATGCTGCCCAAGATACCATTGGCCATCTGGGCTGCAGGAGCACACAGCTGTTTCATGTCCACCTTTTTGTCCACCAGGAGCCTCAGGTCCTTCTGCGCAGGGCTTCTCTCAAGGATTTTCACAGAGGGTGGTGATGCACTGGAACAGGTTGTCCAAGAAGGTTGTGGATGCCCCATCACTGGAGGCATTCAAGGCCAGGCTGGATGTGGCTCTGGACTGCCTGGTCTGGTGGTTGGTGACCCTGCACATAGCAGGGGGTTGGAACTGGATGAGCATTGTGGTCCTTTTCAACTCAGGCCATTTTATGATTTTGATTTCTCCCAGTCTGTACACGTACCTGGGACTGCCCCAGCACCAGTATAGCACCTTGCACTTGGCCATGTTGATCCTCATTAGGTTCATATGGACTCACTTCTCTAACCTGTCCCAAACTTTGGATGGCATCCCTCCATTCTCTTGCATCAACTGCCCATTTCATCTTGGTGTCATCCTTAATCCTGACTTCTTTTGAAGACACGGTAGCTTGACACTACTGCTTTTCAATGCTTGCAATATAATGGGAATTTTTGTAGTCCATCATCTTTCTTTTACCTCCAACCATGTCTCCCTACCACAGGATTCTTTAAGCCTTGCTTTTTTTTTTTATTACTATTATTACCAACTGCTGCTATCTTTCTGCTGACTTTTTGCTCTCTTGTACACAGACAGAACTTGAAGCTTCTCGTTAGAACAGAGACATTTTCACTCATTCTCATACTTTTCTGCCTGTAGCTGCTTATGAAGTACAAGCTATAATATCCATTTTATTGGCAATAAAGCATAACCTGTGAAGGCAGATAAAAAACAGCTTATCTTAAAGGACTAACCCACTACATATTTACTGGCTTGAGGATGTACAGTGCATCAGAAGGTTAAATTTTAAGTAGATCATTTTACATTCACTGTTAGGGGGTCCAGAAAGGCAGGAGGAGGTTTGCCATTAAGTATTCAAGCATACTCACGATGCAATAACAACTTGTAGTGATACCTCTTCTACAACTGGATTTGGAGGTCTGGAAGTAAGACCCCTCAAAATCCTAGGGACCACGGTTAAACTCTACGCTGTGGTCTTCTGTTTTAGGAAGTGGCTGATAAAGAGATTGCTGCCTTGCCCCGGGACAGCTGCCCTGTGAGGATCCGAAATAGGTGTGTCCTGACGTCCCGCCCTCGGGGGGTGAAGCGGCGTTGGAGGCTTAGCAGGATTGTTTTCCGCCATTTTGCTGACCACGCTCAGATGTCTGGGATACAGAGGGCCATGTGGTAGTTCACTGCATGGGTACGCGTTCAGGCAGAAAACACAAGACAGGCTTAGTCTGCAAGTTCAATTAAAATGGACTCCTGTGTGTAAGTCTAGCATCAAACGGATGCACGAAGGAAGAAAAGCCACACTGACTCATTTACTGGATTGTGATTGGTATCAGCTCACTGACAAGCAGCAGCATAACTGCACTAAGCCAGTCTGTTTAAGAGGCAGTTTTATTTTGACGGGGGGGAAAAAGAATCAATCGCGTTGTTGCAGAACTGAGCTGAGGTCTGTGATGCGGGTAACATTTAAAATAAAGACATATAGCAAAGGTTCATTTAAGCATTATTTTTTTTTTGCCACTATACGGTTGAATTCACCATGGTAATTTAGGTAAAAGCATAAGTGAAACTTCACAATAGGGCAAAGTAGTATTCTGCCATGAGCAGGAATGAGCATGAACTTAAAAGATAATCTCAAATTCAGATAATCTTGCTATGCAAACTTAATACAAACATATTAACAAGCGACAAAGAATGGGTAGAGAACCTACTGGAAACAGTAACATGTTAATATTCTTCTCCTACCTATAGTGCAGAACTTGTTCCAGTGCTTTAAAAACAAAGTAACAATTAAGTCCTAGTCCAGAGCATAACAGGGTAGTAATGGCTTGCTTAATTTGGCAGGTAATGTTAAGTAAACCTGTCCCTGGGAGAAACACAAGGAGGAAGCATGAAAGAAACAACAGTAGCCCCAGCAAGCCTGCTGCTAAGTTCATGTTTGCCATATACTCTTCTTCAAAGCCGGGCAATAAAGGGGAAATGGCCACTCTGCTCTCTTTGGCTGTATGTATTGCAGTGGCTGCAATAAATAGGCCAAGTAAAGTTGTAGTATCCTCAGGTGGAAGGAAGACACACAGGCAGCAAGTTAACAGCAATCCATCACCCCAAGTTTTGTGAAACTTTGGTGTAAAACTTAACATGCTACTTACTCCGTTACGTTCAAACCTTTCAAAGTTGATAGGTTATGGAGATTCTCTCTTTTCCTTATACACTGCTAGAGCCAGGGTCAACTCACTAGCATAAGCAGCTCACTACTCTTCTGTGACTGATGCCACCTAAAGACACCCCAAGGAGGTCACACTTAGCATAGAAGTTAAAGAGCAGTTTTCAAAAGCCATGAGCGGTTAAAAAGGTAGTACTTAAATTTTTTAATACCACAGTATGAACACCATACCACTTCTGCTCAACTAGCAAGTGCACTGTCTTGAGATAGTGGTTCTACTTGCCTCAGCATTTCTTCTTTTGTCACAACATACTATCCCACGTATCAAAGAAGTGTACCCCACAGTGACATAGTCCCAGTAACCAGATGGGTACTGATGTCACTTGCAACAGAGAGACCTTGACCCATCCTGGTTTAGGATTCCTTTTTTCTTCTACATTCCCTTCTCAGTTTCACAAAAGCCTCCGCTTATCTGAGGTGCTTTTTCAGGGAAGGTAAGGATTTACCTACACTCCACTTCTCAGGAAATGGTGAATCACTTGACTGAAGGAAATGCTTTATAAGCTATTTTATTTAAATATTTTCTCCAACCTGAAATGGAAAATGAGCGTCTTTGCTTGGAAGAAGATTGTGTAAACAATGATCTTTGCAGCACAGCGAGTTCTCACATGGAAGATCTGTATTAAGGCAGCCCTTAGAGTACTTTCAAATATCCATTGGTATGTCCCCTTTGGATTGCTTTTCTCTGCTTTCAACCCAGGCCTTGTTGATGGTGCGCTTCATTTCGTCATCTCCTTCTGCATACATCTTTTTTAAAAGGTTCATAAGCCCTTCACTAGGATCTGAGGTGTCATAGGCAGCCTTCCTGCAAGACAGATATATATGAGAAGATCAGTCCTAGCTAACAATTCTCTGCAAAAATCTGAACACCAGTATTTGTTAGTAACATCCTGGCAACGGTGAGCATTTTGTTTTGGCAAAGACTTTACACCACGGAAACCCTTAATCACACCTTTGTTACCATGTCTTCAGGTGCATTTAGACTAAGTGCAATTCCACTTAAAAGCTATCCAGTTAAAGATAACAGGAAGCAATATGCAGTAAACGTGACCCTTGAAGCACCACCCAAAATCAATTTTAAAAAGCAGGACTTGAACATAACAGAAAGTGCCAACATCTGTCTGTGAAAAGTGAATTAAAAGAAAAAACAAAAACTAACAGAAGAATGACAACACTGAGCTTTTCAAGTGGCTGTATCCATAACCCAAAAGGCATTTTCTGCTTCCAGCTTTTATGGCGTCCAGAGGTTAACTGCCTCATTATAACACCTTGCATTTCAAAGCAATTTTCTCATCCTACAAGGCCAGTAACAGTGAAGTCAAAAAGTACTCCATGTGGGAAGCATCTGGGTATGACAGGACCCACATTACCAGACTTCATACTACGCTATCTCTGGCTAAACTGCCTCTATATTCCATTTTTCTAAAATCCCACAGGTATTCTTCAGGTAGCTGCAGGCTACCTGAAAAACACACAGATCAAAATAAATCAGCAGAGGGAGCAAGCTCCCCAAGTATGGGGCTATACGCCAGCCTCAAAGACTTGAACACAGGTAAGCTGGGAGGAATATTTCTGAAGCGATCATTTGTCTTACTGTAAATCCTCAAACCCTTGAACAAGGCAGCAATGCTAGCCCTGTCAGGCTGGGCAGCAGATGGTATTTCTCTGCACAAGAAGCAGATTTAATAAAATGACTATGTTCCTCCAGCAACTGATCAGTAGTCAAGTCATCTTCTCCTAGTCTTTAACACTGTTGTTTTAGAGGGGAAGGCAGTTATGCTTTGATTAGCCAGGAGCGATCAGTTCAAGCTAGTCATTCTATAGAGATAAAAAAAACCAACAAAATGAATAGTTGTTGTCAGGCATAAGTGTCTCAAAAGTGAGTGCTTCCACACTTCAAAGTGGGCCTGCAAATTCTCTTCTGGATGAGAATGTGTATATTTTAAAACAGCGTGAAAGTATTATATATATAGTAATTTATACTAGCTATATATATATATACTACATACACACACAGAAATGCATTTTGTCTCCAGGTGTTTTCGGCTGTAGCTTACCACTTTTTCACATCCACTGCCCAAGCTGCCTGTAGTACTGGTCCCAAGCATTGGAAGCAAACTGATCTAAATTAGCCTGAAAATTTTGTACAATGACCAGGTAAGCAAAAAAACCTTTGCCAAAAGGATGCTGGGTGTTTTGTGTGGGCATTTCAAACGCATGTAAAAAATATATATATTATTTTGACCAGAATAGCTGCAGGAATAATATATGTATTTCTACAGAATATAGTCTAAAAACAAAGTCAACGTCACCAGAGAAGTTCTTGCAAAAAACACAGCCATCAAGATATAACTGACTCATTAATTGGTTAATTAGCACTCTCACTGAAGGTCTCATCTGTCTTATTTCCAATGATGTGACATTCATAATAAGCAATAAACCAGTAGAAGAGTGGCAATCAGCTCTCAAAGAGCATCTCCTCCACTGTCAGTCTAACTGGTACCACAAAAATCCCAGCCTAATGATTCACAAATACCTTGGAGGCTTGTGCCCCAGAACAGCAGTTCTCTTAATCTGACTGCCTAAAGCAGTTTTGGAAAGAAGATTGAGGGGCAGAGACACTTACTCTTTCTCTTTGCTTTCTTTTTCCACTTGAGTGAGACACTCCCATTTTTCCTCCCGCTTCTTCTTACACATCACAAGGACCGTGTCTGTCTTTATCTGGATGGAGAACAGCAAGATACGAATTTAGAACACTAATAAAGGATGCCAGGCACAACCACAATGAGTAACATGAACTTTCACCTCTTTCTAGGTAATATACAAAAATTCTAACATGCAGCTTCACAGCACCAAGTACTGACCTCACTGTGGTGGATTAAATGGCATGACTGATAGAATACTAGTACAGTACTAACTACTCTATGGTACAGCAGAACATACAGTGCTGCAGAAGCACCAGTCAGTCATTTTAAGATACTAAAAGCACACAGGACTATCTGGTAAGTGGTGATACCAAGTTTTGGAAGAAGCTCTTCCAACTCATTTCTCCAAGGACAAGAAACTGGTTTAAGGGCATTGCTTCATCTCACAGTATGTATGCAAGTTATAAGCAAAGCCTGTTTAATTGCAACCCTGACCTAAATTCCTCAAAACTGCTGTGTGCCATGGCACACAAAATTCTGCTGGAGTATTAGCTTAGCTCAGTGGCATGACCACTGTTCTTTTTCACACTATTAAAAAAAAATCACTGGAGGACCATTCTTTTTTTGGGAGGGTACACTATTCTAGTTTTAGGACAATTTCAAACTGAACCATCACTTGGTTCAATGGTGTTACAAGTAGCAAAGTAAGAACAGTATTTCAGTTGCAGTCATCAACAGTGAAAAGTTGCTCCTGTTTAATCTATCCTTTCCATAGCCAGAGCAAGTTTTGACATTGTTTTAGGTATTATGCTACTCATGGCTTCGGTCTGCTGACAAGCCTCCTGTCCTTAGAACTGCAAAGGCTCTCAAAGTGTTTCAAAGCAGAAGAATGCAAATTAATGCTTAGTGGAATTTTCTGCTTAATTATTGCTGAAATCCCAATTGGAGGGCTATTTAGAAAAAGCATACGATACCTAGCTATGATCTTTTAAAAAAAAAGCCTATGGGCTCTTGAGAATGATTCCACAATTACAACAACTAGAAATTCTTAAGAATGACATTCTGGCAATGACCATGGTACTACGTGTAACACACTGGGTTTGCACTGACCTTTCTGGAGCTGCCTTCCACAGAGATGGGCTTCAGGAGGTTGTTGAACGTCATGGTGTAGTTCTTCCCATTCAGATTCTTCACTAGCAGATCAAACGACCTGTAGCCAGAAGGTGGGGAGAGGGCAAACATGAATAAATACTTTAATCAGTACGAGACAGTTCCACCCTGCCAGTGAAAACTGTCCTAGAGCCCTTTAACAGGTGCATTACTTGGGAGAGTACGTCAACTGGCCCAAGTTTCCTCCTACCCAGGGCTTTTAAATCTTCAGTTGGATTTAATACTGCCACATAAAAAAAACCCACTATATAGATTTGACAACAAATCAAGATCTTTACGGGGTTCTTCCTCACTGACTTTTCTCACTGACCTCCTACAAACAAGGCAATTTTATTTAATCAACATTTCAGTTACATCACCATTAAAAACAGGGCTGGCACTACATACCCTGTCAAGCGTGATGAAGTGTAACAAGCATTTGTAAACATATTTTTTTTAAATGCCCTCTGAAGACATTTAATGCTTATTGAGTACATACCCCATGCTTAAGGGTATGTCCTAAATAAACTGAAGCAGGGGGGCAGGAAAAGGCCTAGTTGATCCAGAACAGTACTCAACACTACACACCCCTGCTTTTCAAACAATATTTCAACAGTTCCTCACCCATGCTCTCTCTCATGGCATAATGAGAGAGAGTGCAACAAGATGAACTCACCTCTCTGTGAAATTCACCTGCACATTCTCAGCTGGAAGCTTCTGGACACCATTTAAAGAGACATAAATCTTAATAAACTTATCTGACTGATCCCAACCTGCAAGAGAATAAGAGATTAAGATCTAACTTTCCTCCATAAACTTAATGAATTGTGTTCTATGATTGCATGATTCCAATACTCCCACAAAGTCCCCTGGTAACGACCACAACCTGTGCCTTACTGAAGCAACCTTCAGAGGGATAAGGGAAATGTGTTACTCCAGAATAATTTGAGAACAAAAGGTCCTCACAAATTCCTGAACTCCTCTAAATCCAGAGAAAAGCCATGCATCAACTCAGTAAAAAGACAGAACTCCCTCTGTGCAGGAGTTGGAGATGTCTGGTGTGTTGGGAGAAAGTGGGCCAAGGAAACTGCAGCAAAACCAGACAAGTATCTTGAGCAATTCCTTCTCCTTTTACCTACATGACAAGCAGAGAAGCCAAAGCTCACTCTTTCATTCTTGCTGAGTGCTACACAATGGAAAAAAACACTCACTGGTACAGCAGAGACCATTAATACTTTATACCAGTATGGGACAGCACTCACACCAACAGAACTAACACATACTGCGCTCGGGGCCACACAGTCAGCACACAGAACCTTTATAAGTGGGGTCTCCAGTTCAAAATGAACATTCAATACGGCTTCTTATAGCACTATGTGAAGACTGTGAAGTCACTGACACCACTCAGGCTTCCCTTCAGGTAGAAACCTGAGCTGTAAGGGCTTTTTGAGAAGCAAACCTACCGTAATTGTTGATTTTCACTGTGTACCCTCCCAGTGATGACTTTTCTTCCTCTATCACATCTTTTGGCTTCGGAAGAGGCTGATTCTTGATTTCTAGCTCTAGTTTGTGCTTCTCCATCATCAGGACATCACGCAGCCGCTTCCTCGTGGCTTTCGCAAGCAGCTCTTTAACCTCCTCCAAATCCTTCTGCAGCTGTTTAACAACAAAAGATCGCACACGCCGATCAGACACAGCCCTCCTCTGCTCAAGGTTCACTGCCGAGCTCTCCCCTGCTCACCAGACACCTCAGATGCACGCAATCAACGCCACTCGGCACGCTGCTAAGCACGAGGCCACGACACCTTCGCTCCCCTACCACACGTACTTCAACGTTTAAGCTCCGATCAACCGGGACGCAGCGGAAAGCCGCAAATGTTTTATAACCGAAACACCTTCTCCGCGTTCAGAGGCCAACACATCCCTCACGCAGCGTCCTTCCCGCCAGTTCCCAGTCAGAGCAGGGGGAAGGAAGGGAAGCCGCTCACCTCCTCGCGCGCAGCAGCCATGTCGCGTGTGGCACAACGCCGAGCCGCACCTCCCAGCAGTGCCGACAACCCCGCGGCCCCTCTGGAACCTTCCGACCTCCCGCCCCGCCCCCGCGCAGCGGAAGTGACGTATTTCTCCTCCTCCCCAGGGCGCGCACTGCCCCCTCCACTACTTCCGCTCTCCCAGCGGAAGGGGAGGGCCAAACCGCGGCGTTGCCATGGTGACGAGCGGGTTGATTGACAGGGCCCTAGAACGCGGGGAAGCGGGGCTGTTACCTCAGTGCGTTTCCTCCCGCCTGGCGCGCTGCGCGCAGCTGCTGTGTCGCATTTTCTCCTCAGTCTGTGGTGGTTCGTAACGGCTGCGGTCAGCACGCGCGCTGTTCCACCTGGGGGCTTGGTTTTATTCCGCCCCTCTTCAGCTTTACAGTTGAAGTATGTAACAAAACACCCAACTTGAAAAATATAAAGCTGTCAACAGTTGAAACAAGTAATATTTAGCAGGATTACTCTTGAAGATTGGCAAGTGGAGTGCTCTGCTCTCGCATCTTTTTACTTGTTTTTCTTTTGAAGGGTTAGAATACCTTCCCAGCAGGTGGTTTGCCCTCTGGGGGGGGATTTGGGCAGTGTCACGGCAGAACCGTGCTGCTGCAGTATTTCTGTCTAGTTTCTTAGCAGTAGCTTGAACCTGCTGCTGGTTCCCTTTGGAAGTAGGTCCTCAAGTAATGCTTCATTCCAGTGGTTGGACTGGATGATCTTAGAGGTCCTTTCCAACCTTAATGATTCCGTGATTCTTCTTCTGCAGCGTCTATCTGCTCCCCAGCCCGCAGCTTTTCAGCCGCAGATTTCAGCTGACGGAATGCAGCGTGGTCAGCTGGAATGAACTTCTGTGGCACGGTTATTTAATGGGCTAAGCCCAGTTTCTTCTTCTGAAGTTGCTTCCTTATGGTCGTTCTGCTGAGCGGCCGCTGAGAGGAGAAAAAAATCAGTGCAGTTTCCATAACTACTAATTAGAGTCTCTCCCCTGCCTGTGTGAACATTAGGAAGTGTTCATAGCTTTAGAATTTAAATTGGTATTGCTTTGCAATTTGATTTCTGGATACTGGGGAAAACACTTAAATACATAAGTGCTCTTGTAATTTGCTTGTTTTCTAGCAATTTTTAACTCTTCTATGAAAACAAGTTCCACATAGCTCTTCTGGGGGTAAAGCTACAGTGCCACCTGAATGCTGTGTCCTACCCTGGCTATAAACAGGAGAGAGTGACAAAAGTTTTCTTCTGTGCATCCTTATGAGGAGCCAAGTGGCTTCTCCCAGGGGACAAGAATGGGAACTGCTTGTGCAGCAGGAGGTTGGTTAGGACTGTAGGAGTGCTGAAACTCGGCTGTAGGATCCTGGTCTGGTCTTTGTGGTGAACACGGTGCTGTGCAGTGTGTTCCTAGCAGCTCAGAGGATGGGGAAAAGTCCTTTGAGAGGATTTGATCTCTCCGTGGAGCACGAGGTAGCCATTCCCTCCTTCCACAGACACTGATACAAACTGATGACAAGCAACTTTTGGGTAGTGATATGGAGGTGAATCAGTACAAAACGTTACCTCTGGAAAATTAACCAGAGACAAATATTAAATCTTCAGCTTTTCTATCTCTGTTCCTTTATAACTCCTTGTGGAGCTTATCTAGTTATTCAGGGAGCTGTGGCTGTTCATCTCAGTTAATTAAAAAAAAAAAAACTCCTGTAACAACTACAGGAAAAACTGGCTTTATAAAGCATTTGAATACTTCTGGTTGCTATCTGCCACAACTGTTCTGCCCTGATCTTGCTCAGCCATGCTTCTCTGTTGCTGTTTCTTGTCGGCTCCTCTTGCTCCCCGCTTCTCTTCCTTCAGGGCTGCTGCCTGTTTCTCTTGCATACTTAGGGAAGCATAAAGTCCTTAACAGCCACTCCTGCTTCCCCACTGCTGCATATGAACAACCTTTAGGATAAATATATTTACCAGTCTGTTTTCTGTGCTAGAAATCTCAGAGCAGCACCTGGAGTGTCCAGCACGGTGCTTGTCAGTCAGATTCCTGTGGTACAGGTTACCCTTGTGAGCAGGTACATAATGCCACCAATTTGGAATGTGCTGTGCAACACGGACATTTGGGACAGCTGTCTGCTGAGCATCAGTGTCCTGGTACAACAGTGTGCTTCAAAATAACCAGCTGGAGTGAACTGTATCAGAAAACCTGACACGGCTGTTTATTCCTGCAAACCGTTTCTTAAGTGGCTTATCAAAATAAGCACCTTATTCTCATTTTGTTTGCATTTCCATTTATTTTACAAGGCATCGTTCACACAATGATAACAAGGTACTGATCCAAACAATTCTGTAACAATTAGAAAAGTAAACATTTGTTGTGACCATGTACATTAAATTGCACTTTGAATAACAAGCGTTACACTTATATTTCTGTATCATACTTTATATAACACATGGATTTGTTACACAAGAACGGCAGTATGGAACTGTTCTCAAAAGTCTCACAGCACTGTGATGCTCCTTCTTCCTAACTCTTTCTAGTGAGTATATCTTATGAACAAGAGACACACTCAGATATCAAATGCAGCTAAAAACTTGGAAAATCTCATTGGTAATCAGCACTTTGATGGCGCTCTTTACTTTCAATGTGCTGATGTGAATGGCAGACACAGAGTGCTCTGGATCAGAATTATACTTGATTTGATCCTTTTCTGCATTGCTAACTTTTTCCCTGTGTGAACATACCAGAGAATCCTCTTACACAGAAAAGCATCAGTTCCCAAAGCTCAGGAGAGCTCATGGTACAGCTTTAGAAGGTTGTATTGGTACCAGTGTGTCCCCGGGAATTATTGGAAGGAGGGACTTGGGATCTGGAGAAAAAGCTGAGAACACACGCTTTTGTTTGCATTGATAGTAGCATCCATGTATTATATAAAATACAAAAATAAGAGAAACTGGAAGGAAATCAGTACAGCCCAGGATTCTGGTGGTATCAAATCACAAATGAAATCTATGATACTCGATCCTTTTGCTGTATTTATCTCCTTGGGATTCAGTTTCCTATATATTATTCTATATATAAGATATAGTTTTCCCAAGATACATATATATTCCTTTACATGTTAAATAAAAGCAAATCCCACTGAATAAGAAAATAAGAGAAAGTAACGTTCTAATTCTCTACCCATATCTTTTTTTTTTTTTTTTTTTTTTTTTTTCCAGGTAAAAATAGCATGAAATACATTCAGTAGCAAAGCAGTTGGAATCCAGCAGAAGTGGAGAGCCCTGTATTCCTGGAGGATTAACCTGTACGTCTTAAGTCATGATCCTGAAACAAATTGTGTAGATTTCTGAGTTGAGAAAGATAGGATCTTGATCAATGCTGATAATTAGTCATCCAGTTCCAAATTCTTTGTATTTCCCTAAATCCACCTATGGGTTAGCCCAGTTTTAAAGGCTGCAGTGATGTATACATAATCCATTTTGAAAGGTCCAAAAATCAGTGCTTCATTGTGTCTCCCCTTAGTATTGTTACTTGGAAGGAGGTAACGGGACAGCTCCCAGTAGGATAGTAGTGTAATATAGATGGAAATAAATAGAATTTAGTTCAATGCTTTGCATTTGAAAGAACAACGTGATGCCTGGTGCTGTGTGTACCCATGGTGCTGGGTATACGTGGCATTGCATATCTCGTGCAGCCAGCTGTTGGAGCAACAGCCCTTTCTGCAGGGTTTAGCTGTAACAGAGGCATGCTGGTCAACCAGAATGACATATAGTAAGGTTTTCTCCAGTAGCAGCTGGAAGAAAAAACCAGCATTGTAAGACAAGAGAGTTTCTGGTTTCAATGCCAAAGGTATTTAGGCTTACTAGATCATGTAGAAGTATGCCAATTATCCCTGAGTCTAACAGTAAATCAACATAAGAGGTATGATTCTCTCACGCATACAAGTAGTTCCACAGATTTCACTGCAACTACTTAAAACAAAGATGGGAACAGTCCTGTTTCCTGTGAAGAAAGCATCAATTTCTCACGCAGCTTTTAAGTTTTAATGCCAGTAATTAAGATTTTCATTTAACTCCAAGCGCCCTGTTCAGTGAGCGATACTGTGACACTGAAGTCAATGGGATACTTCATGCTTTGTCAAAGGGCTGAATTATTCCTGCTCTTGATGTTAGAGCTCCCTCTCCTGTTGTAAATTGCTGTCTTTATTCTGTGTTGTTTCTCACACACACACACAATGGCACAGATTTAAGTGTCTATTTTAGGGGAAAAAAAAATCAACAAAAAAGTTCTTTAAGATATCTAATAAGAAAAAAAATCGCTTATCTGACTTGTAACTTGGCTGTAGCAACCTACAGAATGTACTAATTAATGGGCGAGGCAAGGACGTGTTTGTCAGCTGTCAATACTGATTACATGGCTGACCACCTTTCCCAGTACTGGTTTCACTGAACATTAAAGCCTATGGGCTCCAGGGATTTCGCAGTTTCTTGGATTAAAGCCACCCACCATATTTTTAAGTCTCTCTAAGTAAATTTAGGATTTGTTAAGTGCTATTGCTTTTCAGTACTGAGCCACGAAGATGAGACTAGTTCACAGATGTACCATGTAAGTACCTTGCTTCATTTACCCTGCAAAGTGTTACAGTCAAAGTAAACACTTCTTTTTAAAGTGAAAAAAAGATAAGCAGCTTTGTTTGTTTTTCATAATGGACATCTCAGGAGCAATTTGAATCCAACAAGATGAAAGAGTTATACTAAAAACATTCTTTGGAAGCTTATCCCTAATGAAAGTAAAGGCTTCACTCCAGAGGCGTGCACTCTCAATAAAATTAAAACTAGATTTAGTTCCATAAAGCTGTATTGAAAGTCATTTGAATTTTTTAAATGGACGCATAGTTTGATACTGAATCAGGAAAAAAAAAATTAATCACTCCAGTCTTATGAGCTATGTTCCAGTGCCACACGAAAGGAAGTTTAGTATTTCCTGCTGAAAACCTCAAGGTTGAGCCAGCTACCCCTGACAGACCAGTTGCCCTGGAATATGAGTGTGTCTGTAATTGACTGCTGAAAGGACTAATTAAAAGCCAGATTTTCTTTTTCCTCACAAGAAAATATCTCAGTAACACGTACAGTCAGCAGGCCGACTTTTAGCTTTCCTGATTTAATCCCACAGTTTTGCTACTTTCTTTGTTTCTGAATATAACGATGCTTATTCATCAAGATAATGCCACAGAGCTATTTTTTCTTATTCTTTCAGTAATTTTGAGAAAACAGTTTCCACGTATAAATATTACTCTTCCAAATGCCACTGCTACGAACACTAAGTGGGATGTACAGATGGAAGGTGAAAGTCATTTACTGCCTTTATATCATCACCAAAAGTGGATAGTTCAGCCATTCATTGCCTTCTGAAACTTCTTTTGAGAGGTACAAGGTAAGCCGGTTTCTATCTGACAGTGCTGTGAAATCATCCTGGCTAGCAAGTAGCAAACATGATTTTGTCACAGAAACTCAACTTCTAAAGTCAGAGAGCTGCTACACTGAGAAAGATGATGTTCTGTCAAACCTAGTTTCATGAAACACAGAAGCTTACTTAAATCCCTTTTGATAAACTGTGAGAGCACCACTCCCATTTCCCCCTCATCCACTCACTCTCATTGGACCCACTGACATGACTTAATGTACTGACTTGTCAAAGGACTAAATGGCAGAAAAATATCCACACACACACAATATTTTAAAATTCATCTGCAGTAAGTGCCATACCAAGGACAGGGACATGACTGTACAACAGGGAGCTGGGGGGTAGGGTCTCTGAGCAGCAGTGAGCTGTTACGGGAGCATGGCTGCTCAGGGAATTACAGTCTTAACCATTTTTTCTTGATTATGATGGCATTTTTCCAATCCAGGCTTTAAATCAGACTTAAAGTAAATTTAAGATCTGTTTAAGAAATGTGGACACTTGTCAAACCATCAGTGTCACTCATCAGCACAGTGCTCTCAAACGTAATCAGTAAACGCTCACCAGGTATTCTCAAGCGTCACTTCCAATTTTTTATGCTGTTGATACAAAGTGTGATGGTACTGATAAGTGAATGCTAGGTTAAGATAGTCCACACAATGGAAACATCTATGTAAATATTAGCATGAAAGTGTATTTTTCTCCTATTTGCAAAAGAGATCCCTTCTGCTTTCTCCCTCTTCATTCCCCCTTCCGCCCCCCAGTGTTAAGGTTTCCAGATGATCGCTTGCAGGTACTTTTAAAAATACTAACATTCTTTAACTCCTAACTCTTAAAGAGAGAATTCTGTCGCAGGATCTCTGTGTCAGGACAATGACTATAATCTGATCTCTGCTTCAAGCAGGTGACTATCCTTCTGAATCACTCCTTTGGCACAGATAAACATTAAATTCATACTACTCTGTTTGAAGTAATTCACAGTTTTGCTTGACAACAAAGCACAAGATGAGTATCATTAAATTTTATTATACAAAACTGACAAGATATGGCATTCCTTCAAATTAATAAAAACAACAAACAATCAAGTCAAAACAAAACTGCTATACCTGGAACAGTGTTGTAAATGGAACAATTACTACACAACCTTTTGTTCAGCAGCGATATTTACCTGCAAGACCATTTTATAGACACGAGAGGTATAATTAAAAAAATATCCCATCAGTTCAAGCAATAGTTTAATTTTCCATGAAATAAGTCTTTCTATAAACACTTTATGTTCAGTCAAAACAAACACTTTAGAGTTTTCTTACCTTAGACAACATATAAAACAACCAGACAGGTTTGGGAATCATCAGAGAAGTCTATCCCATGGGAAAAGTCTAAGTTCTGTATTTCACTTGAAAATGTTTGTCTTTATAAAATAAGTACTATCAACAGCATTTCCTAGCCAAATATTTATAGCAAAAAAGATCCTGCTTCTGTGATGTTTTATTCATCAGTGCAGCAAAAAGCCTTTTGGGTTTGTATTTAATACTTCATTTCTGTGTCAAATTCAAAATTTGCAAATAGACCTAGGGAAAGGTTTCTGTTAATTGTATTCATAAAAGCTCTGCTTTATTGTACAGGATTTACAAAAGGGCAAAACTATGCAAGGTCTTTCCTCTGCTTCTCTGCTAAACAAATAAATTTCCAACAGTTTTCCCTTTCTCCCAGTAGAAGGAATGACTTCTTGGAGTTCTTAGTATAAACATGAAATAAAAAAGGGGGAACTAGGTAACTCTGTTAAGTTCCAGTTCAGCTGTAAATAACCTTTAAACAACAGTGCTACTCAGTGCTACGAACAACTGCACAACTTGCATTTCTGAAGAAAAAACAACCCAAACAACGATGAAATTCTTGGGGAAGCTCATGAACAATTGTGCCAAGAGAGCACAAGGCTGTCTCTGCCTAAGCTTTACAAAAAGTGCTTCTCTGCAGGACGCAGTCACTGCGATAAACTTCTGAGATGGTCCCAGGGCATAAGTTATCCTAGACACTCGCACACACACTAGTACTTGTTACACTGTGCTTTCTGGGAAGAGATGATGCTGCAGTACTTTACATTTGACATTCTCTCTTCCTCCTCTTCCGGAAGAAAAAAACCTTCTATGCAAGATAAAAATAATTCTGAATCATTAGTCATGTATTAAAGAGCTAGTTTTGAATTATTTATTCATCTAGTCATATAAAATAAAGTGTAAAAGTATGAAGGTATCAGAACGTGGCTTTCAGCAAGGCAGTTTGGGAAGTAGGAATTCAACGTAAAACAATATATTTTTACCCTCTTTGAAAAGGGTCACATCAGAATGAATGAAAAACACTGAAGATTTCACTTCAAGCCTGCACGCCTGCCTTTTGTCCTTTACCCGAGAGGAGAGACCACTGGAAGACTCCCCCAGTGTTTCAGTTGTGTTGTTCTTTGTGCTCTTGTGTTAGGTCTGGCTGGAACTATGTGCTGCCCTCTTTGGGTGGCAGGGACGGCTGAGGCTGCTGCGGTGGCTGTGTGCCTGTGGCAGTTTTGATAGAGTTCAGGGTTTTGCTAAACCAAGAGTTTTTGGCAGCTTGGATTTCATTCATAAGGGCTCCCCTCTGGTGCTCCAGCTCCTAAGAAAGCAGAATAGTCAGAACTGATCAAAAACAATTTAAAAAAAAAAAAAGAAAAGAAAACATCTTCAAACTCAGTCTTCTTACTTTCTTTGCAGCCTCCCAGGCACTGGGGAGAAAGGACGGATTAAAACTACCGAAACAGCAGATGATGTTTAGATATACAAATGAGAATCCTTTTTTTCTGTCTTTTTAAGGACAGGCAATCAGAGGATTCTGGAAGTTCACATGCATACAGCAGTACACGTATATGCCATTTTTTTGCTTCAGGGAGACTGCCATGCAGTCCTTGGATTCTACATACCTGAATTTTGCACTTGGCTTCCACAAGCTGCAGTTTGGTCTGTGCAAGTTCCAGCTCCATCTCTCTCAGCTGCTTCTTCAGTGCATCCTTCTCATCATCTATTTCTAAGCCTTTATTATCCAGGCTTAGAGCAGGCAGCTTCAGTGTCCCCTCCTTACTGAAAATCTCACTGCAGTGTTTGCAGGCCATCACTTTACCCTGGAATAGCCAGAAAGCTACTTTCATATTTCACATTAAAAGAGTTTGGTAAGTTCATGAACAACATCCTAGGTATATGAAAAAGTATAAAAAAAACCTACTTAGCATTCTCTGTTTAAGCACAAAGACTTTACTTCTCAGTGAGAATTACTCAAACCTTCTTGCTACTAAGGCTTTGTCATATTTTGCAGTATTTATGTCGGCACAATTCAGAATAAATTACAGACTAGGGACTGTCTTCCATACAAGCACTTGATCAAATTCGTACAGATTTTGTTATTTGCAAGAAATCCAGCCAGCTTTTCTGTATTTCCAGAAGTAAGCAGTCAGTTGGCTGTAAGGCCTAGTACTGGCCCTCAGTGCATGTTTAGAATCATAGGGGACAGCCTTTCTTACTAACAACATCTGACACACAGTTGTAAGGTTTTCATGCTGCCCGGTGAGATGAAGCAGACATTCATGGCTGAGGATGTAGCACAGCTGGTCTGGGCTTGCAAACTAACACAGAATATTGAATTATTTCAGCAGTTTATAGGAACATCAATAGTAGTATATCTTTTGACGAATAACAGATAAAAATTGTCACTAAAAAGCAACAAATCAGGTTCAGTTTGAGTACTAAGGGAACCACTAGATGTTACAATTGAGAGAAAATGATTCTGCCTACTTAGCAGAGGGATGGAATTATCACCTGATCAGGAAATACTTAGCATTTTGTAGATACTAGTAATGGGATTTAGAGAATAGAGAGGAACTGCTAATGAAATTCTGGGGATGGCCCAAGCTGTGCCCTAATAGTAATTCTGATTCTCTCCACTATGCACACCCAAGTAGCAGCAGGTTTTCTCCTCTACAGAGCCATCTTTTGTTTACATTTAATGAAAACATCTGAGTAAATACAGCCTCTCTACACTGCTGCCAAAAGCACATTTCTACCAAAAAAAAAAAAAAAAACCAACATTCCTTTCATTTTGAGAGTTCTAATCTGATAATCTTCATTTCTTTAACACTGCATGAAAAACATATGGGGCTATCAGTGCAGCTGGGTGAATGTCATTGTTGTTACAATAAACTTCAGTTCACATTTTGTTCTGTATCACTGGCATTTAGCAACACCTGCATTAAAACCATTCCATATGGAGAAGCATTGGTCTCACCTTTACAACTTCCAGTTCATCTTTACTGGCTGTCTGTTGTTTTTCCAGCCTGGTACTCAGCTGGGAACAAATCTGGAGCAGAGAAAGCAATTTCTTAGATGAAATAGACTTTACAAACATATAACCTGTGCATTTCAGCAATGATTACTTTAGAGCAAACATTTATTAAATTCTGCCTCACTCAGCTACATGTGTTCCCCCTTAACAAATCCACTGCTGGTGATAACTAAGACTTAAAAATAGCAGTATTTGATACAGAATCTATACACAGGAACAAGAATATTTTATAGACTATCTAGTTTATAATGTTCACACTGTTTTGTGTCACACAGCAAAAACAAATAAATAAATAAAAATCACTCTACAGTAGTAGAAATAGCTTAAAGATAGATTATTTTGGTTTCCCTCAGTCAGCAGACTATTAGGAAATTCACAAAAAGATGTACCAAAAATTATCAAGCCTTCTGAAAGCCTAAAGAGTAATGTTTTTTTAAAGCTTTTTAACATTTATATGAAGGATGAGATGTGCAACTCTGACAATTCAGCTCTCAGGAGGGGTTGAAAAAACAATTTACAAATAAATATGAGAAAATGTCTCTATAGAATGTTACCTGTTTATAGTCTGCAATAATAGCTGTGGTTTTCTTAATCTCAGATTCTGCCTTCTCCAGCTGCTTCCTGAAGACTTCCTTCAGCTAGGAATTGAAGCAGAGAAGTTACACAGTACACTGAAAGAAGTTCTTGAAATGCATCATCAAACTGTTCTCTCAATGTCTGTGTTTACAACACTTCTATACCTTTTTCTTACCGATTTCTACTTCTGGAGAACAGGAAAAGGTCAGATTCATTTATTACACAAATACCTACTATAATCAAGAAGTCTACACTGTCATACAGTTCTCTGCCAAATAGCACAGCATGGATCAGAGAAGATAAAAGACAGCCAAGTGGGTGACAAGAGGTCTGGGCAGACAGGTTCGTTGGTTGGAATTGGAAGAGGGAGAAGAATCTCTCAGCACTATCACTCACCTCTGTAAATATCTGGTTTAGTCAGTGATACTGCATCAAAATACAGCTAACTCGTTCCTCTACCGTTAAGAAGTACTAAACATAAGGCACCCTTTCAGTAGGAAAAAGGCCTCCATTGCCTTGTACGTAGTAAATACAGATCCTGGTAGCCTCCATTTTAGGTAGAAAGGGAATAATAATTGGTTTGATTATTACAATTACTGTTGTCAAATGGCAATAACAAAAACCACGGTACTGCTCTCAAAGCATACTAACGTGTATGTTGCTATTCAGCATGTAAGTTATGTAGGATTAAAACTGCACATTTTGCTAAAGAGCATGAGGTCTGGTCAGCAGCATTACCTTAACCCTCAACTCTGTCCTGCTGTTAGTTCTAACTCCAAAAAGTAATGTCCATAGCTTTATTTCAGTGAAGCTGCAGCCTCTGACAAGGCAATGATTCTTCCAGCAACCTTTTTAGATAATTAAAAAACACCTGATTGTGCCTCCTTAGTTGTGATTGCTCTCCACCAGTGAAAATTCTATACTGGGGAGAGGATAAGATACAGAAAAGTGGACATTCAGGAAACACTCAAAAAACCAAAACGCACACATTTAGCCTGGCACTTTGAATTTTTGCCACTGCATTTTGAAAACAAAAGTTCTGTAACTTCAATTCATTCCTGCTTTTCTGATTAACTTTTTGCTTGCATTCAGCTAAATGGGAAAGATTGGAGGAATGCCTCACCTGAGCAGTTTCCTCTTCCTGCTTCCGTTTCTCTTCCTCAGTCTCCACTAGTTTCTGTTTGGTCAGGAGAAGCTCTTTGTTCAGAACATCTGCTTTGTCTTCAGCCTAGAATGAAAAGCACTGGTGTAAACCACGTCACCTGTGCCCATGCAAGTGGACTGATGTATGTATCTCACAGGTACAATGGATTCAGGATCCAGAGTTGCCTTTTCCTGACCTCAGAGGGTTCACCCAATCTAGTTTGTAAATGAAATTCCCGTTTCAAGTAGCTGCTAAGATATTCCTTTGTGCTTCAGAAACTCTGCAGAATGACCCTTTTGCCAGATGTTATTCATACCCAGGTGACAGGTAAGCACAGATCACACATCCTAATACGAACCTCAGACAAACTATATATAAAGTACTTTTGGTTGGCAGCAATATGAATCCAAGCGAGAGCAGCATGCTTCAGCTGCTGCGTTATTTGTACTTTGCAGTACTTTGCATACTGCAGAAAAAGTTAGGGGCCTGCTATGTACTCTACCGCATGCCAGAGCTTAGGTAAGTAGTAGAGACAAACTGAACCACCAAATAAGTTTATTTATCAGTGCAAACAAGTACTTCATGGAGAAACTTGATACAGTGTGTGTACTGGAAAATACACTGGGAATGCTTTGGGATTTGTGAGCACTATTCTCACTGGTCACCAGATCCATCACCTGGGGAGAAATGTATTTTTCAGTGCCTGGATATATTCTGTTGGCTTCCCGACCTGGCAGATGCATACTGCATCGCACCACGTCTGCTCAGTAACTACATGGTAGAACAGGCTATGGCCATTGACAAGTAATACTTTGCTGAAAATATAAGAGAGAAAATGGCATCATAAACGACAAATAACAGTAAAGAGCTTGTCTCTGACTTGCACTTTGTTTTTCTACACTGCCAGTGGTATTAGCTTATCTACTGCCACAGTGTGAATTATGAGGGAGGGTGCTGGTGGTGGCTGTGGGTAGCAGGCCCTGGCTGAAGTGATGGATTGAAGACTCCTGCACTGCTTACTGTGTATATGTGGCTGCATGGGAAAGAGGAAAAATGAGCAGTGAAGGAACAAACAAGTGATAAGGCTGACATCTTAGAACAAAATGACTTGAGAATGACAAAGGTATTTTTGATAAAAGACCTAATAAAGACGTACTTTGAAGGAATAATTAAAAATCTTTGCTCCTTTTATGTGGTTATTCCAGGCTCCCCAAGCACCTGCAGTGGTGCACAGTGTCACCTCTCCTTGCAAGTGAAGAACAAAGCTTTTATTCCATTGCTGCTGACCTGAGGTGGGGAGTCCCTTTCATCTACAGGAAGACTGATAAAATGGAGGAGAGCAAAGAACAGAATGGGCAAAAGTACATGCTCATCAGCTTTGTCATGATACTGCAGAAAACAGCAGGGGCAGAAGCAGATAAAACTCTTATTCCTGGGGAAGACAGAGCACTGCGATGCATTGCTTTTGGCCTTTACATCACAATGTTCACTCCACCACACAGTGCAGTATCTGCTTGTACTTATTCATCTAGATGGCTCTGCTTTTTAGAATCACATGGATCAAGATCAGTAGGGCCTAGCTGTCAGGGGTATAACTAAGTAGAAATACAACTTGCATTGCTGTGATCAATTATGTTTACAATTCCGAGGTTAGACAGAGATAGACAAATAACTACTGAAAATCAAATTGAGAGTCTCTTGTAGGAAAAGATTTTAAATTACAAGAGGCACTACAGCTTTCACTAAGCAAGACGCCAATCAGGAGGGGTGTTACAGCATGGCCCTCTTGTCTTCTCTACCTTAATAATAGTCGTTAAGGAATTTATCAGTAGTGCATAAAACAGTCCAGAAAGAGGAGGGTTGCACGTGTAGTTCTCTGACACCATCTGTGACTTAAAGAGCTCTGAAAGCTGCCCCTGTATGCTCCAGTCTTCAGAGGAAACAAGCAGTTATCAATGGATGCCCAAGAACACTTCTAATTTTTGTTGCCATGGATCTACAGTAAAAAAATAAATCCATGTAAGGTAGCAGGCAGTCTGCCAGGTAACTTCCCTTTAAATCAGTCTTTCAAGGAGTATACGACACCATTCTCAAATACATGTTCATTCTTTGGTACACCTGCGTTCATGTGGAGATATGGCTCTCTGACTGTGACTAGAAATAAGATTGTCAGGAAGACATGGGTACAGATTGTAATGCTTTTAATTTTGTATTGATGCTTTTACTTGAGTACATAACCTGTTGTGGAGCATAACCTGGCTCCTAAAACTGGCATTGATAAGCTGGAGCTTGGACCCATCTCCATGCCAAATCTCCGTTACCTGGTCCAGGTCATTCCGTAAGGCAATTTTGCTTGTTACAAGCTCGTGGGCAAGGTCATCGTTCTCCTGCTCCAGCCTCATGCTAGCTTCTTGGAGCCTGCGGTTTTCCCTCTGCAGAAAGAAAGAAACAACCAGAAGAGGATGTTAATTCTTATCAATATTAACGAGTGATAAGTGAATATATTGTGCGTATAAAGCACCGAGAAGGCAGAAGTGCACATTAAGACAGGACTGCTGCTCTGAGAAACAACAGTGAATTAAGCCAGCAGTGCAAATGCAGCAATTCCACTTACATCCCAATGGATATCTTTGAGTCGCACTAAGTGAAACACTGATTGGAGGGCTTTCCTGTCCAAAGTAAACACAGTCCTCTCTGTAAAAACGCCTCGTTTCTGCTTGCTCATCATCAAAAGAAATAAGGCAGATAAAATCCCACCAGCAGCAGTAAACAGGGAAATACTCATAATAAAGTTTTCAATCAAAAGAACAAAACTATCCTCTGCTCCATTTTACAAAACTCTGTCTGCAGGCAATTCATAAAAGCAGTCCATTTGTAGATGACATTGTGCCAACCGCTCATCTTCTGTGGGACCAGTACAGAACCCATAACCTGCACCTCCATTTGCATGCTCTCTCTATAACCTGCACCAGTGACAACAAGTATGTTTTAAGGGTTCCTGCTGAGCAAAAGCACCAGATGAAGAGGGGCTGTCACTCCCTGAGCACAGAACACGTTCTGCAGCTGATGCATGGTAACACAAAATGTAGAACTGTGAGACTGCAGGCCCTGATGCTCCCCTCAGCACAACCAGACCTGTTCCACAAAGGAGGAACTAACTATGTAGAGCACTAACTAATGAGGGTAAGTGCACGGGGAAAAAAAATTAACAATTCACGTTTCTTAAAAATCAGTTTAAGTGACTGTTCTAGAGATGAGCAGCAGAATTTCATTCAGAAGGTATCTGTGGGTTGGTGGGCTTGCAGAAGTCCACACCAAACCCTCTGCCTTCAGAAGACACAGCCAGTTGAGCTAGATGCAGCTCCCCTCCTCAAACACATTTCGAGATTTGCTGGCCTTTGGTCACACAGTGACTGCAAAAGAGATCATAGAGGGAATTTATGCACTATAAAAATGACAAGCTCACAGGGAAACCTGTAGGTGGAGAAATGGTAACCTACACAACAGCATCGCAAAAAGGACACTCAAAAGGTAAGTTCTGCTCTCCAAAGAAAAACAGAAAAAGGGAATATAGATCAGCAACATTTTCCAAGGGTTGCTCAGTGAATGCTTTTCCACACAATGTGATTTCTTTGCAGAAGTGTACTATTCACCAGCCTTTACTTCCTCTTGCTCAACAGCTATGCTTACATATTTTGCTCCTTCCAAAGCTCACCGCAGTGAAACTGCTGCTTTCATCTGTCGCAAAAAACCAAAAATTTTGCATGTTTGTCTTCAACAAAAAAGGACAACTATGGCTCTAAGAGTATGCTAAAAAAGGCCTCCTCTTTGTGCTAGCTTCCTCTGTGGCAGGAAGCAGAAACTGTGCAAATACATTCTCCTTAGTGTGACCTTATTGTGCAAGTAGATTGTGCACTGCCCTGCACAGGAAAGTCACTTGTTTCCTCTCTGAAAGACAGGACTTTAAATAACTTTGTTTTATTTTTAAATAGGAACTGTAAAATATTCCTGTCTCTCACAGTTAAAAAAACCATTGCAGAAAGAGGGGATTTTTTAAATTTTAATCACATTGTGTTCTGCTTGAGACGGGGAATTTTTAGAAGTAAAACCATCCTATAAGGATAACAAGTTCTTTAAAGCATAAAACTAAATTGCTGTCTTCAGTAATAAGCAGCTCCAATGCATCTTTACTTCTGTACGTATTCAGACCATCCAAGAAACATCTGTTTTTATAGACACAGGTTTGTCAGTGAGCAGACAACAGAAAGTCTCTTCAGTTCACTTAAAAACTGGGACAAAATCAGGACTGTATTGCTGTCAGGTGCTACAGCGCCAATACCTTTTCATAGGGATGTTGCTTAGAGCAAAAATAACCCAGAAAGAAGTTTGCTGTAACATTTTTGCTATGCTTTCGCCAAAAGCTTCGGTGTCCGCAAAGCAAGCTGCACAATGTGAAGTTTGAAGTTCCTGCTTTGCATTTGCAGACGAGTGGTAAGCAAGCTGCGTGGTTGGAAATGCGCTATCCTCCTCTTAAACTGGAACTGACATCTTTAGTAAGTTAAACGTCTCTTACCTCGGGCATCCAGTCAATAGCTAAGAGCTGAGTCTCTCATTGGGCCACCTTTACTCTTCCTCCATACAGGGCAGTGTGCACGACTAGATGGTTTCTCCTTTCCAGCTCCTCCCCCCTGATCTACCAGTGTAAAACTGCCTCCTTCCTCAGGAGGAAACTCTCATCTGCTTAAGTCTAAATAAAACCTAACGTTATACAACGAAGATAAAAATATCAAATGGTGCTTTTTGTATCTAGCAGACTACTTCCGATGGCTCTGAAATATATACAGGTTTATAAAATACCAGTTGCAATGGAACAGAGTTCAATAGATGGAGCTGGTTTGTTCCAGCAGGACTCACAGGCAGTATTTTGTATCCTGGCATGAGCCAACTCGTCAGACCTGCTAGATGTCTTTTATAAGCAGCCAGCTTCCTGCCTTTTCTTTGCACACTGCTAATAACTCACTGACTGTGCCAACAATTTCCTTCTCATCAGCATTACCCAGTTCCTACAATCATTAAAACATGATATTCCCTCTTTCCTAAATTCCTCCTTCCTGTTACAAAAAGCATCCCGTGAACTCTTTTAAAAGGAGGATACTGCATTTCCAAGAGGGACAAACATTGCTGGTACGAACAAACACAAAGAAACTTACCTCCAGCAAAGTCACAGACCAAATACTGCTTTCAACCATTGGTGTAAAGATAGTGAAAACAGGATATAAAATATTTTTAATACCAGCAAAATCAGAAGAAAAAAAAAGTTGCCAATTCTTCAGTCTTTGGTTCCTATTTTTGAAGAGGATATTCTCCAGCTTCCATCACACACTTGATGGAAAGAAGGCAAATTTTAAAGCAGGAGGCAAGCCTCAGTTCAGGGAGACTGAAGGGCTGAAACTCCACCCTCTGCTCCCAACCAGCCAGCACAAAGGAGCAATACCAGACACGATTAGTGATGATGATGCATCCTCTCTATGCTGCTACTCAAGCTGGGTGTAACGAGTCACAAACCTTGTTAAGCAATTCAGTGTCACATTTTTGGGTAAGCAAACACTCAAACCACAGATCTTTGGCAAGAACAGGTCCTCAGCGGTGGAATGAAAACACTGCTTACAATTCACTTTCCTGATGCAATCAAACTCAAGTCTTTGTAAGCCCATTGGGAAGAGCTCTGGATTGCAAGGGCAACTCTAAAGGAAAACCCTGAGAAACACCATCTTTTGGTAAAAGCCAAAAGGCTTCTACACCACTACCCAGGAAAACCTTTTGTGGGAAGCAACTCAGAGGCTCCTTGAAGTGGTTTGTGTCTTTCCTTGTTGACTGTGATATTAAGGTCCCAGAAGGGCACTAGCACTTTTAACAAACAAATTGAACAAAAACAAATAAACAAACAAACAAAAAATAACCCAAAACCAACCCACAACCAAGAAATCCCAACAAGAGTTACCTTATGTTTTTCCACATGGCAGTTACCATTCAGTTACCATGACTCTGAATAAAAACTCTTCCACTTCAAAGACAGAAAAAGCTATTATGTCCACATCACACATTTATTCAGATAGACAACATCTCTGTCGCACAACGAAGTCCATGGAGGAAGATGCATTTCTACCTTCAGAACAAAACCTTGGGCACAAGCAGGGTCCAACCAACCTTATGTGGATATCTCCCTTTTATTTAAAACAAAAGGCTGCTGAACCCAACTTCAGCAATTTCTTAGCAAGTCAAACACAGCCCTGTTATATGAGATGTTCTTAAACACAGAAAAAAAACCTGTAACAATATATAGAAAATATCAATCTGAACCATACTGCTACTTTTTTTTTTTCTGCACATACAGGTCACTTCTTTATTTTAACTAAAAAGTACGAAATTTGGTGGCAACGAGCAATTTTGAACGTGTTTACTTTTGCACCCTTTAAAAACCTGACAGCATTGTGAATGATGACTTCTTATGAATGATGGAAGATGAAATTACTTGACCATGAAAATGTGTCCACAAAAAAAATATACTTTTCCTACATAATACTTGTAAATACAGAAGGAAATAAACACCAGAACACACGGCACCTGTTAATACTGTTCTTTTGGTAAAGCAATTCTATCACAATCAGCACATGAAACACAAGCTGAGCAGGAGCTCCTGTGGCATACAGCACATCTTACAGTGGCATGTGAACTCAACCTGTCAAGGAAATGTGACTTGTTAATGGCAGGCGTGACATGGCAAAAATAGCCCTTTTCTGGAGTTTATGGGGAGCATGGGGGTGGTGCTCTGCAGGAGCACCCTGCTGGATGCATCCAGCTGCCCTTGGGCACAAGGCATCCCCTTCCTGGCATTGCTCCTCAGCCCCAGCGTTACTGTGCTCAGGAATACCAGGACAGGAAGAAGCTGTCGTGCACTCCATGGGTCATGTCTCTCTCCCTGAAGACAGACCGGTCCTCAGCAATGGCGAGAGCTGCATCACCTCCTGTGAGTTCTCTCCCTGCTGCTCACAGGGCAGTGCGGACAGCAGGAAGAGACCACAGCTCAGCTGGAGCCCTGCTGCCACCACAGGGGTCCTGCTCTCATCTGCTCCCCAACAGGAGGGGTCTTGCTGAACACATCCTTCATCCCTGCAAGTCAGGAGCACCGATACATCACCATCACTGAGTACATCCCTATGGTCAAATCTACTGGCAACAAAAAACACAGCAGACAGCAAACAGCAAAAACTGTAACAATTATAACCAAAAACTGTTAAGAGGCTGCAAGCCTGTTTCCTTCTTGAACATTCCAAGTGGCACCATGAGCCCAAGCAGTCCCCTCTTCCTAGGTAAGTAAACCTAAGCAACACAGCATTCTGGAGGATTACAAACAAGGTGGACCTCTAGGGCAAAGCCCGCACAAAGCACACAAGGCCAGAGGAGGTAAAAGCAATGCTGTGCTCATTGGCAATATTGGCTTTTCACCAGCATTGTCTCCAGCATTTCCCTAACCAAGCCCAGCCAGGCAGTCTAGCACTGACACTGCCAAAACCAAATGCATTTCAAAACACAAGGGCTTCTGTGTGATCATTTAAGGGACGAGCAAAGCTGGCTCTCTACTTTCTGCCCACAAGGGCCCACAGCTTGCACTTCCTGTTGCCCTTTGGAATCTCTTTTGAAATGTCAATTCTCACCAACCTCAGCCTGACACACAAATAAAAAACAAGCAAGCGAGACAAGGGACAGAGAGCACTGACAAGCATTTCTGCACCACATCAATCAGCTGAAGAATGAGTCTGAACTTTGCATTTAATGTGCAGCTAACAAGTTACGAGCCTACCTAAGCACACCATCAGTAAGAAGAGCAGACCCAACAAAGGCAATTGGACAAGTGCAAGCCAACATCTGTGCTGTGCTCTTGGCCGTGACAGCGACTCACACAGGCAGTGACCATAGAGCCACTTTCTATACCCTCATTTGCAGTTTGGAGATGATATTCTTCCCTGTCCACCAGCCAGGATTAACCAGTTAATACATTTCCACAGAGCTTTAAAGGAGCCTTCTTTGGCTTTTAAGTATTAATTCCACAGTAGTATAAGCGAACCACTGGAAAAGAAGTTCATCAGCAGCAAGTTGTGTTTTTTTCTCAATGTTCTGATCATCAGCTCTTGGCAGTCCCAGTTCTCAGAAACAATAAAACATACACTCTTTGACATAAAAGAACTACACTTAAAACATTGTTTTTCACAAGCAAATACTTTTTTAAAAGTCAGTTTTACTTTCTTTGTAACTGTAACTCTATCTTATCATATTTACAGACTACAGCATCGTCTTTCACGCTGTGGTTTTATGAACAAGCTGCACTTTCCTTATGCTCACATATTATGTAAACCTGTGGCAGCACCTGTAATTATTTACTAGCCCACACTCTGGGCAGACTTTGTACCAACACATAATAAGGCACAATGAAGAACGGCAGGAAAACATCACAGGTGTATATAAGCAATGTCAGTTCCCAGCAAAACTGGGCAATATCCAGTAAAGTGCTTCATCTTTGGCAGCTTTTCCCAAGGAACACTATTTAATACTGGGTAAGCAATAAAAGAATCCTGAAGCTGTGTAAAATATAAACCTAGAGGCAGAGCCTCCATCACACAAAAATCTATGGCAACAGAACGTAGCAGTAACAATAAAACAAACATATTGGAAACAGTGCTGATCCAAAATTATCGAGGACTATTTTTTTTTTTGTCAACTATTGAACTGTCATATCAATAACTGAAACTTTATTCTTCTGCTGCTATTTATGACTATTAATTCTATTGCAGTAGTATGCTAGGACCCCAGGAGAACACTGGGTCCCACTGTACTAGCCATTGTACTGACAAAAAATTACTAACATTTGCTATAAACAGAGTTGAGAAACAAGGACATATCAAGCCAAGGAAGAGTGCATCTTCCAAAAGTCTCTGTGGATGTTACTGCACACAGCTTGGGCTAGAACAATGTGTATTTTCTCCTTTCTGTGTCTGTAGCTGAGAATCACCCTTTGTTTCTGCGTCTCATGAAGATCTCCCGTAAAAGTGCAACAGCAGGAGAGTTACCTACAAACATATAAACTGAAAGAAGAAAAATATTATATGTGGCTACTTGAAGATGTCTTGAGAGTAACAAATCGTGATTCAAACATCCCTGCAAAAACACTGAGTGTTCAAAGTGCTTGTACAGGAGAGGGAATGAGTTTTGCCTACCATTTTAATTCCCTAAAATCTGCATCAGCAAATCCTAGAGAGGTGAGGGTGGGAGCAAACCTCTGCCTAATGGCTGGAACTGCATTGCTCCCCATGTCACCCAGCAAATGAAAGAGGTTCCCACACAGCATCTCCCGTACCTTGTATCTGTCCATAGGATCTTCCTGCTGCAGCTGACTCTCTCGCATTGTTTGGTACTCTCTCTCATATTTCTTCAGTTTTTTTGTTGGCACCTGTGGGACACATTTGGAAGACATGCATTTAAAGATCAGAGAAACACCAGAAAGGCTATCTGAAAGTTCTGCCTGCAAGCAGGAAGCAAAGGAAGTGCTGGAAATTGCTACTGAATTAAGTCGGTCTCCATTGCTCCCTCCCCCCTTGCTCAGCAAGCCATGTCAAACACTTACCGATACACTGCAGGCAGGCTGAAATCCTCCTGTGCCTATTGCTGGTAATTTTTCAAATACTTGGAGACATTGCAATAAGAAACAAGAACAAAATGGAGCCAGAGAACAGGGAAAATATGCGTTGATATGTATGATTCACTGAAATAAAGTGCCTAATCAAAACAAACCTGCTAAAATGAATTAGAAGAAAGGAGTGTGAGTGCAAAACGACAGGAGAATTCCCTGGGGGAGGTCAGAGTAATGGTTTTTATTGCTGAAAGAGTACTAATGTCTAAATTACTAGCTTGTGACCGATGCCCTCGTGAAGTCTGGCACCAGACTCCTCCTCAGCAAAGGTGGAGATGCTGCAGTGCTTGCTGCCAGCCGCAGCAGGGAAACAGAGAGGCATCAACACTGAAATCACAAGCAAATTCAGTAAACAACAGTATGTAAGGGTAAGATCCCAGCAAGCTTGGTTCCTGGGAAGGCACAGCTTTGAACATGAAACAAGGGACACAAAGAGCACCTGTATTTTCTACAAACCAAGCACAGAATCCTGTGCTTTCCTTTCGCCTTGGCACACTGTGCTATGGGCCTCTAATAGCATTACCATGTCCCTCCCGTGCAACAAGAACCCAGCCCTGCTAAGTGTGGGATCATGGGCTAGCATCCAGAGAGATCACTAACACCACTGACCACTGTGACTCGTAAACATACGCTCTTTCTCTATCTGTTATGTATACATCTCCTCCTCTCTCACATATTGATCTTGTCTAGCCAACTGCTGGCATGAGGACATGCTCCTGTCACCTTGCCTTAGGACACAAAGTTACTGCCAACGAGCAGTTATATGTTTACATGTAATTCTGGTGTTGTTTTTCCTCTTACGGGTTTTCAATCCAATACCTCCTTCCTCTGTGATGCAGAAGGGACCAGGCAAGGCCCCTGGTACAGCAGAAAACATGAAACCTGTGACCTGCAAAGCAGCACGCAAGGAGCTGATAAAGCAGCATTACTGCAGATAGAGTCTTAAACCAATCCCCTACAAATAAAGCAAGGAGGAAAGGAGAAACATAAAAACTTTCAGCATTTTGGACAGACATAGAAGAGAATTTCCCTTTGATCACTCTTTATTGCAAACCACAGTGAGATGAAAACGATTTAATCAGAAGAGTGAGGAATGTTTTTTTATTTTTCAACAGAGCAACATTCAGAAAGCAAAACCAGCCTGCTTTGTTTTAGGTGCAACTTGATGCCATTGATGCTATTTAATAATCAAGAATAAGAAATAATTTCAACAGAATTTTATAATATTATTTATTTTATTATATTATATTATTTATAATATAATATAATAATATAATAATATAAATAATATTATATTATTTTATAATTATTTATAATAATTTCAACACAGAATTTTAAATGATGTGAACCCATCATATATCCAATCTTCATCTATTCCCAGCTCCCACAGTGCTCGCTTTAATCTTGTTCAGACAGACAGATCAAGGTTCCCAGGCTGGAGCACTGTGAGGATCCTCCAGACTCAGCTCTCCTGGGTTATTTTGCCACTCTGTGCTCCTATATGCTACCAGCACAGAGGGAAGATAAATATGGGGGAGATGTCATGGAGCAGTATAGGAAAATGGCACAAAACAGGTGTAAAACAGAAGAGGATCTGTACAACTACATATTTTCCTGTATTTTTGATGGTTTTAATAAAGACCAAATTAAGCCTGAGGTACAAATAAGAAGTAAACTTCACTACACAGAGAGACAAGCATCCCCCAGCATACAGCCACACAAATACTGCAGTGGGAATCAAGCCCTCCAAAGAGATTTCTTAATACCTGGTGACACTTCACACCAACCATTCTTCTGTTTCTCCTTTAGGTTTCAATAGATAGCCATGAGTAGGACCAAGCATGGGTCCTCTGCGGCCATCAGAAGGATGAGTTCCCCTGTATGCAACTACAAGAGCTGCCCATGATTGCAGCCTGTCAGCTGGGATGAAGGCAGAGTGACAACGTTATATCACCTGTATTAAATCATAAACCAGGATCAAACCAAAGAGTGTAAGCATTGGTGTAAGGGAATATGCAATGACATAGTTAGAAAATGGCTTCCATGTATGCTGAAAGAATAACCTGACTGGTACATTAATGCCTGCTTATGACACAACTTCGTCTCAGCTGGAAAGTAGTATCTAAACACAGTGAAATTCCATCTTATGGACTTTGAGGGAAAATAATTAGAGAAACAGTTCATACAAACCCATTTATCCCATGAATATAAACCCAAAGCAGTATAACTGTAACTCTGGCAGGGACCAGGCTTCACTGTTACCATCCATTCAGCCACAGTACCCAAATGAGCTTGCTAATTTCTCACAGAACTTCCTTCTTCTGCACACACTGCTAAACAAAAACAAAAAAACAAGCCTGTTTTCCTATTCCGTGATTTAATTTCCTGAGACAATTTGTGCATTCAACAAGGGACTTCTCTTTAAGCTCCTCCATAAGAGCACAGTGCTAGCTATGCTTCAGTCTTCATGGATTGCTCCTGAACAAAGCGTGCCCATAAATTTTCCGTAAAAGCTTCTGCAATATTGATTTCTTCTTTCTTTAGCACCATGGTTATACTGGCTAGAACTGATGGTTATCAAATTTAGGAGGCTCTTATGGTTTATAAGCATGGCTCATCTGTTTATCTCAGTATCTTCTTGACTTGTGTTCTTTTATCATGTCGCAAGCAGTTCTGTGTGCAGGAAAAACACACAGAGCATCTTGATAAGACATCCAAGCGGATGAACTGAACAACAAATCCTCTTCCTGCAAAAATAACATGCGATTGCACAAAACATTCAGGGATGCACTGCAGTGAGCTGATAGGCAGCAGGTGAGAAAAATGCTCTGTTGTTAACTGGCCCTTGTTCAGACAGGGCTGGAAAAATCTGCTTCACCCTTCTCTAGCAATCCTGCTCACTGGCAGTGTGTGGAGCACCAGCATTCACCCAGCTACGGGAGACCTCTCCCTCATCCTGCAAATTCTGTGGCTGTTTACAGGCAGTTCAGCCTGACCTTGCAGGGTTAATAAGTCACACATCAATGATTCCTTCCTCCGAAACGTTTTATCGCTCTAATGAGGCGCAAGCACTCAGAGAAGGTAGTTATCATTATGTTCATTTGACAGCCAAGGAAATGGAAGCAGAGAGGTAAAGTGATTTCCTGAACATATTGAAGAGAGCCAGAGGCTGATCCAGACAGAAAAATCCCATTACCTGATCTCCAATTTCCAATAAGGAAATAATAAGTGCCACATTGAGCAGAGCGCCTTTCCCAGCTCCCCTCTCCTTTTCTATCTGGCACTGCATAAAGACTCCAAAAGCATGGCAGTCCCATCAAACTACCAATGCAGGCAGCAGCATTCAGTTACCTCTGCACTCCTAATTTCAAAATGATGCTTGTTTCTCTGAAGCCTGTCATAGAAAGACAGCAGGCTTTAAGTAGAACCTTAGGAAGGAGACTGGTGATAACACACTTCAGATCTCACACAATGCCTTCATTTGTTGCCACGCTGATTTGTTCTAATTAATATTTAATACTTAAAAACAACTAAATCAGGTTCAAGGAAGTATAGTATGATTCTGTTCATTTAGCCAAATTAAGGCTCTAATGTAACAAAAACACGTGAAGAAACTGAGTCAGTGCTTCCCTGCTCTGCCTAGTCATTGCTATGGATAACTGTGCCACCCATTTTTACAGACGTGGCTGCCAAAAGCCAGGAAGAAATACTTTGCAATATCTGTCACTGGAAATAAGATTCAGAAGTGGATAAGCAATTTATTTTTCTTTTGGGAGGATGCAGTAATGAAAAAGAAAGAATAAAACCGACGGTAACGTGTTGGCACAAGAGACTTGTCTCTTGGATTTGATTTTAAAGTGGATGAGTGGGATGTCATCTATAGATGTTATGCAAAGCAACCGGAACAACTTGATCCCCAATGAGATCTTAACCACAAGCATGAGATCTCAGAGGAAAACGGGCAAATCACAGTTTCCCACCTGCAAACGCCCGTAGAACAGACTTTGTATGGTGAAGAAAGGTAGGGATTTAAATCAGCTGCTGCCTAAAGAAAATCCAAAAGCTGGAGCAGGGTTTGAAGAACTCCCACTGCTCCTTTTGTCACTGTGCAGCTAAGGGCTTGCTGATAACATGCTGTTTCTCTGCAGGTCTGAAATCCAGTGGAACAACGGGCATTGCTCTTTCACCCAGCTAAAGCACCACAGACAGGACTCCAACTGCCCCACTCCAAAACGCAACCACCGACCTCATTAAACACTGCCCAATCCCTGGTTTTAGGGCAACATGGTCAACAAGCTCCTGGGAAGCAGCCTCTTACCACCTGATTCCAGCATCATCCTCCCTGCAGCCTGGCTTCGGGTGAATCTGCAATATAAAATCTGCAGTGCTTGGGCTGATTTACCACCTTTCTTCACAGTGGATAAAGGTGAATCCACAGTACTGTTACCCTGCTCCAGCTCACGAGTTGCATGCAGCACAATAAAAGCCCTGAATGTCAGCTGCTATTTTCCTATCTGCACTGGCAAGAAGGAGATGCTCCCTGAGATTCCTTGGAAACATTCATCATGCTGGAGAGACTGTCTGCTTACCATGTGTCTGAGTGCCAGCTGCACAGCACCACCTCTATCTTGCATTTGGGAAAAAAGAAGAACCTGCAGAGATGCTCTTTTCATATCAGCAAAGCAGCTTGTCCCAAAGCAGCACACCTAAGTACTGCTTCATGGCAGGAAAAATTTTATTCTTGCTGTACATCACCCCTTTGTCACTTCTGTAGGTCTAAGACCTCCCAAAGAGAGTCTTCAGGATAACAGAAATCCAATTTGAATGCAGGCTGGAGGCAAAGCAAATCAGCTTTGCTTTGAATTTTTATTTACCTCTTCCACATCACCCCATTAACAAAATATATCAATTGCAGCTGAGACACCCATAGGAATTCATACGAAGGGGGGAAGGCAGCTTGCAGATTTCCGGAGTACCTGCCCAACTTACTGTGATTCAAAACAGCGGTGGCTGCAGTCAGTGACTCTGCTTGATTTCCAACACCAGATTCTTTTGTCAGCTTTTAATCTCTCTACTGCATTTCCATTCATCTAAACCTGCTGAACCTGGCAGAACACATTATTCTTCCATTGCCCCTCCATTCAAAGATCTGCTTACTTAGGCTCAGTTAACAGTACAATTAACTTAGTTAAAAAGAGTAAGCTGAGACCAAGAGATACGCAGCAAACCTCATTATGCAGCAGCACAGGCAAAGAGAACAAGAAATTCACATTTCCTGAGCTGCAGCTCTGAATGCTGGAGTGTCCTTATGCACTCACTGCAATACTTCTGTGTTAGAAGCACATGTATGGACTGCAGAGGAATCTGCATTAAAAAGGAACTAAAATATTCAGATCCAGAAATTTTTCAGCATTCCAAAATTCATTTTCACTCTGAGCTACGGAGGGCTTATTATCCACTTCAGCTCCATTTGTTTTAGCAAAAAAAACCAAACCAAACAACAACAACCAAAAAAAGCCAACCAAAGAACCCAACAACCATCCTTTGTGGCTTAAAAGCAGTGCTTACAAATAGCTGATTATTTTCTATCATCACAGCGGATGTCTTGCAGCTCACACAGACAAGAAGTGCTTCCTCTCACAGATACGAGCTTCAGAACTGAGAGGCACACGGTGAAAGGAAACAGCTACATTCGCGTTGTCAGCAAGCATCCTTTTTGCATTTAAATCGGCTCTGGTCAACAAGAGTGCAGTGGTTAAGGGTAAAAATATTCAAAACGTTCTAGATGGAAAAATATCTGCATACAGGTCATTTTTATCACCCAACAGAACTTAAAAAATGCCTGAACAATGAGCTCTCTGCCACAAAGGATGATGCTGTCTAAGGGCTCCTATTTATATACCCATAGGACTCAGAGCAGGAGCAGGTAACAGCAGAACTGGCACACTGAGCAGAGCAGATTTTCCATCACAGAATTATTATGGTTTATTTATTATGGTTTATACCTCATAGCATTCATTTCCCTGTAAGTTTACATGTCTTCCATAAACCTTCCAGTGCATTTGGTGCCACAGCTTACAAACACACGCGGTCCTTCTTGGTGACTATGCAGAATCAGACCCTCAGCTCTCCCCAGGTTAAGGGGCACCAATCACTGATTTTGATCTAACCCACATCTATGACAATGAAATCAGGGGTGGTAAATTATTTCTCCTTGACAGGAGAAATCGTGTCCTGCCTCAACACAGAGAAAATGGTGACATTTAGTTAAAAACAGTGGCATAATTCTGCTTTTAGGATAGAAGGGAATGCAACGCAGCAGCAGCACAAAGCACTATTTTAGAACAGCACTTCTCCTGGTGATGCCCATATGGTTTATCAATAAACCCTATTTACAGACAGCTGGCTGGCCAAAGGTCCCTGTGCAAGATACATCATCTGTATACACTGGTTGTTGGCACACCAGCCACTGCTCTCCCCCAGTTCCACCATGGTCTTTTGTCCTCACGTTGCTGTGCCAAAAACCTCAGGACTCTGATTCATGTGCAAAATATGACTATTACCTCTCTGTGCAGGCCCACCAGCTTTTCTGAAAGACAGAAATCTGTCATGAGCAGCACTTCTCAAACATTCTGCCATGACTCCTCCTGGCTCAGTCACTCTGGTCCCTGTCACCGCAGCGTAAGCGTGGGGATCTGGGATGAATACCTGGGATGAATAAAATCTAATCCCATGGATGGATTTCTTGGCATATTATGGTAACAAAACAGAAGGTGAGCAGGAAGAGAATTCTCCATCCAGGGTGGGTGGTGGGTTGCATCTCTAACCCATGCACACAGGTAAGCTCTGCTTGTCAGTAAGGAACCTCACAGTATTCTCTCCAAGCACACAGTGAGGGGCCCAAAACTGCACACAAAACTTGAACTGCAGCATCATCAGAGCTGAGCACAGAGGAATGATCACCTCCTGCTCCTGCTGACTGCACTATTTCTGACACAAGCCAGGATGCCAGTGGCCTTCTTGACCACCTGGGCACACTGCTGGCTCACGTTCAGCCAAGCATCAGCCAATAGCCCCAGGTCTATTCCCTCTATGAGTCTTCCAGCCACTCTGCCCCAAGCCTGTAGCATTGTCTCGGGTTGCTGTGGCCAAATGCAGGACCCGGCCCTTGGTCTTGTTGAATTTCATCCCCTTGGCCAAGTTGAGTTCAAGCTGAGCTTTCACCTTTCTGATTTTCCTCCCTGCAACCTTCCTCCCTACCCTCTTTCTTTCCCTACTCCATAAAATGTTACTGCCCAAAGCCTTAAAATAAAAACCGAACTGTTTTAAGCAGCAGATTGAATGACAGGTGTTTTGAAAAAGCAAGAGAGAACATCTAACTTCCAAGGTATCAGAAAGGCTCACTGAAGCAGCACACAGCATTTTATTCTGATCACTGACGTGTGTCCTGCCACGTTTTATCTGCACTCCTTCATCTGCCAAGGGTTCCTCTACGTCTTTAATGAAGCTTCAGGCTTTGCCATATTTGCACCTTTCAGCCTCTGCGGGACCTGCAAAGCATCTCACTACAGAGCAGGCAGGTGCCAAGAGGAAGAACAGACCAGCAGAGTTTAGAAGCCTTAGTCAGCCAGTAGCATGCTGTAAGTAGCTGCTAGAGAGCATCTCTAGGGAAGGGAACACGCAGCAGCACTGCTCATTGGCCCCCAGGAGATCCAACCAAGCATGCTGATTTGCAGATCAGCGTGCAGAGGTCTTTTATAGTTTGTTGGGTTTTTGGTTTTTTTTTGAGACTTGCACTCATCCTTTACAGCTGTCCGAGTCCCTGTTAGGTTAGTCCACTACCAGCAAACTCGAGACTCACTATATCATCATCCAGCAGGGCACAGCCCAGGAGCAAACTCAGCTCTGACAAAAGCAAGAGGGGCATCAACAGGAGGGGCTGAAGATGACGTGGCCATGCTGCCAACTTCAGCTGGAAAGCCAATCCCATTTGAGCAGCACGGACTTCCTTGCTGAGCTCTCTGACCCAGGCCTGCCTCCCATCCCCCATTCCTCTTGCCAAGGATAAAAAAACCCCACAATTTTGGGACAACAAAACTCAGTGCTGCCGGAGCTGTTATGGCAGTTCAGCCTGAATACAGACAATCTGAACGTGCTTGTTCATTCCAACACCCTTCTGTGACACACAGGGTGAAAGACAAACTCTGTAATAACTTGGCATTACTTTGGTGACTCTGCAGTGACTTTTTACATAGACTGAGCTTTGCTTTGCCATACCTAATGTGCTGCTCTGGACTTTTCTCAGCACAAGAGACAAGCTTGAAGGTGTGAAGCAACAGCAAGCTGCATAACCAGCACTCAATGCTGTATTTGTTTTGTCGTAAGTTCATATTGACACAGCTAGGAGGAAGCAGTAAAGAAGATTTGTACACACTGAAAGTGCATGAAAGAACAAACAGGATAACAAATACTGAAATATACTTCCTGAGCATGGCACTGAAGGCACACGTGCTAAATTCTTCTGAGAACTGGGTTCAAAGAGTGAAAACAGGCAGAGACAACAAAGACAAGACTTTTAACTAGAACATCCACCTGCATGAACTTTATATTCATTTTCTAATAATTAAGCAATTAGGCTTCTGTAAATAGATTAACTGTCTTTTCATCTAGCTTTAGTGCTTCTTTCAAGGTGGATGAGCCTACAGATCATGGAGACATTAAGAATAAGTGAATAACTGCATTTCTTATGATTGCATAGAGGTTTTGGTTTAAATATGGCTTTAACTAAGGTGTACTGTATTATATTAATCTGCAACACAGGAGAGTGAGGTAAGAAAGCTATAGGGCTTGAATTCAAGAGCTTCAAATCTTTATTCTGACTGACTTTGCTTTTTCATCCTGTGATGGTTGCTGTATCCAACAGATTTGGAGTGGCCGTACCATGCTTACCTGACCTATCTCACCTGTGGAAGTAAGCTAAACTCTGCTTCACACAGGATTTCTGATAAGCCATTACTCTACTTTAAACCGTTTCTGTATTCAAATGCTGAAATGTGGTCTAACACAGCAAAGTTACTCACCACCCGCCCTTCTTTAGTTTTACACATCCATGATGATACTCAATACACTGCAGATCAATTAAACTAAAGAGCTGGTGAATCAATGATACCTAGAAACTTACTGCAGATTTCTTCTCCCAAGCGTGCATATAACAATGCAGAGTTCCTAGATTACCTGGAAAAGCCTGTATCAATTTTCCTGGGATTATTTGTTAGAAGAAAATGAGGAAGCTCCAAAATACTGAAATACTCCTGAGTGCTTAATCACGAAGACTGTTTAAATAATTGCTTCTTAATCCAATTACTGTGCAAGGGCAGAAAGAAGAAACGCATTTAAACATGAAGAGACGTAAAGGGAAAGTAGCACAGATTATTAAAAGAGGAACAAAATAGATGAAATAAAGGACAGTAAGAGGGTTGGGGACCCTGCCCACAGCAGGGGGGTTGAAACGAGGTGATCATTGTGGTCCTTTTCAACCCAGGCCATTGTGTGAGTCTATAACAGAAGTTAAAAAGCAGAAGATAAAAAGTTTCAAGTTCAGCCTAAGGAAGGTCAATAAATATTTTTTTTCTAGAGCATGATGAAAATAAAAGGATTCCTGTGTTGTTCATTTCCACTAATACTTAGAGCTCTGTGATGCAGAAGAGTCAGAAGTGTCCAGAAAACAGCTTTGATGCACTGAAAACAAGGCAGTGCAGAAGTGTTAGCAGAACTGACAGACAAGCTCTCTGGCCCACTGATGTTCACTGAGCACAGAAAAGACTCACCTAGACTTGAAGAAAATCCTGCATTACTGATATTTAAGAAGCACAAATCGAACCCCCCAGACCCTTTGGCAGGTAAGCTGAAACCCACAAAACCCCACGTGCCATCTCTGAAAAGCTGATAAGGACCCAGCTGATAACAGGTCTGGGAACCCATGTGCTATTGCCAACTGCAGGTCTCACTTCACTCCTGATCTCCAGGGCTGATTACTGGGTTGACTGATAGAACTTCATGCCTGTAATGAACTTCTCCAGCACTGGATCCCCCCAGCACATGAGAGATTTTAAATATGACAACAGTAATAAATAAATAAAAAGCAGAAGATGCACAATAGCCACGAAGCATGAGTTACAGAGCTTGGGAATTGGGTCAAATAAACACTGTCAGAGGGAACTGTTACTCAGTGGTATTTCTCTTTTTTTTTTTGGTTAGTGACATTTGAAAGGGCTTCTTCTGGCACTCATAAAACATTCAGCACTGTTAGATGTTACATCAGTGACCTGGAAGTGAAAAATAAAATCCTGTTAATAAACTCTACAGATGACAAGTGGGTAAGAAGAGGGTAGGAACAGAAAACTGCATGGATGGATGTGAAATGCTGTGAGGCATCTCATTCCCATGCAGCACAGCACAGTGCCAGGCCTGGACCAAGCTCACTGAGGACAGTGAGTCTGCACAAAGACAGGAAAAGGACAAAGGAAGAAGTTTTTAACCCTGGGTCATCATTAGGACCAATACTGGAAGATGATATCTGATCCTGCAATATGCATTTGGGATGAATAAAAAGCATGCAGAGCAAAGCTGCCTTGTGCACAGTGTAAATGCTTTACAGCAGGGGGCTTAAGAGCTCAAGCTTCTCAGCTTGTACAAGAGAGCAGAGAGCTGAGCTGCTCACAGCACGCTGGTACCTGCACAGGGATAAAAGACATAACAGCACAGAATGCTGCATCCTGCCAAAAAAGGCATGCTGAGAACCAAGATGAGAAGCTGAAACCTGAGTATATCGCAGTGAGAAGTTGGAAGCGTATTTCCAACAGCCAGAGATGAACAGATTTCCATGGAAAATGACACCTTTCACACCTCCTGTCAAACTCAAGTGAGAGCTCTTTGCTTTTCCTCTGCATTTTCCCCTATGTCTTCCTCCCCTGTTTGACAACACTGCCGGATACAAACTGCACCACAGAGCACTGAACAGAAAGATGAACACCAGCCCCACACACGCCAATGGATGCCCTGCAGTAGCTGAGAGTCCAGGCCCAGGGCTCTCATTAAGTGTGGCTGCCAGAACGTGCTTCACGTGGAAGGCTTGGGACAGCAGAAAGCAAATGGGATGCAATGCTAAAGCAAACAGCCTCAGGGAATTTGGTACCAAATTTCATATTTCATCACAAATGAGTGATGGAGGTCAAATAAGCAGGAACAAGTAGACAAACTGCACAAGAGCTACACATCACTGCCACATAAAACATGTGCTTTATGCTGTTTACAAGATGCACATTTGGGGCTTGATCTGTGCACATTAAAACAAGCACTGAGTTGTTTTATCAGACAGCTATCTGCTCCATAATGACGTCTTTGTTATCAGCAGCAGGAGCTTAACCAGAGCTGGTACTCCTCTGTGGCCCAAAGGGATTCCACGTGGCAGGGGACCTGCAGATGCCTCACACTGTCACCATGGAAGCTGTGCCAGTTTTCCCAAACACGTGGAAAATTTCAGAGTTTAAAACATGGGGAACGCAAGGAAATAAAGCATTTTATTTTAATGCGCTTATTTCTGACATCTAAGGATGCTACCAAGTCTTAATAATAAATAAATTCTTACCAAATTAATAGTCATTGGTCACACTGACAAATCTGAAGTTGCTAAGCAAACTATGGTGATAAGAGTGCCTCTTTAATTAGCTTTATATGAGTGCTTTCTTTACCCACTTACAATCCTGATGAGTTTAAGAGGAAGACGATGACATGGTAGGGCTGACTACTTAAAAGGAGAATTTATATAAATATATATATATTTATATCACTATATAAATACAAATTCAGATCATAGCTGTTTCTCCTAGGAGACGAGCAGGTCACAATCTGGCTGCTCCTGCCCTGCAGGGGAGCAGAGGCAGAGCTCCTGAGGGCCAGATCCCTGCTGTTGTAGGGAAAAGAAAAGGGAAGGATTACAGGAGGGTGCAGATGAGCCAAATCCATTGGGAAGTCAATCCTAACAATAGTGACCGTCCCAACTCGTACTCCTTTTGGCAGCAGCAAGCTGGGGGTAATGCCATCCAGGGAAAGCTCCTTGCGAGCAGCTCCTCCTGATCACCAGACCAGACAGAAGACACAACTACAGCCTCATACGAACAGATATTGGAAGGGCTTTGCAGTGGGCACACAGTCTTACCTCCTGCTCGGGAGTTTTTGCCATCTGAAAGTGAGGAGTCATCCTCTCTTTGTGCGTAGGCCTGAAAACATCTAGCAACATTCAGCATCACCCCCACCCCACCACCAACCTCCAGTCTCAGCCAGCTGCCAGTGAGACCTCCAACCCTGACTGCTATGCCCTGCTCTCCTGCCAGGCCACCCAGTTTCCCACCCATTTTGCAGCCAACCCATCTGCTCTGAACCTCCTCCTTTTGGCTCTAAAGCTTCTGTGAGAAATGGTGACCAAGAAATCATTATGGCAGCATGTGCTGGTGTGTAACCATGAAGGATTTCTGTGAAATGCCTGATAATCCCCCTGAACAGAGGGGCAAGGTGGGCAGGCAAATGAAAATACAATGCAGCTTTCCAGAAGAACGTCCTTCAGCTCTGGATTAAGAGGATTATACCACTTAGCACAGCATTTTTATAAGTCTTAGCAGCCAAGTTTCCTGCAGATAAATTGAGAATTTAAATTCCCTGGAGTAAAGCTACTCAGCTCTCCCAGCAGCCAACTTTTATGCTTCCTTGCATCTCAGTGCAACGTGGTTTTGGACTAACAAAAAGATACAGTGATGTAAAAGGAAGGCATCCTGGTCCCATGCTCACTGATGCTATTTATCTGATGCTTTCCACTTCCTCCACTAGTTCCAGCCACCCCTCTGCGAAACACATGGAACACCTATCAGATCCTGATGGTGACAAATTCCCACTCATTTTGTACAGGTGCAAGTGATTGCCTAGATGCAAACCAACAGAGAAGCAAAACTGCACAGCCACGTGTCATGGTCACACTGCAATACGACTAATTTTATAAAGATATATGTTGGGAGTTTGCTGTCATACAGCATCGAGAGCAAATATTCCTGTTAAAACTGTCTGGTATTTACGTGCATCAAAGCAACGCTAAAAGCACTGCTGCATTTAAATGGAAGTGTGAAATATCCAGTGGAAAAAAATCTGACCAGGACTGATGGGAGCAGGGCAACAGCAGCTAACCCTGACTTTCCTCAGATAAGCCTGTTACCTACATAGCACCGGGCATCTGAGCAGGGCTGGCCCCACACGTGAGCAACCCCATGGCAGTCCCACTTCCTGCAGCACAAAGGCTGCATGCAGTGAGACTGGCAGCTGCAATCTGGGCCGGTTTCCATTTTGGTAATTAACGCTTTGCAGCCCTGTGTCATTATGAAAGGCTCTGTCACCCGTGCAAGGACTCTGTGTGCCAGAGCTGCGGTGCCATCATGGTGCTCCTCAAGCAGACAAAGGCACAGTAATAAAAGGGACTGGGCAAGACTCTGCTTTAGATCACAGAATCATTAAGGCTGGAAAAGACCTCTCTGATCCCCAAGGCCAACCACCCACCAACCCCAAATGCCCACGTCCCCTCAGTGCCACATCTCCACAGTTCTGGAACACAACTTAAGGCCGTTACCTTACACAGAGCATGCAGGAGATGAGTTCATGCCCTGAAATTCCCCAGGCACACACAGGCAAACAAATCCAAGCAGGAAATAAGTGCAGGGAGATTTTACACACGGCAAAAAAGGAAGGTCTTCCTCTTCTGAGAAATCTCCTTTGTCACAGCTTAATGAACTATTGCAGGTACCCTTAGGACTAACTTAGTGCATACAAACACATACATAAACCAAAGTGAGGACAGAGATGCTTAATTGGATTCCTAAATAATTAGTCTGATTTGTATTCATACTGAACTTTTCACTGTATCTGCTTTCAAGGTAAGCTGGACATCCAGATTTTAAAGGCTCCTTTCGACCCATTCTAGCTGGATTGGCCCACCATGGGCACAGCTGTAGAACTGAGACCAAAATGAATGCTGGCACCGAACTTTGGAATCAGAAAAGCATCGCTGCAACTCCACAGAGAAGGACTGGGATCTCTGTGAGGGCACAAAGGGATCACACTACATGGAATTTACCCAGACATGCTACTTAGGAAAAAGTAAGTGGTAGTTCGACTAAGAAGTTCTAACAGATACTTATGTTGGTTTCAAAAGCATAGGGAAGTGTTGAGTCATCCCTGCCTTGCGAAGGCCAGGTCCTCTTAGATCCAATGGCTGGCAGTGAGCTCCAGCACAGACCCCAGGTCTGAGCCCCCAGCTGACTGCTCACACACAGAGGGAGTTCCCATCATTTAGCATGAGCATCAATTGCTTTCCAGTTCGTTATTTCAATTATTTAAAGATTATTTCCAAAAGTGTTATTTTCCCACCACGCAGGTCATCCTCTTCTAAATTCAGCAATCTAGAAAGGTATTATTTTAATAATCTTCTCTCCACTGAAATAGACTTTAGTCTCACTGGCACACGAAGGCAAACTGCTGAGAAGGTACTAAAAACAAACAAACAAACAGCTTTCAGCAGGAGGACTGAGCTGCTGCAAAGAGCATAACCTTAAGCACTGTTGGCAAAGGAGTGAGAGGAACACCTACCACAGATCTGGGCTTGCTGACTGCCACCAGATTGGCCAGAAAGTCCTCATCGTACAGCTGGCTGAAAACGTGCGCGTCGTAAGCCACCATGATGGACACCTCTTCCATCATCCTGCCGTTAGCAGTGGGAGCGTGAGCCCGAGCCTTGGCACGGCTCTTTGTCAGTTGCTCACACCCACCTGAAGAGCTAATGAGGAAGGAGTGTCAGGAGCAAACCCGACCTTGCAAATACCTCCTGCGCGGATCTCCCTCTCGAGGGTGCCTCTTATTATTGCAGGAAGAACACCTGCTCGCATTTCAGCGGTCCGCTTGCAAAAGCGTCTCCTGAAGGCTGAAAAAATCCAGCAAGTACTTGAAATTCCAGTATCAGGCTGAAGAGGAACGAGCAGCAGCCAAACCAGATTAGTGTTAAGGAAGAACTGACCCACCAGCACTCGATGGCAGGACTGCGATCACGTCTGTTTTCTCAAACTTTATACTTTTCCCAGCTTTTCTCCACTGAGAGTTGATAACCTTCTTTAGCAGGTTAGCTTGCTTCCCAGCAAGAGGGTTCTCCTGGCTTATTTCTAAATCCACAGAGGATGGTGTTACGATGATGTCTCTCAAACATTTCTCAGCTTTCCACAGGTTTCTAAATCTCCCCTCCGAAGCGCTGAAGAACATTCACTTTATCTTCTACACAAATCCAAACTGCATTTTGTGCTATGAGCAAGAAGGTAACGGTACCAAGTCACACCTCCCCCCCCAAAGAGTCCTTTGGTTCCACTTGTAACACAGTGCAACAGATGTGCAAAAGGCAGTGAAGTCTGTAGAACCTTTTGAATAAGCCTGAGCTTCCACAAGTGAAACAAGACCAACTGATCCAACTGGAAAGTTTTGCAGTGGAAGGTTTTTAGCCCAAACCCAGGACTGCTCTGCTTTTATTTAAGCAGCACGCTATCTTGTCTCTGAGCCTTACAAAGCATAGCTGCCTCCCAAATTACCCCGAGATGTCCATTTGTTTATCCTAACATCTGACACAGACCAACAGCCAGCGCAGGGATTAAAACAGGGGAATCACAGCAAGCAGTCTGCAGAAACAAAGCGATCACCTCCAGAACAAACTCCTTCCAGGTGAAACTTCCAACCAAATCCGCGCTCCCGCATGGGAACATCCGCTACGTTCTTCTCCCTGGAAGCCTTCTGTCCATCCCAGCAGCAAATCTGACCTGTTTCAGGAGCACGATCTTTTCGGCTGTCCCCAAGGAGCACACGCCGGGTGCTGCAGCTCGGTGGAAGTTTCCAGTTGAATGAGTCGGTAGCAGATGGTTACACTTTCGCTTTCCAGAGCAAACTGGGTTAAGACGCACCTTGCTCTTCTTTTTTTTCCTGTGCTCCTGCAGTATCCTTGTCACAGATTACATGGGTGTCTAAAAAGCACCAGGTGTTATTTGCATTTGAATAGGAAACTTGAGCAACGGCTGTATGGTTCAGGATTAAAACCCGACACCTCTTTCACTTAAATAGGGGGAAAATTACATGTTATTGCTAGGAAACTGAGAGAATTCTAATAGGCTTATGGCAAACAAAAATGCAGTACTTGAGGTTAAATCCTTGAGACCAAAGCAGCTTCTGACCACGCTTAACCCTTGCAGAATGAAGGAAGGGGTTTTTTTTAACTCGAAATGCATCTGTAATTCTGCTTTAAAAAATCCATCTCTCTCTTCAGAGGCGTGCAGAGCTTTTGCAAGTGCTTCCCACGGCAGAGGTAGCTCAGAGTCAGATCCTGACACAACATCCAGCTCACAGGGCTGCTCCTTGTGCCACGTCAAACAAACACCATACCTGATACGCTAAAACATGCTCAGGTTTTCAGAAGCCCTTTGCACGACCGCCTCCTCTTTGGCTTCAGGAGGTGCCCCGTGGGTTCCTTTCCTTGCAGAAGGAACACGTAGCACTCACAGCTCACTGCATGGGAGCTGCCAAGGTGTGCTGACAAAGGCACCTGTTGTCAGAGTTCTCCCACAGTGCCTCCCTGCAGGGCTGAGCTCACAACCAGCAGCCCCATGGTAACGAGGGACTGGCTCCGTGCTGCAATAAGGGCAGGAGGTGGAGAATGCAAATTATCAGAAGGTCCCGGCAGCTGTGGCCACTCAGATCCCTTCGCTGATTCAGCCAGCAGGGAACTGCGTTCATAAGGAATCATGGATGGGGATCTGCGTCCCCTTGTTGTGCCTTCAGCAGGAGGGGTGGGTGATTTAAGAGAACGAAACAGACGTGTTCCCAGTGTATCACTGGCTGAATGATTCTTCTCATATACATCCTTCACAGAGGGCTTGCAATCTTGGCATGTTCTAACTAGCAATCTCAGGAACTAACCACTGATTTCTGATGTTGGCTAATGCCTATCTTCACTCTTAAAGGGAGGTTTTTCAGCTGTTATTTCCAGCATAGCTGAGCTGCCTACCAATCTCTGTCAGCCTGCGGCTTGCATCCACGTTAACAGTCTGTGCTATAATCTGAGTCACAGCACAAAATTATAATAAGCACTTCAATCCAGTTAGCCTAAGCCTGTACTGATGGAAGCAAACGCTGATGGAAAAAAAAAGGCAGCAAGCACAGAGCCAGCCACGGCCACCTCCTCAGGCCACACCACCCCCTTCTGACAGCATCTCAGAGCATCATCCCCCTGCAAACGTGAGTGCACTAATGAACCAGATATTAAAAGACAATAACAGCCCCATGCAGCAGCATCAGACAGCCCTTCTCTGAGTAACACCACGGCTGCCTCGCAGCTGCCTTCTGCTAGGAACAGGAGCACAGTCCCTTCCACGACACGTTTTTAAGGCATACCTCCAAAGCAGCAATTTTTCAAGCGAGCAGTCAGGACGGCAGAGGAGAGCCCACAGAAGGACAGGTAAGCTGCAGACAGCCGTCACCTAATCAGGTAAGTAGCCCTAATTGGGATTTCTGTGCTGGTGGATAACAGAGGTGAGTGGAAAATTCCCGAACTGAGCACACAGCAGCCAGCTTAGCAAAGCAGAACCTGCTCGTTCCTGAGATAAATTCACTTCACTCCACCCCCGGGAATGTCTTACTGCTATCTGACAGGGATAGGATCTTCTGATAGACTGCAAAGCATTACGTATGTGAGGTGTGTGCAGTTTCTAGCTAAGCAGTCATTCCTCCTGCTGTGCTTCCTGTGTCATTTTCTATGATCTGTTTTTCTTGCATTAATGACTCCAGGAGTTCACAGCAGCCCTCAGATAAGGAAACATAACACTCTTTTCATAGCACTTGAAATGGCATTTGGCAGCATTCAAGATAAGCTTACAGCGTGATTTTTTCACCCAAATGAGATGGAATAACGATTCCATCATTCCTTGCTCAGTAACGACCACTGCTTCAAATGCAATCAGCGAGTGGAAAGCGCTTGTAAAGGGCAAACGCCGTGACTCCCAAAATGAAGTTCTCTCTCTCCACACCCAAGGAAAACATGCTGACCCCAAATGCCTAGCGGACACCCAAGGTTATCTGAAGACCCACCTGCAGCCCCAGATGTGGCTGGCCAAGCTCGGGTCCCATCACTGCTGTGCCATCCCTTGGCCAGACAAAAGCTCTGAGTTGGGGCACCATGTGGGCAGCCCGTCCTGTGCTAACCCGGCCAGTTGGGGAGCAAATCCCTGGCTCCTGTGCTGGGCAGCCCTCAAGCAGGCTGCAATTTTACTTGTTCCACTTTTAGATATCAAAAGTCTCTAGAGGTGATTTTGGACTCGGTGAGCACTGAAGGAGAACACCCAATACCATCTGATACACGCAGCTGTCAGGCTCAGCCCGATCTATGGTTCAGCAATTGCTTCCCCAAGCTTTATTTCTATTATTTAAAATGTCAAATAACCATGGCCTTTTTTTTTTTTTTTTTCAAATGAAGTAGGAGTGTGCACCTGTGTTTCTCCTAAAATAATCCTCTTAATGCGTGGAAAAAATCTGGGCTTGATGTGCTTTAGCACATGTCTTTACAGATGGAACTGAACTTGGGACGTCAAAAACAAGAAGGGGTTCTATGGGCACGCTGGTCAGAAGAGACAAGCCAAAGAGAGCATACCTCCTCTGCTAAATGAGAAAGGAGAACTGGCTGCAGCAGATGCGGAGAAGGCCTTAGGGATCCTGCTAGATGAAAAACTGAACATGAGCCAGCAGTGTGCCCTTGCAGCCCAGAAGGCCTGGTATCCTGGGCTCCATCAGAAGAGGGGTGGCCAACAGGGACAGGGAGGTGATTGTCCACCTCTACTCTGCTCTCGTGAGGCCCCATCTGCAGCACTGTGTCCAGGTCTGGAGCCCCCAGGACAAGAAAGACAGGGAGCTGTTGGAGAGGGTCCAGAGGAGCCACAAAGATGAGCAGGGGACTGGAGCACCTCCACTACAAAGGCAGGCTGAGGGAGCTGGGCTTGTTCAGCCTGGAGAAAAGAAGGTTGTGGGGTGACCTCATTGCAGCATTTCAGTATTTGAAGGGAGATTATAAACAGGAGGGGAATCAACTTTTTACACGGTTAGATAGAGATACGATGAGGGGGAGATTTAGTTGAGATGTCAGGGGGAAGTTTTACACTGAAAGGGTGGTGAGGTGCTGCCGAGAGCTGTGGATTCCCCATCTCTGGAGGTGTTTAAGGCCAGGTTGGGTGAAGCCTGGGCAAGCTGATCTAGCACTTGATCTAGCGGATGGGGACCCTGTTTGTGACAGGGGAATAAGAACATGATGATCCTTGAGGTTCCTTCCTACGCCACATTCTTAGGATTTCAACACAGGTAAAACTTCAAACTCATTCTAGAGATTAAAGCCAGAAGAGCCACTCCGTGGCAGAGTGCAATTGCTGGTCCTCCAAGGAGGGCAAAGGCTGGTGGGATGGAACTGCTGAAGCTGAGGTTCTCTTGCCAGCAGCTGCCACGCGTTCCCCTCCATGTCAGGGTGCATCCTGGATAAAGGTCGAGGGTTTGGTTCTTCAGTGATGCTGCCAGCTTTGCATTACTGTGAGCACAGCTAATGAAGGAGGCCAGTACCATCTCCCTGGTCTTACAGGAAGGCAGTAGCAGCAAACTCACTGTGAGTGAGGCAGGAACCTTCACAAGTGAAGTCAGTGCTGCCTTACGGATGACAAGGAACACTGCAGAAAATGCTCACATACCCTTCTGTCAGCCTTTCCCAAACACACAACATGCTAATCCTGTCCCCACCACAGCTACGGATGCGCTCTCAGTAGGGCCACGCTGGTTTGCATTGCAGCCTTCCCTACAGAAACCAGTCAGAAGGCAGAAATGAACGCACAAGCTTCCGGCACCATTTCCTGAAAAGCAGCAGACTTCTGTCACCTGAGTCATGCTCCAACCGTTCTCCGTGGGGAACTGTTTTTCCTCTCCTCTCAGTCCAGCAGCAGCAGAACCCTTACCCAAGGCAGCTGCATGAGCAGGGTGCTGGAGCAGGCTCAGCAGGGACAGCCCAGGGAACTCCACACACGTGCCCCAGGCCATGGCCACGTCTTCTGAATCTGTGCCCTCAGAGCCAAACCAATGCAAACAGGTCCCTCCAGCTGCCCAGGGCACACACATGGACCACGTGTAATGTCCCTGGTGTACATTCCCTGGGGCTGCTAATCCAAGAGGTGAATGGTGTTTGTATGGAATTTTGTTGCATTTATCACTTCAGTGGGTATTTCAAAGAAAAAAAAAAGTATTTTTTGAGAAAATTAGCATAACAGTTGTAGTAGGAGTGCTTTGCACTTACAATTACTTCAGTGGATTTCTGGAAAGACTTCAGCATGGCCTCATTCAGGGATTTCACCCAAGCAGCATGGAAGCCAACACAAGCAGAGCCAATTTCATCAAGCACAACATCCATCTGAGGAGCAGAGCCAGCCCAGGCTTCATGAAAACAACAATCACACAATAAGTACACAACTGTACTGCTATCTTTATCCATACTCTATTGGCTTTTCATTGAGAGCGAATGATCAGCAAACAAAAGACATTAATTAATGTCTAGCAGCATATTGAGAAGCAGTGTCTGTCCTATGAAGAGGCTTGGATTGGGTTTCAAGGCTTGGGGCTCCCCATTCTAAAACCCACACCTGGATTTCTCAAGGTAGATACGTATCTACAGATCTACCCTTAACCTCCCCAAATAGGAATTAACAGCCTTTATCAACCTCCCAGCAGAAGATTAATAACGGCAAAATCCACGACAAGTGCAAAGATAAAGGTGATCATTATCATTATTATTGGTATTATGCTGTTAAGTTTTCTCCGAGTGCTGTTAACAGAGAAATTGTTGTGGTTAATGGAAGAAGGCAGGAACACAGAGCTTCCTCTATCCATCAAAACACCAGGGCTGGCTGAGCACAAACCCGCAGCAACATGCCTGCTGTGCAATGGTTAGGCAGGGGCTGTGCTCCTACCCCATGCAGAACCCCATAGCAAAGCCCCACACAGATCCATGTTCTCCTCCCAGAGCCCCGACAGAGCAGAATGGAAAAGGTGGCACACCTTGATGTGTGAATGGCACAGTGGTAAAGGTATACTGGCAACACAAACAGCACATCAAGAGTATGACTGCTGACTAGATGAGATAAAACTAATGAAGGCTGAAATTACGGGGGTGAACAGCACAGGGTGTCAGCTGAATGGGCCCAAACTGGACACAGCAGCCCAAGCACCTCGGTGGCTGAGGGCTGAAGTCAGACAGCTGGGCTGCGAGAGGCAGTCTAGACTGAGGAATGCTTCAGGACTCTGAAAAGAGATGATTTCATGCATTATACATTAACACCACAAAGCACTGACTCTTTCCAGGAGAGCAGTGTGTCCCACTATGCCGGACTTAAAAATGAAAACATTAACTTGGAGGTCAAAGGACGAAACGTAGCCCTAAAAAACGCCCCGAAAACAGCACTTGCATACCAAAGATGAGTAAGAGGGATCAGATAGAGAAAGCCATGAGCCCTGCTTGCTGGGGTCGGAGGAGGGCAGCTCAGTCTCAGTGCTCCCCTGGAGCAGCTAAGGGAAGCAGCTCAGGGCCGTGTGAGCTGCTCAGCAGAAGGCTTCCAGCAGCACTAAGCTGAGCCTCACATTATCCTTTGCTGCTAAATCCCTATTCACCGCCGAACGGCACAGCAAAAGGCAAATTCTGCTCTCAGAAGATGATTTGGGAGACAAACTATTTCAGTGCTTAACTGTGCTGATCTAGTCTCCCACTGTGAAAATCTGCATCTACGCTGAATGCCTCAAAATACAACTATGAGAAAAGCTTCTGTATTTACATATGATTTAAAGATTAACTTGTCTCAATTTGACTGTTAATAAGCTTACTTGAAGGGCTCAATTGGTCTGAATGGAGGGGAAGCAGGTTCCTACACACGTTGCTGGAGCAGCTCCCTGCCTGGTGACGGGGTATTTCTTCAGGCAGAGACCTGAGACGTGTAAGCATCCTTTTCTTGCCTCTTAGTTTGTCCTATTCTAATTTAATCGTTTATTTCAACTGGCCTACAGCTCTGCTATTAGTGCCATTATAGTACCTACACACTGGAGGGCTGTGCTACCATTCAACAAGATGTGGACAGACTGGAGAGTTGGGCAGGGAGGAACCTGATGATGTTGAGCAAGAGCAGTGATTTACCGCTAAGTGATACTACTTTTTTTCTTCTGTTGAAACAACTCCTTGCAGGACTTCACAGTAAGCTGGAGAATACAGACGTAGCAACACTCCTGGGACTGGGAGCTGACTTAGCAGTACATTAACTGGTCCCTCGTAGTGTTAAGGTAAGTGATGTGATCGAAGCATGCTGGCAATTCCTGTGACACAGTGCATTCCGTGTGCTGCACAGTGCTGACATTATAGAGAGGGATGCTCTGTCTATTGAGCCATCTTGGAGAAAAGAACAAATAGATAACAGTTTCCTTATCGCTGTTCATGACTATAAAATTGAGAAAGACAAGGAAGGTCTGAGTCACACCTTCCTCATCTCTCATAATCGAGTAAAACAGCAGCCAAAGAAAAAGGTTACTGAGAGGTAAGGACTGAGCACCCTACCTCAGTACCTCCCTGTTCCTGGCCCGCTGTTAACAGGGCATTGCAAAACACCCATTTGGTTGGGCAATGCTGTATTTGTATTCTCACTTATTTCACATTTTCCTATCAGGAATGCACGACCTGTGCTGCCTCAGTCAGTACTGTTTGCATTCCTGTGCTCCTTCTGGATCCTTCCTGAGCTGCAGGATGTTAGATGCAGGCAGCTGGCTGGGGCAGCTCTGAGAGTACAAGAGGCAGCAGCACAAACCAGCAATCAGCTCAACCTTGTTAAAAGCACCTGAAACAAATTCTCAGGGCAGCAGGAGTTATTTCAGGGCATTTCAGATGGCTGTAAGCTTTTGCTCTGTTCACTACTCAGCTTCAGGAACACTTGAGATAAATTACGGGACGCTCAGATGGGATATAAGGAAGATTTTATGATAAGGGAGGTGAGGCAGTGGCACAGGCTGCCCAGAGAGGTGTGGGTGCCCCATCCCTGCAGACATCGAGGTCAGGCTGGATGGGCTGTGAGCACTGATGGGGCTGTGGGTGTCAGTGCAGGCAGTGGGACCAGATGGCCTTTAAAGGTCTCTTCCAACTCAAACGCTTCTATGACTCTGTGAAATACTTAACCAAGCAGCTACCAAACTTCTGAGCTCCACAAGAACAAAGGCACCAAAATGCACACACTGCACACACACAGACAGACTTACGTCACAAATGACAAAAAGACTGAGGGCCTATTTTGAAAAGCTCAGAAGACAGCTACCTAAGAATGCTATGCCACTCCCAGACATATTTCATTTTTCCAAACGGGTAACTGAATGACATAAACAAGATGAACATTCAATTTGGACTGAAAACCTGAGCTTCTCTTACTCGGATGCAAAAAACTACACTTGCCCTCGTACACAACCTCAGCCTGCTGGGCTGCATGCACAAAAGCAAGCATTTACGTGCTTGCCTTTGTTCTTCTCCAGAGGGTCAGGTAAGGACGGATCATCAAAGCAGAACAGTGATTTTCCACCAGAAGCCCATGATGAACACACAGCACAGGCACACAGAGCAGCTGCCAGCCAGCAGCAGCAAGGAAAAGACCAAAGGGCGGCAGCAGGCAGAGAAGTGGAGCGCAGAGAACAGGCTCATGGATGCTGTGCTTGCATGTAGCAACGAGAGGGTAAAAAAATACAAAAGGGGGTGAAAACATTCTGACACCTGCTTGTTCTAAATATATCTCCACAGGGTTCCCTCTGCTCTTTCTCAAGCTGTGCAGCACTGTGTTGGAGTAAAGGTGCAAAACACCGGTGTGGGAGCACCTACACAGCCTTCCAAGCCAACGTGAGTGGTGCTGCCACACAAAGCCAGGTTGTGCTGTTCTCTTTTTCCCACTTAATGCCTTCCTGGTTGTGCAAGGGACTCAACGCAGAGCTGCCAGCTTGTGCTTGGCAAGGAACTTCTCTGGGCAGCACCCCAGGCCCGCCTATGTGCAGGCTGTACAAGCAAGCTGCTGGTTTATGGCAGCACGAAGCTTCCTGCAGCAAGCTGCTCCTCCGGCCGCACCCTGCAAAAATGAGGTTGGTCCTGCAGAACCGCCTCTGCAGCAGGGCTCTTCTCAGCAGTGCTGCAGGGAAAGGAAAGTGTCTTCTCATGCCTGGAACACAGACACAGCTGAAGTCAAAGCAGCCAGAAATAAAGCATGAAAATAGCTTAACGCTGTCTTTGTTTGGGACTTTTCTCCATCAAAAACACCTGGGACCAAATCCACAGCTCAGCTAACTCATAGGGAGTGCAGCAGGGCCAGCTCTGCACCCAAAATGCCCTCCCAGCACCCTGGTGGGTGCCACCCCAGCTCAGCAAATGTCATGAGGAATTTGCTCAGCTGCTGCATGGGAACACCAACAGAGGTGGGGCTGGGAAAACTGCTGCAACTGCTCTGCTTATGAGCAACGGAAGAAATCTGCTCAGCTAAATAAGGGAATAAAGCATGCAAATAAAGAAATAAAACCAAGGGCCAGCTGCAGACAAGCGGTGAGAGGGAGGCCCAGGCATTATTTCAGAGGTTGCCTGGTAACAGAGGCTGCAGGGCTAGAGCTGTGCACAACTACAGAGCTGTGTTTTGGCTCCGAACCGAAGGGAGGTGTCCTCTGAAGGGCAGCAGGCAGAGCAGTGACTGACATAGGGGCATCTCTAAAGGTGCTCCCCCAGCAAAGGGATCTCTAATTGAAGCAAGGGCTGCACCCCGCCTGCCCAGATCAACTCCAAAGCATGCCCAGCTAGTCTGTAATTCCATCTTAACTAAAATGATGTCCTTTACAGTCACCTCACGGTTTAATTACTTATTAACGATCTTAAATAGCTCAAAGCCAGTCATATCAGGCTACTCTTGCTTTGTCAGTGGCAGCTGATTGTACGCCACATTTTCAGTTATGGACTTCTCTAATGTATTGCCCCATTTTTTCAGCACTCTTTTGAGTAACTGAATCAGCATCATAGATCCACTTGTTCTGGCCAAAAAGTCCTTTTAAGTCATGTTGCATCTGCACCCTTCTGGAACCACCCTGCATGGCCACTGTGGATCATTACATAGATAGCAGCTGCTGAAAAGAGCAGCGTAATGAGAATAGCAAGCACTACATGTGTACACATTTCATGGAAGCCTTAAACAGGAATTCTGAATGAAACTTATTTCTGGGTCACTGAATGCAGGCCCAGACTGCAGCAGTTAATTGTTTTGCACTGCTAAATGTGTGGGCTGCTGCTCTTCACAGCCAGACACAGCCATGGACCCACTGCCACGAGACCCGGGCAGGCTGGGGGGAAGGCTATGGTCTCTGCTTCCAACACACAGCAGTAACTTACTTTGCAAGCCACCGTGGTTCATAGCATGAATTACGGACTGCAGAGCGTGTTGGCTGTTCTCAAACCTCGTAATTACGAGCGTGATTTCTGGGTCCTTTGGGGAACTGTTCACTTTGAGGTACTGTTAACAATGTTTTGCTTTAGTCTGGGGTTGGAAAGAAGGCAACTGAGGCTTATGCATGGCAAATGCTTGGGAGAGACACCCTCCATTTCCTTAATGAGCCTATTAAGAGAATCTATCAAGAGTGTAAGGATGGGTCTCAGAGGCAAAAAGCACAGCAAGAAAACAGGTTGTCCTGAGATATTCCCAGCCCATGAACACAAGGAAACAACACACAGGCTACAATGGTCAGGTGGGAACAATGCAATTCTGCTGAGGTACAATCTCACATACCTGGCACTTCTTTTTGCACAGCCAAAGCACTGGCTGCACGACTGAGCATACAGCTTCCACATCTGCTTCAGCTTCCCTTCCTCTGAAGGGGAGATGATAAACCCCACTTCAAGGAGATGCTGACATACTCAGCTCTGTGGAATTTGGGGAGCCATGTGTCTGGTGGTATTATTAGTGCTCCCCGAACTTGAGCTATTCCAGCTACAGGGCGCAGCAATGCACACCACCATCATTCTCCACCACACAAGCTTTTATTTAGAAGATAACTAAGACCCAGTCCTGCTCATTTTCCACTGCTTAGCCTCAGCTTGTGGGGAAGCAGCATTGCCTGCAGGGCTAGCACTGCCTGCTGGAGCCAGCTCAGTGGTAAATGTAGGGTGGAGAGCGTACAAAGAGCAGAAAAGAAAGGAAGAACAAATGACACCAACATTGCTTAGGAGCTTGAAAGACAAGACACACTAAAACACACGCATATTTCTCTTAAAATGCCACTCTCTTTCAACCAAGACAGTTTCCAGACTTTTAGAGTTTAATTATTCCTATTTGGACAAGGCCACAGAACTAAAAGCTCAGTACCTTTCTACATTACCATCTCCTGTACGCTCTCTACACTTCTGTAGAAGCTGAGTTTCCTTTCCTGCTGTCAACAGATTTGCCTTTGGAATGGAAATGCTGCTTTAGGTCCATTAGTGTAGCAAAAGGCACATTAAAATGTTAAGAGCAATCATTACTGTTACTTCCAAGAAGTACAAACTTAGTTATCTTCTTGTTAATGCTTACAGCCCCCTTTTTATCATAAACGCAACAAGAAGAGGACAAATACGAAACCCAGATGCGTGGAATGATAAGGCAGGTACTCACACTGCACACTGCAAAAGGACCTGTGAAACCCCTTTACCTCATTGCTGTGAAAATATTTGTGTTTTTTTTTTAACCTCTCCCCCTGTCCCCAGATTCCTGTGATGTATACGATCCTGTATAACTTGTATAACATGCTTATATCATGGCTCAAAGGTTGAAAACCCACAAGGCATACAGGCAAACGGTTCTCTTGTTTAAACAGGTATTCTGTAAGCACTGCCTGCAACACAGTACTCCTGTAAGACATCACTCTTATTGAAATCTTGTGGATGTTAAAGAAAGCTGGAAGGAAAACAAAGAGGGGCTCCTGGCTGCTCCCAGCAGAGCAGGATCCCTCAGGAGCCCCGTGTGTGCTCTCAATTCAGCACTGAATCTATGAATGCACCTCTCGTTTCCTGCCCACTCAGGCCATTAGGGCCTCAGCCTGAGCTGTTGGATGGAGAGAGACTGATGAGCACAAGCAGAACCCAAGATGGGCTTCTGGCACTGCCCACAGCCATCTGTCCTCCTAATTCACCTTGGAGTGAATTAGTGGGGTCTGTGGGGAACCCTTTAATAGAAACATCATAGAAAATGGCTTGGGTTGGAAGGAGAAAACCACTTGTGCTCCTGATCCCTTCAATGTCCTTCCAAGAGATGCAAAGTCTCTTTCAATGTCTTGTAGTTTCCTTGTTGGTGGTCACCGTGCTGGTTTCAATAGAATGCTGCTCCCTGCTGTTCCCACATGATGTTCCTTTCACTTCTCACTTCAATCAGGAGTTTCCCTGCTGTCAGAGAGCAAGAAGAGGAGAATTCTTAAAGGTTTTCCATCCCAGGCCCCTTCACACCTTTCTGGGGCCTCCTCCTCCTCCAGCCTTGACCAGGCACATCTGGGTCATGTCCCAAAGCTGTTGGGTTTGTCACAGCAGCTGGAGAAGTGGGTGCTGCTGCATCTCCGAGTAGAACATAAAAATACATTGCAAAAAGAGATTACAACGGGCTGGAAAGACTCCGTCTTGGGAAGAGCCCCTCTCCAGCACACTGTTTGGGGAGACACAGACTGCGCTGAGCAAGATGCTGCTTTCCTGCTCCAGGGAGGCTCGGGAAAGGATAACCCCTTCTTAAAGCTCTGCTAGAAGAGGGAAGAACAAATTACATACACTTCTGGAGGTTGGTGGCCTTGCCTGTTGCAGGGAGTTGGAGCTTGATGATCCTTGGGGTCCCTTCCAACTCAAGCCATTCTATGATTCTGTGACACGGTAGAAGTTTATGACAACACACACTTAAATTTCCCCTTGTGTTACAAGGGAAACACAAGTCAAATCTGCCTCTGAACACCCTGCTATTAAAGCAAGGGGATGTGTGCCTAGATGGGCCTGTGCAAAGATGACTTTTCTTCTTTCTTACTACCCATCTGCTGGGATCTCTACTCTGCAGTCACTGAGTAGCAGCTCCTCTCAGTGCTATTGCCCCCTTCCATCTCTACAGCACAAATAAATCATGCTCACTATTTTCAGGACTGACAAAGGCAAGGACATTTTTTTCCCCTCACTTCCAACAAGTCAGGCAGATTGCAAAGTCATCAAAACTAACAGCCTGGCAATAAAATTTTCTTGTGCCACTGACAGTGGAAAAAGAAAAGAGCTTGAAGTGAGAAAAACACTTAAGCAGACAATGTAAATGCTACTGAATACAGTAGCTTGCAACCAGCTTTCCCTGGGGGAGAAAGTGTGCATGTGAGCAAGCAGGACAAAGCATTCTCGTTAGCCATTTAGGAATCAAGGCCTTGATTTGTTTCCAATCCCATCCATGACTCTTGACTAGCTGAGACATAATCGATATTCCCTGCTGGGTAAGGGTGGCCCAGCCAGGTGGCTTTCTCAGACTGCTGTAAGTCAGTTCCTCAGGCGGAGGCTAAGGTCAGTGCTGCTCAGACAACCCCCTGATTCTGCTAAGAAGGTTAGCTGTACTTCTATTTCTTTTCGGAGGTCAAGGATTTGACCTCCAGGCTACATCAGCTGTGTCACATTTATGTAATAAGCACACCTCTATTTCATATTTGGGACAGGGGCAAAGAAAATCCCCTCCATGCTGATGACACACGCAGGTGCAGCTGGGCTGAAGGTCCACTGAAGCTCATGAGTTTGCAGCTCTGTTCTCACAGCAACCGGTGACTCAGTGTGATGTGATGCCCTGGGGTGTGTGCATCCAATTCGTGCCTGTGCTTCCTGATTTAAGGGAATGAGCACCATTATATTAATCAGAGACGAAATTTTCTGCATTTGGTTGTTTTCCACAGCTTTTGATTTCACTTGCAGAATCAAATTTTGGTTAGGAATTATTGTCAAGGAAATGGCATTAATTATGCAAAGGAAGTTGAAAGGCATTTGCACCACTGCATGAAAAGCAACTGTGTCAGATTTGAGCAATACGAAAAAGCCAAAGAGCAAGAAACTATTTAAAAACCTGCAGAAAAGTGAAATGACACATTGCCATTTTAAAATAAAAAGAAACACCTCTGCAGACAGAGGCAAACACACTGGGGTGTTTCTATACTGTGTCTTAACTGCATCCTCCAAAGCCTTCAGCATACAGCCCTTTACCTATGTCTACCAGCTTGATGTAATTACATAAGCTCAAACACAAACAAACCAGATAAATAACTTAACCCTGTGTTTACTACACGACTTCCCTACCACAAGAGGAAGGAGGCTATGATATAGCAAAAATAAATGGAAGTAACTGCAGGAGAATCCTGAAGCAAAGCCACAAGGAGACCTAGAACTGTGAGTGCTGCCATCAGGAGGCACTCAGCTATACCCCTCCTCCAGAAGGTGCTGGTTGCTTACACAGCAATCAAGTAACCACTCATTGAATTTAACGCTATCAATAATGGCAAAAATAGCCCCCAGGGTTTGTAATGGGAAGTTATTAATAGGGATTCGGTTCTGAACCCCACCTGCAAACCTCTGCGTGTATAAAACGCACAGTGCCATCTTTCTATACATAGCTTTGTTTGCTCACTTATTTTTAAAGCAGAGAACTTCAGCTGCAGGTGCCCAAGAAACCAAACACCAGCAAAAAAAAATGCATGAAAACACTGTCCTCAATGCCTTCTCTTTGTTCATTTGCAAAAAGCTCTAGGGGAAAAAAAAAAAGGGAACATTGTCAGCCTTTGTCTTTTTTTTTTTTTTTTTTAGTACTTTTTTAAAGTTTATTTTTAAAGTTTTACCCTTAGGTCTCAATATAGCAGAGTGGTTCAAAAGTTGTTACCTCATTTCATTTCCTAAACAGCAGAGCAGACCCGACAGCACGGCAAGGATTTTTCCTCGGTCTGACTGCTTAAAATGGTCCAGGAGAAGAAGAGATGAATTTGCTCCAGGAAGGAGCTTCGTAGTTTTGTTAGTGCTGAAGGAACACTTCTTGGCCAGTGTAAGTGTGGTGCACAGAGCATCTTTCTAGGCATTTCAGCAACTGCACGTTCAACTGCATCTTCCTCTACAAAACAGGTAAGCCTGGAGTTATGTTTGTATTTGATTTGTGGTCGTAAGTGCTGATCCTGAGACACATTCTTCTCCATGAGGTCAGGCACTGGAACAGGGAGTGGTGGGGTCACCGTCCCTCGAGGTGTTGAAGAAACATTCAGATGTTGTATTGAGGGACACGGCTCAGTGGGAAATGTTGGTGATAGGTAGATGGTTGGACTGGATGATCTTGGAAGTCTTCTCCAATCTTGGTGATTCTGTGATTAATTTTTTCCCTACAGCCTCTTCGTGCATCACAAAGGTGCCTACAGGAGGATAACCGTGAACAAGAGGTGCTGGAGCCTGCTGGGCACCGTCATCACAGTCTTCCACAATACTCAAACTCAAGGCAATCCTCAAAAAAAGAAGAGAGTTGAGACTTCTGCTTCTGAAGAACAACCAGAACAACTACCACCCTCACAATGGGAACTCGACATACTCTGCAACCACTTGACCTCCAGAGCACTGGAGGTAGAAATCTGCTCATACAACATCTTAACTTGTCACCGTATTAGCCAGGGCCTAACAAAACCCCATAGCCAACATGCACCTGGGATTCAAATGCATCTGATTCAACTTAAGAAAAAAAATAATCAGTTTCTCACAGAACTGAGTTACTTTAATTTAACTGTGATATTCCTGACAGGAGAGAAATATCAAACAGCAAGACTCTGTGCCATCTTTATCAGTAGCTCTCTGCACTATCTTCAGAATCCTTTTCACAAAAAGGATGAAAGATAAAATGAATTCCCCTCTCTGCCCCCAAAACTGGGGTTTTTCCTAGTGAAGACAATGATTCAACTTAAAATCTTAACAGTTTTGCACGATCCAAAAGAGCTTTTGGCAAATACAACATGCAGTGAAACCTTCTGGCTGGGTTCCATTTGACATGTCCAGTCATTCTGAATTAAGGTCAGGTAACTTTAGGTTACCGTGGAGGAAAGCAAGGGACAGCCATCTCTGCAGCTCATCTGTAACCTTGTGCTATCCACCCGGCCTTATGGTAGCATCCTCCTCATGTGTGAGAGCTAACAATCTGGGTTCAGGGAGGAATTATCACAGATAACACATGAGGAGACAATCCCAGAAAAGGTTTTAGTGATAACAGAGATCCAAGAACCGAGGACAGAAAGGAGATGTTATTCATCCAGAAGGAAAGAGCCAGACTCAAGATGAAGCCAGAAGACCTGAGCATGCCTTCCTTCCCCAGGTCTGAGACAGAAGCCACCTATTGTTGGGCACAGCTGGGACTCCTGGCCTCAACAAAACAAAATTGAGGAAATCTCCCATCTGCAGCCTGCCGGACCACAGAACAATTTTCAGATTCAAGTCTCTGAATGACATGCTGTGCTACAACTCTTGCAAATAGAAACAAGGGATATTTCTAGCCATTCTTCCATCTCAAGCTTACATAGCAGTGTAAAGATCCTTACCTTTGGTGCTCTTCTTGGTGATGCCGCTGCTGTGGGAAGTACAAACACAAACGACTACAAGGACACCAACATATCGGTACTCAGTCAGATTACAAAGCTGCTTTAGATAGTTAAAATGTGACCAGTTATTAATAAGAAAATGATATCATTTCTTCCTTAATGATAAAAATTAACGATCTACCTGATTTCATTTACAATACCCGCTCCAAGCAAATTAAAAAAGAAGTAGAGAAAGAGCAGCTTTCCTAATGCTTAATCACCATGACAATCTTATCTCACCACCGTGTCTGCTCACTGGAAAACCAGATACACAGAGTTCAATAAATAAGTATTTCTTAGCTGAAACTGATTTCAGCTGATAACTCCTTCCACACAGTTGACAGAATATTAAACATCCAAGTCCACTGTAGCCACTCCAATCTGATTGTCAGATGCCAGGTCATCATGCTGCAGTGCAGCACAAAGCCAAGCAGGAAGGAAGAAGCTGAAGGTGAAAAAAGAGTGGGCATCAAAACCCACTGCTCTCCTATGGCAACAACAGGATCCTGTGCTTCGGAGATAACAGCGCCAACATAATAAGTCCGATTGATCATTGGCTTTTAATAAGAATTCATACCCAGGCCCAGCAGGGTTTTCTATAGATCTAAACACTATTCTTTTCAATTTGGTTTGGCCTTTTCTCAAGAAGGTGATAAATGAGCAATCTTTTTCCTGCCCTTCACAGTGGAAGATGAATTGGATGCACTGTGGGTAGAATCAGAGGAAGAAGAGGCTCATCCAGACTCGGGGTTTTCTGCTCCATCCATGGTGTTTTGCCTCCTCACACAATAGCAAGAAAACCTGAGTAACCAGATAAATACATAAACACAAAGCGAGAGAATGTCCTAGAGAGGGAACAGGAGAGCAAGAGAGCTATTTTTCCTTCTTTCTACTGAAATTCACAAAAATCAATGTGTAATTCCTTGTTAAACCATGCCTGCAAAAACTCGCTTCCAGATCAAACAGCAGTAATGCATCCACATCAGCACGGTGCTGGCTTTGAAACACCAGTTTGAACACCAAACCCTACTACCCAAATGGGCAGAAATCCCTGAAAGCACTTGGATGCTGTCAGACAAAAAAATTGCCCTACAGAAAAAATCTCACAGTGAGATTCCCATTGCCACAGATTCACACAGAATCACAGAATGGCCCGGGTTGGAAAAGACCTCAAGGATGATGAATCTCCAACCCCCCTGCCACATGCAGGGCCACCAACCTCCACATTTCATAGCAGCCCAGGCTGCCCAGGGCCCATCTAATCTGGCCTTGAACACCTCCAGGGATGGACGGGGCATCCACAGCCTCTCTGGGCAGCTGTTCCAGCACCTCACCACTCTCATAGCAAAGAACTTCCCCCTGACATCCAACCTAAATCTCCCCTCCCTCAACTTAAAACCATTTCCCCTCATCCTGCAGTTATCTACCCTTTCCAAGAGTTGATTCCCCTCCTGCTTATAGGCTCCCTTTAGGTACTGAAATGCTGCAATGAGGTCACCCCGCAGCCTTCTTTTCTCCAGGCTGAACAAGCCCAGCTCCCTCAGCCTGTCTTTGTAGTGGAGGTGCTCCAGTCCAGTCCAGTCATCTTTGTGGCTCCTCTGGACCCTCTCCAACAGCTCCCTGTCTTTCTTGTCCTGGGGGCTCCAGCCCTGGACACAGTGCTGCAGATGGGGCCTCACGAAAGCAGAGTAGAGGGGAACAATCACCTCCCTGTCCCTGCTGCCACCCCTCTGCTGATGGAGCCCAGGATCCCATTTGCTTTCTGAGCTGCAGGTTGGCCCAACCTACAACTCAACAGACTGAGTTCTTTGCTTGCTCATCAAACTGAGCTTCCAGACACACAGAAAAACTTCCAAATTCCACCCCTCTAAAAGTGTGAGTGCACAAAACACACTGCCAATCAGTCACCCTAAGGTGATTCGTTATCACAGAGCCATAACATGCAACCTGCTCTGCTCAGGCATAAAATCACCCCCAAGCCCCTTTTTACAATTGTAAAGCTTACGGAATGCTCTGGGAGGAACACGTCCCCCCTCCATGCAGGCTACACCAAAATGAAAGGTGTGGTCATCACAAGCCGGAAGACCAACAGGAAAGGAAGGAAGAAAACCTCCCATATATTAAATCTAAATTTTCGTCATTTCCTATTTTTATTTTAGTCTTTTATTAAATTTTTATTAGTCCTTAAATTAGCATCTGCCATCCTACCCAGAGAATTAATGCCTTTGCCCTGTTTGACTGATTCTGAGCTGGGAAATCTGTGCAATAGAGGTCTCCATCTACTCTAAGTGTCTCAGCAGAGACCTTCTCGATTCAGCCTCCCCCAGCTGAACAAACCTTGCATTCTGCAAATGTGGGATATAACACACCAGCCACATACTAGTGGGACCTTAACTCTGCACCTGTGCAACACGCACACACCAAACCAAAGGGAAGCTTCTTAGGTAACAGAGTATGGAGCACCATTCCTCAGCCAAGGAATGCTGTGCACCAATCAGTGCTGAGAAATGCAACAGTTATTTCTAATTCCACTGACTTCGATCACAGCAATTTCCTCACTGGTAAGCTATGGAAATTCAGACCTGGTGAGTAATCGCCGTGGATAACCCTTAATTGAATGACACAGCCTCTACCACACTTTAAATACCAATTTCAGTTAATAGGAGCTTTTTCTTCGTATTCACAGAACAGTTCTCAAGGGAGAGTCTGATGCTCGTTCTTTCAGATTTATTTTAAAAATAGGATGACAAGACTACTACTTCCAACGCAGCACCTTCAAAATCCAAGGGTTAGATCCTGAAATCCCGAGTTAAACTATGGTGTGAAATTAAGGAGAAAAAAACACCACGCATTTTTTCATTGCCTTCTCTAGAACCATGATAGGTTGAGCTCAGGGCAAAATACATGGGAAAAAAAAAAGCACCAACAGGTGGATTATTACTTGGGTAAGGTCCTGTTTCGTAGTAATGCAAAGAAGACCATGATACATTGGAGAAGATAGATCAAGAGCATGAAGCCTGGCTGCACCATGATTTTGTTCTCAAGTTGTTATGCCTCAGCCATTAGTTTGCAGTCCTGAAAATCTCTGGCACTTACTGTGTGATACTTACCCTAAAAACATCTGGTGTTTGGTCTACAAATACTAACACACAAGTGAGAAGCAGTGACAGACACATGGTGCACAATTTATTCAATAGAAAGTACATGGTTGGAGGTCTGTTTGTTGACAGTTTTTTAAACAGAACAGGTTTTTGCTGCATTCAACAAGACAGAAAAATACCCTTCACACAACCTCTGCATTCCATGGGACCTCTTCTGATGATAATTATCAAGACCATAATTTCCTATTTGACCATGTCAAGTTCTGTAATTATTAGCTCCTGTTTGTACATCAATACCACAATTATAGTATCTAATTACAGAATTTCGGACCTTGTAAGGGACCTTGTCCAACACAGCAGGGTGAAGGACAGCTGGCTGCTCAGGGCCACTTGCGTTGTCAGTGCCTTCCCAGATGGAGAGTCCACAACCTCTGGGGCAAACCATCACCATGACTGATCACCATTCAAGTCTGAGAAAATTAAATAACCCCAAACCATCTGCAACTTGCTGAGGATGTTCCTGTTCCATCTGCAGGCTGCCAACGAAGCAGCCCCTGGGTACAGCTGTCAGTCACAGCCACTGATGCTGGGCAGCTCAGCCATATACCAGCCCACCCTCTGTCCACATACCTAGTCCACGCTTTAGCAGTCTGTCTATGAGGATGTCATGGTGTCAGAAGTTTTACTGCTCTCATCTCCTACACCAGCCGTCTCATCGCAGAAGCTATCAGTGTGATTTCCCCTCCATAAACTCACACTAATTACTCTCAATCACCTTGTCCCTTATCAGCTGATTTTTCACCGCCCATCAAATAGTTATCGTGCCACCTGCAGTCAGAGGTTTACCTTTCCTTCATTCAGACTTGGCTCTCTAGAGACATTTTGTTGGCAAAAGTGAGAAAAATTGATCTAAATAAATAGCATCTGTGAATGTGAAGTCAGTCCAACCCCCGTGTTTTAATGTGACGTGAGACATGGAGCTAACACAGCCAAGGCAGCACGGAATGTCTCAGTAGGGATGCATAACTGACCAGTTACTAAGAGCAAAAAGATAAATCTACTGTGCTCGTTATGTCCTTCGGTTACTCATTGCCAAGAGCAGAGCAAAAAACTACACATGAAACATCCAACCATCTTTTACTCCCAGGAACTCTTTCAGCAGCAGAGCTCAAATCTCAAATCCAATTTTCATAAAAGCTTTGCACAGATCATCTCTGTTTCTGGCTGGAATCATCATTAGTCTGGCAAGCCCTGCTCTTTGACAAGATCAATGTTTTAACCAGAATGGAAAGAGCTCTTACTTAATAAACGACGAAATGAAGCAGCACAAAAGCAAATGAATAAATACATGGAGAGATACAAGGAACAGCTGAGAGTGGGCAGAGCCTTCTCTCCCATCATACAGTGCCAGCCCACCGCAGGGCCACACCAACAGACCAGATATTAAAGCCCACTCACTGCTAGACATATTCCAACAACATAAAAATCCCAGAAGAAATGCTCAGCCTTTCAAATGATGGTTTTATGAATGTCTCTAGCCCTTTTTAATAGATTTCCACCAACAAAATGGAGTCAGGCTCCTCTGGTTTGCCATCACTCATTCCAAGCCCAACACCAGCACTCCAGATGTTCTCCAAGCCTCCTTTTTGGAAGCACAGCCTTGGATAACAACATCTTCCATCTCGGTAAGCTTGATAAGCAAACAGAATTTCAGTTTCTACTCAATACAACTGTATCACACAGCAGCACTTTGCAAATCAATAGCATCAGGACAAAACAAATAATTATGACCCATGACTATGTGATTATCAGATATTTGATTAATTGTGCTGCTGCTACCACTACTTATGTATCAGTCAATGAATTAGAGAGTTCTGATCACGAGTTTAGTATTTTAATAACAAAGCTTGTTGCAAAGCAAAGAGGGAAAAGCTCAGCGCTGTACTTTCTTATCACTGCACCTCACTTTTGCCATGAGCAGAAATACAGACTGCCTTACCTTGATGTTGCAGGCTTGTTCCATCAGCCTCCTGGCGTTCTCCTCAGCTCTGTACCTCTTGGGCAACTGAACCCTGAAGAATTTTAAAGCTCCTTCAAAATCAGCTTGTAGAAGGTCCTCTTTGGAGGTCTGTAACGGAACACAGAGAATTACTCTATAAACACTGAGAACATGAAGTCATGCTGTTTCACCAGATTTGTCATTTACTGAATGTATTCCAAATCACTGATATTCACACTGGCTCAAAAGACATCACCTTTGCAATCAACTCTTTAATTCCTGTCTCATAAAACAAACCAGAGCTTAAAACGTAGCCGAGGAACGCCATGCAGAGAGGTGCAGCCTCTGGCACACACGAATGTATGCTGTCCTTCCGTACCTGCAGGGTGAGAAAGGGATTCTGGCAAAGCCTGTCAAGCTGCAGCTCAGGAAGGAAAAAACAACAGAAAGAAACAAGGGAATCTGTAATATTTTTTAGAGAGCTTATCTTTGTAACAGCGCTGGCTTTTATAACGCTGCTCTCAAAAGACAATGTATATATGGATATATATGGTTACAGACATTAACAGCAGAAGCAGAAATGCATATGACTCATAGGAGGCACCAGCAAGTCAGTGTGCAGAAGTCTGTGACACCATTTCCCAAAGAACGCCATGCCAGAGAACGCTTCCCATGTTTGTTTCTATATCTGTCATAAGACTGTACCTCTCGCTGTGGTATCAAGCCTAACAGGTCAGAAATGTGAAACATTCTGCACTAATCCCATTCTGCTGCTGAAGAGGTATTATGATTCATGACTCAGGGACAAATGAATTCATTTTTGGAGCTGCAAGAACTACAGGACGTGATCTTGCAGCTAAGCAGAAGCCTACAGACTGCTCCCTTAAAAGGCTGACAGAGATCTGACATCCAGAGAACGCAGCCAGGACGTCACCTCAAAACGGGAATTCTTTTCGAAGCAGAAGAAATAAAGAAAAATGTGCCAACGTACAGCAGGGTGAGTCAGGCTGTACGCCCCAGTGCCACCACTGACACCTGTGGGGCAGCACAGCCCCCTGTACCAGCAAACTGCTGGATGTGAGCTCGGCACCACATGAGGACGAAACCTGCACTGTGCAGGGTTATCTATCACTCCACATATTCCCAAAGATTATTATACTGCACGCCCTGCTGAGCACTTACTAATAGCTTCTGCTACATTAATCACAGGGCAAGAGTGAGAAAATGCTAAGTGTAGCTGGAGTAGCTTTGGAGGATCTGTTTCCCTGCAACTGCAGGATCCATTTTTCTTAAACTTTGTCTTCAAACTGCTCAGAGTTCCCTCAAGATCTGTTGGATCCTCCCTTCCTTGGCAGCCAGAAAGCTGCTGGGTCATCCCTGCAGGCACACAAGAAGAGCTGCTGTCAGGATGCTGATGAGCACTGCTCAGCTTTACAAAGGAGCACATCCGCTTCTGCCCACAGCAATTTGGCAGGAGGGCTGCTTGGCCGAGGCAAGACCGATGTCATGTTGACAGCAAGCTGCTGCTGAGGCATCCAATGAATCAGACCCACTCGTGAACACAATTCTGGCCAAGGCATCCGCTTCCTCTTTGGAAGGCAGCTTTCCTTCTGGACCAGGTTTGCTAGGGTGATGTGTGCCATGCCCCGCTGCAGATGAGCTCCTGTTGCGTACCCACAGAGCTGTGCCAAAGCAGCCGCAGGGCACAGCATCACAGTGCATGACACAGCTCTGGGCAGTGTTAGCTGGGCAGTGCTGGTCCATCATAGAGCTGTTAAGGCTGGAAAAGACCTCTACGATCCCCAAATCCAACCCCAGCCCAACGTGCCCGCTGCCCACATCCCCCAGTGCCACATCTCCATGGTTCTCCAACACCCCCAGACACGGTGACCCCAGCACTCTGCAGGCAGCCTGTGCCAGGGAAAGAAGCAGTAAGTGTAGGATAACCTGCTTACTTGAAAACAATCACCCTCCTCTCTGCGATGCTGACAGCTGTGATCGCTATATGGATCAGAAAGGTTTCCCTATTCCACTGCAGATTTGCCCTCTGCGGAGATGAGATCCCCGCTGTATTCTTGTCCTCGCAGCCCTGCAGCCCCTGCTGGCCCAACCATAGCTCTGAGCAAGCTGCAGGGGCACAGGAGCAGCCTCTAAACCCCGTTTTGCTGCTGTTATTGATTTCACACTGCAGAACTGCCAGCCAGGCTGACTGCCGTGCTTTCGACACAGTGGGAGGCTGTTTTCAATCACAGCTCCTGGACAGTTGCTCCTAGCACTAAACAAACACGGAGCACACTTCAGAGTTTCACCATTTTAGTAGGTGCTGAGCTGCCCTCATTTCAAGCAAACATTTTTCCTGGAGTCCTACAGTCCGACTGTACGCTATCTGAAATGCGTATTTTGGTTTGGCTTTCTGAAAATTAACATCATGTATTTGGGGCTCTTGAATTTCCTTTTCTTTAAAAACAGAATCGCAGAATGGCCCGGGTTGGAAGGGACCTCAAGGATGATGAATCTCCAACCCCCCTGCCACATGCAGGGCCACCAACCTCCACATTCCATACCAGCCCAGGCTGCCCAGGGCCCCATCCAACCTGGCCTTGAACACCTCCAGGGATGGACGGGGCATCCACAGCCTCTCTGGGCAGCTGTTCCAGCACCTCACCGCTCTCTCTGTAAAGAACTTAAATGTTAAAGATCAACACTTAAATTATCCCACCAAACCTCAGAGAAGCAGAGGCACCTACCCTTTACATCTACAGCACTTCATTAAAATAAATAAATGCCAAAAAAGACAGAGGCAAATATGTCAGAACAAGAGAGATGTGTAAAAATTCATACTTGGAGGTTGTTCTCCCCGGGTTCCCTTTGTATCACTGCTACAATGACTTTGCAACAACCCTCAAACCAATTACTTTCACAACACCGTAGCTATGGAGAATGCTGAGGTCTGAGAAGCCTTTGGTCAATTAAAATCTGTAAGAAATAGAGCAAGCCATGGCAATGGGAACTATTGAAATTGAAAAATGATAACCCATCATCCTGCATATTTTGGTAGTATGAGTGGTGGAACCCAGATGTTCAGTTCTGTGTACTTTGCTGTGTGTTTTCACTTCATCAAAACATTCAGCTGGTCAGAAAGCTATGAGTTTCACTATTAAAATGACAAGAAATCAGAGTAACCCTTTAAGACCAATGTTAACTGGGCTGTCTGTTTTGTGTATATATACATACATTTGTGTACATCATGCAAAGAAATCTTTTCAGGTACTAATTAAAAACAGGAAACAACAAACACCAGTGTGTGTACAGAAGTACATAGGTATGTGTATTTAGAAAGAGGGACGGATGGATGCATGCATATGTGGTACAAAAGAAATACACAGCGTTATTGCCATTCAATGATTCACATTTTGTGACATTTTGTGATCTTAATCAATAAATCACAAAGACATTCCAGTCCCCTCTGGCAGCTGTTTGACTGGCAGGGCTCTGTAAATGTGCTGGTTCATATCACTCAGCTCACGGATCTCACCAACAACTTCTTTCCCTCAGCCATCTGTAAGCCTAATGAGCCGCTAATTCCAGTTTGGCAGGTACATGGCATTGCTGTGCACCTGGGGACTCCAGGGCATCTTTTAATATTCGAGATGTAATTCTTAAATAATCATATTTGTGTTTAAAATATGTGTTAAAAAGACAGGCAAAAGAGGAGACTCACGGAGAACAATGCACTTCTCAAGTCTCCGCTTGCCTTGTAGGGTTTGGTTCAATGTCTCCTCAAGTGTCCTTCCCACATATTTCAGTATATTCACAAAATGGCCTTATATGGAATGGCTGAAATGAAGGACAAGCCCTTTTGCAGAAGTAGTAAGGAAGCATTCAAGTCTACAGATGAAGTGCAGGGAATGTGCAGATGTTTGAAAAACAAGAACAGAAAATCTGAGCTTTTCTTTGTGACCGACTTAAGGAACGGTGTGTTTATTTTATTATCATTATTATTACCTCTCCAAATATTGAGGGAAATGTGATTAAGACAAAGGCTTGGCTTTTTTCTTTTCTTCAATTATTAATTTTGCAGTCTCATTCCTCACTGACCGTACCAACTAAATCTCCTGATCCCAGCTGGGAACTCAGAGAGCAGAAGAAATTTCCGATCAAGCACACTGCGTATCCTTGACTTAATTCTTCCTCTTTTATACAAACAGATTGAAAAATTCCACGGTAGTTTCTATAGAATTAAGCATATACAGTATATCTGTTAAGAATTTCTACAGAATGCCAGTGAGCATAAACCTGTTGTACAATCTAATGGGCATCAGTCAGGAAGAAGAAAGCCAGTGGAAGGCAGAGGAGAACCCGTCCATACTCTACTCCACCATTATATGTGCTACCAATAAATCCAAAATGCTTTCAAGTGACCCTACACTACTTTTTCAGATCATAATCTTTAATCTTTAACACACCTAGATGTGGTTTTAAGCTTTTGAAGAATGTGCAATGCACTATGAAGGCATGGGAGCTCCTCCTACAACCCTGACTGCTCCTTCTGAATGCTGTATGTTGTTCAGTTTTGCTCCAAGCAGAGCTTCAGACTTGAGATCTGTCAGACGACCCCAATATGGGGACACAGAGCTGCTGAGGAGCACCAGGCAGTGCAGACCTGGAACCCAGCTCTGGGCACATGTCCTGGCTGAAGAGACCTGGCACACACCACCAATATGAACCATCAATGGGCTCCTTCCATTGGCATCACTTCTATCCCCTTCTAGGATGCGAAAGCTATGCTGTCACAAATACTGGTCTCCATTAAAATCTGTGATCTCTGTAAAACCCAATTTGGTATAAAGATGTCCCAGGGAAAAAACACAGCCTGGTGGACAGGTGAAAGTTTCCAGAAGGCCTGGCTTTGTAGGCAGTGGGCTGGCACCCAGCAATGGGCTCACGCTTCCCACTGCGTACACACAGTGCTGCACCTCTGCTCCAAATGCCACTGGTAATTGCAGATCCAGACTACAGAAGGTAATGTTCCATCTGCCATCTAAAATACGGATAAATGTCAATCAAACCTCTTTAAGAGAACAGGCATTATTAGCATCGCTTTGCCCTTTTTATCCTCCATTTTTTAACAACCATGTCATTCAGCAAAGCTCATTGCCCAGGTGACTAAGTCCACCAATTTCCTGTTATTCCCCACCTGGAGACCCAGCTCCAAAGCCTGATGAATCAAGTGAAAAAGCCTAGTGGCTCTGTCTCATCACAAACCAATTCAGAACGACGTGGCAGCCTTCTCCCAGGAGATCAGCAGCACTGAGGCTACAGATCGTGGTGGGGGAGTGCTGAGGAGCAGCAGGAGCTGTGCAGGCACAGTGCTCAGACACAGCACCTTCAGCCATGCGTTACAGCCAGCACTACACCCAGTTCTACAAGTGACTGCAGCACGATGAAAATGCACGACAGGTCACTCAACCACAGCGCAATACGGGGCTACGCAGGGCGTGGAAATAAGGCATGGGGCAGCAGCAGCTGCTTCTCCCCAGACACGACTCCCAAATGGCATTTTGATGTGCCCTGCCACCCAACCCCAGGGCAGCAGCCACAGCACACCCAAGGCAGGGACCAACTCTGCATCCTCTGCTGCTGTGTGGCTTTGGGTGTGTTTTGTGCAGCAGCAGTGATGATGAAAGTGCACTTCTCTGTGCCGTAAGATGCCACACCAATTTCGGGCCATCTCACACACAGACATCATTTGCTATGGCAGATAAAAACAGCTTCAACAATTTATCACCCAGATTGTTCCACACAAGCATTTTAAACTTTATATTTCAATTCCCTCACCAAAACTAAACACAGAAACAGCAGAAAACTACAACACACCACATCTTGAATTGTTATCATTGCCTAAAATGCTTACAGAAACCTCTGATGCTCCAACTATCAAATTGGAGCTGCTGCAAATTAAAGCACTTTCCAGCAGCACCCGGGAGCAGATAGAGCACGCTTATTTGGAACCATTACAGAACTGAGAACAAAAGCATTCACTGCTTTAGGACATGTTTTATGGGAAGAGCCCTGGTTGTGACTGCAGGTATCACAGCACCAGCCCTCCTGGGCACAGGGAAGAGTCAGCACTCAGGAGCTGGATTGAGAGAAGCCAAGAGAAAAAAAAAACCAAACAAGTGAGGTTTCCCACCTCCATCCAGTGTAAAGAATCCCAGGGGAAGCAGGTTTGGGAGGGAAGATGGCAAATTCACAATGATTTAATTTGAAGAAAACGTGATCTCACCGCAAGCAGCCGAGGCACAAACAGGCGATGCCCCATCCCCAGAAGTTCCAGCACCCGACATGCATACTCATTCACCAGCTTGCTCCTCTCGTCATGCATGTCCTGGGACTTTTTGACAGGCGGGGTGAGCTTGGCAGCCGGAGTTTTGCAAGGTACCCCTTCTTCCATCAGCAGCAAGTAGTAAGTATCCAGAGTGAGAAGAACAGGCTTCTAACCCCAATTTCCAGAAGTGCAAGGAGAGGTGAGGTGAGCCAGCCCCGGCTCTCGGAAACCGGCTCAGATGGGCGTCTACAGCTCAGAGCAAGAAAAGCATCTTTGCTAAGAATCGAGGAAAAATATCATCCGCTGTGTTTGCTCAGGCTGAGTCCGGAGAGGATGTGAAAAACAAACCAAAGAAAACATGGATCTAAAATGTACCCAAAAGGCAGGAAAATGGCAGAAATCGAGTGCGGGAGAGCTCTGATGCAAGAAAGGAGAGGGAGAGCTCTCAGGGCTCAGCGTGTCTGAAGCTGTGTGTGCGAGCAGACAGCAGCAGCGATAAGAGCAATAAAGCCGGGGCAGTTCTGGAGCTGCAAAGAGAAAAGGATGAGCTCATTGCAAGCTCGGGCTGGTGACAAGCGTGGCGGCGGCTGCTGCTGCCTCTCGCCGTGCATCGGCAATGAAGGGATGGGGAGGAGGGGGCTGGGAGGGGGAATGAGCATGCAGTGTGCGTCTCGGGGGAGAATGCCGTAATAAGAAGCCAATAGTGAGCGGCGGGACGGATGGGCTCCCCTCCCCTCCACCTCCCATCAATCCCACTGTGACAGGCTCTGCTGCTGAATCCCAGGCTCACGTACGCGAACGGCATCCTCGGTGGGTAGGGAGAAAGGAGACTGCCAGACAGCACAGGGACTGCTGGCCGACGTGCTGCTGGAGAACGCAGGCACAAAGTGCACTACAGAGATGGGCAGGTAGGGCTGGAACCATCGTCCCTGCTGGACTGGAGAGGGGAAAGGACACGGCAAGGGGCTGCTGCTGAGGGAAAGGCAGATGCTGCAGATGCAGCCAGCTTTGCACGGCCTGTGCAGCGCTGAATGAAACAAGCAACAATCACTTGCAGCCCGGCCTTCTCCGGAGGCATTTCTAAATCTGGAGACGACGGGCAGGGAGGGGATGATGTCAGCATGTTCTCTGAATCCACTCTAGAAATTAACTGCACATTTGTCAAGAAAGCAATGGTGTCACAAATCCGTGGTCCTGCACCTCCCCAGGTGCCCTGGCCATCTGCCTGGGGACAAGGCAGCACATCGCTGCGCTCGTAGGCCTGCATTTAGGCAGTGTGCTTTGCTGCTGCTGCCCAGCTATAAAATGGGCTCTGTAACAGAACAATGCATGTTTCCATCACAGAGTGCTACCCCATCAGAAAGAAAGAAAATCCTAACATACCACAACGAGCTCTAGACACCTAAACCACAGTAATTGAAAACAGTTCTGCACTGCATATTTAGATATAAAAATCATGTGTTTATCACATTCTGAAACATCACGTTTAGGTAAAATAGTGACACAAAGTAAAAATCAGTAGCTTGGGGTTGCTAAATTGAAATAAGAAACACTTTTATGTTTAGCTAAATAGGAAAATTCATTTTAATTCACAATGGACAAGCATACGTAAACTCAGCAAACAACAGAGAAAATGAGAGAAATAAATTCATTTAATTCAGTTTGCTACACCACCCACACTGAACTCTCCAATACAAGTAAATTGTCTTGGATGAAAGGAAGTAAAGAATGATGAAAAGGATGTAAAAGGATGAAGAAAAGGACGTAATTACCAAAAACTGCCCCACCCACTCTGGTCAGCCTGGCTCACGGTCACACACTGCAGGTGGAACACATAGGGAAGCTATAGGTCAGAGATGGCAGCTCACGACAACATGGGACTGAAGCCAACTAACAGGCTTGCAAATCTCATGCAGAACTGAGCAAGCTGTTTGATGGAGGCTGTCCTCTCTCAGGCTGTGGAGCACTGCTTTGGAGATGCAGATCCCCCCAGAGGAGCAGATGACAGCTGTGATGATGGAGACGACCATGCTTCAGCCTGACTGAGCTCAGGCATCTACTGTGCTGATGCTGAAGAGAAGCTACGTGGCACTGCGGGGCACAGTGATGATGGCTGTACTAAATGACCTTAGGGGTCTTCTCCAACCTTAATCATCCTATGAACACCAACACGTTTCATTCTAGTTTAAGATTACAGTAACATTGTGATGGGGACTCCTCTATATCTCCCCAACTCCATCAGAGTGCAGTTCCAAAGACTCCAGCTTATCTTCTTGTTTAATATGATGTGTGTAAGTCAGCACCATAACTGACTGGTTATTCATCATTGGTTGAATTCTCACTAAACCATCTCTGTAGGGTGAAAGGGTTTAAAGAAAGGGAGGTAGCCTGAAAAATTCAGAAAAAAAAATCAGACAAGTGTTTACACCTTGTTGAAACACACAGTGGTAAGCATGATATTCAAGAAGCATCAAGGTTCTATCCTCAACCTGAGACTGAAAACACGACTCAAAACGTTAAAAAGGAAGAGATGAGAGCATTATATGGTGTGCTTTGGGAAACAAAGAGGAGACAGAAGAGACCAGAAGGGGCAGAGTCACTGGGGACCAGGCACAACCTGTGGGCAGAGCATGCAGAGCGCTGGCCGTGTGAAAAGCCTTCCATTTCTCCTTGCATAAATCAAACTTAACAAGATTTGGTTCACTGTGGGTAAGATCCGGGCTTATGAATAATGGAATGAAGTGATTATTAAATAAAGTCTTTAATTCTAGAAAGTTATAATAGGATCCAGTAGTTAGAGGCTAAAACCAGATGAATTCAGGTTAGAAATAAGGTTCACACTTTTAGGAAGGAGGAAAATTAACTACAGGACAAGCATCCCAAGGGATGTGGTCTACTACCATCATTACAGTTTTTACATCAGCCCTGGATTTCTTCTTTAAAAAACAGGTTTTAGAAACCCTGAGAAGTTTCAAGGCTTCATAAAAAACCTGAACTGCCAGCTAAAATCCATCACTCATTGTTTATTACAGAGCATAACAGCGACCTGTCATTAGATCTGCAGTTTGAGACTTTTTATACTCCCTATCATTCTCAGGTCTTTCTACATCCTAATTGAACACTGCATCTTACTTCTACTTGTGTCTGATGCAGAATTGTGATTCGTCCTTATATTTCTACATATTTCTCAAATATTTCTACATCCTAATTGAACACTGCATCTTACTTCTCTTTGTGTCTGATGCAGAATTGTGATTTGTCCTTCATGCAGACCTCGCTGCTCTCATCCATGCCTTTGGCACTGCTCTCAGCCTTGCCATTAGCTTGCTGCCCTGGATTCTTCAGAAAGGCCTGGCTGAAGTCAACATAAAACCTGGAAGTGGCCCAGAAGGCAGTAACTGGCACACTAAGAAGAATGCCTTAGGGTAAGCACACATTATTTGAGCTTTGACTTCCAAGTTGGAGATTATCTGTTTTTTTAAGTATGGTTACATTCTTTTTCTGGCCATGAAATACCTGCTCATGTGGCACTGCTGCCATTGGTCAGCTCAGACACAGAAGTCCACTGAGCTCTGATGAAGTGACTCGTGGAAAAATGCTCCTTATGCAAAGCAAACCATATGGAATCTGAGCTACCTATACCGAGATGTAGACACAGAGAAAATACATAGAGAAGGCTCATGAGACTCCAAGGAGAATGATGGGTTTCTACTTATCCTTTTACGATGGTTGAAGAGGGAGCTTTGTGCTTCTTGCAATGTTTTCTACAGAGAAAAACTATGTGCCAACATGGTTATTGCAGCTCTGCCTTAATATTTTGCCAGGAGCGCCCAGTGCCCAAACACAAACGTGTAGTTTTAACAGCGTTCTCCCCTGCGTGTTTAAGAAGACATGAAATTTGCTGTAAAAAGCAGTGACTTGCCCAACTCCCATCATTTTAAAATTACAGCCCTAAGTATGTGGTGAGGATTTCTTTCTCCCTTTCTGCACCCTGGGAACTGGGTTGTATTTAACATTGTAGTGGCAAAAATAACTGGCTTTGAAAAGCTAAATAGAATCTAAAACTCGAAGAACAAAAAAGAAAGCTCTCTGTCAAGTTCTTCTCTGCAAAAGGATACGACAAACCCTGCAGCAGAACAAATCTGAAAAGCCATATGAATTGCATCGTGCCCACAATGAGCGCTTCACCTCTTACCTTATCAGAAATTACTTTGTCGTGCCTGTTTTTCAGGTCTAGTTGCAACAGAATAATCTGAATTTACTGAAGTTTACATCTCTTAACATTATCAGAGAGAACACGACAAAGCAATTACTTCTCAGAGCAGATTCCAACCCTGTGCCAGGGTCTGTGCTGGTTAACCTGTTCTTAGATGGCTTAGAAAAGAGGATGAATCACGAGGTGACAATGTTGGCAAATGCTACTGAATTATTCAGGGCTTACAGTAAAGAACTGAAGAAGGACTGTAAGATCTGAGTAACTGGGCAATAGTACAGTAAATGAAAATTCAGTGCATATAAGTGTAAATTGCTGCAACTGGGAAAAAAAATCTATCATTTTTACATATAAGTGACAGCTGACAGTTGCCACTCAGAATCAATCTTGGCATTACCATGGATGGTTCAATGAAAATAGCACAGCTGGGGTCAACAAAATAATTCAAATGGTAGGAATTAATAGGAAAGTAAAGGTAATTTAAACTGAGAATGCCATTATTCTGCAATACAACTCCACAACATCTTCAGCATTATGCACTAGTCTGGTACTCCTACCTCAAAAAGGAAACAATAGAGACCAAAAAGTATATAATGAGGGAATAAGGCTCATCAGAAGCTTCCAGGTGAAGAGATAAAAAATTAGATTCAAATGATCACGCCTGTAAAATAGATGATTGATGAGGGATACAGATCTGTAAAATCATGAGTGGCCTGGAGAAAGTAAAGAGGTACACACTGTCCAAAACCCCCTTCAACCCCATTTTTTAAACTCTAATGCCCCAGCCTAGACAGCAGCAAGGGATAATATCAGCAGTGGATGTGTGTTGGGGCATAAAGGCAGCTTCACCTTAAGGGATGTAACAATGGCCATTTTGGCTTACGCTGCAAACCGCAGAGCTCCCTGAAGAATTAGGTACAGCTCATCCATAAGCAATAGAATCCAAGGCCTGTGAGAATCAATCACTGCTCTGTCAATCTCTGCTATGTCCACTTCTCACGAGGATACATTTTTCAGCTATATCTTTAATGCTGAGCAAAATCTCAGATGTCGTTTTGAAGTTCTGTGTTGGCACAGGTGATAATTCAGGAGGCAAACGATGGACAAAACCCAAGACAGGTTAGGTGAGATGTCTATTCTTAACGCTTTGGAAGTGAAATAAGAAAATTTACAATCCTTAAAATGCACATTAAGAAGTGAAATGTTAATGTATATTTAAGTCCAGAAAAAAACCCCCCATCAAAATGTTTGCCTTTGTAGAGGTCCATATCCAAAGTAGTGAAAAATTATGGGTGGATCCTTAAGATTAGTCACGAGTATTATTCCATAAAAAATTAGAGAACAATACAATACTCACAGTTATTGGAAAAATAAATTTCTGTAGGCATAAGGATGTCAATACATGACAATAAAGTGTCAGTACAAGGTCAATACAGAAAACACAGCACATTCAAGCAGCCAAATACAGACCTGAGCAGATGAAGGCTACCACTAAGATGCTCAAAAGTTCAAGAATACAAGACTATTGGGCTGTGTATTAAAGAATATGACTGGTATCTATATGTAATTCAAGGTGATAAGTGTGTCCCTCCATGGGACAATCTAAGAAAAGAGGACAATGTTGATGTAAGAGCAGAGAATGTAAAAAGCTCAGGAAGAAGTTCAGACTGCAATAGGAAAAACAGAGTTCCACCAGCACACTGCTGCTGCTACCAGCTTATAACGTGGATGCCATGTCACACAATGGTGCAAATAGGGCAGGGAAGCAATTCTTTGGCCCAGAAGGTCCTTTTCAGTCCACAGACAGGATAATTTAAAAAAAATATCAAATAATTATCCTAAGCTAGAACAAATTTGACTTTTTATCTTCTTTTTAATATAGGGAGTATCGGTATCAACTACTAAATTGATAGCATCACCTGCTGTCGCTGTCTTTGTAGCTGGTGTTCTCTTTTATGTAGGGCACACGCTGGCACAAACAACGCTGAGATGGAAAGATGGAAGCAGAAACAATGAGGAAGCACAAAACTGTTGTGTTTGTGTTATAGACTGTTATTATTTGACAGTATGCAGTGAAAAGTAGTTTAAGAACTCGGAGCAACCATTAGAAATGCTGCTTACATTTGTCTGAGTTTAACAAGCAATACACTTAAGTACTGACTTGAAGATAACAGGGTACTGAAGTGAACCTCTGCTAAAGCAGTTCCCTAAAGTAGGTGGCATAGAAAGCATCCAGTTGAGTCCTGGATATCTCCACAGAAGGAGACTCCAGAACCTCTCTGGGCAGCCTGTCCCAGCACTCTGCCATCCTCACAGTAAAGAAGTTCTCATGTTTGTATGGAACTTCCCATGCTCCAGTTTGTGCCCACTGCCCCTGGTCCTGTTGCAGGACACCACTGAAAAGGCCCCATCTTCTTGACTCCTGCCCTTCAGGTATTGATTGGCATTTATACAATCCCCTCTCAGTCTTCTCCAGGCTATTTTCCAACAAAGAAACTAACCAGCTGATGATAAATGAGATCTGAAAATATGCTAGAACTGGAACGGTTCGTTTTCCTTTTCCTCTAACAGCCTTACCAGGGATTTTAAGTGAAAATATCAGTGCAACGTTGCTTGCAGAGCTGTCTGAACCATGCTTTTCTTCTTCCATGCTGCCTCTTTCAGCACTGGGTTTTTCTCCCACCTCAGTGCTCTGCTGTTATCTGATGCTCAGAAGAAGAAAAGCGAGCAACGTCTGCGCTACCAGCGCAGCTCAGTGAATGTTAATTCAGGTGCAGTCTCAACGTGATGTAACCCAGTGATTAATGCCAAGCTGTAAAATGCTGCCACCAGCTGGATGGAGAGGCCGACAGCATGCTGATAAGCAGCACATATTGGAAAGCAGAACACCGGGATGCTACAGCAAATGAAAGCTGCTTTGCGGTCGATAAATCAGATTAATGTCCTGCCACAAAGGGTGGCCTCCACTGCTAACGAGCTTTGATCCACACTGTTGCATACTCAGAAGGTAGGAGGAGGAAAGGGAAAGGACAGCCCTCGTGCCTCAAACACATGTTCATTTTCTGAAGAGCACAGCACTGAGATATCACGGGTCATTGGTCACAGAAGCAGCACTGCTGCTTCCAAACCAGTAGCCACTAAACTTAAGCACAAGCAGCTGGCTGGAATGGTGAGAAACTGCAGTGAAACAGGGGGAACTGAAGAGAAAAGCTTTCTGTTGCTATTTAATGGGGGACTGAAGGGCACACGATTCACAAAAATGCAAGAAAAACGGCATTTACAGAATGAAGACTCATATTCCACTGTTGGATGATTTCCTCCTCCAAACTAAATCCAAGAGGTTGAGGATGAGAAAACAATCAAACAAATGTTTTAAGAGAGAACTAAACCTAGGAATTATGAGGGTGGACAGTGATGGGACAAGGGGGAATGGTTTTAGACTGAGACAGGGGAGGTTTAGGTTGGATATTTGGAGGAAGTTTTTCACCCAGAGGGTGGTGAGGCACTGGAACAGGTTGCCCAAGGAGGCTGTGGATGCCCCATCCCTGCAGGCATTCAAGGCCAGGCTGGATGTGGCTCTGGGCAGCCTGGTCTGCTGGTTGGTGACCCTACACAAAGGAAGGGGTTGAAATTAGATGATCACTGTGGCTTTTTCAACCCCCAGGCCATTCTATGGTTCTATTAATTGCTTCCTTTCACTTCAGAACCAGCAACAGGCACAGCCTTACAACCTCACAGCTTTCAGAGCTCTTTCTCTGCAGCACTCATCTTCTCTTTCTGCCATTTACAACAACCTATAAACTAAAACACATCACCTCTAATGACTGTAAGGGGTTACGAATATATCTGACTAGGAAAAAAATATTTCAGGTCTCCAAGTTTTCCTTCATAAAAGAACAGCAACCCACGCTTGCGATCCAATCATAATGCTAATTGGATGACATACAATCACCAGCCCTGTGATGCTACCACTACGGAAATATGCTCTGATGTGAGTGTTTCTGATTTAGAAACTGATCCTATTTTTTGTGTCTTCTTTGTAGCTGGTAATGGCTGTGGTATAGCAACATCTATAGGGGATAAAGCCTTCCTTTCCACTAAGAGCCTATGACTGATGGAGCAAGCAGCAGATGCAGCACCCTGTGTATGTATTAGATCTGCCATGTGCAGAACTAAAATCAACTTGCAAACTTTTCAGATCACAAAATAGTCACAACAAAACTGACAACACACTTCCTTGAATTCTCCTCTCCTGGAAAGGCCAAAGAGAAATGATCAGTTGGAAAAGCAGTGTGTTGTGGAACATATATATACAAGGACAGAACTGAGTATTTTCTGTTAAAAGAAACTGGGGTAATTTTCTGGCATTACAAAATTCCTATTCACCATTCCAAGCCTTATCATGTTTCCTGAAGAGTTGTTATGTTGCTAACCTCAGTTCAGCTGTCTCCAACAGCAGCAGCAGGAAACACAAGGAAAACAGACCGCTGGGTGTATACTCATGGTCTCCAAGCCAGACCACAGAGCTACGTGGAACTGAATTCTAATTTCCTGAAAGCCTTGCCAGCCATTTTCAGCTCAACACAAGCACTCCTCCTTTTCCTTTTCTTCAGCTGAAGATCCATACACTGGTACCTCTCCCTGTTTCCAGGTTCTCATCCCAACTGGCTGCCACTTGGATGCCTGGTCTCACCTCTTCACTATCTCTCATGTCATCGCCTGCTAAGCTGCCCTTTAACCATGTGGGCTATAAAAAGCAGAAAACAGAAGCACCTCCATGGTTGCAAACAAGTTACAAAACAGGCAGAAAAGAGTGCACGCTCCTCTCAACCCCACCCTTCAATTTCTTGTACGTACAAATTTAGATTCCTGTGTGGGAGCACTTCCCTGGAAACATACATTAACCAACTTTTCTGCTTATAGGCTGATTCACTTAACACGTATACTCACACTGAAAATGACACCAGCACTTGACGTTGACTGTGTGAGTACAACATAAGTTACTTGGGACATATCCTTAGCATAATGCTACCTGCTGTCTTATACTTACTTACCTGTGCTCCCCCACTTAGCTTTTCCTTCCCCAAGTGATTGCCTGTGCCCTGAAATTTGCAGTGCAGCACCACCACATATAGACAGACGGACAGATATAGATGCATACAGATATATTTCTACTGTGGAGCATTTGTGCTGTAGGACTGTGTGCTGCAGGAGTCGAGATCCTGAAAATTGTTCTTTAGTGAAGAGCTCAACTGGTGGCTGTTTGTCTTTTTGAGGAAAATGAGGAAGAACTGGAAAAATACACAGGAGGACCAGTAGCAGGTGAATGATACTGTCTGCATCCACATCACGGGGCAGCTGTGTCAGTACTGGCAGACTGCTCTATCCTGAGCTTTGGACCAAATCATTTGAATTCTAAGGTGGGATTTCTAACTCTGTATCATATGCCCATGTAAGGACTGGATGTGCACTAAAGCCAACTTGTGAAGGTTGATACAAGTTCATTCTGAGCAATCGCACTGGCATCAGAAGGGCCAATGGTTCACCCACAGGTGGGTTTTTCTTATGTGTGTTTCTTTGCTTTAGGTAAGCTCTGAGTCTAAACCAAAGATAGAAGTTACTCATTCCATAGAAGACTTCCATTCCTCTCTTGGCTTTACAAATACATTTGACACCAAATAGCTTTCCATCGCATTTCTTGAGTATTTATAGGAAAGAACCCAGCTATAAAATAAATATGCTGTGAGGTGAATCAGAATTGTTTTCTAAATAGTCTCATATGAGACACCTAAGTGCTAAGAGGGCATTCCTTGTTCCAGGAACTTTACAATATGATTAATTTAAAAAGGAAAAACAAATCTACCATAACTGTAGTTTTGAAGACATTTCTATATCAGTGCATACTTTTCCTCTACTCCCTCTCCCAGAAGTCTCACCAGGATCACCCCTTCATTACAATACATTCAAACACTCCATACAGTTGAATAAGAAAAGCTTCGATCAATGACTTACCTTCAAGAGAGCCAGGGCTACGTGAAAGATGATGTTCATACCCTGAAAAATAAGAAGAAAGAGACTTCAATCATTGCCAGCATACAAATCTCTTTTCTCTGCTACTCACCACCACGTAGCATCTTAAAGAGATGCCATAAATCCCAAAGGAACGCCTCTCTTTTCCCTGCTACACTTCAAAGCTCATCATTAAAGCTCCAAGGCTCAGCTCTCAAACTCCTGGCTGGGGAAGATGAAGGCTCTTTGGAGTTCTGGAATCTCGCTGAGCAATTAGCCAGGTGTTTTGCATGTCACAGGACACCTCTCCAGCTCACCACTACCTGCCAATGCTGTTTCTCATCAGCAGTGCAGAATATTGTATCAAGCAGCCCTTCAGGAAAGTGTCATAAATATTCGAGTTGGCAAGACTTTTCCCAGTAACTGAGAGCTGCTATCAATCACTTAATACTGTCACTGTAATTTGTTGTGAGATAACAGCAGAAGTTTGGAGAAGGGAGCCTTCTTCAAGGAATTTCTGCTTCTGCAATGGAGTATTTTTCCAAGTCTCCTCCTAAAAGCATTGTGATTACACTCCTATCAAAATTAGACTTCATAAAAATGTGCAGAGACTTTGGAGGCATTCCTGGGAACAAACTGTATTTTTTTTCCTATAGGTAGTGCAATGCCTTGAAGGGATGTTAACATTAATTAGTCTTGGAAATGCTACTGCATTAGACACACTGAATATTGCAACGCTGAGTGAATTACTGTGCAGTCATCATGAAGACAGACTGCCTTTTTCCACTAGAGGTCACAATTGCAGCAGGCCTGAGCCAAAAAGCATTATCAGGAAACCCTTTTTCCAAAAGTGGTAACAGAGATTTCAAATACAGTCGTTATTTTGATCCTCACACAAGAAAAAGGTCTGTCTGTGAGTTTCAGTCATGACACTCAACCCCAGAGCACCTACAGCCATTCTTTCAGTGCACAGCACTCCCAGCTGTATTCCAAACCCCACCTGAGCCCAATGCCCCACTGCGTGCAGCCATGACACACAAACAGCAATGAGTTCCTAGCAGAGAGGGTTGGATGGGAACATGCAATCTGTAAGTGAGAGTTACAACCACAAGCCATCGCAGAGACCTTAGCTTATGGCTAAAAGCAACATGTGCAGTTGTTGGATTACCAAAGAATAGGCATGTTACAGCAGAGGCCCTGCCTGACATGCCAGCACCCTAAAACCAGAAGGCCAAAGGGACTGAAGGTACACAGCACAGCCCTTAGCAGCACCCCATCAATCCTGAGCACAGAGAGCAACCCTCCCCTTGCCTCCAAGGAAGAGGCAACTCCCAGCACAAGGTGGCATTTTGGCACAGATGCAGCAAGTGCTTCATGCAAGGGCAGTTCCATGGTGCCCAGGTTGGGCTGCCTGCACCTGAGGAGTAATGGCCAAACACCAGTGGCAGCTGGGAGATGTAGAGATGGCCCCTGGCAGTCTCCAGGCAGGTGTCCAGCACCCACATGCTGGCCTGGCAACAAGATGCTTTACATTTCCTATGTGATGCCTTACCCACCTGGTTTAGTAACTCATAACCACTGACTCAAACCACAGACCTGAACGCCTCCTCCTAGTGCAAGAAAGACTGTTCTGACATTGCCTCCTTTTTTGTAACTGTTAAACTCGGCTATCTCAGCTCAATTTTTCCAGTCTCTTATTTAAAATCCTCCTTCATTTACAACACGCTGATTTATAAGACTCAGCTTAAACTCCTCCATCTATTTTAGAAGCAGAGGAACCAAAAATACCAGTGAGTACCAGACATATAAATCATTGCTAGCAGTATCCCTCCAGCAATTTTATAATGAAAACATGGAAGTACATGCAAATCACCCACAAAGGAAAGAGGAGAGAGCCCGTATTAAATAAGCTTTAGATAATGACTTTTTAAAACCAAAGGTCATCATTTTAACTGTGCATTTTGAAATAGCTGCCTTAATATCATGCAGAACTCAATATTGAAGTGTCCTTGCAAACATGAAAGCTGTTTCACAATCATTACCTAAGTGCTTGTTTGACATACAACAGCCAAAGTGAAAAATATTCATTATTCTAGGCAAGAGCTGCTCTTAGAGCACAGGAATGGTGAGGGGCTTATTGTGCCCTATTGCTTCTCATGCAGCCATTCTGTTTTTCAACCCAAGAAGTTTTGCTGGGCAAACAAAGGAAGGTGTGCAGACTGCACAGCTTTCAGACAGGAAGCCCAAAGGCAGAGATCCCAAAAGGAAAACATGTGGATGTGCTCCTCCGCAGAGCTTGCAGCGACCAGAAGAACTAGCAGTTCCTCTAACAGTCTGTCTAGAGCCTTATCTGTCTAGCTGAGTGTCTGCACAGTATCTTCCTGCTTCCATCACATGTTACTGAAGAACCCTCTTAAGTTCGCACAGAGGCCTCAAGCACTCTAACAGACCTCATTGAGCTCAGGAGCCAGCTCTTCTAGTGAGAGATGTTCACAGCTCCTCAACCCTCTGCAGCCAGAAGTAGGAGCCCTCAGCTTGACTCTGCTCTCCAAAACAAGTTGGCTTCTGAAAAGGCCTGATAAGAAGATGGGGAAGAAGGAGCAACAGACAGATGGTAAAGGTCATAAACTGACAGAATCATAGAACGGCCTGGGTTGGAAAGGACCACAGTGATCATCTAGTTTCATCTGCCCTGCTATGTGCAGGGTCGCCAACCACAAGACAGGCTGCCCAGAGCCACATCCAGCCTGGCCTTCAAGCCCTCTGAAAGTGATTTTATTTAGTGAGATCTCTGTGGTAGAAAGGTTGCTTATGTCCTCCCTTTCAAGTGAGGAGATACATCTATATCCATCCAGCAAACCTGTCAGGAGACAGGAACAAAGGGAGCTGAAGGAGGGAGCAGCAAACGCATTTAGGCAACTGGCAAAGCTCTCCAGCACGCTGGGGGGAAGACAGAAGAGTCAGGCCATACAGTTTAATCCTGTATCTGGACAACATTTCCATATGGGATTCCTTTGGGATTTCTCTCTCATCTTAAATCCTGTCTTAGAAGGCAGAAGCCTTGTAGGAAGGCAGGCTACATTACATACCAGCATCCAACCCAGACCACGACAGACCTTCCTCTGGTTATAGGGCAGCACCTATACATCATTTCCATAAGTAAAAGGAATGAATCTCCTCAAGGAGCACACAAGCAATTCATTTGGGTGTCCTTATCTTTGCTCCTACAGTTAGGCAACGTTCAGAGGAAAGCAGGGAAGACACTGATACAGCATGAGGTGAAGAAGAATGTGTGAGCACATGCTTAAGGCTGGAGGAATCTGAAGACTAATGTGACATGCCATCAAGAACCAGTTAACCTGCTCCAGTCTTACAAGTGCATTTTCCTTTCTTTAAGGAGAGATTAGCTATTCCACTGAAGTTAATTTGACATTGTTTCATCATTTGAAAGTGTTTCATAATTATGTGTTCAATTGCACGCTCCTTCAAAAGAGCTGTAGAGGGTAATTGGGGTTACAGACTCAAAAGGAGAATTAAAATTCTATTTATGTTTTGGATTGCTTCCAGCAAAACATTTGTTTGGCATCTGTAACACGCTGTGAATACACAACAAACTTCAGGAATGTCACAAATATATTTACGTTGCTGACACCATAAAATATGCTCTGAAGCCCAAATTTCTCTTTTTAAGTAATGCAGGCTTGGAGCACGCTCTGCAGAGATATGCACATTAATTTGAACCTTCTACTCAGACGTACAGCTTGTGCTTTTATTCTAGTTCAGTGACAAGACAACGAAGGAAATGAAAAGCTAACTCAACGAAATAAGGCATAGGACAAAAGGAACAGCATTTGCACACAGCACACACACGTGTACATCCGTGTTTGGTCATGGCTACTTGCTTCAATGACTGAATGCCATTTGAATTATTGCCTCTTGGTAGCCCAGCAGATCACAGACACACATGAAAAGAATTCCATTGGAAAAATAGTTTGTAATTCTTGCTCTAGAAGGCCAAACGAAACTTAATTTTCAAATTCTGGTTGACTCCATAGAACTAAAAGCTACAAAACCACGATCTCAGTAATGTGGATAAGAACAAGCTTTGTATTAGCAATGGACACACCTTTCTTCCTAAGCAGTTATCTTGGGGAAAAACAAAATGCAAAGAGATCTTACTGCCAAGTATGAGGTATAGCTGACATCTCAAACTGGTTTTCCCCCAGTGCATCCACATGTATTGCTCCTACAATAACTAACAGCAGGAAATGCTATAAACACATAAAAGAAGAAAGTACAGAATTCTTCATCCTGATACTACAATGTTGTGAATAACACATAAACCCAATTAAAACCAGTTGAATGGACTATTAGATAAGCAGGCACCATGGAGATAATAAAAACGGTGTCTTGAGATTCAGTACTCATTGTGCCACTTTTCTGTATTGTATTGCATGAAATGGCACATGATAAATATTACCAGACAACCATGAAAGTAAGATTTTGCATGAAACTGTGTTTGGTTGGTTGCTTTTAAAAGAAATGAATGTGATTCCAGAGTGCTAGTAAATACTTAGATGCGTTGTGTGACTTTCACCTCATTTAATGCTAAGATACCGCAATAGCTGGATGAAGTCTACAGTGCTACAAAATTAGCCTTTTTTCTATCAAGTTTTGTGACTGCTTGCAAAGCATAAAAATTATAGCCACAGGATTTTAAGGCATTTTCACATCACCAATTGCTCCCTGGCATCTGGTGTTTCAGCCGTGGCGTGCTCTTAACTCACCAGCAGCTGGTTACAAGCTGGCAGCATGCCTCCTGTTTGCTTGACCAAGCCATTTACTAACATCACCTTCTCACTCCTTGTTTTCAGAGCCTTAAACTAGAGGACTTTCTCTCTTTCCAAATCTGAAAGTATGGGGACAAAAAAAATGAGGGCTGAGTCCACATCAAGGGCATACAAGGAGGCTGAGGGAGCTGGGCTTGTTCAGCCTGGAGAAAAGAAGGCTGTGGGGTGACCTCACTGCAGCCTTCCAGCACTTAAAGGGAACCTATAAGCAAGAGGGGAGGCAACTCTTGGAAAGGGTAGATAACAGCAGCAGGACAAGGGGAAATGGTTTGAAGTTGAGGGAGGGAAGATTGAGGTTGGATGTCAGGGGGAAGTTCTTTACCATGAGAGTGGTGAGGTACTGGAACAGCTGCCCAGAGAGGCTGTGGATGCCCCGTCCATCCCTGGAGGTGTTCAAGGCCAGGTTGGATGGGGCCCTGGGCAGCCTGGGCTGCTATGAAATGTGGAGGTTGGCCCTGCATGTGGCAGGGGGGTTGCAGATTCATCATCCTTGAAGTCTCTTCCAACCCAGCTATTCTAGGATTCTATGATATGATTCTATCATAGAGAAAGAGACCTCAGATCTCTGCAGACAGGTCCTCCAACTCCCCATGGAAACAGGGAATGGCCATCAGACATACTAAGCAGAGCAGGAATCTTCCAGATCCCAATTTTCTTGAGAGGAGATGAAGCACGGGATTTGAGACATCACAGATGTATTCCTTCCCCCTTGCATGTTCTCTCAGTCACAGCACACAGGGGAAGATGCATGCCCATGCTAAACCTTCCTCCATGCCATCTGATCTCTTTCCCAACGTCCGTTCTTCATGCTGTCTCTAGCACAACACAGCCCTGGTATTTGCTTTGTCACACCTTCACCTTCGTCATCCCTTGAATGCAACGTTTACTTGTTGATTTAATGTATTTCATCAGAAATTCAGCAGGCCCTCAGTTTCCAAGCACGAAGTGACGGAAAATGTTTTGGCAGAGGCAGGCTGCACCACCCTCTCTTTTAAAAACAGCCACCAAATTAGCTCAGCTTCCTGGGTTTGTTCATGGAATATCACTCTCTGCCGTTTGTTATCCCTCCCTTCAGTTATTTCTGAAGCATTTTTCAGCACTGCCAAGACTGTCTGGAATATGCTGCTATCCCACTACAGCAGATGGCACTGGTGTTAAGTAAGCATTATGGAAATTTACTGTATTCCTAGAAAAATCAACCAAGTGAACATCAACTAGTAAGTCGCTAAATAACTTCAGTGGCAATGGGGAAAGTGATTTGGAGACATACTATGATATGGCATTAGCTGCCTCTGTCTGCTAAGGCACAAACAGGTCGCTCTCTTGGATCCCTGTCTCCACTAACTTCTCACCTGTATCTCCAAACATTTCCCAGAACAGAAATAGGCTCAGTGTTACAGGACCACAACATCTATCAACATCACCAAAAAGGTACCTTCTGTTCACAGAAGTTATCTTGAATTGCAGATTGCTGTGAAATCGTTTTTCCTTTGCTCATGCTGAGTGTTTATCACCAGCCTTCTCATAATTGGGGATAAACAAGCTGCAGCTATGAATAGAAGACATGTACATTATGGATGTCACAGGAACAGCTGGACAACACAGCGTAAAGCGTTATGTTAAACCTGGAGGCTCACCAAGAACCTCCTGAATGTGCTCTATTAAAACAGTCCCCTCAATTCAAGCTGGAATTCTTACAAGTTCTCTATAGGTTTAGAAGTGCATAGAGCATTTTGCACGCTGCATCCCCGAGGCAATACAGAACAGCATTGTTATATGCCTCCAATGTTTCTGCTGTTGACTGGAATTTTATATCCAAACATCTAACGCTTCTTACAACCTTCAGTTAGAAAATAACTTGCAATTCTTTATTATAACCTGGACGTTTTAAACACACGCAAACAAAAACTTTGGCAAGTTCCTCATCCATAAAACACAATCAAATACTACATTCATTTTAAATTCTTTTCAGTTTAATTTCTGCTCTAGAACTGGAAAAAAGCAACAGTGCTATACAGCCGTAGTCGTCACACAAATTAAGCTAAAATTCCTTTTAGCAAGGATTTATGTAATTCATCCAAATAGTAAAAGCAAAATATCCACTGTACTCCAGACCTCAGGCTTCTGCAGTGAAGGTGATGATGACTGATGTGTCAGCAGATGCTTCACGATGCAGAAAAGTCTCAATTGTTCTCTCAGTAATTGACATAAAATTCTGTATTTCTCTATAGTGTATGTATCACCCGAATTGTCTATCACTGCTTTGCCTCACTATGTTTAAGGGAACGTCTATTTCAGGAGATAAGAGACTGCACATGCTATAATCATGCATACATGTCACACTTTGAATTAAGGATGCTGCACGAACGTCGCAATTCTTTTGTGAAAGTATTGCTGGCAGCAGCCTTGCAATGATAATTTCAGAGTCTAATCCTGGCAAGTATCATTTAAAAACACGGACTTTTATACAAGAACTCGTGCCTTACTGTGTGGAAGGCCTCAAACCACCTAACAATCCATGCCTACTTTCTTCCTCAGAATAGCAAGCCTCAAATGCAGCAAATCGGTGCAATACAATGCACGTGTGTTGAGATCCCTTCCACCCACAGCCTGAGACACAACCTATTCTCTTTCTTAAACCAATTAGGATCTAGCTGGAACAAGCTCAGAAGGAAAGCCTTCCCAGACTCTTTAGATGGAAGTGCAGTGGCTATAGAGACTTCAAGAAGGAGACTAAGCACCCCAGAAGGTGTAACACAAAGAGAGATGGACAGGAGGAACAGCATGGGATAAATGCCAAAGCTGGACAGTCTGTATTTGTGCAAAGGAAAACAACCCCAAGGCCCAGCCTTTGCCAGCTCACATGTATGACACTGACTTCACTTTTGTACACAGCACTGAAATACTGCATGTTTCAGTGCTGTATCGACTCATAATACAGGTCAGGTTTTTAATATGCTGCTCCTGAGTTAGGCTGCTGTTTCACAAGATTCACTGGAGTACATGCAGAGTGTGGGGTGCATGGATTTACAGATGAAGTGGGCTTGCTCCCGACTCAACTCCTGAGTCAGTTTAATAAATTAAAATGTTAATCTGCTCTTTCTCAACCTAGCAGTGCCGAAGCACTCACAATGTGTGACAGACAGAAAGCAGCATCTTGCTGGGGCACCCACTGCAGGAGCGCTGCTCTTACCTCTGAGCCACATCACACAGCTCAGTGTCTCCTAGCACACCCATTCCCCAGCAAGGCACACAGAAGACAGCAATCAAATCCTCCATGCCAATACTTAGAAACCTTCTGAGACTGTCGTGATCTCGCTGTGAAGTGGTGCTCCCAGGCATCACGGCAACGTAAGACAGAGCTGCTGCTATGTAGTCCAAGGGAAGGCAGTCTCATTTCTCTGATAAGAGCTGTACAGAAAACAATGCGTTCATACACACAAGTGACAGGAAAGCAGTTGCATCCTTGTCTTTTCAGTCCTGATCCAAAAATCGCAGCTCTGCAGTCAAAACACCAATTTTTGTAATGGAGCATGTAATTACTGACACTGAGATATGTAAATATATGTACCAGCGCAGGAAAGGCAGCACAGAGGGATTTCTGCACACTCCCTGAAAGGAAAGAGCCACAATCCTTTTGTATTCTATATCCCCAAGACCTGCACATGAGAGCAGCCAGACACACACACAGCAGGTTAGCAATAACATCTCAAAATGCCAGGTAAAGAACAGAACGTCAGCTTGAGCTCTGAACCTCCTTCAGTTTTGGCAGCACTGTATGTGTGTGTGTATATATATATCCCAAATGCTTTGAGTATTTTCTTTTTTAAGAGGAAACTTTCGTGAAATCAAAATTAAAAGCTTCTAAGTAGCCTGCCAACTGTTTTTCTCCTCTTTTAAATGTCTAATCAAGGTTACTTGTTCAGTGCTTCTAAAAAGCATTTTGATTCCAAGTTGTATATTCTAAACTGCAAGAGGAAATTAAATGTTAAAAAGTTAAACGATGCGAATTTTTTAGTCAAAGGTGGGAGCAAGACAAAGCAGGCTCAGGAGCATTCAATAGCATGATGTCACATTGATAGTTAAGACTGACAAGCCCACACAGAACTCTGCATTTCATCAACACAGTTGTTCTGTAATGCAAATAGAAACAGCAAAAGGAGACTAATGAAGTGGCTGAAACAAGCAGCTAACACGAGCCTTGGAGGAAGCTCTTCAGCTGACATTGAGATGTTGAAATTTATCTGCAGAGCCAGGCTGAAAACCACGCACTCTGATGTAATCTCATGGATGCTTGCAACTGGATCTAGAGGTTGGTTTGTTTGCTTTTACCACAGGCACTTGGACACCAAGTACTAAGCCTTACAATTAGCACCATCGTGGTATGGCTTACCTGCCTCCAAGCTGGCAAACTTTCAGTTTCTGTCCAAGAAAAGACAAAGAATTTCAAAACATCTCCTTTCCAGATAACCCTGGGTGACATATTCTGTCCTATGGTTATCAAGGCAACATCGGTTATTTTTACACTAAGTAATTCTGGTGTTGAACCACATCTTCAGCAGCCTGCATATGGCTTAAAAAAAGGTCAGAGAAAGACAACAGGATGGAAGAATTCAATCCTGTAGAGGCCACGCCAAGTCCAAAAGTCGTGTGAACCTGAGCTATTTATTTAGTTATTAATCAAGTCATTTTTAATGCAAGAATGATGAAAAGACCTTGACTGTAATAGCACACACTTTGATTTTTAAAATTTCTCCACAATTCCCATCACAAATTCAGCTTATTTTTAATGGGATCCCTCCTCCCTGGGATCCCATGATGGAGGATGATCCACGAATGATGAACCATGAATGCTCACATCCCATCTGCAGAGCTGCCACTCCAGCACATGCAAGGGAAGCAGGCAGGCCTACCTGACCATAGCTGCACAACTGCAGCACTTTGAATGCTTCCTCTCCAGACTGAGAGTTAAAAAGTATCTGTCGTATCAATTCCAGCCATGGTCAAGAATTGAAATGACAAATCTCATCCGAATGTTCCTGGGCAACCCAAACCATTCATCCACAATTCAAAGATTTTCATGGATACCAGAGAACTGCCCTTGGAATGACCACTTTTTTGCAGCACCCAGGCAGCAATGGTTTATCCGTTTTTTTTTCCCTTCCCCCAGTACTCTTCTTTCACAGCAGATACATAGGATGTAAACTTGTTGTCAGCAGCAGACAGCACAGGATTATGGAGAAAGCACAGCCAGGAAGGAAACTTGAGCTATTTTAAATTCATCTGTATTTGTGACAAATTAATGAGAAGGCTGGAAGCTTGTTTAAATTAAAAAATAAAAATAAAAAAATACATAAGACTTCAAAGGAGTTTGATTTTTTGAGGATTTTTTTTTTCCAGAAGAATATGTTCTGGGCTTAGCAGCTGCAACTGTTTTTTCTCCTTCCAGTCGCTGGAATTATAGGCACGCTGTTTGTTCAGAGATAAAGAGCAATTTAATGCAGACAGAAATTATTTTTTGACTGCTCCACCACTCCTTCTGGAAGCTGCCTGGACAGACTGCTTTGCAATACGATTTCAGCCTTCCATTAAGGAATGATTTCTTTCCTATTTTGTCTATGTACCTTCAGATTTTATTTTCTCTCTACGGTGAGGGTCAACTAGATTTTTAGTTTAACGTGATTTTAATCTACACTCTCACAAATGCTCAGAACTGCCTGCTACTCCAGACTGGGTGAGTCATGAACATTATGAGCAATCTTCTGATAGTCTGCATTGTTACCTCTGTATGTTCTGTCTGCACGCTGCCCCACTGTTTCTCAAGATGTCTGTACGTACCTTCTCACTTGAAATCAATTTTCTTATCACTTCTGATTTACTTTTAACTGTTGTAAAGGATGCTTCTTTGGTTCTCTATGACTGCCCTCCACAGATGCTAACCAGCTTCCCTTTCTTTAGCAGACTCCTGCATTGGTTTCCCTATGTCCCTTTCAGATTCCATCACCTTTCTTCCCAGAGTAATTCCTTCAGACATGCTGAGATAAACACTGCCACACGTGAGATGAATGCAAATATTTAAATCTGTATTAACCATAACTAAAATCTCTCTACAGCAGGTTTCACCTTCAAGCCTAATGCAGTAAGAAGTACACGAGCTTCAGATGGGATGCAGCTATACACAATAATCACCACTTTGGAATGGCATTCTGTACTTCTTGATAAACAAGTTCTTCAAATGCAGCACTGCATCAAGATGAGAATGAAGAAATAAAATCAACCTACAAAGAATGATCAAATCCATGCTGGAAGACCATTCTAAAACCTAACTCACAAACAACCCCAAAGTAATCGAGGTATTTTGTTCTCTGTTGGACAGCTATATCTGCAAAAAGGAGGGCAGAGACAGGACAAACCAACAACTGCTGTTTTCCTATTTGCACACTTAGAGTAATCTGTGAACAAGTTAGAGCTCAGATATATCCAAACTGAAACATATTCATATGTAAATGTGGAGTCCATTCTCCATTACTACCTGTCACACTCACCTGGATACCTGGAGGAATTAACCTTTTTTTTTTTAAATAACTGAGCACATATGCAAAGCTCAGTTTCTTAAGGAAAACACAGTGTGTTATGAATAACAGGCAATATTTGTTTTGCAAGGAATGTTATCAACACATGCACAGCAAGCCTGAAAATTCCCAAGTAAAATACTTCATGCTAAAAAATGTACAGAATGAACCAGAGTCAACAGTGTTTCACATTCGTGAAGCCCTTTGCATTTGAAAATACCAATTATATACACATGTACACAAATGTAAACATATATATACATGTATGACCACCTCTACACCCTGACTTCCTGATGACAAAAAGAAGTACTAACATCTCACCAAAATAAACACTCCTGACTACCATTTTTGTTTTTAATCAAAGTGCAGAGCTGTCTACAATACAGAAATGTACTGCTTGGTATGTGGAGTAATGCATTCCCCTTAGTTGGAATAGCAGGAAAAAAAAAATAAGGAAGGAGAGAGTTTCACTAAAGGGTGCTGTTCAGAAGTTCTCGTTGTTTGCTAAATACCATGCCATCATGTCTTTGGGTGACATTCTGAAATGCAAAATCTCAAGAGTTTTACCACTAAAAGCCTACTGGGTATCTTCTGGAGATTAGAATTTCCAACTTTGAATAAACTGTGTAACAAATTAAATGAGAACAGATGTGTACATCAGATACTGTTAATAAGATCCCTTAGTAAAGAATGAGGCAAATCACAATTTTAATTTGAAAACCAGACCAGCGTTTCACTGAACATCATCTCTTCAATATAATCATGGTTTCTAAAGGATTTGGTACGCACAGTTAAAGTGTAAATGACTCCAACAAAGTGAAACAGAGAAAGACAGAAGTTCTTAACACGTTCACGAGATGGAGAAAGGGCTTTCTGATTCAAGGGTTTTTCTTACCTCACAAAGTAGTAAATCAATGATGTGGAAGACCATGCAGAGTGGAAATTTGGCAGTAAAAAGAGTGAGGAACCACTGGGACGCGTACATATGAGCTTCCAAGTTGAGGTCTAAGAAATGGCTGTACAAATCAGGCAACTGCTCCTGGGGTACAGGAAAAAATAATAAATGCTTCAGTACTCCTCCTTAATACGGGATCATCGTCTGCAGTGTCAGTAAGTACCAGGTTGCTGAAGAACTGAGAAACACAACAAAGTGAAATCCTGGCTTCTTTTGAGCAGCAGTTCCTTCATAACTTTTAGTGGTCATGGTTACAGTTTTAATGAGACACAGTTTAAATGACATTTAATAACCACTATGAATTCTATCACCGCGTCAAACAATACACTACTAGATTATACTGAGAAATTACAGAATCTTCAATAGGGGAAAGATAGTGTAGCTGTGAAATTTACATTATGTACATATATATTTTTAAAAGTTATTTCTTAATCATGTCTTGTCGTTTATAAACTATTGTGTTAAAAAAGCAATAGGTACTGGAACGAGCTCACCTTGCAGACCATGAAGTGAAGCTAGTTCTAGTAACTAGCTTTCACTCTGCAACAGAAACCCAGCTCAGGTCTTAGTGAACTGTTAGTAAGTGATTATTAGTCAGAGCAATAGTGTCAAACTTGCAACTTTTTATTTAACTTGCTCTGAATAGGACATAATTACACCCGAAAAAAGAGCAATGCACTGAAATCACAGTAAAATGACCTACACTTAATTTGTATTTCATAAGTGTCAAGATGTCCTGATTTGCCTGACTTCTTAACCACCAGTACAACTCTTAGAAAGCAGGACACTGATAGTGGCAGTCTGAAGACACTTTGGCCTTAGCAGAGCAGAGAAATTCTCTCTGTGTAACATAAGAAATTAGAGAAGAGGGAGAAAAAATACAGCAGACTAGCAGCAACATCATTATATGAAAGGAAAAAAGAAATTATAAGTAAATCTGATTTCACAATGTTTGGGTGTAGGTATCAAGCTTTCTTGCCTTGGTTCTACCCCACCTCTAAATGAGGGGTTTTGCTGTCCAGAAGGTGATGGAAACAAAGCACCAGTCCCCACACCAGTATTCCCATTTATAAAGCAAATTGTTTGTCCGGCCCCACCTGCATTAGCTTCTCCAGCTGGAAAAACTTGCAGTGGAGATCTTCAAAGTTATTTCTGTAGAGGTCCCGCAAGCCATAGTCATACATGATTTTCACAAACACACAGAATGCCTGCTCCTCTGGCATCTGGAACAACACACAAATGTGATTTTAAGAACTGAGCTGAGGACATTCTTTCCACAGGCAGACACACACACACACTTAAATACCTTAAGATGAATTCAAAACCAGGAATGTATTAAATTTTTCAGCAAAGCACTCGGAATTTAAAATTAAGCTACTAAAAGCTCAAGGGGATTGTTCTACTCGATGGACACCCTGATGTGGCTCTGTAAGACTTCCTCTGAAGAAAAGGTGGGATCAGATCATAGGCTCATGTCAGTATTGCATCCCTACAACTATTCAACTGCCATCACTATTCTTTGTGCCAATAGGTCTGAGATCCATCTCAGGTGCAGAAGTCCAGCTTTAAAGCAAAACATGAAGCAAAACACAACAACAAACCACCCTAAGACACTGACTTCTACCAAGAAAGACTTGGTTAGTTGTGAAACATGCAGAACTGAGGTATAACCAACCCTCTGTGAGAATAATCCTTACCTACTCTCATCCAAACCCCAGAGCATGACAACCTCTGAAGTCAGGTTTTCCATGATGAATAAAGAAGAAATAAATGTTGCCTGCAGGATCTCCTTGTGACCTTGAGGCTGGCTGATCCCCCTGCTAACATCATGGTATTTTTTTCAGAAGCCCAATCTCTGTAAATTCTATTTCATGTTGGCCAAAATTTCTCACTCAACAGAATTTCAGAAAGTAATACAAATGGTTGTGGGAGCCACTATGAAACTGCATTTGTTGGCTTCAGTCCACTGAGCACTGAATTCGTGGGAAGCCCTGTGTCATCACAACTCCTTCATGCCCTCAGATAACACAATAATAAGATAGGCACAAGTAGACCCCAAATCAGGTCTTCAATCACATGCAGAGGGAAAAAAAAACCAACTTGCTTTTATGGGCACTGAATTGTTATATGGGAAAACATTCATTGAGTATCAAGAATGACAGCTCTTGCCCTTCTAGCACACTCACTCATCCACTCCCATGCCAACCCCTTATCAAATATCAGCAATTGATAAAAGCTCAGTATTTTTTCAAAGAGTCTCTTGATATTTACCTCCAGGGTCTCATCGTTTCTGGTTCATTCTATGATTATGCCCTATCCCCAGGGCCACGTGCAGACATTTCCACTTTCAGACAGCGTATGTAAAAGTAACTAGTTAACATAAAGAACTGCTAGGTCAGCTGTTAGCTATCTGTGCAGGCTAGATTCACCTAGAACAAGCTCTTAGGAATCTCAAAGCTCTCATCACCATTCTATCTGGGCAGAACACTGACAGCCGATCAAGGCTGCAGCTAAAGGAAAAGGGAAAAAAAAAATTATCCTGACCAAAAAGCTTCAGTCTGCTCTAGAATAAAATGAAAGCAAACGTACACTTTTTGTAAGGTAACAATTATTTCTAATAAAATGACAGATGCTCATGCACAAGCACACCTACCTTGCATGCTCAATCAGACACGTGCACTGACAGTCATTCCTCCCCCGCCGCAGGGAGAGGGAACAGAGGTGAGTACTGGGCCAAAGACAGTACAGGCAAAGGCCATGGAGTCCTCACTCTGTGGATGCAGGTTCTCCAGTATTACCAACCCCAAGAATTCAAAATTGTTAATGAAATTTACTTTGTTGTTGCTGTTTTTAATTTTAAACAAAACCGATTATTTGGAAGTACAAAAGCCAGAAATTTATATTTTGTTCTTTTAAAAGGAAATATCCGTTTTTCACTCAGTAACGTCTCCAAGAGTCAATCAGACAAAGAAAGCCAAATCCGGTGAGACTGACAGCAAATCTTATTAGAGATGGCAACACCGGTCCCCTGAGATTAGAGATTACCTGCTCATCTTTGATGGGAATTTCACCAAAGCAGCAAAATCACAAAAAGCCAGGATGGAAGTTCAGGCTACCCAACCATCCCTGAAAGATATCTACGCTGAAAAGAAATATCCTGTCCCAGAAGAGAAGGGGAAACGAAGGAGTCTAGAATCCATGCAAAGACTGGAGAGTTAGAGGGGGTTGTACAAGCATTCACAGATGCAGATTGGTTGAAGAATTTGAGAAAAACACAAGTTGGAGGATATCCTGGGAAGCTCCCAACTTACATGAGTGACACTGCTTCCCTTCCCCCCTTTCTCTGATTATTTCAGTTTAATATCCTATTGTAAAAGCAAACATTATAAAGGGCATATTAAAATGAGTGCAATTGCCATTTAGCATTCCCTGCAGAACAGGGCACTTTCTTCTAACTCCAGAAACACTAGAAAGAAAGGAAATTCTCTACTGCAATGACAGCATACTACCAAGACAGAGAAGCTAAATATTAGTTGAACACTAAGAATGTGACACCTATTCATTTCTAAACAACTTGGGCATTGCAAATGGATTATCTCTCCAGTGGAAATTAAAAACCTTCTTTGAGTAAAAAAAATTACTTGCAAAGTAACTGATAGATATGAGCTGATTTGCAGAATATGTGGGGCTGCAGTAACCTAACTGAACTCAGATTAACTCCTGAGGAATCTCAAGTTTCTCTGTAACACTTTCATGTCACAGGTCTCACCAGAAATTACAGCTTGTGGTTAAATTAATCTGAATTTGATTTCCAGATGCCTTAGGAAGAGCATACGTAACACATGTGCCATGAACATCCCATCCAAACCCACAGGCTGTAGTGTATTTCAACCATGATGAATAATTTATTAATTAAAAGCCTGACAGAAAAAGGCAATGGGCAGAAAAAGAGCTGGTGTTGGGATCTTAGGTGTTTTATTCAGAAACTCTTCACAACATCTACCAATATTTGAATCTGCTTCTTTACTATCTAAGTTAAAGCATCTCACAAAATATAAAAATCATTTATTTATCTACCTATGCCTATACACCTCCACATGTTTATACAGGAGTGACAGATCAACGTTTGGAAGGATTTCGGTTACAGGCTGAAATATCAATATTCAAATTCAGCTTTCATTCAGAAGAATTTATAAAATGCCCTCAGGTTGAAAGCTACTGCTGAAATTGATGGGCACGCTTTCTTCTGTGAGCTAATCTGAACATCTCCCAAATCTATGTTCCCCTTAATCACAAAGGGAGTTTACCTACGGGAGCACTAAACTCAAAGAAAATCTAGCACATCACTTTCTGGTTTTCACACAGATGTACTTGATAATTGAATGATTTTTCCTAAATAAATGAAATCTACATTCATAAAAACAGAAGCTGTTATTCACTATTTGCCAGAAAGCAACAGCAGTAAAATAAGTTTAGACAAATATAAAACAGTGCATATCTATCAAATACAATGTTCCAGTACTACTGATTTTAAGGCTGCTGCAAGTATCAAAGCTTTCATTTAGCAGTTGACTCACATGAAGCAGTAGCACAGCTGCAAGGAAGGACTGTCCCTGGCAATAGCCAATGTCTTCATCGTAGACAGAGTATGCCTAGAAAAGATAACAGTCAATATATATTTAAAATGCATTTATTTTTCAAACTGCATGAAAAGAGCTGGATGCAATTTCTCTTCACCTAAACCAGGGATAATTCTGCTGAAGTCAGGAATGTAAGAATGGGAATGATGCAGCAAGTATGAGCTAAGAAACAGGCAGCTATGGGTTGTGTGGGGAGTGGGCTTCCTTCTTTGGTTTGGGGAAAGCAAATCTTCACACTGTGAAAAAAACAGGACTTGAGGTCATTTGCTAGAAAACCACTGAAAATTTCATCAGAAACAGTTTTTCCACATCCTTGTTACGCTGAAAAATGAAGACAACTCTTCCATTATGGCAAGATGGCCGTGGTATTTTGTTCTTATCACTGAAAATAACAAAACCTTCCTTTCTTCTCTGCTTTTCAGAGACAAGATGATGGATACTGTTTTGAAAGCCACGTTAGAGGATGTTGAGGATTGGAGGAAACCTGAGACAGTAAGTAACCCAGAGCAGGACTGACAGGGAAGAAACAGCCATCCTGAGGGAACAACGAGGTTATGGTGAGGGGAAACTGCAGTGCAAGGCCAGAGCTGCAGGAACAAGCCAACAGCTCCTCCTCTGCAGACATACCTGTGTGCATTCCAGTCCTGCATGCAGGCTCCAACTCTACAGCAAACCTTCCCTTTACAGAAAAAGCACTGCATCCATCATTCTCCCAGGCACTGAAGTGAAACTGACAGGCCTGTGATTATCAGGGTCTTCATTTTCGCTCTTCCTCAAAACCAGGACAACATTTGCCAGCTCCCGGTCAGTTGGGACCCCTCCAGAGTCCCAAGACTGTTAAAAAACACTTGAGAGTCCCCACAGTGCCTTCAGCCAATTCTTTGTCTCAAAATGACATTTGGCTCCTTTTAAGCCAAGAGTAATAACATAATTGCCACCAACTTCTGCCAGAAACATTGAAATCGAAGCCAAAATACATGTCAAGTCTTAAAACCATCCTTCCTTTTCCATCTGACTGACAGAAACCGAGAAACAAATATTTCTAAGGAAGTTGGTAGTGACCCCAGTAGGGAAGATTTTCATCAGGAACATAAACTGAGTATGCTTTTAAAGCTCACTGTTTAGCAACAACTCATCCATGCATTTCCTAATACGTTTGTCCCTTGGCCTCTACTGCTTGCTGTTCCTTAACAGAGGAAATAGAAGTGACCATGATTCCAACTCACTGCTCATTTTCATCAGTCAAGCAACTACAAGAAGACTAGTCAAGTACACTACTGAAAAAAATTAATTAAAATCATCACTTGTTAACAATAAACAACAAACAGCCTTTATCTCTACATTCCCCAAATCTACCAGTCTATTTTAATCATGCAGTAGTTCTAAAACACGTGTAATTTCTGTCATGAAAGGCCAGCTCCAGGTACATGAAATTACAAATAATACATGTGATTGATGCTTTCTTCACATTAAAAAAAAAACATTTTAAATTAACAACAGCAATAAAAACATGTAGGCTAAAAATGAAATGATCAACCTTCGTGGTAGCTCCCTCTGTTGTAAGAGGGAGTATTAGCATAATGGCTAATTGTGTGCTAAAAACAGCACTGACTTAATCCAAACTAGCTTGAAGTTACATAAACTGCTTCACAAACAAGGCAAGGATAAAATTTAAGGTAAGAGAAATTATCAGGAATGTAAACATGTGCCTCTGAGACTGGGAAACAAGATGAAATTGTGGCAGAAGATGGAAAATGCAAAGATTAAAAAAAAAAAAAAAAAAAAAAGCAACCCCAACTACATCACTCCGTATTTTAAACACAAATACGAAGGAAGAATAAGGAACATTCTCATGATCAACTTCCTGAGCACAGCAGAAGTAGTAATAAATCCATTCTCAAACATAACCAGAGCAAGAAGGCAGAGCTTATACTTGGAAAATATGTGATGGAGGTACAAAAGTTGTGTTTAAACTCCAGCACAACATCCACATGAACTTTTTTTGTGCCTGTGTTATTGCAGAATTATCACAGAGGCTGTCATTCTGCTGGAATGACTTCCTGCAGGGAATGTGTTGAAGGCTCTGTCTCCAACTAAGTATCAGAAGAAGAGATTATAAATCAAAACGAAGAAAAATACTGAACGTGTATTAAGAACAGATGGTATCAACACAAAAAGTTTTGAAGGAAACTCCTCACAACGTGACCCACACAAGCAGCTATGGCCAGATACGTGACTGTCATCTTCAGCTCCGGACAGGAATGACGACAAACCTGAAACAGATTCTAAGTCGAAGCTAGGTGATATGGGCAAATAAAGATACATATATTTTTAAACTAACTCTGCAGAATCAACATGATTTTATTCCATTTGCCCAAAGCAAATACATTTTAGAGCTTTATGCATATTACATTTCCAATCATATGTATACTTTTAGCTTTAAGTAACGTTTGGGACTTGATATTGCTGAACTACGATGTAATTAACCAAAATATCCTCAAAGATAAGGATGCTGCCTACAGACACCACAATAATGCTACATAATTAAGAAAAGATCTAAGATGAATTATTTAAGATTTATTCTTCATGGGACTTAAGAGCATTAACTTTGATTTTCCACATGAAATCCAAAAACAAAACAAAATCCCAAATCTCCCACTTCCACTGAAGTCACCGTTCCTCTAATTTCACAGGAATGGTATTTTTCCCATGATAACTTGTGACAATGCTGTAAACTTTTCAAGCTCTTCAGGAACCTCCAACAGCAATATTTCAATTAACTGAGACCTTAAATATTCCCTTTCTCACAGTATAGATTTAATAAACATTCTGATTCTGACTTAAAGCCTTCTTTAATTCCCTTTAACTTAGCAAAGATCTTACAGAATTAAATCATCTTTTCAGTGGTTATCTGTCTTCCACAGAGAACTGTGTGGTTATTAAGCACATCGTTAGCAAACAAATTGTTTGGAAGCTAAAGAGTCTCATGAAATAAATGAGCAGTAGGGAATCACGTGTGTATCTGGAAAGTGAATGAAGAATCCAGAAATGGATCAATTTTCTGTAGAAGAAGAGAATGGTGAGGCACTGGAACAGGTTGCCCAAGGAGGCTGTGGATGCCCCATCCCTGCAGGCATTCAAGGCCAGGCTGGATGTGGCTCTGAGCAGCCTGGTCTGCTGGTTGGCGACCCTGCACATAGCAGGGGGTTGGAACCGGATGATCACTGCAGTCCTTTTGAACCCAGGCCATTCTGTGATTCTATGATTCCACGGTTCTGTAGATACAATAATTCCATTGCTAAATTCCATTCCAATGGTCAGTACCATTGAAAATCACAAATGGAAAGGTTGCTGATTGGAATGCAGTAACTCAGACTTTGGATTTCTGCAACTGCTGTGTGTGAGTCCCAATGGTCTGAAGAGAGGAAGTTGACAAAGATTCATCTTGAATTCCACACCAAACAGTTTTTTGCCACTTTGAATCCGTAAGCATGAAAATGATTCCATGTACTTGCTGAATGTTCACATGGACTTGAAACAACAAAACACAAAACACTAACTCATAAGCAGCTTACAATCACACAGCCTATTTGCCTCAATTGCATTAACTGCAATGAATTAGAAATTAAATAGAGTCCATGAAAAAATATTTCTATAGCGTTTGCCTCATAAAAAGATCTTTCTCATATTTGCCAGAGCTTTCACACTCTTCCCAGCAATGCAGTGGGAAAGGTACGAGCAGAGGAGCTACACATCCTCATCTGCAAGAACGTTATCTCTTGTTGGTAGTCATGTCTTCTGGCACAGGAAACTCTCACTTCTCTGAAAAAGCGACAGGCACTCTGGCAAGCTGCTCAGCAGCCACACTACATATCCAGCATCTCGACCCCAGAAAAAAAGAAGATGAAAAAGGAATACAAGATTTCTTGACTTGCAAGCCTGGTTTGTTCTCACTACTTACCTTTGTCACTACCAAAATGATCTTGGGAAACAGTGTTTGATACAGAAATTGCTCTGTGCTGAAGGGACAAAGACTTGTGCAGAGTGTGAAGGACGTGGTGCCTCAAGAAAACACTCAGAGCTGGAGGCAGCCTTCTCAAGCAACAAGGAATTTTATGACATGGTTGCTCACTGAGTAATATTGGTGATAATACACTTTGAAGTGCCACACCTGAAAGGAGAATTTAAAACTCCATTCCTGAATTTATTGCAAGGCTAACATCTGAAAGCAATGACATTTCTATGTCTGCAGCATTTAGGATGTATTGCATCCTACACGGAATTTCTGTCTTCACTGCAGACTGCATTTACCCGTTTATTGTGCATCCCCCAGAGGCAGGTATGTGTGCACCCTACCACCCCAAACCACAGGCCCAGTAAGGGCCCAAAGAATGAAGAAGTGCTCGTGTTCTCTCATGCAGGCCCCTGAAAACAGTGAAGTCTTTGCTCTGATTCCAGCATTCAAGATTCACAATCCTGACCTTTTTACCAGCACAACTCAGCAGAAAATCCATATGCAAGAACAGTACTGCTGCTTCCTTGCTGAGCACAGATGCACAGAGAAGGAACCGATGTAAATTGAAGAAGACAAGATAACATTAAAAATCCTTTGCATGAAACAAGACAACAATATTTACTGAAATCGCTCTTCAACCCAGGAGTGAAGAAAATAAACAACTAAAAATAGATGAAGAATAATTTTTAACTATGCTCCTATGTATATTCTAAAATACAGTAGACCACTACAAGAAAGAAAGAGATCTGCTCTTTGACAAGGAATTAAACCAAAGTGGCCAAACACTGATACAACACATTTGTAAACCAGAACAGTAGCTAAAAAAGAATTGAGAAAAGAATTTGCGCACGGTGTCAACAGGTCATCATCAGAATGAAGGCACTGCAAAGTCAGTATTTTTCATGAAAGGATAGAAGGCAGACAGTCAGTTTCCAGAACAGCATTCAGCAGCAGTTCTGCCATCCTGGAGGATGAGCCCATCCCTCATGGCTTGGTACAGTACAGAAGCTACTGGTCACAAAACTCGTAGACACATTCATATTTCAATTACATTCTGAAAGCCAAAAAAAAAAAATTCATATTGGATGCTAGTAGTTAGCTTTGCTAGAAAACTGGTGTATAACTCCGCCTGCTAATCTGGGTACCACCAAGCAGACAATGGTATATAAACAGGAAGGAGAACAGCTGTTTACGAGGGAGGATAGTGGTAGAACAAGGCGGCATGGTCTTAAACTGAGACAGGGGAGGTTTAGGTTGGATATTAGGAGGAAGTTTTTCAGCCAGGGGGTGGTGAGGCACTGGAACAGGTTGCCCAAGGAGGCTGTGGATGCCCCATCCCTGCAGGCATTCAAGGCCAGGCTGGATGTGGCTCTGGGCAGCCTGGTCTGCTGGTTGGCGACCTGCACACAGCAGGGGGTTGGAACTGGATGAGCATTGTAGTCCTTTTCAACCCAGGCCATTCTATGATTCTATGATCACATCCAGGCAATATGACCAGCATTAGGATAAAACTACAAATCTGATAAACCAAGGAGACAAGTAACAGTAACAAAATACATCATGATAGGAGTGATTCATAGCCTTCCTTGTGCCTTTTTCACTGACACCAACTCCGAACCTCTGAAAAACCCATCCATCTACTTTCACAAAAGCAGGGAAACGCTGCGTCTGTTGTTTCAGCCTGCCCGATAACATTATTAACCCTGATAAATTGAGTTCACTGCAGCAAATTCAGTTTCTTCTATTAACATCACAGCGGTTGTTTGTCAAAGAAGAGCTACTGTAATCAGAAAATTAGAGAAAACATATCTCATATTAAATTGTGCACTGTGTACGCTCCAAACAGTTGAGAGAACTATTTCTGTCACACGCCTTGATTCCCTGGAGCACAGAGCTGCTAACTACATATGCAAGCATGGAAGTAGGTCGAGAGTACTATCCTGTTATGCATTGTAACACTGAGAGCAAACTCTCTAGATAAAGCTTGAATTTTCAGAGTATTTTAACAGAAAGTCTGCAAGAAGCATAAATATTTCCCAAAGATGTTCCCTCTGAACAAATATAGTTTATGTGATGTCCTCCAGTGAAATCTCAGATCTCAAATCTGGAACTCTTTTCATTCCTTATCACCACTGTCAGCCTCAAAGTTTATTTTTAGACACTTCACTTTGTCACATATACGTTCTGAAATTGAACAAGTTCCCATCTTCCCTGATTTCCTACTGTTCTGAAGAAGTGACTTAAGAGATAGAACTAGAACTGACAGACCTGTTAAAACGAGGCAGTGAGCTTTTAATGGTTTCCCTTTTTATCTGACAGCTCAGATCATCTCTTGTTTCAGTGGGGCACGGAGGAAAAGCTCTTTTTTTTACTCTCCCACTTGAGGAAAGACCCCTTCTGGCTTCATTCAATAATCCCATTCTTCAAATATCTTGTTTTCACGTCAAAAGAAGGCCCTGAGCACACAGCACCACTGCTCAAAGCTATGTCAGCAACCTAAAGCGGTTATGAGAATGACACGTTTAGAAGCAAATTAATTAGATTTTAACACTGTTCCTTTGTAAATGACCAAGTCCGTCATAAATGCAAGGTCTGGTCAGACACAGCCGTAGAACAGAGCTCTATCACCACCCAACGAGGACGAAGGGCTGCTTAGAAACATACAGAGCAGGTAAGTCTCATCTCCATACTGGCAAGAAGGTACAAACTGGCAAGAATAAAGGCAGAATACTTGTGAATAATTCAATGCTGAAGATTCAATATGGCTGTCGTATAGGAAGCAACGCTTCACAAATCCTTTTTTGGAGGAACCAATGAGCACACAAAACACGAAGCAGTCAGTACAGCCCACGAGGATTTTGGAAAGCCATCCAACGACATCCCTTCCCAAACACTTTTAGGGAATTAAGCTGCCACAGGAAAATGCTCAAACAATTGATTAGAAGATAGGAAACCAGAAGAAGGAACAGTCAGTTTTCACCCACTGAATGAAGGCAAAGTCTCTCAGAGAACCTCACAGGAAGTCACGCTAGAACTGACGCTATTGAAAATATGCATCAATCATATAGAAACACCTAAAAATAGCACAGTAACAAAGTCTGGTGATGACAGGAAGCTGCTCAGAGTAGTAAACTGAAAGCTGACTGCAAAGGTGTCATGTAGAATCTGTCTGCATCAAGAGAAGGCAAAATGGCAGAGAGAACTCAAGAGAACGTTTCAAGGAAACGCAGCCCTCAAACTGATTTGCACGCTGATGGGCTCTGATCTACTCCCTTTCTAATCAGAAAACTGAGGAATGGGAAAACCAACACCTGCTTTTGCAGCTCCTTTCTGAGCAGAAGCTGAGATCGGGAGAGCAGCCTGCAGGCAGCCCAGGGATGACTGAAACCTCTGCCCCTCTGAAGTTAGATGTAGTTGTTTAATTCTGGACATGGCAAGCAAAAGCAGCTGCAGCAACTATGAAACAGTGCTGCTCAAGTCATTCCATTCCTACCTAAGCTTCATCCATTTATACATCCTTCATTATTTACAATTCCCTTCTCTCTGTCACCTACAGATCCTTAGGAGAAATGATTTTTCTGTTTTCTTTCAGATGACGAACGAAAGCACACCAAATAAACAAGTGATCTTCATGACATCCTGTTTGAAATGCATTTAGTTCAATATAGCTACGTTTAGAAACCTAAGCTTTAGTCAGCTTTAATTCCTTAATGTGCATTTGATTATGTTCTAACTTGTCCAGCATTTATATATATATTTCTTTTGTATGGCATCAGTTCTACAAAATTGTGATAAAATTGCCTTCACCAAAGAAAACTGTATTTCCCTTCCTTATCTTAGCCTGTCAAGATCTATTTTCAATAAACTCACAGGCATTCATTATAATATACTTCTCACATTTAATTCCTGATAAGCTGAATGCCATTCCATCATTTTTCACTTAACTGATCTCAAACTGACAAGCCCATAATTACCCACATCATTCCAGTTATTCTTTTCAAAGCCCTCCAAGATCAGCGAGGAATCAATGTAATTGGTCCAACATCCTGTCTGCTCCATTCTTTGCTTTTTTTTCTTTAAAAAAAAACGTTAATGCGAATTATTTAGGACCATGAACATCATTTTAATAACCTAAGCAGGTATTTTTTACCCGCTGTCCAAATTACTGTTTGAATAGCAGACTGCATCACCACCACATTTATCTGGAGAAGGAGAATATGTATCAATATACCCCAAAGGCAGGACACTTGTCTGCTTGTTATGACAACTCCATCACTTCTGTCTGTACAGCAGCTGGAGGAGGAAACAGAGCAGTAAGAACAGCAGTAGGAATGGCTTTGTCTGAGGCAATCCTTTTTTCTATATGTAGAAAAAAATGTACAATGAAAACTGACTGCCAGAAACACAATGCAATCTGTAACTGACAACAGGAGAATTGCCTATCCAGCAGCAATCTAATACCATTTGCATCTCTCCTGAGCAGCAAGCCTGCCTGCACAGCCTGGCCAAATCTGATCACTCAATACCTCACCTTCCCTATGTGTGAGCTGGAAAAAGAGTATTATGCTTTTCCTGGATCAGAGGGTGATGTGGATGGTATGAGTGAAAAGCTATATGTGTACATCGCTCGTGGAATGGTCAGCTAACTTGTTCTCTAGATAATTACCTCAGAGATATTCCTGCTCAGCATCACTGCAGAGATTGTGCTGAGATTTCTCACCCTCACAAACTGTCTCTATCGGCAGAGAAACAAAAGCTCTGCTCCTCCAGACTCCTACAGGAACGGCCCCAGATCCCACACTGCCCACTGATAATACTAATGGGAGCCTCAACTATTCTCACGTGCATCTTAGGATACAGAAAAGGCAAAGCTGCAAAACTACTTCAGAATAAGTACTACAAAAACACTGTATTCTTCATAAACAATATAAAAAAAGCTTTAAATCGTACTGATTGATGATTTGGATCAGAACAGGGTTAGCTGGGCAAAATACAGTCACAGCATTATATGGAACATCTTAAAATTCAGAGTACTGACTGTACCTTGCAGATTTTGTATAGAGATTCCTGACCGTCTCCTTCTGTATCTTTGAAATAATCGTGTGCTGGAAATGTACGATGAATATCTCGTGTAATGACATTCTCCTGAGCAGAATCCTGTAAAAAAGAGAGAAAAATCCCCAAATATTAGCCTGGCAACAGTGTAATTAAACATACAGCACATACAATTCTATATGCAGTCAACACGGTTACACTGGATAGCTTTACTGACTCACGCTCCAGAAATGCTTTGAGAAGAAACTGAAAAGCCTCTGGTCTGAAACGCAGTAATAATTTGACAGTTTAACAAGAGCAGCGTGGCATGTTTTCTGTCCTTCAGGCTTACAGTTCAACTTCAGAACGCAGAGAAAATGACTGGTTGTTTAATTGCAGATGCATTTTTTCCTACGGAACATATGCTTACTGATTTCTCTACCAGCAGAAAAGGAAAATGAGACCGTCTCTCTTTCAAAAGCTCAAAGGTATTTATTTTTAAATGTAGATCAATCTATGATAAAAACCGTGTTAATTACCATTTAGAACTATTCCTGGGAAATGTTCAAAGTTTACCAGTAAGTGGTCTTTAAGAGAACCATACCAGAAGTATAAGAAAATGTTATACTTTCAGGTAAATCCTGTATCTCATTGCTGGTACAACATCCTCAACAGGACTTAAATTCATTTTTACAAGGACCAGCACCAGGGAGAAGCTCAGGTGCCTAACCATGTCTGACAGACCACAGCAGCAGCCCTAAGATAGCCCTGACTGATAGGCAGCTGTGCTGCAGGAGGGTAGGAGGCTCCTTAAGTGCTGCAGCAGCTCTGCAAGCTCCATACGGGTGATCTGCATATCCAAACACATCTGAAACAACACCAAATGCCTGTGCTTGGAACTGAGTTGTTCCCGAGACATACCTGCCTCTTTAGATAAAGTAGTAACTGCTTACCACACTGTATTTTTATGTGATAAGAGCTGTGTGTACGAGGACATGGCACCAAAGTGCTGGAGCCTCAGCAACTCATCCATTATCTTCAGGTTCCAGTTACTCGCAGTGGAAGACAGCATCTTTACATCAGTAAATACCAAACACTGCTTTTCTTATTACCTTTGTAATCCTAAAGGGAAAGCTAACTGAACTCTCACACGCGACTTAGAAAATAAATCTTTTATAAGCACTTTTGCCATGAAAATGAAATACATCCATTTCTTACACAGAAGCTTCTAAACCCTCAGACTGCAGTTTGTAATCCAGCGCTCTACAGAAACGAGCTTGAAATCTGCTGGAGTCAGTGGGCAGCTCATCTCCTGTGGTTGGGGCATCCCTAATCCCACACAGGCTCTGCAGTGCTGCACAGGAACGCTCCTTCCTCCACAGCCCTCAGCAGCCGTCCTCTTCCTCCCCTCCGATCTCCCCTCATGTCCATGTCTCCTACAAATCTTCTCTCCCGTGGATGCTTTATCCATGTCGTCCTAATTCTCAGTGATCTCAACTTGTTGCTTTCCCTTTGCTTGACAACATCTTCAGTACAAGGCAGTGACACAATCTGTATTTTGCAAAGTACCAGGCGTGTTGTGATGTGCTGAGGAAAGGAAAGCTTACAGAGAGGTGCTGTTTTTATTACACTTGCTGGAGAAAACAAACGTGCTTCTGGGCTTTTCCTGGGTCACCATCAGCACCTTCAGGATCCCTAAGCATCACGTTTCTGTTAGTGAGTGAAACTAACCATGCAGCCAAAATCCTTGATGATCCTTCCAACCTGAGTAATTCTATGATTCTATGAACACAGATAAGAATTAATGTTTGATAACAAGCAGCTCTCTAAGCAGCATTCTTAGTGCCCTCTTATCATATCCTCAAAGCCCAGCCCAGGAGCAATCCCATTACAGGCACAGTGAGAAGAGTGAAAGGCCACTGTGGAAACTCCCATCAAAACATGAAAGACAAAGCATCAGTACATTGGTTCGGCATCTGCTCTTTTTCTCACCACCAGTTAACAAGTCACCCTTCCACGTGCACTTCTATTTTCTCCTTGTGCCTTCATTACTATGTCACCTTTCCTCACACAAACCAACAGAATAAAAGCTGGCAGGGTAGATGCCCAAGGCAGGCCCACAAAACATTGGTGTGAAGGCCCCATTGCACACTTTTACTGATGTGGAAGGAGTCAGAGGCAGAGGTTGCATCCAGCAGTGAGTACAGATGCTCTAGAAAGCTAGAGGGAAACAGTTAAATGCATCAAAAAGAGTATTTAAAATAAGACAATGAATGTACTCCCTAAAGACAACACCCAAAATTCTTTAAAGCCACAATTTAAGAAAACTAAGAAGTAAGACTAGAGAGGAGATCGGTATAGAAAATTCCTTCATATATTTAAGTATATACAAAATTTGTGCAAGTCTCCACCTTTTTCCATGCAGCATTCATTCATTGGCCTGCTCTCAGGAGTAGCGCAACAGATGGGTTTACCCTTATCTTAATTCAGGCTTTCAGAGGGCTTTTGTTCTTCTGAAAGTCATGATTAGTTAATTCCTTATGAAAAAAAGATCAGGTGAGATGGCTATCAAAGCACGAAGAGTTCTAATGATCTTCCCTCACTTCTAACAATCATTTTTGCGCTGCCAACTCAGAGAAACAATATTCTACTGAGGAAAAGAATTATCTTCATGTGTCAACTCTGTGACAGCTGACATCCTGCTGAACGAGCTCTCTATTTTCAGTTGGCACGCTCTGAAACAGCCCAACTTCTGCAACTGCGAGGCAACCGTACCCGCGTGGTGACACTGCTGTCGTCCTCAACTACTAAGGCACTGCTGAATGTGGACACGGGATGCCAGAAGGCAGATTGAAATAGAAGAACAGAGAGAGAAAAAAACAACAACTGGAAACTATTTCCATTAAAGTAAACGTTAAAAGAAAACTAAGGCTACACGGCACTCAGGAGTAAGAAAAACAGGGCAATCTCTGTGCAGGCGTATCCTGAATTATGTTTTAACTGAGGATATTTCAGACACTTCGGAAAAAGCTCCTGCTCATGTATTGTCCCAAACATACCCATCTTAGGTTTGACATCTCCATGCCTGCTGCTACATCATAGAATCATAGTCAGAGAATCACAGAATGGCCTGGGCTGAAAAGGACCACAATGCTCATCTAGTTTCAACCTCCCTGCTATGTGCAGGGTCACCAAGCAGCAGACGAGGCTGCCCAGAGCCACATCCAGCCTGGAAGATGCACATCCTTTCTCCACTTCTGCCCCCAGGTTCTTAGGTGGAAACAGGCACACAGCTTTCACAAAAACATCACAAGAGGTTAGCTGAGCTTTCCTTATTACACAGTTGCCTGCATTACAGCCATGGACTCAGTAAGATAAATGCAGCATTACTCGTGGATGCAAACAAAGGAAGGAGAAGTTTTTTGCTTCAGAAATTTCATGTGAGTACAAAAAAAAGTAATAAATCAGGTCACGGGTGTCTCAGACCCGGCACTTAAACTGAGCAGCACTTCTGACCTCAATGTCCTTGTGCTCCATTTCTCTGGTTAATAATAATTCCCTGTCTCGGTAGGGTGTAGTGAAAATCAATTAACATCTGAAGTGCAGAAATACTGAAGCGCTGAGTCCTACAGAAATGCCAAAGAGGAGAATAACAACTTCATCCTCAAATTCTGATATAAACTGTTTAGAGTAAGGTATGGGGATACACAGCGAAACATAGTAAAGGGGAAAAAAAAAGAAAGAAACACAGATAGGTACTATTCCTTCTGTATACAATAAGGAAAAATTCTATAAAACACCATCACAAATAGGTAGAAAATACAACACAGCAAAGAGGTCAGTCAACACGGGTTCAAAATGAGCCACGCTCCTGGCATGTAGCTTTGGCCCTTGTCATTGATGACATCCTCCCAAGCTCCTGCTTCCAACGAAACCTAATATTCCACTGTGCCCACACATGCACATCACCAACCCCTCTCTTCTTATCCCCCTCTGTGCACACTACAGCCCTCTGAGTACCTGTGCGACCTACGAGAATCCCATGTTCTCTACCAACAAGTACTTGGGAAAATAAACCAACAACCAAGAGCTCTTCCTTTTAAAACTACTGAATAGAAGAGGCTTGGCTTATGCTCAGTTCTTCTGTAGCATTTTTGTAATACATACCTTGTAGCTCAGCTCTTTCCTATAAATAGATTTTCTTTCTATCATCAGAAGCTTTTATTCAGCAGAGAGCACAAACACTCAGATTTCTTATTAACAGAGAAGCAAACTGAGAAAAAGGACACGTGTCATAAACATAACAGTTCAGTAAATACATGGGTCAACTAAGCTTTGCAAATCTAGTCTCCCTACCAGCTGCATTTATTGCTGCTTAGGCAGAAGTGCTCTCTGCAAGCAGCACGACCAACAATCCTGTTGGAGATGGGCCCATCAGCTCCAGCCCAAGCAGACCTCTGCTTCTGGTGGCTCGTGTCAGTCTCTCTTCTCTCATCAGCATGAATATAACTATTCTTCTGTACCTGGCTATAGCAGGGAAGTGCTGCTGTAGCCTTCTCATAGGTAAGGCAGAAATAGCTCAGATTTTAACAGGGCTGAGCCATCAATCTGCCACAGACTTGATATTTTTCTGTAAAAATCACAGCATATTAGATCAGCTACAAAATACCAATTCTGCATATACTCACTCGTTCTCCAAAAGGGAGAACATCTGTGACCTTTACTATCTTTGTGTTTTATTTCCCTTCCTCTGCTCTATGCAGCCTCCCTCTCCGGTATATACAGATACATAATTTATTCTCCTTTCTCTGCCATATCCTTTCTGAAAAGATGTTGTCAAAAGAAAAATGCTGTTTGTGCTACTGGGCAAGAGATCAATTTTTGAATATGCCAGGCTCAAATCATTGCCACTGGCACCGCAAGCTGAAGTCTGAGCTCCCCTTGAACACTTATCTTGAAAGCTCCCCGCTCTCCTCCAAGAGACAAGGAGCTCTGCACACCAGCAGATGGCTTTGGGGTCATTTTTATCCATGCAATGTATGGCTGGCATGAACGGCCATACACATCTGTCTATAGGCACGATAGCATTTCAGTTTTGATTTTGTCCTGTTTGAAGCTTTATTTGTGTCACACATTTTTAGGCAAACATGATACCGAACATCCTTTTGTAAAAGTGCATTTTGTCTTCGGCTTCCTCTTGCCTTTAACAGCTGCTACCTCAGAAGGCTGATCCCTGCAGAGGACCTGAAGCTCTGTCACACTAGGTGACAGGCATGCTATCCAGGTTACTCACCATTAGTTCACCAAAAGTGCATAGGCATTACCTCATGAACAGAAAAGTGATTCACAAACTTATCTGTATAGTCAGTTACTTTTGTCCACGTTCCTTCTGGCTCGTTAATCCTCAGACAGGCTTCTTTAAAAGTCTCTTCTGTTAGAGATGCAACTGCTTTCGTAAAGGTTGGAGAAAGCGTTCTCGTGATTAATCTGCAATTTGAAATTCAAGCAGCCCTGACTCTACCACCAACTCGCTGGGTAACTTCCAGAAGCAGGTGAGCCTGCTTCTAACAAACAATACTTAGCTGCACCCACAGCAGATGGCTGTGAAAAATGAAGTTGAAGATGTTTACAGAAAATCACAAAAGCAGTGTTTATGGATCCTGGGCTCCTACGTACCTACCTCAATTGAGTATTACCAAACTTAGTTCAGTTTTATTAAGTGGCTTGAAATCTTTGCTACAAGGATAAGAAAGAAAAATACTGTTACTGTTAAAAAAGATATCTTTAACAAGTCAATTTTACGAAACTAGAGCTTAGAAGATTTGTGCCCTGCAGTATTGCTGACCAAGGAGACGTCTGTCTTGTCAGCGTCTCTTCAAGCGTGGCTTTGCAAATTCTGAAATTAAATCCATTTCTGGCAATTAGAAGATGATGTGATCAATGCAACCGGTTCATGTAAGATTGTAAAGAAATGGCTGCTTCTCCTTTACAGGATGAGTGACTCCAGGTCTAAGAGAGAACACTAATGAAGTTCACAGACACACTGGGCCTCCCAACCCATGCTCCTTTTGGCATCTGCACAGCTTGCTGTTGGCAAAACATTAATATAAAGAGAAAATACTTCCATGTCAAATAGGTTTATCTGCTTCAGTGTTTCTGGTTTTCAGCAAGAAGGAAATGTCTTGGAACACTATGCAGATAAAGATTTTTAAATGCTTAAGACTGTAGCTGAAGTGTGCATAGTATTTCTTGAAAAAGGAAACATCTGCCCTTCACGTCCTTGAACACTGGAGTTCTTCCAATAATCCAGACAGAAACACTTCGGCAAGACCTGTGGTCAACAGAAATGTTCCCAAGACAAAAAAGCACCAATTCAGTTACCACCCAGATCCTCTCCCTGAGGATCATTCAAGCTACAATTTGGGATCCTGATACCCTTCATTTTAATACTTGCTAATGACAACAATGCCTTTCTGTTTCCATTAAGTGGAGGTGCCTCATTATGCTGAGGCATGCACTTCTGTGAACCGCTCTTCCAGAACTACTGAGATCAACAAACCCCACTACAGATTAATCTTCTCTATTCTTCGTGTAAGAAATCCAAATACTGATGGTATCACTGACAGCAATTTGCATCCCTCAGTGCTCATATCAGAACATAATACTGAAGACTTCTGCATGTAACACAAAATCACTTTCAGTAGCACCTTGAAGTCTTTATTCCAGCTGCAGGACACCAAGCACTGCAGAAGAGGAAGGCCAGCCAGATATGGAGGGACAAGGGCAGAAATACCACCACGGAGTCTGCATTCCTGCCTTTGGAACATGATGCAGCTGTGGATACAGAATTACGGAATGCAGCAGCAGAGACATCTGACAGTAGGCAACAGCCTGTTTGGACAAGTCATCATAGATGATCAATGCATGTTTTCCATTGTCTCTGAAGTATTCCCCTGTGGAGCAGCCTGAGTAAGGAGCCGCTGACGGGATGCAGCATCAGATGCTGTTGCAGACACCACAATTGTGTGCTTCATGGCATCTGAATCCGTGAGCCTCTTCACCAGCTGAGCAACAGTAGATCTCTTCTGGCTGATGGCAACATAGATAAAGTTCTTTTTCTTTTCTGTTCCATCATTAAATCGTTTTTGGTTGATTATTGTGTCAATGGCAATTGAAGTTTTCCCTGTCTGCCTATCACTGATGATCAGCTCACGCTGGCCACAACCAATGGGCACCAAGCTGTCCACAGCCTTAATACCAGTTTGCATGGGCTCCTGCACAGAGGTTCTGGGAATGATGCCAGGGGCCTTCAAGCCAACTCTTCTATGCCTCTTAGATGTCATAGGACCCTTCCCATCAATTGGATTGCCCAGGGCATCTACAACATGGCCCAGCAGCTCTTCCCCAGCTGGAACACCCAAAATGGCACCACCCTCTTCACAACATCCCCTTCCTTCATCAGTCTGTCATTACCAAACACGACAACACCAAGGTTGTCGGGCTCCAGGTTCAAGGACGTTCCCTTCAGCCCAGAAGAGAACTAAACCATTTCTTCCGCTTGGACATTCCTTAGGCCCTACACACGGGCAATACCATCACCAATCGACTGCACACAGCCAGTCACCTCAAGTTCAGCAGAGGTGTCAGCTCCCAAAATACATTCCTCAAGAACAGAAGATGCCTCAGCAGTGCCTATTTTCTGAAAACCCATCATGGAGGCATGGGTGTTTCTGGTAGCAACAAATGCTGCACCAAGGCTGGTGCAACATCTGCTGGATGCGGCCTGGATTCCAGCAACAAATGCTGGAAACCAGGCCAGTTTGCCGCAGCAGGAGTGGGCGAGGATGGCAGCCACACCATGGAGGTGGTGGAGAGCAGAGCGAGTCGGGCGGGAAGCAGCAGCCGGCCCACAGAGCGCTGTCAACAAAATGGCGGCGCCGCGCTCCCTACTACACACTGGATTGTGTGCTTTAATTTCTGAGTACCTCACTGGATCTTTTGGAGTGCCACCCTGAATACAGCTGCTGAAACCACAGCCACAGGTGGCACGTACCCTGAAGGCAGCTCTGGGATATGCTGCAAGACAAATCCCAGACATAAACAACTTAGAGATGCTGACACGAGGGGCTACAGCTCTGCTTCCACTCTTTCAAACCTTCTGCTGCTACAAGGAGAGGGAATGCAGCATGAGCGCTTTCACCTCCTGACAATACTTCATGCAGCTACAAGTGACTGCAAGCAGATGCTGCCTAGGCTGACAATTAGCTGTCTATACCTAGGTTTATTAGCAGAAGACTTTAACACAACTGTAGATGAAGTCACAAAGAAAAAGACTGCAAGAAGAAGGACGGAATCACACATCAGCTAGTCTGTGCTGACTGTATCACAAGCAAAAGCAGTGCTTTCAGGCTACAATTCCTTAATTCAACGTAAGCCCCAGAAGTCCCTTAAGTCCCACTGTCGCTGGCTGAGCCAGCAGTGTGACTGCCACATGTGGCAATGGGAGGGCCGTGCTACGGAGCTCTGCCTGTAATTGGGACCTTGGGGCTGTGTGTGAATCACCAAAAGCAGCTCCATTTCTGCCTCTGTGTTTTGTTCTAGTTCATTGCTATTGTTTGAAAATGAAATTTGCCTTAGATTCAGCACCACCTAACATTCAGGTCAGTGCAGTACTGACATTAGAGAGCATTTAGCTGGTCATAACAATAAAGACCAGACAGTGCAAAGATGGCACTGCTCACTAAAATAATCCTAACTCAGTTTAAATGATCTGTGTTTTCTATATACCACTTCTCAGTGTGTCTGAAGGCTTCTCAAGGAGTTTATATAACCACTGCACAGGTACAAGCAGATTTCAGCTGCTCCTTCTCCTTGGAAGCCAACAGAGCCTACATTCACCCCTTATTTTATGATTACTTTTAGTTTATTCATGTTACTCTGATTATAGTGGGGTGCTGAGTTTACTGATAATGCCATCACTGCACAGTGAGCTCTTTCTGAATCCCTTGGTTTTCACAGTAAGACACAAACAAAACTTCTGTTTGCACCTACATTCTCCACGACGAAACAGAAGTGCATTTGTTTCAATATGCTGATTCTAAGCAAACCAACACTGATCTTCTTAGCACCTCTGACAAGGGGTAACCTTGATTCAGCTTTTCTTCCTCCTTTTTGCCCCTCCTGGCTTTGCGAACCAAATACTTGACATGAATTGTATTACTTCATTACATGTGCGTTTGCCTGAGGTGAAGGAAGGGCTCCAGCTGGAGAATGAATGATCTCAAGTACTTCACAGGAGCGATTAGGGAAGGCTGACCATCGGCACAACAGGAAAAGCAATTTTGTCAGACTGCCACAGCGCAGAGCAGCGACCAGCAATGAGCAGCAAGGAGGGGGGGAAACAGAGAGACAAGAAGCAGACTAACGCTGTAGGGACAGAAAGGAAGACAAGAAATGATGGTGAAATGGAGAGGAACGAGAAGAAATAATGGGGAATAAAATAAGATGAAGGATGGAGGAGAAAAGACAAGTACCAGAGAGGTTATATTTAGTTCTTGCCAGCTCAAAAAAGGAAGCTATAAATCAAATATCCTCATTTAAATCAGTGAAAATCAGTCTGAAAGAAAATCCAGATTGGTTTTGTACTGTGCAGGGTACCAAATTCTATAAAATCTAGTTTCAGCTATTACTCTGATGAAAAGGGCTTTTTCTCCCTCCTATTATAAATATATTCTCTATTATTAAAACGATCCTGCTATCAAGAATTCTGTAACTCCTACAATATACAGCTGATACATGTTAAAATTTTTCATTTCTTAAAGCTGCTTATCTGCTCTGGGATTAGCAAAGTGCATTCTGCATACAGCTGCACACTTCTCTACTTGACGGCAGCCTGAAACCAAGAGCAGAGAGAACACGGCCCACGCTGCAGTGCTCCCTTTCCCCTGGCTGCTCGCAGGCACTGCTGAAAGCAATGCAGGACAGTTCTCATTACTGCTCCTGACAGGCATTCCTGTAGCCTGCACCATGCTTCATCGCATTTCTTCATGGACACAGCGTGTGATTCCTTCGCTGGCTGACCTCGGCTCACCTAGACTCAGCTCTGTGTTTCAGTTGCAGCTTTCATCTCCAAGTACAACTGATAACGCACAAGCTGAAGGAAATACTAATTGAAACATCTACTTAAAAAATGCACAAACGTGCATCAGAAAACACTGCAAATACGGATCATTTCTCGCTACTTCTGAATCTGTGTTTCCCTCTCACCACGCGTTCATTTTGACATGCAGCCATTTATGCCGTGCACCCATATTTCTATGTAGGTAATATGTATGAGTCAAACAACATTTCTATTTTTTTCTGCTTTCAGAGGGTGTTCCTTCTGGAATACACGGTAGTCTTTGAGGTATTTGTGGTTCTACCTCAATAATAGCCTACGCTGCATCAGATCGCTTGGCTCACAGAAATGAGACCCACCCAAGTTTTGGATTGTTCAATGTGGGAAATCTATTCCAGAAGGTCAAAAGCAATTTATGAAGCCGCCTTCTGCATTTAGTTCTATTTTAACACATAATGCCTTACAGGTTTATAAGAATGTGTGCATCATCACTTCCAAGCAGTGCAGAACACAGGCAGAGGATTAAATGAGTCCCAAAGAACACCGTGTGCTTCTCAAACCCGTTTTTTTTCCCAGTTTGAATAAACAACAAAGGACAAAACTATTTGACAAAACTATGCAAAAGTTATTTGTATTGCCCACAATCATAAACAAACCAGGAAAGTCAAAAAAACAAAGGAGAAGTACCACCAACACCAACCACTAACAACAACAATGTTCAAAGAACGTTTGGACGTTGTGTTGAGGGACATGGTTTAGTGATCAGTGGATGGTTGGATTGGGTGATCCTGCGGGTCTTTTCCAACCTTGGTGATTCTATGATTCTATGAACTACTGCTTTATGATGTAGAAGGCACATCCACCTGATGTGCCAGCCTACATGGTGGATTCGTTCCCACTCAGCCTGAATAGCTTCCTTTCTGGGTGCAGCACCCACTCATCAGCTGGCCAGGACATGCCAATCCTGAGCCTTCCCAGTACTTTCACCTTCTCAAGGCCAAGGTAGAAAACTGAATTTGCTGTCACAGAAAAGCGAGCTGCAGGCTCTCATGGAGAGGTTAAGCAGAGAGAAAAGATCAACAACCCTATATATAAATGTCTGTCAAGATAAAAGATGGAAAACACCGATAGCATTATATAACGCCACATCTGATTCTAAACAGAATAGGGTACTAAAGTTTTCCATTGTGTATCAGCAGCTTTTTCTGCAAAGAATCAGTAAGTGTAAACACGGATGGCTATTTATAGGCAATACAAAATATGTGTCCAGGAAACACCTGGAGCCTCTCACTTCTTGCTTCCATACAGTGCTCTTCTATGGCAGCCTCCTCTTTCCAAGGTTTTTCTAAATCAGAAAAGATTATATCTCCAGAGATTGCTACAGTATTTGATGTGAAGCCTGATTTCTTGCAAAGCTATCAAAGAACTATGTATCCTATTAAGAATGAGGATTTAAATAAATACATTACAGCACACATCTCAGAGTAAGGTAGGGAGTTATTTATTGAATAGATAATGCCAGCTTTGTAATTGGCTAAGCTTTTCTCTAGAACAGGCTGCCCAGAGAGGCTGTAGATACCCCATCCATCCCTGGAAGTGTTCAAGGCCAGGTTGGATGGGGCTCTGGGCAGCCTGGGCTGCTATGAAATGTGGAGGTTGATGTCCCTGCATGTGGCAGGGGGGTTGGAGATTCATGGTCCTTGAGGTCCCTTCCAACCTGAGCCATTCTGTGATTATCTAACTTTTTAACTCCATTATCTCTCTCTTACCTTGCTCTTAAAAACACGCAGGGTGACAGTGGCTCAATCAGCAGATAGCTAGAGTCAAGCTCACAGCTTGCTGTTTTTAGTTCAGATTTGCTTTGTGCAGTAGAAAAAAAGACAAAATTTAGAAGTTCAGACTGAACACAGATTTTGAAATTATCGCTACGATTTTCCTCCACCTGAATTTACCATTTCAAAGAAAGCAGTACAAAAATGACCTAAAAGTTGTACTCAATCTGAGAACCACTGTCAGCTACAAATCAAAACAAAAGGGGAAACTGAAATGACACAGAAAAAAGAAGTGTGGGGAAAGTAAGGTTCCCAGTTTAAAACTCCAGAGAGCTATCAAATCTAATCACCATGACTAGGATTTTTCAGTTAGCTTATATTACATCATACACTGAGCTGCTTAAAGAGCCCATCACAACACAGGCAACAGAGCAAAGGGAAGGAAGGGCACAGTGCACGTTTGGCACAGCTCAGCCTGGTCTTTGAGACAGCTCAGAGCGAGCAGGACTGATGGATTTCCACCTTGCCATGTGGAAGGCAAATATTCATCTGTGTTAGGGTTTCTAACAGCCATGGACATGCCAACTCAACACTTTCCAGCTGTCCACATGACACCACCTCCTCCAACGAGCACATTTTGGTTGGGCACCCAATGATTTGGTCAGGGCTCATAGGTGCCATTTTCAGGAGAAAGCCATGCCAGCACTAATCGTCCCTGATTCTCAGACCCAGCACGTAATTAATCTATGCACATTTTAGATTGTAATGACATTAGTTAGGAAAGAATATTACTCTGTCGATCATCATTTAAAAAGTAAGAAAGACACATTATCACAACAAACTTTTGTTTTCACAGAGGAGACTATTTGTTAAATAAGGTTGTGGGGTGTTTGTTTTTTTTTTTCTTCTAAGCAGAGACTTTTAATTCCCCCTTATCTTATCCATCCTCTCTTGCTTGCATGCCCTTTAACATAAGAAAACAAAATACTAAATATATGAAATGCTGACTTAAAAGGAATATTTGTCATTCCATTTGCCAATCACACAACTGCCTGTCATTCTCAGCCATCCCAAATATGTCATGAGGTTCTTCACAGAAGAAATATACATAATGCATAGAACTTCAAACAAAGTATTTTTGCCTTGGACCGTTTTCCCCAGTGCGCCGTTCCAAGAAAGCAATATAAAACACTACAAAAGGGCAATACGTTAAATTTGCAGAGGGGTCTTTTATTTGTCTTTGAAATTATTCATTACGAACAAATGCTCCGAGAGAAGAATTCATCAATAATTGATGGAACGAGAGCAGGAAACTTGCAAAAAAGAAATAAACAGTACTGGGAAACCTTGGAAGAAAAATGAGGAGGAAAATGTTCACCAACAATACTGTTAGGGGTTACAACACCATTCCCACTCGCCACTGGCACTGCAATCATCACATTGTAAAGCAGCAGACCAGATAAGTTGTTCAGAGGTTGTAACGGACCCATGAAACAACACCAAACTGATGACTGATACCAAAATGTAACATTCAGAGTACACTTTACACACAGACCGAAATGCACCATTCTCATTTTAGATGCAAACGAAGTGTATTCTTCAGCGATTTTTTTTTCTCCACACTTCTTTTTGAGCAAACTGTTTAGAAATGCATCAGCGGTGTGGAGCTATTCTTTTCTTCTTGAGGAAACAAGCACAGACTTCCGGATCTTTGGAAAAATAAACCGAAGTCTCTAACTGTTAATCTGTAGCGATGCTTCACTGAGGATTACTTCCAACTCACCAAATGAAATCCAAGTAGCAGCGGGTAACAGCATCCTGTGACTGCAGGAGCTGCCCAAAAGTCTCCGTGCAAACTGTAACATCAAATCACAGCAAGGTTTTAAGGAGGACCCAGCACCACGGAGAGCGCCAACGGATGGCTTGAGCCGCTAATGAACGGCCTGGCTCCTGCTGCTGCATCTGCTCACCAAAACCATGCCTTTTTTTTTCCAAGGCTTCAAGGTGAACACGTATAAAGTGAATGATGAAAAGTACTTTTTTCACTTACCATGCTCTAACCGCCCTTACAGAGCAGCACGCATCTCCAGCCTGCCTGATCATCGTAAGACACGGCTCATACAGGTGGTGGTGATACAATGAAACAGGTTGCCCAGGGTGGCTGTGGATGCCCCGTATCTGGAGGCATTCAAGGGCAGCCTGGTCTGGTGGTTGGTGACCCTGCACATAGCAGGGGTGTTGAAACTACATGATCATTGTAGTCCTTTTCAACCCAGGCCACTCTACGAATCTATTCTTAATTTCATATACCGTATACCAATACTGCAAGGCCAAACGACGGCAATTGAACCCTAAACAGAGGTCATACTTCTGTTTGAAATAAAGAGGATTAAAGACACCAAGTGCCACTTCAAGCCAAAGGCTCTGCTGACACAGGAGTGGGTCCCAGCCATCAGAGGCTGGCACGCAAATCCCAATGGAGCCCTGCTCACCAGGGCTGCTCTCTGCCAGGGGATGGCTCTTTGCTCCGTCAGGTACTTGCACTGCTAGAAGTCTGTGCTGCTTCCTGCATTTCCCAAACACTTCTCAAGTATTTCAGTACCATTTCAGATGACTTTCCTTTAATGCTTTTTCTAGGCACAGCAATAATATTCTGCAATATTTCTCAGGTTTAAAAATCCATTGAAACCAACACACAAAGCATAAAAATAATTTTTCAGGGTAAGGGCTTAGGCACAGAAGATCAAACCTTGGCCCTAAGACTCTGCTGCCTGGTACCTGAAGCCAAAAATAAAAAGCTCAGCTACAAAGAGATCGAACGCAGCCAAGTTAATTTTGTACAAAAGCATCGGAAAGAAGAGGGCAGTACACTGTGAGAGACTTGGATTTCAGATCTCCCATCTTTCTCGTAAGAGATGTACAATACTGACAGCACAGATGGCACCAGCTCAGTCCTAATCAAAACTAATGAAGTTGAACTTGATACACAACCCTGTAATGAGCAGAATGTATTTTTGTTTTCCCAGTCATTTGAAAGTTATCACACAGCAACAGAATCATTAAGCCAGCACATTAACTGCACAATGTATTGTAACAGAGGTAGCACTTGGGAACACCTGAGACAGGCTGTAGAAAACAAGGATACATACATTTCTTAACTGAATTGTATATGGCTTTCCTGTCCCAATACAAAGTCTCACTGGCATGGCATATCCATAACCCGTAAAGGAAGAAGTCACGTTCAGATTTCTTACTTAACAGAAACTTCACAAGGCATCACATTTAAAAAAAATTACCCACTCATTAGCATTTAAATTCATATATTGCATGTACCCAGCAAAGATCATGGTAATGAGCTAAATGACATTTCACTTTGCTAGCAGCTACAGCATTAAAGTCTTCATGCTTGAGGGGCAGAGATAAATGAGGAGAACATGGAATAACGGAACAGACTCACCAAGACCACCATGTCAGTGCTTCACTCAATGGAAAACTAAGTAGTCTGCATTTTTGCTTTGATTCTTTTTACAATAAGAATATAAAATCCTTCGTAACAACTCATACCGAGTCACCGCAGCACTGCTCCTGCAGGGCTCCTTTATTCTGGGACAACACAGCTGTCCTGCACTGTGCTCCGGGGTGAGAGGAGGCAGCAACAGCTCAGGTGCTGGGCTGAGCATCTGGCAAACACACAAAGCACAGACAAGCAATAGGAGCTGCAAAGTGACAGGAGTCTGCTTGGCCGACAGGAAACTTTAAAAAGGTATCTCTGCTCTACCTTCTCACACAGCCCAAAGCGAGGAGGTTCAGGACTGCCTGCATCTGCAGCTGGACTGCTCTGCCACGACAGACTGTGTACAGCTTGAATGGGAATGCCTTCGAACTGAAACCCAATCATACGTACCGAGGTTAAGCACTGAGCAAACCGTGTTTCACCTGAGCTTTGTAACAAGTTTGCAATGAAATCAGGAAAATTAGGCACCCTAACAAACCCTGCCTGATGCTTCCCTTCTGAGCAAAACAGCAGGAGCAAGAAACATAGTAGAAAAGATACCACTCATGTAATGAACCCATCCCCACTAGCATTTTTATTAATTACTTTCATAAACATATATTGTGCCTCGCAATTAAAATTCCGTGTGCCGAGTTACCATGGCAGCACAACTTCCCCAGAAGAAGAAATTGCCAGGGCTCAGCTGCGAGTGGTGCCTGGAGCTGGGCAGGAGCCTTCTGCAGCAGGTTTGCAGGCACCGGGGGGGGACAGGGCACAACGGAGAGGAAAAAACAGCTTCCTTGGTTCCTAGTGCAGAAATCAATGCAAGAAGAGCCTGCTGCATTTCCAGGGAGGCTTCAGAGGAATGCAAATGATGCCTTTTCCCTCCGATGGTCTGCTCCATCTCCTAATAGCTGGCAGCAGTGCGGGCAGATGGGCTGCAGCTATAAATAGGGCTGTGCCAGCTGCCCGCCCGTCCCTGTGCCGTGCTGCTCTCTGCCAGCCCTGGGGCATGCAGTGCCCGGGCGAGAGCCAGATAATGAGGTGAGCAACGAGCTGCCTGCACTGTAATTAGCTCCTGGGATGATATCCCTTGCTGTAAAGGAAGCTATGAATGCCGAGAGAAACTCAGAGGTATAATTAATAATGCTGAGCGTTGTCTGCAGGCGCTTAACATTCAAGCACAATTCTTCACCATGACACCATTCTTGCTTTTGGTTACATAGAAATTAGTAATAGATAAAAATAAACCTCAAACACCAACTGCAGCAGCCAAAAATAATCCAGCTGGGGAGCCAAGCCTAGCCCTCTGCATGAGTCAGCAGCAGGCAGGCGGGCGCATGGCGAGGTGCAGGGTTTGCCCATCCCCATCAGAGCAGTGCCCAGCACAACAGACCCTCCTCCTGCTGTTCCAAGGCAGATGAATGACCCAAAAGCATCTCCTCGCTCCCAGCACAGCTCACTTTGCACAGATGCACCAAAGCCAGCAGCAGGCATGCTGCTGTGAGGCTTGCAGTGCAAAATCTTTCGTGCAGTCCTCAGGATGCAGGTGATCCCTAGGAGCACACCTGTCTGACGGGGCTGATAAAGCTGGCATTTCACCAGAAGGACACGCTGCAATGTGTTGGCTACAAAATCACCGCCAAATGATGTAGCTAATTTGGGAAAAAAAGACATGGTGTTTTGTTATTATTTTTCTCTCCCCCTCTCTTTCATGATTACAGACTTGGGGCTTGATTCTGCTTTCCCTGTGTCCAGAACTGCCACTGAAGCAGCACCGTGATGGCCTTACAGCTCCAAAGGAGAAGCTATCTCTACACATGAAGTCTTGACACCATTCAGAAATTACCCCAAATTCTGCAATGTGTTTCTTCCATTTACAAATCTATGTTCGCAGAGCTGTTATCAATAAACTGAGCAAGCACATTTTGCTTACGTTTTTAAACACTGTAATTTTCCTTGAGTACGTTTGTCATATTGCACATACTTCCTCAATAACCCTAATGCTTTCAAAATGGAGCTCTCGTTTCTGTGCTAATCTATGTAAACATTCTACACAGCAGATCAAGGGAAGCAATTATTCTTCTGCACTCAGAGCTGGCGATGCTGCATCTTGAGTATGCTGTGCACCGATGGGATGTTAGGAAGGCAGAGCACCCAGCACAAACCACAGCAGATTCAAAACCACACTGAAGGTCTCCAAGACCTCACCAGACCAAGGTGCAGCTGCCCTGATTGAGGGATAGTGCCAGTCGTGCTCTGGAAACGAGGCTGGGATGGCTGACCTTCAGACCACATGTCCCTTCCCCATCTCTTTGAAAGGCCCTTCAGTCATACAACGCATCTTGTCCAGGCACTGTTTCTATTTGTGACCTCTGCTATAAGGATTAGAATTCTCCAAGCAGACCTGGGGAAGGGAAGAAGAAATTCTCAGGTGGTAAGTGAGGATTCCACCCAGGAATCAGGCTCCAAACTTTGGTTTCAAGTCACCTGCTGTACTCAGTTTCCCCCAGCTCGCTGCCTGGTTCCAAATGATGGCACCTGCCAGGCACTGCCACTTCCCTCTGATGTCCACCAGGATCTCCAAGCCCCTGTGTCCTCAGTGTGAGCACGCTGAGCAGCTCAGTGCATGCACAGAGTGAGGCACCGAGCAGGCGGCAGTCACTTCAGCAGCTATGGAACAAGTCAGTAGGAGGAGACAGCAAATACTCACAAGGTAATCTTTCTGACAAGGTAATCTTGAACACACTTTAACCCACGTATTGCTAACTCACACTGTCTTGACACTTTAAATATCCACTTTTCCTTCACATGAGAATCCTCCTTAGCAGCAGAGCCTGAGAAACAGGAACGTTCATTGCCTCTTCCTGGGTAGCTGGCAGAGCTTGCGTTTCTCATAAGTGACTATCAAAGATTTTTTTTCAATTATATGCTCAGATTGCCAAATTGGGTAAAACACATCCTCTGCAGAACTTTCATCTCATCCTTGAAAAGATAAAGTCATCTGTTTGAACAAGCTAAAAAGCACACGAGGTTTCTTCCAAGCACAGAGAAATACGAATCCATGGGGAACTTGAAGCATCGTCAACAAGGCTTAAAAAAATTCTTACCTCTACAGAAACATACAGCCAAACTCCTGCAATTTCAGTGTTCCTCAGCTAATAGGGAATGACAGAATGGCTGAGGTTGGAAGACACCTCTGGAGTTTGCCTGGTTCTCTCTACAGCCACGAGCTGCTCAGGATCACCTTCAGGCAGCAGCTGAGCACCTCCTGGGATGGAGATCCAGCAGCTTCTGGCAGGTGATTGTCATGATATCCAATGAAAAAAAAAAAAAAAGAGGGCTTTTCTTTTTGGAGATGTGTACATTTAGAGGACACGAACAAGACTCCTTCCATTTCTGCAGCAGACAAGGCATTTCCATCACAGCGAGGCTTCCATGCCACAAACAAGTGTTTTGATTGTAAAACATTAAGCTCCAAGCACTACAGGAGAGCAGCAGAACAAAAGGTTTTTATCATTACTCTTCATGCTTTAATTACCTTTATCAAATGCCATCTGAGACTAGCTATTTTTAAATCCCTCCACTTCATCTGTAATTAAACTGACTTAGCACAGATTTGACTCTTCCCTACACAGCTCTATCCTAAATAAAACTCGGTATTTTTGTGTAGAAAGTTCCTGAGGATATTTACAGACCAATCAATCTGAAAACAGCAGCATCCAGAAACACAATTCTGGGTTGGAACTGTCAGTCAAACCCAAACAAAACCTACAATCGGGAAACAAAAGCAATATACTGAAACCATAGGATCACCAAGATTGGAAAAGGCCCCCAAGATTTAGTACTGCAAAACACTCCAGTAGCAGAGGCAGCTGGAGATTAAAAGATTTGGTTTTATGCAGTGGAAATGTAATTTGTGATCATTTAAATACAAACTGACACCGTGTCTCCTATTATTACTTATGCGGCGTTCTTTTTTATGCATCCCTTTGGACGATGAAAACCAAAACGTCAGTTTCCTTTGTATTCATTAATTACTTTCAGTCATTTCTTTTGCAGCTAATATCTGTTCCTAAAAAGTGTAATATTTGCAAAGAAGAAAATGAGACATTAAGTACTTTTATTAGCTCCTAATTACTCCTGTTATAAACTGTCGCTGTTACTTAGCGATTTCTTCTTTTCCTGAGCAAAACCCATCTTAAAGCAAGGACAGAATTCAGTGCATCCTTTCCATACCCTACCCAGAGGGCAGCCAAAGCAGCTCTTGCACAAACGCTCGCGGGACACTCACATTGCAGGAGGGCACAGCAGCTCATGGGAGGAAAACAAATCCATGCATCGCCACGAAAAACCACATGGAGCAAATGAAATCCTTGGCAGAGAGGCTATGGACACAAGTTCAAAGGGTGGAGAATAGGAAGAAGGCACAGAGATCCCAAAACATAAAAAATTCAGGCTGTGTGATTTAAAAGCTTCTCTCTTTGACCCATTCAGAGTTGGATCAATAAATGCTTTTGAGGAATATTCTTAGCATCGTGTGACTTGCAGATACGTGGTAACTCAAAATATAATGCACATCTCCTCTGTTCTGGCACCCTAAAGGAGTGCTAAGTATAGCTCAGAATCCGACGGCATTTTTTGAAATATCTAATTTGTTCCCTCCGTGTTCTTCTGCTTTGATAATTGTTTCTTTTCATCTCTCCCTGACTCACGCACCGAGGCGACCAAAGGAGAATGAACAAATAGAGGTGGGAGGAGAGTGGAGAAGTGGCACCGACTTGAAAAGCTCTGAATGCCTTCAATCATCTGGAAAATCACAAGCAGCAACCTTTTAACTTCTGTAATTAAAGACTCATGACACGTACTGCTGAACGGCTTCAGCAGTTCACTACTACATACAATTACATTTTCGAGGCTTTTCCTCACTTTTTGCTGCTTCTTTATTTTCTAATACAGCATTTCAACAGTTGCACTTTGGACGTCATGCTGGAAAACAGAAAAAATAAGTACGCATGATCGTGTCCACAACATTAAGATATTAACTCTCATTTATAAACCCGTGGCATCTAAGATCTTAGGTTCCTCCTTCCTATACCTTCTTAGTCGCCATTTTCTGCCTGATTTCAGCAGCAGATATTTCAAAATAGAATATGTAATCCTCAATAGAGAGCTTGCTGTGCCACGTTCCATGCAAACCCGCACAGGATTGCATTTGGTAACTGGTCACATTTCAATAAGAAACTGAGTTTGTAAGACCTAAAAACGGTTCCACACTCCCTACAATTCAAAGACAACGGCAGGTACAGCGTGCTGCACTGCAACCCAGAATTTGGATAAATCAGCATCTCCCGTCTGAACACAGGGAAGTCGTAAAGTGATGATATGTATTAAAATACACATAATGTTTTCGTTTGGAGAGAAAGAAGTTAAACACAAATTGAAAAAAAAAAAAGTATTTTCGATCAAATTGAAAGGCGTGGAAATGAGGTAACATGGACAGAAAGCGTGGCTGTACAATAAGGTTACTGCAGGCTCCTCCTCTTCAAGGAGATGCTTCTTCAAGGGGAAACAGCAGTAATTCTATCACTGCTCAGGCCCAGGAGATTGGAGTCCAGGCAAACAGAATGAATTTGAAAGTAATCCATGTCAGACCCGTTAATACCACAACATACATCTCCTTGACATTAACTGAGACCAACAGACACAAATAAAGTGCAGACAGCAGATAATCTGTTTATGTTTCTGCTCTGCTTTTTAGGTAAGAATGGATTTTGTGAAATGAAAGGGCTCACTGAAAGCCGTATGCAAAGTTCTTTTTCCAGCACTTATTTAAGAATTCTTGAAATTAAAAGGACGAAAACAGTGGCTGGTTATTTCTCCTGAACAGCCTCCCATTGCTACAAACAAGGCTCTCCATCGCCTTGTTTAATCTTCCTTATCCCATGCAGGTGAGTTTAAGAAAATGAACTCACTGTTTTCTTTTAATTCCAGAAATACAGATTTTATCAAGGCCTTATCAATAAAAGTAGAGCACCCGAGAACAGTGGGAACCCCAGTACCTCTCACCACACGTTTCCTGGCACGGTACAAAGAATTAGCTCTCACTAAGCTACAATCCACAAGTTTCCATTGCTCACTGCTCTATGGGCAACTGCAGCCTTTCCATGGGCAATTCAAAGCACACGTAGGGAGAACAGCCCTCACTCCTACCCCCACCCCAGGCAGACTGACAGAGCCATGGGGCAGGAGCTCAGCCCCACAGCTGGGGCTCTCGCCTCACCCTCATCAGCATCACTGCTGGCTTTGCCCTTAGCTTTTCACATAAGCTGGATTTCTTTGCTGAGAATAATTTTTTAATTATTATTATTTTATTATTTTTTTTTATCCACGTATCCATCACAAAGTATTTTCCCAGCCTGCTGCTGTAGAAGAAAAGCAGACTTACAAATGGATCCACACATTATGGATGGGTAGACAACTCAATGAAGGCAGCAAAAACTGCTTTTTTAAATACAAATGGGGAATATGAGAATAGTAACTATTAGTTATTAGTACACATTCAATAGTTGCAACAGACTAAATTCTATATGGATATATAATGCATTAGATGCTAAAGGAGTCCACCCAGCATAAATTAAGAAGCAAACTATATTAGCATTTCACTTCTGAGAAGAATGTGACCCACTATAATTAAGACAAATGCTTACACTACAGGCACATATAGCACGTAAAACATTATTCACTGTAACTGAAATAGGAACATGTGATACTACAGCCTTTCCTAGGCAGGTAGGTGCCATTGCCACAGAGGACAGCATCACCCTGCTGACCTCACCATCCCCTTCAGCCCTGCAGCCCATCCTGTGTCCCCTTAGTAGAACCATGCAGGGTTTGGCAACATAAGGATCTACTGAATTATTCTGCGTTGAAATGGCAAGAAAATCCTCAAGTACTGCTACAAAAAACCAGGTGAGAAGGCTCTACAAAACTTTGTCTACATGCTGAACACATGTTCCGTGACAGTAACTTTCATCCTGCCAACTGCACATAAGCACTGATACCATTCAAGCACCATCTAGTAATTGGAAGCATTTGTGTGTATTGTTTCTATTTTAAACCTATTTTAAAGGCTTCATCATCACTTCATGACCTAGCTTCCTTATCTTGTCATTTCTATGGCATTCGTTGCAACAAATAACAAGGCCAGCTTTCAGCAGCCAATTACAGGGACAACGTTACCCTGTAAATGCATAAGACAGCTTTTCATTAAACTTGCTCTCACCAACACATCGCTACCAGTGATGCACTCTGATAGATTTTAGTCTTGTTTCTTATGGAAATAAACCCTCCCCAGCCCATGTGGGGCTCCTGCCTCCCTCCCTCTTGATCTCAAGGGACAGGAGGAAGGGATGCTCTCCGACCGGCACCAAACACAGAGCTGCTCCACACTGCCCATCCTACGTGTAGACAAACTGTTTATGACTGTCATGACAGAAATGGAAAATTAATGACTTCAGACCCATTATTTTCAATAAATTACAGTCTTTCTCGCCTCTGCAATCACTGTTGGGCAGCACAGATTCGTAGAGGTGCTAATTTCTTGTGCCTGTGAATAGCTAGCTGCTTCCTGACACATGTGGATGACACCTTCATGTCTACAGAGTTACAGAATGGCCTGGGTTGGAAGAGACCTCAAGGATGATGAATCTCCAACCCCCCTGCCACAGGCAGGGCCACCAACCTCCACATTTCATCACTACGTTGATGACTTATGGGTTACTCTGAGTAGGGAAAGGTAATGTCCTTCACAAGATCTCCCTTGCTTACATTTTGGGTAAAACATTCTTCTTCGTGACACAGATTTTGCCTGAAATTCAGGTAACTCTGAACAAGCTGTCCTCATTCCCATTTCTTCTCTGTAGCTCACTTTGAGGAAAAGTACATTATTTTCTAGCATTCAAATTAGTTACCCTCCATTTCTTCCAGAAAGGGCATCACAGCTTACTCTTCCATCCAAAAGCCTGTAATCTTTACTTTGGGCGGTCAGCTGGGCTTTAATCATTATTAAAACAAGTGCACCCTGCTATCTCCTTGTTAGCACCAGGCCTTAGCCGTTCCCATGGGCAGGCAGAAGGGCTGAGGCATTTGCACAGGCAGGGGGAGAGGCTAACGATAAAAACCTGTCATCAACAACATCTGCAAAACGGAGAGGCTGAGGGACAGCACCACACTAATTGCAGACACATGTGGTAATACCTGTCTTCTGGTGTTTGCTCAAAGAGCAGCCCACTCTAGAAATACATTTCAATACGACGCAGCCCAGTAAGACCGATGAGAATACAGCAGGTACACCCCAACAAGAAAGCAGTGGAAAACAGCTTGCAACAAGTCTTTGTTTCATTTGATTTCTTTTTTCCACACGTTTGCATCCCAGTTGAAAATGCCCCCAATTTCAATTACAACTTTGAATGTCTTTGAAATGTTTTGATCGACAAAAAACTTACTTGCTTCGCAACTGCTCTTCATTAAGTATTAATTGCTTGTGCCCTAGAGACTTCCAGTTCCCAATTTAAACTGGAAGAAGTAATATAAAAATATTTTATTCCAATATCCATACTCAGAAAGGCCACTTAACTTCGTTGTTCCCTCCTGATCTCACCCAAGTGTTGCACAACTTGTATGCTCCATCCACATGGAGCTCATCTCCAGCTCACTGCTGCCATTCACCACGCTCTCAGAACAACACAGCGCAGATTCTTCCTGGAGCATCATTTGCTGGAAACGTCTGAAACCACCCAGGTTGCTCAGAAGACCTCAAAAATCAGGCTAGATCTCCTTAGTAAGCCCAAATGAGTATTCAGGAACTTAACTTTAAAGCCTCAGTATTCCAAATGCAGTTTTGCCACTTTCTGTTACATTCTCCAAAAAGATATCACGATACACAAAGCTCTCCAAGCCATGGGATGTAATTTTTGCCTCAGGAAGTGCTGCCCGATAACCATTTGGGAAAAAGAAAACAGAGAAATGGTTCTTGTTTTCCTAAGTCATCCACCACTTCTAAGGTCCGAGAAAGTGACTTTTCAAAGAAAATAACCCCAAAATGCCAGAAATCAGACTGAAAATAGGTAGGTATGGCTGTGGAAGCTTCTCTCGTCTCTCTTGCTCAGTCCTATGGGAGAAATAAATTAACTAATCAAACACTTAAGGAGAGCATCAGTCCAGAAGCCAATAATTGACAAACCTCCAGTCACCAAAAGCATTGCTGGTGCTGCAAGGCTTCACTTGGTCCTATTTGCTGTGTTTGCACCCTGCAGCACCTCCTGGCCCTGCTCCAAGCCCTCCCTGGAGCCCTGCCTGTGCCCAGATGGGCTCTCTGCATGTGGTGCAGTGGAGAAAGACATCCTACCTCAGCCTCCCATTGTACACAAGCCCTAGCAGCAGCCCTATGCACAAGGCTTCACTCAAACAAAAAGCAGAAATTCAGTGTCTTCAGGCTGGTTCTGTGATCCAGGACCGCATCTCAAGCATAACGCACACAGCTTCTGCCTTGCTGGTACGACATTCAGTGCTCACACCCTGGGCATTCTCCAGGAGCATTCATCTCACAGGCCTACACATGATCTGAAAACGTCCCACCTTCTGGTTTCCTTGGGGCTGGGGTTTGGGATGAGCATGAGGTCCCAAATCTTGAAAGGCAGAACTACAGAATGCAGAGTGAAAAAGAGCTCAGCACAGGCTCATATGCAGCCCTACATGCCCTTTACCTCCTGTGAATTCAGCTCTAATAACAAAACAAGTGTGAGCTGAAGCTTGTCTGTTCTATAGCCTATAGCTACATTTCTGATCAGGCTCTGAGTCTTCAAAAAGACCAAAAACAAGAAACGAATCTTTTCTGGTCAATGTTGAAAGTAAGTTCAGAAGCAAGCTGGTTACCAAAACCACTGATATATTAGGAGAAGTAAAGAATCAGGCCTAAATTTACAGCTACGTTATCTAAATGTTAACATCATAACCACTTTAAATATTATAAGCAATGGTTAGCAAGACAAGATACAAATCTACAGGCAGCAAACATTAAATTCAGGCTCTAAACCTTAACTGTGAATTCATGGAACTCCAAGAACAATCAAATATAAAAGTAACACAATGTATGCTAATGCTGCCCTAATTTTGAAGTAAAATGATTAATAAGAAAGCAGGTCAACTCAAATACAGCCAGAGATGCTGCTGCAACAAAGCATAAAGAACTGACGAGGCTGAACAGAGAGAAAGCACAGACATAACCTGAGCTTGATTTGTACGCATGAGATTATTTCCTTGCAGACAATGAAGAAGGCACAAATAATAAACTGAAGCGTGACCACCGATCTTCTGTTATGCAGAAAGCTCTCAGAGGCTGTAAGAAGGCTTCCTGTCACAGGAATCAAGGAACCATGTTAAATGTCTAACAAGAAACCTACACAATGGTAAACAGTACAAATACAGAGAGAAGATCACAGTCTTGCATATGAAACAAAATTATTTTGCCATTAAAAAAAAGTACATTTACTACCAGGTTTCAGATTTCAGCTCTATTTTTGAATGTTCATATATTCTATCAGTCAACAGGGACAGTATCAGATGGCAGTAAGGAAAAATACGATACAATCTCGAATGAATTAATTTGCTATACAGTGCCTTTTATGCTCATACGATCTTATTTCACTCCAAGGAAAAACAGGAAACGCTGTTAAATCATAAAATAAGAGCAATGCAATCGATGCAGAATAGGTTGGGATACAAGGGTTCAGCAAATCTATAACAAAACACCGCCAGTCTCTTTGGAATTCAGACATTCTAATCAACATTGTAATATAATTGCTTTCCAGAGTTACATTATCATGTTTTTACTGTAATAACCTGTATTTTAAGTTTCTCAGTAAGCTTCTAAAATAATGCAAAAAATGCATAATGTAGAAAATAAGCATTTTAGCTTATTTTTTTTATTTATTATGAGAAACGTGACTTTTCTGAACATACTTTAACATGCTGTTTTCAGTCCAGCACACACACACAGATGCACATTTTTATTATGCAATTCTTCTCATTAGTAATGCTGCTGATGCATTTGTCTCTACTGTAATGGAGCTAGACGTGAGTCATGTCGTGTACTTGCCTAAACATCACAAGTCTAGGGCTCTCCATATTACTGGTCACCTGAATAGAGAGAACTGAGCAGAGGCTCCTTAGTATTCCAAGATTCCCCCAAAGTCAATAGGAATTCTGCTTGCAGAAGGAATGAAGAATTAGATCAAAATATCTGTAATTAATAACTGTAACAAGCTGCCAGCTTTAGAAGCTGCAAAAGGAAATACTGCTGAAAATACTGCAAAGCTCCAGTGCTATACAGGCACACTGTTTTTCAACTTCTTTGTATGGAAGAAAAATAAGAATTCCCACAATCTTACTGGTTTCCACAAGTTCAGTAAATTCAGTAAGAACGTGAGCAAGACACAGCACTAACACTCATATGTGGAACTGAGCAGAGAAAAAACACAAACACACCTTAAGCATCGGTTTTATTCACAGAACACTTATTATTGATGCTGGTTTTAAATGTGTTATTAGAAGCAAACCACATGTACCATCTCTAATTGAGAGTGAAAGGGGTGGGATGAAAGTTCTCTACAAGAAGTAGAGGTGAGAACACCCAGTTGTGGAGATCTGCTGACGGGCAGAGCAAACTAGATGCTGTTTCCAACTCCACTTAATATATCAGCCCCAGTTCCACAGAAGTCCAGTTTGGATGCTGGATTTTATTTTTGAATGAATAATGTGTAATTCCAGAAAAAAAATGACATGCTGATGACTACAAGAGGAGCACTCTAACCTTACCATGGCCCATCAAGGCACTGTGGGATCCTGCCGTTAGCTTCACTGCTACATGTTGTCATTTCTGCATTTTAAAAAGTTGTTTAGATAGGGTTAGAAGCCCTTTTTGTAGTGGATTCCTATAGCATCTGGGCCACCGTGCAGGGATGTCACCACGGTGACATGTGGGTTCCATCTCCCAGTGGAACCCAAGCCATAGCAGTTGGGTTCCATTGGCACTTGGCAACACACAGCCCGGCTGCTCTGCAACATGGGTGCCTACCTCAGTCAGATGGAGAACCAGGAAACCGAGAGAGAACCATCACCTGCACAAACATCGTTGGTCCATGCTCCAGAGCAGCTGCCTGAGGCCCCAGAGGCCACTTTGCCCTCCCCTTCAGTGACTGCTGCCCCAGTGCCTGCACAGCAGCAGGATGGCCAAGGTGGCACTGAGGACCAAGGCACCCGAAGAGTCTGCCATCTTTCAGCCAATGAACGTGACAACAAAGCCAATGACTGCCCAGCCCTCAGCGTGCCCATCAAACACAAGAAGTCCGTTTGGTGGAATGATGCTGCCAACACCTGTCTTGTCATTGATGAGCCAGAGCTCACAGAGCTGCAGCCAACAGCAAAGCCTCTGAGAGCTCATAAATCTCAGAGAGAGAAAGATTCCAGTGATAGGTCAAAATGTTGAAGCTGTTCACAGTGGGGTGGCTCTGGAAAACACCAGGCCCAGCTCCCATTATATTCCCCTGGGAGGGACGGAGTTCACATGAAATAACCCTTGGCAATGGAAGGATGACAGGAAACGTTCTGCATCTTCATTTCTTGCTCAGGGCACTTCGTGGGTGAAGACACCAGCGGGGTTAGTATAGTGTCAGAATGCTTTAGCTAAGCTGGAGGTTGAAAGCAAACAACAGATCTCTTAAAACACACACTTCTCTTTTGCAATTCAAAGTTGCACTCCTCTCATCTTTCTGATTTTCAGTCTTGGCATGGTGTCAACTAACTCTTCTCCTCCACATAAATGAGTGGAAGGAACATGAGTTCCTCTTCCACCACAACAGCAGCTCCAACAGTGATGATGCTTGGCTGCTCCAAGATGGCCAACAAAGAACCGGGCAGAAAAGGACAGCCCTGGTTGCCCCTGCCTGGCTGATCTCATGCACAGAGAGAGAAACGAGCCCAGAAGAGTGCAGATGACATAGAGAGCACTCGGTTAATTCATAACCTAATAGTTAGTAGTTTAACTGTCACAGAGATCTATAACTACACTGTTTGGATCAGAAACCTCATGTTGATGGTACTGATGCTAACAGCTTTCTTTCCTTTTCTATAACTACAAACGTCTCACCGCTTTTGGATCAGCTGTTGTTTATTACACTAAAACTTCCCTAATACTTCTTGCAGCAATCCAGAACCTCTTCCTGATAGGAAACAGACTCTGCCTGTTCCACGGCCAGCTGAAAAGTCAGGGCTGCTTTTCTACAGGATCAATAATTACATTTCTCTCTTAAATCTCATCTGCCTTTCCAAATTTAAATCTTACCCCAAATAAATCACAAACAGATATTCCTCACCTACGTCGCATTCCAAATCTCTTTTCACCATCACAGAACATTTCTGCCTTGCTATAGATCTATTTTTCTACCACAGACAAAATCAGCATCGCAAGAGCACTCTGTTGTGACTTTTATTTTTAAAATACAAGCATCACTTAATGCAGCAGATTCATCAAATCAGATGACCACCAAGCACAACCGTACCAATGCCCAACCATCACGGCCATACTGTCCCCCCTGCTTCTCAGGCCACGTTGAGAACTCAGGAGAAAGGAACTGCAAATGCACAAGGAAAGCCCAGGTAACACCTCCAGCTGCACTTCTGCAATAGTTGAAGGAAATACAAAAAACGAGAAAGTATCTCCATAAATCCCATGCAAAATGTTAGTTCGCCACCCAAACAGTTTCTTTATCTGTAAATTCACAAATAAAAGCAGTGACACCTCTTATTTCAGCCCAAAAGAAAAAACTGGGAGAATCTGGCACCTGTTGCCAAAACACCCAAATTCTAGTAAAAAAGGTACAGCAGCAACTTTATTTTGATACCACGAAATACATCCTAAGTAGACGTAGGACTAGACACAGCTCCTTTGAAGCTCCCTCTCACATCCTCATAAAGGCTTTTACAGAAGTGAGGAATATATCTAACTACCAGCAAAACTGAATTTAAAATTTGTATTCGAATAAAATTTTAAAAAAAGCCAGAGATCAAGCACAGAAATAAAGCAGAGTCAGCAAATGATACTAATTAACTGCTTCTTCCTGAGATGCTAGATACCAGAAAGTACGGTCTCCTTAAGTCCCGAGTTGAAAAATTGAAGATCTTAAAAATAATGTTCATGATAGCATGGAATTGCATTTGTATTTATTCAATTTTTTTTAATGTTTTATGTCATCTTCATAAACCACTCCGAGTTATTGCCTGGAAAACATTAAGTAGCCAGTATTCCAGAGACAGCAGCGTGGGGTGAAGGCCTTTCCCTGACAGCCTGCTTGCTGCTTTGGCTCTGGTTGTTTCAGCACAGACTGTACTTATCTGACTCCAGCCACAAAGCAGTCCTCAAAGCCCTTTAAATGAAGAGAAACCTGCTGTTATATGACCATTTACAGTCCTTAAGTATATACATATGTGTATGCATACAGGCTGCATGATCATTATAGAAACTGGAGAGCCAAAAACCTGCCCGGTTATAACGCGGTTATTTTGTGATCCTGCTCCCCTACTGAGGGCACAGGTGGAAAGGAGACCAATCTGTTCCTGACCTAACAACAACTCATTACTCTCATCACACGGATCTCTCCTTGAAATGTTTATTTTTAACTTACTGCTTGCCATTATAGATTCTAATCCACGGCCTCCTGCAAAAACCTTGCTGAAGCCACGGAAAGCATTGCTGCCTTCAGCAACCTGTCCCACTGCTTTGGGGGCAGACCACCTTCATGCAGCCCAGTCCAACAGGAGCCCCCGCAGCTCTCAGGGCGCAGGGTGGGATGACAGAGGAGCCCAGCACAGCTGAGGGAAAGGAGGCGAGGCAGGGCCCTGCTTCATCCTGTTGCTGGAACAATTTAAACCGCCCCAGGTTTAGTCAGTGAGTATGAATCAGAGATTTAAATGGCACGCTGCGCTGAAAAGGATCTAAAGGGATAGGAAATAGGGGGGAATACATCTTGCAAAAGGACACAAATGCCTTGAGATTTGATGCTCATCATTTAAGCACAGATGCAAGCACAGACATCCAGTACCACAGCAGCACTAAGTAGTGCCTGGCCTCCAAAGCCCCAGGCTGGCTGCCCTGCACAGCGTACCAGGAGAGCCCAGCCGAGGCCCCAGCAGCTCCTGCTCCCCTGCACAGCTCCCAGCCCCGCCACAGCTGCTAACGAGAAGCTGCATGCTGCCACCAGTTAATAAGCATGAAGAGCCTGGGGCTGCAGCAGACCTCTTGCAGAGGTCAGAACGGATCTGCCTGAGCGCTGGAAACATCATTTGTCCATTTACAATTATAAATTTAAACGTCACACAAGAGCAGCTTTTAAATAATACATGCCCAAGTATAAATAACACTTGAGAGATCATTCAAGGGCAGAAACCTTCACTGGATGCAGGTATTCAAAGACTCTCCAACCTAAAGCACGGGAAATGTGAAATACCTGCGTGCTCTATGAGTGATGCACCTCGTTGTCTCTCTGTCACTCCATCATACTTTCCCAAGTCGCTATCCAATTTGCCATGCAAATATTTCATTACCTGGACTTCATCCGCGAAGCATTTATTCAAATAATGTACAGAAGAAGAAAAACCAGACAACAGGCAGATGTATTCCATGCCAAGAAAAGGAAGAAACAAAAAAGCAATATCATCAAGATGCAGAAATGCCCTCAGTGCTGACATCTCTGATCCTCCTCAGAAACTTCAGTTTGTCCCTTTTTCTAATATTTCTGCTCATAAAACTTAGATTACGGGCCGGGGCGAACACCGAAGTAAAACCTCTTTCCCTGGCAATCATGTATAGGGTTTTCTTTCAATCAGAACCATCTGTGCTTTGCTCACAGCGAGCTGCAGGGTGATGAGCACGAAACGCCCGTAGCATTTCTGCCACGTCCTTCTCAGGAGGGTTACGTCTGGCAGGAGGCAGGGTAAGATGGTGATAAAATCCCAAAGATCTGCAGGCACTTCCATGGCCTCAAATAGCATTTCCCAGCCTGCTGTCAGTGCAGCTGAAAGCACGAGGGCCTCCTTCTACTTGCCACTGTCCTTCGATAGAGGAAAAGCCCGGAGAAATGGTGGGTGTGAAGGTGAGATGAGTGGTTGGCAGCGTTTCCTTGAGGCTCTGCTGAGGAAGAGTGCCCTCAGCAGCCTCTCCTCTGCTCGTGCACTGCCCTGTTAGCACCTCAGGCCCGTGGAGCCCCGCTCATGTTTTTTGGAAGGATTTTCCCCCTATCGAATGGAGAAAGGAGTCAGTATACACTACAGAAAAACAGAAATGTATAGGTTAAATAGGGGGAAAAAAAGCAGGTTTTATTTGAGCTTTGTATTTGGCTTAGCAAACGTCGCGCACTCCTCCCTCCCTGCAAAGGCAGCTCCAGGCTGGGCACATCACCGCCGAGCTGCTGCTGCCAAAGGCTTCTTCCCAGCGCAGCAGCACCCCGAGGCAGAGATACAGACATTCAAATAGCAGCACAAAAATCCATAGATGTGCTGGCTGGGCTACAAGTGTATCAAAGAATCATCGAATCAATACGTAATATGGAAAGATGAAAGAGCTCCATGTTGAGAACCAGCTGAGGGACAGTATACAAACTAATTCATTTCCCATCAACTTGATATCCCGTTGCAGCAACTATCTTTTGTTCGTATTGAAACTCCATTTGTCCTTATGCAGAATAATAAGCTAATGAAAAACTGCAAATCATTGCGTCGATCCACGATTCTCAACAACCAATTTCTAATATTGATTGGCAGGTTTCTTCTCCAAAAAAAGCCATTTTTACTAGCTTTGCTGAGGGTGAAAACAAAGCACGGCTACATATATTCAGTTGGCAAATACTAACGCAGTAAAATGTCTGGAAGAAGAAAATAAATGCTGTTTTTAAAAGGTCTTCATAAACTGTACCACAAAAGGCGGCTCATTAAGGAACAGTGAACTGTTCAGCAGAGAACACACAAAGACTCTGCCCAAAAATAAACCTAGCATGACACCTCGTGCTTTACCAAGTACAATCACAAGATGTGTTTGTAAGCAGAAGTGGGGAAAAAAAAAATCTTACTATGAGAAAATCAATAAGAAAGCATTTCAAACACCACCTTATGCTTTTCGTGACCACCGTTTTCTTTGTAAGGAATGTTTTAAGGGGAAAATCACCTGGCTGTTTCAGGAAATAAAGGAGCATGGTGAAGAAAAAGTCACTTTTCTGGTGGCACTTTGGCTGCCATTGCATGATTGGGGCTCTTCTGCCTTTTAATACAAAAGCACGAAACTTTATATAATAAAGACAGACTGAAAATCAAAACTGACAGGTCAGGAGAGCGAAATTTCTACTGGACTTTTTTTAAACCCACCAAAACATGCAGCCCTATCATTTCTGGAAGAGAATTCAGCACCAGCTGGAGTCCTCAGACAGCATTAGTAAAACAGCAACAAACCTCCCTTCGATAACATTTGAAATCATGAGTTTAAATAGCACTGCAAGAAAATGAAACACACTTACTAAATTTAAAAATTCATGTGACTGACCACCATGTCAAATTCTGTCATCTAGGGAACAGCACCGGGAAAAGAAGGCTTGAACTTGGCTGGGGATAACTTGACACACTCCAGGTCTCCATAGAACAGGTTGAAGTGAGTGAAATTCTGGCTCCAGATACGCAAGTCAGCGCTCTTGCACCACTGTTATATCGAGGTTCAAAGAAAAAGAAAGCAAGGAATCTGGGTACCTACAATTCATATGCAGGGTAGGGGATTTCTGCCAGGTCTTGTCCCTTCAAAACCAGCCTGAGGACCAAGGGAAGTGCCACTGCCACGTGCCAGCTCAGCACACAGGTATTGCTGCACCGATCCTACGGGGCTGCACAAGCAGGGTTCAGCTAAGGCACTACTGATACAGATGAGCTAGCTCGTGCATCTCAACATGTCTGAGGCTACAGCAGCACATAAATATGCACCTGGTGCCTTTAAGTTGGGTTTCTTCTCTTTAATAAAAGGTTTGGTCAGCTACAAGGATTTCCTAGAACTCTCCTCGGATTTCCAAAGGTCACACCGAAACCTGTTACTGGAAATGCCAACAAAGCCCTGAGCACAAATGCAGAACTATTTCATTGGCTTGAAACCAACCACGCGAGCTGGGAGGAATGAGGCATTTTCCCCTCTTGTTGGCCAAGTCCTACGCACCAAGAACCTAACTAGGCAGGGAAATAAGTACATCACCACTGAGAGCACAAACACAGCTCTGGTTTTTCAGGTGAGATAGAGCTGAACAACTTTCTGGAGCGGCCAAGGAGACTTCTGAAATAAACAGCAGCTTCTCTAAAGAAGGCAATACACACACTGCCACGGACATGAGTACGTGAGAAGAACGCTGCTCGCTTCTCCATAATATCTGTCAGGGATAATCGTCAGCAACGGCTCAGTTTAGCTAGAGGAATGTTTCAAGTCATATTTCAATCTGCTTTAAAGGCCGTGCGATGATAGAAAGCAGCATACAAACACTGAAGACAGAAAGCAGGCAGTCCTAGTTCGGGATTTTAAATGGGCCATTCCAAAGTCCTTCGGAAGGTCGCTGGAACCCAGAAGAACTTGCACAGAGAAGAGAGCGGAACATCAGGGAACTACAATCAGGCTGGGTTTGATATACATAATACTACTTTATTCCGTTGTTTCATCTTTCTTACAGGTTTAAAAACGTACAGGGGTTCAGAACCACCTCCACAAAACAGAGAGTACATCAGTACGGGAGATCGAGAGTCAAACCACAAGTGTGCAAACGTGGTTAGCTTCCATTACAAAAAGTAATAGGCACGATATTACATATGCGTTTTGGTGAAAGGAGGAATCGTAGTGCAGTGTTAAAAGGCACCAATAATCAATCATTGGGCCTTTTTTAAAAGCCAATAACCATCTAAGAAAATTACATTTGGTTCAAAATAATAATTTGTTTTATCGACTGGCATGCATCTGAACCCCTGGCAATTTATTTCACAAACCCAACGTGCGCCCTTGCGAAATAAAAAAGATTTAATCAGTGGACCTGAAAGTCAGTTCACTACAAAAGGAAATACTGAAGCTCGTTGCCTGCATTTGATACCGAACTGTCTCGTTCACCTTCTCCAAGAGCACTTGTCTGACAAACACCTATTCAACAACTGCACAGAAGGATTTCTCTTAAAACGAGTGCAGTGTTTTAATCCTGTAGCACTGACCTATCTCATGTGCTAGGAAAACATCAGGCACAGACCACAGCTTACATTTTTCTCTTAAAAACAACAACAAAAAAAGTAATCTGAAAAGAATACAGGATGTGCAAGCCAGGTTCACACAAAGGATTGGCAGCCACGACAGTAAGCTAGGCTTCCAAAAGAAAAGGTTTTGTTATTTATTTTTAATTTTCTAAGCAGTGATGCGCACTGCTGTGTGCGATTACCATATCTGCGTTAGGATTATCTGTGTAGACAGTAAGGGAAAAGCTTCAGTACACCCTAAAGGACACTACATCAACACTGTGTGCTCATTTAGCAGGATCGAGAGAATGAAAGACAGAAGAAGTCCTTACAGGCAGGCAGCTGCAGTTACTCAGCTTACCTCGTAGGAGCCCTCAAACTAAACCCCTGCAACACGATGGGATCTAAAGATGCACGGGACGGAGGGGGGTCAGGGGGTGGGGGGAAATAAAAGGAAATGAGAGGGGGAGGTTTTGGTGACAGTTGTAGCAGAATGTGCCCTTTTGTCCAAAAGCATCGCGCCCTGCGTAGGTTGTGTGCACTGCAGATTGTCTGTAACTGGAAATGGTACCAGGTGTGAGCAGAGACAGAGCTGGTTATTGATCTGCAACATCTACTGCAAGTCCTCAGGAATATAATTTACGGATAGCCACTTACTGTGTAGTTGATTGCTTCCTCGTAAATATACTTAAATTCAGAAGGCTACAGTATATTCTGACACAAAGATAGTAAGACAACTTTTCTACAAGGGAGAAAAGAGAAGGTAGTAACTAACTCGTTTATTTTGTGAGGACTCTCCTGCCACGCAGGAGCTGCATCATGCCCTTTGGAAGATTTAAGTTCTGACTTTCTCTGTTGTCTCTGCTGAATGGCTCTGCTCACAATTTCAGAGCTACAGTCAGAGTCCAGCGACCCCTCTTACAGCAGCCTTTTCCTTTCCCAAAAGCACTTTTCAACTCATCTCTAACAGCATAGCAAACTATTCAAGTAAACATTTCTCCTCTGGTAAGTTCCCAGATACAGCAAACGCTATCAAAGCTCCACGTCTGTGTTCTTTAAATGGAGCCAGTGTTCTTTAAATGGAGCAGGAATTAGCCCGTTTCCTTGGTTTAGGGTCCTGTACATCCCTGTCCTTTAAACACGTGCAAGATGAACACATGGTCTCTGACAGCCTCCGTAGTCCCAGCCTGAAAACACTGTTGGAGAGGCTATAGATCACACAGTTGCAGAAACTATTGCTTATAGCAAGCCACGTTGTTAAGAAGGAAAGCGCGGGGTTCTCCAACACCCTAGAGCTCTCCAGCAGGAAGTATATGATATAGGGGAGCCACAGCATGTAGAACACGCTGGTGATCCGAAACAACACCATGGCATAGCGGCGGTCAGGGCTGTGCCCCGTCTCCCCAGCAGCGTCCACTTCGTGGCTGGGAAACCGAGCCCTCCGATCGTTGATCTCTTTGGTGTGCTGCCGGCAGATCTTGAAGATGTGGAAGTACGTGAAACAGATGACAAAGGCAGCAGGAGCGTACAGTAAGCAGACGATAAAGCCAGTGAAGTAGGCATTAGTTAGCCAGGAGGTAGCACACCACTCAAAAATATCTCCGTGGTAACCAGGTTTTCCCCAGCCGAAAAAGGAAGGCAAGAAGATCAGGCAAGAGTATATCCAGATCAAAATGATGCAGATTCTCAAGCGACAAGGTGTGACCAGTTGATTATAGGAGAGAGGCTTTGTTATAGCCAGGTAGCGATCCACGCTGATGCAAGCCAGACATGCCATAGACACGCTTTTTAACACGGAGATGATGTATCCGAAAACTTGGCACGTCAGGGACTCGTGGACGCCTGTTGAATAGTGGAGCAGGGACAGCGTGGGGACCAGGCAGCTAACTCCAACAAAGAGGTCGGCGTAGGCCATGGTCTGAATGAAATAGCTGGTGGTGTAATGGTGCAGAAGCGGGGCGCAGTGGAAAACGAAGATAACAGTCAGGTTACCCGCAATGATCAGGAAGGTGAGCAGGACGATAACAACTGTCTCAAGGATACAGATGTCGACTGCGTTGTAGTGACCAAATCCCAGAGGGCAGGACAGGTGCTCAGACAGGTTCACCAGGCTACCGCTCATATTCAGAGTCCTCCATTCAACCCATCGCGACCGGTTCATGTTTTGTGGTGGGATCACTGTGACTGCAGGCAGCGGGCAGGCGACCCGCTCAGCGGCAGCCAGATTGCTCCAGTGTCCCACGGTCTCTCCTGCTGCCAGTGCTTACAGTTGGGAGGGTTCTACTGGCCCACAGCTGTTGATGCTCCTCAGCATCAGCGCATCACCTCTGGCACACCTTAGCTTTAAGGAAAGAAAGAAAGAAAGAAGGGAAAAAAAAAAAAAAAAAAGCCAGAAAGAGAAAGGCCACTGATCAGCTGCTCCAGTGCTCTTGATCAATCCTTAGCAAACACAAGGCACTTCTAAAGCAAGCAGGTACCATGAATTAGGGAAACAAAAACTGAAGAGCCACCTTCATTCCCCAGGGTGAGGGGGAGGGAGAGGGGGAAATATCTGACTTTTATTTTCCTGAGAAAGTCATTGACTTTGGAACACAGCGGGGTGAGAGGAGGGAGGGAGGGAGGAACCTCGGCACAGCTCAGGGTTCCTGGACCAGCAGGTGCTAGAGGTCATCTTTTAACGTCTTCAGTTTAAATCAGAGTGACTTGAGAGTAAAGGAAAAAGTTCATCACCTAACGCTGCCTTTTCTGGCTCCGTCTGGGAGATGGCACTCCGTCTCATCCACACTAATTGTTAGGAAGATAAGGAAAACACTTTTGCCAAGGTTAATTCCAACAGACTCACCACCGTTTGGGTATGAATAATGAATTTTATTTGGAGGGAGGCGGGCGGGGGACAAGGCAGGTTTGTCCTCTGACTGCCCAGGAAGCAAGCATACATCTCACATACAACGAGGAAGATTGCGTCTATTCATTTAAAGATCAAAATGCTTTAAGAATAGAATTTGGAGACTTCTGTCAGTATTCACAATCCCTTTAAGCAGTTATCGTCTGTTACAATTATCAGTGCCAGAAGCATACCTCAAGGTCCCCACAAGACAAAATAAATCCTCTTGAATTCTATTTCAGCAACGGCAATTTAAAATCATCATCATCATTGGAAGCTCTGCCGTAGCAGAGCCCGGCGCTCGGGAGTTCACGGGTCCAGCCATGGCTGCGCTCACCTCTGTAGCAACACCTGAATCATTTCACAAACCCCCACACCACAGGGACAGAAACTTCCATCTGCATTCTGCTGCGATGCTAACGAAATGCTGATTTGACCAGAAAAGCTGCCATTGTTTACTACTCCATTATCCTGCTGTTTTGCTTCATCTTCTACGTGGTTTTAGGGCTCCTACATTTTATAGGTGATAAATAGGCGCTTAAAATAATCGTTCTTCTAATTGCAGGACGTTACCTTGCTCGCTGTATTCGCAGCTGGGGAGAAAGCAAACATTAACAGAAAGCATCTTCTGGGTTCAGTTTTAAGTAAACGCTCGATTTGTTCCGGAATCGTTAGGCAGGTAATTAATTGTACACACTCGCGGTTTCCGAAAAGCCCCAGAAATGCCAGAACCGCCTTTATCCGAGAGTTCTGGAGCCCGGCGGGGGGAAGCGAGGGATCCACACACACCGATCCCAAGGTCATTCCGGTACGAACGCCGGCATCTGCTTTAAGTCTCTGCAAAAGTCCCCGGTGCGTTCGGCAGCCGTCGCCGCGTCCGCAGGAGGGATTTCAGCTGCCAGAAAAGAAACATTTCCTCCAATCCTGTCGCGGCACTTTGAGAGAAACCATTCCCGTCGGAGTTAATTTCCTGCCGCGCATCCCCACGCCGCACGCGAAGTCCTTCTGATTTCAGAATATCGCCGGTTATTCCCTCGGTCTACGAGAGGCAAAGCGCGCACGCAAAACCGTTACTTTTTTCTCCGCTTCTTTGTTACGGCAACGAGGAGAGCCGCCTCCCCTCCGCGCATCCTCGCCGGCCGCCGCCCGCCCGCGGTCTCCCGCTCGCCGTGCTGCGGCTGCGGCCGCCGCCGCTCCGCTCCCCGCCAGCGCCGCTCGCACCTGAGCCGCCCCTCCCCTCCTCCGGGCCGGCGCTGCGGCGCCCAGGCGGCTCGGGGCAGCGGCGCCCCCCGCAGCGCAGCGCGGGAACGGCGGCGCGGATGGACGGACGAGGACGAGGCCGAAAAGCCGCGCGTGGGAACGGAGCCCGGCGGGGTGAGGAAGTGCCCGCACACAGCGACCAGAAACCTCGCTCGTCCACACCTAACTTTCACCTAGCTGTGTACGAGTGTCGGTGTAACGTCTGGAAACGGTTAACTTCGTTCACTACGTGCCGTGTCCAACAGACAAAAAAAAAAATCAGTCTCCTAAACATCCATTATTTTTATATTGAAGTTAGACTCATTTTAAAACTCATCTGCAACTGCGCTCGGTATCATACCCATCCGTACAAATGCACAACAGCAGCACCCCCCATTTCCCAGCACAGCCCTGGTGCCACCATCACAGAATGGCTCGGGTTGGAAGGGACCCCAAGCACCATGAATCTCCAACCCCCTGCCACATGCAGGGCCACCAACCTCCACATTTAATCCAGCCCAAGGCTGCCCAGGGCCCCATCCAACCTGGCCTTGAACACCTCCAGGGATGGACGGGGCATCCACAGCCTCTCTGGGCAGCTGTTCCAGCACCTCACCACTCTCATAGCAAAGAACTTCCCCCTGACATCCAACCTGAATCTTGCCCATCCTGCTCCTGCTGCAGGGCTCAGGGCTGCATCCAGCCCCCAGCTCCACATGCTCAGTACCACATAGAGCCTCATCAGCCTGTGGGGATGCTGGGTGCCCTTAGGCACAGAGATAAATGGAGATAGGAAAATATCAACCCGGTACTTTAGGCTACGGATCAGCATAATACATGTGTGAAGAACGGCGTGGGAGAGTTTGACAAAGGGATTTCAATGCCATAGCTGCGAGCAAGGCAGAGGCAGGGCTGCCATACGCAGCCTGGAGCGAGAACTGCAGGCAGCACGTTACAGCTCCAGTGCTCCAAAGCAGCATGAAGTGTGGCTGTGTGATGATGGCAAGTATGAAGGGTTGAATAAAATACAAGAATCAGCCCAGGGCCTCAGCACGGAGAAACACAGAAAGCATCCTCAGAGCTGGGCCACACGCAGGAGTGTCCATCAACAGCAAACTCCACTGGCTGGTTGTCAGTGCAGGTGCAGTGAACACTGCCTGAATTATAACGAAGGGGATGAAGTAAGGGAGTGGACATCCCTTATCTGTGAATAGATTTCCTCCACGATTTCCTCCATTTCCTCCAGCTGTAAGGGCCCTGCTGCAAGCTGCCAGCAGCCCTACCCTGTGCTGCTCCCTGCCTTGCTCCCAGCAGCAGCTCCAAGAGGCAGCACTGCCAATAGCAGCAACCCGACTGTTCCAACTCAAGTGGCATTTCCCACGAGTTTGAAGGCAAATGAGAATTAAAGCAGAATCCTGTCCTGATGGAGCTCCACGGTCGCAGGCAGAGATGGGGCAATACTGCAGCGTTTCTCCACAGGCGGAACATGAAAAAGCTGCATGGGAGAAGTTTTGTCTGCACGTTAGGGACACAAAGATTCTGGCACAGTTCTAAACAAAGTGTGCTTCGGGATTTTCATATTTGCATCTAAGGGAAAGGAATTGAGAAAGAACAAGTACATTGGACAAAGCCAAGGGGTATCGTACAAGCAGAATAAGCCCCATAGTTGGTTCTGTCCAGCAAAGGGACACAGCACTCCTTCAATGAACAGAAGCAGCAATTCCACACTTTCCTTATGAATTACATCATCAAGATACAACAGAAGCTGCCAGCCAGAGCAGGAGGCTCACACCACCCAATCCTGCTAAAAACAAACAGAGGGGACGTGGTGGGAACTTGAGCTTCACGGCTGCGAAAGCAGCATGGTGTGTGTGACCCTGCGAGGAGGTGAGATGAAGCTTCTCAGACAGAAAAAGTCCACACACAAGTTGATTTAGGAGCTCCAAGCAAGAAAATAATCTTTTTCCTGGTCTATTTCTAGTTTCAGGTCTTCCAGGACTCTGTTGGAAAACTGGCTGACTAAATTGTCAACTACATTTGCTCTTTTTTTTTTTTAAGGTATTGATTAGAGCAGGGAGATGCAGGCAGGAGTGTAGGATAAGGAACATGATAGTTACTTACTCAGATGTAGATCTGAATGGTGATGTTGGTTAACAGCTCTCTACCAACTCAACGCCATCTCTTCTCCTCAGCTCCTCCTCCTGTTTTCCTCTACCCACCTTCTGAGCCTATAGAACAGAGTTTCTTCAGCTCGCTGTGCTTTTACCTTTACTGCCAACGGCATTTAGAGGTCCACAACATCATGTGAACACCCATTTTGATTTTAGTGCCTCCAGGAAAATGTTGTACCATCAAGCCTGCAGCTTGCAATGCAACTTAAAACAGCAGAAAAGAAATGAGGATCTGCATTTTATAACACGATGGCCCTCATACCCCAGTGACTGCAGAAAAGATCAAGTGATGAGCTCCACGATGCCAGGTTTGGGTAACAGGCTGGAAGGAGACAGCAGCTTTCTGAAAGGTCAAGGTGCAAAGGATGCAGAAGGGAACTACTGATCCTTTTTCCTGCAAGCTCTGGTGCTGCCTGCTCCTCTGCTGCACTCATTCCGCCTCCAGTGCTGCTTCTAATGTGACAAATATTAGCCAGTCTCATACAAATGTTAGGTAATTACCATTCTGCCATGCGGAACGAGAAATTGGCAAAAACTATCATTTCTGTGTTGTGATGGATCAGTACAGAAAGCTGAGCATTCATGTTTGCAAGTTTCCTGTGCAGCCCTTTCATGCTGTTATTTAGCAATTACTATCAACACTTGTAAGGTTTGAAACTTCACAACTGGCTACCAGCAGTATTCTTGTATTTAATAAATACTGAGCAAACTCACTGAGTAAACTGCTACAATCTCCTCTCAAACACAACTGCCTGAGACCTGGTTACTTTTCTGAGTCCTACATTCAGTAAGACCTTCCTTTGGAAGAAGGTTCTCAGGATTACATGGTGAATGGAATTCACACACTCAATTCAGAGCAACAGGCACTCCCAAACTTCTGAGCTTCAACTCGATGAAAATAAAACACCCTGGAGTAAGCCATCCATAAAGAAATGAACTTTCCTCAGGGAAATGCTGTCAAGTGTAATGAATGGTGATCATTAGCATTCCTTAGGAATTAAACGTAGCATCTGCTTGAAGAAACAGCTCTTAGGACAAAAGCAGTGTAAGGACACTGTTGCTAACTGGCTGCATGGGAAAAGAAAAGCCTTCAAATGATCAAAAATGGACCATGGAAATATGGCAAAAAAAAAGTCTTTGGATGGTATGAAAAAGAAAAAGCTCAGAGATGCACCCTCCGAGCGGGTCATGTGGCTGCAATCACAACTAATCCACCTGCCCTTAAACCAGCAGTAACATCACAGGGGTGGAAGGGACCTCAAAGATCACCCAGTTCAACCCCTTACTGATTTTAATACTGTGTTCCTATACATTTCTCAAAGGCACACTTTGACGTAGCTGTGGTTTTACTAATACCTTTTTCTGCAGCAAGCCAGAAATTTGGAACTAAATGCCAGAGATACGTCTAAATTGGTATTCTAGAAGCACATCAACAACTGGACACCAGGAGATGGTATGTTCAAAGGCACTCCTGCTGACTTGGCAGAAGCATAAGCTCTGTCAGCATTAGCAGTAATTCTATTTCAGCATAGCCAGAATAACAGTTTTTATTACTAAAAAAGAAACGCCAAACACCGTGATCACCTACCTGCACCTAATGAAAGCCAAATGCTTGCCTTAAACTACAGCATGACCTCCTGAAAGCAATTTTGACTTAATGAATTCATATAGTGAATAATCTGTTGCAGCCTTGGTTAGGAAACCAAGTTCTGAGCCCGGTCCAACAAAGCTCCCAAGATACAAACCCAAGGATCACACCTGTGGACATCTGGCAGGCTTGCAGAAGCACAAGTTTGGATGCAACAAGAGCAAAGCTGAAGTACACACACACATAATTTCCATTCTTCATAACCAAAATAAAGCAAACAAAAAAAACCTGTGCACAATACCAACTTGAGTTCACCCAAGAGCATCACCTCTATTTTGCCCTCCAAACATAGCACAGAACTCCTTGCCAGGCCCACCTACTGCCGTACGAGCAGCCCTTCTTTCCCACCTCAGCACAGCACCTTTACCCTTCACAAAGACAGGCTCACATGACAGATCTCCCCTCTGTAACCTCTGCTCACTTACTAAAGATAGGCATGCACACAGCAGAGTGGCAGAAAACACCGGGAAGCAACATGCTGCTGCCGACTGCTGAAACACTGTGCTGAGGGCTACAGCACACACACACAGCACTTCCAGCAGTAATTCATCTTCTTCTCAAAAATGGCTTAAAACCCTTCAGATCATCCACTTCACTCCAGTTCCCCTTTCTAAAAGCACTGCTGCCCGGGAGCTAGCACTACAGGACGAATTCACAGGTGCATGTCAAAAACAGATTCCATTCCCCTGTTTATGGACACAGCCCCCATTAAGCACCAGCTGAATAAGACAGGCTGCCTGGAAACGTGTGCCTGATCTCAGGGACGAGTGAGCTTTGCTTACACAATGGGTACATTCCACCCTAAACCTTTTCTTGAGTAATTGTTTAGTGGCCATTAGGAGAAAAAGTGAGAGCTTGAAGTGCTGGAGCTAACAAAAGCAGCTGAGAGCTAAAGATTCAATATTTACCTTAGTGCAAAATCTGCTGAGGATGACGTGGGACTGAACCCAGATGTGGACTCAGCCCTCCAATCCATCACTTCTGAGAGCAAAAAGGTGAGGACGATCCAAGCAAACCTGGGATCCTTCAAAGTCTGCCTTTAAACAAGGTGACTGCTATTCCACCACTTCGGATAAGAAATGGACGAGAGAAACATGGGAAGGATATGGCATGGAAATTATTTATAAACAGAAACGTGGTACAATTTCTTTATATAGATTTTAAGCTTCATTTAGGTTGAATTTTCCTCCCAGCTGGAACAGCTGAAGAGGCAGCACTCATAGCCTGTGTGCTGCCAGGGAACGTATCAGCACCCACTGACATCCACAACAGCAGATGAGAAAGGTCCAGGAGCGGTGCCTTACCAACAGGAGTCTATAGGGAAAAATCAGCAAACAGCAACAGAAGCAGACTCAGACATGGCACACAGCAATAACAGAATGCTGGAAGTGCCACTGAACTCCTGACTTTTCTTTCCCCAGAGTTAAAAGCTAGCTAAGTCAAGTTTCAAGATATTTCATATCTGTGCTTTGAGCTTAGTAACATCTAAATACATTCAGTTGCAAACAAGTACTGATTTTATCTTAAATTAGATTATATGAGGACATTTATATTTATAGATAGAAATTGGCACACGTAAAATGTTATGTGAGCTGAGAAATTAGTTCTGATATTTCTTTTCCTAATAAAGAAAATGACATTATTTGCCACCCAAGAAACAAATACAATTAAACACATACTTTGTTAGTGCTGATATTAGGTAAAATATCTTGTTAATAAAAAAAAAACAGCAGAAAGCTGAAGGATAGAACTTCCAACTTTTGCACTGTGTATGGCTTTATTATTATTATGTTCAAGTAGAGGCAAACCAATGAGCTTTCCATGTTATAATTCTGTTTCAAGATTTTGCAAGGGCACTTTATCACACTGCCTCTTAAAACGTCTAACTGAGTATTTATGATTAAAAGCAGTGGGTTTTTTATAACTTGATTTTAGGTCTTACAAAAACATTACGAGTCCTTCCAGGTCAAAGCTGCTCTGATAAATGTACACAGCAAAAAATAAATCTACATTAGTTCTGCTCCATGAAACCTGAAAAAACTGATGCAGTTTCTCTAAGTAAATGCTGACTACTTCGTATTCGCTTCAGTTTTAATTCTATATTACATCTACAAAGCAGATGTAGGTGCTGTCTTTAAAACTAGCACTGAGACATCTTATTACACCCCTTTCCTGGGCAAATCATGCTGTGGATTGCTAAATCCCAGGCAAAAAACCAACATTTTTGGGAGAAATGCATTTATGAATGCATTTTACAAATGCATTTGAAGAGAACGCTGCCAGGCAACAGAGAGTTCAAGCCTATAGATCACATTCAAGGCCAACTTTTTTCACCAATACTAAACTCACAATTAAACCTCTCTCCTCCGCTCAAAGCTGAGCCTTGAAGCTAAACATCAGACTCTTCATTCATATCTGAAGATGTCAGATGTAAGCATCCCACTGGGTGATTACAGATAAACACACTGACCCTACCTGGTTGGCATGACAGCCACGAAGGCCACATAGAAGTGAGGATTCTATGCACTGGATGCTGCCTGCTCCATCTGCACAGGATGCTGCAGAGGCCAGCATCTTCACCTGGCCACTGGAATTAGTGGCACACAGCACATTTTTCTTCAGCACTTTTCTTCCCAGCACATCTCTGATATTTGCTGCAAGAACAAGCTGAGCATAATTTCTTCTCGTACTTTTAATGAAAAATAAGATAAAGAATGACATGACAAAAAATAAAAGTGGTTATTGGCTGCAGAACAATCTTTAAAGCTATCTTACAGTAAGAAAAAGAAACAAGCAAGCAGAAAGAAGGGCAGCTTTCAACAGCATAAAGAAAAACACTCCCATACCACTGTATCAGCAGCAGTTGTCTACACTGAATTTACAGCCATTCCATATAATGAAATAAAGATACTTGGGAGTGACTCCAACAGTTATGGTGCTTGAATCACAGAATCACAGAATCGTAGGGGTTGGAAGGGACCTCCAGAGATCATCGAGTCCAACCCCCCTGCCAAAGCAGGCTCCCTACACCAGGTAAGCAGGCTCCCTACACCAGGTAGGGACACACTACATACAATGGACAAAATGAAATCCCAGCAGCACTTTTCTACATAAGGAAAGGCTTTATACAGTGATCTGCATTACTTTTTCTGCCCAAGTTATGAAAATGCTCAGTAGTCACAAAACTCAGTAGAAATCGAACAGAACTAGATTAAAAAAGAAAAAAAAAAAAATCAGCTCATGTTCTAATCAAAGTGCTCGCAGGGAAAAGCTTTGCTATGTTTCCTTCCCCCCCATAAGGTTCTTTGTAAAATAAAGCTAAAAAAAAAAAAAAAAAAGGTTACATTCAAAAAGCTATATTTTATTGTTATGGCAACTGATGTGCTAAAAATAAAGAAATAAAGTTGTTATGGCAACTAGCATTTTAAAAGGCAGTCAAAAGTAGAATAACCAAACATTCTGCTGGCTTAAAATGTAACGTCTATGACTCAATTTTCAGAGAGAGCTTCAGAGACAAGTAGAGCTCTTTTTTTTGATGGTGCTCCAGAGCTCACGATTAGCACAAACTCCAGAGAGCTCCGCACAGCACAAGGCAGGAACTGGATGAGAACAGACGTTTCACCACTGGGACTTGTGTTGGTCACTGGGAGCAACGCACACCCTGTGCTGCCTCCTTACTGCGCTGAGCAAGCAGAGTTTTGCCCCTTCATACATACAGAGGATTGTCATCACAAGATCATTCTACCCTCCAGTGCCTGATGGATGGCTGCTCAGCCTTGCTGTGAGCTGTACTTCCCCGCAGCAGGCAGGCACATCTCAAAATTACCACTTATCGAATTAACAGAGCAACTTTCCAAGGCCCGTAGTCAGATACGCCTTAATTAATAGTAAGCAGAGTATCTAACGAACGCTTCAGGGACTTCAGACAGTAGCTTTTACTGGAAATAACTTCCACTGGAAATGTCTGCACTGGAACCACGCACACAGCACTCACTGCCATTCCCATGCTGGCTGACATTTAAGGCAGTTTACCCACTGTCCCTATGTGAGGTACTCCTGTCTTGCCCCTCTGAGAGTCCATCCACCGCAGCCATCCACATTCACTGCTTGCACAGCCAAGAATTCAGATTTGTACTAAAGGGAAAAGAATCTGATCGATTCCTTAGCGTGCACTGGAAAGTCAAGCAAGACATAAGGAAGGGCAGCAAGGGTAACACAGATAAATTTAAGTGTATTTTTGTGGGTTTGTTTGCCCAATCTCTCTATTAATCCCTGAGGATAGGTGCACAGTTACCCATTCCCCTGCATGAAGCCACAAGTATTTCTAGAGGTGCAAACTTGGAGGCAGGAATGGATGTTAAATGAGGAATCCTGATACAGTCAAGAGCTTCTGCATGGGAAACTCCATGTACAAGAGTCACTATACAGTCAAGATAAACCTTAGAAATAGGAAAATCAAAGCTTTAAAGCAAAAAATGTTAGCAGCATGCTCTGTAACACTCAGGCTGAAGGAGCCAGGCTGCGTATTTTCCAGGCTTCTTGCTGACTCAACCAGCTAGCAAAGACAAAAGACACACTGTTGTGAGCTTGTTATGAAATTTACTTCCTCGTTGTGTTAGTCTAAAATTAATCAAGTGCATTGGTTGCTTGAAGGGCAAGTCTTTGATTCCAAAGAAAACGTGCAGCAGACCAAACAACACCCCACCTGAGAGCTATGTTCATCCACAGCTTGCATTCTGCCTTGCACGGCAGCTGCACAGGGAATGCACCTCACCACTACCATAGGGGAAGTTCTCTGAAGAAATATGTAGAAGTCACCACAGTGCAGCTGCCTTCAGCAGCAGTGAAGAAAACCTCTTCTGGCAGGCTGACGGTCTGGATGAGGCACAGCCTGAAAATGCACCCCCAAATAAGGGGTTTAGTTTAGAGTCAGGCTGTATACTGTACTATCCGGTCAAAAAAAGGTTAGATTTTGAAAAAGGGTTGCTTCTGAGAGAAGCCAGCCATAGGAACGTGGCTTTATCCAGGCTGGATGTGGCTCTGGGCAGCCTGGTCTGGTGGTTGGTGACCCTGCACACAGCAGGGGTTTGAAACTCGAGGGTCATTTGGTCCTTTTCAACCCAGGCCATCCTATGACTCTGTGATTCTATCCAATATTATATCTGACTAAAACATTGCTCAATATCACTAATATTCAGCTGTCGGTTCCAAAGAACATCCCATGATAATCTCCAACTGGCCTGAATTCTTAGCTGCCGCAATATCTGGGCACGTTCACAGAAACCCGTGTGAAAGATTATTAGGAAGAAGAGATGCACAAGTAGGATGCAAGCGGTCTCCTTTTGGGCAGCTGCTTTTTGCAGCAGCTGCAAATCTGGTACTGATGGGGAAATTACTCTTAACTGGTATGAAAATATTAATTTCAAAGAGAAAATGTTTATGGGCTACAGGCAGTAAATAAGATTTACAGGTCTCTCATCTCCTTTAAAGTGATTATTGTGAAATGTACCTAACACTGGCTCATTTCCTTAGAGCATCCTATAAGAACAAGTATGAATAACAATAAATCCCAAATTACAATCTGAAAGGAGTCACAGATAAATTAAGGTTGAAAAAGGTATCAGGATCCTCTCGTGTATTAGATGCTAGTCTGAATTTAAGTGATGCACTCGCAGCTTATTATTATTACTGCTTGCTTATTGTTATTACTGCTCACTCACCAAGAGTTTGAAATATCAGCTCTCAACAGTCACAGAAAATACTGCTTGTTTTGAAAACTCACTCGTGTGCCTTCTTCTACATGTGAAAGTTTAGGTCCTCAGACTGAGCTCTTAGAGAAAATACTTGGTTTAAAGCTTTCAAAAGCACGCAACAGAACAGCAAAGTTTCTCTCAGCTTTAATTCAGACAAAGACCATTCCAAGCCAAAACCGCAGCTAGATTTTCAAGACAGAGAATCATTTTTAGACAGTCATTGCATTTGGATATGCCAGTGCTTTTTGTGTGGCACCATGGCAGTTCAGCAGCCAGCTGATAAACAAATGGCCTTCTTATTTACAAGTCAGTCTGAGGCTGTTCCCATTTGTTTCTGGAGCCTAATGTCACTATTAGTTTACATGTGCAATAACAGAAATTAGTCACCCTTATAAACAAGGCATTTAAAATACAATGGCTCTGTCTTTCAGTGCAGCTTTCCAATTTCCAGACTGCAGATGCTGTGCGGATAACATGACTGAACTCTACTCAAACTAGCTGCTCCATTACAGCAACGTACACAAAATGATGCTTTGTCTCTACAGCTCACCTTCAAACAGCTCCAGCCCTCGAGTAGCATGGCCTCCTGAACAGCAGTTACGTGACCTTTGCATGGAAGCAGGGAATGGATAGGAAGAAGTCAGCATGCAAAGAATTACAGATGAAAGGCAGCACCATGAGAACACTGAGAAGATAAATGTTGTTAGGAATTGTAGAGCTCTCAAGCTGGCCTGGGCTCTGAGCACCCTGATGGAGCTGGAGATGCCCGTGTTCATTGCAGGGAGGTAGAGCTAGCTGACCTTTAAAAGTCCCTTTCAAATCAAATGATTCTATCATTCTTACAACTGTCTGCACAAAAACTGATCAATTTGAATACTGGTTTGTTAACAGGTAAACTAGGATAGCTATCAATGTTTTCTCTATGGAGGGAAAGCACAGAGCTTTAAACTCATTCAGAGGCGTGAAGCATTTACCAGAACTAGCAGCTTTTATTGCAAGCTAAAGAAACAGAGATACTGAGATATCCCTGCTCCATTCTGCCTAACAAAACACTCTGTATCATCGCATATATCAGTACATTCAGAGACTACGAGAACATCAATTTAAATATCAGTTCTTCCAGTAACCATCAGTTAAGCCTATTCAGGCCATAATACTGTTATTACCATTCTATTTCAACTGATGCTCCCCTGCTTCTGCAGATAACAGATTATAAATTAACACAGATCCCAACAGAACGTGGCCTCCAAGAGGACAAATGCAAATCACATTTGCACTCTACCCTTCAGAACAGATGTGTGAGTGCATGTGATTTTTAGAGCTAGTACATCTTATAGTGCCCCAAGAGTCAAGGTTGCATCCTGAGTGCCATCAGTGCTCTCCTAAGTGGCTGTGCACAGAAGAGAAAATGCAGGACATTTCTGCATATGGTAGAATGCTTTCTAATTTTTTTTTTTTACACAGGCCCTGAAAAAATATTGGAATTATTTTACATATTTTTTTTATACCATATATAAAGGTTAAAATTTAGATAACACAAAAATTACTAATGGATGCTATTTTTTCTTTCTGCAAAGAGCTGTCATTAAACATAAGAATTCCTTCAGAGACAAAGAGTGAGTACAAGGTTTTCCCTTCTGTGCACACAAAATTGAAAAATTTCCTCCAGATGAGCAATAAATGAATCAAAACTTGACAAATTAAATTCACCTCAGGGACATCTTATTCCTGAATTTCTAACAGAAGTATTAACATTTACTATGTGACTAGATACCTTGGCACGTTCAGAATAAACTAAACCTTTTATCTGAAGTCTGAATTTAAATAAAGCTCTTGAAAGAATTAAAACCTCTGTCAACTTCTGCTCTTCAGAGGCAGTATTTTCTTACTAATTTCTGGAAAGTATTTTCAGTTCATATATAATTTGTTATGCCACAACACGTAGAGTCACTAGAATAGTTCAGACAAGGGGAAAATTAACCTTCAGCAGTAAGCAAAATACCACTAATGAGGCACTAATAACCAATAGCAAAGATGAGGCATCCCATCAATCCAATCAGTGTTTGATTGGATCTTTCCCTAGAAATCACATTAAATTATACAAACATCACGAATCTATCTGACCCAAAATGAACAATCAGGTTTACTAGATCAGGTAAGTAAAAGCCATCCTATTCTCACCCCTTCAGGGAAGGCAGAGATAAGTAAAACTTAAGAACCTGCCAATAGATATTGAGTTAGCTGAATATAAAGCAAACACAAATCTGGAAATGCTATGCATGTGTCTGACTATCTGTTCCTGCACAGTCATTGTTTGATTGTGTTTCGAACAAGATACAAGTTGAGGGAAGAACTTATTCTGGATGCCATCACCGAGAAGTGGAAGAAAGGAAGGTTATCAGATGAAGTCAGCATTGGCAAGAGGAAATCATGCTTGACCAACCTGGTAGCCTTCTGTGATGTCACGACTGGCTGGGTCAATGAGGAGAGCAGGGGACGCTGTCTACCTTGATTTCAGCAAGGCTTTTGACACTATCACTGATAACATCCTCATCAATAAGTTAAGCAAGTGTGGGACAGATGAGTGGACAGAGGGATGGACTGAGAACTGGCTGACTGACAAGAGCTCAGAGAGTTGTGATTGGCAGCACAGAGTCTGGTTGGCAGTGTTCCCCAAGGGTCAGTAGTGGGTCTGGGCTTATTCTACATCTTCACCAATGACCTGGATGAAGCAAGTTTGCTGATGATACAAACCTGAGACATGGTTGACACACTATAAGGCTGCGTTGCCATTCAGTGAGACCTGCATATTCTGCAGAGTTGAACAGAGAGGAATTGTGTAAGGTTCAACAAGGGCAAATATAGAGTTCTACACCTGTGGAGGATTAACCACACTCATCAGTACAAGTTAGGGATGACCTGCCAGAGAGGAGCTCTGCAGAGAAGGACCTGGATGTTCTGAGGAACAACAGTTGGCCACGAGCCTGCCGTGTGTACTTGTGGCCAAGAAGGCCAACAGGACCCTGCAGTGCATTAACAAGAGTGTGGCCAGCAGGTCAAGGGAGGTGATCCTTTCCCTCTATTTGCCCTGGTGAGGCCACATCTGGAGTACTGTGCCCTGTTCTGGGCTCCCCAGTTCAAGAAAGACAGGGAATTTCTACAGATCGTCCAGTGAAGGGCTACAAAGATTCTTAAGGCCTGGAGCATCTCCCATATGAGGACAGGCTGAGAGAGCTGGGGCTGTTCAGCCTGGAGAAGACTAAGAGGGGATCTCATCAATGCTAATAAGTGTCTAAAGGGCAGGAGTCAAGTGGATGGGTCCAGGCTCTTTCAGTGGTGCCCAGCTACAGTACAAGGGCAAGGGGCAGAAACTGGAACGCAGGGAGTTCCATTCAAACATGAGGGAAAACTACTGTGAGGTGACAGAGCACTGGAACATGCAGCCCTGAGAGGTGGTGAGGTCTCCTCTGGAGATATTCAGAACCTCCCTGGATGCTTTCCTGTGTGATCTACTGAAGGGAACTTGCTTTAGCAGTGGAGTTGGACTCTATGGTATCCAGAGATCCCTTCCAACCCCTACAATTCTGTGATTCTGTGAAGTATTATGTACCTCCTTTTAGCCAACTGAAAAAGTGACTTTCTAATAATTGATAATTGATCATCAGAACAGCATTTTTTTTTTATCATCAATAAGCCTATAGCTGTATCATTCTTGATATCTAATCCTTCTAAAAGAGAAGTGAGACTTTTCCTATTAGTAGAAAATGATATAAAGATGCAAATAAAAAGTTAGAACCAAAACATCAGAAATTGTTATTTTCCAATATATCATCACTGAAATTTCCCAGTGATAAAAGTTGATACAATCAAAGATCTTAAGATTCTTTTTTTTCTTTCCTCCAAAGGAGGGCCATTTATGATTTTCACTAAGATATTTGCCGTCAGAACACATCTCAGAAGAAAAGATGCCAGTCATTTTGGGAATAATGAGAAAGCTTCACTACACAGACACATTTTCAAAAAAGTGCTGGGGGAAAAAAAAAAAAAAGAAAGAAAGAAAAGCACACAGTTTCTATGCCATTCCGGATGCTCTCTGTTGTTGGCAATCAGCCTGCTCAGTAGGCAGAGCTCAGATGACACGGACAATCCCCATGGAACCAAGCAGAAAACCCAGAAGTTGCTCCACTCCACAAGGAAGGGTAAATAGCTCTCCCAGATTCACTGAGGTCAAACAGATGCAGAATTCTGAACACAAATATTTGCCACGAAAATAATATTTCAGTCCATTAACCAATCTGCTGTGGCAGCTGGTGAACAGTCATCTTTTTAATTAGCCTCCCTTACTGATTAATTAGTCTCAGAGCACTGAGCAGTGGAACCCTGCACGATGCCATTGAGACAAAAGATATTCCTCTTCCTGGTGCCAGTTTCATAGCCTTTGGTATAGCTGCAAATAACAAGTTTGGTTAATTTTCCACTCAAACTAAAATAGTCTTTTTCTATATATGCAACTCTCTCAATCCACTACTAAACAGTTTCAGTGCCACCCTTTCATGCAAATAAAAAACACAGCATCCAGGCACCAGTTTCAAAGCCAATTGCATTTTATCACATTAGATTAGACATAGTGGCTCATTTGTAATCTCCTCCACATCCCAATTTCTACCTATGCTAACAAACTTGCATTAAAAAAAGTCAAGCAAATATTACCTTATTGCTGCCATCAAGTGACAGCAGATTGCTAACCATTTACACATCAGTTCTGACAGGGTCAGAGTGAGGTGTGACAGAGCATCATGACTGCTGCAAACCACTACCAGTCGCATCAGTCGCAAATGGGGTAAACTGTGCCTTGCCACTGGTTAATTTATGGGAGCTCCAAACGTATCTCATCATGGAAAAAATCCACCTGAGCAACTTGAGAGGGAATGGGAAGGTGGACAAGAACTCCTGTCACATGCACAGGTGAAAACCTCCATCACTGAAGTGACCCACACCTGTGTGTTGGTCCTGTTCATCCCCATCTAACAAACAGGTCTGACATGACTTCACAGGAACCAATATTATCCCTTCATTATCATCATATAAGCAGTTTTCTCAATGTTTTGCATTTGTTTCTTCCTTAATAAATGGAGAGAAATACATATTTATCTCTGCTAATGCACATCTTTTCCCCTCTGTATGGTGCCACATGCAGCAGGGTCAGGAGCCCGTGGCTCACATGTCATAAAGGTAACTGCAGTGAATTTTTATACAGTACAGATTTACATATATGCCAGAAATGAAACACTGCCAAATCACAACTCCCACTTTCTGAAATTGTATGCAAGACCTGCTATTGTGCTCCAGTCAAGATTTCTGAAGGCTCACAGCAATCACCAAGCTGGAACTCAGCAGGAGATGTAAGACAGAGCAAGCGTGGCTTGTCAGTAAGGAAGTATTTCTCAGCACAGAAGTGTTCCTCCCTTCCTACCCTCCCAGAACTCAGAGATGGGAACCGTGTCACCATGGGAAGGCTCTGGGATTGGAACTACAGCTCACTAGATGGTTCTCAGCAGCCTGCTGGCCTCCAGTACAGGGGATGACAGGACTTGCCTTTTCGAGACAGTAAGAACAGCACTGATTTTTCTAACTAGGCCAGATATTTTTCTTTCTGCGTTGAACTAAAACACTAAAACAAAACCCAAATTATTCACCCCCGATGGAAAACACAGAACAAAACACTCCCCTAACAGAAAGGGCATGTTTGTATCACAATTTCTTTATATTGAGATTGTGCTGCCATTCACAAGAGACACATTTTCAGTCTGTCAACAGTGCTCTCCTTCCCCAGCAAGCAGTTTCCCAGGACTCACCCAGCAGTTTTAAAGCTCCAGTATTTAATGTTTCTCTTTGTTGCCCAGAAGATGCATCCATAGATCAAGTATCATATACCCAGTACAGGTAACGCCAGCTATCAGGTCAACATAGAACCTGTGACAGTAAAATGACAGTTTTCAAGATCTGTTCCTCAAGTTAGCCCTCTACAATTTGCTTTAGAAAAAAAATTTTGGAGATCTCATATAATCAGATGTGCTATTATAGTCAAGAAGTATATTCAAGAAAACTGACCAGCATTCCTTACATTACCAGGAAGTGGTGGCTAATGCTAAGTTAATGACTGCAGCACTCCATACCGTTCTACGGAGTGACACTGTTTAGCCGTGTTGTTTTCATCACCAGGCAAAGAAAAGCAAACCTGTGCCTACATAAACTTTCTTCCTTACAAATCTCCACGTGAAGAGCTTCTTCCATTGATTTGCAGGTGTCCTCACTCTTGCTGAGGCAGTGCAATTGGCAGTTCAGCAGAACAGTACTGGTGAGGCTGCATGACAGAAAGGAAAACGGGCCAGGGCGTTGGGAGGGAGCTGTGACAAGAAGCTAGGAGATGAAGCAGCATGGGAGAGCATGGCTGCAGCTCCAAGGCAAGCAAGCAGCTGGGTCAGGGAGAGCTGTACCAGGAGCAAGCAGGCAGCAGGGCATGGCAAAGACGTTGCTCCCACCTCTGACACACCTGACTCTCAGGACAGTCAAATGCAGAACGCTGCCATCTCTTACCATGTAGCAGTGTCTCACAGGAAGATGCTCAAGGATGCACGTGCTTACCGAAAATACTGAAGTAGTCAAGGAGACAATGAAACTGCCCAGATGCATGCACAAATGAAAGAATCAAAATGAAAGCTATATATCTGATGGGAAGAAAAGTTAATCACGGAAAAATTCACGCACGTGTTTGTATATTGGGACAGCAGTGTACAAACGATGCAGAAAAATCAGTTCTGCTTTGCCATACAGAAGAAAGTGAACATTTGAGTAATATTCACATTACAAATCTGTTGAACGTGCATCTCAGTATTGATACACATAAAATACTGCTACCAGAAAGCTTTCAGCAGGACTCAGAGAAGAATATACATATGACAACCCTTAAGTAGCTTAATTCACTTTACAAGCACACAAAACTGAAACTGTTTTTCTTCAGATATAGTATAGAAAGCTCCTAAAAAAAGTCTGACAAGTTTTTCTGTTGCATCCAACCAACAACAGGCCTTATCTTTCGTTTGGCACAATAGCTCTCCCATTCATTTATTTTTATGAACTCTTTCATCCAATGTATGCTGGGCGATGTTATCACCAGTAGCTACGTGTGGTTTGGCTATAGAAGAAATCTTATGATTGCAGAATAGATTTATTTCAGAAGAAAACTGAATTTGCACAAATGCTTCAGCAAATCATTCTATAATCCATACCAGTGTATGCAGCATCCATCATCTTCCAAAATACACACCACCAAAATACTTCTACCACGAAAAGGCCAAACATGGCAAGGTATTTTTAAGGCATGAGACCCTAGCTTCAAGATCAGATTTGTATTTTAGAAGCTCTCCACTCCCTCCTCCACAGTGAAACAAACATATTTGCCACTTTTGGAAAGCAAGCAGAAAAATAATGGAGGTGGCTTTGATGCAACATACAGCTGACAGATGTCCTGCGAATGGTTTCCAAGGAAAATACAACCCAACCACCACTTCACAAAGAAAAATGTACACCGTCAAAATAACTTTATTAATTGGTAAAGGAAAAAGAAGTCATGATGGCAGATCTCACTCTGGGACTTTTTAAACTTGACTGACAAAGCTGGTAGGTCAGACAAACAGGACAAGCATCAAAAAGAAGTCACAATGTTATGAAAGGAAGCGTTTACTAACAACCTCTACCCCAGAACTTTTCTGTGGACAGATGATTCATTCTCCATGCAATGCAATACAATAAATCCAACGTTTTCTTTGATCAACATATAGAAGTACATTCACCTATTTGTGCCATTGTGACCACTCTTGATACCACTTTTTTTTTTTTCCCCTCAGAGTGCATGAGCACCCTGCAGTGAATTGGAGAACCACAAAAAGTGAACGTACTCACACTGCACAAAGCTTTTGCCAGCTTAACCCAGTGGTTCTCAATCTTTAGATTACAGCTATGAGCAGTCTGGGACAACGCCACAGACAACTTCAAGTGTTCACTGACTGCACTGGTAGCATTGGCGTGCGGAATAGGAAAAAATTACTGACACAATCCTCTCAAACCATCTGTACCACAAGGAGACTGGTCTCCTCTTAAGGAAAATATTTCTAAACTTCTTTTTTAAACAACAAAATAAAAACCACTCGGGTTTGTATTCTTATTTCTTACTAAAAAGCAGGAAAATAAGACACAGAGTAAACAGAAACCGCTGAAAAACAAAGGCATGAATTTAAAAAGCAAACACCTGGACAAGAAGCTGATGAGCTTATTATCATCTCAGCAAGTGAAGAGATAACTAAATGTCAAGTATTACTACAGATATAGGTCAGCAGTTTCTACTGTTAATGTCATTCAGCAGGTACCCCTGGCAGGAGGCAAAGTCACCACCGCAACTTCAGTTGCTTCAAACAAGCCAAACAGCTCCACTCTTCTGCTACTCTGCCACCGAATAAAATTGTAATAAAACGTAGAACTCATTTTAACTCCCCAAAAAAGAGAAGGGAAAAAAAAAAATAAAATCACTTACCATTGTGATGAGAATTCTGTATTTATCCAGCATTGCCTCATTGTCGTGGCATCCTGCCAGCAGCTGCCAAACCTCTGCCCTCAGTGCCTCGGGAACTCCTCTTTTCACCAGCGTGGACAATCCGTTGGGTCTCACCACAAGGTTATTGTGCCTAAGAAACAGAGAACCATTCACCTGTTACATGACATGAACAGAAAGCGAGACAAAAAGAGCTCAAGCTTTCCAACCGTGCTCTGAAAACTAAGAGTCATCAGCTATAAACGTTTTTTTCCACGGGTCAAACTAACTAGTATTTGTCAGATGGGAAGCAAGGATTTACAGTAAGAACCAATGGCAAAATATAGTGGTTTCCAAAGTTATTCCAGGGAAGATGAGAAATGGTAATGACAATTAAAATAATAAACTGCAGAAACTGAACTGGTCAATAAACTGGGTCAATATACTGGTCAATAAAAAAGAAACTGAATTGAAAGGGAAAACTAAACTGTATGTACAACGTGTATGTTTAGCATAAGTTCCCTGATAGGGAATGACATTCTGGGAGCAATCAGAAGGTGACTTTAAGTGCTAACAGAAAGATTTACAGTCCTGCTCTTACCCCAAGTTCCAAGAGCACGTAGCAAATCACACAGCAGCCCAAAATGCTAAAATGCCAGCACCCCAAGCACAGCTGCCCACGAGGCTGCACAGCCATCAGGCGATGCTGCAGCACCAGGCTGGCTCTTCCCTGACCACAGCACCATGTCAGTAACCCTCAGACGTGGGCACACAAATGTGAGGAGGCTGTAACCACACAGATCAAATACTGAAGGCAGGGTATTTTTCACAACTAAGCCCATGCCTTCTGGATAAAACAACTGCACGTACAACACTGCACAGCGTTCAGACACAGATATTTAAAAACCCTTTCTGAGATAATGGTGTTTACTGCTGTAGATTAAACCTCGGTTTGATTTATTATGACAATTTTCCTAACAGTGCAGCAAGAAGGCCGTGTGAATTGATGCTACTCTTGCAAAGGTACAAAATGCTTCAGGAATTTGCTTTGTTATTGTTTTGACCATTGCCATGTTTTTCAGTTCTGCTGGCAGGAGAATACTAAGAGCTGCAGTTTAGCCAAATGCTAGCAAGCTGCCATTTAATTAAATAACCCACAATTTGACCCTCAATTTTATATAAATGTTTGGAGTACTCATTCTCTGAAGCAGCTCATTAAGACGTGAGCAGTTTTCCACTGCTGTTTCCATTTAAAAGCCACTCCAAACAATGTTCTTTGTCCCACACTCAGAGGATGGTATCCATGATACCCCCGTTGTCTCAAATCACTGTGACACAGGGGAGGGGCCAGAAGGCACGACTTACTATGCATAAAGCTTTTAAAAACAGCGAGTAGCTTTAATTTTAAGCACGCAGTGCAACAGAAGTCACTTCAAACTTCATCATTCAGTCAGCCAAAATGAAGGCCTTGCCAGGCCCTGCTCTCTTTTCTGGTGTATCTTGAGACAGGGCACGTTAGTAATGCCATGACAGGAAGAGGTTTGAAAGCAAAGACAATATTCACAGATTAAAAGAGTCACACACTCTAAATAGCTACGGTATGACGAAGCATACATCCAGGTATAAATAAAGTGCGACAGAAACTTTAAGTTTTGCAAATACAAACTATTCACTGTACACTTCATATCAAATTAACTTGGTTATTGAGTGGATTTGGCCATATGCATTGTATATAAAACACAAAGCCTTCGCTGATGAGTCAGCAAGTAGATAAAACAAAATCAACAGCTAAAAAGGAACATTCCCATACAAACATCACAGAGGTGTGCTCAGGCTCCAGCAGCCACTAATGGAGATGCTCCTTCCGTGTTACAACACCTCACTCATGTCACACTCACAGTCAGGAGCTGAGCGTGCCACAGTACATTACTTCACTGCAGCTGACATGTACTTAGATAGCTTCACAGCAGCAGTAACACTTTAGCAACTTTAGGATGTAGTGAGGAATAGGCTTTGTGAAATAAATTAAAAGCATTCCACTGCTTTCCAACTGCTTACTGCATCTTCTTGTGCAATTATTCCTCGCTCTGCTGTACCCTTTGAAGGAGACTGTTGGAGCAGTGTTTCTGCTGACTCAGTCCATGAGGTTACAGTGACATTTCAATTAACTGACATGGAGGATTTAAAATGCAAGGAATTTTGCACCTGAAAGGCAAATGGGCACACCACTTCCCCAAGTGGAAACGTTCCTATTTATTTCTTTATGCTTTCTACAAGCACACAGATACTCCTTTAGCATATGGTGCACTGTTTCAAACATTTGCGGATTTTATTTTCACCCATTTTTAGTTTTCAAATTGTCAAAATTTTTTCATGTTACGCTTTCCAGGTTTTGTTCTTAAAATGTAACATAACACTGCTTAAGAATCCAAGTCCTTTATGTATTTCAATTCATCTCAAAAGGGAATATTGTATGAGACTTTGCTAAAGGAAACGCTACTGCTGGGCTTCAAGCTGAGGACATCTCATTTCTCACCCCGTATTTAACTCACTTCAGCTGGGATGTCTAACTACCAAATGATCCTATGACTTAATTGGCTCATTGGTTTTGTGGTGCCTGATGTAAGATTTCAAACCACTTATAAATTCTTTCTTTGGGATGGCGTTTAGAACAAGCCTTGGATAGTCCTGAAAAGCTCCAGAGCAGATCTGTTTCTAGCCATCCCAGGGGAGGAAGGCATCTGCGTGTAGGGATCAGTCAACTTGCACATGCTTCCTCATTTTCTTCAGCGCGCAAAATGTGGTGAGAAATGATGAAAACAAAGGCAGAAGGAGGGGTTCTGCTGAGAACTCGGTGGTGTCTCATTGAGGTTGCCTTTCCACAAGGCGTCCATTACAGCTAAGATCTGCAACAAAGGTTTGTTTCATCTCCAAACAGACAAGGTAGTCAAGTAAAGAGGGAAAGCATCTTAATAAAGCCATAGAATGTTTTTCAGCTCTTTTTGGAGCTGGGAAGAACCAACTGTGCCAATTCTGGGTTAAGAACCTATGATTATATTTGACCCAGGCAGTACGAGCTATTACTTATAAAGACAAAACCAAGTAAGTGGTTCTGGCATTTGCTAACAGCATAAGGTCCTGCAGAAGCAGCAAAATCACTGTCTTTTTCTCTCTTGGCAAAACATACACCGCTGTGCTTGATTAAAGCACAGAAATTAAAGCACAGAATTAATGCTGCTCCAGGCTTACAAATCATCTTACTCTTCACCAGAAACAGTTTATAGTGAGGGTCGCAGTCTTCCCAGAATTTCTTGTGCTAATACAAAGCACATACAAGAAGAAAAGGAAGAGCCTTCCTAAACAAGTCAGTAAAATGTACATCAGCCACAGCCAGCTCTCCCGTAAAGCAGAGAGTTTCAAGCTTTCTGCACAAGAGCATACAAGTCTCAAAAACAAAGAAAAAATTAACGCTTAAAATCTAAATTTTTATATAAAGAAAAGAAGCATTACCATCTCCCTAGTAATTCTCCCCAGGAATACAAAATCTTCTCAGGACAATCCTTTGACACATCACCAGTGCCACTGGAGAGTTCATTATCACTCTCTGCAAAATAAAAACAAAGACACAAACAAGAAAACAAAAGCATGCACAGATTTACCAAAAAAGAACAGACATTAAGGATGCATACATAAATGTGTCAGACAAATTCTTCTCACTTATCGGCTTTGAAACAAGAGAGAGACACAGATAGTATTAGTGTAAAGAATGGTTGATGGATTTGACAAAATAAATGTATTAGTAAAGTCACCATAAAGTTTGAAAGAAAAGGCTACAGAAGAATTGACAGGGCTGTTATGAGAGAAAGGGCTGAGATGCAGGAAAGCATTACATGAGAAAAGATTCAAGGCAATCAGCTCTTCATTCAATGATACTTCACAATGTAAAATTATCTAAAAGTCGCATCCACTCTAAGTTTCACATAAAAAGAACTCTCTTGCAAAACACAGACGATAACACCACTTCATTACAGCCATCCCTTCCGTGGCATTCTGCTCTCATGTGGCACAGTGCTCTCCCAAAGCCCGCACGGAGCAATGGAATTATTTTTTTAATGACATAAGCTCAAAGTGCAGGAAAAATGACACTGTGACATTAAAGGTCACACGGTAAGGAACAGAATGCTTCAGATGGAAAAGCAGCAAAATAAGTATCAGAACAAAAGACTTGTGGAGGAATGCTGTTATGTATGACTAACACACACAGCTCAAGAAGATAGCAGGAGCTTAGGATAGCAGGCTCAAACAGGCAGTAACAACCCAGTTCTGAAGTGTTTTGGAAGCTTATGCAGCTGTTCACTAGAGTGAAAGGGAACTTTTTAGAACAGCTCCTGATGCGACCATGGCTTTGCAGTTATTTTGAGCTTTTTCTGCAGAAAACACCGCAAAAAATTAAACGTGAGCACGATTTTGACAACACCAAATGTTAAATGGTCTGCAGCCCTCAGCGCCTTTGTTAATGAAACCCAGTCCAAGTGAGGCAGTGAAACAGCCCCGTTATCCTCAGAGTACAGGCAGCTCAGGTGGCAGAATGCCTGAGCTTGCTCTGGAGCTATCTCAAGAAGCTACGTCTTCATCCTCGTCATTCAGACTTCAATTACACATTTCTATTGTTTACTCTCAGCTATTGCCAAAGGCAAGTCAGTAATGGAAACATCATCGGTTTTGAATCTGGTAACAAAACACGAGGGCAAAAGATAACTGTATTTCAAGGACAAATAATGGCAAAAATGCTGTACCGACAGAATAAGGAAGCACAACAAATGTTTGGGTTTTTTTTTTTTAATTGCAAGGCAAAGTATTTAAACATAGGTTGGTTTTATGCTTTGGAACCAGTACGGCTGTTTGTATGTCACACTAGATGGCAATAAAAAAAGAAACATTTAAAATGGACAAAAAGCTCCTGATTCTAAAGACTCACAAACCTTCTATATACACTAAAGTTGGAGATGGAAACATGGGGATGTAAAAATAAACAAACAGAAGGATCACTTTAACTAAATTCTCACCAAATTCTCACCATACTAAAGCATTTAGGAAAGAAGCTACACTTAATACTTCTGGGCTGTTATCTGATTCAAACACAAGCTTGCCAAGGAACACCAACACCAGCCAGTGCAGAAAAGCCTTCTTTCCCTCACCAGGTCAGTATGCTACACAACATCCTTCAAAGCTCCTAAGGAGATCAGTGTTACATAGCATAATTATCCCAATCAGATGCAGCACAAAGCTACAGTGCTTCAACCCTGGAAACTCTTTCATCTGGAAGGCTTCACGGTGGTTGGAATGTATTATTCAGTTGTATGTCAGAAAATCACAGGCCTTAATTAGAAATGCCATATGCTCCCTCTCAAAAGACACGAACGTCAAATTTCAAAATAGAACAGGGCAAAGGGTGGAGAATAAACAGCTTTAAAAATCTCTACTTTGTTTCCATTCTGAAGACTTTTCACATGCTCTGATCTGTGCAATCCCTTCGGTATAAATTAAGGAAAAAAAAGAAAAGAAAATGGATCCTGGGAGGAATTTTTAGCCGTACAAATTCTTCCCTGAAGCGTGCCTTTTTCCCCACACGCTGTATAGCATCTATAAGCCAGCAGCGATAGCCAAAGCATAGCTTTATCCTGTCTGATTCTGCAGGGAATGCAATAGAACCCTCCCTCTGGATGTATCATGTATTTTTCTCTTATTTTTATGTCCCTCCCTCTCAGAAGCTCTCAGCTGCCAATCTGCCTGCACACCTCAGCAGAACAGGAGGACAAGGACTGCCAAGGAAGCAAATCGGAGTGGCTGGGTTGTGAATGTGTGCAACACATCGCCTCTGAGGATACTTACAGCCAATACTGTCTCTTTTTTAACGCAGTACACGCTCTTACTTTGTGGATGGACATCCCACAAAACAGTTGCTTAAATTCCAAGTTTCACTTTAATGCAAGCCCGAAAGATTGAACTTAAACAGCCAGCATCACTCTGCATGGCTTCAGCACAGAATCACAGAATATCCTGGGTTGGAAGAGACCTTCTGCTCTAAGCAGCTCTAGTTAGATTAGGTCACTCAGGGTGTCGAGAGCAAGTGTAGAGTCTTGAAGATCGTCAAGAAAAATGATTCCAGAATCTCTCTAGACAACCCGTTCCACTGCTTGAGCAATGATGCTTTTAAAAACAGTGAGTAGCTTCAATTTTAAGCATGCAGTGCAACAGAAGTCACTTCAAACTTCATCATTCAGTCACTGCGGACCTCTGAGTAGAGAATGGCTCCATCTTCAAGTCCTGCTGCAGTGCTTGTAGATAACAATAAGGTTCTCCTCTGGACAAGTTTTGTTTCCCATCCTCAATGAACACAGTTCCTTTAAATTATCACAGCACAGTATGTGCTGCAGCCTTCTGACATCCACTGCAGTGTCAGCATCTGTCTGGTACTGTGCAGCTCCAAACTGGACACAATTTGCATGAGATAAATACTGAAGCCTGTACAGATATCACTGGGGCTGGGGAAGAAGCTACCTCATCATTCATTATTTGAGAGCCTATTTTGAAGAGGGCACAGAGAGCTACATTTTAAGAGAAAGTTAAAATACTTTACTGACCAGGCTCAACTGGAACTTTTTTCTGCCTTTAAAAGACAGCCTCCATCCTGTAGGAGTGCTCTTATGAAAGACCTTTTACCATTCCGTGAGAAATAAAGCTGGGCTCTTTATACTTGGTAACTAATAATTTGGAAAACATTTCCTGATGTGCTCTGCCTTCCAACAGCAGAGGCACAGCCCAAAAAGCTACTTTCAGTGGGACCATCCTGTGCCACAAGTCAAACCAAAAGAGCTTTTGACTACCTCCCAAGACCACCATGGCGTGTTCAACACAAGCCTTACAAGAGAGCTCAGGTAGGTTATCCAAGCTGCTCCTTTCTCAGCTTGACCACAGAAAACACAGGCCTGGATCACACAGCCCCCTGCAGACACTTGTTAACAGACAGACCTCCAGTTACCAACCCAAGTTCACTCCAAGCCCTTCTTACTGTAGCTCATGGACCACCTCTCCCAGTTCTCAATGCTTTCTGTTTCCAACACCAATTGTTTTTTCTCCTAAACAGAGCAGACAATTTTAAAAACAATTTTAACATATCTCACATTAAAAAAGAATGTCTGTCCACTTCTTCTCTCATAAGACACGTTCTCAATGCTTCTGCTCATTTCTGACCATTTCATCCAGCCTCTCCCCAACTGCTCTGTATTTTCTCAGTGAGCCACGTTCAAACAAAACACCAAGACCTCATGTGTCAAAAACAGAAGAATCATGCAGATGCATTCTCTTGATCATAACCTAATACCTCACAGAAATAAAACACACACACACTCGCATACAAAGCCTTGGCCTTTTCCTTCCCTTCATGTATCCTGACAGCACGATGCTATCCTCCTGTCCCTCCTCAGGTACCTGGCAGACTCTTAGGAAAAAGCAAGCAGCTTTGTGTATCAGAATTGTCCATTTTTGGCATAAGGGAATAGATACCAGTTAAGAACTCTTGCTCCTGTCAACAAAAAAATAGGTGTTAAGAAGGCTCGAGTGTTTTTGACCTTGTTTTTTTTTTTTTTTTTACTGCAAATGAGGGGGATTTGGTTGGGTTTTTTTTTCATTTTTCTTAAAAGTTACCTTTAAAAACAACACTCTTCTTTTATCCTGGTTTGAAACAAACATTATAGATACAGACAGAGCTAACTTTTAAGAAAGCAGCTCTGTTCCCCTTGAAAGAAGCCTACTAGATTACTTGAAGTACCTCAGTGCCTTAGAAGTCAGACTAATATGTTGACACAAAATGCAAATAAATTAGAAAACTACAGTGTTGATACCAAGAGTTCAGCATAGAAGCAAATAAGTACAGTCTGAAGTGAGTGAAAACGCATGAATATAGCAGAAAAATAAATGAACAGGTGGGGTGTGAAGAAGAAAAAAGGATTTTTAATGAGTTTTAATTGAGAAGCTGTTACAAGTGAAATAAAGAGTAGGTGGAACTGAAAAATAATATACTTGGAGCAGCCTGAGCAGGGCAGCTTGTAGGAGAAGGAAATTAGGTTGTAAAGATTGGTGGGAATAGAATGGGAATAATTCAAAAATGAAAAGTTTGATCATTATGTAGGAGAAGAACAAAAATGAAGGCAGGGCTGACGTTGGCAGCATATCATCAGGGCAACAAGATAGAGACTTTACATGGAATCATTCCATACCATTCCATTCATTAGAAATGAAAGACGATCATGAGAAAGGCCAGAAAAAAAGCAAGTTTCCATTTATAAGGCAAAAGGAAATTATATAGAGCATGAGCTATAGTTTTGCCAGGGAAGACAAGAGGGAAATAAAGTTTAAGACATGAAATTGATTCTAATATTAAATAAGGCAGACTTCCAGAAAGATTCAACTTATCAGTGCATTACAAAATATTTAGATGAAGGCAAAAAGCCTCAAAATGCTTTTTAAATCATACATTTATGAAATGCCGATCCTCAGAAGACTTACAACAGGAAATTAACCAAATACAGCACATTTCCTAAGTCAGGGGGAAAAATAATGATCAGCATCAGGAAAAAATAAAAATGATTTAGAATATAAATGAAGAAAACCTGCACTGAGTTCTGTTCACAACAGAGTTTTGTTAGTATTTAGTATTGAAGAAAATTAGCTTCCCAGCTGCTGGAGTGCACTGAGAGCAAGAACAAAAATGAAAGCCTGCATCTGATAACTGAAAGAAGTGGAGGAAATCATGCCTGTCCTTCATTCACATTCGACTGCATACAAGAATGGCTCTCACACAAGCAGTGCAGCCTGTGCAGTATCTCTCAGCATCTACATCTCCACTTTGGAACAATCCCATTGGTGCAGTGTGAAATGAGTAGCCAAGCTGCCATTTTCTTCTCAATACAATTAAAAATCCCTCAGTTCCACATCACACAGTTTGTACACAGGCACCGACTTACTGTCGTAGAACAAAATTAAAATTCACAGCAATAAACCTCAACTCTTCATCCAAGTCTGAGTGCAGAAGTGTGCAAAGATTTTACCCTTTTGCAGCAAATGCACAAGCGGGCCACTATGACATCTCTATACGTGATGGAAAAGTGCCTGAAGCTGAATAAAAGAGCTTCAGTTCAGTAGTTTTGCTCCCACACAGATGACAAAGCCAACCCAGTGCTGCTCAGCGGAGGTATTCTTGTAAATACAAACATCTTCCACATGTACTCTGCTGTCTGAAACTGACATCCTTGAGAACATGCAAGAAAAAAAAATCAAGTGTGAGATGCTGTCACGGTTCTAAGACAATGCAACTCACCATTCAATGTGACTGAGCTTTAGCATTTGCAGATTAATTCCCTATTTGATATTTACCTCTAAAACTGAAATGGAAAATTGGGGAATCTCAGAGTTGTTTCCATTTCACGTACAACCTTGCAATTTCGTCACAATCAGTTCTTCATTTGAAACTGCAGAACTGCTTTAAGTTGAAGCTGTTTTAAATATTTGCCTTTTTAATGGAAAGTCCACACTTGCATGAATAAATGTGAACGTGGTTGTAACTATCAATAACAACCTCCATCATCCAGTGCAAATTAACAAAAGTCCTCTGCATCTTTTGTTTGTAAAATATACATTAACAAAGTGATCACATCCCATCTAACACAACAATTTTAATAACAGAAGTTAACTCCTAAGGCAAGACAACCCAAGACAATGGACACTGCAGTCCATCAAATACCATCCAGACTGTTTTCATTTGGAAGTTACAGGTTCACATTTCTTCAAAGCACTTGTGTTTTAAGAATCTCTCTGACAGAACTTCAAGCAAAGGTTAACTAGTATCTGTCAAACAGAAAAACAGCTTAATAAACTTAGGATTTGTTAAATTTTAATTCATTTTTATGCCATCAACAAAAATACTCCAAAACAGACTCAGTGTTATCTTGTTTAGGGCCCAGCATCATTACTCTGCGTTTTGAGCTAATATAAGAAACAGTTCCTATGAATTACATAAAGTTATTTTTAATATGGGTAAAAAAGCAGAGTTGATTATTTCCATAGTGCTAATGTCATTCATCTCACTCACTCATCCTCATTTGTTCACATCCTCCCTGATCATAAGCCCCTATTTTATCACAAAATACTCTGAATAGCTCTACTAACTCCTAAAATATCACCTCCTCTACTCTTCTGCCTTTTCAGTTCCTGAGAACAGCCTCTAACCACTCACAACATTTGACCCAGCATCTTAATTTAGCCTCAATGATCAGCTCTGATCATTCAGCATTGCCCACTCCTCAATCATTCTACCCATCCAGTCTTCCTGGGCTGCCCAAAAAACATTACTACCTCAGATTTCTTTGAAGCTTTCACAGTCCTCTATCTTTCCATCTTCACAGTCAAATTTCACCATCTCCACACTCAATATCCATATCTCAGACATTAATTTCTCTATTGTATAACACTTCCCTTTGTACTTAGAGCTAAGGCAGTTAGAACAGAGAGGAAGCATTACCCTGTTTGTTATTTCTTCTCTTCTGCTGCCCTTTCCTACTCCTACAGCTTGATATTTATGTATAATTTTTCCTTACTAAAAGAGAAAATTATTAAACACCAAACACATTTCACTAGGCTTCTTGCTGGCACTGCGTTGTCAACTGGATCCCAGCTGTCAGAAATGAAGCATCTTTGAACATCAAGAAATCTACTGTTGCAGTAAATAAAACCCACAAACATTCCTGCATTTCTGGAAGTCATCTCAGATGGTTCTAGAGCCAGTTTGCAGCTCATCCTCCAGCTTCTTTCCAGAGATTTGGTAAGGATGTTAACCTTCACCTAACATCAATGACCCGTTTTGGAATGTGTGCTAAGTACCCTGTGTTTACTCTGAGTCTCATGGATAGTCTAATGGAGAGAAGAGTTAGTAACCAGGCACTTGAGACCACATAAAACATAAGCAAAAGTCTTCAGCTTACTTGCAGTCAGTTTAAAGACTCTGGAAAGACAAAGTATTTTGTGGTTCTAAACACAACTGCTCCTATTTACAATGACCCTTAACCTCTTAACAGCGTTCTAATTGAAGACATAACTCAAATAGCTGTCTACTATTCTCCTGCAAAGCTTGGTTATTTTAAAAAGAAAAAAAATATTAGAGTCAAAGAAAGGTCAGGATTCCATCTATCATCTAAGGAAGCCTTCCTGCTAAAAGAAGCCAACTTGTTCTTCCCCTTTGTATGCTCTCCCTGCAAATCCTCCTGCCAGAAGCCCTTTCTCCAGTGCTTCAGCTCACAGAGTAACTGAGGAGGATCAGTTCGACCAATAGCGCTCTGCTCTTCTTACCAGGTCATACTCACAATTCCACGTTAGCAATGCAGTTTTCTGCTCATGGATGAAAATTGATACTTAAAGCTTTTATTTGAAACTTTTCCAGAAAGCAAGAGTTTTCTCATTAGATAGTTGATTCTTTTAAGTTTAAACCTGACTTCAAGAGAAAATTTCTTACTAAGGAGTGTACTTCAGACTCCAGATTTTGACAAGGAATCATTAATATTAATTAACGTTTTTAAAAATGCTGTCTCCAGAGCAATGAACCTTAGATGACAGAGTTGCCAGAAATATCTACTACAGTATTAATAAGTAAAAAAAAAATAAAAAAAAGTTGACCCAAGAGATCTCTAAGTAGCTACTTCACAATCTTTGCAAACATTAGTTTTCAACTGAAAAGCTATGTAAAGAAAGAAGCTAAAATGGAAAGAAAAAAAATGAGTAAAAGCTAAGAATAATATATAGGGAAAATATGTTTGTCCTTTCATTAAAATAAAAAGAACAAGAATATTGAAAAAATGCCTTCTTATGAAGATAACCTTTATTCATATACTCACAACATATGACATCTCACCAACTGTGTGCACGGAGTACATAGAAAGCAGGTAAGTTACAAATGAGTCATGCATTCTCACAGCGTTACACAAACAAAACTTGAATGTAGTGTTTCTAAACTAAATTAATGTTCTGTACGAGTGCAGCATATGCCTTTAAATATATATAAAAAGAGATAAAAATCCTCAATATCTGTAAATGGGTACACCAGCCTCTGGTCTATCTAATATTCTTTATAATGCAAACTTGCCATTGGAGCAAGCAGAAAAAAAAATCTACGTGGCCAGAGAGCCTTAACATTAAAGAAAAGAAAAAGCTTTCTTCCAAGGCTAAGACACTGTAAACTCAAGGTTTTTTCCATCATCATAATTAGTACCCTGAAAAGAAAAAGAAAGAAAAAGAATGAAGAGATTTATTTAGAACAACTGGCAGTGACTCATTTAACCTGCATATCCACTAGGATAGATAACTTCTAAGCAGATAGTTCTAAATGCAGTTTCCATGAGAACAGAGTCACATCATGGTATTTTTATGTCTTCTCTTAGGATGCAATCCACATTTATAATACGGAAACTAGCATTAGGAAGGGAAACCAAAGTTAAACTTCGGTTCATGCCTCACATGAACACACACCCTATAATAAAATATAGCTGCTTTGTAATGGCACCAAGAGGACAATAGCCACATTACTACTAATTGAGCTACATTCATCAAATTCTACAACAGCGCTTTTACTCTTCTTGGTGAGAAGTAATATGGAGGGGAACAAAAAAAATTCAAGTTATTATTTGAGTCCTGTCCTATCAAATAAGCTCCAGAAAGCATTCTGACTGCCAGAGCACAAACATCCAGCAAGGAAAAGAATACCCATAAACGCTGAGCTTCACTACACTGAACCACAAGACCCAAAGTTCAATCTGAAATAATTCCTGCTATAAACAGTAAGGCATTCTCAAGTAACAATTTAACATAAAAGTTCAATTTGAGATAATGCTATTTTTACTTTTTAGAATTGATAGTGGAATGACAGTGGTAGTCAACACCCACCCTGCCAAATTCAAAGATCCGTTAGCTATGCTTTTTTAAGCATGGTGTCACCTGGGATTTGAGTTTTCTGGCTTGTAAACAGAAGGGAGTAAACGTATCTGCTGCTCCTGTGTTAACCACAGGGTGCTGACTCCCACTGCATAAACTGATATTCAATTATTTACAATCAAGTATGAATCTAGAAGGAATTTTTCCACTGTAATAAGCAAAACTTTTTACACTATTGACAGAACAGTGCCAGAAATAAGTGTAACTCTGTAAAACTGTCACGAGTTCTGGAAGGTTGGATGTCCTAATGAAAGAAGGCCCCTCGAGAGCCTGTTCTGAAGGCTACAAGCCAACCTTCAGGGACTACAGTAGGCCAAGGGCTTCCAAAAACAAGAGAAAGACTCTGAGGAACCATTAGCCTTGGAAGAAGAAGGCAAATACTACGTGTCCATCAACAGCAGCAATCCACAATGCACTCGCCAACTGAACCTAGAGGTATTTTGATTTGTAAGTGCAAAAAAACTCATAATCGCATGCTTGACATACAGATCAGGTGCAGGAGAATTCCCTTTATGAGACTGTTACCCTGTTGGTTCTTTTCCTGCACACAGGCATTTACAGCCAGCCATTTCAGCGCTGTTCTTTAGCAGCACAAAGGCAAATGGCTTCTGACCAGATGAAAAACACTCTAGCAAAGGTTTTCTGTCACATTAGCAGAGCACAAGGGTAGCAGTAACAAATTTTGAAGCATACAGAAAAATAGCAATGTACAGTCTGATGCTGCTATTAGAAGAACGCCAAATAATAGGGTTGGCAAAAATGCTATTGCTCAACAAACTGCTGCCAGAAGAAAGTTATGTGTGAACTTGCTGCCCAGAACAGCTGTATTTCTATTAGACACAAATAGGAAGAATTGAGTAAACGATCAGCAAAAATATAATAGTACTGTCTACAGAAACTACAAGTGCTTGCTTATTTATTCTTACCTTCTTCTGCCTCATCTTCCTGGGATGACACAGGCCCCCCTCCACTTGTTGGGCTGAGCAGTTGCTCTTCTCTTGCAGACTCTCTTCGTAGACTGGCAACTTCATAAATGGGATCCCCAGCACTGGTGTGGCTTTTTCCTTCAGACTAAAACAAAATAGGTGCATTTATTAGGACCCCCTATTGACAATTCCAACTCTAATAGTATGCCAAAATCAAACCAAAACACACAAATTGCTAAACAATAGTTTGGGCAAGACTCCCTCAGATTCCTCTGCAGTGGCATATATAGGCTGGCTGTAATATACAGCTATGTTTCTCTTTTGAGGTTTATGGTCCAAACATGCAAATAAAACTGCATTATTTCCAATGCTGTCTCTTCGCTTCCAGTTTAATTACCATCTGAAAATCCTTTCCCATTTAAATATAGAGACGAGGGCAAGGAGAAACTGCAGCAAAATAAAAGAGGAGAGAACAAGCAGGAAAAAAAAAAATAGGGTAACCAACATAAACACAGAAACAGGAATCAGCTGCCTCAGAGGAAAAAGTTAAGGGTTTTAGTAGGTAAAGAGAAAACTAAACAACAAATCCTAATGCTTTTTGAAAGCCATGAATTGAAAAGCTCCTTACTGTTTTACTCAAGCAAAAACAACAGAACAATTTAGCTTTATTTCAGAGCAGAATCTGTAGTACAGTCCTTTCAATGGACTTGTGTTTGTAGTCTGAGAGTTACCTATTTGTAATAAGTAAGTATTATATATGTATACATACTACCTACACATTACACACACATATGTATATATAAGCTTGCATGTCTGTGTGGGTGTGTGAAGGAACTGCATACATATGTCAATGTAACAAATGAATTACCTTGGCAATTTGAGAGCAGTGCTTAACTATACAGAACTGAGGGCAGAACATTTTCCCTAGAAAGCACTTCGTTCTGTAGCAGCAGCTTTTATTCTTTTCACCTGCCTTTTTGGGAATTCAGTAACTCTCAGGGCAAATTTGGGGAGCAAGGAGAAATGGTTTTAGTTTTACTTCCAGGTGGAAAAGTTCAGAGTTTAATTTACCTCTTCTGCACTCGGTGGACATCTATGTGAAAAAAGGTACCCACATCCCACTGGATGCAGCAGTGTGAGTTTTTAAAAGGAAAACCAGCAGTAGCTTTTCCTCTGAGCTCCAACTCTGAAAACAATTATTATTCAGTGACATGCAGTGATTAATATACTCACAGAGAGTTACACAAAATTGAAAACTAATGGTTATAGTAAATGAACTAGAACCAAAACTCTTTGTTTTGTTATTTGTGTTCTTATCTAATCAGTTCAAATAAGGTAATTTTCTGAGGATATTAAGAACATCAAATTATCCATGAAAATAAAGGAATACAGTCTCAGAGTGTATTCAATTAGATTCACATGCAAAACTAGGAAGGATTTGGAAGACAACATCATGACACCTTTTGCTGGAGATGGACGACTGCTGAACAGAAGTGGCATTTCAGCAAGCTGCTGACATTGCTAAGATAGGTAGCTTAAACAGGGACAGCTTGCACTATTGCAGCATTCACAATTTTGTACTGACAAATCCCACCCTATTTCAAAGACATTAATCATTCAGATCTGCCTCCTTTAAAGTTGATACTCCCTGAAGTAGACAGTCACAGGGCTTCAATTAGCAGCCAGTTTTGCTGACTGAACTTCTCAAAGTGCTTAATGAACTTTGGGATGAAGGCATAAATATCCTGTATTTTTTTTAAACATCCAGCAGGATATTACAGCCATTATCCCCGTTTTACTTCCACAGAACACTTTTATCATGCAATTACAAAGTACTTGACTAAATTGATACCTCCGAGTGTTATTCACCATCATTATCTGTAGCTTTCATTTGAGCAGGAGTAAGGCATGAGGTACTATGGATTTTGCTGCAGCATACAAAATGACAAGTCTTTGGTGCCTTGCACGTGCTCTGGTTGAGTGCAAGAGCCATCTGTGTACAACACAAGTAACTCTGCACAGCAATAGCATTACTGCCATGATTTTACATCCGAAGGCAAACTATACCTCAGGATTTCTTGTCATGCACAGAGAAGCCACCTCTCTTTCGAGCTGATGTTACCAACTTGCAGGTCTGCTTAAATCTAACTGCCTTCTCAAACGCTGCCCAAGTGGCTGATCCCAATGGCACCTGCAAAGCTGCTTTCAAAGGAGCAAGAGTCCCGAGGGATGGGCTCTCATAGAGCTACTGCAACACAAGCTGTGCAGCCTGTAACTGGATGAATAAACAGTCACTACAGCTCAACCACACAGATCCTGCCATCCATAATCTGAGCTTCATCTGGGAGGAAGTTTAACAAGATTAAATATGTTCCTCTTCTCAAAGTCTGCAGAGCAGCTTCTCAGGATTCTACAGGTGTAAGAAAAGCTTTAGAGAGAGAAGGCAAGTATGTTTTGTCACATTATAAGGGGCGAGAAAGGAAAAAGAACGCATCCGTATTACTCAAAAATGATATAGTTGTAAATGACTTACTGGAAATCTTAATTGATTATTGATGAGTATCAAACAGTTGAGAAAGCAGCATCTTCAAATGCATTTTCCTTAAATTTAAAATGTAGATACTCTCAACATTTGCATATAAGAGGGAATTTAAGAAAACGTGAGAAAACCAAGCTACTGTGCTAATCTCTAGAACTACATAAAGAGCATTTCATGAGATTTACTTACTAGATGTTAAACAGCTACTATTTTTCTATATAACATGTACACAGCCTGTTTTTCAACACCCATTACTGCACTGCACAGAAAGATGACAATTAAAACACTCACACTAAGCTCAGTAGAATTAAATCACTCCCATTTGGTTTCATTAGTCAACGATGATGGATCATTATTCCAATGCAAACAACACTGTTAGCCTCTGCTGCTCATTTTTTGAGCTGAAATTCCAGCATAAATCTTTGGAGAAAGCAGGTCAATGCTCGCTGCACAAGGATGCAGTTGTACACCACCCAACACTGATGATGGGAAGACATACAAACTTCATGCATTGCAATCCTGCACTGCTCACAGCACTGGGTCTTTAGCATTCTGTTCAGCAGGGAGCTATTCTACAGCCATTACCAGATGAGATGGATATAGCATCTCTCAGTGCTTGAGGAAGTAATAAATGCACATTAATCACACAAACACAGGACTGGGAAAGCTAACAGAGGGAGTACACTACTATGCATTAAGCTTCAACTTCACCACTTCTCCCCTCCACAGAACAGGGTGTTTTTTTCGTACACCTTTAAAGCTGAACTCCAAGGAACAGACGAACAAAAGTATTTCAGAAAAATAGCATGCAAAAAAACTCTTCTTTATTCTTCTTTCCACATTTCCTAAGGTTACAGTCACCAGCATGAACAACACTAACTTACTCATTGCAACAATAATCCCCCGCCCTTCACAGAACCCTAGGGCAGTGAAGGATGTGAATTTAGCACATTTTAGATATTCATCAGCAAGCATGAGTCTGAAAACATAACTTCTCCATGTGTCTGAACTTGCTTTTTCCAAATAATCTTCTTTCACGTATCTCTTTTGAAAAGAGAGATACCTTTTCTCACCTCCTCAGATACCTTGAAACAAACTGTTAGCAATCAGCTCTTTTAAACCACTGTCTTTAATTGATTACATCCTTACAGATGCATACGTTCGGATTTTGAACCTTAGTACCCAGGATTTCCCTTTGTTAGATACAACATACTCGTTGTAATGTCAGCTGAAGTCATTTCCTGATTTTACCAGTCAAATGGACTTGCTTTAAATGTCTGCACGTAGGTCAGATTGTAGGAAATTATGGAGAATTCAACAGATACGTCTAAAACTGTTTAAGCCCACAAAGCCTTATGATATATATAATAATGCAGTTTACAAAGAGCATTGAAGAACAGTACATGCTACTTAATCATGCATTTAATCCTTTCAGCAATAACTAGCTTTCAAAAAAAGAATCTACTGAGACAAAGGTGTCATAAAGGCTAAATTAAAAGAAACAAAACAAACATTCCCAGCACCAACTTCTCTTTAAAAAATGAGCACACAATACCTGTTTCAACTTCATATAGAAAGTTTCTGTGAAGGTTTTCCTGCTGAAGTACCAGAAGCGTTCGTTGGCAGGATACACGCGCACAACAGTCTCCAGCAAAAATCTCACTGGTTCTACTACTTCAGTAACAACCATATCCACTGCCACAGTCATGTACACACGCTTATCTGAAACACAAAAATAAGTCACGTACAGAAAAAGTTGTCAAAGGACAAATTCCTTAAAACAATAAACAAGCGAGCTGCTGCTCAAATTGAAAACTAACTCAAAGGAACACTTTAGATCCTTGTTTATCTCCATACTCTGTCCGTTATAAGGACTGGGAAGGACATGGAGCTGTTGGAGAGGGTCCAGAGAAGGGCAGTAGAGATGATCAGAGGGCTGCAGCACCTCCACCATGGGGACAGGCTGAGAGAGCTGGGGCTGTTCTTCCTGGAGAAGACGCTGAGGAGACCTTATAGCAGCCTTCCAGTACCTGAAGAGGCCCACAGGAGAGCTGGGGAGGGACTTTTTATAAGGGCATGTAGCAACAGGACAAGGAGAAATGGCTATGAATAGGAAGAGGGTACATTTAGACTGAATATTAGGAGGAAAGTCTTTACTGTGAGGGCAGTGAGACACTGGAACAGGTTGCTCAGAGGCTGTAAATGCCACCTCCCTGGAGGTATTCAAGGCCAGGTTGGCTGGGGCTGTGAGCAACCTGGTCTGGTGGAAGGTGTCCCTGCCTATAGCAGGGGTAGGATCTAGATGGACTTCAATGGCCCTTCCAATCCAAACCATTCTATGATTCTATGACTAAAGAGGTTTCACCTGCCCTTTTCCCACTCTATGGGTCAGATGATCTTTGTAGCAGCAGTGTGCAATGCTATTTTTTTCTCCCTTCATACCTAAGCATAATTCAAAGTAAAACAAAATACACAATCAACCAGAAGATGAAGCAGAAACAGTTCAAGTGTATCTTGTAAATTTAGAATGCAAGAAAAAGATTGTGCCTTTTGAAAACATTTATGAAGTGTAGCAACCAGCGCTTTGAAACAGAATTGATATCCTTCAGCCAGGAAGCACAGCTTTTTAAATAAACACTGAACATCAGGTTTTGAACACCTAGGCTCTCACGTTCTCAGACCAAAGAGGCAAGCAAGCATTTAAAAACTAAATACACCTTTAAAAACCAAACACAACAGCACACAGGAAGTCATATCCTAAAATGGAAACTGTGTCAAGCTTCACAGCAAGTAGTTTCACACAATAGTCTACATGCTACTAGAAATAATGTGATTTGAAAAACCAGCAGGAAAACAGCAACACTGACTGCATATCCTTGGCTATGCTTTTATGCCACTGATGGGAGCTCTTGGAACAGGAAACAGACTCCAGATTTGCACTAAGACTTTATATCATATCGGAGAACATCAATTCCAGCAACAAGGAATGCAAGTGCTTCTATGCATCACTTCTTCAAAGATGAAGGCCATGTAATGCTATTTGTAATCAGCTCACCTCCAAGTTAAAAGAAAAACAACAGTAATGTCTAGGTTTTATACTACTCTGCTGGTTACAGAATGGGGAAAACTACTGTATGCTTATGGAGCAAAAATCCTGACAATCAGGGAGCAGGAACATAAGGCCAAACACTAGCTTATAGTATCTCTAAACCTGCAACACATAGGGTCTACATCCAATTATTCACATTGCTGTGTTGCATATATACGTACAGAGAAGTTCTGTTTCTAGTCACAGATGCTCAGAACATGATGGTGTATGTACACAGACATATATGTCCTGATTCCCAGGAAAAAATATATGCATCAAACTCGGGTCATATAAAAAATAGATAAGTTAGATTAAATTACCTTTAGGTGTTTCCTCATTAAGTACTAGAAACATAGGTGCATTAGGATTCCATAGTCCAGTAATTACATAAGCCTTCCCATCAGAGCTTTTTCCCATGGATTCCTAGAAATAAAAGAGAAATAAGAGATTTCATTAGAGATCAAAAGAGACAGAGTGTGGGGAGGTAAAACAGTTCTAGGAATTTAAGAATATCATTATGGTCACATTAGAGAATAAAACCCAAAGTGAGAACATGGTATAATGGACTGGAAAGTGGCAGAGGGAAATAGCAAAGAAAGAAGAAACATTATATACAAGAAACTGAAAGCAAAGATAGCTTAACCTACTTTTTTAATACTTATTAAAATAGAGGCTTTCGGTGGGATGTCTGCCACTACTGTCTAAGCAGAAATATTATGTGATGGAATATAAGAGACTTCAAAAAATTAAACTAGTATCACAGTATTGCTCAGGTTGGAAAAGACCTCAAAGATCATCAAGTCCAACCACAACCTCGCCATACTACCCTAACTCTAACAACCCTCTCCTAAATCATGTCTCTGAGCACCACATCCAAACAGATTTTAAACACATCCAGGGATGGTGACTCAACCACCTCCCTGGGAGCCCATTCCAGTGCTTAACAACCCTTTCTGTAAAGAAGTTTTTCCTGATATCCAGTCTAAACCTCCCCTGGCACAGCTTGAAGCCATTTCCCCTTGTCCTGTCACCAGTGAGAAGAGACCAACCCCATTCTCACTGTACACAGAGAAAACAGTCCAGGATATAATCTTACTTAAGACCTTAATTACATCAACCAAAAAATTAGATTAGTGTTTTTACTCCAAAATTCTCTCTCTGCCATGCTTGCCCCTGAGTTGCTCAGGCACGAACTTTCTCTAAGTATGACAGCAGTTTGCAACCCCAGTCCATAAAAATTTGACATTTAAAGAACCAAGTTTCAGGACAACATGCAAATCAAGTCAAAAGAGCCACGTATCTTCAAGTTAGTAACAACAGCAAAGCCTCTATATTTGCATTAGGATAATCTTATGCCATGCATCTGTTACTTCCAGAAATGCTTTCTGTAGACCTGCTAGGAACAGTCAGAGTGCATGACCTCCACACGTGTACTTGTCCCACACCAGTAATGGTTCATACTTCCTGCAGTTTCCTTGTGCAGTTCCTATGGATCCAACAAGCCTGCATGGCAGCCACTTTATAGGTAAATGGGACTGACATTCCTATTCTGCAATCTGATTTGCAGGATTTGTGGGAGTGACCAAGTTCTCCAAATTTAAGGAGGAAGAAAGGCAGTTGTAAGAAAAACACAGGTTTCCATGTACACACAGAAGATAATTTAATAAGCTATCACATCCAGCAGTTAAACGTATGGAACTAGGGCTGGGATAAAGATATGGATTCAAATATGCAGCCTGTACAGTAAAAACATGTTATATGGATTAACAGAATTCATTATGCTCTGTAACTCATAATTCATTCTATTTTCCATCAATCAAAAATTGAAATGTAACATCAGAACTAATAGCAACAAATGAAAACTGTGTTAGCATATACATAAACACAACTGCACACGAGTATCTTACCTCTGACAAGAGAACTGAATACCAACAGCTAGGATCATCAACATGGATAAAGAAGTGGACAAGGCAGAACTGACTGTGCAATTACAAAATGTGTGGCTGATTTCATTTGAGCACTTTTTGACTTGAAAACAGCTGTATTCTTGTCCACTGCATATAACTGAATTGATAGTATCACAAAGTATCCTATTAACTTGCAGCTCTCTTAGATGCAACTCATTATAAGAAAGGAAGGTTCTTAAAGATAAGCAACTCTTTCAAGCTCTGAGCAAGAATTTTAATTCAGATTAAGCAATTAATGGCAACATTTTCAGCAAAAAACAGCACCACATCTCTAATATCCAAACATAAAGACAATTACTGGCTCTAAATTTTTAGATAACATGCTTAACAAATACAGTTATTTGGAGCAACTAGCTATCAGCTGACATAACCAATCAATTTAACAAAAACAGATGCCACAGATTTTGACACTGAGATGTTCTGTCTGTTGCATGAAGCATTTGTTTCTAGTCTTAAGACAGAAGATCCAGGATTTAAGAAACCAAAGTAAACAAAAGTGGCAGTTTTATTTTTGGGGGGTGCTTTTATATGGTTGGGGCTTTTTGTTTGCTTTTTAAATTACCTATCTTATTAAAAGGATTACTAAAAACATACATTACCATGTCTAGTAAATGCATGTCACTGTTCTTCACATTTCTTCCAGGACTCAGCAGCATCCCAAAGCATCTGTGAAGTTTTATCAAAAATATATATACACATATATGTTAGCATTTCAAAAGACAAAAACATTTTGTTGAACAAAATGGCACAGCACCCACTGCTTCTAATTTAGAGAAAATCTCAGTAATTTTCTGCTAGTGTTATGGCAACACTCAGCAAACATCATAATATATATAACAGAAGTGACAATAAAATTATTTTCCAGAATGAAGACAACAGAAATTAGTGTCTAACCTATGAATTAATTGCTCTTAAAGACAATTCAAAACACTGAGTTTAAAAGACACAAGATTCCTCTACACAAATGAGACAGATTGGCAACATGAAAATAAATTTTAAATCTGCTTTCATACAATTAAATTAAAGTAACAATTTACATATTTTATCACCCATAACTTCACTGGTGTAAATCAACATCACCAGCTTCACAAATCCTCAACAATACCAATTTGCTCTGATCTTACATTTCTGCCTATTTTTTTTTTACATCTGATCCTCTCTATTATATAGATGCAAGGATTCTTCACAGTCACAACTTATGGCCCTCAAATGTTACATGACGAATCACTGTGACAACCTGCCATTAGACTGAGATTTTAAAAACAACAAAAAGCCCCCCCACCAGTGTCCCCCCACACCTCTCAAAGTACAGTATTAATCCAGTATAAACCAGCTTCAATTCTGCCCAATAGATTCTATACCAGTCTCATTACCTTCATTTCCCAGTACTCACTGTGCTCAAAAAATGGATCTAACAGGCCAAAGCAAGCAGGCTCACATCTTTCTTGCCACCAGCAAAGATCACCTCATCAGGTTTCATTAATGTCCTGCTAACCCCTTCTGTACGTGTGCCTGTTCTCTGCTCTCTCCTTTACTTCAGACACTGGTCACCTTTTTGTAGGTTTTAATACCATTTCAATAACTGTTAGCTATTTCAAGATGCATTTTGCTTGCTTACACCTTCTGATCAAATCACGGGATGCTTTATTATTGTCATTTTATTAAGGAATGCAAGATAAAAAGCCTTAAAAAGAGTTCTCTACAATTGCCCCACCATCTAAAGTGTGTATATATAAGAGTAGAAAGCAGCTTCTGCTATAGAGTTTTCAACCTAAACAGAAGGGACAAAGGAAGTTTCATGGCCATCACCACCACTATGAGTACTCTGCCACAGAGATCATACATCAGCCAAGGTCCTGAATTCCAGCCCAGTCATTTAACTAGCAATCTTTCTTGATAGTTTTAAAAGTAAAAAATAATTGAAGCATGAAACTTCCCTAAACAATCATCTAGAGTTTTGAACTTTCTGCAGTTTCTGCAAATCACCTTCACATCTCTCCTCTGAGCATACTCCACTATGAAGAAGAAACACTGAACCACTGTATGTACAACAAATGGTGCAAGCTGGCTAATATGCTAGACCTCAAACAAGGGGAAAGAAACTTTCAAGCAATTGCATAATGAAATGTTATGAAAAAAAGGGATCATAGTTCGGAGGGGTTTGCTTTGAGAACTTTTCTTTCATTTTGTTCAATTTCTAAGAATCTCCAAGAACAGATTAAATAACTTCTCTGGGCAATCTGTTACAGTGCTCAGTTCCCTTTGTACTGATAACAATTAACCCAGCAGAGGAATTTCCAGAGAAGTAAGTTGTGCCCACTGACTCCAATCCTTCCACTCTGCACCTCCAGGAAGGGCCAGGCTCCATCTCTTCCCTACCCTTCTCCCAGGCACCTGAAGGCACCACAAACAGCTCGCATTCTCACCTTCTCTAAGACTCAACAAAAGACGCTCCATCATCTGGGCAGCTCAGTTATCCAAAGGAAAATTCAGATTTCTCAGCAAGCAGAAATCCTAAGATATTATCTGAACAGCCAGAGGACAGTAATGCAGACAATAGTTTCACAGCTTTCAAGCAAAAACACTCTCATGGACAGTAGCAAATAAAACAGTAGACAGTGATGAAGACTCATCCATAGAGTGTATGGATCAATCCTACATCAATCCTACAATACAGGCTCCAGCCTAAGGCACGCTTCCATCACTTGGTATGAGTCCTCCACATGAACAGTAGTTTTCTACCATGAGACACCTCTCAACAAGAACAAAGGCAATCCTATTGCCTCTCAGAACAAAAGGCTGTTTCCTCACTCTCCAAGACGACTCTCCTACATCCCTCAATTATTAACTACAATTTTCTTCTTGAACCCTGTAAGTAACAGAGACGTGATACCCCACACAGCAGCCATGAGCCTACACAGTGCCACCCACAGCTCACAGCTGCAATGCAGGACAGAACAATGCTTCTTCACCTGCTTTGAACAACAGAAAAGCAGGTGAACAGGCAGAAAGCAGCACAGGATCCCCTGTGGGAAACACCTACCCTGTCTATCCCAGCCCTATCTGAACACCACCTACTGGCATCAGCAGAGGTTTCTCAGGTGGTTTTTCCTGAAACCGTCAACGTAGATTTTGGAACACTTTTGACTACAGGCCACTCTTCTTCAGCAACAATCACATTTTTCCATTATAATTTCCCTTAGAAATACTTCCGAAAATGCATTAAATAGCTAAGAAGTTCTCATGTAATGTCAATTGATCATGCTGTCTTTTTTATTTCAGTATTGTATTCTGTATGTGTATAAAATAACTTGAAAGGTTGTGCATGTCACACCAATTAGATAACTTACTAGCAAAGCTTGTGGTGATAAAAATAACATCCCTACTGAATCATCCTAAATACCATCTAAGTTAAAGCTCTTTTCTAATGAAGATAGTTTTAGGAAGAGAAAAAAAAAAAAAAAAATCACAAAACCAAACTCCTTAAGATCCCTCACAAGGAAAACACTGAATAGAGAATTAATATTATTCAGAAAAGCTTAACAGTTCATCATCCATGAACTTTTAAATCAACTTTATTTCAATTACAAATTTAATCTACTGAGAAGCAAAAGAACAGTTTTACACTATTGATAAAATAATCTGCTGTGTCCTTCTTGTTACTGAAAATTACAGTTTCATTTTTGAAAAAAATAGCCTGAAAGCAAGCAGAGATCAATCTTAGGCTATATGAGATTTTTAGATTCTCCTGTTATCTTGAACTCTCTTCAGTAGGGCTGAATTCTCCTATTGTTACTTTTTTGGTAAGATTGCCATCTGGTGGCATTTGCTCTTTTTAAAATCTGAGGTATTGAGAAAGAATTTCCTAATTTAAGGTAATGCAATGCCTACTACTGTTGTAGCACAAGTCCCCTGTTACTGAACGTATCAACAAAGAGCTACCCTTCATGCACATGGTCTGCTTTTTGTGCAGCTGTCTTCCTCCAAAGATATTTGTTTTGTCTAAGAGAATTCTCTCCTCATTTAGTTTCCAGTAAATACACCTTTGGTCACCAACCATACCTGAGATCTCACTACTACTTCAAGATAAATATTGGAAGAGGAAACAGATCCAAGTTTAACATAGTTCAGACAACCCAACTTGGCTACTTTCACAACACAGCCAATGGTGATAAGGAAGGGTTATAATAAACACGTGTTTCTGTGCTACTTAAGAACAAGAAAACACAAAATGAAAAATATATGAATGCCCTGAGTATCCTAGTTAAAAAAATTTACATTCAAAAAATGCAATTAAAATGAAAAGTTTGCTTATTACATGCTATGCTTCCAAGACATCATGTTTCCACCTTAAAAATCACATCAGTTACTTAAAAAGATAATTAAAATTTAACCATGCAGCTATAAGGGAATTTTATTATGCAATAATACTGTGTCACTGTTTTCCTTCTTTCAGTTGCATAACCTGCAAATCCAGGTTGAGAACAACTGTTCTCATAAAAAGGTAATCCGTATTACTTCTATATGGCTCTTACCTTTCGATGGCCAGTTCTTTGTTGGAGAGCTGCTGAACTGTAATCACCACTTTCTTCTCAATTCCCTGCTTAAGTTTGAAATATAATTTGTCTCTGTCCTTTGGCACAGGGCTAAAAGAAATTTTTAAAAAGTTAGTATGAAAGGAGGACATCAACTGTGAAGTGCAGCAGAGAACAGTAACCCACTTAAGCTGTTCATAACTTGTTTGAGACCTCACCATTTAAACTTGGTTAATAAACCAACACTGAAGAAAAAAAGCTATATCTTGCACTTAGTATCTTAACTATCCAGAGAAATTATCAGGATCACATAGCCAAAAATGCATAGGGTATTTTGGTTTTTGAAATAAGAGAACGTGCAACATATGAACCAAAAAACCAACAGGACATTTTCACAGAATCAACTCTTCTCATCAAGCCTGTCCATTTTAGAAGTCATGTAATTAACTATTAGGTTAAAAAATATTTTGCTTCCCTGTAACGCTCAGAGAACTTTACAGCATTCTAAACCTTCAATGCATTCAGAATTCTCTAAATCACAAAATCACAGAATGGCCTGGGTTGGAAGGGACGACGAATCTCCAACCCCCCTGCCACGTGCAGGGCCACCAACCTCCACATTTCATACCAGCCCAGGCTGCCCAGGGCCCCATCCAACCTGGCCTTGAACACCTCCAGGGATGGATGGGGCATCCACAGCCTCTCTGGGCAGCTGTTCCAGCACCTCACCACTCTCTCCGTAAAGAGCTTCCCCCTGACATTCAACCTCAATCTTCCCTCCTTTAATTAAACTAACTTAAAGGAGCACTACATTGTATTTATTCAGGAAAACTGGTTTGACAGAAGTTTGTACAGACATCCTACCATCTTTTCCATTTGCAAAGGCCTATCTTGAGTATTTCTATCAACAGATACATCTTAAAAAGAAGCTAATTTCAAAAGGGTGCTGATTTTTAAATCCTTAAACAGAAAACATACAGAGAAGAAAACTATAAAAACAAAGCAATAGCTTCCTCCTTATAGCAGGTCCACTTATGAAGAGAAGCTAAATCAATTTCACTGCAGCACAACAGTTGTGCGTTCTGCAAGGATGCTTGATTCAAAAAGATTTTCAACTTTCCCATTCCATTCAGATTACCTGAAATTTCCTTTCCCATCATCTTCTTTGACTTCTAAGGAAACACTGAAAGTGTACACATCACTGTCTGGAGTAGGAAGAACGAAGTCCTTAACGTGATCAGATGCTTGTTTGGAAGAACGTTTGAACGCTGTGGAGAAGCTGTATAGAATTCGGCTGACCTGCAGAAAAGCAAAAGAACAAGTGGTATTATAAATACTAAAACACAAAAAAAACACCCATCTTTGCTCTTTTTTTTTCCTTTTTATTTATTTATTTATTTTAACTTTATTTACAACAGAAAGCTTTCAGATTGTGTGTTTCATAACCACTCCGCAGTGTTTTCTCAGTAAGTTAGTAAGTTACAAGATTGGGAATGCAACTCGTTAGAAGACCCTAATAATGCATTTTTCAAGTTGTGCCTTTAATAAGACATCTTACAGTTTGCTCGAGTAGAATCTTGTTTTGTTTCGTCATCTTTTTCATCCCTTACTCTTCCAGCCTAAAAAATCCTCTTATCTCAAACTATCAGCAGTTCTTCCCAAAATATCAAGGTCAATCTCAGCATTATAAAGGGATTCTTTCTAACTCCCAAGATCTACACTGCAGCACTAACCTGGAACCTACTCACATGAGGCCTGGAAAACAAAAGGCTTTCTACAATATCCCCATCACAGTGCACTCTGCTATCTTATTGAAATACTGTAACTTTTAACTTGTATTAATAGTCACATTTGACTATCTGCACATTCTGTAAAATCCATTAAATGTGTTAATATGTTTCTCAAATACATACCATTCCCACATCTGGAATAACTTTCCCAGATATGCCCCACATCCTTTATATGAGCCATTATACCATATTTAATACTTACTGCCTCTTTAATTTCACAAGAGAAAACATGAATCTGGAACTCTTCTGTTCCACAGCTGCTTTCAGTAAATGCAAAACAGTCACTTTCTGAAGTCCCATTCTGTCCACGCACACAAAACAACACTTTATAGATTGGAAAAGAGGCTATCTCCACGTTGCTTGACTGATCTATTATTCTGCCAAGGAAAGGAACAGTGAAGAACAAAAAAAAGCAAATCAAACAAACGTACACAAAATAACTTCCTGCAATTAGAAAAATACCTAAACTGAACTTACAATTAAGTATACAAGATAGAGAGTAGGAACAGATAAGTCAGGCTTTCTGGCTGTAAGATGCAAATACTTTTGGTTGCAACGCTGGCCTAATTTTTTTTAAATACTCCAAGAAAACACAGTACCTCTTTCCAAAACAGCAGAAATCAGTGAACAAGATGCTTGAGAATATCTGACCCTAAAGCTAACGAACAGGCACTTGCTGATAACCAATACAGAGAAACTAACACTCAGATACTCGTACACCCAAAAATGACTTGCAACCTTACGCTTCATTTTCACTGGTTTGAAGAGGCCCAACTCAACTTTTTAAGTACTCCAAGAAGATGTCCACAAAGATGTGAAACATGATCATCAATACAGCACTTCCACAGACTTTCCTTTTACAGGGTGAGGTGTCTCACTGTACTGTGCAAGAACCTGAGCCAAAAATCCAACAATTCTACCTCCATGTGAGAGTAACAAACTTCAAATCTACCTTCCACATGAGGTGCAAGTAACAAAAGGATCATTTACATGTTACCTTACAGAGCCTTCCGGAACATTGGGAACATAGAGTGTTACAGATAGAGGGGCCTGACTTGAGGATTTCATGTTTGCCATGGCACGTAGAGCTTCTGGCTCATTGCGAGGGGCAGACACCTTCATGCAGCCCAGGTAAGTCAGTTTGTTAAACAACACGCTGTCCTCCTCCAAGGGCTCATGGGGAGAAGGAGACCTTTGTGTAGACACTTCTGAAAATGAAGAAACCATTTATTTAACTATTTGTTTTTATTTTTTACATATGGTTTACTGAACAAGTTCCATAGCAAAATCTCCTGCTGCTTGTAAGAAGGGACACAGGGATCAAAGTCCAACAGTGAGAAATCCACTCAGCATTAATTAATTAATGTTATGTCTATACCAACACAAGTTTCCAAGTATTGCTTTAGGCCAAATTACCTTTTGATTCTTTTTAGCTATGCTAAAGTAAGTGTTCCTTACCTAGTTCAATTTGCTTACATCCCCAAATTTCTACTCGTTATTTTTGCATAAAGATGCTTCTAATTCTCTTCTCTCCCATGAATTTACAATTTGTAAAGAATTATTAAATTCAAATGTGGTTCACATTCTTGAAACCGATACAGTGACTGCGTGAAACCATCAGGGAACTGGAGAAAAGAAAAGGGACACTTGCTCCCCTAAACAGAGGAGGAGAAGCATTCTTTTTGGATTATCCTTCTGTATTTTTTTTTAAAGGCATTTTGGCATTTAAAAAAAAGAGGTGAAGTTTAAAAAAAAAAAAAAAATCAGAAGTATGAATCAGAGTAATCCAGGTTGGATTAACTCTAGAGATCCTTTCTATCTTAAACTCACTTACAAGCAGAACGGGTTAGACTAGAGCTAGCTGAATCAGGTTGCTCAAGGTCCTGTTCAGCTGAGTTTTAGTTCCAAAAATGGAAATTCCAAATCTCTCCTAGCATTTTGCCCTGTTTTTTCATATTTCTTTTGACTACGACCATTGCTTGTGAAACACTTAATTAAAAAATGCTGCAGAACGGAATATATGTCAATGGACAAAATCTTGAAATTTCTCATATTCCACCAGCAGCATCTCTATCTTACCTATAGTACATTCAGCAGTTACCTGACACTGAGTCCCAACTAAACCAGAGCTGGTGACAAAACAAAAATTATCTTGATGAAAACTGAGCAGCAAAGGGGTATCGATCTGGTAATGATCTATTCCTATCTACAATCTTCTCCTATTGAGAAAACTTGAAGAGGCTACACAGTATTCTCCAAAATATTACAGAACTAAGTTCCAGAGAGCATTACATCTATTTTAACTTCAAGCTTTAAGGAAAAGAACTGCCATCCATGGGCCATAAAACAGGGGTACTCTTCAGTAATACCTGTAGTAGAAGGGTCTAAAACAAGTTGCAAGGACGGTTGATTTGTTTGACCTGCTGAGCCAAGTCCAGATGCCTGGCTGCATGCATCACTAGAACCTTCAGGGAGAGCAGTGGAGTTGTCCTGGTCTTTTTCAGAATCCCTCAGTATCTCCTCCATTGCCTTCTCCAGCTGATCATCTCCATTTGAAAACACCTGGAAGTACGAAGGAGATCAGTTTTTTTCCCCCAAAATATATAGCTATGTGTATGTTTATTTTGGCTACTATCCTTTAAATACACAATCTTGCTGCAAAAGTTAAGAAATACTGCTAAACACAACAAGCTAAGCACTTGTAAGACTGCACCTTACTACAACAGATATATTACTAACAGGAACTGATCAGGTAAGATATTAAAAATCCACAAAACAGCCTGAGATCACTAGTACTGCATCTTCTCCTTCCTCATACTTACTAGCAAAATCGTTACAAATTAATGAGCAATAAGCAAACTGTGAGTTTCTTGTCTTTTATTTACTTTCCAACTTAAAAGCGCAAAGAAAAACCCTCACTATCACTTTGATGTCAACTTTTATTATTTTAAAAAAGGCATGCTAAATAATCTCATCATGAATAAAAAAAGCTGAGCAGTATGGACAGTTTTTATTATCAAAATAACAATGGCAACGTTTCTTTTTCTAAAAGCAACAGAATCTGCTGCCTGCAAAATCAAAACATTCTGCGTAACACGATTTGGTTCACTGTAAGTAGTTGCTCATGCCTTCATGTCCAATCCTGTATTTTAACCTCCTCAGGTTCTGCTACATGGTTTTGTGGAGAACGGCAGGCAGCAGAATGACATTCTTCTGACAAAACAAAAAGGAATTATTTGTATAGAGTCATAACTATTTCTTACATCATTCTCCAGCTGTAGAATCAATGTTTCACAAGAGGGAATATCTTAGCTTTCTAGATGGAAAAGCAGAGGATGGACAAGTAACCTGGCCATGGCTGCCCTCTTCCTGCAGAGTGCCAGCAGTGGGGTCAGCTATTTGCATTCTAGTTTCACACGACACTTCCCTCTTCCCAAGCACCAGTCAGTGCTGACAGTAATCTTCCTGTGCCATGGCAGACACTACTGTATACCTCAAGACTTAGTCCTAAAGCATGCTGAAGCCAAAAGATGTCAGAATCAAGATTAACTCAAATATAACTTGATCCCATGACATCTATGTGCTTTATCCCACCAAATACAACACGTGTGTTCGCAATGCTAGTCCAACAGCCATCCAAAACCTACAGATCTCTGCTAAAATAACAGGACTGTGTTTAGATTCTCCATTCAAAACAAAGAAATTACAGAATTTGTTACAAGTTTTCTTACAGAAAATTGTACTTTCTTAGGCATATCCAAGCCATTTCAGTTGTCTCACCAATTATTCCACAAATAGTAGGAAAGTAAATGTACAGAAATAGCCAGAACATTGTCAGACATTTCCCCCCTCTCCTCCTCCAAAAGTGCCTTTCACAGATACCAGCATTTCCAACCAAAAACCAACACAGCCAGTAATAAAGCTGCTTTACGGATTCTACCTTCTAGATATAATTACTAAAGAAGCAATCAGTGTTTAATTAATTTAATTTCAGACTCAAATCATCAGTTGTAAAATGCCCAACCTCCTATCTTTATGGAAAGATAAAATCATTGTTGTCATTTCAAGGGGAACAAATTCCTATTTTTTCAAGTGGATCACATCTGCTACAGCAACTGAATTGGGGAAACTTGCAATTAACCATTCAGCTGTTACCCAAATACTAAAACATTCAGGCATTCTGTGGTAGAAAACTTCTACAGGTCTTAGTCATGCTTAAGGCAGCATCAAGAGGGAAAAAAAAAAACAAACAAGGTCCACTGTGGTCTATTCCTGTGCATCCTAACTGTGTTCTTCAATGAAAAAAAAAACATTCTGAAGCTCTGACCCCTAAATAAAGAATACCTCCTAAGCATTAATCTGAAGCTTCTTCTTTGAAAAGAATATTTTAGTTTAATGTATAAATCCACAGAACACTAACAAAGCTAGCCCCTGAAGAAGTTACCTCTACAAGAAAAACTGAACTGCCACATTTGCACAGACTTCCTTAATCTGATCTCTGAACTTCATTGGCAATGAGCACTGACAAAAATGGGCAGTTAAGATTCTCCTCTTTAACTCTTTAGTTAAACACTTCAAAGAAGCAGCTGGTTTTTCGCTCAATATGAATCTTATTATGTATTTCAAATCAAACAGTAGTAAACCTTTAGCTGAGGCTTTGCATCTTTCCCAGAGGAGTCCTCAGTTTGCTGGTGAACCACGACAAACTCTTCATTAATTAACGTGGATACGGTTTCAGGAATTCTCCTGGCTTTGCTGAACGATGTTCTGACTTCCATCTCAGGTCAGCAGCTTTCTGCCAAGCCACCTACAGAAGGAAAAAACATTATGAACAGATTAAAAACTTGTTCTTTAGTATTTCAACAAGTGTAACAGGAAGTTTCTATCAGATAATATAACACCTAAAGTTGTATGAATGTATTATACTACATTTAATGACATTTCTCTGAGTCCATTGGTGTAAGAACTTTTTTTAATAGCAGGGTGTATTTGGGGGTATTAAGAATCCTGTGATTGAACAGCAGAAACTGTTATCTGCATGCATAGATAACTCCCAACCGAGTTCAACTTGGAGCTTCCACTTCTACTGTTTCTAACCCTCCAGAGCCTGCTCCCTCTACATCCCCAATTCCTGCCCTTTTTCCTCCTTTTCAGGAATACAGACGCATTTCTCAACATCAGTGTCCCCCAGGTTATGTGAAGATGCAAATTACCCTATGACTAATTTTCCAAGTGTATGCCATACCCATGAAAACATGTTTAGCAACGTTTTCTCAGCAAGGTATTTTTATCTATACGTGATGAAGCATCAAAGATCATACTAAACCACAATCACATTCTTCTCAGCAGTTTCTCTGAAAAGTCTACAACAGTTAATCACGTTACTCACAAAAAAAAAGAATTAGCAGTAAATATTACAGAAACCAAGAACAGGTTTTCTCTGCTCTGTGCAGAAATAAGCTCAGGCACAACCGAAAAAGGGCAAAGGATTGGTATCTCTACAAGTTCATTTAAAAGAGTACTAAAAAAAAAACCAAAAAAAAACCAGTTGAAATCATTCCTAGCACTCCTGAATGAGAAAAACTGTAGGAATCCAACACAAAGAGAGAATCAAATCTATTAGTGTGGAACATTTTCTCTGGACCCTACAGGAACAGTGGGCTAAAATGTTGTTTTTAAAGTGTATCTGTGCTTTTAGAATTCTTCTGTTAAAAGAAGAAAAGGCATTTTCAGATACATACTTCCAGACACAGAGTACTTCCATATCAGTTTCCAGAGAGCACTGCTTTGGCTTGGTGCTGCAGTGTTTTCCTTAAGAGACAAAGCTGCGATGAATAACCTAGAGCAGAGAGGGAACCTTGCCTTACTGCATCATTTGCAAGGTGGAACATAATGCTTACCCTGGAGCTGGACACAGAGACCTAAAGCTCAGCTCAGTGCCCACCAAACCCAGTTTCACGCTGGGAGGATCAGCTGCAAAGCGTCCCACAGAGGGGAGCTCAGCCAGACTTTGCTGTGACTTGTGAGCACAGGTTTTGCTTCACACTGCCTTCACAGCAGTAGCAGGGCACAGAGCCGTGCCATGCTCACTTCTCAGTTTTAGTTTCAAAACATGCAATCAAGATCACAAATGTAGGTTTACTGGCAGGGAACCACACAAACAGCCCTTCAGACGTGCAAGCCCTCCATTCTGAGCAAGCACTATTTAAGCCACAGCAGGCAGTTCAGCAACTTAGTACCAAAAAACAAGTTTGGGAAGGAAGCCAAGTTCAATACAGAACCATTTCGTGTCACTTCTGAAACCACAGTCAATATGCTTTTGCTCTTCTCAAGACTTGATCTATTTACACACACCTCTCTCCAAACAAATTTTCCCTCTGCCCAACACAACCACAATTTTACCTTTCAAGTTAGTGAGAGCTTTACACAAAGAAATCCCACAGAATCACGTCACAGAACTGTAGAACGCTCTGGGTTAAAAAGGACCACAATGACCATCGAGTTTCAACCAGATGCAGGGTCACCAGACCAGGCTGCCCAGAGCCACATCCAGCCCAGAGAAATTAAAAAGCTCAACTTCAAGTGTTGTATTACAGCTCAGGAAACTGGTCAGGAGAGTGGCTTTAGGAAAAAGCCACCGAACAGCTGTAATATTCTGAGAGAGACTACCAGCTTGGACTGGCAGTGCAACGAACCCAAAGCAGCAGCTTGCAGACATGACATCATGTGGGCTCCACCCAACCCTGGGCCATGGATTCTGCACTGAAGTCAGCTTCATTTCGGCGTTTTAAGGCATCTTAACTCTAAAGGTCTTCTGGCAAAAGGGACCAAAAAAAGTTTTGTATTTAAAAGACTGAGAATATTATTTAAAAAAAAAAAAAAAATAGATGAACAAACTGCTTAACAAATATCAGGCTGTAAAAGCATATTTATCTGCAATTAATACCAAGGCTAGCTCAATTCGAATACTCATTTCAAAGTAATGCTTCAGTATAATAGTGGAATTTGATACTTATGGAGTTCTTTAAAGACAATGAAAGAACATAAATACACACTCCCCAAACACAGCATAATATGCATGAGCATCAGGTATGAAGGTAACCCCAGCGCTGGAGAAAACAGCAGAGGATGGCAGCCAGCCCTCCTGGCCACGTCAGCAGAAAGGATGCAGACCCCACAGAGCCCCTGCTGTCTCTTAAGTTTCAGTCAGAGAGCTCTGTGCACATATGCACTTTGTGCATAAATGGTTCTACTGCATTAATTCATAGAATCATAGAATCACAAGGTTGGAAACGACCTGCAAGATCATCTAGTCTTGTTAAGATCTTGTCAAGATCTTGTTAGAAGACAAATGCCAGCTGCTGCACCACCTTCTGTCTGCAGCCATGGAGGACAGACAGGCACGTCAACTGCTAAAAGCTTTTTGTAGCAATATATAAGAAGAAAACCACAGTAAATGCACGCCTGTAAAGAGAGAATGATGATAATGCAACTAAAAAAGCATAATGAAGTACAAAATAACCCCATGTAGGTAAAGACAGTTTTAGAGAAGTTCCTCTTCTGGAACAGAGGAAGGAAATATAATTAACACTTGATGACTGCAGGGAATTTCTAATTCCGTTCAGGATTCCTAAAAGCATACCATGCATGTCACTGCACTTACAGTAGATTTACAAGCTGTTTAACATTGTTGAGAGTACAGCTCAAGCCTGACCATCGACACGGTGAGCAGACACACCTCTGCTGTGGCTGAGCAAAACACCACCCTGAACACCTTCATTCCTGCCTTTCATTAGAGCCAACTCCAAGCTGCCATCAGCATTACTCACGTGGATGCTCTCTGTGCCATTCTAGTCACAACAAAACCAGCCTGGTTTCTGCTTGGTAATCAGACACGAGCAGGCCAGGCAGGGAGCTGCAGGACATCTCCTCACTCATCAGCTCACCTAAGCTACAAGTCTACAAACCCCTCAGGTCTTTTGCCAAGACCACCTCTAAATCATGACTGAGTCATGTTTCAAATTAAACAACTGGAGTAAAATTGATATGAGAATTTAATAACGTAACTCTTGAGTCTCAAGAAGATTACTGAAGCTTTACTGCCTTAAGTAAGCTACTTAGGGGGAAAATATACACACGTTCTGTTACTCCAGCTAAGCACTTTGGAAGAAAAGCAGTAAAAAGAATAAAAACCTCTCCTGAATGAATCACGTATTAAGGCGTTTTGGGGAAGGGAAGAAACAGAACATGTGATTTTTTTTTTTTTTTTTTACTTTATTTCTTATTCTTTATGACTAAGAAAAGAGAGAAACATTTTCAGGACTTTCCAGTCACCTCCAGACAGCAGGCAGTTACGTTATCTCGCTTTCAGCATTCGCTTTACCCCATCCTGAGCACTTACTCCTGTTTCACCCATTGCAGAGATGAACCAAAGGTTTGGAATAAGTGACTGCCATCACCAGGTGTGCGATGGGAGCACAGCAGTCAGAACACACAGACAGCTGTGCAGCCTCCAGTCATGCTAAGTTTGTTCCTGGAGTTGAACCATGGCTCATAATTGTCATTAAAGAGGTTCAGCATTTGCATTTGGTAGCTGCTTAGAGTGCATGTGACAGACAGGGCAGGAAGGCAGCAGAAGTAACACATCTCAGCTACTTCTGCACCGAGCCCACAGGCTTTGTTCAGCTGCTGGTGCAGTTATACTTAAATGAATTAACACGTCTGAGGTGCAAATAAACCTTCTGTTCGACCAGCACCGTTCCAAGAATAAAACCACAGAGCAGATGGTAACTTCCCAAGCCATCAGAGGCCAGAATCAGAAGGGGTCTTCCAAGCACATCTTCAGAAAAATGGTGACAAACTGTGTTTTCCAAGTTCTCTTCACGGTAAGAAATGCTGAAGTACGTACAGCTACCACGAGGAAGCAATTTCTGCAGGAGAAGCCCTGAGCAGTCCTGTTCTTCCCCATACAGAGGATGATTCCTCCTCCACACAGATGAGCAATGCCACGCAGAAAACAATCTGAGAGCCCTGCAACGATCACACGGGAGGAAGAGTTCCTAAATCCTGCTGATCAAAGCCAACTGGTTGGCAAAAGGAGTACAGCTCCAAGGAAAAGCAAACATCTCAGCACGGCCTTCCGACAAAGAGAGTTGCAAAACAAAAGGTTTTCAAGATATAAAGTGATTAACTTAGATTAACTAGATTTATCTAGTTTTAAAATAGAGGGGAGGAAATCTCGTAGTGCCACAGCAATGACTAAAGAAAAGCTGTTACTTTCCTCTTTGAGCTCCATCTTACAGTTTTGGCCAACTCACTTCAGCTTTCTGCGGTTCAGCTCCCAACGTTTTGAGCCCAGGATAAAAACGAAGCCACACATACCTGGAACACAGCTTTCTGGGGGCCAGGAAGTGGAACTTACCACACATACATCCTAATCATCACACAGCACAGACCCAGAAGCTACAGCACTTCCTTCCAGTAAGGCACCATGGGCTCACTGCAACTCCTACACTAGCTTACCCCGCTGTACAAGTGGAGGGACACAGGATGGAGGTGTTTCTCAATTCCCCCTCTCCCTAACTCTTCCATGCATTTCATTCTGCGTCTAAACTGGAAAACCACATCACAAACAAAACCACACAGACCTGTAGCGATGCACATCCAGAGGACTGCTGGGCAGAGAAGCTCAGCCATGATCACTGGCAAAGCTGCCATGACTGGGGAGAAACTCAAAAGGAAGGGCTCGTGGTTTTGGATTGGATTTGCTTTGCAGTCCCTGAATGGATTCATAAACTTCCTCATCAAGCTGGTCCCCGTTACTAAATACCAATATTTACATGAACTAGTCCTCTGAAGCACTGACCTGGTATTTTGCATTTACTTCCAGTTTGTGTTCAACAAATATTTCAAAGTTAGTGCTCAAGTTCACCATAGGTTCAAAAAAATGATATGTTTTCTTCTAAAAAAATTGGTATTGTATTCAACAGCACCAAAGCTTTGATAAAACTTGATAACATCTATGAAAAAGAAAAGACAACACAAAAACAAGGTGAACGTTGATGTACCTGTTTTCACTGAGCAAAATGAAACGTGTTTTAAAGGAAAGCTTCCAATCTTCTTCCAGGCCAGTGCAGATCAATCAAATTCACACTTTCCTCCATCAGCCAAGCCAAATCAGATCCCATATCAACGATGAACTTTCAAAGCCATTATCACTGATAATCTCACAACCAAAACACAGCACTGGTGAATAAACTCTACTTACTTTCAGAAGAAAGATTTTCCAAGGGACTCTCTGGAAGCCTTCTGAGAGGAAGGTCCCACACGGCTATGCAGTGATTTCTCTTCTGCTAACAGATGTTTGAAGCACAGATGTACATTGAAAAGGGTTGTTTGTTCCCTTTTTTGAGCCACTCGGTAAAATGGACACGAGCAAAAAGAGCATTAAGCTAACTTAACTATAAAACACAAGTGCTACGTGACTCACATTTCTAGTTTACACAGAGGTAACGTGCATTTCATCCTAATTTCCTGCTTAGGGCACTGGAAATGGCTCACTAATTCAATCTTCACTGCTGCTTCCTATGCTGAATCTGTCAAAACCGTTTCTGTAAATCCCACTCGGTTTGTTTCAATTTCACCAAGATCACCACCACTCTAATTCTGCCCTCCATCTCTATTTCTCTTTGTGTCATCTTTATGCAAGAAGCTGAACTCTCTGTTTAAACTAACTGCTGCTTTACTACCCAATGGCTGTTTCCCAGTGTCCTACCTCTGGCTGTGAAAGACAGCATAAAACACACCTGGGAAAAACAAAAACTAGCATTCACTTGCCTTACTGATACTGTTCCCCTAGATTGAAATCAACCTAATATAAAGAGATCCCTGCTGTATACATATTAAAATATACTTCCCTGTATACGTATTAAAAAATCTAGTGTCTATGAAAGCAATGGTAAGAACTCAAATAAACAAAACAAAGAAACAAAGAATGACCACACAACTGAAAAACCACATAGCTTATTTTGGCAGCTTTGTCTCCTCTGTGAAAGTGAACTTCTACTTAATACACCACAGCAAATCATTAGTGTGTTCACAGAGAGCAGGCTGTTTTTAATTCCTGCACCGGCTGCCTAGATACAGAGGATACAGGAGGCCTCGACACAGACTGGTCCTACGTCAGTCATAAGCCAAGGAATAACTATGAAAAGGAAAACAGATTCGAAAGAAAACTACCTAAACAAGAAAACGTCTATTCAGCCTCAAAGCATTCTGCATCCACAGCTTACAGAACTCTGAACTGATGGCATTTTGCATACTAAGGCAATTATTATAAAGGAGAGAAACAGCTTTCCTGAGCTGCAGCTCTGGATTACACATACGCCACTTAAACACTGCAAAGATTCCATTTGGAACCGCTCAGGGAAAAAGACTGTTTTCATTCATCTTGACTCCAGGCCTGTCGGGGCGCTGGCAGGCATGCTGGTACTGCAGGCACGGTGACTCAGGCAAGGAAGCAGCTGACATTTACAGCCCAAGAGAGAAGCAGCACCTTTCCTCTTCCGCAGAGATCATCAACCGCTGCAAACCACAGGCAAGAGTGAAGATGAGAAGCACGTTAAAAAACAAAACCACCGATGTGAACTACAATGTGGAACGTGTGGGGAGAAGGGCATCACAAATGGTAAACAACTATCCAACCAGATCAAGGAAGGAAAGAAGATCAGGTCAACCACAGAGGCAGCCCCCAGTAACTTGCCTGCTTGCATTTGCTCAAACTCCACAAACAGAATCACAGAATGGCCAGGGTTGAAAGGGACCCCAAGGATGATGAATCTCCAACCCCCTGCCACATGCAGGGCCACCAACCTCCACATTTAATCCAGCCCAGGCTGCCCAGGGCCCCATCCAACCTGGCCTCGAACACCTCCAGGGATGGGGCATCCACAAATGGAATAGCTGCAGGGCACAAGCTACAAAACAGAATTAAAATAAGGCTGGGGAGTGAGATTTTAAAAGGAAACAACTCCTCAGGCCCAAGATTTGGCCACAGTTAGTGGCATGAGCCATCAGGTAACAGGCGGCTCACACTAGCATACACACTTCTCACTCACACATACTACTTCATGCTGTTCACAAGTGCAAGCAATGCTAGCTCATCCAGTTTGTATGCAAACAATTTTAGGAAATATGTTTGATTTGCTGCCAATTAAAAGCCTTTGCTCTAACAATCCCCTTTGAAAGTGCACAGCTTATAAGTGCAAACAAGACGGCTCCCACTATCCAAAAGAGGGATATCCTATCAGTCTTCTTTATGCATATTTTATGGAAGGAAAAGCAAACAAACCCCCACCAACAAAAGCACAGCACAGACACACCAAGTTCTGGTATACAGGTCACTGGGTAGCTTATCAGAATTTCAAACAACTCACTTGAGCACAGCAGCTCCTACTTCTACCTCCAGGATAAAGCAAACAGCAGAAACGAGCAATTCAAGCACACGTTCACGCTGTTGGCTGTCTCCAGCTGAACACCACACCAATCTTCTTGAGCCAATCCTTTCTGCATTTGGAAAATAAAAGATAGCAGCAGAGAGTTCTCTTCAAAGAGTACCCGATTTTTCGTGGCTGAATTAGCATAGGGCAATCAGTGCTTTAAACAGATTTAATCTTTTATTCCTTTAGTGAAAAATAAGTGTTGGCCAAATTTAGCCGGTAGGATTATGGGACAGCCTCTCTATTAAACACACTGCAAGTTTCAAGCAGGTAGTTTCTCCACAAGCTATTATTTCCCATTAAAAACACATGATGTAATGCAGAAGAGAGCATATGGAAGAGCAGTGTGATAAAGGCAGCAGGGATTCTGGGTGCCAGCCTTTCTCCCTGCCAAACACACACCTCACGGAGCATCACTTCAGACAAACACCACTGAAACACAAGAGAAATGATGACTTCTTGCCTGCTGCTGCCTGCCTTCAGAGTCAGTAACGTCCCTCTTCTTCAACATAACCACTGCCATAGCTCACAGTTCTCATCTGAAACCTGCAAAGTGCATTTTGGGAATAGCAAATTTCACAGGTTTAACTTGGATTTCCAGTGCTCTGTCCCTTAATCTCAGAAATTAACTTCATACTATCCAACCACAAACAGACAATAACATTTCTATTTCTCAAACACTGTTCAACTGTAATTAAACACTACGCCTCTTTCATTCCATCAGCTGTCACAGACAATCCTGAGCAGTGAGTTCTTTATATTCTTCACTTACAGATTTTCCAGAATCAGAGAGCCTGTGAGTTCTGGTCAGACAGCCACCCAAACTTCTAACGTAAAAAGATGAGAACGGTTACTTTAAAGGCCATGGTGAACTGAAAATGAAACCTCCTGGAAGTCAGGATAGCTGCTTCAAATTGAGAAACTGGAATGCAGCGCAGCAAATGGCTTTAACTATTGTCTGCCTCAATCCTACGTGTGTTGAACTGCAATGGTACTACACAGAAATGAGCTTCAGCATGCTATCGTTTTCATATTCTCATATCCTATTCTCAATGCACACATGGAATTCTCTGTTCATTTTGTATATTTTCCTGTTTACTAAAGCATACCTTGAACTCGACATTATCTCTATACTACAGCTGTGCTGTTCCTGCAGCTAAGATGACGTACAAGTATCATTTGAATAGAAAACAGTTACTTGAATTAACGAGTGACTGATCCAAAGAAAATATCCATGGCTATTATGTTAACTGCAAGATGACCTAATACCAAAACCACTGCTGAATGTGGTGGGAGGTGTCCTTGCCCTTAGCAGGGGGTTGGAACACGATCTCTAAGGCTCCTTCCAACCCAACCATTCTATGGTTCTATGAAATGCTCCTTGAATGCTACAGTGCATTCCTAATTCCTCTGCATGCTGGAAGTAACATCCTCACACCCCACGTTCCTGGGGCGAGCTCTTACAAAAATATTCTGAGATGCAGATTTACTGCTAATTTCAAAGGCTGTGACGGATGTTAGAAAATGAAGGGAAAGTCATAAAAAAATACAAAATTGTTCCCTTCACAGAAAAAATGATCTTCCACCGTAAGAACAGGACAGTATGTGATCAGACACATCTGGTACTACAGTGCTCTGTCCACGCAGTCACATCAGGGGAAAGAAAGTAGTAATAAGCACAAAGGGAAGAAAAGCCTTTTCTCATTTTAAGTCTAAAGGATCAATACAATTTGTTCATATGATCTACCTAGAGGAGAACAAGGTTTGGCCTCAAGAAGATCACTTCATATTCCAAATTCCAAACCATCCAAGTAGCTGGGATGCATTATATTTCTAATTTAAGAAATTTACCAGCTTGCATTAAATCAAACAAATCCTGAGGAGCCATAGAGGTGTCTCTCCAATTGCTAAGCAGCATAGAAGCTAGCACAACAAACCTTCTGTTAAGAGACAAGTAAATGTGCAGCACCTACGAGAGGTGGGGACACTACGTAACCTCAGAGCCAGCCTTACAGCAGGGAAAGCTGACATCACCCAGCAAAAGGGGACTGACACAAACCCACATCTCGTCGCCTTGATGCTGAAAGTTGTAAACTAAAATGTTAATTTGGGTATAGAGTGTTATTCTTGGAAGTAAAGCAGGGAAGTCAAAATTACAAAGGTGCCAAAGAAAAAACTCTCAGATCCATCACAGCAGTACACTCTGAAAATGTCAATGTAACCAACTCTTGCATTTTTTATTCAGCTACACAATGAATGGAGATAGTAACTACTCTGATACCCTGTTTAGCAGGATGTACAGTAGGATATATTCATAGGGACTGCTCAGTTCTTTCCGTGCTCACAGAAGCTACGGGACAAGCAAATGGTTTACAATAGAAGGAATCCTAATCCAAAATGCAAAGTGCAGACAGGTGAGCTTCAGCATCCTGCCATACATGGAAGTCAAAGGTGAGTCTCCATCAAGCCCAACAAAGCACTAAGCAGGGAAAAAAACCCAACCACCAGGTATTCTGAAGTCCCAACAAAGCAGACAGTTTAACTGCACATCTACAGACTTAAGAACAGATGTTATTTTGGCACCTTGTATATTCTGAAGGGGATACACAAAATAATGTGGCTACTTTTTTCCTACTCCACAGTATGACCCCAGAAAGAATATGAGCACCAGAAACATCACAGAGGCCAGGGATAGAAACCAGGAGGGCATGCTGGAGGAAGGATGATCTGTGCTTGTCTTATTATACACTTTGTCTCCATCACGCTCTTCTCTGACTACCATCGAAAGCTAGATATTAATCTGCAGTCTGACCCTCCTACACTGTCAATTTCAGTCAGATAAAAGGGAAGCTGTAGGAGTCAAAGGCAAATAGAGAAGTCATGACAACTATGAGGAACTTCCAACTTCACGTCAGTTTTCTGGGGCTTGGCAACATATTTTAATGGGCGTTTTGGTCAACCCTTTCCCCCACCTCTCTCCCCTAACAGTTTTTATACATACGTAGAGCAATAATAGTTGACAAATAATATTTTCAGAACAGTGTATTGTATCAGGCACTGAGTTTTCAACTGCACCTGTAACCACTTCCACTTCAGTCTCAAAAATCATTGAGCAGTTATTTCCAAAAAAATACACAAATCTAGCTAGCACCTCTGTTTCCTGGGACTTTATTCAAATTATTCTTATTAAAGCATCAACAAACAGAATCAAGTATGACAGGAATAAGAAAAGTTTTTGTGGTAGAGACCATCTATGAGCAAAGGCAGCCTGCAGAAACTGACAGGACTGATATTTCCAAAGGCTGGCCTTCCTTGCGCTGCCTGATCTGTGCTCCACTTCAAGTCTTACCCCCAGAACAACCACTGCCATGCACAGAAAGTTCTTCTAACTTCACTGCTTCTCTGTGCTCAAATGCTCACACACACACAGTGAAAATGCTGACACAAGCTACAGATAGCCCAGTAATATCTCGAAGATACAGGAGGTGAAGAATTCTCTAAAAAAGCAGCTACTTTACCCTTTACTTTACCTTCTGTGCTGGCAGCAACACGCTGAAGGAGACGGGACACCTCCTGCGACTGGCTGCCCAATAACCCCAAAGGAGAATGGAGGATTGGAGCATCTAGTCAATGCTTGACTAGGCAAATGCCTGTGTTAGCACCATCACTGCACAGAGCGCAGACAGGAACTGGCAGCTCAGACTCAGGACAACTACTACTTACGCTGCACTGCCACCAAGAATTCACTTGCGAGACCTGAGTTGAAAATAAGAGGAAATAATGAAAGTACATGCCAGAGAAAGAAGGCAAAGCAAAGGCTTCGCAGAAAGGAAGGAATCAAAACCAGCCAGCACTTCTCTCTGCCACAGGCAATCCAGGTGGTTCAGCCCAAGGTCCGAAAGGTTCCCCAAGGAACAGGCTGCTGTGGAATGCATGTCAGCATGCAGTGCTCACACTGAACTGAAAGACACCTGGATGTTATTGAAGGACAAAGAAAAAACTCCAAATTATTTCTGCAAGCTTATTTTAACTATTTTGCCTGTTCTTACGTTTCTGCACCTATTTCTAAACTAAAGTTCTGGACTTTGTATTGCACACAGAAACAAGCACACAAGGACAGTGCACCAGTTCTTTACAGTGTTAATTGTGGAACGTTTGTTGGAAATACAAATATGTACGCACAACATAAACACAGTACACAAATGAACTCATCTATGGATCAGACACCAATTACTTCTTTACTAATTATTTCCACAAAAATACAGTATTTTACGTTGTTCTTTTCTTGTCCATCTTAATTATTACGCTGAAGTAGTCAACGGGAGTCCAGACCTCTGTGAAGTGCAGCAGCAATCAAGTAAAAATAGCTGATTTTAATTACTTTCAATTGCTTTCCTCCAAAGAAAGCACAGACTGCTGTAGGACTCATAATCAAAATGCTAGAAAAAGTTACACTTCTATTAACCCACTGTGCTAAATGAATGATTGTACTGAAGAGAAACCCATGTATTTCAACACAACAACTTGCAAACAAAATACTGCTGTGGGTTGTTTTTTTGGTGTATTTTCCTGAATTACTATGACTTCTTGCTAAGATAGAAACCATGTTAAAATAAAAGGTGGCATCCCTCTAAATAGCAATGAAGGTTATTAAAATTTGTGTGATTTAATTGTTTAATGTCAGCCCTCAGAGTAAGAACCCTGAGCTCTCAATCTGTTCTTTCCAAAGGCAAATAAGAACATAAGCTTATCAAATGCAACAGACCACTGCCTGGAACATTCCTCCTATCAAGGAAAACCTGGTTGTATGCCTTAAGATATACACAACTACACGGTATAAATTGAAACATTAACTATACTATAATTTAAAAGCACAGCTATTAAGCTGTAAGGCACCCTGGGAGGAACCAACAAGCAGCATAACCTCATGGCTCCAGCCTCCCAGAGCCCTGAGCCCAGCAGCAGAGTCTGTTGGAATAAAGACACGTTTCAGGAAACTGGAAACACACAGAGCAGGTGGGATGTATCTGAAAGTTCAGAGGGAGCTGACTAATGTCACTGAGAGACAAAGCTGTGGAAGGCCATAAGACTGACCAAGGTTCCTTACGGCTGGAAGAAAGGCAAACATCACATCCAACTTCAAGAGCCAGGAGGAGGATGCAGGTGGCTGCAGACCAGGTGGCCTAAGCAAATACAACAACGGGATCATGGAGCAAATCCTCCTGGAAGCCATTCCTATGAGCATGGAACAGCAAGCACGGATCCAGAGTACACACAGTGCCTGATCAGTACAAGGGGATTGCTGGCTTACTGGATGACAGACAAGCAGTGGACACGGAAGACCATCAGCGCAGTCCCACGCTGTATCCTTAAACCCCAACTGGTGAGACAGGCACTGCAGAGAAGAGCAATATTGTTCTGAGGAAATTATCAGCAGTACCAACTCCATTAACAAGCAGTCACAGTCAGTCACATTTCAGGGACTACCACTGAAGCCAGTACCTCTGAATGTCTTCAGACCCATTACTGAGGTCATTAAAGAGTGCAACCTCAGCTGGCTTGCCAATGAACTGGGCAACAGTGGTCAGTGCACAGCAGGGCAATGTGTTCAGGACCTCTGGCTATGCAGCAAGAGCTTCACTTTCAACCCTGTCTGCTTAGAAATATTAGGAAGATCTTTGTCCCTGCTATACTTCCCAAGGACAGGAAACATCCCTGCAAAAGAACAGGCTTTCTACAGAGGCCTTACTCATCTTTCAGAGTAATCGACTTAATTAAGCAGGTTTCTGAAAAAGATTCTTGTATCATTTATACGGAGTCACATACACACAACCAAACCACTTTATCTCTTTCGGCTTCATAGAGTGTCCTCCTGGAACACTTCTGACACCAAAACTAAGTGAACACTTCAAAACCCATAAAGGCACTTTCCAAACACTCTCTACAGAAACTTTGCCTCTTTTTAAAGTTAAGAATTCAGACAAAAAAGATGAAAAACATTGATTTAAATCTCTCGTCAAATATTTCAGGCTTTTCTTATGAAGCAGAACTCTAGCAAAGGAAAGAAAATCACTCCAGCAATCCAGGTTACAACAACGGCTCCTTTAATACCTGTACTGGTATAGCAAAGATTGAGGCTGGAATAAATTATCAAAAATATAACTGTCAAAACAAGAAAAAAAAATCTTACAAAATATACTTACAACACCTTCGTCTCCTTTAAGAGGATAATTCTATGAAGCTTACTGTTCATATTAAAATATACATTTTAATTTTCACTTAGAAGGTCAAGATTAAAATTCATGGTGTGGAAGAGCACTTAGAGTAAAGATTAGTACAGCTGGTGGTCAGAGATTTAAAAGGTTCAATGCTGCAGTCATTTGTGCATCCCTTGTTCTGCTACACCAGGATTAAGAGTGCTGATATGGTGCATCAGCCCACTGCGCACGTAAAACGGGTATAATCTAATGGCAAATTAGTCTGACCTGGAAATCAGAAGGTTTGTAATTACTAAGGCCAGTCAAGTCTGAAATAGCCTTTCAGCTATAACAGAAATATAACAGAAATACAAAGCTGATTATTTTTAAATTAGAGCTGAATAAGTTTACAAATGTCTCTATCTAATAATGCCCACGTCATTCTTTGCAATTAATGAATAGACAGCAGCTTTAGAGAGAAGAAAGGATAACCAAGGAGAGAGCAAAGATCCAGCTACTGACGTGGGCAAGCAGAATTAAAATGCAGAAATAGAGGCGGCTCTGTTGCTTAGAGAAAAACAAAAACAAAAAGCACCACCACAAACAATCCTGTGGCTTCCTGACCAATGCATGCCAGCACACAGGAGCTCTTATCACCTTTGCTGTCATTTATTACCTTCAGCACAAGTGGCACTAGCTGGCACACGCAGAGCAACTCCTCCTGGCAGCAGTGCCTCCTTACATCACCTCAGTGCCCCTAAGAGCATGACCCAGATAAGCACATCACCCTGCACCTCGTGGCTGTCAGAGCCACAGCAATAGCCACACGCACCCCAACACACTTCTTCCTTTGGATGGAGTCAACATCTCTACAAGCAGACAAGTGAACTAGTTCAGGAAGTTGTTCTAACCATAAAGTAACCTGGAGGGGGGAAAAAGAAATAACAAGTACTGCTTTTTGACCAGTTCTCTGAACTCACTTCCTTGCTGCACAAGTCCCATTTCTTGACACAAGGGAAGAAGCAGCCCCAGCTCAGCTCATCCTCAATCGCTCTGCCGTACACGCTATGGCCTGGATGTTTTTGCAATCCTCTTACTAACATCACCAAATCTTAATCCGTGAATCACTTTTCAAAGGCCTGCATTCTATTTTTACCCACGCAATCCTGCATTTCACTGTCACTACCTTAAAGAGAACTCTGCGGAGAGCTTCAAACCATTCTGAATTAGCTTCAACTCCTGCAACGCTGAGCCAACGCGTGCTCAACGTGTGCCTGCATCAGTGGTCCCTTCAACTTTAAACTGCAAACTGAGCTCTTAACACCGCATCACCCACACAGATGGACAGCACTGCCTGCAGCGCTACCCAGGCCAGGCACAACACGCAGAACCGATCTTTTCCCCCGGCACACATTCACAAGACGTGGCACATGAGTCAGGCTGACGCTACTCAGGACTTTGACAAGGTTTGGCCAAACAAAGCCACGCTATTCCCTAATTCACAGGGAGCGGATGATGCCTGCAACGCAGCCGCCAGCTCTCTTTGCAGACAGAAAGACTGCTGCCCTTTGGAAGAAAATCACTAGCGAGAATACAACCTGAGAAAAGGAGAAGCGGTGCTTACCCACGGGAGCTGTTTCTTATGCCTTACTGGATGTATTACTCTTAAGATTTTTTTAAAAAGTATTGACGTTTTAATTGTTTTTTAATCTTTTCTGCAAAAGCACGGACGCAGGTATCAGATCACCGCACGGCCGGCTCGGAAGGAGCCCCAAAGCCCCCGGTGCCGCCCCCAACTCACGCTGCACAGCCCGCACTCCGTGCCGGGACGCGGCGCAGGAGAGCGCAGCGGGCACAGCGGCACCCCGCAGCCGGGCAGCAGAGCGCCGCAGGACACGGATGTTTGTGCCGAGCTTCGGGCAGGGAGGCCTAGCAGGGAGCCCGGGGCATTAAAGGGGGAAAAAAAAAAAAGAAAGCGAGCAAAGCGCTCGGAAGCAGGGAGATAAGTGTGAGCCGTGCCGACGGCGCAGGCTCGCGCTGCCCCGGCTGCGGGCAGGGACTCGGCTTCCCTCGCAGGGAGGAGCACAGCGCGCTCCCCTGCCCTCCGCGCCCAACTCGACGCCGCGAACGCCCCGCCGCCCTCACGCGGGACACGGAACGGCGGCCCGGGCCCGCTCCCTCCCCTCCGCCCGCGAGCCCCGCGGCGGCATCGCCTCTCTCACCGCTGCCGGCTCGGCCGTCCTCGGGGGCGCCTCCGGCCCGTCCCGGCCCGCCTCCGGACGCGGGGCGGCGGGCAGGGGAGGCCGAGCGAGCGGAACGCGGCGGCCGCGCAGCCGCCTCAGGGCCGGGCGAGCGCCGTCCACATTCCGGCGGCGGGAGGGGAAGGGAAGGGAGGGCAGGGAGGATGGCGGAGCGCGGCGGGTGGGGGCACGCGCGCGCCGCTCCGCTCCCCTCCTCCTCCGCGTCCTCCTGCTGCCGGCGGGCCGCGAGCGCCCGCTCCCGGGGTGGCGGCGCTGCCGTCCCCGGCGCCGCAGAAGCCGAGCCCTCAGTGCAACAGCCCGAGCCGCGCGACCTTTCTCCCCCCCCTTCAACGTGAGAAAGGCCGGCTGTGAAAGCGTCCAAGTCCCGGCTGCAGCCGAAGGGCAGCGACTGCCTGGGAGAGGCGGCGTTTGTTTGGTGCCGGCTCGCCGCGCTGCTTATCAGGTGTTTTTGTACGGTTAAATCAATATTTAATATTCAGGTCGTAAACAGACGCCTACGTTTAGGTAAACATCTGCGCTGTTTGTGTGCAAATAACAAGAGGTTGTCCCGGTGGTTTCTTTCCTCCCCCTTGTATTCCATGTGGAACAAATTGCACTCAAATTACCCATAACTCACACAGCCGCCGTGCTCTCAGCATCGGACACAGCCCAGCAGAGCACGGCAGCCCTGTGCCTCGCTATAAAGCACAGCGATCACACAGAATGGCCCGGGTTGGAAGGGACCTCAAGGACCATGAAGCTCCAACCCCCCCTGCCACATGCAGGGCCACCAACCTCCACATTTTATACTAAATCAGGCTGCCCAGGGCCCCATCCAACCTGGCCTTGAACACCTCCAGGGATGGACGGGGCATCCACAGCCTCTCTGGACAGCTGTTCCAGCACCTCACCACTCTCTCTGTAAAGAACTTCCCTCTGACATCCAACCTCAATCTCCCCTCCCTCAACTTAAAACCATTTCCCCTCGTCCTGCAGTTATCTACCCTTTCAAAGAGTTGATTCCCCTCCTGTTTGTAGGCTCCCTTTAGGTACTGAAAGGCTGCAATGAGGTCACCCCGCAGCCTTCTTTTCTCCAGGCTGAACAAGCCCAGCTCCTTCAGCCTGTCCTCATAGGGGAGGTGCTCCAGTCCCCTGATCATCTTTGTGGCTCCTCTGGACCCTCTCCAACAGCTCCCTGTCTTTCTTGTCCTGGGGCTCCAGACCTGGACACAGTGCTGCAGATGGGGCCTCACAAGAGCAGAGTAGAGGTGGACAATCACCTCCCTGTCCCTGCTGGCCACCCCTCTTCTGATGCAGCCCTGGATTCCATTTGCTTTCTGAGCTGCAAGGGCACACAGCTGGCTCATGTTCAGCTTTTCATCTATCAAGACCCCCAGGTCCTTCTGTGCAGGGCTGCTCTCAAGGACCGCTCCTTCCCATCTGTATGGATGCCTGGGATTCCTCCGGCCCAAGTGCAAAACCTCACACTTTGCCATGCTGAACCTCATTAGGTTCACCGAGGCCCACCTTTCAAGCCTGTCGAGGTCCTTCTGAATGACATCTCTTCTTTCCACCAATCACTGCAATGCACGTTATGAGAGAGAAATGAGACAAACAAAATGTAACTGTCAGCATCCTCAGGTGCTACACACTGTGTGAGGATGTGAGCAGCACACAGCAGGAACTGAAAGTTGTTTTCATAATCAGAAATGGTTATAAGTGGTGATCATTATGGAAAGAGTTTGCTCAGGAGGCACCAGTGGAGGGAAACTAACATTAGGGCACACAGCTGCTGATATGACAAGGGCTTCTCCAAAAGTAACGCCACCTCCTGTGTCATTCTGCTGGCCCACAGTGACAGAGGCAGATGTTGGTGGTATGACAGAGGTTGAAACTTCCTGCCAGTGTCTCATTACATGTTGTTGCTGTGTGACTGATAGCAGCAGAGTCTGACAGAATGGCATCTGACATAGAAGTACACACAGAGCAAAGGCGTCCCACTGAATTCCTCCACACAGAGAAAAAACAAATGGCACTTACTGACTCCTGCTGAATGTTCATGGAGACCAAACATTGGATGCTGGTACAGTGAGGGGTGGATGCTGTGTTATAGTATATTTACAAGCACAGCATTCACATCCTTATTAATTGCTGACAAAAATGCCTAGCTAACAGCAGTTACTATATTGAAAAAAGTATTTTGCATTTGAGAATTTGCTCTATCAAATGGTGTTACTGTGTTCTTTGTATGTGTTGTAATTTCCATAGAAATAAATAGGAGACATTCCTTCTGGAGCAACTTATTTATTTGGAGAACGACAAAAAGAGGAAATAGAGAAGGACAAAAAAGAAAAGAAGGGACCTGTTAGTAACCTGTGAACCAAAAAGATCAAGTGTATGGTGCCTTAATTTAAATACAATCATACAAAGCATAAAGATTTGTAACATGATGGAAAGCATAGCAATAGCAGCAAAATCCTAGGCAAGTGAGGATTTGCACAGCTGTAACAGCCATGAGGACAGAAAAAAAGGAAAGAAGGTGGTTACTTTCAGAAGGCCTCAGATAAGCAGGGATCACCAGCAAGATCCCCTGACCTCCACTGCCAACCCTTAAATGAGGTCAGGGAAGGGGTGGATCCTGGCTCCATCCCTACTGGTTACTCAGGTTCACTGCATACACCTGAGCTCCCCTGGGTTGGCCCTGCCTTCCCACCAGGTGCTCCATCACTGCTTCAGGCCATGACTTAGCATTTCTGTTACAGAACTGATGACAACAAGAAACTTGAACTAGCTGGATACCTCCTCAGAGAAGAATTTGGGAGACTATCTAGGTGACAGTGGTTATTAAGTAATGATTTGAAAGAGGGAACTCCCAGCCTGCATGTAAAATCCCACCATGCCAGATTCAGGAATGAGTACACTACAAAAAGTTTGCAGTTTCTAGAAGAAATATAGGGCCACAAACAGACCATCCCAATGAGAAAGAAGGGAAGCTGGCAAGAGAAAGCCGTGACTAAATCTAAACCATTTTGATGACTTGTATCTCTTGCAAAAAGATGTACAAGAACAGAATCTAGGTTAAATGACAAAAACTGGTGACAAAATGACTGTAGTAACAAGTAGGGGAAATTCAGGAAGGTTAATGTGCAAAGTGAGCTAGAGCAATCGAAGAGTCATGATAAAGCTAGTTTTTATTAACTGTATTATTATTATTAATTAAACTGTGATGTATCAAAAACAGATCATGAGATTCTGTCTTCGGTAAGGTTTCTGGTGCTAAGCCACCTACTGTTCACATAAGAAGGTGAGAGGAAGATGGGCTGTGTGAAATTCACATATAATGGTTAGAAAATGGCACTCAGGAGTAGTGTCACACGATTCACATACAAACGAGAAGTTTCTCACAAGTGAGATCTCCTGATATTTTTGTCCTGAATCCCAAACTGTCTGATTTTAGGTGCTGCAATACGACAGAGAATATTTTCATTGTATTTATGGAGGATATCCCATTCCGGTGAGAGCTGCAAGCACTTCAGAAGACAGAATTGAACAAATCCTGACAAGCTGAAACAGAGTTCTAAAGTAAATAGAATGTAATTCTGTACGGTGAGAAGCTTACACAGTGCTGGGAATAATTGACTGCAGAAATGTAAGCTGGAGACAAACTGGTTAAGCGGTTACTTCATAAAAAGAAGACTTTGTTCATAGCAGTGCACAAAAGAAAATGAGTCAATAGAGATTTGGTGTTAAAAAAATGTGATTAGTTAAATACAGAAAAAGGCTATCAGGCACAAGAAAAGCAAAGTAATGTTTATACTCCACTACAGTTCCAAATGGCTTCCGGTGAAGAAAACTTCTCGGTTTTGGGCACCTCCTTTCAATTACAGAGAGTTCTGTGGAGAACACAAAGAGCTACCAGAAGTGTGGAGAATTCACCCACTGAGTGTGACTGATAGAAGTGCAGTTGGACACCTGAAAAGTCTGCAAGGACATACGAATGCACAGCCTAAACAGTATGACAGTTTGACATAAAGAAAGTAGTCTGTATATGAGAAAAGTGAATATACACCAGCCCATCTGTTTGGCAAAGGAAATACTTTTTTGCTGCATAATAAACTCTCAGCCAAAGGCACTGAATGTCATAATGAGCCTTTCTTTTTTAGTATACCCAAATCCTCAAATTCACAATATCCTGTGAGGTGCAGTAGAAGTCCTGAGGACACAGAGCATCCGTATGCTAAGGAAAAATAGTGTGGATTTTTACCTTCGTGGATAAAAATACACCAAGGTAAAAAATAAAAATCAAAATCAATGCCAGGCCTCTCCTGCATTATCCACTATGGGGAGCTGAAGGGTAATCTTGCTGGATAGATGGTGATAAAGGAATCCAGTTGTGCTCTTATAAAGTTCACACGCACTAATTTCCACAACCTGATCTCTGCAGAGCTCACATATAAATGTTTGTCTTGATAGAGGGAATACAATTCCACCTTCTCTGAAAGGTGATGATGTCATCCAGGATCTGCCCAGAATGGGCACCTCCTGCATCCATTCCCTCTGCCACTGCATCAGGAACCAGGGAACTATGGAGTCTGCTTGAGAAAAAAGGCTTGAGGTAATTAATCTTATCCCTGTAAATTAGAGGAGGAAACTGCATATTTCAGAGCAAAACAACCAAATTTGTTGGGAAGGACTGCCAGGAAAAATATATTCAATTCTAGGACATACCAGGAAACGCAGCTAGTATGGACAGAAAGGTCCCAGAAACTTTTTGTCTATCTTTGTATGTGTTTTTTAACATCTTTTTAAAACAGAATTCCCAAAATAAAAAAATAAACTGTAGAGAGTATTTATAATTGATCCTGCCATGTTTTTCCTCCCACAGCTCAAGCAGTAGCATCATTACAAGGACCTTGCCTCAGGTCCTCACACTACATCTGAGCACGCTGCCCTGATATATTTCTACACTGCTCTTATTGCTGGAGTAAGCTTTAAAATCCAGAAAAGTGAGTGATTTCTTACACGTTTAGAACTAATAGCATTGGAAATACTTAGGAATAGATTATGCAGTGACTTTTCTCTGTCTAGGGAGGTTTCATATCCTTAAAATCATAAGGCTAGAGCCAAATATCCTATGCCTGAGGTAAAAACAAGTCAAATTATTTTCAGTGAGTAAGTAATTAATAGTTTTACTTTATGGAAAGTATTTCACAGTTCAAATGCCTGTTGAGGCTTTCTAGTTACAAGATATGGAGAAGTTAAGTTCGATGTGTTAAAGATGCTCAGCACATTGTCAAATTGTAATTAAATATTGACACAGCCTTAAATAAACACTGTGTTGAATTCTGTACACATAATCAAGAACAGAATATAGATAATCTATTTTATAATGTGAGTGTTGGTTTCCCATATTTGGTGGTTCAATAGCTCAGAAATGAGTTCACAAGTTATTTCTGACAGAACAAATCAATAGAATCCAACAGTGGATTCAATGGCACTGCTAAAGTGCAAACAGCTCAGTAACAGGCCAGCAGAATGAAGGGAGAAGCCTTCCTCGTTTTTTGGGGTTGGGGATGTAAAAGAATACACAACAAGGAAGCTGCCTCCTTCTGAGAAACATAGCTTTGATCATTTAATTAATATTGAACTCATATTTGGTGGAAGAGTTTGGAAATGAAATTTTAGAAAGGCTATTTTTAGGCTTTAAGTACATCAGAGTAAAATTTTTATGTGAAATGAAGCTGGAAAAAATAGGTCACCTTCCTGAAAAAGCTGGTAAGGATTATATCAATCTTCTGAAGATCAGCAGAGACATGCTGCATCATGTAACCTTTCCCTTCACTGAGTATATAATATAAATCCACTTGACAATGTATGCTTTACGCAGGCTTTATCATCATGACCTAATCTCTCTCTATTTCTTGTGTATGGCATTATGAAAAAGAAACAATTGATTCTGAACCTGCATCCAAATTACCAAACCATTCATAGAGCACATGGAAGCTGAATCAGTTTTCCCTTACATATCTTGCATAACTTGTATGTGCTATGTTCCATACCCCATGTCACAGCAGGTGTGATCACTTCGTGGTTAGTCCTTATGTATCAATTAATTTAGACTATACCTGAGCAGAACTCGAGTTGCTCAGGTGAGGATAGCTCGTTATCAACAAGATGAAGGGTCAACATCTATTTATTTCCTGATTCTTACATAGTTCTAATGCTTACATTTCATGCTGCTGCGTTAGAAGATCTCTATCTTGTTTAAGAAACAAAGTCAGATAAGTGCAAAAGTGAGTGCTAGGAAGTGCTATCATGAGATCACAAAGGGCTTTTGTGTTTATACACATATATATACTATGTATATTCATAAGTACTCATTTTATATAAACATACACCCACACAAACACTCTGTGTATTGTACACATCTCTGATATCTAGAATTGCTCTGTTGCCAAATCCATGCTCTCCTGCCTTTAAAGCCAAGTGTCTTATTTCCATAAATGCCAATCTGTTGACCTCCTTCAGAAATGTGAGACATCCCCAAAAGTTGCTGTAAAAAAATTGCTTCTGAATATTAACATCAGAAAAGCTGTTGGAACTTCAGGCCTGTCTGTGGCAAACTGCTCCATTAGTGACACCCTACAAAGATGTAAGTACTAAGACAAAAAATAGGTCAATGTGGAGCAAAATGCAAAAAGGGGGAAAGGCTTCTGTGTTGCCAACGTATTTCTGCTTAACAGTGTATTTATTACCAGGAGAATTCCTGACCTTCAAACTAACCCTTCACCTGAAAAGCTCTGAACAAGAAAATTAGAGGTTTTGTGATAAACAGTTTTCTGAGGAAAATATCCATCAGTTGGCTCCTCTAAAGATCTGATAATTAAACTGAGCAGCAATGGCTATAGGATTCAGTGATAACGGAGAAGCTGGTTAATAGAATGTAAATCTCCTTCAAGATACACAGAAAACCTGAAATATGTAGAGTAACTCAGCAGTTGTAATCTCGTAAGTAGCAGAATCTGTGGCTGAAAACTTCCAAAAACATAAGAAGCAATAATTTACTATGCTATGCTGCAGCTCAATATTTAATAATCACATAAATTCTCTCCATCTGTTTTTGTTGGTGGTGGTGGTGGGTTTTGTGGGTTTTTTTTAGCAGCTAGCAATGAAAGGTAGATTGAGAGTCAGATTTTTAGAATTTTTAATTGCATTCCAATGATTTTCTTTTAGATTTGTGAGCTTGAGACCAGTTCATTTTAGTCTTTGTCTCCTGACACTTGTGTGTTGTGGCTCTTGGACCTCAGAAATTAGTGTATAAATATATGTCACTCTTACCTGTTCTTCAGGGTTTGACTGACATATCCACTCTTATCTGTTCTACAGTGCTTGATTCATATGTCCACTCTTATCTGGTTTTAAATGTTTAACTCACCTGTGTGAATTAGAAACAGGTTTATGTTGTCTGTTTCATACAAAAATAAGTGTGCATATGCACATGTGCTTCCTTTGGAAGAAAATATAAGGAGAACTTTTTTTTTTTTAGTATTAAAATAGAGGACACTCCCTTTTTTTGCAGAGCACTGTATGTTAATAGAAATATTGGTAAGAAAAGCTGCTGCCTAAGAGAAACAGCAATAAACTGCAGCATAAACAAACAAAACCTAACTGCTGACAAGAAATTAAAATGCAACCAAGTAATTAAGACTGAAGACAGCAAGATGAATACCTCTTTCTTTCTGATTCCTGTTTTCATGTGTCTGTCAAGCAGAACCACTAGAAAACCAAAAGCACTGGAGATAATGCACCATGGATACTGTGGCTTTACAGATAAGAATGAGAAATGTCTCTAACAGAACAGAAAGTGCACTTTTCAAAAACATGTTGGCTTTGTTAACAGGCTAACACTTCTGCTCATGCTGCAGCCTTCTGGGTGCCTCAATGAGCACAAAACTAATACTTCCTAATGTCCAAGAAACTGATGTCACTCATTCTAAAATGAAATTAATTTAATGTCTTATAATTTTATATACAAGCCACATCTGTGATTGTGTTTGCAGAGTATATTCTGATCCTTTCACTGTTGTGGTTTTTTGGTTGTTTTGTTGCTTGTTTCTTTTAGCAATTATCAGTAGTTTATGAAAAAAAAAATAACATCAGAAGTACTTAACAAGCCAAACCACAAATACTATTCCTTCCTGTCTGGTAATGAGAGCTAATTCCACTATTTAGTTACTATTTCATACTCAACTTACAATTTCCCTTTTGTGAATTTCCTTTTTCTTTTCTGAATGGCTCCTCCTTCCTCTGCTTGAATCAAAGAAAAGGAGACAGCATCATGTGGCACAACAGATGACTCCTGCCTTCAATCAGCCAAAGAAAAAGAAGTTTGAAAAATCCTTTTATTTTTATTAAAAATAAAAGATAGCAACTTAGCTTTTAACTTCATTAATAAAATAAATGTCCATAGTCAGAATGTTAAGTTAAAAAAGTCCTTCAAGCTTAGAATTAATTGTGTAATTCTTGATAACCATTTACCACCAGCAGATAAACACAAACAGTGGCCAGCAGGGACAGGGAGGTGATTGTCCACCTCTACTCTGCTCTCGTGAGGCCCCATCTGCAGCACTGTGTCCAGGTCTGGAGCCCCAGGACAAGAAAGACAGGGAGCTGTTGGAGAGGGTCCAGAGGAGCCACAAAGATGATCAGGGGACTGGAGCACCTCCCCTATGAGGACAGGCTGAGGGAGCTGGGCTTGTTCAGCCTGGAGAAAAGAAGGCTGCGGGGTGACCTCATTGCAGCATTTCAGTACCTAAAGGGAGCCTACAAACAGGAGGGGAATCAACTCTTTGAAAGGGTAGATAACTGCAGGACGAGGAGAAATGGTTTTAAGTAGAGGGAGGGAAGATTGAGGTTGGATGTCAGAGGGAAGTTCTTTACAGAGAGAGTGGTGAGGTGCTGGAACAGCTGCCCAGAGAGGCAGTGGATGCCCCGTCCATCCCTGGACGCGTTCACGGCCAGGTTGGATGGGGCCTTGGGCAGCCTGGGCTGCTATGAAATGTGGAGGTTGGTGGCCCTGCCTGTGGCAGGGGGGTTGGAGCTTCATGGTCCTTGAGGTCCCTTTCAACCCAGGCCATTCTGTGATTCGGTGATTCGGTATCACCAAATGATACTATACACTTACAGTTCAGGTTTCTCACTCAGATTGAAGTGTTGGAGTGCTATGTAACAACTTTTTACTGGTACAGTAGTAAGACAGAAGAAAACAAAAATATTATCTTAAAACTTGAAGAAAACACTAGTAAAAAGGTAATGTTCTGTGTGTGATAAAATTTGGTTGTGAAAGTAGCTGTGATATGTATGTGTTAAAAGAATTATACAAATAACCATACAGCTATGAACTCATAAAAATGATCTCAGCCTACCTGAACCAATTTAACATGTTTCCACTGAAAATACTATTTCTGCAAAATGCTTCTCAAGTGTGTACTGCACCTCTATGCTCGTGGTAGCAATGGTAATGGGAGGACAGTTGGACTAGATGATCTTTAGGTCCTTTCCAACCTTGTGATTCTATGATTCTATGATTCTAAGTTACTCAACTGATAAGCATCTTCTCAAAAAACAGTGTGAGATGATATCTTAGATATGCCCCCCTGCAATTACTTGAAATAGTGCTTTTTATAACACTAGCAGAATTCAGATCTGTGATATTTGAAAAAGCAGAAGCTACTAGATAGTCCCACTAATAACAGTAATTATTTAAAAACCAAAAATCAATAACAAAAAATACCACCCAAACTTGCTTTACACAAGCATCATTAATGTATTAAATCTTATTTGATCCTTTGCTTTCTTTTTCCTACAAGAGCTAACAATTCTGTTTGCTGGAAGATGCACTGGGGAAGACGTGTACTGGATGTTCTCAAACCAAACCAGTGCAACACTTCAGTCTTTACAGGCAATACAAAGCAAAGTAGCTCCTGGAAACAGTGTTTTCTTTTTCTACAGAATTGCACCACAGAAAGATTAAAGAGTCCCACTTATTACTTGTGCTCTAACTTGGAAAATTGATAGGAAAAATTAGTCAGATAATAGTTTACTCATAATGCAGTTACTGTAACTTGCGTAAGTGTGGAGGACGCAGTGATGCCTAGTGGTTAGGAGACCAGACCATGTGTCAGGGTTTTATTCCTTATCTTGCCACTGCTTGCTGTGTGAACCTGAACAGTTGCTAAACATCTACTACATTTAGCTTCCCTTTCAAAGTGAGAGTAAGGTTGTGGTTTTACAGGCAGCTCAGCAAAGATACTGAATTGCTGCAGAAAACCCATGCTGACTGTATCACACTTGTCTTTTACCTCCAGTTTTACAGAACATGAGGAATCTGCCAGAAAGGAACAAAAATTATGTGGCTTCTGTAAGTGATTTTGGGTTTTAAACGCATGCAAGCAAGTATTCTTGTAAAATGTAATTTTCTTAATTCCCATGGTCACCACTCTCAGGGAAAGGCTGTTTCAAACTGCTGTGCAACAATGTTAGTAAGGAAGAGAACAGATTTCACAACAGAAGTACTACTGAAGGAAGCAAAGGAAAAAAAATTGTGCTGCTTTTTGTTGAGATAGAAAAGAAAATAAAAAGGAACTGAACTACAAGATAAAGAGGTAGCAGCATATGGCACTTGACATAGGCTCTTGGCCCTCCCCACGGAGGATTCAGAAGCCGAACAGATGGTTGTTTCAGCAGAGGGCACCAAAACGACAAGAACATTGTAGTGCCTTCGACTTGCTCTGCCCTGTGAGCATTAAATCTCTAATATCCCCACAGCCTCAGAATGGGTTTGTGACCTTGTTGTGCCTAGACTTTACTTATGTTGCTTCCAGGCTTTTTGTTTTGTTCTGTTTTGTTTTGTGTTTCCCTCCTGCCTGAAAAGAGATGGTGCTGAATGACACTGGAAGATATACAGTTAAAGCAAGCAAGGCAAGATAAGCAAAAAGGCACTAAGGAGTACCATGAGCATCTGTGACACTCTACTAAATCAGTCTGTAGGATCCCTAAATGTCAGTGGGATAAGGAGACTAATGAGGTGCTACAGTGAAGTGAAACTGTTCTTGAGAAATCATCAGAGGGAAGTTTCTTACCTTCCTTGCCGTTCCTTCTTTTATTATATATTTTTTTAACACCATATGAAGCCACAATGTATATTTATGTAATTATTTCATTCCTAGCAACCAGAAAACACAAATGTTAATTGTACTGATATCCTGCAAATCTGTTGCACATAACATCATAGAACTAGAAAGTTTTACAGATTTTTAAACAAATAACGATAACATTTGGAGAGTTACATAGTATCATCTTGCTTGTGTAAATTGAATGGTAGGGAGATAAGCATTCATGGAGGTAACACGAATCTCACACTTATGCCCTTCACATTCCATTACATCACTAAGGCTTCTCTTGTATAAATGAAATCTAAACTTTGTGTGTTAATATGTTTAAGACACTGGGCATACCCTTCCACAGTGGAAAACTTTACTTTGTTTTCATCCTCTTATTACTTTACAGTTAGCATATGTGAGTGGTTCTGAAAGTTACACCTGAACTTTCATTTGGATGATATTCAGCATATTCTTTAATGAATATTTTTTACTTTTGCAGTTTTAACATTGGAAGGACATGCTTCGGTCTTCTGCTTCTGTCTGTGACGTTTTATAAAATGGCAGGAATTTCAGGTTTTGTTAATGCATATGGTCAAGCACACGAAACTGCTGAAGACTTCCTCTAGTGTTATCTTTTATTTTATATGATATATGCAAGATATATCAATATCAAGATGTATCAATATCTTGCATATATGAAATAACAGGAACATTTTTTAATGCTTGAGGCCAGTTGGAAAAAATATTTCTTTCTTTCCTTTCATTTTGATATCACAGGTTTCAAAATGAGAAAATTTCCATTATTATCAGCTTTATAGGTCATGCAGGTAACTGAAATAGCAAACTGAAACACTGCCGACTCATTAAAAATCTTTCTCTTTTATGAAGATGGCTACTGTGTTACTGCACTGAATTTTTATATGGAAACTAATATAAATTGAATAATCAAAATGTTACTATTTCACTGTTGTATTGATATTTTACCTATTTCTATCAGTCATGTAAGGTAGTAGAGGGACTCATTTGTAATAATAAATAAAGATGAAATGGAAAACCGACACATGCTATTGCAGAATCTAAATTAATTTCTGTTGTTTTTAAGGACAAAAAGAAAAAAGAGAGAGAGAACAATGTGAATAAGTGGAGATAAATGACAGCAGAATTAAAAAGCTGAAATGAGATATGAAAACAGTAATCCTGAAAGTAAATTTTTTCTGTTTCATATGTTGAAGCAATATATCATATAGGAAGTAATGCTGGATAAGTGGAGAAAGTGAACCTTAAGAATAAACTAGCTATCTCATGAGATCAACTCCTGAAAAAAAAAGAAAAAGAAAAAGAAGGAAGAAGCTCACCTACAAATTTCTGTGCATTTAAAATCCAGGACAAAGAATAATCACCTAGAAGTGTTACTCTGATGAAGATTTAAAATGGGTTATGAAATTCAGAGCAGTCATCTTTGCAATGTTACTTAATAAGCATAGGTCATTCCAGATCCCACTTCTCTAAACAATGTGGTACTGTGGCAGACTATGTTGTAATACGGAAAATTGTTGTTAATGAGTAAATACTGGTAACAGAATTTACTAAGTGGTAACAGAATTAAATGTTGAGGGCAAACATAAGCTACCTGAAATTAAAACCTTTCAATAGACAGGAATAATATATAGGAACTGACTATCGGAAGTAGTAGAAGGCTCCTGAATGAAGTCCTGAGAACACAACTGAATAAAGTACTAGGATTATGTACTCTGTACCACCACCTGATGTACACTAGGAAGGAGGAGGATGGCCTAAGACCTCAACTGTTTCTAGTTTCTTCAACTTTAAACAAAGTTTGCAGAGAACACCTACCATTTTAGCCCCTGGTGCTGGCTTCTGTGTCAGAACAAGATACTAGCAACTTCAGCAAGGTTCACACTTCTAGCACAACATTTAGGAGAGGAACCTGCAAAAGACAGCAATTGTCGGTTCAAAGTTTTCTGTGATACGAAATGTTTAAAATAATAGGATGAAGTGGAGGATAATGTGCAGAGATACTGTTTCATAGTTCATTTGCAAGCAGAGGGGTTAATTAGATAGCAGTATGATGATTCAGATTTTTGTATAATAAACCATGCAGCAATTTGCCAAGTGGTTATATGAAAGATTGTGCTTCAAAACAGACTCTTACATAATTTACACAGTCATTGTGAAAAGTGATCTTTGTGTGTCATTGTAGGAAGTATTACAATGTGAACATAATGATAAAAATGTAATAATGTACTGATCTGTGTTCATCTCTGACTTCTGAATCTGGCAAACACAAGTCTTGATTGATCTGGCAAAAACAGTCTTGATTAAATCATTCATCAGGATATTTAACTGTGTAAAGATGGTACAAAGAATTTCAGTGCTTACAAACATTGCTTTAAATTTCTGTTGTCCTTAGACTTTTACATCTTTTCTGTTAAGTTCTTTGACATAACAATAAAACAGCCATAATGCTTGAGATTCACACTTCCGTATTAAACTGTGTAAGTTGCACTTCTATAGCTCACACTAAGACCATAATTGCTGAAAGAAAGGACTAACTCAGAATGGTTTTCTCAGTTCTCTAGGCAATAGTGGAAAAATAGGCCAAGGAACAGCTAATGGATTATTCAGAGCAAACAATTTACACCCTAGGTGGCAAATTCATTTAGAATTGAGCCTGGCTAAGTTAAAAGTGGCCTTTGCAAAGATCCTAATCTTCCATGTTCATAGAATGCCAAATGCCTGCTTTTAATATTATTTTATTCAAGCACTGATTCTTGAAAAGCATGAAGTTTAATTATTGGCAGAAAACTCCAAACAGAAGTGTGATTGAGAGTGATATTATTAAAACCAATAAGTGTGATAGAATTAATATTTAGCTATCACCACCACAATTCTTGTAAAATTAATATGAAAATCATAGCAGTCTGCAATGAATAAAAGAGCCAGAAAGATGAACTGAATATTAAACTCCACATAAGCTTTCCCCTTTGTCTAAGAGGCTCTAGGTATTTGTTTTCAGGTCTGTCTGCACGACGTGACCCTGCATCCTTTTGCAGGTTGCTATCTCGAGGTTCAGACTCTGAGTTATTCCTCACCTGACATCACACTGCTTCAATGGTATATGAAGGTCACACAGTCGCCTGCTGTTGGGATGTTGAACTGACAGAGCAGTGCACGTTTCTTGCAGCATTGTGAAGCGGTTAGCAACGCAAGGATTCCACGTGCAGCATCCTGCACAGGCCTTACTGTGTGAATTATACACCAAAGCCTTTCCTAAAAGGAAAATAACAGAAAAAGTATCAGCATGTAACTCTGAAGACCTTTTAAAAGCACAACACCAGCTGCTAGTGCCTGTTGTAGCTCAGAACGAAGAGCTGTGCAAAACAAACCCCAAGCAGCTGCTGGGGCTCCAGCTGGACGCCCACACAGGGACATCCCTGGGGAACGCCTGGGGGCCAGTGACCCCAGCGCTGGTTCTCTCATTTGTACACAAATTCGAACAAATTCCATTGTATTTGATATCCCAGATCGTACTTCCATAGAACGAGAATCCACTCGATGCTACCCTGAAAATATCCTGATGTTAAATAGTTTTGAAATGTTCTGGGGACTAAATGCCCATCCGTTTGCGCTAACTAAATGCGGCAGTTGTCAAGAACACGTGTAAAATACTTCAAAATTTCTCCACTAACCAAACTAGCTCCACTATTGTGTCCCACAGGAGGGCTTGGTGGGTCCCCAACGCATTGAATCATGGAATCATAGAACGGCCTGGGTTGAAAAGCACCACAACGATCATCTCGTTTCAACCCCCTGCTATGCGCGGGGTTACAACCACCAGACCAGGCTGCCACTTGTTTTTGATGGAGGATGATAGACCTTCCCAGCAGCCAGCCCAGCTCTGTGCGTTCCCGAGGACCTCCTGAACAAAGCAGCGCACAGACATCTGAGAGTGCCAAGATGCGGAAGAGCATTTATTTATTTTTCAGTGTAGTTTTAGGAAGAAAACCCAAGCTGTAAGGCCGGCGCCGGGGGGCTCGGAGCGGGACCGCAGCGCGCCCCGCCTGACGTAAAATGGCGGGCAGGAGGCTGAGGGGCTCCCGGCTCACACGGCTCCTCAGCACGCGAAGAGCCGAAACCTCGGTCCCGCAACCTCGCCGCGGCTGCGTGAGCGCTGGGGACGAGGAAATGAAGTAAAAGAAAAAAGGGAGGAAAAAAAAAAAAAAAAAGAAAGAAAAAAAAAAATCCAACAACAAACCAAAGGCACGGAAGGCACGGAGCGGCGCCGCTGACAGCTCCCCCGCCCGGCCGCCCGTCGCCCCGCAGGGCCCGGCCCGTGACTCGGCTGTTTCTGCCGGTTCCTCCTCTCCCTCCGCCCGCCGGGGGCCGGGCGCAGGAAGGGGCGGGCGGCGGCGCAGGGAGGCAGCCGACGCACAAGATGGCCGCTGCTGCAGCGGCGGCGGAGGGGGCGGCGGCGGGGCGGTGGGAGGCGGCGGGGGGAGCCCGGAGCCGGCGGGTGCAGGAGGCGGAGGGCGCCGCGGCCGCCCCGGCGTGCCGCAGCTGAGGGGGGCCGGAGGCCGCTGCCGGGAGCCCGGCCCGTGTGGTGAGTGCGGCTTCCCTCTGCCCTCACCGCGGCGGGGAGCGGGGCGGCGGGGAGCGGGGCCGGCCCCGGGGTGCCGCTGAGGGCGGGCGGGCCGTGCCGGCGTCCCGCGGGGTGCGGCGGAGGGGAGGGCGCGGCTCTCGGGCCCGCCTCGCTAGGCCTCGGGCTTCGCCGGGCTCCATTTCCGAGCGCCCCGGGAGGGAGGGAGCCGGCGAGGCGACGCGAGGGGGGAGGGGAGGCCCGCCGGTTGGGTCCGGCCGGGGGGTGGGGGCGGGCGGCGTCGCCTCAGGCTGCGGCGGGGAGGGAGAGAGAGGGAGGGGGCCGGCGGCTTTGTGCGCGGCCCGCGTCCGCTGCCGCCCTTCCCGAGGGCCGTGCGGGCCGGAGGAGGACCGGCGGCCATCCGCGCGTCGCTCCGGCACGGCTCGGAGAGAGCGGCCCGGCGGCGAGGCCGGAGCCCCCCCACCCCGCAGTCGCCCTTTTGTCTGCGGCCCCGAGGGCGGCGCGGAGCCGACGGCCGGCACTTTCACTGCTTTTTCACCCCGCGTTACGTTAGGATTGCGGCGTGATTCTCACGGTCAGGGTTTGCGGCCGGCTGCGCGAGTTGCGGTGGCTGGGAGCGCCCCGGTGTAAGGTTTTGTCCGCCGAAGCCATTGTGAGACGTGTTGTGTGTTAAAAGCGGGGAACCGCTGTGCTTTTTTTCCTTTGGAAGCGGTAAGGCTGAATTTCTCCGTGCGCTTCTCGTATCGCTAAGAGTTGCTCTCTTGTTTTGCAATTTCAGTCAGTCGTGAATGAAAAGTCCTGTGTGTTTCGTGTTATACGGAACATGGCCAAAGTAAATAGAAAAAAAAATTGTAAAAGACCCAAAAACTGCTGTCATCCCTATAACAGCTTTAGCAGCACTGTCGTCTGATGGTCCTGCTAGGAAGAGAAACGCAGTTGTCAAACTCTGCATTTATATTCCATTCGTGCCATTGACCTACACAGAGCTGTTAGGTAGCTGTGCAGTGCTCCACTCACAGAATCACAGATTGGCCCAGGTTGGAAGGGACCCCAAAGATGATGAATCTCCAACCCTCTGCCACATGCAGGGCCACCAACCTCCACATTTCATAGCAGCCCAGGCTGCCCAGGGCCCCATCCAACCTGGCCTTGAACACCTCCAGGGATGGATGGGGCATCCACAGCCTCTCTGGGCAGCTGTTCCAATGCAGAACTTCACCTCTTCTTCCTGTTCCTGACCTCTCTTTCCCTTTCAGTCTTACAAGGAGAGCGGTGCTCTCCTTGGCAAACTGTACATTTCTGCATTTGTGTGTTTGAGGTCAGTGAAGCTGATGAAAGCCTTCCTAGCTGTGTAGATAGCCAAGTGCACCTAGGAGGAGTGTGCATGCCATGGACAGTTCCAGTGCTTCTCTGCTAGAACCACAGACTGTGACTTCCTTTATTCTATTAATGCACGATGTGGATATGAAATTACAGTTTCCACTAACAGAAATAGAAGCAGACTTGATCAGGTAGGCACCTTTGTTTTTCTCTGCAGTTGCTTATAGCTTTACCTTCCTGTTCTGCCGAAGCAGACAGCGTGACGGGTTGGTTTGAGAGAAATTTAGAAATGAGAGTGCTGTCATTGTAGTCTGTTATGACAACCGGAGTCTTGGGAGGCACGTCGAGTTTCTCAGTCACTTCTGAGCAGCATTAACACTAATGGCAATGAGAAACAAAGTTATTTGCATGTTTTCTGCATGGTTGTTCTGTTTTGTCAGCATTGTATTTGAACTAGTTTAAAGGAAAAGTGATTTAGAGATTTGTAATGTTATTGTATGCTCATAAAGATATTAAAATGTTCTGATGTACAGGTAAACATGTGGATCCTGCAGTTGCATACACTGCAATGTCAAGGCTTAATTGAAGGGCAGCTTAGGACATATGTATTACTGTATAACAGTACATGATCAGGTGAACAGAGATTAGCAGGATTGTTTTCAGAAACCTCTGCCCTACTGCCAGTGATTCATCAGCAATCTGGGAGGAAACCACTCTTAATCTTGTTGAATTGCATTGCAGATGATGAGATTCGGCAAGTGAGTGTGTTGAAATAACGCCTGAATTTCTTTATATTTCAGATTCAGAGGTCTTGGGTGATGATGACCGTGATCACCCTTGATAATAATGATGCAGAGACTGATATCACTGACTATCTGTGGTCTGTGTCTCCTCCTGCTGCAAAGGGAATTGTTTTTACAATACTTAACAAGTACTCATCTGCATTTACGCTCACAAACATGCATCCTCAGTGTCTCAAAATAGCTGTGCTGCAGCCACTGTATGATACCTTATAAGCAGAGAATCTTTTGTAGAAGTTGTTAATTTTTTTGGAAAAGACTGTTCCCTGTTTAAGATTTTTATCTCCAGTGGATTCAGTGAACCATTTGGCAGATAAAACTGTGGGTTGTGGGTTCTCCCCTCTCCATGTACACCCCAAGTTGGGGGATAGCTGTTTGCTGGAGAACCCCAAGCTGTTAGGCCATAAATTCTGACTCAGTGGGGGATTTGTAGTTTGAAGCTAATGCCTTGAACTGCGTTTAGCAATGAATATTTGGCTATTATACAGAAATAAAGCTATATTATACTTCTGTTGTGAAAGATTTTTATATAAATGTCCTAATCCAGTTGAAATTTCAGAGTGGCCTTCAAGGTTACTTCTTTATAGGGTGTATTACAGTCAAGCAGTCTGAAGTCCGCAGACTCTCACTAACTAAGAAAGCCACGGGTATTTACCTCTGTTACTTTCCTTTCTGGACGGAGACAGTTCTCAGTGTGTGCTGAATTGAGTGCAGTTCCCATCACCTACTTTGGCCACTTGTTTTTCTCAAGAAGTGCTTCTGGCGATATTATCTTCTGCATCGGTTTCAATTTCTTGGTTACCAGTAGAGTAAAAGCTGAAATGATACTAGATTTCAAAGAGCTAACTGATTTTTGATTTTTTCTTTTTAATTATTTGTGGAAATGCGTAACTGGGATGAAGGTGAGGAAGCCCCATCACGTTGTTGTAAGTAGATATTCTGCTATAAAACAGCTGTCTAGTTAGAGTTGTTTATGGAAATAACTTCGTCCCTACTGTATGGTAAGAACTTATTCTGCAGTACCAGCGAGAAAGGAAACTGACTTTTGTGTTTGAAAGATCAAGATTTTGAGATCGTTTCTTCACTTGTACAGTTCTGTGTGCTGGAGTTGCTAGAGGAGTGTGTTTTATGCAAGGTTTCTTACTTACATGGAGATTGCTTTTTTAACGTAGCAGGAAAGAAGGTGGGTCTGTGTGGACTGGGGTGCTTCTGGCAGGTACAGGTGGCTTGTTGTATACGTGAGCAACATGGTTTGTGCAGGTGGGCTTTAGAAAGGCCATCAGCATCACAAGAGCAGGTGTAACTTGTGTTACCTCTGAGGAGGTGGCAGCTCCTGGCTCTGGCCCAAGCTTTCACTTGTGAGCAAGAAACTGGTGCCTTATTTAGATGAAGAATGTCACATTGTTTGTTTAGCTGCATTTTTCAGCATCATGGAAAATCTAAATATTTTAATTCACACAGAAGAAAGCACTGCACATCTTTTACAGACTTCTACCTGAAAGCTGTTGCTCAGCATGTTGTTCAAAAAGCGTAAGGGCCATATGTAGAATGGTACAGAAAATCTGTGTCACTTGTTTGCCTTTACATTGTTTTATGTGGCATTAGTTGTGCTATTAAAAAAAGGAATCAATAAGACCATAGACAAAAGTCTTCTGAGAGATGGTTGGAAGTAGGAAAGAGGATTGAGGGAAGAGGATTTTTTTGACGACGGAAGAATTAAATTCTTCCTGTTTTGCAACATAAGAAGTGTTTAAGTTGAGTGAGGGAAGACTTAGGTTGGATGTCAGAGGGAAGTTCTTCACTATGAGAGTGGTGAGGTGCTGGAACAGCTGCCCAGAGAGGCTGTGGATGCCCCGTCCATCCCTGGAGGTGTTCAAGGCCAGGTTGGATGGGGCCCTGGGCAACCTGGGCTGCTATGAAATGTGGAGGTTGGTGGCCCTGCATGTGGCAGGGGGGTTGGAGATTCGTGGTCCTTGAAGTCCCTTCCAACCTGGGCCATTCTGTGGTTCTGTGAAACGGAAGGAATTCAATTAAACTGAAAAGTGTTGCAAGTGTAGCTGGAGGAAAGGAGCCAGTCTTTCATTTGTTTGGGACATATTGTAGCATTATGGGATTACTCTGTAATTTGAGTAATGACAGAAAGGAGTATTTGAGTCAAAAATGGGTAACGCTGTGGTAAGGAGTCCTGAGTTCAGTGTTTCAAAAGCAAGAGGGTTAATTTTCAGTTGTTCATCCCAACCTTGATGTCACTAAAATAGCCAGAAGCTGCTTAGAACCACCTCCGCACCAGTTCATTACAAAAAAAAACTACCAAACTTGTGAAATCAGTGTTACCTTTCACATAAAACGCTATTCCTAAATTGCACAAATACTTCAAGGGGGTTGATCTGAGACTGCTGCAGTATGATTGCACTTCAGCTACAGGACTGCTGAAGTAACCAAGTGCATGGCTAGCTGCAGTACCTGCTGCTTTGGGAGAGCCTGCATCTTGTAGGTCATTCCTCATTCCTTTTGGTGTGGTTTACTTTTGTTCAAACAAAGCCTGATTTATGGCACCCTTTCACCATGCTGGTTTAATACTTGTTTTTAGAAATGATGCTTTTTAACTACTGCTTAAAGGCAGGCTGTTATGTTGACTGTGCAGTCCAGGCATTCCAAATGGCACGACTTCTTAGGATGCTAAAAACCTGCCAGGCTAAGCTTTGAAGGTTGAGGTATGGCTGTTTTTAAATCTGTTGTTTGTTACAAACTTCTGGTTGATCAGCTGGTGGAACAGTAGTGGTTTCAGCCCGGTTTTAAAGGTCTTCTCAGAGTTTCCTCTTAAAATCACTTACAGCAATTACTTCAGTTAAAAAGACGAGCAAGCTGGAAGATTTTGCAATTAAAATTGTTAACTTCCTTTCTGTTTTGAAAGGAAGCTTTTGGTATAGAAGCAGCGTCTTGTCTCTTTAGTATGCATTGAAGGTCTTCAGGGACGTGCCAACTAACTATTTTTGATAAATTGTGGCAGGCAGCATTGGTCTCCAGTTCAAATTGAAGAGCTGTCTTTTGAGGCCAAAGGAGTCAGGTTGAAGGAAGGTATTACAAAGTGAATGAATTGAGATTCATGCCAAGGGGGATGGTTTTAATTACCTACTTATTAGTAAACCAGCTTTTTTGCAACACTCTCACTGGTCAGTAGCATTTTTCATTCTCTGGGCTTTGTTTTTAGCGTAGATGTTATTCATGCTGACTACTCTTTTTTTTTTGTAGCAGTTATACATGAATCAGTAACTCTTCCATGTTTTAATACAAAGTTTGTGTAATATAAATCTTCGTCATTTCCTTTAAAAGTGAGAGTTAAATGAGACCTTTAAGTGTTGACTCTTGCTTGTCCTGTAAGTCACATGGTTTGGCTTCTTTTTTTTCCCCCCTTTCCTTTTGTTATCAGTTTGGAATAGAAGTCCTTCAGGTACTATTTGGTGTTTGGAACTGTACAAACAAAGGAAAGTGCTAAGAGTTCCTTATCCAGTGTTTGTATCAGTTGAATCTGGTACTCACAGTACAGGAAGGCTGAAGTGGTTTGTGCCCTTTTCTAATTGTGTGCCGAGACACAAGAACTAAAGACCTTGAAACTACCAGCTAATTCAAAAGAAATAGCAGAAAGTGAGCTTGATTAGCTTACATGGCTCTCTGAACTTGTGACACACTGCATAATCATCATTTAATGACCACTCATAATTCTGGCAGTTACACAGACTTAATGTTAATTAAATCCCATTTCTGGACAGAAGATGTTCTCCTGATGAGCCCAGTGAAGCAGGTTCTCTGTTTGTGATGGTTTAAAAAGGACCAAAACAGAAAACAAAATCAGAGCTGAATTCTGTGCCACAATGGGGTCTTCCGAGTACTGTGAGGAGATATAAAATACCAAAATGCTGTCCTGCTTCACGTGGAGGAAAGGAAGAGTGTATACATGCTGTGAAGCAATTTCCAGCTTTTTTTTGTGGATGGGACATCATCTCAGCTTTCATGGTGTGTTTTCTAGCTTGCTTAGAGCTTGCCTAAATTAATATTTTTTTTGAGCCTTCTAGAGCAATTAAAAGATCTGCTTTAGATGGCGGTCAGTTAATTTTTTTAGTCTTGTCAGAGGAGCTCAGGTGTTCCCAAGTGGCGTACTTAATTGATAAAGTACCCTGTTGCAAACAGCAGAATGAATTAATCAAATTAAAAATGATAAATTATGGTACTGAAGCTGTCACTGGTCATCTACATCTATGTGGGTAGACATTAGCATTCAAAAACTTTTTTTTTTTAAAGCTAAAATATGGCTAGCTTTTACTTAGCGGCTTCTATTGGCAGCTCTAAAAAACAGTAATTCAAAGCTTTACTTGCTTTGTACAGCAAATGTGATTTTGTTTCAAAAATCAATCAGGACAAAGCCAAGTCTCGAAGATGACTATCACAAAGAGTGTACTTCTCCCACGTGTCTTTCCAGACTTGCAATGACTTTTCTGTAAGGGTCTGTATTCGGTTGCTTGCTTAAATGCTGGTTTGTTTTTTGGATTTTGCTTACTGTTTTCTCCCCAGTCCATTGGTGTCTTCACCTCTCATTGTTTTTCATGATCTTTTTCTGGTATTACCTACTTTCCTCCCAAGCGTTTTGTTTTTGTTCTGCTATGAGCCAGTATTCAATTCAGCTAGTTAATGAAGGTAACAGAAATGACATATTGCTTATTAATTTTGTTGCTTGGACAATCCAGGATGGGTTGTTTGGATAATGGAGAGACCATGGGACTCTTTGTTCTTGAACTTTGCTGCGGTCTCCCAAAATGTCCTTGCTTCCTCTGGAAGCGGGGAGAAGTTGGGAAGCATTGTTCATGGCACGTTCCCTCGTGACCACTTGGGCTGTTCCTGTGAATGTGAAAGATAAAAATAAGTTAGGTTAAACTGGCTTGTTGGAATGAGCTGCTAAGTTAGATGAGAAGCTGCAATTCAGGCTGCCCTTCCTGTTTGTGAGTCATTCCTATTTAATTGCGTGAAAAGGCCTCCTGTAGAATTAATTAAAAGGGTTCTTAGTAGTGCTGCAAGAACCTTGCAGTTCAGTTAAAACAGTGAATTGTAACTTTACTCTCCCTTGTTTAAGCTCCTTAAAGGTGGAAGCCTGGACACTACGACTAATTTGTAGGAGATGCACACAACAGGCGTAAAGTGAGCGTTAGTGGGACTTCAGTTGCCTGCATTAATCAGGACTGCTTTATGTGACTGCTTTGTTGCCAGCTGCTATTGAATTCTACAGAAGAGCCTGAGCCATCAGGATTGTCTTCTGAACTTGATAATGCCTGTGCATGCTATTAATCTCTTGTATATTAATCTCTTGTGTTCTGTCACGCTGTGACTGTTATCTGAAGGTGTTACTTCTGTGATACCTCTGTGTGCTACTGAGCTTCTGTGCGTTGTACTTTGCAGAGAGCCATTTTCTGGCTTGAGGATGGCTCACTTTGTATTTCCCTGTGTTCTTCTCTTCTGAATCATCTATTCTGTTGGCCAGGTTTAAGGGCATGTTTGTGTTAAGGATCTGAATAATGAGTTTCACATTGATAACTGTGGCTTAAAAAAAAAAATGGTACTGTGGGCAAAGTACAGCAGAAAGACACAGTTAAGTTGGTAGCGTTCAAATTAAGGACTTGTGTTTTAAAAAGTCACCTTCAGTTGCCTGCTTGAATTTTGACAGTAGCATCTCTGTTTTGGCCTTGTGCTTTGAGAGCTGCTGATAAGGGCTGACTTCAGATGAGAGCAGGAGAACTCCCTATTTCTCAATTATTACCAGAGTTGTTGAGGCTATTCTTCTCCCCAAGCTCTGTAGTTATTGCAGAGAAGCTTCCAGAAGGGGAGTTATTGCAGGGAAGCTTCCAGAAGGGGAGGAATATGTTGCAAATTTGTACATCTCCTTAACTTGCTATGTTTTATTTTCTTTCTGCAATATCTGCAAAAAGGGACGAAGAAAAATGGAGCTATTAAAATGACATAAGAACTGGCAAGCCAGAAATAAGTGAGTAGGATTGTTCTACACTAAGCATCAAAGTCTCTGCGTTACATTTCATAGAAATTAAATATTTCCACCCCTGTATTTTGGTGGCTGAGGATTTACGTGGGTTCAGCAAACAGCAGCCTGCAGTTGGCTTTTCTGGTCAGTTCCTTTCTCAGTGGAACTTCTCAATCAAATGTTTCTAACAAAACTGCACACGAGGACTGGGTGGGGATGTCCCTGGGTGTGCTCCTGAGGAGGAATTACATGATCACAGCCATCTATATGTGGGTTTCTGGATTCACTAGCCCAATTTAGAATAAAGTAACTTGATCTCTGTCAAGCTGAAGCCTGCGTATGATTTAGATGATTTCCAGGCATACCTGGAAGAAGACTGCCACAGCAATACATGGTAGGTGAGCTAAGCACTTCGGCATCCCGGAGATAATGGTGTGGCTGTCATGTTAGCACTGTGTGATGAGAATGGGGTGTGGTGTCAGTGTTGCTCACTGTGCTTTGGAACTATCACAGGTGTAGCTTCTCTTACATAAAATCTGAGTTCAAACCACATTCTATTGTGTCTTCCCGTGAATGATACATGAATTCATCTGCTAAATGAAAATGGAAGCTGTCTGTTCTCCTCACCCTGCCCCAGGAATGAGGGGAAAAACCTTGGACCTTCATCTGGCAGCTTGTGTGACAGTAACTAGGAGCCTTCAGGAGGGGAAGTGGGCAGCAGCAATGCCTCACTAATAAGTTCTGTAACAACATGAATGAATTAGTGTAGATTTTGAGGAGTGGGAATAAAATCAGTCGTGTTGCTGTGACGAGCTGCTTTGAGTGCTGTCTTTGTAGAATGAAAATCGACAGTAAGCCTGTGGAAATCCAGTGACTGAAGTATGCTAATAAATACACTGAAATGCTTTGGTGCTATCAGGCTTTGTGTATTAAAGAAAGTAATTCCCAGCCCAAGTGTAATACCTTCTGTAGGACTATTAGAGGCTCAAACAGTAGGCTGACAGCAGTCAGTGTTAGGAGCTCTTGTGGGCTGCTACCACTTCAGGAAGAAGATTCTTAGCAGGAACCAAAACACCCGATTGATTTACAGGGATGTCAGACTAAAGAGCTTCCTGGGTTTTCTTTCAGAACCAGGTTCATTAACAGAAGTTTCCTCTTTGCTTTTAAAAAATATACTGGTTCAGCAGCCATGAAGAGTTCTATACTTAATAGTATACTTCTGTAGTAGAATTGGGGCAGCAGTGTGAGATAAAGTGTCCTGTGTATTTCTTTCTTTCTAGTTGTTGGTGCTGCTAAAACGTGGTTGTAGTGTGGTTTTGGAGATGAACAAATCTTGCAGTACTTAACAGTGGTATCTACTGAGAATGAAAGAATTATTTTCCGTGGGCTGCTCCACTTGCATCAGTTTTATGCTAAGTAAGCAGTAACTTAGAGAACTTTCTTCTAAAAGAAGTGTGTGTCTGTAGCAAAACTGCATTTACAAGGCTGGCGTAGCAAAAACCATCAAGTTGGCAATGGAATTTTAATAGGTAACTTCCTGGGATTATGTTTTGCCCTTTTGTTTGGATTATTTTCAAGTTATGTCACTTTAAACCTTTAAAACTGGGTTTATAACTCAAAACCCTTATTAACAGGATATGTCACCTACTCTTTTGCTCCTATCTGAATTCAGACTCCTGCCAAAGGTAGTTATACCTCTCATCATCACTGATAGGAGGATGGCTGGGATGTTGGAGGGTGTTTTGTTTATTTTTTTCATGATACGAGGCTGTCTTGCATGGTTTGGAGTACTTAAATCAGAAAATATCAAGTAGTGTTCTTTTTTTGTGGTTTAGCTCTGAAATGTCAGTTGTTGGATAGGAGTAAGCAGTTAATGGAAATGCTGAGACTTAAACCTGCTTGTTTCCACTCGCCAGAACCACACAAGTATTGTTTTTAATAATCTTAAAGCTGCAAAGAAGAGGCACTATTTATAAATCTGGAAGGTGAGACTAACAGCAAAGCAAAAAAAAAAAAAAGAAAGAAAGAAGTGTGAGGTTTTGTTTAATAATTGCAAGTTAGGTGAAATACCACATTCAGAAGTTGTAGCTCGCCCCAGGCTATTTCTGGCCCCTGGGACTGCTCTTTTTAGCAATACTACAAATTGAATCACTGGGTGCCAGTAACATTTAGAGCAGATCAGGCTCAATTACACTGTGAGTCAGAAGTACCTGAATGAACCTGCTTTTCAGCAAAGGTGGTGTGACTCTCCTGCTGCTATTTGAAGTCTTTTAAGCTGTGTGTGCATGGTAATTTAAAACTATTTGGAAATGTTGAGCAGGTTTGTCTGTGTTGCACAGTGTTGAACTTTTTTATAACGAAACTGTGCTCAGGCATGGAGAAAACCTTTGGAACAGTTTGTTTGACTCTTTTATTGTTGTCTTTTTTTTTTTTTTTAAATCCTACAGTTGCAACAGAGCTGAAACTCTCCAGGCTCCCTGCCATTACTGCAAGGAGCTGCTGCTGCTTAACCTTGGATGACACCGGAGCCCCAGTGTAGACTGAGTGGTTAATGAGATACAATTGCAGCCTGTGTCACGGAAACAAGCACAACACTCATCTGTGAAACTTACATTCTTTATCTGAATATTCCCTCTGTTATTATCAGTGAAGCTACTGCAGGGGTTGCCAGAAGGGGGTATCTGGCTGAGTTTGGTCTCAGTGACCTCTTTTTCTGTTAGTTACTGGAACGTTCACATGATTGCTTCTACCTTTCTAAAGGAAGAATTCCATTAATTGTGTTCATTTGAGTTCTGTGTTCCATTTCACCTCTTTTCATTGTGCCAGACTGCTATTCTCAGTGCTAGGATTTAGTACGGTTTAAATATATAGGTAAAAAAAGCCAGTGCTTTAGAAATAGATTTCATTAAATAAGACACACTTTTAAAGTCTGTTGCCCTTGTCCTTATGCAATAAACTGCTCGTGAAACTGCATCTAAAAACTTCATAAAACTGCACTGATGCAAAATGTGGCTTGCAGTTGACCCCCTTCTCCCTTCCTCTTTCCTTTATGTTTCCAGAACTTCTTGACCAGTTAACCAAGCTGGAGCAGCTTTGGAGTCTATAAGGAGCTGACATGGGATGGAAAGGGATTTGGTTTTGACAGAATAAGGTCCCTGGTATAGATGACACAGATGTGTCAGGTGTAGATCTGGGACGTGGGAGGGATGTGAGAGTGCTGGGCAGTGGTGCTGCTGCCTTGCTATGAAGTGGTTTTGATTTGCCCCAGCACAAGCTGTACATGAAAACGCCAAACAGCTTTAATTAGTATGTTTAATTATCTGTCTTCATTGATTGTGGAGTTAAAATGTAAGTCTGGGTGATTCAGTCCTCACAGGGATAAGATGGTTAGCCCTTTTTAGCTTGTGAGCAGCACAGATAATTATCTGGTGTCTTAGTGGAGATAAAGTTCTGTTGCTGCAGTGTTAGACCTTAACTGGAGAATCGCATTTGTAGGCTGAGGCTGTGATTGGTCTTTGTTTACATTGTGGGTATTTCCAGTCACCAGCTTGTAACAGTACTCCTTTCAGCTCTTGACGTGGCAAATGCAGGGAGGCTTGAGCTGCAAGCAGGGAGAAAAATGGGGGAAATTCAGATTACACTCCATTGGCATCTCCTCAGTCTGCCAGCATTACTTCTTGGAAGCAGTGGCTATGATTGCGGTGTCGTGGTAAGCAAAGCAGTGTTTTGACAACTGTTCTCAAACCTGCATCTCTTCTCCAGAGTTGATGGCGCCATCCAATGTCATGCTAATGCAGAAATGATACCATGTTGTTGACTGAAGAAGTGCAGGAGAAGAGCAGTCCTGAAGCTAATACAGTTTAATACTTCTGTCTCAGAAGTATTAGAGAGAGGAGGGTGTAACACAGATTAGAATTATGAGGTTCAGTGAGTAAAAAAAAAAAAAAAAACAACCAAAACTACACCAACCTCTTTAGGGATTCCTGCTATGGTGGAAGGCATGCCAGTGCACTAAGTGCTCCACTGCCCTTTGAAATAACATCACAGTAGTCTCGAGTTTGTTTTGTATACAGCAGAAAATAGGAGATCTCTTCTTTTGATTGTAAAAACAACTCACGGATAAAAACATGGGCAGGTATGCAGTGCTTCCATAGATTTCTGTTGTTTAAAAATTCATAACTTTGTTTTACTTGATGCTTTTATTAAAAGCTGTTTTTGATGTTTAAATGCACTCTTCCAAATTAAACAGCATTTGGAGGTAAATACAGTAACTAAAGGTTTATTGGAGACTCCTGTTGTGTAAACAGTTGTTAACATGAGGCTGTTTGCTATCTGCTTTTAAAATGGGGGCAGCACCTACTAAATGAGGAGAAAAACCAGCTCCAAGTTAAAGGGACTGGAAGGGGTAAAAAAGCCTAAGAGGAACTTCTGACTCCAGATTTCCAAATGGGTACTTAACATCCTTGTTTCCTGAAGCCCTGCAAGGTACTGGGAGCTGTAGTGATGATGAGTTTCTGGTTCCTCCACCCTTACTATGTTTACTTTTCAGTTATGGAACACCTATAGTAGTAGTCAGGTCACTGTAGATTTTCCTGTATGGAAAAGAATGATGCAAATTTCATGATTTTGATCTCTGATACGTTTTCTCACAGCATCACAGAATGGCCAGGGTTGGAAGGGACCCCAAGGACCATGAATCTCCAACCCCCCTGCCACATGCAGGGCCACCAACCTCCACATTTCATAGCAGCCCAGGCTGCCCAGGGCCCCATCCAGCCTGGCCTGGAACACCTCCAGGGATGGACGGGGCATCCACAGCCTCTCTGGGCAGCTGTTCCAGCACCTCACCACTCTCTCTGTAAAGAATTTCCCCCTGACATCCAACCTAAGTCTTCCGTCCCTCAACTTCAGACCATTTCCCTTTGTCCTGCTGTTGATTCCCCTCCTGTTTGTAGGCTCCCTTTAGGTACTGAAATGCTGCATTGAAGTCACCCCGCAGCCTTCTTTTCTCCAGGCTGAACAAGCCCAGCTCTCTCAGCCTGTCTTCGTAGGGAGGTGCTCCAGTCCCCTGATCATCTTTGTGGCTCCTCTGGACCCTTTCCAACAGCTCCCTGTCTTTCTTGTCCTGGGGGCTCCAGACCTGGACACAGTGCTGCAGATGGGGCCTCACAAGAGCAGAGTAGAGGGGAACAATCACCTCCCTGTCCCTGCTGGCCACCCCTCTTCTGATGGAGCCCAGGATTCCATTTGCTTTCTGAGCTGCAAGGGCACACTGCTGGCTCATGTTCAGCTTTTCATCCATCAGGATCCCCAGGTCCTTCTGTGCAGGGCTGCTCTCAAGGACTGCTGCTTCCAGTCTGTTCTCATTAGCAAATGCTGGCATTGCCTTTGATATTTCAAATTGCTAGAAGATGTATTGGAAAAAAAAAAAAGCTTAAGCAATTTAAGACTTATGTACCTGGTCTTTGAGCTGTGCCCATGCAACTTAAGTATTTGCTACGTGCAGCTTACTACCTGCTTCCAATCTCAGTCTCTTTTGAGCTTCCTGCTGCTTACATTACTTTTCAGGTGAGGTGTTTGACTGGTTTGTTGCCCTGTTTCAGTTAAAATGATATATTTGTGTAGTTGATGTCCAGCCATATTTCTACACATCGATGTTTATTTATATATAGAAGTAAATGTTAATGTATATCTTCTGCAGTGTAGGCTTTTGTATAAGTTCTGCAAAATATCATAGGGGAGAACAGTCCCCCTGGATGCAGAAACTTTGCCTTCTGTTTCAGTCTCTTGGGGTAGATAAGGAATTGTCCTTACTTTTCTTCCCATGACTTGCAGAAGTCTCAGGCTCAGTAGTGTCACAGCGTTGTTGGCTGGGGGCACATGGATTGCTTCAGCATTAGCTCTCGGGAGCTGGTTAGTGTTTGCCATTCTTCTATTGGTGTGATCAGAAGGCAGCTCATCAAATGTGGCTCTTCTTCTGGATGGAGAAGTGTTTGGTTGCTGTTGCTTCTGGAGAGCAGAGTTGGTGGCTCTTGATATGTTGTGACCAGGTAAACCTGAGAGTGTATTGTGAAAGCTGCTGTGGGTATTTCAAATGCTTTTTGCTGTTGATCTGATCGATTCTTTCCTTAATTTATTTTTTTAAATCCTGGTTTTATCACTGTGCTGCTGGAAATAGCCATCTGCATTGAAATATGCAAGAACTCTTAATTTGAAGTGAACGTGTTCTGGACCTGCTTGTCTGCTCTTAATTCCCTAGCTTTAATCATCTGTGGGTTTGAGGTTCCTTATGATTGGTAGAAATTTTTTCCTAGGTAATAGGCCATGAAACCATTTGCTGTGAAGGGTTGGTTGCTTCCCCTTTCTTTTAAATGAACTGTAAGAGATGTCTGATACCACCCAGCAGTTACAAAGGTAGGCACGTGTGGTTTCCCTGACAGTGCACTGCTGGGGCCGTGCAGGGCCGTGCTTTGGGGCAGTGTGAGCAGGGACCTCCTTCCCACACACACTGCCTTTCAGTGCTCTTGTCCTGATGGAATGAGACTGGTGAAAGAGAACGAGAAATGGAGAAGATGATTTGTTAGGTTTCATTCCTTTTGTGTTTTGGTTTTTTTTTCTCCTGTGGAAAACAGAGTGAACAACTTTGTTGAAGTGTTATAGTCTGTAGGAAGACATCAGCTCTTGTCTCACAGAATGTGTGAAGTGTAAATCGTTTCAAATTGGTTTTAGGTTCTCTGTTGGAGAGGTACTTGAATAGAGATGTGATATTCCTCCTTCCACCCTTCTCCCTTGTGCTGTGACAAGCCAGGAAATTGCACAAGTATAATGTCTTGACCTTACATGGCCCCATTTTCCCAAGGAACTTTACAGATGACCAAATAAGATAATTTTGAATGAAAGCCTTCATTGTTCAACTATATTACTGAGGATAAGAGAAAGCAAACCTTGAGTCTGGTTTAACTGAGCTTCAGTGTTTTTGGTACAGAATTTTGATGATGTTGATAATTTGCTATTATTATTTTTTCTAAGAGGCTTTACGTCACCGGAGCCTGTTGGTTTTTCTGTGGGTTGGAAAGAAGAATAGGAAGGTGTTACACACAGGCTTCTGGGATTTGAGCGGGGTGGGAATCCCTGCCTTGTGTTGCTGAGGGCTGTGCTGGGAGCGGGCAGGCTGGGCATGCGTGCAGCAGGGCAGGAATGAGGAAGTGAGGAGCTTGGCGTCACTTGAGGGTGTGCAGCAGAGTTTCAGAGAGCAAAGACTAAAGGGGGGAAAGCTCAACCTGTCGGAAATCCTCTTCTGGGTGTATTGTATTAGTGCTGTTCATGGAGCTCCTCGGGCAGAGGTAAGAAGGTTTTTCTTCTGCCTTCTCTTCCCTGCTCAGGCATGGGCTGTCTCTTTCTCTCTTCTTCTTCTTTTTTTTTTTTTCTCTTTTATTTCCCCAGAGGCTTTTCTGTGGAACTAGATACAGAGAATGCTGGCCAGTGTTTGTCGTGTTGTGCAGCCTGTCTGGGTGGCTGTGTGTGCTGTTAGTGTGTGTGGCTTCAGTGTGCTCGTGGGGAGCAGCCTTGTCTGTGTAAACAACTTATGGCTGGTCAGCATTTCCCAGGGGTCGGCTTGTCAGCTTTTCCCTAAGATGAAATTCAGGACTCGTTGAAGTGCTAGGTGCTGTGCTTCCCTTCAGGAAGGAAAAGAAATACATTTCTGCACTCTCAGAAATGCTGTTTATTACGTGGTGCATCGGAATGGGAGAAATACTTAAACATACCTTGGGAGGCTTTGGTGAGTCCTGGGGTGTTTGTGTGGCAGTTGCTGGGTAGGGCTGTGCTGTATGCATCTGTTTCCTCTTATCAGATAGAGATGGTTCATTGTTATCTATTCCCTTCATTTAGGTTGATTTGTTTTTCATCTGGAGCTTCAGAGGTTTATTAATGTATCACAGAAGCAGCCCTGCGCCTTTGGCCAGGTTGCTCTTTCTCAGAATTGTTTTATTACTGCTGAGCAGTAAGAGTCTTTGAAAGAATTAATCAAGCGGTGTATGCTTTATTAGATTAAACTATAGATCAGCCAAGAGCCGTATTTGCTTGAGCAGATCAGTTGGCACAGCTACGTTTGTTTTGGCAGCGAGGAGCTGCTTTTGCATTAAGCTTTGTGCTAAATAGGCTGACTTGTGCGTTCAGTGGTGCGGGAAGTTCTGCTTGTTTTGTTTCTAAGACTCGGCAAAAATAATACAGCTTCAGGACCAAAAGAAAAGCAGGCAAGAAAAGTTACTATTATCCACAATTTCGATCTGCAAACGTCCCAGAGCTCACGCTGCCGGGGTAGAAAAGCTTAGAAAAATGCCATGAAGAGAGAGGTGGGAATGGAGGGGCAGGTAGTGCTCTTGTGATGCATATCCTGGAAGGGCCGAGCGGTGCTGTAGGGGTGCTGAGTCATCTCCCTCCAGCTGACATGCTGCGATTGTTGCGGGCTGTGCGTGACGCAGCGCACGTGATGGGCTGTGTGCTGGGGCTGTTTTCTCATCTTTTCTTCTGGCATGTCTTTATTTTCCTCAGTCATGCTTAAAGAAGTGTGTGTAGGGGTGTGTGTGTATATATAATATTGGGAGTTAAAGTGGGAAGGAGAATGGAAGGGATGAGTTAAGAAGTCGGAACGTTATGGGGAGAGGCTTTTTTTTATATGGGTTTGTCTTCCTAAATGGCTGAAGTCTAGGTTTTGCTCATGAGGTTTCATACCTCTGCCATAACTCTGGAGGGGTGTTTGAAACTCATTTCTGTTGTTTTATTGTAGCTTGTGTTTGCTCACGTGCTTGTTCTCTCAAGTTAAGGGAGTACTTTGTTTCCTGTTATTTTCAAGGTTGTAGCAAGTCTCAAAGCTTGCAAGAAGACATCTCTTACCTCACCTCACTGCTTACTGATGCACCATCTGCCTGTGGTGCTTCTGGGTGGGATTTATGTTGTATTTCGGTGTGTGACTCTGCTTGTTGCTGAGGGTGAGACCAAAGCTGTGTATGTGGGCAGCTGTGGAAGGCTTAGCTCAGGGCCAGCTTGCGTGCACACAGCTCAGAGCTGTCAGCCCCTGCGATGTCATTCCCACTGTATGTGGCACTGGAGTTCAGCTCTGTGCTGAGCAGCCAGGGAGATTTATTAGCAGAGCAGGGCTTGTTGCTCACACAGCTATTCCTTTCCTCTGTGGGGAAAGGTTGGCTGGCTCAAGCCACTTAGCCATCTGTTTCAGCAGTTAAGACTGTTCAAGAGTAGGTGGTTTCCTACTCTTGGTCATGGGGAGAGCTGCCACCTGGTGCCCTGGAGTCGCTGCATTTCCACTGCTGGGGCTGTGTGTGTGAGGGCCATTCTAGCCAGTGCATGCAAGGACTGTTCTGTGTGCTGTGCTTGGCTGTGAGCTTTGCCTCCTTTGTTATCCAGCCCTTCAAAACCTGCCGTGATAAGAGATCAGCAGTCCTACTATTACCTCCCCTCCCAGACTGGAAAGCAAAAACTTTCCCTAATGTTAAGACTGTAAATAAATGATCTGTTTTGTTACGCTGGTTTTCTTGAGTGGCCAGAGGCATGGTATGAACAACATGTCTGTTTATTTTTTAAATTAATTAACTCTTTTGTTAAAGTGTGGCAACTCATTTTTTCCAGTTGAGAAACTGTGATGGCGAAGCCTGCATGTCCACATCTACCTTTGTGCATTGGCAGTGTGGTTTCACATAAGCATCTGGTTTTAGATTTTCTCAGTTAGTAAAAAATTGCTCTTTTTGTTAATGCTTGGATTAACGTAGTGGTTAATAATCAGTGTTTCACGTAGGCTGTTCAAATCGTTTCTGAATTGGAGAGGAGCCTGGGAGGCTGTTGGTGGATCTTTTAATAGGAGCGTGGTGGAAAGGAAGCGATGTGATTCAGCTGTTAAGCTCTGAGCACCGAGTGGTATTTCACAGCACGGCAGTGCTTGCACTAGATTTATGAAGCTGTGTGCTGCTCTTTGCAGAAAGGTCTTGTGATGTTTCAAGGTAATACCTACTGCAGGTTCTAATGGGAAATGGAATACCTAGGTGCTCAGACAGCTGCGATGCCTATTCCTCAGTACCATCTGACTGGGCTGTGCTGATTTCCTCGTGGTTCCTTGTTGGCTGCCTAGCAGTGGCCCTGTGGCATTGTGCATCTGTTGATGATAGATGTAATTATTTTTCATTAGCTTTAGAACCAAGCTTTAGATACGCTGTTGAAACATGGCTAGAAGCTTAACTTGTAACTGTTCATTGTTTGCCCTGGCAAAATGATGTTAAGTGTGAACAACATTGTGCTAAATTCTGGAACAAAGGCCTGAGGCTTTTCAGTCTTTGTTTTGGCATCAGATTTTTGTTGCCATTTCAAAGTGCTTTGATTCTAAACTGCACAAGTTCTAACTTGAAGTTTCTTTCTGCCTTTGAGTTGTGTGTTTGTTTTTTAAGCTAAGATTTGTTCAGAGGTTGCTAGGTTTGCTTCTATTTGAACAGATAATAGCAAGCAAGTGCTCGCACCTTAGTATGGAACCTAAACCAGTGACTTGTAGAGAAGTGATTGGTTTAGAAAAATCTGTTTAGTAGTAGTTCGTTGTGACCTGAGCTGCTTTCTGTTACCTTCACTGATGACAGAAAGCAAGCCAGGCATCAGAATGTTTTTTTTTCCATTACCAATTTTGCTTCTGGTAATGATTTTTTTCATATAACTTCCTCTCACATTTACTCTTTTATATTTCCCATCACACACATGATGTAGCTCTGCTTTTATGGCAATTAATGATATAGATCAAGGTTAGAAAGGGGTATTTGAGAAATAGTTCCTCTTACAGCTGACAGTGACTTCTGTAAATTCTTATTGTGGTTGACAGACTGAGGGCAAGCTGTCAGTGCAGAATTACACTCAATAATGCACGGGGATTCCCAGGGCATGGGAGGTGTGCCCAGGTAGGTCCATGTGGGATAACATATCTCCATATAGAATCATAGAATGGTTTGAACTGGAATGGAGCTCTTAAGACCATCTAGTTCCAACCTCTGCTATAGGCAGGGACACCTCCCACCAGACCAGGCTGCTCACAGCCCCATCCAGCCTGGCCCCAAACGCTTCCAGGGAGGCATATAGATCAGTTGCAGTCTGATGGTGTTGCAGTAGTTGTACATGGCACTGCCTGGCACTGTGCATGACTGCATTGTGTGCTGGTGGTGTCTGACCGTATCCCTCAGCCATTCATCCATCTTCTGAGGCTGTGGCATCTCAAGTGCTTTCACAGAGTCATCATGTGCTAATCCAGAGCTCCTGAGCTCGGGAGGAAGCTGGCTTGTGATTCAGCTTTTGGGTGAAATTACTGAAACTTCTAGTGAATACTTGAAAAAGATGTTTTGGTAGAATCAAGACAGCAGACTTTGAAAGCTGCCTTGTTTTGATTCAGATCTAGTTAATGCTAATTGAATCATTTGTAAAGAAAAACGTAAAAAATTGAAAGGTAATTAATCCAGCCTTATATCTTTGGTAAGATAACTATCTTGATTTGTTTTTTTTAAAGATGGATAAGAGCAGAAAGGTTTAAGTGTCTTTTCCAGTGCCAGAAAATAGCTGGAATTAAAACAAGTCATGACTCGGTCCTCTATTTAATGTCAGAACTGCACTCCTAGTTCAGCTATACCTCTACAAGTGGTATTCACATAGCACAGAGGATTTCAGATGCCTGTTCCAGTAGAGAATGCTAATTTTCTGTTTCTGTTTTCTTCCAGGTTATGTTTCACACTATGTGCTGACTGTCTGTACTTACAGAAGATATTTAAAAGCAAACAGACTTTTTTTTCAAAGATTTTGATTCCAGTGGAATCTGCTTTAGATTTTTGTCTTGTCAATTAACTCCTGAAACAATGCCTGTACAAGCTCCACAGTGGACGGATTTTCTCTCCTGTCCAATTTGCACACAGACTTTTGACGAAACGATTCGGAAGCCCATCAGCTTGGGTTGTGGCCACACTGTCTGCAAGATGTGCCTCAACAAGCTCCACCGTAAGGCGTGCCCTTTTGACCAGACCACTATCAACACAGATATTGAACTTCTTCCTGTGAACTCAGCCTTGCTGCAGCTAGTAGGTGCTCAGGTAACGGTGCTTTCCTATTACCTCTTCCTGTGTTGTCCTCATAAAAAGAAGGAAAACAATTATTGATTAAAGAATGTGAGTGTGTAGGCATCTCTTCGGTGATCACAGATTTTGAGCCATGACGTACTGTAGACAATATGGCTGGAACTGCAGTTCAGATCTTGCTTCTGCCAATCACTGACTAATTTTGTGTTTGTGATTTAGTGTAACCGTGGGCTGTCACCATAAAGGGCTGGTTCTGTTCTCTTGCTTCTTCCTTAAGTTGTATTTAGCCAGGCTGCTGAAAGGATGAGCTGGATCAAGATCAGTGAGTTAATCTGGTGGAAAGCCATTTTTCTTTTGTGAATAGGTTACTTGCTTTGCCTGATTGAACCAATGGGCGCATAATCAGGTGCCCCAAAAGCAGGGCGTAGAGGGGAAGAAGTGGGACAGACCCCTCTGGTAGCAACCTTTGTACCACCTTATGTTTAATTTGAAACTGAGCTCTGAAAGTGTAACTTTGTGAGCTGGCACGTTAATATAAACTCACAAAGGTGAATCAGGGAGGCTGCCCAAGATGGTCTTTCTCTCGAAGGTTACTCAGGGGTCAGCTGAATTGTGATGAACTGCGTGAGTAGTCCTGCAGCACTGGTACTAGTGGCAGCCCAAGGAAAAGGGCAAGGATGTGGCCAGTTCATCAGTTGCGATGCAGACTTAAATTAGTGTAAGCTGACTGATTAGTTCACCAGTAATTTCTTGTGACTGTACTTGGCAGGGCTGGACAGAACTGTGAGGTAGGGGCAAGCAGGGGTGATCATGTCCAACTTATGAGTAAGGACAAAAATGTAGAAGGAATGAAGTTATCTTAAAGTGGTCATTGTTTTCTGCTTGCTGCTCAGCTGCCTGGATTCAGCTGAGTTGAAGAGGCAGCAGAAAATTCAGGGAAGTGCACAACTCAAGGGAAAGAGATGAGTTGTATTCCAGAGGAGCCATAAAAGGGGAAAGCTAAGATGTTGCTACGATGCTTCTTGTTCGGTCCTGTGACTTAGATCCAGATGTGGTTTTGCCACTTCTTGTTTTCATTTGATTTATCGAGGAGTGTGGCTTATTTCTTGTTTTCTTGCTATGTATTGGTCTAGAACTTCAGAAGATTAATCAGAAGATTAAAAATTGATTTCTGTTTCTCACTGTACTGGTGCTAGTTAGCCAACCAGAATTTCCTCATCTGTTTGTGTGTGAGGTATGAAGAATAGGGTGGTAAGTATTTGTCTTGAGAGCTTTCTGAACTCTAGGTTCAGACTTGAACTTACTGGCGTATTTCTTTGGTCTTCCTTCTTCTATCTCATACTTCACATACTGAAGATTCATATAACCTTGTTTCATGATGTCCTTAAAAACTGCAAATGCTACTAAAAGAGACTGTATTCTCTTGCCTTTTGATTGCCATCCATTCCTGTATGGATGCTGCCAGCTGTATTCTATTAACTAAACGATAATTGGTGATCTGAGCAGTTTTTAGTACACACATGCACTTTCCCCTTGAGATAAATGCATACACACACGCAGCCCCCTAATTTCCTAGTTTCACTGAGCACATTCCAGTGCTTTAAATGAAATCAGCATTTAGTATAATTCACTCTCCTTTCTTTTACTTTCCCTTCTCCTTCCTGGCACCTCTAGGAGTGTTTACCAGACTTTGGAGTACTATAAAATAATTGGACTACTTTTCTGTGAAGGACAGGGAAACAGTTCCTTTTTTTCCTCTGGTCTCTCTAAAGTCCAGTTTGGACTTGTTTTACAAAAGAGGAAAAAAAAAAAAAAAAAGCTTGGCTAAAGGACAGAAAGAGTACAGAGAAACTATGTTAACTTTGAACTCTGTCCTTTTAAGAAGATGGGCTCTCTTTTGTATACATCAACAAAAACGATCTGTGAGCAGCAAATCCAGCTTATGAAATGAATAGAATCATCAATTTCGGTGTGAAACAAAACCCATTTTCTTGTTCCACTTTGTGGCTTAGTAGTTTTAGTAGGCTATATGTCTTTTACCTCCCCTAATCTCCAGCAAACTGTACGCCTGAACCTGAGCCCAGGAAAACCAGTAATACTTTATTTTTAAATGATGAATTCGATAAATAAGGCTTCATTTTAGAAGGAAATAGAGTAGAACACAAATATAGCTTTTATCTGGGAGGAAAAAGAACAGTTTGCTCTTTTCCCTTCGGGGAAGCTTTTGAGAAGTACGCACTTACAAGCGCTGTGTGCTTTTTTGCTGGAGGCAGAGAGCAAGCAGTTTGAAGAAACAAATCTATTCTGCTGTGGCTGGCAGCAGTGATAGGATTCCAGGGCGAGTCACGTTGGCTGGCTTTCACACAGGCACAGTGGGTGAAGTAAGCAGGGAAAATGGGCTACATTTGTCACATGGGCACCAAGAGGAGCAGTGCCTATTTCTCTGGCAACAGCATTAACTTCCTGAGGAGCTGGTTAGCGTTGAAGAGTGTCGGTTTCTTCTTTGAATTACTGCCTGTTTGTCAGTTTTGGCTCTCCCAGTCATTTTCCAACGAGTGAAATTGCTGCCCATTTTAAAGCCATACTTGATGTGAAAATTAACCCTTCTGCTTTCCTGCTGTAGCATGGTGCACATCAGCAGTGGGTTCAGGGTGTGCTCTGGAGCAGCAGCCACGTGGTTCAGCACACACACAGGGAGGTGTGGGGAGAAGGGATGGTGGGGGGAAGGAGGCAGTTGCTATCCTTGAGAGATCTGGAAATAGCTGAGCACCTAAGTAAGAGCAAAGAGAAGAAGCGAAGAAAGAGACGGACAGTGTCTTTAGTACACATCAAAAAGGCTTTGTTAGAGCATTCATAGGAATGGATTTAAAACTTTTTAAACTTCTCAAGTAGAGAAAAAATCTCTTAAGCTTATTTCTAATGGAATTAAGTTTTGAATTTTGACTGCTCAAGCATCCACAAATTACTTGCTATTAAGCTTTAAGCATTCACTGGGCCAGTGTTTTGAAGGTGCACAGTCATGGATCTGTCATCTCATTTCTTCCCTCCTCTTTTCTGTGGCATACAAAACAGCAGCATTCACATTCCAGACAGGTGGCGTCAAGTGGCAAAAGTTCCTGTGGCACTTTAATTTCTATTGTAGTCACCCGTGAGTGTGATAAATACAATTCCAGACATTAGGCAATGCAATCGTGAGAGAGAGAGAATGTGGGAATGTCATGAAGTGACAGCCCACGAGAAAGGGGAAGGTTACAATTGCAGAGCTTATATTAGCAGCTCACTTGATAATTTTGGTGAAATGAGGTGCCACAAAAAAAGGAGCTTTCTGCAAAGCCCTTCACAAATCCCTGGTGAAGGCTCTTGAGGAACTGAGGACAGGAGACTGTAGTCATGTTGGTTTGAACTTTTAACTGTTTCTTGCTGACAGGAAGCAAGATGCACATTCGTAGGAGGATAAGAATGGAGGAAAACAGTTTTCAGAGCAGACAAAGAGGGATTTGGTCCGCTCAGCATGTTTTTGTTCTGTGCAGTTAAATATCTGATGGTAATTAGTGACAACTCAAGCTGACATCCTTCATGAAATTGCAGCTAAATCGCCAGTTCCAAATCTCTGCCTGGTATGAGGTGATGCAGAGGCATAGTTTCCTGGTCACCCTTCTCATGTGTCACAACCTGCCTCTTCCCACAGCCACGCTGCCATTCTGCTGCCAGGACGCCTGCACTTGTTGCCAAGACAGATGTACTCAAAAAGAACACAAGTTGAAAGTAATAAAGCATCTGAGATTATTTTTCCGGTCTTGCTCTCTGTTGGGAGATGTCTGTGATATTATGTAAATGTACTTGCAGTGAAAACTGCAAAGGGTGTGGTGTCTGAGAAAATGGAATACTGAGTGAGGATGAAAATCATGAACTCATTCTGCAGGGCATCTATTTTGAGGTTCTCAAGAGGCGTTGTAAACAGAAGGGACTGTGGCGTCCGGCCTGCTCTTGGAAAGATATTTTGAGAAAGGGAAGTGAAAATGCTTTGAACTTGAGTGATTTCTCAGTTGTCCTCCAGCGACTGCTTGACAAAGCCAGAATTAACATTCAGCTCTCATGTGACTTTCAGAAGTTGTGGCTGTACTGTTTTTCTCTTGGTCAACGCTGTTCTTACAATCGTTACAACTATAAACGCATGGGGAGAAATGGAACTGCATATAGCAGTACCAGCAAAAGGACAAATTACTCACAAGCTCTGCTGTGAGATGCTCCATCTTCAGTGGTGTTGTGTGTGTGAGAAGAAAGGTATTTTCATCTCCTGAGACTCCTGAAACCACAAAATAAGCATCTTATTTTATTGTTCCACGCGATGCTTGCTTCAGCTTAAGATGAACATTGCATCTCTTTTGAGCTGCTGTTTTGAATTTTACACTAAAACTTCCCTTGCAAAGAGGAGAAATAGGAGTGATGTGCAGATATGTAGAGTTGAGTAGCTTTGTTAACAATTGGCAGGTTTTCCTATGCCATCTTTCTCCTGGGAAGGGGAAGCTTTCTTTGAGCTTCTGCGAGAGTGTCTGATGGGCTGTGTTGTGCTGCATACAGCATTCCAAACCACAGCTGTGAACGCGTGCTGAACCAACCCTGCCTGATTCCAGACTGAAATCCAGGGCTGAGCAAGCCATTCTATGATTCCTGCCCCGTGCCTGCCCCAGCCCGCTCTGGCAGCTGCTGCTGTGATGCTCTGCTTGCATTTCAAGTTGCTGCTGCTGGCAGATTGAATGCTTGCAAGGGTATGTGGGAGTTGTGCAGAAAACCCTTTCCAGCAGACTGCCCTATAGGGCACTGTCTGTCTCAGTACAAATGCATGAGATGCGTGTGCTGTTTGATCAATGAGCCAGTTCTGCTTGTGTAACTTCCCAGACAGAAGCAGGCTGCTAAAATGGCAGCAACTTTGAAAAGGAGGTGGAGTGTTCTGTGAACATGAAAGCGAATGTTGAAGGTGCTAATGTGTGTTTCCCAAAGCCCAGTAATCTAGTCCAGCTGAGGCTGCCACAGCTGAAACAGTTATGGCTGACCTCTGTAAGGCACAGCTGCAAAATCTTCTGCTCAAAGCTTTCTTTGCATAGAAACTGGAAAAAAAAAATCCTTCCCATCCTTCCCAAGTTAACTGTGGTCCATGGAAAGCATCCAGGCCAGCCTTCCTGGCTCGCTGTGATTAAGCTTGTTGTTTTCCCGTGTAAGTGGTGTGAAAGTGCCAGATGCATCCTATCTTGTGCTGTTTTTGGGGTGGTATCAACTGTCCTAATTGTTGCAGCCTGTATGTTACACTGGCAGACTTTTTTGTCACCAACTTTTGAAGCAAAAATGATGCAAGTAGTAACTTTGTGATGTGTGCCAGAATGAGCATCTGGCACAGCTGGTCTTCTGGGCCTGTGGAAATGACATCCTCTATCTGGAACAGATGGCTTTCTACACAAATCAACAGGGAAGCTCCTGTTTGTGTGCTTGGTGATGAACATAAATGTGTGTGTTTGTGTATGTATTTTACTTATGTTCACGCTGGCATTGTAATGGTACTCTGAATGGCTGTATTACATGTGAAGGCTGGCAGGTTCATAGCTCAAGCATTAAAGGCTTGCTCTTTTAGATTGAGGGTCATGTAAGCAGCTATACAGGATTAGCATTATGTTATTGCCGGTGGGATGGGGATTGACTTGGAAATAATAGAAGTCAAAGTCTGAGGTCTGTTGGCACTTGAGTAGTGTATGCAAGAAAAGTTTGCAATTACTCTTGTGAGAAACTCCAGTTCTTGATGCTGATGTGTGTTTGTTGAATGGACTGCTGAATAGTGTTGTTTATAGGCACTCGTACAGTGCTGTACTGTACCTCCAAACTTGTTTAAAGCTGTAAGAATTCAAACAGCAACAAAAACAAAACTTTGGGGGTGAGGATCCAACATATCTTTGAAAAATGTCCGTTTCTGGGAATACCTGGATAAAGAGATAAGAGCCATAACCAAAACATAATAAAACCAAGCATGGCCTGTGATGTCAGTTTAATATTTGGCCTTTGTGTTCATGAAGCTCTGTAGGATAATGTCCTCTTACTACTTGATTAATTGGGTCTGGGCAAAATACATTGCAGGAGTGGCCTAGTGTATTTGCTGCTAAATCTTTCTCTGGCTAATCCAAGTAGCTCAGATTGCTTATCCCAGGATGACTGTAGAGCTGTGAGGCCCTGGATACGAATCTGCACTTTCCTGTAAATCAGTGTTCATCTGATCTGTTCTATATTTGGTTATCCAGCTTTGGGGATGTCTCAATATGCACATGACTTCAGCAAAAAAATATATATATATAATTGCAAAAAATGCTAATATCTCTTGTCATGCTTCTGTTTCCTGTCAACCACCAAATAAAATAAATCTGATACAACAATCATGAGTTTTCTGCATCTATTTAATCTTGTTTTTAACTGGTAGCTTTTTGCAGTTTTTTTACTAAGGCTGAAAAAAATTGCTTGCTAATGTAGAAAAATGCAGAAGAGAACAAAACAGGAAATACTTGGTATTAACAAACTTAATTTGATATTTGTAAGCATGACTGCCAGTTATTTCTGTGCATTTGTCATAAATGTACGTCATCTCTTTCCAGGTTCCTGAGCAGCAGCCAATTACTATATGCAGTGGAGCTGAAGATACCAAGCATTACGAGGAGAGCAAAAAATGTGTGGAAGAATTAGCATTGTACCTCAAACCACTCAGCAGCGCAAGAGGTAATTCCTGCGTGGTTTCCTGGGAAGATGATAGATGGAAATACCATGTGTAACAAACTGTTCAAGGTGGCTATTTAGTCTGTTTGAGATAAATGGGCATAGACCTAGTTTAAAACCACAGCGAAACCACTTTCCTAAGCATTAAGGTCATGCCTTTACTTCAGGGAAATAAATAAAGTCATTATGTCAAAAATAGTACTGAGGAAAAAGCTGAATTCCTTGGTAAAAGAACCCAAAGCAAATCAGGTAAAAATAAAAATTAGTATTTTTTTTTACTTCTGCTTTGCTTTGAGATAACTGTAATGCATGTTTGTGGCATAGGAAAAAAACTGAAACAAGGAAGTTAGCGGATATGGAGCATAAAAGAGAAGTAATACTTTGTTTATACAAGGTCGTACACGAGAGCAGGGTCAGTGAATAATCCTAACACAGCAAAACAGAGCTGAATTCAAGAGTTTTGTATCTTATCTGCCTTACATACGATGAACTTAGAAAATCTGTCACTCCTTGCTAGATATAAAAGCTAATGAAGCACAGGTAAGAAACTGATGTCTGAAAACAGATGGTCAAAGAAGGCAGTGATCCCTGCAGCCTGTGGATAAAGGAAGGACTGCAGTATGATTTTACCATTGAGAAGAAATTTGGGAATCCATAACAGAAGGCTCAGGACAGACTTCTAGTATGGGGAGAGAATTCATTAGAGGCTGCACCATCTTAGAGAGCCAAATCGATCAACAAGGCATAAATCTGTGGGAAGGCTGACTGGTAGCTTCTGATGCTGAGTGAAACAAACTGACCAAAACAAACTTTTGCACCTTCTCTGTAGCATCAGAAGAACTAGTTTTGTGTTTCTCCCGCATAGTACTTGAAGACTGGCACAGGAAGTGGAGATACGAGATAATTTATTCTTTTTTTCTCCTTCATTTTATTTTGAAGGTGTTGGTCTGAACAGTACTACTCAGAGTGTCCTGAGTCGTCCTATGCAAAGAAAACTTGTGACACTGGTTCACTGCCAGCTAGTGGAGGAAGAAGGACGGATCAGAGCCATGCGTGCAGCGCGTTCACTTGGTGAAAGAACAGTCACAGAGCTCATTCTTCAGCATCAAAATCCTCAGCAGCTCTCTTCCAACCTTTGGGCTGCAGTGAGAGCCAGGGGATGCCAGTTCCTTGGACCAGGTAGGTGATGTTGCTTTTAATACTTCTTTGTTCTAGAAGCAATTCAGAATGGAGGAGGATGGAGAAATGGGCATCCTTGTGACTGAAATTGAGGGATTTTTTTTTTTCTTTTAGGCTGTGGCCTGATTTCTTAATTGTAGATCTTCAGAATTAATGATGTATCTGTTGGGCTGCTGTCTCGAGCTTTCTCACCTTTTTAATGCTTTTGCAGCTGTTCCATAAAATTCAGAATAATCGATGTCCTTTTGTTCTTGTGCTACAATAAAATAGGAAGCAGTCTCTCTTGCTGTCCTTTGGAGAAGCAGGATCTTTCTAGAAACAGGAAGGCAGTGACTAGACGTGTCATCTTTTCCTAACCAAGGGAAATAAGCATACGAAACAGCTGTAGGGAGAGATCTGGTACCTGCAGGTGTATGTGTATACATGTCTTTTTAGAAGTTAGATACTTCAAAATCTGAATTCTTTTGCATGGAACACTAAACTGCTTTTGCTAACAGCAAATCAGTATAAAGACTGGTTACTTGAATGTAGAGAGTTCACTTTCTGAGTGCCAACTCAGAAGAAAAAGAATTCTTTGAAACAGAAGCCAGTTTCTTAAAATAGAAGCTTTTTACCACTAAAACAAGTAGAAGAAGACTAGCTTTGGGATGCTAGCTTTGGCTCCACTGCAAGGAACATTGAGGCTAATTTGCTAGCAAAATATGTAGCGGTACAGCTCCTAATTTGTTTGTGTGGGCACTAATTGCTCTTTTACCTGCATGGGAACCAGCTTTGCCATTCTTTAGCCTCTCGGTATTCTGTTGCTGGGAAAGATGTGAGAACAGTGCACTTAAAAAAAAACTTACATTAAAAAATCATCAAGATAGACAGGAATGAAGAAATCTTCCTATCATCTGATATCCCAAACTGTGTGTGTGTGGCTTGTACCTAGTCTCTTACCCTTGCTTGTAGGGAGACATGAAACAGTGCAGAGACCTTCCTTGGTCTTCTCTCACTTTTTTTTTTATATTCCTTTTCATTATTTCCTCACAGCTATGCAAGAAGAGGCTTTAAAGCTGGTTCTGCTGGCTCTGGAAGATGGATCTGCCTTGTCACGAAAGGTCTTGGTTCTCTTTGTGGTTCAGAGGCTGGAGCCACGATTTCCTCAGGCTTCTAAAACTAGCATTGGGCATGTTGTCCAGCTTCTTTACAGAGCCTCATGCTTCAAGGTATGAAGAAGATTCTGCTCAGAGATTTCATCATGCAGGAAAATGTTTCTTCGTATAACAAAAAGATTCCTCTGTAAAATTCTTTTTAATACACATTCACTGTGTCTGAAAAGATTTCTGCTTTTCTTTTTTCGTTGTCCTATTCAATTACATGAGTCTAAAAATGGTTACAGAAAATATTTCTATCAAGTCTCACATGTATTTAGAGAGTTTCTCCTACATCTGTGATGGCAGTGTGGGCAGAAATTGCAATTCTAAGCTGTAAATCTAAGTTTGGATTCTGCCCAAGTTTAATGGATGCACCATGACTAAACCTGTATGCAACTTGGTGTAATTTATCTCTTTGGAAGAGGCCTAAAACTGAAAAATTGCCAGTTCTGTTAATTGAGTGGTGATGTGCTTTGAAACAAAGAAATATGAGGCAGTGGAATATGGGAGTTGGAGTAAAGAGAACTAAAGCTGTGTTTGGTGCTTCGTGCTATTTAAACGCCCATTCTTACTTGCTAAATGTCTTTCAGTCTTGTTAAAGGAGGAGAAAAAAATGCTTTGTTGCTGGTAATTGAATTCTAAAACAAACCAAAGACTGCAATGTACATAAAATACCTTGATTGCAAGAATGAAATGTGCATGTTGTGATATTGTTTACAAAGTGTGGCACTGCAAGGAGTAATGTCTGGGTCAGATTCTGAGTGAGTTACGGCTGGAATCTGTTTCATAGTGATTGCAGTTGATGAAGAGTGCATGTTATTTTAGTGGGCACCAATAGCACTGTTCACTGCTGGCTAAATGTTTCTCTTGCCTTGTACTTCACATCATCTTATCCTGCTTAATTGTACTTTGCTTTTCCCTGCTAGGTGACAAAGCGTGATGAAGATTCCTCCCTGATGCAACTGAAGGAGGAATTTCGTACTTATGAAGCACTGAGAAGGGAACATGATTCCCAAATTGTTCAAATTGCTATGGAAGCAGGTTTACGCATTGCACCAGATCAGTGGTCCTCACTGTTGTATGGAGACCAGTCTCACAAATCCCACATGCAGTCTATCATTGACAAGGTAAAGCCACCTAAAATCAGCCCATTTTATCTTTGCAGCTGTTGCAGATTTATGTGCTTGTAACTTGAATACTTAGATTTGCACATTGTGCTCGGGTGTACTCACCTTACTCGTTAATCATTTGCCCTATTATAAAACCTGTTACGGCTTGAATAATTGCAATATGTGTTTGTAATCTAGTGAATCTTGCTCTTTTCTGTCACCTTGCCATCTCTTTCTTCTTCACCTCTTTCAACAGATGAAAAACCACAGAAGTTAGCTGCATGATTGGCATGTGTCCTTTCTAAACACCTGATAACTGCCAACACAAAAAAAGAAACTAATGGTTTATGCTTTCAGGCAGGGAACTAGTCATTAAATTGAGAGAAATCAGTTGTTTGTACTCAGATAAAGAGAGAGAGGATGAAATGTGTCTCTTAAATAAAATGATTTCATGTCTGGAAATGCCCAGATCACTTTTTGTTCAGAGTGAGCACAGGGCTAATGTTCCCTCCAAATGTTTAAATCAGGGGGCGTATGTTTAGATCAGACAACTCATAAAATTGCCTAAATTAGGTGGGAAGAATTGAGCCCTAATGTCTTGGTGAATGGTTATAAAAGCTGTGAAACAGTTGCTTTGAGTGCCATTAAGGAGGATTGGCTTCAGGAGCTGCTGTGTATTATTCATATATTTGCCCATGTTTTCAGATGTCCTGCCAGACATCTTCTGAAGGCTCTAGGCAGTTATAGAACTTATAAATGCTAAAATGTAGGATGTTATTAATCTTTTTTCCTTCTTCCACCGTGCTCTTTCCTGACTCCTGTACTCACAGTGCAGTTCTGATGGTTCAGAAGTTGGAGGTACTAGACTCCTCAGAAATATTATATAAATGAACCTTAATATCTGCATTTCTTCCTGGGTGCCAACACAACACAGAAGAGATCATGGGTACATTGCTAGAAGTAATGCCAGCCTATTTTGTTTCTTTACGGCTATATTTTAACCTACAGCATGATAGAAAGGGTGTGTTCATAACACTGTAAGGAAGAATTAGTACAAGGTGCTGAAATCAGTTTGTTGGGGAGAAAAATGTAGTCCAGTTTGGTAAGGCAGCTCTCTGGTCTTGTGGAGAAACCATGAAAAACCCTAAGGATTGCTTTGCTTGTAGAAAGTTAATTATTACAATTTTTTTAAGTTGCAGACCCCAGCCTCATTTGCACAGAGTGTTCAGGAATTAACTATTGCTCTTCAGAGGACTGGAGATCCAGCTAACCTGAATCGTCTTCGACCTCACCTTGAACTCCTGGCAAATATTGATCCCAGCCCAGGTAAGTCTAGATGCTTTGCAGGGCTGGAAGTTGGGAGGCCAAAAGAAATCACAAGCTCTAGTTTAGCAAGAGGAGCCTTAAAAGTGCTAAGGGATAAAACAATATTCCTCAAGTAGAAGGAAACATCTCCTGTAATTCAAATTTACGATTCTTGAATGGTATTCATAACCAACTTAGAACAGCAGTGATCTCTGAAAAAATCAACCATTTTGAAGCTAACAGAAAGAACGGAAGGAATAGTTCAACTACTTTTCTGGAGACAACTTCCTTGTTTGTCAGCACTGGGTGAGTGCTGATAAGGATTTGGAATACATACAGTCTTGTGAGATTACACAGTGCATACTTCATACTAGGCAATGCTAGCTGGAGGGACTGACAGCAGTCTTAGTTTTCTCCTTTCCCCTCTTTAGTGCATTTGCTGCTGTTGGAAGCCAGACTTGCAAAGTGACAGGAGGGTTGGAAGAACAGTGCTTTGATTGTCACTGTGTTATTTTTGTATCTCCAGTTCTTTACTAGAACAAATGATTTATTTATGAACTAATGGGAATAATTAGGAACTTCCATTAATCCCCTATCTGAAAATTGTACATCTTTTCCATTACTCTAAAAACTGTACATATTAGTTTTTGATCCAGGGTCTCTAGACTGCAGACACTGCGCTCAGAAGACAGTCTTGAAGGCAGCTTAAGACCATAGGGCACCTTCCATGTGAACAATTTCAGACAATTTCAAAGTAAAATTTTGATAGATAGAAGCTCGGCAAGAATCTGTCTTAATGAGACACATTAGTTATCTTCAGGAATTTGTGGTTCTGCAGAAGTGTGAATGATGATCTAGACAGGGGAAATTAAGTGAAAAGAGCATAACTGGGAAATTAAGATGTTGACAGAGAAGAAAGTGATGAAAGATGTTGGAGAAGTCAGCAGCAGGAATAGAAGAGAGTGCTGAAACTGAAGCTTTATTTTGTACCTGTTGATATTTGTAAAATTGAGACTAGTGTGAAGAATATGAATGCCTAAACTGACATCAGGAGATGAAAAGTTGTAGATAGTTTCTATATTTTTAAGCCAAAAAAGATACCTTCTGAATGAGAACATACTGTACTTAGCAGTTAAAGACAATGCAGTGGTTTCTCAAATCTTTTATGTTGTAAGTAGTCAGGGACAAAATTCTGTGTACTGGCAGTTTGTCAGCCTGATTGGTATGGTAAGTGGAATCACTGATAGCCTGACTGGAAATTTCAGTGGGTGAGTCTGATCTTGAAGTCATTTCCCTGCTGTGCTATGGAGCTGCTTCCCTGCTATATTCTGTAGGTATGCTGAAATTCCTTGGGAATCAAGTACTTGTGAGCAGAACAGAATGTAATTGTGTAAAGATCTTGAAACACACTTAGTGAAGCTCTTTGAGGTCCAGTATATTGCAGCAGAGCATGTTAGCACACTGTGGAGTGTCTTCTGTTGGAACAGGTTAAAGGGTTGGACAAGTCAGCTAGAAAGAGCAGATGCCCCTGTAGGACTGAAATTGCAATTCATTCTCACTGCTGAGTGCTAAATGATTGGATGCATAGATTTCCTCTGTGTCCCATGTTTTTGCATGTGGGACACAACAGCTTTGTTTGCTGCTCAGTAACTGACCGTGTGATCTAGGCCATTGATAATGGCATTTGTACAGAATGATTTTGCCTAAAGGAATCTGAGCATGAAGTGGGATTTTGATTTTCCATTACATGCAGGGTTTGCACAAGGCATTTTCTCTGGAGTTCTGTGGGGTATGAAATCCCTTGTAAAAAGAGAACATTGATGTGATAATAGTAGACTTGCTGTATGACTTATTTTATGTGGTTCAATATTGAGTCTGTAAGTAGCTTTATTCTTTAAATGGTGTGTACCTCTGAATTACAATGCTTAATCCTTTTTTATTCCATGACTTTTGCTTCTGATAAGACTTTTTTTTTTGTGATACTGATGGTTTCCTAATACCTGGTTTTGGAAATCCTTCCTTACTGTATTCTGTTTCCTGCTGATACTTTAGATGCTCCACCTCCAACATGGGAACAACTGGAAAATGGGCTGGTTGCTGTAAGGACTGTGGTTCACGGCTTAGTTGATTATATCCAGAATCACAGCAAGAAAGGAACTGATCAGCAACAGGTAAAAGCCAAATCATTTAAGAAAAACTTACTCCTAAGTTTTATTTGGCTCTGTATGATAGTAGGGGTTTACTGATGTCACCTGGGGAGATTTGACTTCACAAAGAGTATGTTGAGAATGTTGCTGCTCTTTCATATTTATGTATTAAAAAAAAAAAACTGCATGAATTTGCTCAGTTCATTAGAAAGAAAACAGTCTGATCAAGCTGCAGGCATAGAGATTCCTGATTAGAGGGTAGGGAGAGAAGCTGGGGTGCCTAGCACTGAGCTGTGGGAATCTTCTTGCGCTTAATGTGACAGATGTTAGCCAGGTCACTCTGTGTTACCAATGATTATTAAACCTATGCTTGATGATGTATAAATTGTAAAGTTTTAGGAAGACCCGTTTGGGTTCATCAGACAATTTTTTTTGTTTTTTTTGTTTGTTTCAGAAATTGATGTTGCCAAATACAAGTATGAGATAAGCTAATATATATCTTATCACATTTCTTTGATCTCATTTTGTTGTTCAGCTAACTTAATCTAAATTAGCTACTACTGAGAGGCAGAGCTGCTTGCCATATGTTCCCACTCTCTCTGCATTGGCACTCTGCCACCTGGAGAGCTGGTTCAGGGAGAGAGCTGGTTCAGGGAGCTGAACCAGTATAGAGAAAAAATGATCACAAAATCAAAGTGAATTATTTCAGCTCGTTTACCTTTTTGTGTTTCACTGCTGCTGTTACTGGCAAAAGGAGAAGCAGTATAAATACGCATGTGGAAATCAGGGTGGGAAGAAAGTGAGGAATTCTGCTTTTTTGAGACTTATCTGGACTTGGGGCATGCTCGTGGGGGAATGCAAAACTCCAAGTGGGGAAGGGAACAGCTGTTGACTATTGGGCTGTCAGCATGTCCTGTCTAAAGCCTTTTCCACTGTAGTAGATAGCAGAAATAAACACAAAAAAACAGTTTTCAAATGTCATCTTACAGATTTTGCATCATCTGCCTGGGTTTCTTGGAAAGCAAGGATTTATTTTTACAGGCCTTTTCCATGGAGGGAAGTCTGATATGGCTTTTTTTCTGCCATCAACTGATCAAATTTTGCTGTAAAACCAGTAGGAACTTGGTATCTTTGAGACCACCTCTGTCTTTCTGTCCAAATATACTTAGGGAGAGTGGAAAATGGGCAGACAGACAGATGATGAGATTGCAGCAAGTCATTGTTTATTTGGAAACTGAACCAGCAAGAATTCAGAAGACAGCCCATATCCTGATGACCTGTGTAGGAGTAAGATTATATCCTTAACTGTTCTTTCAGTTTTGTCCGGAAACATACATTCCAATGGAGTCCAGTAGGAATAAGGAAGTTTTAAAAGCCTGATAATGACTCAATTGACAAAGCTTGTTTTCTTTGATCTGTTGAGCAAACATGGATGCTGCTCCATTCACTTCATATTAGGTACTCTTGGAGTGCTTAAATTTGAAGGAATACTCAATAGTTACACCTCAGTCTTTTAGTAAGGGGATACATTCTGTTCTTGCCTAAGTGCACTTATATTCAGATATCTTGTTTTTTTAACCTTGCCAGCCTCCTCAGCACAGCAAATACAAGACATACATGTGCCGAGACATGAAACAGAGAGGAGGATGCCCTCGAGGGGCCAGCTGCACCTTTGCACATTCTCAGGAGGAGCTAGAGAAGTAAGTGTACAGATCAGTCCAATATTTGCTTCACCTTATCCTTAGTTCTTCATCATACCTAGGAATGGGGAGAGGAAGCGTAACTTGTCTATTACACCAGCCAGAGATAACTCAGAAATGTCACAACAGTTGTCTGTAAAGTTTTGGAGCTGTTCATTCTTGAATACAGAATGTTTTGCTTTGTTCAGCAACAGTGCAGCTCTGAAACTTTGATATTTGCACAAGAAGCATTACTTGAGATTCTGGGGATAAACGTTATATTTGTGGGTTTTTTTTAATTACTTCTTTAGTGTGGATAAATATGCTACTAGATTGCATCCATTGTGGTTACTTCTCAATGTGTGTTTCTCAACCTGGCTTTATAGTTGAGTGTGAGAGGTAGGTTGATACTGACACGTTCCCAGATCTAGGGTTTTGTTGTTCTTCTGTGCTGCTTTTGCTATTCAGAAAACTAAAGGCCACAATACTGTGCATTTTTTTTCTTTGACAGTTATCCTTTATAGTTTGGCTGGTAGTGTTTAGCCAGTTACACGTGCAACAGCCTGAAGGTGGTTGACTTTATTGCTGAAGAGTAACAAGATGGTGGGCATAGAAAGTTTGCAGAAAATAAGCTAAATAGATTACAGATCCAGACAGGTTATCTGAGTGCAAGCTGCCCTGTTTTGAAGCTTATTTATGGTTTTTCTGGGAAAAAAAGAGAAGATGTATTGAGAGTTGAAAGAAAAAAAGTGTATGTAACTTGACCTCTGGTTTCAGGACTAAAATTTCAAAGCAGAATACTTGTTTTCTGCAATCAGGAGACAACTCCAGAGGTTTGGAAATGGTGTCTGCTTTTTTTTTTTTTAAAACATTTAAAGCTTCAAGTACTGATACAGCAGTTCATTAGCTATACAGCAGGCAATACATAGGCAAAAAGAAATAAAAAAAGGAGAGCACGTGGTGTTAGAATGACAAAGGCGATTTTTCAGTCTATACAGAGAATGGGACTTTGGTACTTTTTTTGCAGAAACAATTGGATTTTTTCCCCTTTCATCATAATATTAAGAAGATGAAGATTGGTAGTACTATTTTGGATGATTGACATGGGTAGTGAGTCAGTATTAGTGTCTCCAAACTAGTAGTGTATATCAAGGACAGTTTGTCAGGTTTGCAGGTGGAGGAGGCCTATTTTATCCAGACTGGATTGTTTGCTTTAGTGATAATGTTGTCCTGGGGCAAGTGAGGTGAGTGCTCTGTGTCAGTTGTGCCAGTTTTTGTAGGCAGTTGGAAAACTTTGAGTTCTGATTCCTCCTTGTGCCTTTTATCTCTGCTTAATTCCTTTTAGTAGATTCTGCATTAATTGTTCTCCTTTTAGAAGTATTTAATATGTATAATGTGCGTGGCAGAATCCCTGAAATAAACTTTTTTGGGGGAAGAAAACTGTTGCTGCATAATTCTTACATACCTATGCATAGCTTTAATTTGCAAGGCAGGTTTATGGGGAAGTATGTGATGATGCCTTGGATAGCAAATTATCATCTTGTGCTGCTTAAGTAACAGCTGATTCCCCTTTTGGAAGGGGACAAAGACAAGTATGATTCTTGATGGGGGTGTTACTGTTCCTGTTGATGTTGTTTAAGACAATTTTTGTCCTGCACACATGGAGACTGCAACATTCTTTTTTTGAAAAAGAAGAATCCAGAGGGAAACACTGTATAACTGTGTTTCTTTCTAAACATTGTATTATGGAATATGTGTAGAAATGCTTGCTGTCACTTCTGAACGTGTGTTTGTATGTGTGTTTCTGCCTCTTGAGTGTACTGTTGTGCTCTAGATGAGCAAGCAGGGATTGCTAGCTGTCCTCCTCTTGCAAGTTATATGCAGACCTTCAAAAGGTCAGGAGCTAGGAGGCACTGCACCTCCATGAGACCTAATGTGAGTGAGATGACCAGAAGTTATTGGCAGGCAGAACATGGCGTGCTGCTGCTTTGCAGGGAAAACCAGTTTAGCCTGGAGTGGGATGGCCAAGTAAAGTGATACACTCAGCCTTGGGAGTTCATTTCAGCTCACCTCCGTGTCTCCAGCTGGCAGGAAATGCCAGAATGACTTCTGAGCAGCATGTGTTTAGAATGCCTTAAACTGTCTGTCCCTCCTCAGGTGCTCGTAGTGTGTTAATATCTGTTTATTCCTATTAATATATTCTGAACGATGCCTGCTGTCATTACCACATAGCTTGGATTTAAAGTGTTGTGTTTGTGTTATCATCTCACTTTGCTCAGAAGCGTTTGCTTCAGCCAGTCCAACCCCTGTGAAGGCTTCCCACATAGGAAACAGTCTCTTGCTCTGTGAGCACTCAGGCTAACAGGTGTGCCCTCCCACTTGTGTTTTTCTATCTCAGCTGATGGCAGGAGGTTTAGTGGAGGACCTTCAACTGTGGAATTTGCTCTTTGTTAGTCCAATACCATCAGTCTGCTGGTGTTTTTTTGTCAATGTTAAAAGGCTCTTGTTTGTTCAGACTTATCAAAAGCAGTTAGATTTTGACATTATACTGTGTTCAGAGATTTTTCTCTCTGAAATCACTTCATTTATCAAACCATGCAAGTGGTATAAGCTGTATATTGCTATAGTAACATCTTCATATGTCATGCTTTATAAAGATGATACAGTTTTGGCACTAAGGACTTAAGTTGGCTTACTGTTGGCAAATGGTGTAAAAGAGAATGATTGTCTTCTGTCATTCCTTTAGTTGTCTGCTGTTGGTTTATTGAGGTCTACTTTATTTAGAGAATAGTCTGTGATTCTTGTTTTGAAACTTCCATTATTACAGCTGGTATTTCATGTGGTGTTTGTTTTTTGGTTGATTTTCTCCATTACAGTTGTAATGGGTATATGTGCAGGAGGTAAGATTTCAGATTTTCTGAGCTCTGAATGCTTGGTGTACTTGTCATGAAAAAGCCATCCTTGGTGTGACCGATACCAGTTCGTTTGATTGAAATTGATATGAGTGTGTCAAATTGCAGTGAAATCCTAATCTTCCAGCTATTAATAATAAATCTCTCAAGCCATTAGGAAATGTGAATTAGAGCTTGAAGCTTTGGGTGCCATCTATGTTTGGGGGAAAAAAAATAATCTTGAAAATCCTTTCAGTATTTTGTTTCAGCTTTTGACGTGTAACTTCTTTTTTGAAGATTTCGTAAAATGAACAAGCGTCTGGTTCCAAGAAGACCTTTGAGTGCCTCCCTGAGCCAGCTGAATGAGGTGGGCCTGCCTTCAGGAGCTATCCTCTCGGATGAAGGGGGAGTGGACTTGCCCAATAGGAAAACCTCTGCTCTGCCAAATGGAATTGTGTCAACAGGCAGCACAGTGACGCAACTTATTTCTCGAGGGACTGAATCCAGTTATGAAACTGCTCTGAAGCCAGGGAAGATGGACCATCTGAGTAGCAGTGCCCCTGGATCCCCTCCTGACTTGTACGGGTCTTCCTAACTGTTGTTCAAAGTGCCGTGTGTAAATATGCAGTAGAAACAACGTAAACCCATTCTCTAGGAAAGAGACAGAATGGTTTTCTTGTTGTTTTCTTTTGTAGTGGTAGAGTGCAGTAGAAAACTATAGCTAAAACTATAAATTGCATTACATCCCTGATTGCTTATATTTTAATTGGAAGAGATGATGCAAGTCTTCAGAAGGTGAAATACAGACAGAGAGTGAACTGTAGATAGACAGATCTGTGAACTGTATCAGCTTTTAATGGGCAATGTCATCTTTCTACTTCTTAGGCTGGAATCTGTCCCCAAGAGCTCTATTTCTGCCTTACCAGTGAACCCTCATCCTGTGCCTGCTCGGGCACCAACAGATCTGCCTTCAGTGTCTGTCACAAAACAGTTGCAAATGGTACCTCGTGGATCTCAGTTGTATAATACACAGCAGGCAGATATCTTTTATCAAGATCATAGGGGAACTGCCCCACCATTTGAGCCAGCACCCTACCAACAAGGTAAGTTTGAGGCCAAGCTCTCTATCTTTTGATTTACATACCTTTTATTCTTCCTTCCCACCTTGGTGTTAGTTTATGTTTTAAATTAGGGTTTTTTTTCGTATTACAGAAACTTTAGGCGTTAATGTGGTTATGGTATAGTACAAGGGAAAGGGATGTGTCAGGATGCTGTACAGGTGTTCTTTAGTGTATAAATGCAGTTGGTGAGTTACCTCCTATCAGACTGCTTAGGTCTTGATTGAGGACTCTTTTCATTTGCTTTAGAGGTTTTTGTCCACTGTAGTAAGTCCTTGTTTCTTCAGTTTTTCCAAACAGTTGGCCAGGTCAGGAAATTAATATGGTAACCCTCAATTCAATTTGATCCAGGGAAAATGGAAAGTAATATTTAAGTAGCAGATGGGTTTATTCTTGAGGAGTAAAATAAGTACTTTAGTGCAAGGTGTCTTAATATTTCAGAAATGTGTGCTCATGTATATGATGGGTAGAAACGAGTGAAATTAAAGAACAGCTGGGCACAAAAAACAGTATTAAAAAAAAGTGGAAATAATGGGAAAGGAAAAGTAAAGGAAATAGGAGGGAAGTTATATGTGTAAAGAGACCAAATGGAGAAAGAAAATATTGAAGGATATTTACAAAAAAAAAAAAAAAACAAACCCACTAACCTACAGCTATACTAAGATGGGGAATTAGTCTTGTCATGAAAGAAGAAATTGAGGGGAGAACTGAAATAAAGTGAAAATAATGTCATAGAAAAAGAAAGGATGTGACTAAAGGAAGCGGAAAGAAGAAGCTTTAGAAAGGAGTGGAGGAAAGCATTTGGGGGAATAGGAAGCTTATATTTGATTTTTGCATGCCAATGAAGATGTGATTTACCTACAAAGTTGAATGTGCTCGTGGTTAGTGATGTGCCCCCTGTCCATAAATATTTTTGAATCATCCAGGAATTCCAGATGATTTCCCTGAAACACTCAGGTAACTAACAGATGTGATTTTTAGAGATCTTTGGTGGTTCACAGTACTGAAATTTGCTTCTGCTTTTCAAGAGGTAGAACGAATATTTGAATAACTTTAAAAACCTCATCAATCCCTGTTTATGCAGGCGATGGCTGATGTGTTGGGGCAGACTGAGTTTTAGTTGCATAGACATGTTTTAGTAGCATACAAAATGATCTTCCTTTTGCTTTTAGCTCTCCTCTAGCTAAAAGCATTCATGTAAAAAGAGAGGCATCCTAGTGAATTAATTCTAGTTAGTATGCTTTGGAACCTGTGGTGGGCTCGATCTCACTGCCTTTTCTTCAGCTACGGTGGTCTTTACATCTTGCTCTCACTTGTGCTTTGGATCAAATCCTGCTTCTCCAGGATTTTCTGAAGTGGTTATTCTTGTGTAGAAATACCTGTTAGACAGTGATGGCAAACAATAAATGTGAATTAACTTATACCACTGTTCATGATACTTGTAAACTGCAGTATTTGAATCAACTCATGTTTATGAACAATTGTCGTAATTACCTTCTGTATCTTGTTTGTCTTTTTTTTGCCTAAATTCAGGAGTTTACTATCCTCAAACCATGTCTCGCTTTGTGCGACCTCCTCCATCAGCTCCAGAACCTGGTCCACCTTATTTAGACCATTACTCACCCTACCTTCAGGATCGTGTGGTGAGCCCCCAGTACACACAGCCACAGCAATATCCTCCCATGGGACAGCCCATATATCCACCACACTACGACAACCGCCGTGTGTACCCCCCTGTGCAGCCATATCAGCGAGAGGAGATGGGGACAGGCCTTCCTCGGACCATTGAAATTCCACAAGCAGCTGTACCCTCCTACGTACCTGAATCCAGGGACAGATACCCACAAACAGAGGGTTATTGCCCAGTGGCTCCACACCTCAGTCAGATCAGACCTTCCTGCCATCGGGTATGGTTTTCCTGTTGAGTTTTTGAAGTTGTTCCCCAGAGAGAAAATACAAACTAGTTGAGAAATGGATTTTTCTTTTTTTTTCTTTCTTTTTTTTTTTTTCCGGTAAGGTTGTGGTTTATATAAGGAATTAAAAAAAAAAAAAAAAAGAAGTGGAGAATTGGGGGAAGCTGATGGAAAAACCTGAAGGCAGTTTATTATTGACCAACTCAGCAACTGTAATGATGTTAGTGTGTAAAAACAGCAACTTGCTGCTTAAAGCTTGAAGAATATAAGTACCGTAATTTTCCATTTCTTGCAGCATAGAGCTGCCATCCTTTGCTTGAATAAAACAGCATTTTCTAAATTGGTAATTTAATATGTTAATGCTTCAGAAGTTTTGTAATGTATTCCTGCCTTAATTTCAGCCTCATCCCAGCCTGGATGAACTGCACCGACGAAGGAAAGAGATCATGGCACAGTTAGAGGAGAGGAAGGTTATTTCCCCACCTCCTTTTGCACCTTCACCAACCTTGCCTCATCCCTTTCATTCAGAAGAGGTAAGCATATTTTACTTGTGAGTATGATTAGAAAATACTGTAGAGTTTTTTTTGTGTCACTTGTGCTGACAAGTGACAATAACAAGAAAATTAGAACAGTTCTGTGTTGAAAGATGTTGTGGAGATAATCTTGTATTGCAGGTGGGAAGCCCTTGTAGTATGATCTCCAGTATGGCTGGCTATTCTGTGATCTACCACTGATCTGAAATGATCTGCTGTAGGTGCCACCAAGAGAATTAGATCAAGCCATTATTAATTGAGGTAGTCACTAAACTTGGCTTCATTCATTCCCGACAAGTTTTGAGTTACTTAGCAGTTTGACAGAGATGTGAGGCTTTTTTGATATTGTTTGTTTTTTAAACCAAGGTTAATATATCACTCTCATACTGAGCAAGTAAACAGCTGGCACTGGAATTGTTATCAGGCAATCAAGATTTGATGTCTTATGCCTGTTGTGGCCCAACTCTAAATGGATTCAATTTAATAAAAAAAAAGAAAAAAGAAAGAAAAAAAGAAATGCTGATGGTGTTTTTTAAGTTCACTGCTGTTGAGCTAATCAATTGTGGCTGTGAATCTGCATCTTCTCCTTACTGACAGAACCAGATCTTTGTTTTTGTACAGTACTTAGATGAAGACCTGAAGGTAGCTGGGAAATACAAAGGAAATGACTACAGCCAGTACTCTCCCTGGTCCTGTGACACCATCGGCTCCTACATTGGAACCAAAGATGCAAAACCCAAAGATGTTGTGGCAGCAAGGAGTGTGGAGATGGCGGTATGTAGGGATTAGGGGAACACTGAAGAAAGGTTAAGAAAAGTTAATGCTTCTCTAGGTTGGGAAGGACTCTCTGCTCGCCAGATTGATGGCAAAAGTGCATCATAATGAAAGAACGTATTTGCAAGTGAACAGAGTGCTCTGCTTTTGAGGTTATAAACAGTTGGCATTATTGTTTTTAAATTCTGGATATAGATGCAGGCTAACCACTCTGCCATGGTTCTTTATGCTTACTTGAAATCTAAATATGACTCTACAGGCAGCTTGTTAATTAGACACATCCATCTTTTGCTTCCTTTACTTCTCTCTGTAATAGGGAGAAATCATAACTTTGTGCTATTAATTCCATTTATGGTGATTCTGACTACTGTCAGCAGTATCATTAGATTCTATTAGAAAGATTTTCTGAGATGTCGTGACCACAAGAATGCTCTAAATTTGCTTGAAATTTTTCAAAAGAAGTGTAGTCATAACACTTCATTGATTCATCTTGAGAACAGTTTCTGACTCTGCGTATTCAGTCCTTCACTGATGCTGTGACTGGATATGATGTTACTTCATGCAGCTGTGTTTTTCCAGATCACTTCTGCAAAAAGAAAGGGGCAGAGCTACAGGGGGTCACTACTGGGAGACATGAGTGTAGGAAAAAAATCTGATTCTGAAGTAACACCACTGTTCTATTTCTTCCTAACGTTTCAGAAGAAGTATAGTGGTAGACCATGGAAGTAGAAATGCCTGCACATCTTGAAGGGAAACGTCTGTTTTGCCCGAGGGACTATTTTAGAGATGCTGAAAATACATAATGCTGGATTTCATGCATTTGGCATTGTGACTTTTGCTGCTTTAACTCCTCATCACTCAGTAAAAAGAAGTAAATGAGAATTGGTGCTATCATCTAGCAGACTCAAGATGAAAATGTCAGGTTTTTTTTGTTTTTAGAATCCTGATGCCTAATGCTTCTTTCAGCATCTTAAATTTCTTTAGTTTTCAGCTCAGCTGTGATTTCTATTGTCATCCCTTTTATTCCTGTTTAACTTTGTTACCTGGTCAGTTTCCGGCAATCCTCTCCTCACTGAAAGCTTGCAGAGTTTTAATTTCGGGCTGTAATGAAGTGTTTTTAAAATTTTGACTTCTGTCTGGTCCCTTTGTGCCCCAAGAGTGTTGACTATGAACCTCAGTTAGAAACCTGGGTGTTCCAAACAGTACTACTGCTTAAAGAAAGATCTGACTATGGAGAGATGTATTGTATGTTTCCAAGTGAGTGTTTTACTGACTGATTCCAGTTCTGCAGGCTGTTAGATGATAAAGGCCTTAACCCTGGGCTTCAGAGGCATTTCTTTTGGACTGTGGAAGGAGTATTCCTCAGTGATGCCTACTGATCTCCTCCTTGATTTTATTCTCTAGTTCTTCACTGCTTGTCCCATTAAACCTTTTCTGTCTTCCCTTGGCTGCTGCTCTCTTCTCTTGGTTTGCTCTGTTGGCAACTGTTTCACATTGGTGGTAGTAGTGAACATCTTAAGCTAGACTATTAATGATACGTGAACCAAAAGCAGTGGAGATATAAACTGCAGAACAGGAAGACTATTTGAAGGATGAAGAAGACAGAATAGGAGAGCGCCTTACTGTACTGGTACCAGCTTGTTTAAAAGGGGGGTGGTTTTGCTCTCTTCTGATTAAATTCTTCTTTCCCATCTCTTGTCTAGAACGTGGATAGTAAAGCCATGCGTGACCAACGATTAGACATGCAGAGAAGAGCAGCAGAGGCTGGTGATGATGACCTCATTCCATTTGGAGACCGACCAACTGTGTCGAGATTTGGGGCTATCTCTCGTACTTCCAAAGCGATGTACCAGAATTCTGGTCCCATTCAGGCCATGGCGGTTCAGGGAGCTTCCACCAAATCAATCATTTCAGGTATGCACGTGCTCTGGGATTTTGATGGTTGGCGCTGTTTTCTTCAGTGCTACGGTATAGAACAAACTGAAGACAGCCTCTGTGAACTTCTTGTCTCAGAAATATAGTTAAGGTGTATGTTAGGACCGTAAAATAACTATTAGAGCTATGGGAGACTGAGAAACCTAGATAAAAAGGCTGCTGCTTCTTCCTGTTCCAAGGACAGATTTGTTCACACACAGAATGTGCATTGGTAATTTGTTGACACTGATATAGGAAAGTTAATTTGTTCTGCTGGTCCCTCTGAGATGAGGTCACTTTTAAATCTGTTGCAGCAGAATCTAGAAATGAGATGCTTTCTCAGGTATGAGTTAGCTGAATGATTTAAGTGATTATTTTGTAGGATTGTAACATGATTTGTTTTCCTTGTTTGCTGTCAGACTACAGTCCTTACGGAACTCATGGTGGCTGGGGAGGCTCTCCATATTCTCCCCATCAAAATATACCTTCTCAGGGACGTTTCAATGACAGGTAGGAGTGTTTTACATTTTTCTTTCTTCTGCCTTTTTCTAAGATCTTCCTTTTATCTCTTTTCTTCTGTACCAACTCAATTATTATTATTTTTTTTAATCTCACTTCTCATTGTTTTTCTGATCCCAAAGGGAGAGACTGTCCATGTCAGATGTGGCTGGTCATGGAAAACAGTTGCCCTCAGCTGAGCGGGAGCAGCAACTGCGCATGGAGCTGCAGCAAGTGGACCATCAGATTAGCCAGCAGACACAAATGAGAGGACTAGAGGTTGGTGCCAACACAGTAAGAGTGATGAGAAGCGGCAGGGAGAGAGAGATGAAGCTAACTTTTCGTATAGAGCTGCTTTTTGTATATTGATGACCCTTCTCTCTGTAATAATACTCAGTATCAATATTTAATTCTCTGATGATAGATATTAGGACTGTGGTGGAAGTGTAAACTTCTTTGCTTAGCAGCAGAAACTTGCAGGACTTCACATTAAGCAAATCAACACCATACTTGAATCTGCACTCTGAATCTGCTCATTCATGTTTGCTTTCATTATCTCTCTCACTCCCCCTCTCTGTTCACCTGTTCACTCAGAGGCAAACTTCTTTTTTGAAGTGGCTGTTTGTTCCTCTTGGCTCCACTGGCACTGAAAATGTCTGATTTTGTGTGCAGACAGCTGTGACCTTCATCTGTTTCATGTTTGGCTTTGTGTTGTACCTGTTTCTTCCTAAATAGCACAAGCCACAAAAGTGGAACTTAACTATTAAATACAGTTAGCTGAACAAATTAAAGCTTAATATTTTGTCTCCTTGTCACTTGCAACATAAAGAAATATGGGAGACTGCATTTGTAAAGGAATTAATGAGCTGAAATTTTTGTTTGTATTTTGTGAGATTGAAATAGAAGGACAAATATCAGGGCATACTGAAGCAGTGGGTATTGCAAATCTTTTTTTTTTGTTTCATTTTCATAATACATTGAGGGGGGAAAAATCAGTAAACATTCTGTCTTCAGAAGATGCTAGAAAACTATTCTAGGTTCCTCAGCAACTACTCACATCAGTTGTATTTGCAGGAGGAACTTCTATAAGCAGTGAGTGGTTAGCAGCTTCTACTGAAGCTATGGCTATGTGAGAACTTGTGTTAAGACAGGATTATTGCTGACTTGTCATAATAGCTGACAAACTTGAAGTGGCAGCAGCAGTTACAAGTAGTGTGTATTTTTTAGATACTTGAAATGTAACTTGTGTTCTTGTGCTCTTGTTTGGGAACAAGAGAAGAGATTGTTTAAAATTTTGCATGTCTACTTTGGCCATAATGGAAGAGTATTGGAAAGTTTTCAAAAACCTTGAGCAGCCTGCCTCTCCTCCTCATTGTTACTGCAGTTGTGTCAGTGTTGAATCCTACATAGTTGAGTTTGAACTTTGATTTTACCATAATTTGGATTTGTTGGTACTCATGGGTTATTGTGAGTAACTGCAGCCTTCAAGTTGTAAGTATTACAGGAAGCTTTATAATTTGCCTGTTACCAGGTTGTCACAGTCACTAAAATTCAAGTCTGAACATAAATAACTAGATGATCTGCTTTTTTTTTGTCAAATTAACGAGCACTTCTACTTGTAGACCATATGCTTGGCTGTGAGTAGATGGTGCACTTCTCTGTGTCTAAATGCAGAGCATGAACTCACAGAACTCATTCCCAGATATTAGCAGATTTTTGGAGTGGCTGACATGGTTACTGCTTTTAACTTGGCTGCTGTAACCTGCAGCCTACAGACTACTGACTTCTGACCCTCTCTGTTCCTGTGCTTCCTTATCTGGGTCGGTAGAGAATGACATATTATGCCATTATTTTATATATATTCTGAACTCTAACGTAGGGGTGTGATAAATTCTACACTGTAAAACAAAGCAGCAGGTTTATGTATCTGCTCTTACCTTTTACTCAACAGGTAGTTCACAAAAAGAGTTTCTGCTCTTGTGCTTTACCTTACTTTCAGGAAGGGAGAGGCATGCAGGGAATATTCATGCAAATTTGTTAAATACCTTTTACTGTAACACTTTAAAAATGAAAAGATATGTCTGTATGTAGAAGAGATGTTTGAAGTTGCACTGAAATTATTTCAGATGGGACCTTGTTAAGCGTGGAGTGAGAAGGCCTTGGTTTTACAAATAAGCAATACTCCAGAGTTATGGCCTTAGTGCCCTTTTTGTGCTTGGTGTGCCATGTGCTCAGTTGTGTATGTGCTTGGCTTTATGCATTTAGGCTGTTAGTAACAGGCTGCTGTTGCAGAGGGAGGCGACTACCCTGGCAGGCCAACCACAGCCCCCACCCCCACCTCCCAAGTGGCCTGGGATGATCTCAAGTGAACAGCTGAGCTTGGAGCTACACCAGGTGGAAAGGGAAATTGGGAAGAGAACCCGGGAGCTGAGCATGGTGAGTGCTGTGGGGCTGGGAGGCAGAGAGGTGGAGTGGAGGGCTGTGTAGCTGCCTGCAGCCCTTTCACCCCAGCAAAATGGCTCTCTGCTGGCTGCCAACAGCTGGAGTCACCCATCTCCCTCTTCACCTCTTGATTCTTCGAAACCTCCAGAGAAGTTTTGTGATTTTGTAAAGGATTTGAATTTGAGCCACTTTAAAATACTCTGCTTTTATTTTGTTGCTGTTTGAAAATAAGCGTGGCACTGGATTTGTTGAAAATATGAATTGTCTCCAAGATCACTGTGCTGTGAGTTGTGTAAATCACTTTAGTACAGAAAACATCTCCTGCAGGTGTAGGCTAGTGTTCAGTGGTCTGTGTGCTGTTACAGTCTATGGTCTTTGCGTGTTGTTACAAGAATTATCCCTTCCTTTCAGAAAGTACTGCATCCTGAGATGATGAGAGTATCTTACTGAGTCTCTTTTCTTGTCTCATGGCTTTTCTGGGCTACACTTTGCAACTCCAGTTTACAGGCTTTCATCATTGATCCCAAAGAACAAAATCTCAAGTTCTTTTAACACCATGTTAAAGAGTTATTTCTTCTCTCCCCCCTCCCCCTTTTTTTTTTTTTAAAGGAAAGCCAGTCTTCACTGGATATAAAAAACAAACTGGGCGCCACTAAACAGACAGAAAATGGACAATTAGAACCACAAAGCAAGGTTCCAGCTGAGGACCTCACACTGGCATTCAGGTAACATGAATACTACAAGCTTTCTTTGCACAACAGGAGGATGCCTTAATTGGGGTCAGACTGTTATATAAATAAACATCCCTTGCCTCGTGTTTCTGATGTGGAAGCAACTGCTGGGAAAAGATTGTACAAATCCAGTTTTTATAGTGCAATTGTGAATTAAGGGCCATTTCAACTGATGGGTAGCTAGCTGTACGGTAGTTAACAGAGCAGAAAAACTGCTGTATTTTTCAGACCAGAAGTCCATCTAGTCGATATTGGATGATTAATAGGGAGGAGTGGGAGATGCAGTGAGCGTAGAAGAAATCTTCATCTGCTGATTTAGTTTCAAATATATGTTCCAAATGTGAGAGGGAAATTATTCCATCCCAGTAAAGTCTGTAATGTGGTTGTTATCTAAGAAGGTACGTAGCTTTGAAACCAAGTTCATTTTTATTAGAAGGCAGTAATTTTTTTTGATGTAGATTCTAGGATTACTTTGATACTCAATTGAAATAAGTTGTTGGCTGGCAGTGCTGGGGAATCTACAGTGACTGTTTTCATTGGCTACAAGAATCTGCAGATTTTCAGATGTTTTCAGAAAAGCTCAAATGCTGCAGCTGCATTGTTTAGTCAAGGCTATAGTACTTCATGCAAGTGGTTTGGAATCTGCATATTTATTCTGAAAGTGTATTTATTCAGAAAATGCATCCTTTTCAGTAGTTTATGAAGTCCACACTTCTTATAGCCACTCTTAGCTCTCCTTTGCTCACCATTAGACTGAGACCTCTGAAGGGGAAATTATTTCAGTTGCTATTTTAGTATGAAACCCTGAAAGTAATGAAATTGAAACAACTTCCATGCATCCATGCATGTTAAATACTCTAGAATGAAAGTGTGTGTCATGCAGAACTTATCTAGAATACTAAAGGCATTTGGTTTTGTTTGTTTTCACATAGTCTTATGTCTTTTCTTCTTGATGAGATCTGGAGTGTAGCAGACAGCCTTCCTGTCTACAGACCATTCGTGTACATGGTTTGTGTTTACACATGTTCAGAACTGCTTATTGAGGTGCTACAACAAGTATTGAAATCCTTTCACTTAAACTTTGAAAGCTCTGTAATTACTCCTCTTCATCTCATCCCCTTTCTCCTCACAACTTTTTCAGCAGCGATGTTCCAAATGGATCAGCCTTGACGCAAGAAAACATCAGCCTCCTGTCAAACAAGGCAGCATCTCTCAGCCTATCAGAGGACCCAGAGGGAGGAGGAGACAGCCAAGACTCCCAGAGAATGGGTGTTACACCCACATCTGCTCCATGAAGTGAGGCCAGCGTACCCCAGAGTTCCTTTTGGTGGGGTGTTGGTTGCTTCCATCACGTTTTATTCCAGGAGTGATTGGAGAAACCCAGGAGCAACAGCCGTAGCAGAGCAGCAGGTCCAGAGGCAATGTGCACAAACACAAATACTAGAAACAAATCCTGCACATAGTTCACATTAACGCATTTTTTAATTAAAAAAAAAATGAAAATTAGCAGTATCTGCAAGCGATTCAAATTAAATTTGTTTTTGTTCTGTGAATGAACTTTATTTTAATAACTTCGGACGCCTTGGGTCCCAGGGCTTAAAAAAATAAGATATTATATATATACTCTGTTTGATTAATTGTATGATCTTAATGAAGTAGGTTTTTTCTTTTTTTTTTGGTATTATTACATACCCAGTGCGTAATTCTTTATCACTTCAATTTCTCGACAAATATAACAACCTGGCCATTTCCTTTGTATGATTTAAAGGTAAACAAGGAATGTGGGCTGTAGAGTAGCTCTGAATTGCAGTGTCAGAAGATGTGCAGCGAATTAAATTCGTAGAACAATTTCTCCCCTTTTTTGTAGGAACTGAGCCCAGCTTTTGAGGGACTTATTCTCATTTAAGTAATTTTAAGTTTAAACATGACAAAATCTTTTTCAGTGCAACAGATGCAGACCAAAGTGTAAGCTCCTGCACAGCATGTGTGGTCAGGACAAGTACAAACGATGTGTCCAACGTTCATTATTTTTATTTGAGGATTGCTGTCCTGGTGGTTTTTTTGGTGGAGTTCAGCAGAATGCAGACAGCTGAAGCTCACGGTAGAGAGGCTGAACTATCCAGTCAAGGTTGTGCAGTGTTAGTGAGGCAAGGTCTCTAGAAATAGCAAGCAGGGAGAATGTAAGGCTGTGCAGTTACTGGAAGGATGTTAACTGCAGATGAACTGCTGAACTGTATTTGGTCACCCAGTGTTGTTAGGTTGGTTTTGCTTGGTTGTTTTTTTCCCTCTTGTTACGCTTTTAAAATAAGCTTGCCCAAAGTGCATACAATGAGGTTAATGTAGAGGGACTCACCTCTCTGCTTTCTGAAACAGGTCTTTTGTGTGCACCTCCCTTCTCAGCAATTCTTGCTTTTATTTCTTCATTGTTATTTTATTATTAGACATATAATAATTTCGTCTTTGACCTGATTATTTTTTTCTGTTCAGTGGCACATCAGGTATTTAATTGTGATGCTGTTTTGAGTGCCTTTCACTGACAGAGATGGTCATCTTTGATTTGTGCACATCAGCAATGGTCATCTCTCAAAAACAGAGGAGAATTGTTTGTTCTCTTGTAAAGTTCCCATTGTTTAGGGTCTGTGTGTCACAGACCTCAGAATCAATCTGTGGTTTGTCTGTCACTGCTGCACTGAATCCTTCCCAGATGCCTATTTAGAGGAGAAAAGCTGCATCAAAAATTCCACTTCCAGAGGTGCAGCACTGATCCTATCAGTCGTAGTGAAAAGTAAATTTGGTTTGAGAGGCCTAGCATGCTGCTACTTCTAGTAGATGCTTTGTAAGCATGAGTTGGAGGAACTGTGAGCCTTTCTAGATCTGTTTTCTTTAAAGAAACAAGGGGCTTGTTCTGGCTGCACATTTTTTGACTTTGTTGGCATGCACTAGGGTGAGACCCTGTATATGAAGAACTTTATAGAGGATGATTTTTGAAGTGCTGCTCCCTCTGCACCTTCTTGGCCTGTTATTTTCTTTCTGGGTTAGACTACTAAATCAGAAAGCACTGGTTATGTAATAAATTACTGCATTGCTTTGGTTGGGTAAAGCAAGAGTTAATAATTTTCTTGTTTGTTTGTTTGTTTTTTTCCTTAACTTTAACTCCTGCTGAGGTCATAGCAACCTTGGGCTAAGCTTTGCATTCATCATACTGTTAAATAAAACAAAATATGGGGGGTGGGAGGGGATACAGTCCCACTATTGCCTACCAGTAGGAGAGTCCAAACAGAAGACTCTTTTGAGTAGCAATTATTTAATTTGCCCAGTCAAGGCACCGCGTTTGTATACTATTTCACATTGAATTTGATTATGCCCTACAGACCTGGCTGGTCAAGGATTTGATACACATATTGGCTTGGGATTCGAGCTTTCTTTTTTATTTAAATAAAAATTTATATATAAATATATATATACATATATACATAGTTATATCTGTATATATATTGGGTATGTTTTAAGAATTTTTTCGCATGAGCGCAGCTGTTGTGATCAGATATCTGGGAGGTAGAAGCACTGAGTGAAAATAAAGGCATTTTTCAGCACACACCCATGTTTCTCCATATCTTCACGCATATTTATTTTGCTCTTAGTTGAACCTTAGCCTCTTAACTGCTAGGAGTAGTTTTAAAGCATGCTTCTCTTTTTTAAACCCCTCTTAACTTTTGGCAAAGAACCATCTTGGCGCTACAACTTTCCCAACCCCCATCCATCCACATCTCCTACTTGAAGCCTAGCAGCACAGCCGTTCCCTTGGCACTGAGCAGAGCTAGGCTGATGCATTTTAGAGCCTGGTAGGTCTGTTCCCCCCTTCTCTGCTGTGAGCATGGTGAAGAGCTACAGGTTCCCTGGCAGTGTGCTTGGCAGCCAGCTGACACAGCACGGCGCTGTGTCCTCCCATTCCCGAGCGCAGAGCTCCACCATCAGGTCAGCCTGCTCTTCCTTGGTTTTAATTAGCGTACTCCTTCCTGCTGTGTCTTTATCAGCACAGGGAGCTTGTTTTTGTTGAGATAATTAGTGCAATATTCTCACCTAGGAGGACAAGCCCAGAAGGTATCTTTTGTTTACTGCAATATGAATTTTCAACTGCAAACTGAATTTTCAAAAACGGTTATGTTTGGAACTACAGATTCCTTTTCAACACTAGTAAGAAAATCTGGAGGAGCAGAGAACTTTGTTTTACCTTTTATTGCTTCTGCCAGTTAGTTCTTTCCACTAGGAATTACTCTTTTTCTCTTTGCTTTTGCTCCTTGGAGGTTAGCATTAAATCTTTCAGATTGCCTGTGCTGGCCTACAAATAGCAAATGCTTCCAAAACGTGGATTAGAAGGGAGACCTTACTGTTGTTGCTTCTCCTGTGTCCTGTTCTCCGTGCTGTACTTTGTGCGTAGTGTCCTTGTTGTGATCAATGTGTCCAGGTGAATGGCCTCTTCTGCCCAGTATTATAGTTTGGCTTGTTAAATAGTTTGTTTAATATCTACCAGCAATATTGATTTCTGTTATTTCCCCCCTCCTCTTGCCCTTCCCTTGTTTCTCTGGAAAAGCTTAGTTGATGAAACCGTCAAACAGCAATGTATAGTGCATGCTTTTAATTCTTTCTGAAAGCTGCACCTAAAATGTTCACTTTTTATGGAAAAAAACTGGGAGAGCAGGTAGTTATACATGCAGTGAAGGCACTGACACTTACAGTATGTAACCAGAGAGTGAAAATTCCTGGAGCAACTCTGTACCCCATCATGGCCCCAGCTGTACAGGAATACTGTGCACCTGCATGAAGCTGCTCTGATCTGTAAAGCAGTTTAGTCCTCCTACTAAAGCAAAAAGAAATAGTGTTACAATGGTGTTAAGAGCACCATTTCGTAGGTAGGTTGGATTTTCTCCTGCAATAGACACCTTTGGACAATTGTTGATACCTGAGTTTCAGCTTCAGCATGGACAACCCCATTCCTTCCCCCAAGAATGGGAAGCTTCAGGTGGTAGGTTAAGCTCCAGCCAGCATAGAAGTGATGTTGGTTTATTCTGTAACTTCATTATCCTTCTTCTCTTGTAAACATCACTGCATCCTTTCCTATGCCCTAGTTCTCTATATAGGAGAAATCTATACTTATTTGCCCCTTTTGTATGTTATTGTATCCTGTCTCATTTTAGAATAGCACTTTTTTCCTTAATATCAGAGCACCTTTCAAAACTTGGAGTACAGTTGTCCCCTTCTTTCCCTCAATTTCTTCTGTCTTGTTTCCTTCGAGCCTTATTCTCTGCCTCTTGTCCATACCTTCCTTTCTCTCCTTCTTGGCTTGCCCATTCACCCTCCCTGATTGTGTAACAGTGACAGCTTGCTGCCTCAAAACAGAGCATTCAAATGAATTCGCTTAGCCAATAACTTCTGTGAAGTTGCCTTTTCTAATGGTGTTATTACTCAGTGATGCACAAATGTGATATTGCCCCTACTGGTAGGCAAACGAGGGATCTGTATAAACATGGTAAACTGCTGTTTTTCTTTAAAGGAGAGCCAAAGACTTGTGCTTTACACTTTTTTTTTTTTTTTCCTGGTGTAGCCATTTGATTGTCAAATCTTTGTAGGGTTTTGTGAGTTGACTGTATTATCCTAATAGAAATTTTAAAATCTTAACAATTGTCAAGCCTTATCCATGCATTGTATTGTGGAAAATCATTCCATTTAGTCATACAATTTGCGATGTACTGAGATGTATCTGGGGTGTTCTGACATGTTTCGTCTCTCGTGTGCTCTCCCAGCTGCTCCAGTGGCTCATTTAGAGAGGGAGAAGAAACAGAAATTTTATATAATTGAAGAAGCCTTGTCTTAGTTTAAATTGACTTGAATACTGATTTGAATTATCTTTATTTGCAGTAAAAGATAAATCCGTGCTACAAATGCGACTATTGAGCCCTTTGGAACTGAAAAGATACATCAAACTAGCATTAAATTGGATGAGTAAGAAGCAAACTCATACGACTACCTTGTCTCATGACAGCAAGAAAGGCAAAATCCTTTTAGAAAGGACTAGGAAGGAGGCTTTTCACTGACGGAAGTAAAAGTTCACTTGCATTTCCCTTCCTTGATCTAACTTAAATTCTTGCAGACTGTTACTCAGGTTTTTGGCTTCAGAGGGAAACCTGTGAGGAGCCTAACTTCTTGCTGCCATTTCCACTTATAATCTGAACTATAAAGAAGCAAACTCCAGGATAGTTTCCTGAAGGACTGCAATATAAACTAGCTATTTCACACCTACTTGTATGGTCCGACAAATTCAGAGCTAATAGTCAGGAGGCTCAGCAGCAGGAGTGCTGACTCATCTTCCCTGTTCTAAAGTGAGAAACAAAGAAAACCCATATCAGCAGTGTGAAGTTCTGTGTGTGTCCACGTGCATATGGAGTATTTGTAGTCGTAGAATAGATAGAAGGAACACAAAGCAAGGCTGGCTGTTTTTATGATTTCACTGCTATGTTCAGATTTGGTCATTCTCCATTTTTACAGAACATCACTTCCTACTCTGAGCTATAAAAAAAAAAAGTGTGTCAGCAGCTTAACCTTTTGTATGACAACAGATCAATTTTCCTGGACGAAAAAAAATAAGCAAAGTTCTTGAGTTGTCTAGAAAGGAGTTTAGACTTGAATTGGAAAGACCATCTGCCTTGCTTGCATAAAGTCTGAATTTGAGGAGAGTGAAATGAGACCTTGGTGCTAGAAGTTGGATGGCCGCTGCTCGCAGTACCTGAGCACGCAGTGTGCGTAGCACAGGTTGATCCCTTTCTCAGATCACACATAGCTTGGCATGTCAAACACTGCACTGGGGATTCTGTTTTCCACACTCAGCTGTTATCAAGCGCATTAATTCCTACTGAAAGGAGGAAGAAAGAGGCTGAAGAGTAAATCAGCTCAAGTTATGTAAGTAAGCAATTTGGGGGAGTGTTATCCCAGCCAAGTCCCCTTACCTAGTTAATAAATGGTCTTTATTCTTATGTAGGAAGAAGTTCAGTGTTGTCACAGTCTGCAAGGCACTTCTTGTGATGCAGGTAGGGTCTTGATTAGCAGGGAAAGGAGAACAAACTTAATAGTGATTTTTATTTTTATTTTTTTATGGCAAGAGTAACATCACGTGGTGGAAACTCTGAACGCTATTTTAAGTTAAGAGGGTGCAGTTTTGTCTGAAAACTCCTAATAAAAAGAGCATATGGGATTTTGGATTTTTCTGCATCCTCTTCTTTCTACATCAGAAACATCCCAGTCATTAGGAGCTTAAAATCTGTGACCATAGTAATCAAAATTGGATGTCTTGTAGCTTAGTAACGTAAATAATGAACCATTTTTCCCAGTCAATCTTTGCAATTTCAGTGAGTTGGTGTATGATTTTAGTGCAGATTGCCAAGTGTTCGGCATTTTGGGCAGTTTAGGTGCCCAGCACACAGTTTGGATGTTTTCCTACTCCAGGAAACAAGAGTGTTGTAGGAAAACACAATATCAGCTTCAGGTTAAGGAAACAGTCTTGAGAAAAACAGAAGTAACAGGTGGTGCAGTGTCTCTGAAAAAAACACAATGCATTACAGGTAATGGGATTGCGTATGAAATGTGAATGGGAGAAAATATATGTGTAAGGGAAAAAATAAAAAAAACAACCTCGTGGAGTATTTGATGTTTAAGAAATGATTTGCTTCTTTGTACTGTTAAATGCATTTATGGATAGTTCTGTGGCAGGCAGTACTCACAAGTCTTTGGCATCCGAACCAGATTGTGTACTGGATGAATCCCACAACTGGACGTGTGCACTGACCTCTTGATTTCCAGCTTTTTAAAATAAAACTTGGTAGCAGCACTTTAGAAACGTATAAAGCAACAGAGTGGAAACCCTGTTTGCATCACAGCTGCTACACAGTTTACAATTGGCCCCTTTTATCCGCAGCCCCTTCTGCAGGAAGCTGCTGTAACATGGGCAAACCCAGCACACCGAATGGCTTGGCTTTTCTAATTTTAAGGAGTTCCCATTTTACCCCTTCGGCCTTTGCTTGCTGTGTAAGCAGCCTCTGTGCTAAGAGGAGCTTTTCCTTGAAGTCAGCTTAGCAACTGTGCTGTAGCTTGATTATTTTCCCCATTTTCCATACCCAACAACATAGTGTCAGGAGCTCCTTCCTCGTTGTATTTGTTGCTGTGGGGAGGAAGAGGTGAGGCAAAGCATGCGTGAGAAGAGGGAGGAAGGGTTACAGATGGTCAGTGCAACAGCTCCCACCTCCTCTTGGAAATATCTGCTTCCAGTTGTGGGATTTCTCTATAGGTGACTTTTTTCTCTTGTTTTTGTAAGCCTAGGTGTTTTGTTTTCTTTTTTTTTTGATCTTGTTAGTTCTGTACCAGTCTCCCCGAGACATACTGCAGTCATTATCACCTTTTTGGGTGGAGTTTATTTTTTGGTTTGTTTGGTTTTTTAAATAACTTTTTAACATTGGTGCATATATGCTTGGGATAGAGCTCATGTAATTTTCCAATCGTATTGATTGTATGTGATTGTGCCCTGCAGAGGTATATTTAACAAAAAATAAAAAGGATAGTCTAGGTAATAAAGGAGACCATGAGATTTGTTGAGTCAGGTTATGAACTATTTCTTGAATTTATTTAGGCTTTTGGATAAGTGAAATTCCTTGTCTGCTGTTCTCATAAGTCAGTGCTAAACAAAGCGTCATTATTCCCATTTGTTGAGCTGGTTCTTTTCTTGCTTTTTTCCTCCCCCTGTTTTTCTTTCTTTCCTGCTTCGCTTTCCCATCGAAAAATAATAATTCTTAAGCCTTATGTGGATGGCTGACTGTCGGAGTGATTTTGTGAATATGTATTGTGTGTAACTATCGGGACGCTTTCAATAGGAGTAGAGATGAAGTAGAGCATATGAGAAGAATTCCATAAAGTGAATTCTTTGCAAGTTCAGGGGAAGCTGGAAGCCTTGTACACACGCTGAGCATGCAAGGCACTGCAATACCTCTCCTTGAAGCATGAGATGCTTTCCTGCCTTTTGGGAAAACCCAGATGACAAAAGGAGTAGAAGAGGTCACTGTATCTGACCGTCTTTACTCCTGCAATAGACTTTTTATGGTGGGAAGAACAGCCTGTCAGGTGTTGTGCTGCAGTAGGATGGAGCGGGCTGAAGGAGGCAAAAGGCAAGGGAGGTCCAGAGGTCTGAAAGTCAGCGTTTGTCTCCCTGTTTCTTCCTTAAACTGCAGAACCTACGGTGTCACTTGTATTAAAGAGCAAGGAAGCGGAGACCTATTGCGTGTGCATGATGGTGACATAGAAAAAGCCATATGTTGAAATGCTGTTTCCTTTCCTCTCTTCACTTTGCTTTTCTCCCTGTTCAAGCTGGCTCAGCCTCACCTTGCTTCCACACAGTGTCTGAGAGTCCTTTGAGTTGCAGATCCAACAAACACTTGAACCGGTGGAAAGGTGGTGATTCACTACTTGGTCTGTAAATAGATGGAAGTGTCTACAAGGTCTTATCTGCTTTTCTGTCAGCATTTATATTAAATGATAAATTAATGGAGAACACTGAAATATCTCTCATTTTCTGTCTCGGATGAATGTGCATTCCTCTGGGCTCTGGGTGTGCTGTCTTGATGGTGTATGGGTTCAGACCAAGGCGTTGGTTCTCCTTGGGGCTGGGGCATGAGAGATGCTGAATGGCAGAGAAGCAGCTGCTTCTATGGGTTGTCTGTTCTCTGCCTGCCTGCAAGCCAGGTCGATCCTTCCAACAGGAAAGGATGTTCAAAATAACCCATTTTGCTAACTGACTGCAGGTCCAGCACGCAGTGAGCACCAAATGCTGTCCTCACTGCCTTTAGGGCAGTCACACAGCTGGCCTCTCACTGGGTCACTTGAGATATTCAGTTCCTATAAAGAGAGTTGTATTTGGTGAGCAATCATGTGGAAACTGGGTGTTTCTGCAGGCAGTGGTTCCCTTTCTCATTTTCCTCGCTGGTCTGAGGGCTCCAGGATGTTCAGGTACACTTAAAAACCAACTTGAACTTCTGTGGCAGTTGGCTTGTAAAAAAAAAAGATGTGAATTGCTGCAGAGTCTGATCGAAGGAACTGAATGGGGAAACCTGCCATTTTTTCTCTGGCCTCCTCAGGGATGGATGGCTCTGCCCAGCCATCAGTGCTGAGCTGTTAGTTTGAGCTGAACCCGCAATAAATTGCCACTTACCTACTGCACTCAAGGTATTTATCAGCTCCTCTGTGGGGTATGGCTTGGGCAGCTGATGGATCCCTTCAGCCCTATGCTGGGTTTGGGAATAAATACTTAGAGGAAGCCCCCAGCTCGCCATCTTCTTGCATTCTGCAATTAGCCTCGCCACTAATAGGGCCACCATTGAAAAAAGGAGGTGTTCCTTGCTCTGTTTTAGGCATTCTGCCTCTGTTTGCATTGAGTGCATAGCACATAGCTGCAATGCTGCTGTGCCTCATCACACTGGTGAGACTTCATTCCCATAGCTTGAGCTGTGTGAGATGTGCAGAACACATCTGCCTGCTCCTGTTTCACGTGGCGTAGAGCTACCCCTCAGCACTGGATGAAGAGCCCCTGCTTGGGTGCAGCACACCGCTGTGCTGGGAGCAGAGAGCAGCTGATCCCTTCTGAAGGCTCCGGGGCTGTGAGCGGATCTCACCTCGTGGTTATACCAGCACTGCTGGGAGCACTGTGAGCAGCACAGCTGAGCCCTTCCTTGCAGTGCACTGCTTGCCTCCTGTGCCCTCCTGCAGCTCTTGCTGCCTTGAGTTGCTGGGTGCTGCTCAGAGGGCACCGTGTGGCTTCCGTGCTCACTTTGGACAAAGGCAGCCCTGCTGTAGGATGGGTGAGAGCAAGAACAACGTGTGCAGTATTGACGTGTCGGGCACAGCCAGTTTTCAGGTGGTACCTGTGGCCATGGGCTGTAACACAGCCTTGCTTTGCAGGCCGTGCTCTGCAGCCTAGGACCACAATGCTGTTCCTGAGAGCTGCATTTTGCTGAGCAATGAGGTACTAGAGTGAGATTCACAGACATCTCAGGGGTTGGGATTTAGTGACCTTTTGAAAACTTTTTCACGAGCAGTTGATTTTTTTTATTGGCAAGAAAGGAAGGCACCTAGCGTTTGTAAGGGGTAGGTGGTCAAACTTTCCCTTGTCAGATTGAACTTTAAAACCTCTTTCAAGCCAAACATTGCTTTTTTGTTTTCCTGCTCTTTGTTTAACCTTCTGCAGCGGTCATCAGCCTTTGGCCCCAGCATCCTGCCCCCATCCTGCCTGCTGCTGGAGCCCAGTGTGGAGCTGCTCGGGGCTGCTCTGGGAGCCTGGGCTGGTGGAGCACTGCCTGTCCTCCTGGGGATCTGCATTTACATCTAGAACACAGGAGGCTGGAGGCACCAGGCTAGGTAAGAGAAACCACTTCTGCTACTGCTTCGTTTTTAACTGAATCCACAGCTCCATTTGCCTATTGAAGGAATTCAGGCTGCTGCTGCTCTGGACATGGGGCTTCTGCTCAGAGCAGGGGGAGCTTAGAACATCACAGTTCCCATCGAGGAGCAATTTGTGCCCAGCTCACTGATGGGCTGTGCTTCATCTTATTTCTTCGTGGCGCTGCTTCGTGCTGTGGCGAGCACTTTGTAGGCTGGGTTGTCCTGGGTGAGCACCAACCCTGGCCTGGCTGTGCAGGAGCAGCGCTGGTCTGGGGGAGGGGAGCAGTAGGGAAGGGTTTTCTGTCGATCTCTAATCAGATTGAGCTGCTGGGCTCAGAGAAGTGCTGCAGGACTGCCAGGGCAGGTAGCAGGGGTGAGTGCAGCGTTTGTTGCAGGCCGAACGCAAAGCTGGGGGGGGACACATAGGCTGTGCTGGCGGCAGCCTGGCTGTGGGATTGGGGGTCCCCACGTTTGTATGGAGCCTTCTGGTTTTTAGCTGAATCAGCAACTTGTTCCTTGGTTTTCTGTGCTTCTCACAGAGGTGACTGAAGCAGGACGGCCAAGCCCTTCCCCCTTTGTGTGCTCTCCCTTGCCAGTAACCCTTCCCAGGCAGCCATTTGCTGTAATACTTTTGGACTCCCTCCAGCTGATGCGTGGAGTGTGGACAGCATGAAAGGGAGGCCCGAGGAGCTGCTGGGGGAGCAGGGCAGCTCCCAGCCAGCAGTACGACACGCAGCCCTGTGGGTCTCAGGTTCCCCTCCAGCTGTGTGTGTGTGCACTGCGTATGCTGGGGGGCTGGGTTGGCCCAAGGAGCTGATACATCAGATCAAAGTGGCTAAGAGTGTAAAATCTCACATCCCCTCCAAACGGATGGAATCCAAAGCCGGGACAGGCTGTGGGTTGCTCAGCACCAACCGCAGGGCATGCAGTGCAGTGGTATGGGGCTGAGCTCCCTCCCCTGCAGGAGCTGGAAGTAGGGAACAGTGGCACTTCCTGCAGTGCTCCCAAGTGCTTCCCTTCCTCCTGCCCGCTGTGGTGCTTGCAGGGTCAGTCTCTATTTGACTTCCCACCCCTTTCAGGCTTTGCGTTCCGTACTGCTGCAGTTGTTCCATGCATCTGTCCTTCATATTCTTGCAACATTATGTTTGCTTTTACCACTCAGAGTGGCCGTGTTCTGAGCAAGAGCATCTTGTTGTGCACGTCCTCTTGCAGTGCTTGCTGCTGCACTAACAGTGTGCTGGAGAGGGCCCCCAAGGCTCAGTACAGCCCCAGTGCCAAATGAGGTAATTTCTGCTTTCATGAAAGAGCTGCGGCCCAAATGAAGTCACAGACTGGTCTGGGTTGGAAGATCATCCAGCCATTGCACAAGAGCACGGGCAGGGAGTTGTGAAAGAGCCCAGAGCTCCCCGCATCACCCTGTGCTGCCCTGCTAGGTGCTGGCGGCTCCAGCGGTCATTGAAAGAAACCTTCAGTTTTGCCACTGATGGGGCAACACAAGGTGACTGCAGCGGTGGGTATGTGGGGTCTTTCCCTCTCCCTGCCCACAGAGGAGCCATGGGGACATGAGCAAACCCATTGGGAGTTACACAGAGGACATCTCTAGGCTGCAGTGTTTATGAGCCCTAGGGTGCCCAGTAATGTGCTGCTGGGGCTGGTGGGCTGTATATCCCCTGCTTGAGCTTCCTGCAGTAGTTAGAACAGCGCAAGGCTGAGGTGGGCCTGAAAGCACAGCTGGAAATTGAAAGGGCAGAAGGGCTCGAGGGAAGGAAGGAAACAGAGCTGGAGAAGGAGGTTCCCCCAGGAAAAAGGGAAGGAAACCATCCAAAGCACTGTGTCTGAGGGCGCTCCTCTGCTGAGCTTGGGGCACGGAGCTCATCCTCAGGAGGGAGCAGGGCAGGGTCTGTACAAAGCAAAAATGTGAATGCAGTGCAGAGCAGACTTTGGTGGCTTCCCCATAGAGTGATCAGAGCTTTGGTCTGCGTGTTTTTGCACCAGCTTGATAGGGCTGCTTAAAAAAAGGGCACCTGTGGCTCTAGGAAAGCACTGTTTGCATTGTGCTGTTTCTAAAAGCAAGGTGTGCTCAGAGGTGTGCTGCCCTGTGGGGCTGTGCCGACCCATCCTACAGCTGCACTACCGGAGGGCGATGGGAGAGGACCAGGAGGGTCCCGGTGCTGGCTGGGCTGGGGGCACTGGGGGCTCCCTGGGCAGGCAGGCACGCACTCAGCAAACTCTCTGCTTCCAGGACAATGCATCTCTTCATGGTGTGTCTCTTCGGCCTCTGGGGCATGGCTGCCCCTGCACGCTATGCCGTGGAAGACATTTGCACTGCGAAGCCCCGTGACATCCCAGTGAATCCCATCTGCATCTACCGCAACCCTGAGAAGAAGCCCCAGGAAAGCGAGGTGCTGGAGCCGGGGAAGGGCAGGATCCCGGAGTTCACCAACCCCCGTGTCTGGGAGCTGTCCAGGGCCAACTCGCGCTTCGCCGTCGTCTTCTACAAGCACCTGGCCGACTCCAAGGACAATGAGGAGAACATCTTCCTGTCTCCCCTCAGCATTTCCACAGCCTTCGCCATGACCAAGCTCGGGGCGTGCGGTGACACCCTGCAGCAGCTCATGGAGGTCGGTGGCATTTCCTCAGCCTTCCCTGTAGCTGCTACTGGGGCCTAAAAGGCTGCGGAGCTGGTGGTGCCGGGCTGCTGGCGGCTGCCTAGTCAGGGCAGATGGCACCAGAGGGAATGCTTTTATTTAAACAGCCCTCGGATGGGACACAGGAGGCTGCTTGGGAATCAGCTCATTCAGGTCCCAGCTCTGCAAGGGGCCACCAAAACCTTGAGGCATGCCTTCCCCCGTGGGCAGCCCCTGCTGCGGGATAGGAACCCTTCTCTCCCTGGGCCGTGCTCCTAACGCTCTCCTTTTCCCCACAGTAGGGCTGGTAACACCCACTTTTGCCTCTCATAGGAAGTGGTGCCACAGATAATGAGCAATATGCTACGGGATTTTCTGTGCCTGAAGCCCTGAGATGGATAGGAGCTGACAAATTGGAGCTGTCCTTCCAGCTGACAGCTAGGAATAGAATAGAAAGAAAAATCACTGTGCTGCTGCAATCTACCCTCAAAACAATTGCCACATACTTGAAAACAGATAACAAGTACCAGAATTACTCAACAGACCATGAGAATTACTCCTGGGAAGGAGCAGCGTTTGGCATTCTCACAGGATTAGAGCAAACCCTACAAGTCCTCCCATGGCCTGCACTGACCCAAGAGCTGCATCTGGCTCCATTAGCCATGCCCACCTGGTGCGGGGCTCTCGCTGGGGAAAGGCCAGGGTTCTGTTAATTCAGGAGAGGGTCAGGTTGGATATCAGGAGTAGGTTCTGCACCAGTGGGTGGTTGGCACTGGAACAGCCTCCCCAATGCAGTGGGCACAGCGCTGAGCTGCCGGAGTTCAAGAAGTGTCTGGACAATGCTCTTGGACACGGGGTCTGAGTTTTGGGTGGTCCTGTGTGGAGCCAGGAGTTGGTCCCAGTGGTCCTTTTGAGTCCCTTCCAACTTGGGATATTCTGTGGTTCTGTTATTCTAAGGCTGTGCTTTAGGGGATGAGCAGATGGCAAGAGCTACATCACCACTTGCTGTGGGAGCACAGGAGCTTGCTGATGGATTCCTTCTTGCTCTTTGGCCCCTCCAGGTCTTCCAGTTTGACACTATTTCAGAGAAGACATCTGATCAGGTCCACTTCTTCTTTGCCAAGCTCAACTGCCGTCTTTACAAGAAAGCCAACAAGTCATCAGAGCTAATATCAGCAAACCGTCTCTTCGGAGAGAAATCCTTGGTCTTCAATGAGACTTACCAGAACATTAGTGAAATAGTTTACGGAGCCAAACTCTGGCCGTTGAACTTCAAAGTGAGTTTGAACTGCTTAAGATTCCTGGTTTGTTTGTTTTTTCCTCCCTGTCCTGCTTTTGCTGCATCCCCATCCCCTGCTGCAGGGAGTGCCATGCTCAGCACAGGGAACACTGGTGAAGACAAACAGGAGCACAGGATGCAGCTCCTCCTGTCCCAGCTTTGTAACCACAGTCACTTACCAGCTTCTTTCTAAACAGTGCTGTGTGATGTTCTCTCTTGGGAGGTGTTTATAACCCTTGACTTACGCTATTTTGGTCTCATCCTTCAGGAGAAGCCAGAGCTTTCCAGGCAGATCATAAATGAGTGGGTAGCCAATAAGACGGAGAGGCGCATTACAGAAGTGATCCCAGAAAACGGTATCGATGAGCTCACTGTCTTGGTCCTGGTCAACACCATTTATTTTAAGGTATGGCTAACAAAGCTGGAGAGCAGCCATTTTCCCAGGGGAAGCGACGTTGCTCATGTTTGCTTTTGCCCTCATCATCTCCCTATCAGGGGCACTGGAAGTCGCAGTTCCCAGCTCCAAACACAAGACTGGATTTATTTCACAAAGCCAACGGTGAGAACTGCAAGGTCCCCATCATGTACCAGGAGTCCAGGTTCCGCTATGCATTCATCCAGGAGGACAAAGTCCAGGTGCTGGAGCTGCCTTACAAAGGGGACGACATCACCATGGTGCTGGTCCTGCCCAAAGCCGGCACGCCGCTGGTGGAGGTGGAGCGAGACCTGACGTCAGACAAGCTGCAGGACTGGATCGACTCTATGATGGAGGTCTCCCTTACTGTCTCCCTGCCCCGCTTCCGCATCGAGGACAGCTTCAGTGTCAAGGAGAAGCTGAGAAAAATGGGGCTGGAAGATCTCTTCAGTCCAGACAACGCCAAACTGCCAGGTGAGTTGTGGGGATGGGGGCAACCTACCTGTGAGGAAAAGAAGACTGAACACGTTTAAGTGATGCTGCACCACTGAGGGACTCAGCACTCAGCCCTCACTGTGGGCACACAGCCCTGCTTAGCTCTGAGGGTGTGGGAGTTGAGCAATGCACTGCAGTTGGTGGAGGATATCCTCGTTTTAGGGCAGATGTGCCTGCTGGGTTTGAATGCTGTCCATGAAGGGAGGGACTGTTTTGCATCTTGAGCTCCTGTCTCAAAACATGGTTTTGATTTCCTTGTTTTGTTATTCTGGGTTTCAGGTATAGTTGCAGAGGGCCGTACGGACCTGTATGTATCTGAGGCTTTCCACAAAGCCTTCCTTGAGGTAAGCTTCATTCTGTCCCAGGATGTGTTTTGCTCTTTGTTTTTTAAAAGCGTGAAGCATAAAAGGAAAAACGTAAAAGACAGTGGCTCTAACACAGGTTGTCTCCACAAGGAGACACTGAAGCACAGGGCATCCTCGTGCTTTAAATTGGTGGGGAGGGAGGAAGAGCCCTCTAAATGCTGCATCACGCCTGTGTTTTAATTCCTCCTCCTCTTCTGGTTGGTAGGTGAATGAAGAAGGCAGCGAGGCGTCAGCAGCGACATCTGTTGTTATCTCTGGCCGTTCCTTCCCCATGAACAGAATTATCTTTGAGGCCAACAGGCCCTTCTTGCTCTTCATCCGGGAAGCCACCCTCAACACCATTATATTCATGGGCAGAATATCTGATCCTTGCTCCTAAAGGCTGTCTGAGCCTCACCTCTCCCCTCCCTGCCCCTGGGAAAGAGGTGGTAGGGCACTGCCATGCAGCCCAGGTTGTGCTGGGGTGGCTGTATACTGTTTGGTGCCAGCTGCAGGGAGGGGCCGTCCTTCCCCTGCTCCAACCCTCATTCAAAGGAAGCTGATTTATTATTTTGTTTTAAATAATGGCACTGGTATTTTCATGGCAGAGAGACCAGTATCACTGGCATTCTTGCATCCAGCCCCTCCTCCCTCTCAGGCATCAAACTGTAACTCTGATTCCCCAGTACGTTAAAGCCTATAGATCTGTATGGAATAAACTCATCTCTGAATGGACGCTTTTCACTAAGTCACTTCCCAGGCTTAACCTTCCCTTTCTCAATGAATATGCCCTTTCCCACACTCCTCAGTCGCAGCAGCAGCAGCCAAGCAACCAGTGCTGGGCCAGGGCCATCTTCTGCAGCTCTGCAGCGTACAGCTGGTGGGTGGAGGAGCTGCCAAGCACTGGAGCTTCCAGCAGACCTGCTGTGCCCAAATGCTGAACTAGTGAAAGCCTCACCATGGCTGTTCAGGCTGTTTGTCTGAGTAGTGAGCTTTAAACGAGCTCTGTCCTCAGAAATCTGCATTTATGGCCGGAGTTTAAAATAACAAAGGCAGTGAAAAAACACAGTCTTGTCCTGCTGTTGGTGCAAGTTCCAGAAGAGCTGAGCGCAGACTGCTGCTGACACCACAGTGGGGGGCAATCCCTGGGCTGCCATTTGCTCTGGATTTGGTAGGGCATCTGAGTGAGCTTTCCAGTAGTGCTCTGGTCTGTGGATGTTGAAGACGATGAGAAAGGAAGCAGCTGGAAAGCTGGGCAGGCTCACCCCCATCTCAGCCACCCACGGTGTGCAGGTGCCTGGCCTGGCTGGGAGGAAACACTGCTAGCCAGGAACAGTCAGCTACAAGAGACAGGCACAGAGCTGAGTATTAAACCATTTAATTCTCAAACCACTCACATGCATAATGTTCTTTTACACCGTGTTAAAAGAAAGAAGAAAAATGCAATTTGTTTTTGATACAAACAGAAGTTCAAGTATACATTGCTAGAATTTTCAAAGATTCCTACCCAAGTCGCTAGATTTTTTCATTCACATTGTTCTTAAAGCTGTCCGACGAGAGCGCTTATTTGCTAAACTGCTGAAATGCAATTGTACAACTGCACAACCCCTCTGCCTCGGCCTTGTGCCCCTGCCACAGCTCTGCTGCTCACACTGCAGCCACTGCCCATCCCACGGGGCACGGAGCAGCACAGGGATGGCTGGTGGGATCGCTGAGAACAGCAGGACCACGTTGCAACCTACTGCAGACTGAGTGTGAGTACAGGCTTCTTTTTTTATCTTTTTTTCATTGCAACCAAGAATAAAATTAAAAATAAACAATAATTAGTACAGCAGGAAATTTTCTTAAGTGTGAGAATAAGTCTTGAGGGTGAGGACGCGTGTCCTACACGTTTGAGTTATAAGCCAAGAGTCGATGGTGACAGCACAATTTCTCTTACAAATGCTTACTCTGCAAACCAGCTCTGAGCGGAATCAACAGGGGACACGTGAACTTGGACTATTATTATTTTTAAATACTCAACTGCTGAGGGCTCCGTATCCACAATATGAAAAACCTCACACCCCCAGGAACAGCCTCACCTTAACTCAGCCCTGCGCTGGACCTGGGGGTACCATCTGACCTACCGTAAGTGGGTTAAATTCTCCCTACAGGCAAAGGTGGTGGCGGGTTTTGTTTTTCTGACCGATTTACAACCGGATTGCAACAGACCCCATCCTGTTGTTGCCTTCGGGTGGGACTCCTGCAGCAGCACAGGCCCAGGGGCACGCAGTGGGAGGTAGAGCTGCAGTGGTGCACGGGCACGTGGACACCGTGCGTTGGGCAATGCTGCTCCCTGGGCTCTGGCTGACAGCGAGCCTCCACCGGGATGGCCGCCTCAACAGCAGCCATGCTCACCTACCAGTTAAAGTGCATTTCTTCAGTAAAGGGTTTTTCTTTTTTTTTTTTCTTTTTTTTTTCCTTTTTTTTTTCTTTTTTTTGTTTTTTTTTTTCTTAAAGAGGAACCTATTTTAAAGTGCTGTTCTAGTTTGGAAAGGGACTCTGTTTGTTTAATTTAAAAAAAAAAAAAAAATGGCACCTTTTCACATACCAGATCTGCTCCCTGTACGTTTGTACAAGACATAAAACCAGGGAGTCACATCTGCTGAGTAATGACCGATGTATAAAAGTGTTATTGTTATTGAAGTTTATTGCTTTTTGCTGCTGCCTGCTCCCTTGAGGTGGGAGGGAGGTGGGTCCCCCTCACCCTCACGCCCTCACTCCCTCCCAGTGCAGGGCACGTAGCCCTGGGAGCCTCGCTGTGACACACAGACCCAGGGGGCTCACAGAGAGCTGCTGGCACTGCAGGGTGCTCCCCAGTGCCATTTCCCTACTCTAGAGCCGTCCTGTGCTGCTGCCACACGGAGGTAAGGAAAATAAATGTGAACGCTTTGCTGACAGCACATAGCGTGGCAACCTCAGCACTCAGAGAGAGAGAGAGGTAGTTACTGTCCTGGGACTCTGCTGCTTAATGCAACCCACCTTCTGGAGTGATTGCTCAGAAACAGAAAAGTTCCTGTGCTCTTTATAAAGTTATCCCAGTTAAATCTTCCCGGTGAAGACATCCTCGACTATTCCCTCTAAGAAGCTCTTATATTTTAGAAATTGATTGTCAGTTTAGTTCATTAGGAAATCAGGCGTGATTAGCAAATTGCTACACAAAGCTGCTTACGTTGTTAACTGTGTGCCAACGCCTCTGCACGGGGCGCTGGGCCGCAGCTGTCCCTGTGTGTGTGCAGCACAGAGCTCTCAGCCCATCTCCCCCAGCATCACCGCGTAGGGCAGCACTTCGTGCTCTCAGCAAGCTGGATGGGAGCATTAAAAGAGTGACTGGTGTCGTTCACAGTGTTGTACAGGAAAGAGGGGGGTGATGCTGGGGGAAGGTGGGGACAGAGAGCACCTTGGGCAACAACAGGGCTTCATCTCGTGTTACAGGCAGTGGAGAAGTGACCACAGGAGCAGGGAGCTGTGCATGGTTCTCATCCTCAGTTTCCATCACAGAGGATCCCTCTTGCTCCTCAGTCCATCCTAACCAGCAGCAGTTCTACGTACACAAGAAGCATGTGTTATTTAATGACAGCGTTCCCTTGCACTTTCAAATATCTCTCTGGCACTTGCCCTTTGCCAACAGAGCTTCTTCCCCAGGCATGAAATTCGGGGAGCCAAGAGGTGTTTGCCTTATGCCAGGGGCCGAACGGACAGCAGCTCCACTGCTCCCCAGGCACAAGCTGGGCCAAAAGCAGAGCTGTCCTTCAGAGAATTGCACCGTCCCGTTCTGTTAGTGTCACACAGCTGCTGCCTCAGCCCTCACCTCTGTCAAACCAACGGTTGTTCAGATACCAACTCCCATGCAATGGAGCGTTAAGTAAAAGCTTCACAGTAATCCAGAGTTTCCTCAGATGTGTAAGCACTAAGGAAATGGCATCACAGAGCACCCATATCAAACCAATGCCTGCAACACACCGACTAGCACACAGACCCCAGACAAAACTCTCTGTCTCAGGACAGCTCCTCAACTTGGGCAAGTGGGGAACTGGTGCAGGAACATCTTCAGGTGATGTTCCCACAGAGGTTTCCTAGTTTCATGATTCCTCCTCCAGCCCCAGCAGTTTTAATCCTATTCTGATGCTGCTACTCACTGTATTTTATAACCACGAGTAATTCACCAATCTAGCTTCACTCTTACTTTATAATTAGTTTCACAGTTTCATGGGCCGTGGCCAATGGTACTGGGTCTGACTGCAAATGTAACAGGAAGGTTTAAATAAATAAGCTTCACTCAATTAATAATAAAAATAATGAAGACATTTAACTGCAAAACTGAGGGGGGTTAAGTACAAAACCTACATAAAGTTGGAAGCTTAACATAACTGACAGTCTGCAAAAAAAAAAAATACACTGCTTTGTTTTAAAGTACTGATGTAGAACAACTGCAGAAACACGATTAACTCAGAGTTATGTCAGGTTAAACGAGGAGTTACACAGCAGTATTTAAATGATACCTGAATATGTTTCAAAAGCTTAACTGATACGAACTAGGCAGCCTGTTACAGCTGCCTGCTGTTACACGATAATTCTTCAAAATAAAATACAACTCTAACAGAAATATAGCTTGGCTTAGTCCAAGGAACACAGGCTGCTGCACTCAGGCACGGCAAGCAGCCGGCCTCTCCACAGACGCTGCTGCAGACAAGATGCTATGTCACAGGTCTGTCATTGGCAAATGAAAATACAATGGTAATGCATGGGCAGGGTTGGAGCCTCTGCCCCTCTCTTCAAGTAGCACAGCACAGGGACAGGGACCCCCAGCTCCCACCTCAGGGCAGGGCTACCTTCAGGCAGGGGGGATATCCCTATTCAGTGTTTGGCTGCGCTCAGGGCACAGAAGCTTCTCCATTACACCTAACCTGCACATCCCGTGTATTAACTCCTGCCTGCTGCTGCTCCTTGCACCGTGCATCTCGGAGATGTGCCTGGCTCTGTCTTCTCTGCTCCCTGTCCTCCGCTGCAGGGTTCATGTAGAAGGAACGCGGCACAGCAGGGCTCCTGTGCTCAGCCCCGGTGCCCAGCGCCTGCAATCAAACATAGATTAGCTTACAGGCTTTTTATATTTGCCAGATCTGAACTCAGGAGCTAAAAATGGTACTGTGTGTACACCCCGAGCTGTGAGCACGCACTGATCCTGCAGGAGAGTATGAAGGGAACCTATTCAATCAGCAGCAGCGGGCGGGCAGCTCATTGCTGCTCGGTGCAAGGACACAGGGCAGCCTGCTACAAAAAGAGGCTCTGAGAGGAGGCACAGCCACTGCCAAGCCTGCAGGAAACTTTGTGGTAGAGCTGGCTGCAGAATTTGTGCCTTCCTTGGATAGGCAATTACTCCCCCGTGCAGAACGATTAGCAAGATTTTATCTCTGACCCTACTTCCATTGGTGACAGCAGAATGTGCCCCTCCACAGAGGTTACTGAAAAACAAACGCGCCTCTCAGCATCAGTCAGCAGCAAGTGCCTGGCTGCTACAGCACTACATTGGCCACTAAACACACTGGCAGCTCTGTGTGGCCCTTCTCTAGCTCCTGGTTGTGCCAGACTACGTTCTGATTTGCTGCCTTCCCTCTTTTTATTTCTGGGCTTGCCAGAACACACTTGTTTTCCACAATACAGCTAAGTGCCATGAAGAACATGGCAAGTTTTAAGCCTCGATTCTGTTTAACAAAACCATTTCTCTGTACCTCAGGGCTGTTCAGAAGCCTTCAGAAGGCCCTGAAGACCGTCGGGGATGGCTGTAATTGCTGTGACAGCACACGTGAGCCAGAGCCCTGCAGCACTGCGCCTGGCTGCAGCTCGCCTCCACCTCAGTGCAAACCTCCCAGCCCTGACCCACCGCAGCCTGGAACAGCAGGCTGGGGGAGATGGAGGCAGAGCCACAGCACGGGGACAGCCTGTCCCAACAAAAACTCCTCCCAGTCCTGCAACAAGAAGGGAGGGCAGCAAACCCACGCCTCAGTTCCCCTGCAGGGAAGTCCTGCTTCGTCCAGCAAAGGTAGCTGAAGTGCCTCCTCTCTGCCAGCTGCACTGTTCCTGAAGCAGCTCCTCCAACACCAAGTCAGACTGGGTGAGAAAAAAAACAGAGTGTTAAAACAGTAACTCACACTGCCTTCCCTCAATCGAACCTTATCCGGCAAATCTTAAACCTGCCCAAGGTTCCACATCCCTAAGATTCGCCAGAGCAAACTCTTATACCTTACTTTATCTGTATTTTTGTCAATACAGATCTTTTGGAACTCCCACCTCACATGGTTCCTCCTGTTTCCAAGACACATCATTTCGTAAGCTGTAATACTTTGGTTTACAACTGGATTAAAATATAAATTAAATAAGAATAATGCTAAATGAGCTTATATTGAAACACTTTATATATGTATACATATATATGTATATACAGTATGTGTGTGTGCATTCCCTAATGACAGCTAGAGGAAGCAAAAGTCACTGCAAAGGCTTCTACTCTTCCAACTAGCATGGTCAGCTTATCCATTGCAACGATTCCCTGTGCATGAAAACTAATGGAGCACTGGAAGGTGGCACTGGTAAACAGCCGGATCGCACAGACGTTCAGGAACGGAAAGGTAATAAATTATAAGAAGCAGTAGTAACGTGTTCACAGTTGGGATGAGGATAATGTTATATGAAACCTGAATTTTCTACAGTCCCTAGGAATAAAAAGTCAAACAGGTCAGTGAAGATTACAGTTGGATATCTTTTAGTTCAACCTAAAAAAAAGCCATGGTCGGATCTGACACAAAGAAATGGTAGGAACCACGTGGCAGTTCCCCAGCAGACAGAGCTCTGGTACCTTCAGATCAGTAGGAAGACCTCCAGTACCCGTGTGGGACCAGCACGCGGCCCAGCCCTGCTTCCATCACAGCCTCCATCCTCGCAGTGGCAGCGTTCCCAATCTGCACAATGAAACTAACCCAATCAATCCTACGCTCAGAAATAAGATGCTGCCAGGCCTTCCTCTCCAGGCACCTCTCCTCCAACAGGCACCCCAATCACTTCAGGCACTCCTATACCCTCTGATTTTCCCTATATTCCACAGAAGAGAGCTTTTCAGCCACAAAACCAAGCAGCTGGCGAGAGATGGCAGGACTCCTCAGATCATTTCAGAGCAGTAACAGCTCCATGAAACACCCCAAATTTCTGGCTGTGGTTATGGCTCAGCTCCTGGGGAAACTCAGAGCCCGAGCCCAAATAAAACACGAGACATTTCCTGAACCAAAGCCCCTGGATTTCTCCCATCCTCAAAATCCTCCTGGCATGGTGAGCACAGCACTGGTGCAGCTCAGTGCAGGACGAGCCCTGGGGCCTGCCCCACCGACCTGCCCCAGCACTGGCCCTCATTCTGTGTCTCTAAGCGTGCTGTCACCCTGCTGCGATGAATTCCCATTCCATGAGCCCTCTTTGCTCATCCCTCGCCAGCTGCTGGAACGAAGCAGCCCTGCTTGCTGTCCCAAGCTCCTGCTGCAGGAGAACAGCAAGACGTTTTGCTTGTCTCTCTCCCAGCCATTCCTCCCCAGAGGAAGGCTCAGCTTTTCTCGAAGCAGCAGCACAGTACTAACACAATTCTCATTATTTTCACAGCTATTCACAGGGAAGCTGGCGGCAGCGGGGACCGTCCAAGCGCTTTGCTCTGCTGTCACTCAGGACTTTCTGCAGGCTGCTGGAGAGAAGCGTGACACTTGGCATGAGGAAGGTTTCTTTGCCACAGCAAAGAGCTAAGAAACGTCTTCTCCCTCTGACACAGAAGCCTGCAGAAATAGAGGACGTCCCCCCTGCCGCCTGAGGCAAGCAAGCAAACGGGTTCGTGAGCCCCAACTGAAGCTGGCAGAAATGTTAAGTTACAGAGGTATCACGACGACACTTCGCTTCACATCCTCCTTGAATCACAGTTGAAATCACAGTTTTGGCAAAGGGGAAAAAGCTGCAGCTAGGCGTGGAAACGCAAAGCTGTGCCTCAACCCGTCACAGAAGCATTCGTACTTGGAAAGCCGGCGTCTGTTCCTCCACAGCTTCGGTGCGACCGCAAAGAGCTCGGCGCAACCAAGGACGCCATGGCCACACCGAGCAGCTCTGCCAAGCTGGGAAGCTCAGCCCAGGTCTGGCCACACCGCACGCGACCTCCAACCCTTTACTCTCCAATCGCAGCCCTGCCTGCACTGAGGAATCAATCGCCGAAAGAAAAGCGAGGTGAACAATTCCCCCCCAGCCGATCCCCTCTCCTGGTGCAGATGGGCCTCAACTGCTTTCAGCACTGCTCGAGAAAATGTCAGAGGCACCATGATTTCCACACATACATACATATACACATCCATTAAATGTACAGAAATAATATTAAAATGATTCCCACTACCATACCTTATACTGACTCTAGCTACAAGCTATAACTTCACCTCGGTGAGGCCTGGGCAAGAATATTGGCTCTTTTGCATGCAATCAGAAATGATCATTTATACAGTGGCAACCTCTGCACTAAAACAAAACAAAACGAAAAACAAAAAAAAAAAAACAACCCAGAGGAAAAAATAAAGACCTTTCACAAGCTTTGTTTTCAGACTAGCCTAGAACAATATGAAGGAACAAGGTAATGATTTTCACCAGGCCAATCAGAAGTAGCGAATCAGCCCGACAGGATTCCACCCAGGGCTGTTGGATGCTCCTTCATTCACAGTATCAATACAGTAAAAAAAAAAGCCCAAAAATCTGCTTGAGAAACTCACAGCTATGCCATAGCAGTAAGGCATTCACCATCTCATCTCCATCGCTACGCACTGATGGATCGGTTGCCATCTGTTTCAGACCAATGCTGCTTGTATAGCAGTTACTGCACCTTCACCCCTCTCTTCACAGCAAGCTTAGCAGGGAAACTTTCCCACTATATTTATATATAATATATGTATATAAATAATTTTATGTTTTTATAGTTTGGTAGTATTCTTTTAAAAGTTCTATTTTAAAACACTTAAAAATCTTTTAAGCAACTAAAGTAACTTCTGACGCTCTCTAGTGTGAACAGGATAGCATTTCAAAGTTTGTAACTTTTTTTTCTTAATGATTTTTGGTAACTTCAAAAGCTATGACTAAAGCAGCATACTCTGCATATCTCCACTCCTCCCACACCTCGATTGCAACACAACCTGCCTCAGCCACCCTCTGAGCTCTCATCTGTTGTCACTGCTCTCCGGCGACCGTACTGCTTGACCTCTGATAGGAAACCGAATGGGGTGGCTGCTAAGAGAGTCACTCCCCACGTGATGATGCACTTGACAAGAGAGGAAGAAGGAGAGGAAGGAAAATGGAGGTGAGATATCAGTCTTCCTGTCCGAAATGCTCAGTGAACTTGTACTCTGCAGGCTCCCTGCTCAGAACACTGGCCAAGGTTCCTCTGAGGAGCACATCCCCAGTACAGCTGATGAACACCAAGCCCTTCCCTCCCCCGCACACAAAAAACATTCATTAGAGCCACGTCTGCCTTCTGAGAGACGTGGGAGGAACAGTGAGACCCCTCACCTGCACAGAGCAGAAGCGAGGTAAGAGTGCTTCCCTCTTGCCCAAATTCTTGCCTTTAAGGAGGTAGGAAAATGATCACGAGTCTCAATCTGGACTGGGGAGAGCAGGGCCGGGGGTGTTCCCCATGCCCACCAGGGTGCAGTCAGACAGCAGGACGACAGGACAAGCTGCAGTTTCACTTGGGAAGCCTGCCGCCTGCCAAGCCCACGCTGTAATCGCTTGCCCGGCTTCCTTTGTGAAAGCAGGATGGAATGTTTCTTTTTCAATGTCTCATTGTTCCTCCCATCATCTTAAAGATCAGAACCTCATCCTTCCTTATTATACACATTAGACATCCTCCAGAGAATCCCTTCAAACAAACGTCCTCTTCCAAACCCAATCTGCTCAACATGTCGCTCATTTCTCCCTCCATCGTGAACGATTCGGCACCAGAACCAAAGAAAACTCTTAAAGTATTGCATATTTTTAAAAAGAAGACTTCTTCAAAAGATGTCAGATATTTGCACTTCTCTACCTGTCCCATGCTTTTCCATTTATGAAACACGTAAGCACGTGCAAACACCTACAATACACAATGCAGGCATGTCTCTCTGGGTTTGCTAAACTGGCTCTAAACGTCAGAACTGCTTAGAACTTGAAGTCCATGCAAGGGGACAGAGTTGTGATTGCTCTGGGAACCATGAAGTTTCCCAAATTCCTTCGAAGGAAATAAAGTAAGGTTTTCTTTTTGCGTTTCATCGATAAAAAACTTATCAAATTAGTTTGTAGAAACAAGTTTAAAAGCAACCACCCATGATTGCTTGGCTGGGATTATAGTATCTCAGTAAACCATATTGCTGTTATAAAATATCAAGTGCGTGTCAAGGGAGAGCTGGGATGAAGGACGACTTTGGTAGCCAGCCTCTAACTCCTCTGTTCAGCCAGTCCACAAACCTCTTCCTAAAGCTTGGCAACAGCCAAAGCACGGCAGTGCATGGATCTGAAGTCACAGCGCCCTGACCTGTCCCGATCAAAAGACGCCTCTCCCCAAAAGACCCCTCCAAACCTTCTTCCGACACATTAAGAGTAATGCAAACCTCACAGCTGCTAAATCTCACTTTCAGTAGCCGAAGAGCTTCCAATTTTGCTGACCTCTAGGAATGAATACTGCTTTACAGCCGTGCCCTCTCTTAACAAGGCGCTGGAGGCCACGCACCTGGGACGGGCAAGCCAAAAGCCCTAAAATAATAGTTGGAGTAGAAATGTAAAAAGAGACACACCAAAAATAAGACAGGGATAAATACAGTGAGGCAAGGCAGGTTCCACCAGGACAGTCTGATTTCTTTAACGTGGCAGCTACCTGGGAAAGGGAGAAAGGCCCCTTGCCCTGCTCTCCCCTCGCCGTTGGCTATGGCGAGGAGCAGCCTGGCTCACCTGCTGGGCCATGATGCTGCTGAGAAATAAAAGTGACTGTTGTCCTGGATCACTATTAAACATTACAAAAATTTAAAATCCTGTCGATCCCTGAATAAGAAGATGATTGATACAGTTGTCTTGTTTCTCCCCAGCAGGAATAAAGGGGAAAAACGTTTAACACTCTGAGCGTGTGTGTGTGTGTGTGTGTGGGTGTGAGAGAAAGAGAGAGAGAGAGAGAGAGAGATTTTTCTGTTTTGGCAACATCTTGGGAGCTTCTTTCTGTCCGGTGGTGGCATTGCACTAATTACAGTACCAGCCTGTGAGGTTGGTGCTGACTCCAGAGCCCGAGTGGGAAGACGGTCCTTTCTCCCCAGACTCCACAGCCGCGCTTCAATCCGGCCCAGTAGTGGACACAGATCCCTGTGCCGTCTCCCCCACAGCGACAGCTTCCTCCTGGGGGGGGGACTCCTCCTCCGCCTGCCCCCGGGACGTGACCGTGGTCTCGGGGGAAATGCTGTGAGGCCCCTCCAGAGGCACGCAGCCCGGGTGGTTCTTGCGAAAGTGCTGGTTGAGGATGGCCTGGAAAGGGAAGCTCTTGCCGCAGACGTGGCAATGAAAGGGCTTGTTGCCCGTGTGCTTGCGGATGTGATACTCCAGCTGATCCTTGCGGGTGTATTTCTTCCCACACATGCGGCAGACAAAAGGTGTGATGCCCATGTGCAGACGCATGTGCCGGTCCAGGCTGCCCTTCTGGTTGAAGGATTTGGCACAGTAAATGCAGGTGAGCCGTGGGTTGTACCGGAACCAGCGCTCTGACACTTCCTGCTCCCGGAGATATTCCACGTAACCGCTCACTCCGATCATGGCAGATTCCTCCCCCTGCCCAGGAAACAACACAGATTTAGAAAAAGTGTGTATGGGAACTGCTGAATCACGGCCTGAACCTCTGATTGATCACCTGAGGCCAGGGGAGCACAGCTGAAGGCAATTCACCTGTGCTGCTGGAAGGGGTGGAGCCTGGCTGCTCTCCTAGACCCATTTAAGAGCTGACTAGCAGTGGGAAAGGATCTCTTTCTGGAGATTCCTCCTTTGGAGATTTACATCAAGCTCAGGACAGGGGTAAGCACTCTATCTATTCTCTTTTTGGTATAATAACTTGCTTAGCCAAACTCTCTTGTTTATTTCATAATTATGACATCTGTATATTCATTGATTATACAAACAGATGGCTTGATAAAAAAGAAGGGAAGAAGATCTGCTGCTTCTTCCTCTAAGCCCCAGTCCAGTCAAGCATTGAAGCATGTGCCAAACCTAGAAATCAACAGCACTAATGTCTTCAACCTCAAGCACATTTAAGTGCTTAACAGGAGCCTTGGGGCTGGAAACAAATGAGCAATCAATTAGAAACCTCTGCTCCATGGCCCCTTCTGCCAAGCCACTCAGTAGGTCTGGGGAAGAAAATGCTGCCTTTGTCAGAAGGGCACTCAGCCACTGATGGAGTTGTGGATCAAATGGGTCAATGCGTGGTATTCTTTTTTTTTTATTATTCTTTATTTTTCCCCTTAAATCTGGGTCAGCTTCACTGTGCCCTATTTTACTTATTCAACGTTTAAATTAAAAAAAAAAGCCAGCTGATGAGCTTACAGTAAAACCAAGGTGCAGTAAACTCCAAATCACATCTGAAACTCTTCAGGTGTCATTTCACAGGGGTTATTTATTCAGGTGTCATTCAGGCTTCATTTTATCATGAATGATGCTTGCCAAAATTCTTATCCAATCCATCTACCCCTGTGTTGTGGCAGGAAAGCCACAGCACAGAGAGCTGAGATGCCTGGTCCAAAACACACAGCCAGGGCAGCAGGCTGCCTTCTGAAGCCAGAAAGACAAACAGCCAAGGGCTGCACTGCTCTAGGGCAGCCACGGGCACTGCTTTCTGGAACTTTCCAGAGCTATCACATCCAGAATGAATGCGGGCAGATGGCCCCTGAATGTCTCCTTGTTGCAGGATGCAGCATTTGCATCCCATGTCTGTGGCATTTCCTGACGATGCCAAACACAGACAAGCAAGCAGCATAAGCACAGGAGAAGCTCTCCTCTGGCTGCTAGGGCTGGGCACGTGTAAGCAGCAGCATAACCATGTCAGGTGCCCCTGAAATAGGCTGTTGAAGCAGTGGCAAGCTGCAGGGAATTAAAGGAGATGCATCATGCTATGGTACTTTGCTTGCACTCTGCCACCAGGCAGGGATTAAAGGCAAACTATTTATAACACAAGTACAGGAACAGCAGAAGAGTGAAAGGTGATAATACTGCCCTGCATACGCTGAAGCCTACGGTTCTAAGTTTGAGGCCATCTCACTACAGAGAAATAATGGCTGCTTTTCCACACTTGGAGCTAAAATTGCTTTTTATGTCACATTTGCCCTGGAGGGTTAGTTTGACCTGAAATTTTCTAGATGAATTCTGAGGACACAAAACAAACCTTCAGCAAAATAGGAACAAAAAGGTATCATCTGGTTTTTTGAAGGGTATTAGGAAGTTAGCAGGCAGAAATTGTGATTATTATTCCTCTCTTCACTCGCTCTCATTCAAGGTCAGAGCAGCCTGCTAACTTCTCACCTGCTTCCAGCAAAGTCACTTGATTATGAACTGACACATTACTCATGTGTCAGGAACAGGAGAGTCATACTACACAGTGCTGGGTGATGCACTTGCACTACAGTGTCACTGCAACACTGACTGCATGCAAAAAAGAAACTAGACAAAGGACAAAACAGTACGAACCCACAAGGTAAACCTACAGCCACCTGACACTCCACCCAAAAGCTTTACTGCTGTGATACTGGGAGGGCTTCTGGGGATGGTTTTGATACTAGTAGGAAAAAGCTCAGATGTTGTCACCCCTCAGCCCTTCTAGAAGCCAGCTAACACCTCTTCCTTCAGCTCAGGCATTTGCTGTCAGCGCTTTAGCAGATACAGCTCTGCAGGTGAACAGAGTTTCTCCGCAGGAGTTGGTGGCCTGCCCAGAATGAGGGTTGGCATTTATGCCCTCAGACAACAAGAGAAACTCCTCATGTTTTCCAGCTATCTGGATGAAATCCCAAACAACAGACAATCGGTTTTAAATTATATACTGATGGCACGCGATCTGAGCGCGCGCAACTTAACCCTTTGCCGCAGCAAGTGGTTCTTGTTTCTCAAGTTCTCAAGCAGTATTGCTTGTAAATGCAAAACATTACATGTGAAACCACAACGTAGTCCCCTTAACCTTCAATGACAACGTTTACTTGCAAACTTCTAGAACTGCCTACCTGGGAACTGGGCTGCTTGGGCTCATCCATCCGCCCGGGAGACTCGCTTTTTGATCTGTACCGCTCAGTCACAGCAACCATGCTGCCAGAAGGGCTAAATCTGTGGGATGGGGGAAGAGCGTAAGTGGAGTTTTTAATGGGCATCAGGTCACTGTGGTGTGTAGAACAATGGGTGAGCAATAGAGGCACCTGTGTAACATCTCTTCATCCTCACCAGCTAACACACAGGAGGCGGAATGCGGAACAGCGCAAGTATAAAGGAAAAACCAAGTCATAGTGGTCTGTAGTTTCAGTCTTAACATCTGAAAAATAAAACTGAGTCATTTGGCTTCCAATTCAGTAACAGAGAGCTTTTCGGTCGCTACTGCAAGCAAGTAAATTGATATGGGCCCGGTGAACTCAGGAATTCTACGGGAGAAGAAACCATTTCTCCAAGGGCGTCCCTCACGTACCACCCTCATCCTCCTCCCCCTCACGAGAGTGACACTGAGACACATCGCAGCAGTGATGAGGTGGGTTCCAGGTAGGAAACAGCATATAAGGAATGCAGTGCAAAAAGAGATGCTCAGGGCTAGATGACCCATGGAAAAGAGGTAAGAAGCTAGGAAAGGCCTCCCATCCCACAGGTTCAGCTCAAGACCATTCCCACAGACTGATTTATTAAAGTGATGGAACATCCACTGTTTCTGGGTAGCTGTTCCCCCGTGGGACCAGAGGGATTGAGATGGAAGAGAACAGAGGCGGATGTGAAGGGAAATCTCCCACAAATCCATAACCTCACAGATACAAATAATCCACCCTTTATCAGCTCCATTGTTTGGTCTGAGCTAAGGGCAAGAAAACAAATGCTGGAGCTCAGGGGAAGCAGATGGATGGAGAAACAAAACACAGGCTATTTCACTACCTTTTACCAATAAAAGCTTTTTGCTCTTTCACATAATCGAAATGACAGTGATGGCCAAAAGGGTCCCCACTTTGTTAGCTTCAGAAGAGGTAAACCCAAGGTCTGCTACTATCTTGGGCCACCATGAAGAAAATTTCCTCCAGACTTATAGCTGGTGGCCAGCTTGTCCCTAAAGCAGAGCAACCCACCAGCTCCCAGGCCAGAAGGCATCGTTACAATGGCACTTTGTGCAACATATTGCATACAACCTCATTGATTCCATCTGCTGAGGTTGAACTGCAACGTCTCTTTTAGACAAAAATCCCACCACAGTTGGAACACTGAGACATAGAGATTCCAATCTATACAACTCTAAGTGATAAAGCTCGAGTTCCCAAGTCAGCCTGCACATGGAGGACCTGGTCTGATCACCATCCAGCCAAAACATTATAACCAAAACGAAAACCAAACACTCTCTAACACGATAGAACAATTCCTTCAGCTCTTTTGCTTAAGATGGCCACGTGAAATATTAGGGGCAGATATCCAAAATGGAACAATCCAGACAAGTGAAAATCTTGCTCAATCTCTTCATACAGCCAAGGTCAGTAAATAAGCTCAAGAAAACTCACCTGTCAATCTCACTGCTGGTCGGCCTCACCACTTTGGCCCCGGAGGACCCTAACGTGTAAGTCTCTTGGCTTATTGATCCATGGCCCGTGGTGTCGATGACCATAGCAGTGACCTCCTCAGCACTGCTGCCATCTTCTCCTGATGGCTGATTCTCTGTCCCCAGCCACTCCTCCAGGTTCTCCGTTTTAATGCGCACTCCTCCCAGCACCCGGACGTCATCGTCGTTCCGTCCCCCGCGGTCTCCCACTCCTGTCTCAACATACCACTGTCCCGCTCTGTTAATCCGCAGGATGGGTTCCCTGCTTTCCACGTCCGAGCTCTGCTCGATTATCTGAGGGCTGGTGGATTCTGCCGGCGGGCTGAGCTCCCGAATGTCCAGCACTGTGCTAACCTGGCCCAGGCGGCTCCCTTTCAGGGTGTTGTGACGGGGGCTCAGGGAACGGTTCAGGTTTGGCGTCACCCGGTGTGACTCCGGGGGTCTCTCCTGATGTTTCGTCCTGGTCTGGCTCAATTCTGCTTCCACCTCCGCCACGTTGATTTTGAAATGAATTCCCTCGAGAATCTGCGTGCATTTGTCTATGATGTGCTGCATCTGCAAGAAACTGGCGGCCGTTAGGTAACTTATGATGTCAGCCAGCTGCAGACATATCCGACCGGTGTAGCAAAAAGAAAGGAGCTGCTCAAAAACAGAAGGGTTCTTGATGACAGAAATGGAAACCGTGCTCATTTCGTTCAAGGACATGTGGTCACGGAAGTAGGGCGAGCTGGCAGCCAGCACCACCTTGTGAGCGCGGAAAGCTTGCCCCTGCACGTTGACCACGATGTCACACAGGCGACCCTGCATGCGCAGCTGATTCAGGTGGCTCAGGACAGAGTTACTGAAGTCAGGAATCTCCAGCTGAATGTTCCCACTCTTCTCCATGGCTGTCTGAGTTGCAGGTGTACGGCCCTACTGGCAAAGAAAGAAAAATGCCATCGTTAACAGAGCTGGGCTACCATTTGCATTTAGAACGTCTTTCATCTCCTTTCATTCAGCTTGAAATATTGCAGGTTTTAGAGAGCTTTTCCAGCATTAATTTACAAGTGGCTCGCAGCAGTTCTCTGATCTTTATGTTCTGTACGCCACCTTTTACAAACGTTATGTTAAAACAGTCCCTGACAGATCCTCATTCCCGTTCCCTGCGGCTCAAGTGCTCTAAACAGTTCGTTCTGAGCCTCAATAAAAGCACATTTGCATTGTAAAAAGAACATAAAAAAATGGTTCAGGTTCTAAAAATAGGTAATGATTGCATAATGGATTAAAATACTTAGCACTTCTACCTTCAAAGCACGTTGACAGGGGAGAGCAATATTGTTACAATAATTGTCCTTTACAGGACAGGATCAGGAAGGAGAGAGAATCTCTCTCCACAGAGACTTTTCAAAAGCTGACCAGCACGTATTTGAACTGAAGGCATCTTAATCATGTCATTAAACCCAAAATATCTGTCATCTGTAGCGCTTCCAACAGAGGGCAAAAAATACACAACAGGCCAGGGGAGAAAAAGAACAGCATCCAACTCTGAACACCAACCGATCAGAGCGTCCACCGAGCACAAATGACTCTGTGAAAAAAAAGAAGCTGACACTGGTGTAGTCAGATATTGCATACAGCAAAATATGACTCCTGAACAATGGGGATTAGCAAACCAGCTCTCTTAGGTTTTTGGTTTGGTTTTGTTTTGTTTTTTTTTTTTTTTATAAATCATCACATTTCATTTTGGCAAAGTTTGAAAAGGAGCCCTGACCATATATGGTAAAAATTCGGAATGGTCCAAAATTAGACGTAAACTCACCAAAAAAAAAAAAGAAGAAGAAAAGAAAATAAATATCTTCATTAAAGACCACTTTTGGCACGAGCAGCTTCCAAGCCGGATGGCATCTGCGCGTCAATTAGGCAGAGTGCTGCAGATATCAAAACAATTTCAGGCAGTCCAGGAATATCGAGGCTGATAGTGCCTACTCTGAGAAATCTCCCAATCAAAGGCACTAACACATGCTTAAACTTAAGCAGACGTGCATTTGAAGGACGGGGCTCTAGAGCTTCAACGGGTTTTTTTCTCTCATGCAGGATAGTGCATGTTCGTATGCCACAACAGACTTTGTGCAAACTTGGCAAAATATGTTACTAAACCTGAAGCTGCAGAACAGCCTGTCAATCTCCTGGGGTTGTGCAAAGGGATTGCTACACGGCAGGACGGCTGCGTATCTACAGGGCGGATGAGATCAGAGTTGCATAAAGCTTCCCAAGGTGCAGCTTAACAACGCCACATCTGAAGGCTTCTTTTCCCCTTCGCTATGTTTGGAGGAAAGCAACAGAACCCACACGAAATGAAGAAGTAACTGTAGCACACAGGTCCACGTCAACACAGAGTTAAGGGCAGAACTTCAAACACACAAAAGGTGGTGAAGCAGCGAATCCGCTGCCTTACCTGTAACATTAATGGTAACATGCACCGGGGAGGAAATGGGGCTGGTGTGCTGCTGTTTTCCTTTTTTCTTCTGAGGTTGTAACGTCTCAAAACTTCTTGCCCCCTTTGCCTTTAGAAGGAAAAAGAAGAACAAATGTAGCATAGAAGAATAGGGCTGTCCCTAACAGAATCAAGGATGTCAGGTTTTGTCGTCGTGTTGTGTCGGAGGATACAGCTGCAGTATTAGCTAACTAATACATGACGTCCCACCCCAAACCGCAGAGCCAAGGAAATACTGAGTCTTATCACACTGATCTTTCCCCGCCGCCTGCTCCGTGTTTGTACTGCACGGACGGTCATTAAAATAGGAAAATGGAAGTGCAGATAATCCAAGTCAAGTCATTTCCTCTCATATGTAGCCGGTATCTCCGGCCCCAACCCTGCAGGCATTTAAATGCGCAGGGCCTTGCTCACATCAGCCGTTTCACTTATACCATTAGAAACACACAGCTGAAATCACGTCAAGTATGTGCAAATGTTTACAGGACCGGGGCCCTGTAATCGCATAATCTTCCCAGCCACCGGTTTCTAAAGCGATGAAATCCAAAGCATTCTCTTAATCAAGGCAAACAGACTCTTGTAGGAGCGTGGCCGGCACACATTACGCAGGGAGTGCAGGGCTGGGACGCCTGGGCCCAGTCAGGCCTGCAGGGCCGTGGGCAGGCCCGGCACACGGGGGATCCCACGAGTTCTCAGGAAATCAGCTTGGAAAGCGCAGAAAGAAAAATAAAAGGAAAAGTCAGACGCTGCCTGCTGATGGGGGCTGTGTGCGGCCGGGGTCAGGAGTCAGCTGCTCCCCGGGGAGCTCCAAACTCCGCTTGTGCGCTTGCTCCAACAGCAGGGACACGTCGCTGCCTCCGTACCCAGGGAGCAGCAATTTGTGACACGTTTTGGGGGCAGCCTGAATTAGATGCTGGCGAGGCGTAATCTCTCTGCTCAGAAGACTGGACGCTGACCACGGAGGCAGAGGATAACGAGCTTGCACGGCAGCCTCAGCCTTTGTGTTTCCTGGCACCGACTGCACGCTCCTCACCTGGAGGATCAGTGGGATCTCCTGCTGAGCGCTGCTCCTCGCAGAGAGCATGCTGAAGACGCTTATCTATTTTTAATACAATTTAAAGCATCAGCAGCTGCGACTTGGGCTTATCTCAGAAAACGCCTCTTCCCCTCAGTGAGGTGGGGTGACAGCCAACACGGAGTGCAGCAGGAACCCCCCGCCAGCACTCAGGGCTGTGGGTGGAGGTCAGAAGCAGTCACGTTTGGGCGCTGGATGGAAAAATGTCAAACCTGGGAGACCAACACCTCCCTTGTCAGGAAATCTGGGCGCTGCGCACAGCGGCAGCGGAGTTGATTTGAGAAGAGCTGCGCCTTGGGGCTGAGGAGATGCGCTGTCACCGGCCGAGCCGACAGCTTCCAAATCAAGGTGGGACTTGAATAAAAGCCTTTCAAAACCCACCGTGAAGTGTGAGGAGAGATCAGAGGATCGCGGAGGCTGGGAAAGACCCCTGAGCTCACCGCGTCCAACCGCAGCCCACCCCGCGTCCCTCAGTGCCGCGTCTCCGCGCTCCTCTATGGGCGCTGACCCCGCCGCCTCCCGGGACGCTGCCTTCCTCGGCCACGAGCGAGCTGCACAAAGCTCGTTTTCTTCCTCACCGAATCGCTAACGAGCGATGACTCAAGGCCTTCTCTCCACGAATGAGGCAATTACGGTTAATTTTTAGCCCTCACAGCTACGGAGAGCAGAAGCCCGGCGACACGAACCCGGAGGCGAGCAGCAGCGCATCGCTCCCTCAGCACCGGGATCCCCCGGCCCCAGCGGCACCCCGAGCCCTTCCCTACGGCTCGGCCGGCTCCACGCCCGCCGCCCCCCGCCGCAGACCCTCCCCCCCCCCGCCCCTCCCCTGACACGGCTCCGTGCCGCCCCCCGAGCCCCGCCGCCGTCCCCCCGCTCCCCGCGAGGAGCTGCAGCCACCGGCCCCGCTCTCCCCCCGGACGGCCGGTGCCGCTGCCCGCCCCAGCGCGCACAGCCCCGCGGACAGCCCGACACCTCCCACCGTGCGCCCGCCTCCCCCGCCTCCTTACCGACACGGCGGGCGGCGCAGCGGAGGCCCCGCCGGGGCTGCCGGGGGTACGGCGCGGCCGCGCTGTCACGGGCGGCCCCGCTCCCCCCGCCCCGCCCCGCCGCGCCCCGCCCCGCCGCCGGCACCGACCTCCCGGGGGTGGGCACGGCCCCGAGCGCCGGCCCGGAAGCGAAACCGCCCCCCCACCCCGGAAGAAAATTCCCGCCCTCTCTGCCGCGCATCGCCATCCCCCGCCCGCAGGGAGGGGCCGCTCCGTGCTCACGTGACCCACCGCGGGGCTATATAAGGGGCGCGCGGGCACGCGGCCTGCCTTTCCGCCTCTGACCCAGGAGAAGGTATAGGTGCGTAGCTCTGTGTGTCCCCGGTGGGATTGGGATTGGGATTATTCCGCGCAGCCCCGCTCCGGCGCGCTCGGTGGGCGGTGTGGAGGCGCCGCGGGTCGTTGTTGGTTCGCGATGGGCTCTGGTGGAGGAGGATGGAGGCGGATTGTGGCGGCGGGGCCCGGCCTGGCCCAGCGCGCCCGTTAGGCCCCGGCCCGCTCTGAGGGACTGCGCCGAAAGCGGGCGGGCGGGGGGGGAGCTGCGTGGGAGCGCGCCCTGCGCTGCCGCCGCTTTGCTTTGCTTTTGCTTTACTCGGGAGAGATCGGAGCGAAGCACGCGGGGAAAACGGCGTCGCGACAGGCGGGCCTGCGCCTTGGTGCGGACACGAGCACCGGCTGCCTGCGCTGTGCAGGTCCATTTAAAGATCTCCAGGAGGTGGTAGAGCTCACTGTTGCCTGCTCGTGTGTGAATGAGGGGTTCTGGTAGATGCTGGCGGGGGAGAACCCTCTCTGGGAGGGGGGTTTGTGTGGTGTGAGGAGCTGCCCCTCCGTCTGGGTTGCAGGCTGAGCTCTAGAAGGCCTCGAACCTCCTGCGCTGCTGGAAGAGTATCAGAGCTCCCTTCGCATTCCATGTGCCCGCACGTGATGAAAACTATGTTGGTAGGGACATCTGAGAGGCTGATGAGTACCAACATATCTGAGCTGGACGTGGAACGGGGGAGGCAGGCAGGCATATGGAGTGGCTGAGGCACCACGTGCTCAGCGCACCTGGGCTGCTGGATCCACCCGCTGGCTGCAGTCAGTTGGAACAGTTCAGTGGTTCTGACCTGTTCCTGATAAGCAATACGAGTTAGTGGTTATTTGGGTGGGTTTGTCTCCAAGTTGGTGTCGTTTCAGTAAGGGGAAGCTTTACAGCAAGGCTCAGGGTGCTGCTTTGAGTTGTGCTTCCTCCTTTTTCAAGGGAAGTGTGACCATAATATCCTCATTCTTAATAGAAAACCTAATGCATACTCTTTTGTTCTCAGTGTAAGATGAATCAATTACACTCCTCTCTCTCCTGTGGCTTCGAAATAGGTGAGTGCTGTTTTTGGAATACAGAGTTTAATTTTAAAAATAATGTGTACTGTGTAAGTGTACTTAGAGCAACTAGCCTGGAATCTCAGGAAGAAATTACAGGACCAATGTGAAGCAGTTCTTAGGCAATTTTCACTCTACCGTTGGAAAAAGCCACATGTTCCTTTGCTGAAAAGTGGATTTCAGGCTCCTGGTTCTGGAAAACTAGTTCAGCTTCTAACCAGACCAAGAGTATACTAGATATGCGTCTGTTTGTTACTGATATTCCTTTGTGCACACCAGCAGATTGGAGGAAAGTGCTCAATGCATGTTTCTAAAAAGGACCTGTAATGATCAAAACTTCTCATTAAATTGGAGAGCCTGTGATGTTTTCAGTATTAGAGTAGTGGACAGAAGTGATTTCTGAAAACTCTGTGCTGAGGCTTTTTCCATGCTTACTGTTGCTGCTGGAGATACTCCCTAGTTCTGCAGGCATCTGATGATGTCCTGTCCTGACTCTTTCAGGCCTGCTGCTGAATATGAAGAGTTGATGCTACTTCACAAGGTATAACTTATTGGGGGGAAAAAAATCAAACATTTAGGGGCTTACTGTTTAGATCTTCTTTTATTTTAATGACCTCAGTAGGCAGACTTTATTCCTTAAGTTAATCCTCTGGTGCCACAATGATGACTGTATAGTTTGCTACTCTTGACCAAGAAAATGATGAGAGCTCAAACCACCATAATTTCTATCTGAGGCACAGCGGCTTAAAATTCACCTTGATAATATATTTTGGCCTTGAATTCACTTTCATAAGCTTTTTCTCTTCCAGGATTTGAATAATGCACTCACAGAAGAAACATCACCTGGTAAGAAGTTTTGTGCAATCTTTGTTTGGGTTTGTTCTATGTAGCTGCTGAATCACTGCAGTGAAAAGGGCGGGATGCATAAAAAGGGATGGCAGTGCTTTGGGATTAATTGCCCCTAATGCACAGAAATGGGTACTTGTTGTTATTTTGAAGACTCTACGGAGTTTTTACATGTTTTATCTTCAGAATTTGAGCTTTTCAGAGTCCTTGCTAGATGACTGCGTGATACTGTTACTCCAAAGCAGATACAGTGATGATAACATAGTTCAGCAGATTATCTCATGATGAGCCATGTTCTGTCTTTCGCTCCTATCTGATGTATCTAGCTGTTGTATCTAGCTCCTTGTTAGGGGGTCTAGACTTGAATGAAGAAAGCTGAGGGAATCTGATTTCCTTTTGTTGCAGGCACTGGGAAAAGCTACAGGATGAATGTGCAAAGGTAAATATTGCATTAACTGCAGCTGCACAAACTAGCTTTCTGTCCCTGACCTGCGAGAAGGCTGTGTATGATGACAACATAGTTCAGCAGATAACTTGTGATGATCACTCTACTGGTCTTTCGCTCCTATCTGATGCAGCCTCCTGTACCTGGGGTAATTCTGGCAGACAGCTCACATGGGAAGCTTGGGTGAAACACTGTATTCACCATGTTGTTGCTTTGCAGTCTGCCCTGCATGGAGATGGAAGTGTGCTTGTGCCCAGCAGAGCTAATTTACCTTTGATGTTGGTGAAGATGCTGCCTTTATAACTGAAGGTAATTGAACATTTTAGAAGGCTGGAAGGCTGTGTTTGACAGTGCTGCATTTGTGGACTAGGTCATCTATAGTGCTGCATTTAGAAAATGCAGAACCATATTGCTTCTGGAAAACTTGAAGCAAAGATACGTGCCCTAAATATGTCTTATGGTCCTGTATAGTTCCCAGTAAAGTAGAAATTTTGTGAAGTGTTAGAATTTCTAGAATGTTCCTGCTGAGATTAAATGCCTTGAACAGTAAATGCAGCAGTGCTAATTTAGTATCTGAAATGCTTTTTCTGGTTTAGGCCAACTTGAATGTTTGCAAGGAGTTGAGGTCACTGGAGTTTTTTTTTTTTGCTTTTTGCAATAATAGTAATTAAGGAGTGAGATCCCAAAGATGCTGAGGAGAGCTGGGGATAGATTTGGGCTCCCATGTGGAGGATGGGAGTGTTGCAGTCTGCTGTAAATGATGTTGAATCAGGTCTCTGATCCCAATGAGGATAAAACTTGACTAAACACTGATACAGTATTTGACTCAGGTGGTTGTTCTTGAGCTCAAGATTTTTGTTGGATCACATCTAATAGCAACTTTTCCTTTGCAGACTTTGAAAGTGTTCCTCATCAAGATGTAAGTACGTGTTTTTAACTTTGAGTATTAGCATAACAAGCCTAGAATGTGCTTGTGAAATGAAATACTCAGCTGAGGGAGGGGAAAGAGGGCAGCGTTGGCTGCTAATTGCATTTCAGCCAGACTAGAAGGATGTGGAAGGGAAATGCTGGATAAAGACCCATCCTACATGGACTGGCTTTGCTAATCTGCATGTGTGCTTGTGAAATTGTTGATAGCATAGTACATCTGGGTTCATCCTGTGCCCAGAGCAACCATAGCCCAGAGCAGATAGCTGTCCAGTGACTGGATGTGTAAGCTGCCTGTGTGATGAGACATGAATACCCTGACTTCAATTATGGAGGTCTGCAATTAGCTCTATCTGACTTCAGGCGTCTGACTAGATTTCATTCTTCTGTGTTTGTTTTTGTGCTCTTCTGACTACTTTTTCTTCTAGTACTGTTGTGGAACTGTGAAGTGGTGCAGTTGGTTGTGCTACAGGCAAAAGTGAGTAGCCAGTGAATTTCTATTACTGGTCATTACTGTGTGCACGTGATGGGAAAGATACTAGGTGTTAGCCTCTAATTGTGCTGCCATCTTGTAGCTGCAGGATTATTCTTAACCTCCTGCAGTAGATAATTTTATAGCAGCCAGCAGGCTTCACCTACCAAGGTACTGGGAATTGAATTTCATATTTGAGGCTCCAATTATTTGAGTACTCTGTAAAGAATGTAGTTGTGCAGACAGGGTAGGCATGTCTTACAGGGTTGTAATGATGTTGTCAAATGTCTGACCTGAAACTACTAATGTAGACTTCTCTTCACTGAAAAACCCTGTGTCTGCAGTAGCCATAGGTGTGCTGGTAATAGATTATTAATAAACTTGAAATGGGAGGGAATTCTGTGTGGCAATGGATATAAAGGGGAACAGCTTTTCTTTGAGGCTTTTCAGAAGTTGCTCTTTCGGGGGTATAGGAAAAGTGCTACCTATTTTTGAGCTGTAATTTAGGATCTTTTCTAGAGGAGAATGCTTTGGAGGTAGCTGCTTTTTCTGGGATGGAGTTGGTGGAATGTGAGTGCTTCTGTGCTGTCAGATAAATGGCAGGTGTTAGTCTGCTGATTAGATTTGTGAGCACCAGTAGCTTCAGTGCATGTGTGGAAACGCTAAAGACAGGTAGCAATAATTTTTCCAGAAGAAAAAAGAAGTTTCTGGAAGTCTTGTGGTTGTAATACAGCACTAGCATTGTACTAAAAACTTATGTTCTTATGTTTATCTTAGATTTGAGAATGGAAGAACTGCCTGAGATTTTGTGACAGATACTTGCTTGGTAAGCTCTTTGCTTTTCAGTTGCCATAAAATTCTTAATGAGATGTGTGGACCAGTTGAAATATGTAAATGCTTCTATTGGTTGGAAAGAATGCCTAAACCTAGCAGTGCAGAGTTTGCATCAATGACTGCTGCTGATTGAAAGCAATACAGTTACTGTTTAACTGTTCGTTGGTTAAATCATGCCATGGGTTTTTGCAGGGATTATTACTGAATAATGCAGTGAATTACTTGTCTCTGTGGCAAGATGAGCTTTTACTTCATGTGAATGAGGCAGTCTGAAATACTGAGCCTGTCCATTAAGGGAAAACAACAGTAACAACTTCAAGCTTCTCTAAGCATGTACTGTTCATGATGATTAGTTCTAAGCAATGGGAATCTCTCTGAAAGAGACTGAGGAGGACTCTTGATCTGAAACAGTACACAGATTTCAAGCTTTCTTGAAACACTGCCAAGTAGAGTGTTAATAAAAAAAAAATCGTTGTTACAGAGTGAAGCTGAAGGGGAGCATGTGAGAAATAACACCAACTTTGAGGTAAGCTTAAACTAGAGTATATTTTGGAGGCTGTGGAGGTCCAGTAATGTCTGGAATGTTGTCATAAGGCTAGTAGTGCATGAAAGTAGTTGTGTGTATTTTGTTGCAAGTCTTGCACTCCCTTCTGTTGGGAGAATAAAATTGTGTGCATGGAGCAAGAATGACCTGCAGTTCTCAATTTGAGTTTGTTAGGCACTTTTCCTGCAGATTTGATAGCCTGATAATTCTTAAACTGTAGTCATTGGTAAACTTAATGTCTTGTTTGTATGAAGAAAAGGCTTGGCCACGGTGGCTCAAAAAACATTTTTTATTGCTTGGTGTCTTCACACAGTAAAAATCATAAAAGCTGAATCAGTGGAGACTACTTAAGCCAATACGTTGACAATTTAATACAGCAGAATGTACAGCAGCAGGCATACAACTCCTGTCATAACACCTGCCTGCCTGTATGGCTGTTCTGTGAACTGACACTAATGCTGTTGCACACTTGAAATAGAAAAAAGATACTCTGTAGCTGGCAAAAACTTAATAGTAGAGTAATAGTAGTAATAGTAGTTATCTTGCTTATGTTGGAGGTACACAAATTTAGGATTGAGTTGAAGAAGTAGGTTCCTGTAGCACTTTGTTCCAGTGGTTTTATGGGGCTTGGATTTTAGGTATCAACTCATTCCAACAAAATGACTCTCAGTTTGAGTGAAGTATCATTAAGCAAGTATAGCCAACTTTTTCTGATTCTTCTGATGTTAGTGATTCTGTATTTCCAGATCATTTAGGGTTGATAAGCTTTTTTAATATTATATTAGGTGTTACAAAGTGAAGTTGTCAGTTGACAACTGAAATATAGCCTTTTTACAGGTTAAAATTAGTTTGATATTTTCTAAACCCACATATAGTGATATATTACTCTGAAACAGTTTCTCTCTTTCTCAGGAAAGGACTGCTCTGTCTGCTACCCTCACTGGGTAAGATAACACAGATTAATTCTCTCTTCTGGGAGTATTGGTAGCCACTGATGAAAATTGATTCTGCCAGATGAATTTCTGTGATATTACCATTTCCGTTCCATTCTTTCTGAGGTTACACAGCTGCTGAGAGGATCTCTTGGCAGGTGTGCCACTGCCTGCTAAGTGTGTTTTCTTGCTTTAGGTGAGGATGCAACTTTGGAACTGTATGAGCAAACAGAAAGGTGAGTGTTGCTATTAATAAAACTTGGTTGCTGGAACAAATGATGATTAAAACCTTAGCTTGAACTCTCTCACTGAACAGAGATGAAAACCTAAGGTCTGAGTTGTTCCAGTAAGCTTCTTGTACTGGTTTGGTGCCTTGTAACAGTTCTTATGCCTTACTTAATAGGTGGAAGATCCCAGGATAATGGGCTTACATGAACAGCATTAAAATAAGACTTTGTGATGTTAATATTTGCCTCATACACTGATTGGAGCTAATAAAATCTTGTAAACTCTACCTGTTGTTGTGAACTGCTTTCTGATCTGATTGCTTGCTATGAAGTAGCTCTAGGGTGTTTGATGAAAGCTACAAACACTTGGTATATGGCAGGGAGCTAGCTAGTTTAAGGAAATGCTAGTCCTGCAAATGCTCTCTGCTGCAGAGTGTAGCTAATATGAGTGTTAAGACTGGAGTTGACCTGAGCAATACCTAGATTTGGGTGAAGTTTAAAAGAAAAATAGCAAAACAGATTTTTCACAGAACCACCACAGGACTTGGATTCTGTTAACACTTTTCCACTGAAATAAGTCTGGTCAGTGGCATTAGTATGGGGTGTGACAGTGTCCACCCTCTGTGAGGAAGAAAAATACTAGCAGAGGTGGGAGACTTGGATAATCCAATCCTATTTTAAAGGTAGAAATGTTTGTATGATACTAGAGCCTGTTAAGGCATATATCTGTTACCAAAACTCATTAATGCCAAAACTCATTAATTTTTTTCTGAAAAACCAATGTTCTTCTCCCATCTTTTTGTGATGAAAAGGGAAACTTGCTGCTCTTAACACTTGAGCTATTGCATTGGTGCAGCACTTTGAACAAGAAGGAAAAACTAGACATCTTTACTCTTACAGGAATATTTTCTGATGCTTTCCAGAATTTTTCACTAAGAGGAACAAGATTGAGTTTCATCTCCCTCCCACTCCAGCTGGTGTGAGCTACTTGAGTTTTTAGCCAGAATAACTTCATCCTAGATAAAATCAGTTAGAGATGTTCCTGTGTTCACATACAAATATCTTCTGCAGTTAAGCAAAAGCCATTAATAGGGTCTGTTTCCAGTCAGAGTTGATTAGTAGCCTTCCTAGTATTCTCTGACTCTGGATTACTTCTTAAAATACCACACTTCATTGTGCCTGTTAAAGAGCTTGAAGGGACTGTCATAGCCTGCTGTGTAAAAGAAGTCTTCATGGAATGGTTGGCCTCTGTTTCTTAAGAGTTTAGCCAAGGCTTCAGCTTCTTCAGCATATTTATCTGGTGAGGCAAATCCACTGAAGGACCTGGTGGAAGTAAAAAGGAAAGTTGTTTTCGATTTTGTTAGGAGTTCAGGCCAAAATCTCTGCTTTGTTTTTTTATCCCCAGAAGTGCTGGTATGGGGAAGCATCAGTATTTGAGCAATTCTCATGTAGTTTGTAGTTAGTAAGTCAGAACTAGCAGTCATTGTACAGGTACATGCTACACCTAAACTCCAGGCTCCTGAGTAGCAGGGTATATTCACTGTACAGTTAAAAAAAAGAAGTTGATACAAGTAAGAATAGTGCAGCTCTTAGTTTGTCAGCTACACCCATGCTGCTTACCTGACAAAGATGGCTCCTGCCTTCCGCTCCTCAACAAACACATCTGAGTCAGTGGGCTGTGGTGGGGAGTCCTGATGTTCAAATGGCACAAAGAAGGAGATCTTGAAGTCTGCACAGCCAGACTTCACCAGACATGTCACTGGCACAGTCATATCAATCTTGATTTCTAAAGAAGGATGAAAGATCAAGTGAAAACAGTGAATGCAAGTGTAAAGACTGCTGCAGACTTAGCCTAAAATCAGGTGCTAAGGTGGCCTCAGTGTTGCAGCTGAAAGAAGTCTGGTTTTTATGTTGATGCAAGGCCATGTGCTGCATCATTCTGCTTCCATCTGCAGAGCAATTCTGTACTGCCACAGTCACTGTCTGGGATGCAAATCCTTCATCTTGATGTGGTTCTTTGAGCTTAAGTTTCCCACTTTGTTCTTACTATATATATAGCAGGATGTTATAATGGGGCCCTAAGGGACTTGAAAGTGAAGGTATGAAAAGATTAAAAGACCTGTTTGTGTGTCCCAAATCATGTGCTACTTTAAACTACTCAGCTTCATCCTGTTTGTGCTGCTTGCAGTTCAAATCCAGTGTCTCCTACCTTTCTCATTCTTCCCTTGGATGTAGTGGAAGAGTTTCCAGAAGCCCTGGCGCATTGCTTCCTTCTGGGTCTCTCCCTTAATGACTGTGCTGACCCACTTGGCTGTCTCATACTGGCGCAGTTCGGAGTCCTTTGCCTGAGGAGCAGCAGAAGTTACAGTGACCACAAGATGAATACTAAAGATGTCACAAATGGGTAACTATTCTTCCCAAATCAGCATTAAAGTATTGTGATCAGAAAACCCCAGGCAGCCTCATAGCTGCAGGCACACCCCAAAAATCAAACTTTGACTTCTTCATTGCAAAACTAAGGCTGTTCTGCCTTAGAACAAGTTGCTTAGAATTTACAAGTAAGTGTTCTTCTTCCCTCTTTGCTGTTAGGCATAAACAGCGTTCATAGTAACACCTCCTGATTGCTCATCAAGGAATCCCAAATCTACCTTAGCTCTGCAGCACCCTGGCTGTAGAGAATCTCCTCCCAGGCCTTTAGCACTTACCATGGTCTCTATTGAGCTCCACCTAGGGGACTGCAGATCCAGGGACAGAAATGTTTGCTTGAAGGATTTGATCATCTTGCCAGATCTGAAAAGGAGACACAGTTTGTTGGCCTCTCCAGTCAGTGCAGCATAGATGGGGTATGAGAAAACAGTAAGGCTGTTCTGCTTAATTTCAAGAGGTTTTCCTCATCCTCTGGTTTCTAACCTGTAAGTAACACCTCCCGGCCCCAATATGAAGCAAAAAACCTGTGAGGTTTAAGCTCTTAGCTTGAAATTTTAAGAGCCTTGGTTTATAATTTTTGTCATTATTTGCTAGATAACACTACATAACCCATATCCAGAGAAAGTCTGCCTTTATATGTTACAGTATCCTTAGCGTGCACTTCATGTTGCAGAAGCAGCATGTCATTAAGCCATCACATGTGCTGATGATCAGGTCATAGCAGGCTGTCTTCTCAAAGCACAACTCAGTTGTGTGTGTTTTGGGCATTAGAACAAGCTTTGAGGTTATTTGGCATTTCTTTGCTTACAGCTGCCCTCACAAGAAGCTGTTGCCTTGTGACAGCTTTTTTTTTTTTTTTTTTTCCCCTCATAGGCTTACAGCATTCAAGGTGGATGAATGTAATTAATAGCATCTGCCACCTCACTGCTCTGAGTGACAAGGTGAAATTATGCCACCTCATATTACCAACAGTAGTAACAGTGTCCATGTTTTGTGTTGCTGAATGATAGTGGTATCTAACATGAGTGATGGACCACGTGCAATCCATGATAAATATATTTTGAAAGTCTTGAGTTACGCTGCCTTTAACATAGTGATTTGTGAATGTCAGGCTACATTTGTAAAACCAAGACTGCTTTCTGTTCACTTACAATGGCCTGATAGCCATGAATATTGTGTGTATTACACTTGCAGCCCATAGGCTGTTAGAGACTAGAGTTGAATGCTATTGATTCCCTTCTACACCTTGCTTATGAGGTGGCTAACAGGAGTTTTCTGTTTGGGATTTATAAGGGTGAGAAGCTTTAAAAACCCGCCCCAAACTGTTGGCAGTGATTTCATTTACAATCCTTAAAATATACAGAAAAACATGCTGAAAAGTGCTATCTAGCAGCCGCTGTAGTTGTAGTACAGCAGTGAGTACAAGAATGATGTAACATGCTACTGATGCCAGCAGTTAAAAGCAGGCACTGTCCCCTTCCACATCCCCTTAATATACAGCATAACTGCCCAGTCAGCACTTAGACCAGAAGGCACTGTTCCACTCTAGTACAGTTTTTGTCAGTACTATTTACAAATCATCAAAAATAACAAGGAAGCAGGAATCCAATTGCTTTATTAGAAGCAAATGTGAACAATCTACACTGAACACATGGGTATGTTTTATCCTTTGCCATCTCAAAGACAAAGCTGATAAAACTCGGTTGGCACTTTATTTCTCTTTGCCACACTTTGATAGGAAACAATTATTTCCACGTGCTGCTGGTACCCTAGCAGAGAAATAAATGTTCCTCCATTTCCATTGCTGTACTAGCTAGTCTGATTCTGTGATTGCCAGTCTTGACACATTTTCAGAGCTGCTGCTCACAGAACTTTGTAACTTTGCGACCAATACCATCATGACTGCATGCAAGAAATACTTTTGAATTACGTACATAAAACAGTTCTTTTGGGGGAAGGGAGAGGAAAGCAAGTCTTCTAAATATAGAGTTGAATTCATTCTTAGACCCACAGCAAAGCTTAGCTTTGGACTTTCTATCTTCTTAACACATCTCTAACCCATGAAGGCTTTTCCTACTGCTGTTAAGGGCTGAAGGGACAGAAAGCACAGCAGGCATCGCCACAGCTTACGCTGATGCAGTGAGTAAACATAGCAAGAATATGCCATTCCATGGAGCTGTTAATTGCATTTCAAAGCGGAGAAAGTGGATGTACTTACATTTTGGTGAATAGGCTGTCCTAGCTATTGGAGGCTGCGCACACCCACGAGGTGGTGCAAGTCGGTGTTTATTTTAGTTCCATCAGACTCCGCCCATGCCTCAGCCCTGCTGCAGGGGATGCTGTTAGGAAAACCAGAGCTCTGGGTCTCATTGGAGAGCTTCCACACAAAAGGCCGAAAGCTCCACCTCCTGCCCACTAGGCAACCCTGGTTCCAATGTGTGGTCTGGCTCCGTAAGCGGTTTCACACCCTTGTGTAACTTCCACTGCTTCTATGGCACTGTGCCTACTTAGGGCTGGGTCAGCAATAGGTTTCGTGCTCCCAGGAAAAAGAACTGTACAAAAAATAATGTCACACCCCTCCAACTCAGGTCAGAAGGTGATGTTAGAGAATGAGAGCTTTTCCTTTTTAACCCTGGCGTGAAATGGTGGGTACAAATCTGGCTGTAAACAGCTAAGACCATCCTCACAAGATTTCTGCTGATGTGTTATGAAAGGCACAGTGTTCTCTGATAGCTGGCTGTTTTGAATGGCATTTGGGACTGGTCAGCCCCCTTAGCTCTTGGATATGTGCACAAAGGGGTTATACAAAGCTATTGTGAAATTCTATTGTGTTTATAGTACACAAAGTGAAGCTGGACTCTCCATTTAACCAGCTGCAGTTCTCGACATATTTAGATGCCAGCACAATAGGGCAAATTAAACTTCACCATTTGATTTCTAAGAACACCTCTCATGTTTCCCTCATTTCATGCAGATTTCTTGCAGCTCATTCATAGATTCACCCAAGTACTCTGAGACATTTGAAATCAGTAGCTGGGAATGACTTCTACTACCAGTGTGCTGGCTGATACACTTATATTCTAAAAGGTTCAATTAAAAATAAAAGTGCATGCAAGTAGCACTTGCAAACCTTTATCTAATGCCATGAAAATGGGATTATGTACAGAGGAGTTTACTAGTTGAGCCTGTTAGAACATGCTAGGGCTTGAAACACGTTCTCTGCAGGTTAGCACTTACTGTGGAGTAAACTGTTTCACCTGTGTTCTGCTTGGATCAAACAGGAAAATCATCACCAAGGTGTTCTGGAGGAGAAGCCGTTACTTTCTGGGTTTTGCATTGGAGCTGTGCTTGCTTGTGTAAGGTTAGCTGTTAAATTATTCTGTCACCCTAAAGTTCTTGTGAAGTGTATGCTAATAATTCTTTCTCCAGAGCAGAGAAGGCTATGGAAGGGCTACATCCTGCCACACCACTTTGGTCCATCTCAACAGTTAGCCCTGTTCACATGTATGGAGGAGTATTGCCTTGAGAAGGGCGACTAAAATGTAGATAAACACAAGCCCACTGAATTCTTGTTTTGTTTCTGAAGCAGAGAACAAATCTCCAGTCAGTATGTATGTGCCCAGCTGATGTTTCTGTCCCCAACAAAGAGCTAACTGTTCCCAGTGGAGTAGCCTGAGGTTTGAGAACAATCATCAGTGTTCCCCCAAGAGGTTGTTTTTCAACCCTCTCTTGTTTCTCATAGATGCATTGTGAAGACATGCCAACAAGTTGTGAAGGGCAGCAGGGCAGCCATGAGGACATGCATTCAGTACATAACTGTATATGCGTCTGTATCATAAATAACTGGGGGAAGGGACAGGATGAGAGCTGGCACATGGTTTTATCTCTAGGATAACACCTGAGCACGCTGATCTGTAGCCATTGTCTGTTACACAGAAAAATAACATAAAAAAGCTGTTTTAGCACCTTGGGGTCCTGGTAGTTTGCAGAACATACAGGCAGGGATGTTCATCTGCATCCCTGTACTGCTGGTGTGTCTGTCTATCTCTACTACATGGGGAAAAACAAGCCATATCATAATAGAAGCTTCCATAAGTATGCTTACATAAATATCAACCTCTCCTTGTACACCATACTTTTAATGCAAACATATGTAAAAGACTTGTTACTCACAGAAGGGCTCAAAAATATATTAATTAAGCAGACGATATTCAGTATCTCATATATATGTATGTATGTTGGGACTTGGCTGGTATTCTGTACAAAAAACTAACAAAACAATGTTTTTCTGTATTGTAAGCTCAAGAGATAGTAATGAGAGTAAAAGCTTACAGGCTATAGCTTGCTTTTTGTAGCTGAAACTTTACTATTTTCAGAAGATACTTGTGTGTGTGCACTGAAGTCATGGTATTTCAGGCTACCAACTTCTATTGGATAAATATAAGGACAAAGCTGTGGTACTGGTGGTTTCCATTTTTCCTCTGTGTAGGCTTAGCTACAATTGTCATTAACGAGCCTAGACAAGCCCTTAAACAACATGCTGTAATGCAAAAATGCTTAGGTTTGTTCTTTGTTGTAATTACAATCATTGCTGTCAAATGTATGCAAGTGTTTTTTAGGTCACCTTTATTCCTAGGGGCGAGCACACATTGCTTGCACAAATTGATGAATCTTTTCTACTGGCCTAATTGTGTCAGCATTAGACAAACTCATGAAAAATGTTTTGTTACAGTATAGTTAATGATAACTTTGAGTCGTGTTCTTCTAACTGGGAAGTCTGTATACTAATATGAAAAAAAGGGTGTGTAAGGGACTGAGAGGAATGCACACTGCTTACATGCTCCAGGCAGTCTTGCTTTCCTGCCTAAGCTTCTCTCAGCATCAGCTGCTTTTCCACTTGATGATTCTGATTCAAAAAAACTGGGAATCTTCAGGTGTAAATGTGTTTGCTTTTGCAAACACCTATCAGTTGCTGCAGAAGATCTTACTTCAAAACGGAGAAGTTAGGTGTGTGATGTTTATAGTTACTAAAAATAATGGTCCGAGTCTTTCTATATGATTAGATGATCCTTATCTTTCTAATTCATCTGCCTAAAGAAACCTCTTATCTCCTTGCTCTAAAGAAAGAGAAAACCTTCTAGCAAGTTCTGTTTTCTTCTCATTTCCAGTAAGGCAATGGGAGTAACACAAGACTACCACCTTCTGAAGACGCAGTTGAATGTACTGAAGTGCTGTTCCAAGAAGTCTCCATGTTATCCCTTGCAAATGGAAGATCTCTCTAATGAGGTGGTGTTTGGACTTTGTGCTGTAACATTTTATGTCAGTACGGCAACTTGCCATTATTTGGTTGGCCTTCAGCCATAAATCCTTTGCTTTGTGGATATGCCTGTGTGAATTTTGTCCATGCGCTTTTTGCCTGTTACAAGAGATATATGAAACTATTGCATCTCCCTTCTACTTTGAATAGATGACACAGTTGCTAAAGCAATTCCCATTCTAAGCTGACGATGAGTATTGTTTTTTCACTACATCAAGATAGTCTTTGTGAATGAGACAACAGCTGTTCAGTGAGAGCGCTATCTAAAATCTTTCCAAATGAGTGACTTGTTGCTAGTGGTTCACTTCATCAGGGTTTGCATGGAACTCACTGATCTTGTCCAAATAAAAAGCATCCTACATCCAGCACCGCTCCAGAGCATTCCTGGCATAGAGTTTTAGAAGATTTTTTTGCTGAAGGTCAACATTTCTGAATAATTTTAAGTTTGAAGAATTAATCCTAAATTAATCCTTGCAGCTTCCATGAAGAATCTCCCTAAAGCTCTTCTGTCCATAGAGCCCAAAGACATTGGAATCTTTCTCAGCTTAATACACTGCTTTATTCACTTGGCTACTTTCCAAAATAAGAGGTTTTTTTTTTAAATATGAATCTGTTTAGGGGTTTAGCTGCCAGCTGAACCACAAGCAATTCCTTCAGGAAACTTCTTTAGCCAGCATTAGTATGGCTAAATAATGCAGAGAAAACCTGCGGCCCCCTTGAGGGCTGGAAGGATATGGAGCAAATTCAGTATCCCCTACCAGTTTATCCTCTTTCTGCTTTGGACAGATTCTACTCAGAAAAATGAACATGAATCAAGGGGAATCTTTATCTTTGAGATGTTGTAGTGGTATTTTTGATTTTTTTAATTGTATTTAACAGTGACATAAGACTGTCATGATAACAGCTATAGCCTAATGTAAGAGAGAATGTATATTCTCCTTTGCAAACACAACTCTGAAGATTAAAGAGCCAGATATCAGTTGTCTAAGGGCATTACTTAGAGCAAAAGCAGCTCTAAGGAGAACAGCTGCATATTGATGGCTTCTTATCAACAGGAAAGTCAACCGTGTTTGAAAAAGTGTAGTGTTTGAAGTCACCAGCCGTCCATACCACAAATAATGTTCTCCAGAAATGAGGAAAATGAAGTTATTAACAACCACCGCAGAAGCCCAAGGCCTCTGTCTGCTAGATGGGCTCTCCAGAATAAGGTAGGCATTCAGTATCATCCCCAGAAAGATGATAGGTAATCACTACATCTTCCAGCAGTTCCTCAAGCAAATGCCTGTTGCCCTATCTTTAAAGGCAGAAAGAGAGTGCTTCCACAATTTCTCTTTCTTGCTCCATCTTCCTAGTCTTTAAGGTAATGTCTCACTTCAAGTTTTCTTTGCCTGCTTTGGCCTTCTACTTCTTTTTTCTCCCCTCCTTCTCTCCCTCTCATTCTCAACTTTCTCCATCTGCACACTGCATGGAGTGACAACACCTTACAGCTCCCCTGTCTTGTGGCCTGGGTGCTCTTGACTCAAAGTTTTTTGCTAATGGGACAGTCCCCAATGTGAAAAAGACCTAGGTATGCAGAAATTGCCATAGAGAGTCCAGGGACCTGAAAGCATGTTGAGGGATAATGGAAACAGGCCCAGAGAATAAGAGAAATGTCAAAGAAAATGCTCTCCTAAAATAGAGTTTTCCACTTTCTCCAAAAACTTATGAGGAGATAACTGAAAAAGCAGCATGTTCTTGTTCGGGGGTTTTCTATTTTCAGGTCTTCAAGAATACAGATGAGGACCACTTGCAATGTGTGGCAGAACATGGAATCAATTTCAAAGTCCTTGCAATCAAGCTGTGAGTGTAGTTTTTGGCACACCGGAGTTAGTGTTGTATGGCAGTAGGAAAGTGTTCTCTGACTGAGGGCTTGTCTCCTAATGTTGTTCCTGATCCTTCTTGCATGAGTATGGATCATATCAGAACTTTTCCCATCTTCTAAGGATGGAGATTTTGGTAATGAGTGTAGGTATTTTGGTGGGTATTTTTCTTGCTTAGATTATGCAGTAAGGCTTCTTGATGGGGCTTCTTGAAGAACCCGGTCTCTCTCCAAAGATGATCCAGTGCTGCTTCCTGCAGCAGATGGCACTGTTGTTTGTTTTCAGAGGTGAAGTTTATTTTAATTAAAAATTCCCTCAAATCCTCTTGCTTGCCAAGAGTCCCTTTGGTTCATTAACAGATCCATTGTATAGTGACAGTTCTCTATAATTCTAGAGCCTTGCATCTGAATATTCTCTAGTGAACTGTCTCTGGGGCCATTAAGTATCTAAATGCCTTGACATCTAGAGCTTTAACATCTTGGCATGTCAAACATCTTTAATGCAGCAGACACGAGTGAATATCTGTGCTAGAAAAATTAGGAAAAACATCGCATCAGCTTCTCAGATACTGTCCTTCTGAGTGCCAATAGACAATAGGCTATATGAGGGAATTTCATCGCTTCCATCAGGAGTACCTTTTTGAGTTTCTGCCATCATTTAGGCTTTGGTACTTGCAGTTAGTTCTGAAAATAGATTTGGGTCAGACTATTGTCTTTGAAAGAAGACTGTATCTGGGTACGTTTATTTACTTTAGAGATAGAAGCAAAAGTGTATTCTAATTACACCCACACGTGATAGCTTGAGAAATGGGAAAATCCAGATCTTTGGTGTAGGTGGTTTGGGGAAGGTAAAATTAAAGGACAGAGGTGTTCAATTGTAGCCAGTGTAGAAAACGTTGGAGATGTTAATGTAGAAACAGCAACAAAAAGCACAGCAATCTAACGTCCTTTGGAGGAAAATTGGAGTACCTTTGGCTGACCTACCTTAGCAAATCAGTGATCTGAATAATGAAGCAAGTTCTTAGTAGCTATGTCAATTCACTATGTCAGCACATGGCAACCTAGCTGTGCCTCTTGGCACAAAAGCTCTGATTCTTAAATGTTTATAACTCCCCTCTTTGAAATTGAATTGATATATGGGGTAATTTAGATAAGCTCTTGACATTGATGTTCATTTATTTTCCCACTGGAAAAAAAGATATTTACATCTATAAAACCATAATTTTTATTCCTCTAATTGTTTTTGAGAAATAGCCACTGTTTTTTTTTGTTGTTGTTTTCATTGGTGTCCTTACCATCCTCTGAGTTTTGGCAGCACTGACACTTTGCCACTTATTTCTGTGGTTACCGGGGTGATGCTTTTCCGGTCACTGCACAGCATGCTGCAGCTGCACACAGCCTAAACCTTTCTTCTGCCTTACCCAAAATTTACAATGCAAATGTTGGATTCTCTCCTGAATACAAGTTCTCTTGTTTGTATTTTCCTGAATATAAATTTCCAGAGCCATTTAAGCCTTTCTAAATGTGTATTTTTGGCATTAAACACACTCTTAAAATGAGTATAAAGGAGAGGAAGTCTTTTAAATGGCCACAGTAAGCTCATTTCTTCTTTCCCTCGGGAGAAACATCGTCCTTAGGTTGCTGTACTCACATGCACATCATTGGCACTGCTGATTGCTCAATTGGTGTATTGGGACGGCAGGATTTTACTAGATGGACAAAAGTAAAGGATGGGTGTGAGTTTCAGCCTAATGAGACTCTTGCATTGTTCGGGAAGAATTCCCTTGTATGCAGCTGTTAATTTGCTGATGCCTGGAGGAGAGCTAGTAATTATCCACTCTATTATATACTACTGTGGAAGTGAACTTATGCTGTCCTTCAATCCACTGTTGAATAACTTGTTTTAGTTGAGGTGCAGTTCTCTGCTTTCTTCTGGTAATTACAGAGAACTTTATTAGTGTAAATATCTGAAAGCCTTGCAGTCTTTCTTTACCGTTGTTTTCTTAATTACATTCTTTCTGAAATGAGCAAAGACTGACCTGAAACATAAAACCCTCACCTGAGGCATTGGGGAGAGAGCCATCGCCAGTGAGGAGTGTCAGAAACAGTGAACATGGCTTAGAAAGATGCAGGAAGACAGTCCCAAGCCTCAACCAATTCTGAACTGGGGAGGTAATGGGCTGGGACCACTGTAACATTCCTCGAAAGCACTCTTAACCACTCTAAGACTATCCTAACCCTCCTATAGGCAGTTCTAAACTATTTATCTCTTCTAGATTGCTTAAAAATCCTTTAATCAGCTCCGAAGAGCTGTAAGGACAGCTTACTGTAGCCACAATAAGGCAATTGCCTCAAAATGTGTAATTTACACAACTTCGAATGGTCTCTCAGCTACTCTAAAACTCTTCTAATCAGCTTTAAACTGCCCCAAAATAGTTCTAAATATCTCAAAAGATCTATTGCAATTCACATGCCTTGAGCTTCCTGTAAACATCCCTAAAGATCTCAGAAATCACTCAAGTTCCTCCAAAGCTCTTTAAAAGCACTCTAAGCAGTCCTGAGGAGCTGTAATATCCCCATAAAGAGTGCTAGGGTCCTCTAAACAGCCCTAACATCCTTCTAAACCTGCTCTAAGCAACTTTAAGATTCATTTGATCATATCTAGATCCCTTCTATATTGATCTGAGAACCTCTGAATTTCATTTGGGTCTCTGCAGTTCCTCCAAGGACTTCTCAAACTGCTTGGAGATGCTTTGAGATGCCCTAAACCCCTTTGGACAGCTATGAAACACCTCGGATAGGCTCTTAAAGAGCTGAATTACACCCCCTAAATTGCTCCTTTAAATTAAAATGTATTTAATTTATTAATTAAATACAAGAATTTAACTATTTCTAAAGCACCCTAAAGTGGCACTAAATCAGCCTGGACTTCTTTAAACAGCTCCAGAATCAGTGATAAGCAATAGTCAGAAGATATATACTCATCTAAAACCACTCTGCCTCTCTGAAAGCCCTCTAAACTGCACTAATCTAATCTAAATTCCCTCACACTGCTTTAAACAATACTACAGTAGCTCTCAAAACCCTCTCAATCTCCATGCAACTGCTCTAGAACTCTTTTCTGCAGTTCTGAAACTTCTTTCCTAGAAATAACACTTCAGCTTCTCTTTGTGCCTTTAAAACTCAATGATGCTATCAGCTCCACACCCCTCTAAATGTATCCAACTCCTCTAAAGACCCTATGGATTGTTCTGAGCTGCTCTAAGGACATCTGAAAAAGGGAGAAAAGTCTCAAAGAAATGAAAAATAGATGTGCTAATGAAGCCAAACAGCACGAAAAGTGACCACTGAACACTAACGGCCCACAGTGAGCATATTTTGGAGTGGAGGAGGAATACCAGAAACCCAACCACCTCTGAGATCGTTATGTGACTGCATGAAAAATGTGCTCCCGGAGCACGCAACAACAGGGGATTGTTCTGCAGGTTACACAAACATAATCGAGTCTTCTGTGCCTGGGCAGAGTTCTTCAGGGTCTTCGGTGGTCGTTTGGGGAGGTGTCCCCCTACTCAATTTGATGTTTGGCTGCAGGATTTCTGAGGGCACCATCTGCATTCTGCTGATTGGTTACTGTGTTGGATTCGTGCCTCTGTATAGCTCTTAGTATAGAAGTCTTGTGGTCAGGAAGGATGTTTATTTATTTGGCAGGCTGAGGGAGCTGGGCCTGTCAGCCTGGAGAAGAAAAGGCTGATAGAAGGTGATTAAAAACAGGAGGGGAATTGACTTTTTACAAGGGTGGACAGTGATAGGACAAGTAGGGGTGGTTGTAAGGAGGGAAGGTTTAGGTTGGATGTCAGGGGGAAGTTCTTTGCAATGAGAGTGGTGAGGTGCTGGAACAGCTGCCCAGAGAGGCTGTGGGTGCCCCGTCCATCCCTGGAGGTGTTCAAGGCCAGGTTGGATGGGGCCCTGGGCAGCCTGGGCTGCTATTAAATGAGGAGGTTGGTGGCCCTGCGTGTGGCAGGGGGGTTGGAGATTCATGGACCTTGAGGTCCCTTCCAACCTGGACCATTCTATGATTATCACAGATAAGCAATAAATCTGGCAGTAACTATCGCTTCGAGCAAGCACCTTAATTAGGCAAAATGGCAGATATTTAAGGATATTGGTCTTATCATAGCATAGATCAGCACAGATCTGGAAGTTCTACGCAGAACTATAAGTCTGAGCACAACTAGCAGACAACTAGCTCCAAGACAGCAGCTGTAGGAAACCCAGATGGTTCTGCTGGGAGGGCAGAGCGGGCGGTGATGTGCACTGCTGCCTTTCTCCACGGGACCCAGCCGGCGTGCTGCATGTGCCACACATCTGCTAAAACCACACGTGGGTGAGCTTTTCCCTCAGCTTCCAAACTGAGCAGCCCCGCTTCCCTCAGCCGCTCCTCCTAACTCTCATCCTCCAGCCCCAGCGGCGGGGCGGGGCGGGGCGGAGCCGCCTCACAGCCGCTCCGGAGGCGGCGGGACGCTTCGGGCGCGGGCTGCGGAGGTGAGGGGGCTGTGGGGCGGGGGGGGGGCTCGCCCTCTGACACCCCGAACACCCTGTCGACATCTGCTTCAGAACTCTGATGCCGTTCTTAGCTGGAGTGAGCGGAGACAAAGCTTTAAAGATGGGGGGATTGCTGATCTTTTTTGTTTATTTTCCCCCGATCAGCTCGATGACACCCAGAAAGAAGCTGGAGGGTCTGGTCGCTGCCACAGTCACCCCAATGACTCCTGATGGGTAAGCATCGCCTGGTCGTGTCACCCTGTCAGCTCTTCCCCTCGGGATGCTGTTTCCTTTCTTCTTTGGAACGGATCGCTTTGGCTTGCCATTGGGATCAGATCTGCGGGATGGGGAACTGCTGGGTGAGAGGCTGTCTTGCAGGTTAGATCAGTCCTTAATCCATTCTGTTTTTTTTGTAGGTGCAAACTAAATCACAGTACATCGTGTTAGCATTGCAGGATTTTCAAACGCAAATCGTCGTTAAAAAGGAGTCTTAAGAGCTAAGAAATGATCTAAATCTGATGACCTTTTACTCTTCTCTTGCCCCTAACTCCTGCGTGCTCTTGCGTGCATGCATGTGTCAGCAGAATTAGTCTAAACCAGAACAAAACATTGCAAGGACTTCCAAAAATAATGTCAAATCAAAAGTTGAATTTCCGCCTTCCTCGTGGAAGCGATGATAAACAGATGTCCTCCTTACTGCAGTTTGATGTTGCAAGACAAAGTTGTTTGGAGTCAGCAAAGGGCCCCGAGCTTCTCTAGTGGGGGATGTGTCACGGTTTATATTTTTGAGGAAAATGGTTGTTATTTATTGATACAGTCCTCTGAAAGTGAGCCTTTACAATGTAAATGTACTGTAGAGCACGGTCCTGTGTCAGTAATGGAATTTATGTACATTGCAGTCACTGCTTGCTTTCTTCCTTTATAGAAAACTTCTTTTCAATGTTGTTTTTTATTACTGCTTGAATTTACTGCAAGGTGGTATTCGGAGTGCCATCTGGGCCCTCTGCCTGGGATGCTTGGCCCTCATAAGATACATTCTGTGAGAATTGGGGTAAATTGTAAACCCAGTGAAGGTCCCAGAATCGAACGTCAGACTGTGGGGTCAGTCTGCATGCTTGGCAAATGGGAACAAGAACAAAATACTGTTCACTGATAAACATTTTTTCTTTTTTTTCTGGAGAGAAAACAAGCCTATAAATCGGTTTCCGCTGTTTGTCAGGGAAGTCTGTTGTTTTCTCCATCCTTTAATCGGAGAGAGAGGTCAAAGTCACATGCAGCAGGCTCTGTCTCACAGCCCATGTCCTGTAGTTACGAGTGTAGTTTAACTATTTGCCAGCATGTGCACAAATACCTTTGTGCTCTCAAGAGCACTCTTGCTTCTCTTAGCAGTCCAGAAGGTTCAAGTGTGCCTCATTGCTTGTGGAATGTTAAACACATGCTGAAGGTATCATATCTTGGGGTAATTTGTGCGTGCACACATGCAGGACTTCAGAAATACATGACTTTATTTTTGATTACTGAATCTCTAAGTTTAAAATTGCTGTAGATAGACACTTATGGTTGCTGAGACTCCTAAAGTTGCTGTGGTTCCTTTCATTTCAGACAAATCAACCTTTCAGTGATTCACCAGTATGTGGATTACCTGGTAAGCAAGCAGAACGTGAAGAACATCTTTGGTAAGTGCGTAATGTTCCTTTTGCCTGGAGAGCAATCCTGTGATGTCTAGCCTGATAGGAGCTGGAATAGGAGGGATGGTGTATGTGTGGTTATCACTCATATTTATATTCACCACTGGAGACGATGTAAACAATACTTAAAGATCTGGTTTTACCTACAGCCCATTTCTGTGCAGGGTAAAATCAGTATTGCCTTCACACAGTGACTTCCCAGCAGTGATGGATAATGCTGTGTTTGAAAGAGAAGACTCAATTGAATGATTCTTCCCTTTTCCTGAGTAAGATATAATCATCTGACTTAAAAAACATTCACTCAGCAGTCCAGAAGTTCCAAAGGGTTCCTCAAAGCCAAGTGAGTTTCTGTAAGAGATGTGTGATGCACTGTGTGATACAACAACAGCTGCTGCTCTCTCTTGTTCCCCTCTCTGAAGGATGGCTGGATAGGTGACAGAGCATCTGATAAACCATTTCTGTTCATAGCCTTGCGTTGTTAAGTAAGCTGAAGTCAATACTGAGATTTCTGTTCAAAATTTTAGTCAAAAGACATGCAGAATGGAAACTGGAGCATGGCAGTGATTTCAGCAGCCTCAGTTTAATCTATTTTATTTTTATTTTCTGACTGAGTGTACTGACATTTCCTTGTTTCCATTAGTTGCTTAAGCCTCAGATACATGGTTCCACTCATGACAGAATCACCAAATTTCAGTTCAGACTTTTTCCTTGTAGTGAAGGAGTGACAGTTCCCTTGCTGAGTGTCCCTTCATGCTGGGTGAAAGAGGTAGCATCTGCTGGGGAGGACATGGGACAGTTTCAGCAGCTGGCTTTGTCTCCTTCCTCTCACAACTGCTGATGCTGAAACATACTTTAGACACAAGCATTTAGCAGTGGCAACACTGTAAAACCCTTGCAGTTGCTCGTGCAGACTGATGTTGTCTTAAAATGGATTGAGGGAAATATAATTCTGCTTAATATCATCAAAATTGTCAGTACTTGTCTTCAGTATAACCAATGTATTGGGCCAGACCTCAACAGCTGTGTTGTGTTGTATTGTGTTGAAACAGTGAATGGCACCACAGGAGAAGGCCTGTCCCTTAGCATCCAGGAAAGGAAGCAGTTGGCAGAAGAATGGATGTGCCAAGGGAAAGACAAGTGAGTAGCTGAGAGGGAGCTGGGAATTCCAAGTCTCACGCTGTGGTACAGGCATACCTGATTGCAAAGCCACATTTGCTGATAACATTTTTTTTGTCTTTGAGTACTTTTGTTGCTGAGCTTTGTTCCCCAGCTCCTTTGTCATAGAAGCCTGCTTTTTTGTAGTTGCCAGTTAGCTGGTATCCATTTCCACTCAGCTCAGAGCTTGTGAGAGTCCTCCTCTTTGCTTCACTGAAGGGTGGACAGACAAAAACCCTGGAAATTCCCTTAGCAGGAGCAGACAGCCAAAGGTGGTGCTGTCTTTTAATTTAGCCCACTGAAGTTCTTAGTCTGTGTTACTTCCTAGTTTAAACTGGTTCTTTTTGGCAGATGGGTATTTTTTGTTGTTGTTGAAACCTCCTCAAACCTGAATTTGTTGTTGTGCAGGCTGGATCATGTAATAATTCACGTGGGAGCTTTAAGTCTACTGGAGTCCCAAGAACTGGTGTGTATACGATAAGATTTCTTTCCACTATGTGCATAATAAACATAAAAGCAGATGTACCTTCAGGTATTTATAATTCCTTCTTTTGTAGGCCAGACATGCAGCAGCCATAGGTGCTAGTGGTATTGCAGTAATAGCTCCCTCCTTCTTCAAACCCACAAAGAAAGGTGAGTAGATGTGACTGCCAGACCTCCCGAGGCCCTTTTATACTACTGGTTCTCCATGAGAACCAGTGATGATAATACTGCTCCTTGTAGAGCAAGTGTGGCTTTCCTCTGAGCAATAGGAGTATTTTCAGCTGCTTGCAAGGTGTCTCTTCCAATTCCTACATTTTAAAGGATATTCTCTAAGGCTTGGCATTTGAGCTGTGCATTAATCCTCTCTTGTGTGCTGTTTTCGTTCTTTGTAAAATATGGTGGTTATAATGTTTGCACATATGTGATGTGTCTGGTACCATACAAAAGCAAAACCTAGGACAATCTTTTTTAAAAATGGAAAGTACCAGAATGTTTCACAGCAAGAAGTGGGAGGGATGTCTTTTGAGAGAGTAGTCAGCTTATATAGTAGACTAAGGTGTATACTTATATAAGTGTACTGAGCTCACACTTGATCTGGACTATGCTAGAAAGAATTCAGATCCATGATCACCCTCAGTGGACACTGACCAACTCAATGAGCTGTAGATACAGCCACATCCACTGTCACTGAGGTAGTGGGGTTTGTGACTTGGCATGCCTAGCAGGGTTATTTGCCCTTTGGTTCTCAAAACTTAGAAATTGAGTCTTTTGCTTTTGATATAACTAAAATAAGATTAAAAAAACCAACCAACCAACCAACCAAACAAACAAACAAAAAAAGCAACCAACAAAAACAAAACACATATCACATGGAGGTTTGAAACAGAAATGTTTTGTCTGAGTGGTTTATGAATGAAATTGTATACTTATGAGAGCACCAGAAGAAACAGGAGTGGATTGCCAGAATGGCTGGTATCAATGGCTAAGGACACAATCAGCAGCAATTGAACTGGTGAACACAGAGGCACAGACAGCAGAAGAAGACCTTTGCAGTGATTGTAGTAGGATAACAGCAAGGTTTAAACACAGAGCTTTTTGACATTCCTCTTCCTTCTAATGCCAATGAGAAGATTGCCTCAGAATTATGAAGGATGCAATGAAAAGATTCTCAGGAAGAATGTCAGCTGAAACCAGATTGGTTTAGAATATATACAACCTTCCCTGAGGTCTTTCATTAAGGACAGTTACATTTTATTTTTGTGATGTGTGCAGGTTTATATGTTATTGGCTATATACGTTCCACAAGCTATGAATGGTTGTTCCACAGACCCTGACTGCTGTGAATTTGAACTTCCCTTCACTTGGTCCTTTTCTTCCAGATGAACTCCTTGGTTTCTTACAGAAAGTTGCGTCCGAAGCCCCTACAGTTCCATTTTATTACTACCACATTCCAGCTCTGACGGGTGTAAAGAGTAAGTACTGCTTAGTCAGCTCTTCTTGAGCCCCTAAACTCATAGCATCCTGGGTGATCCCAGTGGCTGGTGTGATTGGCCTACCAGTGGCTTCTGCTCCCATCATACACAAGCTATTATGGTAGGGGTCATTGGGTTGGGATTAGTTTCCAAGACTGGAAGATACAATGAATTTCTCTTTAGTGGAAAAAGTCATTGCTTCTGATTTCTCAACAACTGGAATGGAGGAGTTGATGGTGAATATGGCTTTGCAGCTAATGTGCCTTGGGTAACCATAATAGAATCCCATTTGGTTTGTTTTGAAGAGTGACCACAATCTCTCTTGGTATACACTGAATGCATTGTCATGTTCGTTGGTAGACTACATTCAAAATCTGAATGCTTTTCAAGTCTTACTATTTAGCAAAGGAATATGAATAGAAAACTGATTTTAAGCTAGTTGCACTAGGCATCAGGTGATGTGATGTTTCTAGATGTATGACTTGGTATTTACTCTTTAATACTGTGTTGCCAGTTCATTCCTAAACTTTCACCTATTTAGGGTTTTTCTACTTGATCTTGTAAAAGGAATTTTTCAAAGTATTCAAAAATATGTTTTTAATGTAACTTTTATGTCACTCAATTTGTCTTATAGTTGTTTTAAAAGCTATGTAGTTTACCAAGCTTAGGCCAAAAGTGTGTAATCTGTAAAATAAAATCTACCACTTGGGGAACAGACAGGGAAATCTCCCAGAACAGGGCTGTGCTTCTTCATGTGTGGTTGCTGTTATGCACAGTTCGTGTTGAGGAGCTGCTGGATGGAATAAGAGAGCAGATCCCCACCTTCCAGGGTGTGAAGTTCAGCGACACAGACCTCTTGGACCTTGCACAGTGTATAAACAAGAATGAGAGAGAACGGTTTGTGTTTCTCTATGGAGTAGATGAGGTAAGAGGCTCCTTTTAATGATTTATTCTAAGGTATTCTCTTGCTTCAGCTTTGAGGAAAAAAATAACCCTGGACATACAGTGCCAGGTAGTTTTGCTGTCCTCTTCTCTTTTCCCTCCCTCTTCCCCCCCTTTCTGTTGTTAATTGAAGTAAAAATCTTAGAATCATAGACTCATTAATGTTGGAAAAGGTCTCTAAGATCATCTAGTCAATCATCCACCTACCACCCATATTGCCCACTAACCACATCCCTGTGGGCCGAGGTCCTCCTCCCTTCCTGGATGTCCCAGGAGGTTTCTCTCTTCTTGAAAGTGCATCTATGATTATTTATTTAACATTCTCTTTCTCCTCCTACCCTAAAATAGCAACTGTTGAGTGCACTGGCAATAGGGGCAAATGGAGCAGTTGGAAGGTCAGTATTGCTTAAACTCTTTTCCCTCTCCCACACACATCTTACTGTTACATCTTCCACTGTCTATGGGGTGTTTCTGTAACTATCCTGTCACAGAGACAGAGGATTCTGCAGGGTAAAGCTGCACAGTACAAAGCAGACAGACAAGGTAGCATTGGGATAGTTTTATTATCTGGGACCCCAGGGTGTAATATACCTTTATTATAGTTTAAGTGATTATTGCTGCAGTCCATAAGCAAACACAAAGGTTTCAGCATACTTTTTTTTGAAATAGGGAATCACTCCTATCTTCATCATATTAATAAGGAACCAAAACCCAGAAAGGTTAAAGTCATTTACTTCAGTTCACCTTATAAGTTTGTGGGCTCTTCAACAGTGTTTGCCAACTTTGGTTTCTGATTTCACTTCTTCCTCTTGTACTGGGTTGCTGGGCTTAAATGAATTCCTGTATGCTCTCTATGATTTTGTGAGATGATCCATTAAATGAATTACTACCTAGAATGTTAGCAACAATTACTTATTTTTACTTGTACATTTGAAAAACAATTCCCTTTTGAAAGAACTTGGGAGAGAAATCTGGTCTCTAAACTACTTCATAGGCCTTGCATACTTCTGATGCTTTTCTGTTAACAGCACTTAGACTGCAGGAAAGTAACAGGCATTCTGATAATGTCAAGAGAGAAAACCAGCAGCTACTTTGTTTCAGTGGTTCTAAGCTCTTATTCCACATTTTCTAACTTTGTGGCTTTATTAATTTAATTTACTTTTTTTTTTTGGCAGTACCTACAACTACCTAGGTAGAAAAACCAACCTGATGTTGCAAGCTTTTGCAAAGCCAGACCTTGCATTAGCACAGAAGTACCAGGTACAGTATTTTTGCTGTCCCCACAGGGAGCAGCCTTCTTTCTCCTCTACCTGCACTGGGGTGTGCTCTGTGTGGTTTTGTCATCTGTGCCCTGACGTATCTCTGCTAAAGCAAACTGCTTTCAGCTCCAGCCCCCTGCTTTCTATTCATAACTCAGCATATACTGAACATATACTTATCTGTCAGCACGCTGGTTTCATTTATGCAGAACAAACAGTGGCTTGGCCTTTTGCCTTGAGCAGGCCCCACAGTGGCTAAAATCCTTGGCTAGGCATATTCTGATACCTTACAAGATGTAATACAGAAAACACTCCCAAATGTGCTCTGCCCTGACCCCTCCTGGACTTAGGCTGTATGAAGGTTTTGGAGGAGTTCTGAACAAGCAGTATGCAAACTCTACTCAGTATCTTTATGTCTCACTGGGACATTTGACACATCCTTTTTTTGCCTTAAAAGATATGTGGCTGCAGGATGAATGTAAAACAACCCAAACATCTAAAGCATGATCTGCTCTGGGAAATCTCTTCACTACGCACTGGGTGTTCAGCTTTGTAAACCCCCTGGAACCTGCTACAAGACTTGCCAGTATTTACAGACTGCTTGCAGTGAGAGACAGCTTGAACTTTAGTAATAGAATGAGACTAATGCTTTTTTAATATCTCACTCTCTCACCTATTCCAATGGAATGGAGTAATTATTTCACATGGGCTGCCCAGGTGGCTGTAGTGGAAAAGCTAAGTCATGGCTTGAAACAGTGATTGAGCACCTGGCAGGAAGGCAGGGCCAACACAGGGGAGTTCAGGTGCAAGCAATGCACCTCATTCAAGGTTTCTAGACCTCATTTAAGGGTTGGCAGTGGAAGCAAGTGCCTCTTTTGGAGGGTCCTGCCTGCCTGAAGCTTTTTGAAGGGAAGCAGTTACTTTCCTTTATTTCTGTGCCTATGACTTGCATCTGAGCAAAGCCTCACTTACTGTAGCCTGAGACCTTGATGCTCTGTTATTGTTGCTGTGCTTTCTGCCATGGTACAGTGACCAAAGACTTTTCTCAAAGCAGTGTAGCAATTGTATAAAATGTAAATATCGTTATGGTTCTATATGCTTCTACTTCTTTAAATTTGAAGAAATGGTTAAACTGCTGTTTGTCTCTTTTAGTTTCTCACGGGGGAATTTCTCAATTTTGTCATCAAACTAGGTAAGTTCTATACTGCCCATGTCTGTTGTTATATCTTAACATGCAGACTCAGTACTCCAGAGACACTGTGCCCTAAGAATTTCCTTCCTGAAAGATTTCACAATGAGAAACTGCTACTTATGCAGCTTCCTGAGTTGATAGCTGACCAAGCATCCCTGAGAGATCTCACTCTCACTTCCTTCTGTGAAATTTCACAGCTTTAAAGCTGTGATTTACTTTTTTTCTTATTCTGACTGTAGAGTTTTTTTGTTATGGTTTTTTTGTTTGTTTGTTTTTAGTCTCCTAAAGCCCATTGGTAATGTTTGTTAAGAGTCATCTCTCTGGAATAGTGGTGCCCAAGTAGGGGAACACAGCTCTCATACTTGTTTCTCATGCTGCTCTATAATTTTAGAGTAACTGCTTGAGATTTGCAAGGCCAAAGCATTTTCAAATTGAATTGATTTTTAGAAATTAAGTTTTAATATGAAAAGCAATTAAAACCAACTAAACCAGAGTAATGTAGAGAGACTGAATAAGATATTTGAAAATGATCACATGGTGAACAGAACCATCCACTGTGTTTTTGCTGTACGTGTTTTATAAGTACTCCAATGAATCTAACTGAGCTTTCAGATTAGAAGAAAGAGGAAATGCGTCATCGTTTAGTCTTACAGATTCAGAAGCAAACACCCAGAGATACATAAAGAGACTTGATGTACAGGCAGGTAGGCATCCTGAAGATTCCCGTGGTGGTTGAAGCTGCTGCCCTGCTGTCACCATCACATGCCAACAGGGTGTTATCATTCCAAGGGTTCTATTTCACATGAATGCTTCATAGGTTGTGCAAGGATAGCTGTGAGGCTGTAAATGTTGCAGAAAGGGAAGCGAATGTCTAAGATAATACTTTGATCTGGTAGGGAAACAGTGGTAGTATAAGACATGTAATAACTAGGTGTAGTTTTTGCTGTAATGTCTTTCCTGCCTGCAAGCACAATCGTCTCTTTGTTATGCTGTTCTCACTTCAGGGAAGTGCTTCAAGCCTGGTTGATGCCATATTACACAGGAACTGTGTGCTGCTGCTTTTTGACTTCTGCCCAGAGACTGGTATGTGTGAAATAACCTGATCTTGCTTTTGTCTGCCCAGGTTTTGGTGTTGCACAGACAAAGGCTGTAATGACTCTTGTTTCTGGCATCCCTATGGGACCTCCACGGCTTCCACTTGTTAGTGCCTCTGAGGAATTCATTGCCAAGGCCAAAGCCAAGCTGGAGAGCATCGTGTGGCCTGCTGGTGACTGACTTCACTCCCACGTCGGTGTGCAGGGCTCCTTTACTGGGATTTGCTGTCACCTGGCATGCTCCTAATGCAATGGGCTGATTTGGCTGTGATCTCCTTCAGGAAAATGAAAGTAATCGGCGTGGAAGGGCTGGCACACACGTAGCCAGCCACCTGTTCTTTAACTTCACTCTGCTCCTCTGGAGCTCTGCACTGCCCAGCACTGGCTGCTATCATTAAACAAACAAACAAAAAAAGACAAAAAAAAAAAAAACAAAAAAAAAACCAACGACCAAACTGGTTTGCTCCAGCAGAGGGATCCTGACCTTTTGTCTAGAAAGAAAGGTCTGCCTGCACTGCCCTAAACAGGAGGGGAATGAACTTTTTACAAGGGAAGGCAGCAACAGGACAAGGGGGAATGGTTTTAACCTCAAGGAGGGTAGGTTTAGACTGGATGTCAGGAGGAAGCTCTTCAAAGAGAGAGTGGTGAGGTGCTGGAACAGCCTGCCCAGAGAGCTGTAGATGCTCTGTCCTTGGAGATGTTCAGGACCAGGTTGGATGGGGCCCTGGGCAACAGCTGGTCTGGTACCAGATCTGGAGGTTGGTGGCCCTGTCTGTGGCAGGGGGTTGTAATTTGGTGATCCCTGGTGTCCCTTCCAACTCAGACCATTCTATGACTCTGTTTTATCTCTCCCTGAGCATCTGTAGCTCTGCGGTGTCACTGCTGTAACACAACCTGCCTGCTCAGGCTGGTGTTCTGCTGTTCCTCACCAAGTCATTGATATACATTAGTTGTGTCAAATCACTGTTTATACCTCCTCTCATTGTCTTTGCACATCTTCACTTCCAGCAAAATTTAAAACAAAAGAACCTAAACCAACCCTTTTCTAACATCTGTTGGCTCTCCAATGAGTCATGGTCTTTCTGCAACCATTTCCATGTAGCCCAAATGTTTGGTGTGTCTATGACCCCTCACAACACAGCCCTGCTAAGTGGTGGTGGAGCTTTCCCTGACCACTGCCCAGCTCCATTCTGCACCCTGGCTGGGAGGGCTCACTGTGGGTTGGCTGCTGGGCCCCCCCTGCCCAGGTGGGCCTTGAGGAGAAGTGAGCTCAATGTGTTGGGTGGGAGGGTGGTCCAATTGGGGCTTTGTGAGGAGACCCTCACGTGGGGATCTGGAGTACTCCAGTGCAGGCATCTGGGTGCTCAGAGGGTGAGTGAGGAGTGAGCTGAGCCGCTTTGTCAGGCATGAAGCAGCCTGTTAAAAAGCTGGTGCTGTGAAAACGGGTCATAAAGAACTACAGACATCTGTTGAACTTAAGCCAAAATGTATTAAATTCCACTGGGTTGGCATCTGCTCTGTGTGCTGCTGGGCTGTTCGTGGCTCCTAGGATCCTGCACGTGGTGCTGGGGAGCCGGGCTTTGCCGTTCTACGGGCAGAATAGCAGAGCTGCTGCTCTGGAGCATCAGTTCAGTTAATGAAGTTCCTTGTTGCTAACTGTAATGACGTGGAGCAGCAGCAGAGGACGCACGAGCTCGCTCCTGTCCTTGTCTGAGGGTTTGAGATGGAGGACGGGGAGAGTGAAGCGGTGCAAAGTTTGCTGCTGCGTTTTGGCAGAATCCCTGCCTACACCTCGTGTTCCTCAGTGAGGTTTTGCAGTACAATCCTACTCTCTGAGAACGAACTGCAGCGTTTCCTTTAATAGCTATGAAGGATTTTCTAGCCACAATTTATACATGCAAAACCTATGGGAGCATGTATGTGCATCTATCTGTCTACATAGCTACACATATATATATATACAATGGTATGTGGTAATGTTTGGTAATGTTCTCTGGTGCTTATTAGCAACTTAAATATAGCACTTGTATATTAATTATTGATTTTCAAGGCAATCTACCCTGTACCCACAGCAGATCAGCAGTTCTGTTTGCAGCTCTGGGTGAAAGGCTTAAATGACACTGCCTCGGGCAGTTCCACGAGCAAGAAAGATGTGTGCAACAGCACTGCTTGAGACTTCCTCACTTGCTTGATTTGGGTGAATGGCATGAAGATGGATGTGTTCATAAAGAGTCTTTTGGATTTTCTTGGATGTGAGATACAGCCCGCTGTTTGTTAGCTTTCCCTAGGTGCCAAAACAGTTAATTCTAGAATTGCTGAACTTCAGCTACTTGTTGGTTGGAAATCTTTTTATAGAGCACTCAGAAAAAGCCAGATATTCAGCTCTTCTCTTTCTTTCAGTTTTTAACAGGGCTTTACTCCCAAGGGTTATTACTAGGGCTTGCTATTACATAATGATGCAGATCTCTCTAACTACCAGAACAGCCTTTTAGCTAAACAGTAAGAAGATTTACCCTATACAAGTGTGCTGATAATTCCCTTCATTCTCTTTCCTGGTCAGAACTGGTTCAGGTTCTAGAGAGGGTACATCTCTTCCTCAGCATTTGAGGCTGAAGTAGGTAAGGCTGTGAAAACTCCAGTCTACATGCATGTGAATGTCGTATATATATATGCATGAAGATTTGGGTGTTTTAGCTTTTTGTCCCCCCTCAAAATAACATAATTCTGCACAGAGGAGGCAGTTAGAAGCCCTTGTCCTTTTGTGGCAGAGGTGTGAATGACAGAATGAGTTTGTCCAGTGCTCCATCCTGGGCTTCTTGGGATAAGAAAAGGATAATTTGTCTGTGGGGACCAAACCATACTTTGTGCTCTTTTCCTTTTGTAGAATGTACTGTTGGTTTTCCGTTTGTTTTGGGTTTGATTGAGGTTATGTAGTTTATCTTGCAGTCTATCCGTAGATTTTACAGTATACTTTTCCTGTTTTTTGTAGGATGTTTTGTCTACTGCTGAAACCAGCATCACCACCAATTATGTGGTCTATGTCAGAGACTCCTGCGAGCGAGCCTGCGAAATAGCTTTTTGTTTTGTAAATCCTGTCCTTTGGAATGCAAAGAAGGTTTTCTGACCACACAGAACTGCCCTGTGTTCCCACAGCCCCACAATCCCAGAGCTGAATTTGAGGACTCTAGCTCACTCAAGACAGATTTGCATTGTCTTTAGCTGTTCAGCAGAGTTACAAACCACACTGGCATCTCAGTGGGCTGCTTTTGGTCATCTGCATTCACGCTGGCACCGTTCATGTGAGTTGTCAGCGGGTCTCCGTGCATATTGTAAATACGTAGTGTGCCAAGTGGGTGTTCTGAACACACAGCATCCAGGTGATGGAAATTGGGAAGGTTGTTGCCGTCTGCTGCAGATCCTGTCTTGCTATGCATGAGCTGGGAGCAAATTACACACAGGAATCTCACTAATCGCATTAGAATTTGGAGCGTTTTGAGAGAGTTCTGAGCATTTCATTCTGTATATAGCTTGGAGCAGTGCTTTATAAATAGTGCTGTGCTTTGGTTTACAAACAGATGGTTAAGTAGCCAAAGCTTAGCTAGTCGAGCAGGGATGGTTTGCTTCTTAAAAGCAGTGTGGCTGCAGGGAATGAAGTAGGAGCTGGTTTGGCAGGACTTAAGATGTTGAACATCAGATCTTCTGCTTTACTCTGTAACAGATAAAAAGTGAAGCTGTTCTCTGCTCACAGTAACATCAGTCTGAGCATCAAAAACTAACTTGCAGCAGTAGAAAAGAGGAGCAGGACGTATGCGTGCTGAGTTTTGTTTCCATTTGTGTGACAGAACTCTTGAAAAGTGAGGCTGTGCCCTTCAGAATTAAAATAACCATGGAGAGTTCTCCAAGAACTGTTGCATGCTACTTCTGATCTAACTAGGAAAATAAAGTCAGGAAGCACAGACAGGAAATGCAGGAATTCTTGGCTATCTTGGTTCTTTTGCTTTAGAAACATATATGTGTTTATATGCTTTTACCCATAGTAGGAAGTCAAGAGATAGTTCATGATCTTATTAAGAACTTCCCTGTGAACCTCAAGAATCTCTCAGGAGAAAATATAATGCTGCTTGAGAAATGAGGCAGGGCAGAAAAGAGCTTTGGAATGAGAATAAGGCTCTCAAACATTCCTTCAGATGTTGCAAGCAGCTGAATTTTTCACATAACAGGCAATTTTGTCATGAAGGTGGTAAAATCCAGGCAAGACGGATGTTCTTTTCCCTCCATCCCCATTCTGCGGTCAGGAACACTGCTGAACTGCTGCTCTAGCACCTTCCCCACTGCTGAGGCTTCTGATTCCTCTACTGGCCAAACTGTTTCTCAGTCAGTAGAGCCATGGAAATCTTTTTGCCAGCTGCAGAAGTCTACACAGCTGTTACACTCTCTGGTCTCCTTCATGAAACTTAGCAAGCCCCTTTCTCAGGGAGCAGACAGAGCATAGCTGTGTTTGGGCACTCAGCTTCTAAAAGCATCAGTTGCTCCAAAACTTCCCTCACGTTCTATGATTATTTCAGATTTAGTCTCATTCTAGAACAACGTAGTAATTGTAATTCAGAATGTTTGACAGTAGGCTACTTCATCATTTTAAGATTACCTTCCTGTAAAAAATACAGAAACAAAATATGCTGAATTCATGGTGCTGGGAAACTGTGTGTTTTTTGGACTTGTGCAGAGAGGTATCAACTAAATCTGATACCATCTCAATGTCAAATCTGTTTGAGGTGCCCTGGAAGCTTTTCTAGCTGTCTGCTACTCAGTGTGGTTATTCCTATGAGTTCCTATTTCAACCAGCAAGCTAAGTGTCCATTGGCAATACCATGCCAGAGATAAAGACTTCAAAACTCTCTCTTTCTAGCAGGTCCCTGAGATGAGAACTGAGAAGAATGGAAGGCTAGAAGAATGCAGTGAGAGATGATGGAGTGGCTAGGAAGCAGTATTTGCTTTGGAAGGCAACAGTTGATGCTGATAGAATGACCCATGTTGGTCATCAGAGTGCATGCTCAAAAAATGTGGGCTTTTTTTGTTCTCTTCTCATTCCTGACTTAAATTCTTGTGATGTCTGAGATGTTTTGAACATCCTTTTGTGAAATACCCTCAAGAAACTGGTCGCTTTTTGACTGAACGATAGAACCACCACCTTTGGGTGCTGGGATGGAAACTGAACGCTCGCTAATTAGTACCACTGTTAGCTCACAAGGCTGTGTGTTAATGAAGGTGAGTCTGAGTGATTTCCCATGTATAGTGATCATTTACAAACTGCTTTAACTTCTCTCCTGCAAGCTGATTTCCGTAGTAGCATGCTGACCAAAACAGCAGGGTGTTTTTTGGAGGCATTGTGTGGGTGGCAATGTCTTCTTGCAGCTGAAGAAATATTTGAATTCCCAGGTGGAGCATCTTTCCTTTAAGAAACTTGAGCCTTCAAACTTAAGTCTTGTTTTGTTACCAATGACTTTTGCTAGCTTCCAGCTTCCTGTTTTCCAGCTGTGGCACTGTTGTGCATTACACAGACACAGTCCAATGCCTAAGGCATTTACGGACCTACTATAAAGCCACTAAAAAGAGGGTTAAGTAGGCTTCTGTATAATTACTGCTTTCCACAGTTTGTTAACCTGAGATTTCAACATTTTGTTCAGTAATTAAATCTCCAGTTTCTGAATGTGCAAGCATCAGTATCCTCCTAAAACAGAAGAAATGGAGATGGGAGTTAGGCAGTCTCTCCAGTTTCTCCACGTGGAAAATGAATAAGATGAAGCAGAGAGGAGCATGACATTTATGCATTGGATTTAAAGCAATGATCACAGACTTTGAGCATTCTTTGTGTCACTAAATAAGCATTTCTTAACAATTTTAAGTAATTTGAAGTATCTGCTTGATGACTTGATGGGGAAAACAATATGTAAAGAGACTACAATGCTTCTGTATAGAAAGGAGACCAGAACTTTAAAAAAAATCACTAGCATGTTGAAGTTTAATTACAGAATCACAGAATGGCCTGGGTTGGAAGGGACCTCAAGGATGATGAATCTCCAACCCCCCTGCCACACGCAGGGCACCAACCTCCACATTTCATAGCAGCCCAGGCTGCCCAGGGCCCCATCCAACCTGGCCTTGAACACCTCCAGGGATGGACGGGGCATCCACAGCCTCTCTGGGCAGCTGTTCCAGCACCTCACCACTCTCTCTGTAAAGAACTTCCCCTGACATCCACCCTCTATCTTCCCTCTTTAATCTTCCCTGGAATGAGTTTTTGACTTAAAATGTTAGTTCTCTTACTTTTCTTATAAGAAATGCTTTTCTTTAGGATTTTTAGACCAACAGATACTAAAAAATGCATTTGATAATGGCTAAGGAGACCATTATCTATTTGGTTTCCCATTTTCTTGCTGACAAAATAGATGTAAGTTCTCTAATTACACTGAAGTTCCCCAAAGTACATGATGGCTCAGCCTGTAGAGTATGCAAACAGTACGTTAGCATTTTTCATTTGTTTCTTAAGAGTTTTTGAAGATCACATTTGAATAGGTTTTCTTTGGCATGCAGACTTGAGAGAGGGAAAGAGAACAGAAGGGAGCATAGAATTGTGGGGTGTAATGATGGTGACCAAATCTCCACATGAAGATGGACCACATCTCCAATCTCCATAATTAAGAAAGTTAAGGAAACCCAGGGGGCTCTTCCATGTGCAAAGGAAACAGCCACTGTTGCTGGTGGTTTGATAGCTTAAAGGTTGAGCTCAAGTTTGGATTATGGAAGGAGAGAAAGGAAGACAAATGCTGTGTATAACCTCATGGAAGGAAGACTTTGTGTTGTTCTCTTTTTGACGAACTGAGGGTTTTGTAGTTTACCAACTGTAGGGATAGCTACAGTCAGCTGCTTTGGTTTTGTGAGGCAGAAATTGGGTTAGATGAATTTGATCAAATTTAGAGACCTAAAAAACCTGTAATTAATAGTGTAAAAAAGGTTTGTACAGAAGCAAACTAAAAAGAAAAGGAAAAATATATAAGTGAATTAAATAGTAATTAGCTTACTTGTGGAAAAGGTAACAAAATATCCATGAGTTTAAATATATCTATATTTTTAGTTGACCTCAGAACACTTTTGAAAATCAGATAGGCATTATTGCAAACACTACACTTAAACATAGATGAGGTTCTATATTAATTCAGTCATTAAAATTTTGAATTTCTTATGTAAAGATTGCTTGGATAATTGTCTTTGATGGTAAGAGATCTTGTAGAGCTTCATGCCCTGGATTCCAGCGGTGAGCTGACATCTCTTGGAAGAATCCTAGCCAGCCTTCCCATGGAACCACTTGGCAAGATGATGACAATGGGATGTAATTTAGTAAGTTTAATGGCTCTGTTCCTCTGAGTTCTTGAGCCTCTAGAAGTGCAATGTACAGAAGAAAAAGCAGTACATCCAGATGAGCAATAAATGCTACGACTAGGAATAAAAAAAACTGAATATTGATGAGATCAGAGAATAAATAACTTTTCGTATAGGGAATAAAGTAGTTACGAACTGAAAGGATAAGCAGAGTGACTGAAACAGACCTGTAGAAGCTGAATATTTATGAAGAAGGAGTGGGACTGCAAATACTAAGTGCAATGGGAAGGTAGAGAGAGGGATAGGAATTTTGGGACCCAGACAGGACAAAGAAAGAATTCACACATTTTATTTCAACAGAAGTAAAGACTGTTGCTTTTAACTGTGATGGCTGTAGGGTCATTTTACCCTGAAGAAGATGGTGGAAAGACCTAGAGATGGTTGGAAGAAGATACACAAAGTGCGCAGCAAGTGAAAAAGCAGAGAAACACCACACTTGTGAACACCAAAGATTTAGCATGGCTTAAGAAGGGTTTAGGTAGAAAAGGGGCAGCTGAAGGGATGTATTCAATCTGTCTTCCCAGAAAGTGAGATTCTATTTGGGCATAGTGATTTAATGAGGGTGTTTTTCATTCAGGGATGAGAAATAAACAGGATAATCTATGATGAACACATAGGCAATGAAGTGTGCCTTAAAGAGCTTCTACTTTTACAGGTATGTTCAGGTGAAATTACAGTGCTGTCTCGTTGTTGTCTCCCAGACGAAGACAGACAAGCTGTGATGGCTGAGATGCAATACAGGGAGGTTTTGGAGGCTGAGGCTAGGGCAGAAGGATTGAAAATATGTTGATTAATTGTCCTTAGAGAGAAACCTCCCTGATTTACTGTTCTTCACTTGCTGCATCCCCAGAATGTCCTCTGTGTTTCCTGGCTCCTTGGTATTAGCCTTAGGGAATCTGTGTCTGTAAACACTGTCCTGTGTGTCTTATGATTTTCTGCATTTGTGCCACAGCAGAGATGTGCAGTAATGTTTTCTTCAGTTACTCAATTTTCTAAAAGTGCCATTTTAAAACTGTTTCTTAAAGATGACCAGGTTCTGAATTTGCTGCAGCTCCCTGCACCCGAGGAGCCTGCTTAGTTAACTGACACGGCTGGCTGAGTTCAGCAGATGCTTGTCTCTTAAAAAAAAAATCCTTTAATTTTTTTTCTCTCTTTACACTGCTAGAATCATTATTGCATTTATCATTTATCCTTAATTTTTTTTTTTTTTTTTTCCTCTGGGCAAGATGACCTGAAACCAAGCCACCAGAGAATCTGGGGAAGTTCATAACAAAGTAATGAAAACATTCTGACCTCCCCCAAACGATCTGTCTCCAAAACAAATGACAGGAAACACACTGTGGTACAGCACATTCTGGGCAAACCTCTCATTTCTTGTTTTTGAAGAGCTTGGGAGAGAAAAATACCTCTTTGTAGTAGCATTTTCCAGCTTTTTGCTACCCATGAATTAATTGGAAACTGAACGTAGAGCTGAAATGCTCTGAGTGAGGAGGTCATTTAAGAATAGATGCCCATCTGCCAGCTGATTGAATCAGAAATTGCATTGATCCGGGATCCTAAACAACTGCTGTGCTGTCCTACATGACCTGTGGATGCTAGCCAGTCTTCTGTTCTCTGTCAACAGAATGTTTGATGACTCAAATTTAACAGCTCTGGACCAGATAATAATCTGGATGTTGTAATATCCTTGCTTGCTTTTGGGGTCTACCCCAATGTCTGCTATCACGAGGAGGAAAGGAAAATTGGTACTGCTGAGGGGCATTACGTGCTCAGCCACACATCACCTGTCAGCACACAGGACAGGAAGTGTCAGTCTGCTTTCTTCATGTTTGGACAATCTTGGTTTGATGCTTGGTTTGATTCAGAACTGTGGTCAGGCTTCACCTCCGCTCCAGCTTAGCCACAACTTCAGTTTGCTTCGGCCATCTGTGTAAAGTGAGCTCCTCTGAACAGGACTTTTGAACTCAAAATACCATGCTTTGTTAAATCAAAGTAACACATGGAATCTAGAAGCAATTAAGATGTTGGCTTAAGAGTAACTAGGTAAGACTGGGGTGAAGGAATGATTTCTATGCAGCTCTCTTATTACCCACTGCATACAAAGAGCTCCTCTGAGGTTTGATTGTCTTGTTTTCTGCTATATTTGCCAATCTCTGACCTGCAAGTTCATTGCTGTTTGTTATGGCCGTTCTGCTGTGATTTCCATTCTGGAAGCTTCTCTCTTCTGAGCATGCATAGCAGCTTCTAGCGTAGGATCCAGTCTCTTTCCTGAAGACAAAAGTAATAGATTGTGCCCACCAGGCTCCTGTGTGAAAGGAGGAGGGAGGCTGCAAAGCCTAAGTAGCACTCTTCATGTCCTCTTTAAAGTGAATGGCAGCAGCCCATGCAGCCAGTGCTGCTATCTCTGGCTCACCTCAGATGGCTTGTTACTGTCAGAGTGCTCATTTCAAGTCCAAACATAAGGCCTTGTTTCTATAAAATGACAAAGTGGGCATCTTTGCATGGACACGTGGCAGCGTTCAATCGTGCATGTGTGAGACCTTCTTCTCATCACTGCCCCAGCAATGCCAAAGGCAGGAAGATAACTCAGCAATGCCTTGGTCCTTTTTAGATCTGCAAAAGGTGAGATGGCTCCTGCAAAATGTCAGCTGCTTTACTGCAGCAATGGAAAAATGCATACCTTTTAACAACAAGTAGCTTTGAGCAGCTTTTTTTGTTTACACCAATCAATGCTGAATGTCTCTTTTAAAATTATTTTTAATTTCCTGGTCTGTAAAATGAAGGTGAAGAGTTGCTGGAGTTCAATTCACTACTATGTGTGAGGGCAGCCTGTAGTTTTTGAAATGTTGAGGTGCTGCATGCTTTTCGTTTACGCCGTTTTGTATCCTGCTGTTTTGACATGAAGGATTAAGTATTAATGTTACCTAAATATGCTAAATCTGCAGATTTAAGCAGGAGGACAGCCGATGTTTTAATAATATCATATTATAGGGAGCTGGCAAATTTTCCCCCTGAATTTCACGTCCCTTTCGTAACACATCTAAACGATGAGAATGTAGAGTACTGGATCAGTGTGTGCAGCACACAATGGAAGACCAATTCCCGGAGTGTCTTCTTAACAGGTTGTCTCCTAGAAGCTGTGATACATCCAATGTCATTCTTTCTGCTCTAGGATCAAACTGAGAGTGCCCCGCATGGCTGCCTGCACTGCTGCTGTGTGTGCTGTGATGGAGGTGCTCACTGTGGAAGCAGCTAAAAACCTGGAGATCATTTTGGCAGCTGGACCCACCAGATAAGCAAATGTGGAATGTGATCTATCAGATCTCCAGGCTGCCAGCAGCAGGCATCAACCTCATGGCTGCCAATGGAAGGTGAGCTTGATGCTCTGGGGTGGGGGGCACTCAGCACCTCTGCCCCCAGGGACACCAATTCCCCAGACAGCAGCTTTGAGCTGTCAGCTCCCAGCTCCCAGAGGCAGCAGGAGCCCAGAGCTAAAATCAGCAGGAGAGGTTTTTTTTTCCAATGCGGAAAGGAGCTTCAGGCTTTTGTCTGAGCATATGTGAAACTGTTGTATTCAGAGTCTGTTGTAGACAAATCGCTGCCTGTTTCCACAGGAAGTACGAATGGCTCTCAGTAATAAAAGCTGTCATCGCCTGTTCCAAAACACAATGATCATAAAAGAAAAGATAATCTAGATTTATTTTGGGCAAACCTCTTCAGCACTGTCTCTGGAAATAAAACAAAACTCTTGGCTGTGCTGGCACCCCTCTATTGCCCCTTGTTTACACATCTTGTGAGGCAAAGGAAAATGAACACACCTGTGAGCTGTTGCTAGTTTAGGAATGAAACAAAGGACAGCTTGCCCCCCTCCCTGTAGGATTCAAGGCCAGGCTGGATGGGGCTGTGAGCAATCTGGTGTGATGGGAGGTGTCCCTGCCTATAGCAGGGGGTTGGAACTAGATGGTCTTAAAGGTCTCTTCCAACCCCAACCATTCTATGATTTTTATGATTCTAAGTCTTTCCATTTTGACAAAAGAACTTGTTTCTTTCCTGAATTCCTTTCTTGCTGTTACCAGTGTGTTTGCCATTTCAGTTACCTAGCACAAACACAGCTCTGCAAAATATTGTGCTCTTAGGGGATTTACTGCAAGTTGTGTGATTTATTTTTTTTTTTCTTAATAAAGAATTTGGTTTTCAAGCTTTATGGCCTGTATCTAAATTGTATTTAGATTGTGAAGCCATCTATTGTTAGTTTTGGTTGTAGGAGGTATAAGATGTTCTGAGGAAATCTCATTGCTGTCTAAAACCATTCTCTGCCAAACAACTTTCAAATTACAGAGCTTGGACTCAGTGGGGATTTTTCTTTATTGTCTAATAAGCTGTGCAAATAGGCCCTGCTGCAGCGGTTTTCTGTCTATGCCAGGCAGCACTTCGTTGCTTTGCAGCCACCCCCTGTCCTAGTGCATGCTGTGTTGCACTTCACAGCGCAGCAGCTGACGAGCTCTTTTGCTGATTCGGGTGATGTGGGAACATGGGATCCCTTTTTCAAGACTGGTGTGATGCTGCTTGTGCCCACCGAACCTCAAGTGAACTCAGAATTGTGAACTGTACCCTAAATCCGGGGCAGTGTTCATTTACATTCTCATTCTGAAAGTCACACTTCGTTATTCCAAAAACATGCAAAAAAGAGATTTTTTTTTTCATTAGAATTCTTTAGTTCTGTAGCCTGTGGATTCCAACTGGAGTGCTTATTCAGAACCAGTAATTCACTGGATTTACAGGGATGTGGGGGTATACCAGTGTTTGAGAAACATCTAAAGCAAGTCCAGCATTTTTTATACTTCTTATTAAGACTTCTTAAAAACTATGTGAAGCTGAAGCACTGTTTCCATTTAATCAAAACTGTTAAAAGCCAAATAACACATGGAGCTTAGATGTGTGGCTGTGAATTGTAAACGTCTTTGATGTCATCGTGTTTTAGTGCTCATCTCTGAACATAAGTCTTAAATTAATTTGGAATGTAGATCTTCTGCACTGTGTGATGTGGTAAACTCCCCAGCCCTGTCTGTTGATGTAGACAAGTGTGTAGGCTGAAGAATGGCTGCTTGTGGCTATCAGTACTGCTGATGCCCAGCCTGGGGACTGGAACAGCCTTCTAGGAAATCAGAAGAGATGGACATTGAGAGATGTACTGTAGCATTAGCCACTTTCTCTTTTCACAACTGCATCCAGACAAAACTTGCTCCTCTTGGTTTGTACTTCAAACTTTGTCTCATTCCAGTTGGCATTATACAAGTCTGGAAACCTGAAGCAGATGCACATTGTTCTTAAAGAGAAATAAAGTTACTAATTTCAGTATGAAGTTAACAGGTCTTAAATATGATCTAATATCTGTTAAAGCTTTCAAATTTTCTCACTAGCTGTTACTGGTCTTCGGAAGAAGTCAGCATTTAAACAAGAGGCAGGAGATGAATGCAAGGTGAGCACAGAACAGTTGTACAGAGCTAACTCAAGTGGTGGCAAATATGTTTATGCATTTTGATATTCTGGCTAAACGCAGTCCTGTGAACAGCAAAAGATATGCAGCCATGCTTTCTATTGTGATGAAGGAATCTGAGATCAGGTTTCAAGATTGCAAAAAAAATCAGGAGTTTTTTGGTTTATTTGCAACTCCATTTTCAGTTGGCATGAACATGATCTGTGAATTTTCAAGTGGGATGTATAGAGATGCAATGCAGAATGTGATCATTGTGATCATGTCTTTTTACCAGACTTGTAAGAGAGAAACATCCCTCTCTTCACAGCCACACCTTGTTTGTGTCACCTCTTTTTGGTAGTACATCCACTTGTGAACAACTGTAGTCAAGACTGAAGCTCAAGAAGAGTAAGATTTCATCAGAAATCTCTGATGAGCACTCTGGTTAACTTTATTATGTCTTTTATGAGGGCTGCTTTGAAAGTAATGCCTCCCGTGGTACTACTTTGACCCGTGACATCAGAAGCAGATGGTGGTGGTATGGCAATAGAAGTTGAACCTTCTGCCAGTATCCCATTATGTATTGTTGCTGTGTGACAGATGGCAGCAGAGGGGCAGCCTGACAGACTGGCATCTGACATGGGAGTGCAGATGAAGGAAAGATGTGTCATTGAATTCCTCCATGCAAAAAAAAAAAAAAAAAAAAAGGCATTCATTGATAGTTGGTGAATGTTTATGGAGACCAAACGGTGGATGTGAGCACAGTGAGGGGTGGGTGATGCATTTCAACAGTGGCGACAGTGACAGTGGGTCACCTCTGCTGGTGCAGGTTGTTACAAGCATGGCATGCAGGCTGTTGTTCATCACTGGTGATAATGCATGGCTAATGGTGCTGACTGTTGAAAAAGTGTTGAAAAATGGCTGCCTGAAAGTACTTTCTCCATTCAAATACTGCCATTGACAGTATTGGTTGTGTGCAACAAAAAGGCAGGCTGCACTGGCACACACTAACTCTGAGAGATTCTATAGCATTGTTCAAACTCTTCCTTTTTAAAGCAAACAAATAAAAAAAGGTAAAGTAAAAGATAAATTCAGAACCATATTTTGCCAGCTATGAGGCCATACAACACGTAACCTGAACAAGGGTATACGTGCAAGTGAATGCATGCATTTGGATCCGTGCTCACAGGTTTGAGGTGTGATTTACTGAAGCGTGATTTGAAAGTTTGTTGCTGCTAATTTGTGATTCAACCTGTCACCTTATGGCAGTGCCACATACAGTGCTGACACCCTTGAGAAACAGAAGAAAAATCGCACTGAGAGACGTTGAGGGGAGAGGGCCCACCTACTGTAGAGGCCATTATTGACTGATTTTATGCTGAATTAAGGTATGTTTGGTTAAACTGATTTTTTACTGAATTCCTGTTATGCTGCATTCCAGTTGCACGGCATTTTTCCCTTGGTAGTAACTGATGAACTATACTCTGCTGCTTATTTTCACACTGAAAGTTTTTAATCCAAGTAAACTTTTTCTTTCCTAGCATTGACTGAGGACTACTGCTGAGGACTGCGTTAGAGCTGCAGTTCATAAAGATGGATGTAAATTATAACAGACTGCAATGGTAAGATCTAATCGTAAGGTCTTCGTTAACTGGCTGTAAGATGACAGCCATGTATTCTCCCAGGAAAATGACCTCGTGGCCTCCACAGTACCAGCTACCTAAAGCTCAAGTTACCAAGGTGCTGAGATGGAGCACCCACAGGAAAATCTCTCATCTGTATGGAAAAGAATGAGCACCACTTCATAGATCTGAGCACACTAAAAAAAAAAAAAAAAAAAAAGAAGGAAAAAAAAAGTAAATTTTCATATTTCAGCACAGTTCAAAAATTGCCTGCACCATCGTTTTCCTTAGCTCTTTGCAAGGCTGCTGACTCTTTTCAGATTTCAGGGCTGCATTTTGGAAGAGGAATTACAAGTTTTCCTCCCACTCTTTTATCTGAAAAACAACAACGACAATAAAAAAACATTCATAAAGGCTATGCTGGAAAATAGATGAAGAATTGCAATTTTTCCCAAGAACAACTGAGCTCCTGACCCATAGTTAGTGACTGCTGTATAATTACCCTTCATTCCTCTTCCCTTCTCCTAAAGGAATTGATTACTCAGTGTAGACAAGTTTTGTATTTTTGTTTTATTCTGGCAGTGGGATAAGGAGAGTAAGAGTTGTCCCAACCGCGTCAGCACTCTTTCCAATGAAAAAAATTGAAAGAAACACATTGCAAGAAAAAGGAAATTCTCAGCCATTGTGAGCTTAAAGAACAACTACATGTTTGGTCATGTAGCGCCATGCCAACCACTGCTGTGAGGGTAGTTATTGGCCCAAATTCGCAGCTAGAGCTGGAGAACAAAAAGCTGAAAGTCCAATACTGCCTATATAAAAAGAATACATAGTGGTACCTAGGAGTTTAAGGAGGCTTCTACTGAAGAGTAAAAGATAACTATAATGGAAATGCTGAGTCAGGGCTTGAAGCAGTGATGGAGCACCTGGTGGGAAGGCAGGGCCAACCCAGGGGAGCTCAGGTGTATGCAATGAACCTGAGTAACCAAAAGGGATGAAGCCAGGATCCACCCCTTCCCTGACCTCATTTAAGGGTTGGCAGTGGAGGTGAGAGCATTTTGCTGGAGATCCCTGCCTACTTGAGGCCTTCTGAAGGTAAGCAGCTTCTTTCCTTTATTTCTGTGCCTGTGGTTGTTGCATCTGTGCATATCCTCACTTACTGCAGCCTAGGACTTTGCTGCTCTGCTATCATTGCTGTACTTTCTATTGTGTTACAATAATTCAATTTTTTTTTTTTGACATGTTCTTTATTGTGGAGCGTCTTAAAACATAATTCCTCTTTCAACCGGTTGCCTGTTTGCACGCTGTTAGTACTGATAATTCCAGAGCAATCCCATTTTAGTTGGCTATTCCTTTTGAATTCAATTGTTCAAACTGACTGCCTGCCACGTTCAAATTCTCAATGTAAATTTTAACTGAAGTTAGACATTAAGATTCTGGACTCTGACTCAACAGCTCAACCCAAGCCCAAGATTCTGGACTCTTTGGAAACAAGCTCTGATTTATAAATTATGTTCTTCTACTGTAGCTGCTCTTATAAAATTTGTTTGACAAATTAATACAGATAATGCTGGAAATATAGACATAGAAATATAGCGATAACAAGCTTCTCCCTTTCTATCACATCTATCAAGAGGCCTCAACACTGTAAGGCATCGTTACCCCAACAGCAGATGTGCAGTTCATCTACAGCCACTGAGGTTACTGCAGATACATGAGGAGGTGGATCTGTTGTAGTTGTATTTAGTTGCAACTGTATGCGTTTTTATGTAGTAGCTCTCCTCCATTCAGTGAACTAAGAAATCATAGGATCACCAAGTTTGGAAAAGACCTACAAGATCATCCAGTCCAACTGTCTGCCTATCACCAATGATGTTCCTGAAGACGTTTTCCATATGTAATTTATAGTTACCCTCCACCTTTACCAGCCTTATAAATTCTGGGATTTGGTGGCAAGAAAGAATTTGAAGATTTAAGATCCTCCGAAGCCCATAGTGTGAGAACTGTATGAACACAACCTGCAGAGCAGAAAACTGCTACAAGGATCTCCCGACGCTATCATACTTTCCACCACAAAATTATCAGCTTTAATTTTTTTATAGCCTTTGAGTGACTCAGAAATCTGGCAGTGGCCGAAGTCTGAGCTTTGCTCATGCATCTGTAGTGGGTGGAAGGGCAGAGTTTAATGTTAAGAGACCTCAAGTCCAGTAGAAAAATACTTTGGAAACAAATTTAAGGAACTGGGATGGAAGAAAGAGTCCATCGTTACCAAGTCCTGGTCAGACCTCCGAAATCTCAGGACAGACACTTATAAAAGTTAGAATTAAAATGTATCTTATCTATTAATACAGGGATAATTCATGATAAGAAGCAAATGTGTGTGTGTTTTCACTCTTCCATGCCATATATCAAATAGGACACATTGCCCAACAAAACTGTCTGCTCTCCCTGTTAAAATACAAATTTCTAGCCGTATCACTCAAGTGGTAATGAAGCTTATTTTCATGAGGAAAATAGATTTTTCCCCTGACGCTGCCAGATGTCCCGTGTGCTTTCAAACATTAGATTTAATCCGGTTTCACATGTGAAATGTACATATCCTACATTGTGTGCTATGTGTAAGGCATCTGCATGTTAGCTGGTGGATACATGATGAAAGCTGCAGTTTCAAAGTAGTTAACAGCTTCTAAACAACCTGGAAAACCACCTCCAGATTTCTCAAACAAAACAAATTTTTCTTTTTTTTTCATTGAATAATTTTGGCTTTAATTTTTACTTCTAAAGTGATGACGTGGGATGTTTGTCCCACGTGCATCTCTGTGGAGACACAAAGCTGCTGGAGGTGGGAACCTGTAACACACTGCGAAAACACCAATGGAAGCAGAAGGGCTGCTAAACTTGTAGCTGGAAAACCAATCACAGCAGTGAATCCAATCTGATTGTCCTACACGGGGAAGACAAAGCAGGAGATTTCCAGTAGGTCTCTAACTCTGGTGCAACATCAGCTTGTTAGGTATATAATCTCATATAATGGTGCTGTCCTTATCAACAACAAACACAAAAAACCCACCCTGCTTGAATTTTGTGTATGAAAAACAAAAGCTTTTTTTCAAGACACAGGACTTCAAGTCTTTTTCAAGTCCTGTTTGAACAACCAGTCCCACCACAGCTAGAACAATCCCAAATAAATCAACTCCGCCTTCCTCATTCCCCAGTTTGTAACCTGAATCTCGAGGAGCCAGGACAGCTTCAGACAGCTCACTGACACACACACACACACACACACACACCCTTCCCCCCCAAACCATTCGGGTCAGTTGGGACAACAGATGAGCAGTAGCACCGGTGTTTATTGTATGACCTTTTACAGCTGCCATAAAATGGCTCGTCCTCCTCCCCCAGGGCTGATGCAGACATTTAGTTTGGCTAATGGTGCTGGCAGGCTGCTTGCATGAGTAGCCAGAAGCTCTGCAATAGTTTTGGACCAGAATGTGGCTTAGATCATAATCGGGCAACGCAGCAGTCTACCACGAAGGAACAGGAGGAGAAGAAAGGGAAAATAACACTGCACATCATCTGTAGCAGCCAGTGTTCTTGCGTGGGTGCACACTTGGGAGCACCAGCCTGTCCTAACAGAAGCTGGATGGCTTCTCGATGCTGATAGAGAATGGGCAAGTGTGATGGAACAGCCAGTGGGGTAAGGGGTAAGCTGCGTGGCCAAAAAAGCACAGGCCAAAAGCAGACAGCAGTGCAGCGTCAGTGTCGTCATCTGCATCCTGCACAGGTCCTTCCCATGCCTGAGAGAACAGTGCCTGTCAAAGAGCTACTACAGGACATCCAACTTTGTCAGGCAGTGCCTTTGGGAGGCAGCCAGTCCTGCGAGCACCTCGATGTGACACCCCTGTGCTGGGAAGCAGCGCGGCACTGTGAATCAGCTGCCACAGAGGTTTGCTTCTGAAGGGCTTTTCTTGCTTTCTATAGGAGCTTCTGTGTTTGTGTGCTTACAGCCCAATAGGTCATAAAGCAGCTGGCACCCATAGGAGAACATGAATGTCGGGGAGACATGGAAGGAGCAACGTACATTGTTCTTGTTTTAATGTAAATTAGCACAAATCTTGCAGAGAGATGTTCCTTTGCAAATACAAATAACTGCTAAAAGTCAGCATCAGTCAGTGGAAGAGTTGGAGCAGAACAGAAGCTTTCACAGCACTTTATTCCCAGCTCTTGGAATGAAGAGTGCCTTAACCAGCAACAAGTGTCTCAGGAACACTAGTCATACCAGTAGAGCTGGAAGAGGCAATCTTGTGTTGGGCTGAAAGCAGAAAGTTATTGCATTTGTGTTTGCTTGGAAGCAGATCCTGCATGCTCACTCTTGGCAATAACGCAATAATATTTCAGTGATCTGAAAGCTGTTTACACATATGATACTTTAATGCTATTAACAAGAAAGACTTAGAAATGAAATTCACTGCACAGATGATTGCTCTCTGCTGAGAGTTGTGTGCACTGTCTTCATTGCTCTGCATGCCCAGCTGGCATCACCTACTCTGCTGTTAAGAGGCTTTGCAATTTGTGAAGTAAGTTATGATACATAAGGTGAGAAAAACAAAGTCAAATCATTGTGAGAAAAGTATTCTTACAAATTACAGGCTGGCATTTTATCATCTTTATTCGAAGAGTGAGGCATAAGAAATGAAGCAGACAGGTAAGTGTGGAAGAAGTGTCTTTAGGCTTTCAAAGCCTGAAGAGTTTAAGATTACTCTTTCTTCCCTCACTCATGACAAAGTTTAAAACTATTATTGAAACTTAGAAAAATAGTTTTACCTTGTAGTCTTCCAGACTGTATTTGCTTGATAAAAGTTTCAAAGAACGTAGTTGTCACATCAGCTCATAGGCCAGAGAAGCTTCCTAGCAACAAGATATGGATTTGCTCAAAATACATTTTCAGTTTCATTGCGCTTTAGATTGAAGTTTTTTGTGTGTGATTACCAAAACAAAGCGAGCTTCTCAATAGTTCTGCCATGGGTACAGCTCCTCAGCTCCATCTGTGAGTGATAAAATGGTGCAAAAGATGTTTCACAACTTCCAAAGCCTTGTCAACCCAGCATCATCCAGTCCCACACCAGGATTGTCTTCCAGCAAAGCTATGCAATGGCCTCATTCCTCCAAGGTGTTACCAAGCAGTTCTCCTATTCTCTCCTATTCTCTCCTATTCTCTCCTATTCTCTCCTATTCTCTCCTATTCTCTCCTATTCTCTCCTATTCTCTCCTATTCTCTCCTATTCTCTCCTATTCTCTCCTCTTTTCAAAATAAGAAGAGAATGGTTCAGCAAAGATGTGGAGGCTCTGAGCTGAGATCTGAGGTTGCTTGCAAGGAGTCCAATTTAGACAAAGGCCACATGTCAAAGTGCATCTTTGCATTACTGTCGTCACACACACAAAGAACTACAGAGACAGATATTGTTGCGTGATCTTGTGATTCAATTCCATATGATATTAAAGTAGAAAAATGGTATTTGTGAAAATAGCATCTTCATATCCTGCAATTCTTTCCAGGCGGAGTATTTTTGATTCTATGAGCAATATATGTTAAAAATAGTGGCTGCATCAGGTAGCTATAGTAACCAACATCTACAAATAAGTGACATAAGCTGTCCCAAGTGATAGTGCCTGAATTTACATTTTACCAGACGATGATTTCACTCATTGCACGTGACTCATCAAAGCTGTCTAAACAATGCAAGTAGCTTGTCTAGCTTTCCCACACTATATACCTTATTCTGAGTAGCTTCCAGCTTCCACAAGCCCCCAGTTTTCAGATCAAAGCTTGCCACGTTCATTCTCTATAAAGTTGACCTTAAACTCTGAATGGGGGCTCTACGAAACAAATGAAAGGAAGAGGAGTTACTGTAGACTTAAATATGGGTATGGTTGTTGGTATTTAAAAAAACTATTTATTTATTTATTTATTATTTTTCCTCAGCTTCTTCCAAGTAAGTGATTTTGGTCAGAAAGAGCAAGTTTAGGAAAACCTGCACAGCTGGTTGTGTAGGAAGCTGTCCCCAGGGAGAACTTTACAATCCCCATAAATACCCAAGATTTGAACACGTTGGCTGACAAGACATACGTGTATAAAGGCATTTATATGACTTCTGCATACGGTAGTAGAAAGATGACTTTTAAAATATACCCAGTTCTCACGTCCAGTATTCTCCTAGCATTAAAAATTTTGGAGAGGCCTCAAAGTGGTCACAAAATATCTGCAGGCGAAAGTAGGGCTAACGAGAATCCTTCAACCTAGTTAACTTATCCAAAAGAAGGCCAGGAACTTAAACTTCAGCTGAAAGTGATTACAAAAGTCGTAAAAGAGGATGTTCATTTTCGTCCTAAGTAAAAAAAAAAAATATATAATCTCTAATCACAACATACTTTGCTTAGTAACGCTCATCTTATCCCTTGGAAAGATATCTTCCTTCCCAGAGAGAGAAATTGGAGAAATTCTGCTGTATTAAATACGTGAGCTAGGTAACTTACCTACGTATTCTATCATGAGTTATCATGGATCATCAAAGTAGACATCATTGTGGATACCATCATGGACACACACGGCCAGAGAAGTTACTTCTAATTGAAGATGTAATGAAACCTTTGGAATTAAAGCCTGCCTCCTGGCTGCTCTGGGACTGTACAGACCTGACAAGCACACTTGTGGTAATCATTCTTCCAACCAGTCAGTTACTGCAGATTTTAAGGTACTCGAGCTTCAGAGAATGTGAAAAATGTGCAAAATGTGAGAAGTGACCTACAGCTACAGAAAGGATGATGTGCTTAGAAGAGTCGTCACGGCACTACAGACAGCAGACAGACAGACTACTGGCTCCCTGTCCTTGTGAGGACTGGGAACCTTCCTGTCCAGCTCCAAGCAGAACAATGATGGTAAGGACCACGCTTTCTTTGAAACAGACCATCTGTCATCTCATCTCCTTTCCTGAAGTTACTGTATTCTACATCACAGAGTTTCAGTCGCTCAAGATATTCAGCTGTGAGATACCAGCTTATATCAGTGCATTTCATTTCTCCTTTTCATTACAACCATGGCAAAATTGTCCCATGTGTCTCAGAAGAAATCCCAACAAAGAACAGAATTTGTATGTTGCTGCCAATCGTGGCAAGTCAGCTTATCATAGAATGACTTGGATTGGAAGTGACCCCAAGGATCTCCACGTTCCAATCCCTTGCCACAGGCAGGGCTGCCAAACACTGGATCCAGTGCTAGACCAGGCTGCTCAGGGCTCCATCCAACCTGGTCCCTGGGGCCACCAGATCTTCTCCTCATCTGCCCACATTTTAGCTTCCCTGAAGCAGGAATTCAAGAGAAACTTGTGGAATCGTCATTCATTCATCATTTTGTTTCAGGATGAACAATTTCTTCATTGAGTTAAGTCCTACTTGTACGCTGGAACCTGAATAAATTGGCAACCCCGAATGCATGATGTGAGGAGGACAACACAATGGGAGAACATCTGCTATCCCAACAGTGACCTGGAAGGAAATTTGACAGTGAGTACTGGGGATCAGTATGAGAAAAATGCTGTGTTAGTGTCTGTTGTACACGTCAGGGAACTAACGAAGTTATCTGCCATCTCTCTGCGCTGTGGTCCTCACTCTTTTTTCTTTGTTTGCAAATCCAGATGTTGTTATGCTGAGGCTTGGCCATGCAGCTTCCAGTGACTGAATAGCTGTTATTGCCCCTTGTCCTGAAAGATGGAATTTGTTAAAACTGGGGGCTCCTCTATTGGAGATGAATACTAGAAAAAGCTTTCAAGCCTCTATGGTGGAAAGCTGGAAATTCTGCAGTTTGGTCCTTTGTGACTGACAGTCTGAGATCCAGGCAGGGCAAGAAAAGTAAACCAAAGCAACTTTAATGATTCTCTCAGATTAGCGCAAGCTAAAAAGAACTCTCAGCCATTATCTGGAGGCTTACTGCGCTTTGAGGTATGGCATGCAGAATTAGATTTATATTTGCTTAAATGAACTGGGAGTCCCATGGAGGGATCATAGAATCATGGAATCACCGAGGTTGGAAAGGACCTCCAAGAGCATCCAGTCCAACTGTCCGTCTACCTCCAGTATTTCCCACTGAACTGTGTCTGTCAGTACTACAGTTCTAAACATTTCTTAAACACCTACAGGGGCTCCACCACCTCCCTGGGCAGCCCATTCCAGCACCTGCCCACTCTCTTGGAGAATAATTTTCTCCTGAAGTCCAACCCGAATCTCCCCTGTACAACTTGAGGCCATTAATGATTCTGACCTAGTTAAAATCATTCCATCCAATTCAACCAGCTTCATCGTAGGAAGACAGACAGACAAGCATATAGAGTTAATCAAAAAGTATATGGAGTTAATCAAAGTCTGGTGGTGACTGATAAAGCAGCAGCATCCAATAAGGCGCACTTCCATAATAACGTGCATACCCAGGGACACGTCATGGTTTAAAATACGTGAAAATGCAGAAGTGAACAACCATCTATAAAACGTCAGACACAATTTTTGAGCTCTGAGAGCTGCGCTGAAGCGTTGATGAAAACGGTATGTTAGGTATGTATCACAACATAAAGATGTTTATGTTCCGGAGTGTTTTGTTTTCTTAACCTTTGAAGTTCAGCAGTTCGGGTAGCAAAGCCTTGGTTGCCACAAGGCCGTGGTTGAAAGGGAGTGTGAAAAGTATTTAGAGAACTCAAAGCCAAAAATGGGACCAACAAAAAACTACATTCCAGGTTAAAAAAACACTGGGGAGTGACAACGAGGTGCTATTTTAAGGAGTATTCCGTGATTTAAAACAATACAGAAAATAGCTTCTAAGAAGCATGTTCTGATATCTCAATCTAAAATGTCGTTTCAGTGCTAATTGAAATTTAACAGTCTTTAACCAACAGGAATCTGGGATGAAACTTTGCCAGAAGACAGGAGCAGGGGAGACTGAAGTTATCATCACGTGAACTTGTAGCCTATACTCCGTGCCTTCTCCCCACCACAATTATAATTCATTTTTTAATATTTAAACACGATAAATCTTGATTTTTAACTTCTTGCAATGATTTTAAAATGACTTGCTAATAGCTGAGGGTAATTAACGCACCTGAAAGGAATTATTAGATAAATATTGTAGTTCATCTACTTAAGTACTTCTAATTGAAGTAAATGCTCTGATGTAATAATTTTATCGAGCTCCAAAATGAAAGACGTGAGTAACAGCTGAAGGGAGTACAAATTTCCTATTTAGAGACCTACCAAGAGGACACGATGTACAGGATGAACCATCTCTTAGCAATCACTGCTTTTTTCTGAACAATTGGCTGTGCCTTTCTGATATTTTCTGCTGAACTGAGTAGCAGAGGTGAAAGCGTGGGCATAACGTTGAGGTTTCCAGCAAGCAAAATGCATTTTACAACTTGTGATGTTCTCTCATGAGGTTCGAAGCTCTGCTTTATGGATCAGAATTAAATCATTGTCCCTGAAAATCAGTGCGACTTAGAATCATAGAATCACCAAGATCGGAAAAGACCCATAAGGTCACCCAGTCCAAATTCCAGTCTTGGACAGCAATGGATGACAACTACCAGGGAACGGTCTTGCAAACCAGAGAATGGTTGTGCACATTTTCTCTAAGGATCACAAGACTGCAAGACCTAGCACTCCAAAGAAACATGACTTGCCCTCTTTAGCTGAAGATTTGGGAGAGTAAACACAGCCCTGCTCCAGCCTCCACATGCTGTATCTTCTTTCCCACCAGACCCTCCAGGGTCTTTGGGGGATATTCTCTTGACTCAAAGACAAGGGAAGGAAGGGTGAGAAACCAGCGTGCTGGCTTTTCTCCCAGCTTTTTGCAGCAGGAGCTGTGGGTGCTCTTCAGAAGCTGTGCAGACTTATCTCTGCCTTCTCTTTGTTTATCTAGTAGCAATAGAAGGCTTAGTCGTTGCACAAGATACAGGAGAGTCGTAAATCCTGGCAGTCCAGAGTGAGAGAAAGGAAAAACAGGAAATACATTAAATACAAACTACAAAAAAAAGCGATATTAACTCAGTAATGGTACTGTGTTATCCCGCCAAGATTGCCCATGTTTGATAGAGGGATGATCTTGTTGTCAAAAAAAAGCTTTTAGCGTTCCTGCAAACATCTACCTCGAGATGGCTGTGTGACAAACTTCTTGCATTTGTGGTTCATTTATGTTTTGTAGCTTTGCAGGGACCTTGTGAGGCTTAATAGCTGTATATTCAGGAGACTGTGCTCATTCCAAGTATTTTTGTTTTGCTCCTTGGCTACGAGGGCTGCACAGATTTTCCCCAAATTGCTTTGTTTAACTATTGAGTCTTTTATGGCAGCATTTTTTGAGTGCAGGGAATGTGTCTTCTGTCCTCTCAGCTGGCCCGTGTCTGGCAGGACAGGGGAGAACACAGCTGGGGAGCACTGAGAGCAGAGATGGGGCGTGCTGATAGACAGCAAGAACAGATGTAGGTAAGAACCCCAAAAGCAGCTCTGTAGGGTCAAACTCCTCGCAGCTCCTTGCCATCCACTGTGTGCTCCGTGTCATGGAAAGGGGAAACAGCTCTGCTTCAATTCATTGAGGAGCTTCAGAGGGAGAACAAGCAATTGGGATGATCTGTGACTCTCCAGATCCCAAAATTACGCGCTGCTCTTACCATTGTCCAGTGGGACACCCAGATTTGGCTCTTCTGGCATGACAACAAATCTAAGTGCAGCTTGCTAATCCTGACAAGCTATTTATTTAGCAGGGGAAACACAAGCCCTGCTCATCCAAAATCAGTCATCTGAAAGACCAGCCTCCCCAGTGGACCGTGCCCTCCATTGGTCTGACCTTGGCTGTTTGGAAATCATGGATTTCCAGAATGAGGCTCCATAATGTTTGGTTTGGAGGAGCACTGGAACTGTGCTTGAAGAACATGAAACATACAAAGGCAAGATCTTAAAAAATGAGTTAAACTAGGGTTGGTGTCAACATCCATCTTCTGTGACCAAAGGAAGGATGACAAAATAACTTTATACTATCAATAAAACAATGATCATGAGAAGATCCAGACTGGTAGACAGCACTATGAAAAAAAAACCAACAGGTTGTGACTATAAACAACAGATAAGAACCAACTGGGAAGAAAATGTCAGCCCAGAGCCACTGGCAAAAGTACTTATCCAGCTGTGTATTGCAAAAAATCTTGGGAATTTTGCTGGGAGCTCAGGAAGGATATTTGTTAAACAACGATTCTGTGGTCACACAGAACATCCTTTGTGGTGAGATACCCAGGACCAGCCCCAAAACTCAGGCTGTGTGCTGGGATAGCACTTTATCGGGCTTGGAAGATAATTCTAGAGGGAATGTTTTACAGTCAGTGTAAACAGCTCCAGCTCATGCCTGTGAAGGATTTGCATAGCTGGGCAAGTCTCTGCTCTTTGCAGCATGCGGTGCTGGAATTTCGTGGTGGCACAGCAGACATCAGTGGACCTTGTAGTGCAAAGACACTGAGCCTGAGCTTGTTCTTGGTGAATGTGCTGCTACGTATTAGAGATGTAATACCGTACAGAGATGTGTTAACAGTGCCTTTGATGCCCTTCCATCCTTGCAGGGTTTGAGACTGGGCGAGCTACAAGGGAAGGAGCTTGAGGAACAGCTCATCTCCAAGAAGTTCTCTGTGTGTTTCGAGGCTGAGTTCGCCCATCCACGCATGCCCCTATCCCAAGGCCATCCTCTCAGGGGGCTTTACAGAGGCAGCAGCTCGTTGTGGTGCAGGACAGGCAAGTGGAGGTCTCAGAGGAGGAAAGGAGCATAGTAAGGGCTATCTTGGATCCTCCTGGGGCCACTGCCGCTGTCTAACGTAGGCTGCAAGAGGTGGCTGCTTAAATACAGCACAAGGCTACAGCACAGGATAAAAAGATGGGGTGAAAATAAAAGATAAACATCCCACGTGCTGGGAAACAGAGATTACTGATCAGTGCCTCCACCAGACAGACAGACAGACACCTTTTGCCATTAAGCAAAAGGATGGGCTGTGTTTGAGGAGGAAAAGCTCCAGTCCATTCACGTTTCAGCTTTTTCATGCTGGCACATTTCTTTGCCATGTCTCAAGAAGAGAGGAAACATTCCAGGCCTGCTCCAGAAAAGAGATAACAAAATCGGCTCAGGTCTCCACTTCCCCTGGGTTGGCAGGGACTCGTAAGAAGCAGATTTATTTCTCATAAACACGCTCAGAGATGTATTTACTCTCCTTGCTGTAGCTGCTGCACAGGATTAATTGGGATGATCAGCAAAAGAGTGACTGGAAAGTCAAACGTAAAGAAAGTGCTTTTTGAAGCCCTTTCTGCTTTCACAGCTATTGGTTTTCTATTTGGGTTTTATTCATAAGATCGCTGCTTCCCTGTGGTAGATAAAAACCTCACAGTTCTCTGATGTATTCTTGGCTTTTACGACTGCTGGACAACAGTTGGGCTGAAACCACAGCCGTTTACCAAAACAATTCACAGGATTTCTCTACGCAGGATGGCTTTAAACCATAATTGAATATAGAATTGCGTTGCTCGTGCCCTTTTGGCGTTAGTTTTAAGTTCCACTTGTTGCATTACCAGTCTGTGCCATCCCCACAGAAATAAAAGGTGAGACGCTTTGGCTCTGCTACCACTTTTCTCTCCAGTTTCAGCCATGCCCACCCACAGAAATAAAGCGCTGCCACCGCTGCCCTGAGGTGGGAAGGGGATGGAAATCAGATGGTGTGCAGCAGTGGCCCCGCATCGCGGCCCGGGGGGCAGAGCATCTGATCAGCTGTGGTGCAGGATTGCGAAGCAAAGGGACTGGGGGGAGGATGCTTGATAGGCTTGGAGGTTCCGATCATGTAGGGCACTAAAAGTCAAACACAGGTTGTGCATTCTAGATGGGTGCAAGCTTAATGAATGAAACTCGGCTCGGCTGAACGTGAGTCAGCAGTGTGCCCAGGTGGCCAGGAAGGCCAATGGCATCCTGGCTTGCATCAGGAAGTTGCCAGCAGGAACAGGGAGGTGATTGTCGCCCTGGATTCAGCTCTGGTGAGGCTGCACCTCCAGTGCTGGCAGTCCAGTTTTGGGCCACTCACTGCAAGAAAGACATTGAGGCCCTGGAGCGGGTTCAAAGAAGGGCAACAGAGCTGGTGAGGGGTCTGCAGCACAGGCCTGATGAGGAACGGCTGAAGGAGCTGGGATTGTTCAGTCTGGAGGAGGCTCAGGGGAGACCTCATTGCTCTCTATAACTACCTGAAGGGAGGTTGTAGTGAGCTGAGGGTCAGCCTCTTCTCTTGTGTAACAGTGATGCTGCACCAGGGGAGATTTAGGCTGGACGTTAGGAAATACTGTTTTCCTGAAAGAGTGGTCAGGCAGTGGAATGGGCTGCGCAGGGAGGTGTTGGAGTCACCGAGCCTGGAGGTGTTCAAGGAATGTTTGAATTCTGTGTTGAGGGATGTGGTTTAATGAGAGCTATTGGTGATGGGTGGATGGTTGGACTGGATGAGCTTGTAGGTCTTTTCCAACCTCGGTGATTCTGGGATTCTGGGATCCTGTGAAACGTGACTTGGAGCACTATAGAGGTGCGTAGCAAACTGCAGGCAGGAGCACGGATTGGACGCGCACAGCAAACACCGCACAAGACCACAGAACCGCGCGATCACAGCCCGCTTTCACTCCGCCCCGCCGGCTTCCCACGACCCCCACCCCTAAGCCGCCCGCCCCCCAACCCGACCCGCGGTGGGCCCCACCGCCGTGGCCGCTTTAAGGCCGCCCCGCGGCGCATTCCACCCGGCCGGGCGGGGGGTGCCGCTCCCGGCCTGCCCCGCGCTGCAGCCCCGCCCGCCGCGGCGCGGCCCGGCCCAGCGGCACAGCAGCCCCGCACAGCCGCGCTCCGCAGCGGCCCCGGGCCGAGCCATGGGCGGCGTTGGCGGGCGGCGGGCGCTGCCGCGGGTGCTGGCGCTGCTGGCCGTGCTGGCGCTGCCCCGCGGCGGCGGCGCGGCGATGGACGAGTGCACGGAGGAGCGGAGCGGGCGGCCGCAGCGCTGCATGCCCGAGTTCGTCAACGCCGCTTTCAACGCCACGGTGGTGGCCACCAACACGTGCGGCACGCCGGCCGAGGAGTACTGCGTGCAGACCGGCGTCACCGGCGTCACCCAGTCGTGCCACCTGTGCGACGCCTCCCAGCCCCACCTGCGGCACGGCGCCTCCTTCCTCACCGACTACAACAGCCAGGCCGACAGCACCTGGTGGCAGAGCCAGAGCATGCTGGCCGGCGTGCAGCACCCCGCCGCCGTCAACCTCACCCTGCACCTCGGTACGGGCCGTGCGGGGAGCGGGGTTCGGGGGGAGGGAGGGGAGCCCCGCCGTAGGGTCGCGGCTGCTGCGTGGGGCGGGGCTCGGTGGTCGCTTTGGTCCCTTCCAGCTCGGGGGTCGGGGACACGTGCGATGGAAGCCGCGCCGTACGCGGTGCGATGCCCGTCGTTGTGCGGGTTGGGCTGGGAGCACGTGGCTTCGTAGGATGGGCTGGGTTGAAAAGGACCGCAGCGCTCATCCAGTTCCAACCCCCCTGCTGTGTGCAGGGTCGCCAACCACCAGACCGGGCTGCCCAGAGCCACGTCCAGCCTGGATGTCCTCGTCTTTTCCTTCTGCTCTTCTTAGAAGCGGCCCTTCGCTTCCCCATTCCCAGCTCCTTTGCCTGAATTCCTTCTCACTGAGGCTTCACCGCAGCGATCTTTCCTTTTTCCAGTACTGCCCACCCCCGTGGCTGAGCAGGGCAGTGGGGACGTGCAGACCCCCGGTACAGCAAAACAGAGCTGTGTGGGAGGGACGCTCCCTCAAACAGTGGCAGAAAAGGACACAAAACAGCACATTGTGTCTTTGGAGTGCAGCATTTCTGGGTAGGGGGCTGGATTTTCTCAGGCTCGTCGTTTTTTTCAGAGCAGATCCTCCCTTTGCCTTCCCGCAGCTCTATTGCTCTTACTATCCCTGTGCTGCACGTATCCACCTCTCTTTAGGCTGTTACACGTGTCTCCCCACCCCCTGCCCGGACCTGGCCTGGTGTCTGTGCATTGCAGCGTTTCCTGGGCAAGGAAACAGCTGCTGCCATCCTAAGGGAGGCACAGGCAGCACTGTGGGCCTGTGGCTGTTGGTCCAAACACTGCTGCTTGTGGCTCTTTGGGCATCCCTGCCTTGGAGCTGCCAGTTGTTGGGAGAGATGGACTGCAGGGCTCCTCCACCCCTCTGTCAGCGCTCATCCCTTTATTTGGCTGCGAGGAGAGCGGCGGTGCTGGTTATATACGTGGTCTGCAGAGAGCAGCTCAGAGCACGACTGCCATTTGAAGGCATTTACAAGGAAACTCAGGCAAGGAGCCAGCTCTTGTGCTCAGCTCCAGTCTGATTTGCTGGTTGTTTGCAGCAGAAGAGATTTTTTTTTTTCTTGAAGAGCAAAAAGGCAGCTTCTTGTAAAGGGTGGGCTGCAGAACGTGCCTAATGGAAGCATTCAGTGCATGCAACAGGATGCAGGGAGTTGCTGTGAGCCATGAGTGAGGCTGCTGGGTGTCCTGTTGGAGCTCAGCAGGAGGCTGCTCCATGTCTTCTTGGGAAACAGCTGAGAGCTGGGGGGTTTGTGTGAGCAGATGAAGCTTAGCATCTCTGCAAAATGGGGATTGATTCATGGGGAGAGCGCTTAAGTTGGCACTACAGAGCTCTATATGCTGGTGGAAGCGCCCTGCAGCATCTTTGTGACTCTCAAACAGCCATGCAGGGGTGGGCTCAACCACCTTGCCACCTTCCTTCTGTAAAGGCTGCTTATTGCCATTCACCTGGGAGAGCCCTGCTGCTCCTGCACTCGGTTGGGAAATCCCTGGGAGCTGTGCTGAGGCTGGACTGGGGCTGGGTTGGGAGCGGCTCGCCCAGCGCCCGGTGCCTGCACTGCGGTATTTGTGGAGCCCCGAGGGGACTCTATTTTAGTTGGTCTCACAAAGGCTTGATTTACATTTTGCAGGTTTCAACATGAGGAGCGAGGAGATCAGGCTTCGCGTGGCCAGCAGTTGTTCAGTGCAGTTATATAAAGCAGCTTTAAAGCTCTTTATCGCTTCTCTCATACCCTTTAAATTCCTAAGTTTTCTCCCATTCCTCTGTCCTGCACCTTTTTGGGATGCTGATGCCACTGAGGCATTCAGGAACGCTATCTGTGGCAGAGCACTTATTTTAGGGGATGGAGAGAGCTGGGGTTGGCTGGTGGTTTAGTTGCAGAAATAGCTGCTATTTGTGCTCGCCCTGTGTCACATGGAGAATTCATCACTGGCGACTGTTTTTGAAGTCCCAAATCTTGGAAACTTTGCAGCTTGGAACTTTTTGCTTACTGAATAATGTGTGGTTTGCTCAGTAGCATTTCCCTTGCAAGTAGCATCCCAGGCTGCTGCCTCGTGGGGGGATGAACGTGGATCTGCAGGCAGCACGGGGACAGCCACCTCCATTGAGGGAGAATGGGCCTCTGGTTCCCAGGGTTTGTAAACTGCGGTGTAAAGAATGTAAATGCAAGCCTGGGAATGGTGTCTGACACCGTGAGGCTCTGTGGTGGGGTACAGCTCTGTCCACGGGGAACGATACATCCCTCACTGCTGCAGGACTGAGCGTTGGCTTGGAAAGATTGCTTCAGAAAATAACACGGGTTTTATAACATCCCTGTAAACAGTGGAAATCTCTGTTGTCCCGCTGCACAAACAGGAGTGTGTTGGTTTTTCCCCCAGGTGCTTTACAGGCTCGAGGTGAGGGGTGAGTGGTGGTGCCTGGGCTGAGGGCTATGGTGTTACCACCTGCTCTGTGTGAGACCCTATAAGAGCACGACCCATTGACATCCATTTGCAAGGAGTGTCCTTGGGATGGCCCCTAGCATCCCTCGAGTGACCTGGCTTTAGAGGACTCTGTTCATCTTTGCTATATGCTGGAGTAGCCTATGAAAACAGATGCGTTGTGAATTGTGTTTGCTGGCTGCTTTCCATGCCGTGGGGCTGGGATGTGGGCTGGAGCTGCTGTTAGCCTTGTGGGAGTGGGCTTTGGGGTGGAAGCATACATTCCTCTGGCTTTTTCCCTCTGCAGAAGCTTGGAAAATGGTGAAAACCCATCAACTGTAAAAAGGAACAGAAGTTATATTTAAATTGAAGCACCCAACCTTGTTCTTTAATCTCTTTTCCACTGGTCCAGGCCTGATTGAGAGATCATCTAAAAACAACAGAAGCCCTGAAATGTGGTGATCTTCACCATTTTGTTTGGAAACTGGGTGGCAAATAGCTTTCCTGGTTTCCATGCTTCTACTTGTTGTAGATATTCCGATGTGATAGTCATCAAAGAGATGCTTCCAGTGCTAATCACGCCTGCAGTCCTGACACAACACAGCTGTGTTCGCTCGTGGAGAATTTCAAAATTTCCTCTTTCAGAAATAGTATCCAAAAACTATTGTTGGATTTTGTGTGTGTGTGTAGGTGAGCCAGTATGGTCTTGTATATAGGAAGCAGAACTCCAGATAGCTGTAGGATCTGTGTGCGTTTGGTTTTGGGCACAGTTGTTTCTGTGGGGGAAGGTGTTTGTAGGAATGGTGCGTTGAGATCTTGCGAAGACGCAGGATTTGTGGATTCCTGGAGCAGTTTTCTGCAGCGTTCTGGTCTTTGTTGCAGAGAGCAATGCTTGGAGAGTTGCTTATTTGTGTTGGGTGCCACGTTCTTCTGAACCAAACCACCAGGACCTGCTTGGTAGGGATGGTTGTTCTCAGCACCTCGGTGGCTCGCGTGTGGCTGTCTGCAGGGCCTGCTCCCTCCCGTGCTGCGAGGCCGAGCGAGATCTGCAGAGCCTCAAGCTGGCAGCACTCCAGTTTTTCAGCAAATTGCTTTCATCTTGTGATTTATTTTCTCAAGGTCTGCTTTCTGGCCCAGTCTCCGTTGGCCCTGAGGAGCCGCGGTTTCTGCCGTGCGCCCAGCACCTGGCACACGGCTACAGGGTGCTGCTGGGGGGGTAAAGTGCCTGCATCCCGACATGTTCTCTTGTTAAAACAGATTTTCTTTCCTTTCCTCACGTGTTTCATTTCGGCAGTGCAGTTTTGGAAAGAAAAATCTTGATAATCCTCTTTGAATTAAGAGGTGATGTTGCTCGTCAGGGGCTTTAAGCTAATGGTTGCACTCGGCCTCTTCAAGAGGGAATAAATGGGCCCTTTTCTTCGTACTTGTTTGTGCTGAGCTTGTGTGGGGTGGGTGGGAGAGCTTGGTGGTGGTGGTGACCTCGTGGAGACCGATGGAACGGAGAATTGCTCCCTTCTGGAAAAGCCTTTCTTGATCTCACAGTGTTAAGTAGGCTCGCTTGACTTAAGTGGCGTTTTTTTCTTTTCTGAGGACTTCTGGGGTCCGTTTCTGGTTCTGCTGGTTATTTATAGCCCTTCCATCTGCAGCCCTTGACGTGTCCATCCTGTGGGATTTGGCTGTGGGACGCTCTTCCCGGCAGCTCCTGGGCCGGGTGAGGGGCAGCCCTTGGTGGGGCCGCACCGCCTCCATCTTTGGACACGGCCTGTGTGTGGGTGTGCAGCCCGCATTGCTCGCCTCTCCTTTCTCAGCTCCCTGCATCCTGCCTGGGCCCTCCTGCCCCCGTATCCCTGCTCCTGATGTGTGTGGGCCGTGCATTTGGGGGTCCCACCCCGAGCTCCCACTCGGTGCAGGGCAGCCTTGTCCCTGCTTCCCTCTCAAGATTTCGGCGAAGGGATGCCGGGAAGGAGGTCCATGGGCGCTCTGCAGGCATGAGTTAACTGATTAAATTACCAGCATTACACGAGTCACTGCTCTTCTGCTTTCTAAGCAGAGTGACTCTGCGTACATCTGTACGTACACACCGCCTCTTTCTCATCCTGAATGGCTGTTGGCCGCTGGTGGTTTGTCAGTCTGAACACATGGAGCCGCTTGTTGCGGTGCCAGAGCCTTTGACTTCTGGTTAGGATGGAGGCCTGTGGTTTGGGGATGGGCTGCTGTTTCAAATACCTCAAGGGAACAATGGCACGGCTTGCAGAACGACACATCTGGTACTGCAGTGCTCTTAATTGTGTCAGTTACTATCTTAAAAAGGTAGTGATAGTCCTAAAAAAGTGCGATTTCTCCATTCCTGGATGCATTTCTGTACGCTGGGGAACTGGGGCTGCTGGTTGAGGACAAGGCTGCTGGAAGCTGCCTCAATAGATGGTGCGTTTAAAGGAACTCTTACTGACCCTGTGTTCCCTGGCATCTCGTGTGAAGGCCTTACTGTGTCACTGTGAGTCACCACAGACATCTCCACTCCCCTGGGAGCTGCCAGCGTCTGGCCCAGAGCCTCCAGGGTGGGACTGGGTTGCTCATAGAGCCGGGGCAGCAGGGAGGAGGTGGTGCTGGTGGCACTGCTGGCTGCTGGGCGGCTTCATGTATGTTCTCCATACGTCCATCCCCAGTAGGGTGCAGGAGCTGTGTAAGGGTATAGCATCATGGATTCACCAAAGTTGGAGAAGATCTCCAAGGTCATCCAGTCCAGCCATCTGCCTATAACCATACTTCCCACTAAACCATGTCCCTCAGTACAGCATCTAAACATATGTCCATGGCAGCGTGGAAGATGCTGCAGATCCTGAACTCGTGGGGGCTTTGGGGTCCCTCTCAACCTAAGCCATTCTGTGACTCTGAAAGTTGGGCAGGAACATCAGATTTCCCCAGTCAGGTTGGTTGAGTTTCTGTGCTTTGTGCAAACCAAAGCACGACAACAACGATGCTGCTTTTTGATAACAAATGATATCTTGCTCCTGATCCATTGCACCTTACAGCGGTGCCTGAGAACTGGAGCAGCCGTGATGCAGCTGCAGCCCTGGCTGTTTGTGAGCACCGGGTTACAGCCTTATGAGGTGCTTAAACGAGTCGGGGAGGGATGGTTTGGGTTTTGGGTGCACTTGAAGTACTTGGCTCTGGTCTTTCCCTATTTACTAACCAAATGGATGTTTATTACTGCCAAGGATTTGGATGTGCTGTTGCAGCAGTGGTGTGGTTTGTGCTGCTGACACTGCTCCTTGCACATGGAAGGGGCCAGAAATCTTTATGGGAAGCTCGGTTCTTCCTATTGCAAAACCTCATACCGAATATGTCTCCTCGTTAATTTGTCCGTGAATTGATTGCCTTTTTCATGTCATCCAGATGGTCTGTTTTGCAACTTCAGGGGCTGTGGCATGTTCTTTTGTTAAATGCTTGGTGGAAAATTAACATGCTGCTCTGGCAGATGGGAGGGACCCTGTCCTTTGGCCTTTCTGTCACGCAAATCCAGCTTTTCTCTTTCTCCCCTACCCCTAAAAAGTCTACATTAACTTGAAAACAGTGGGAGGGAATTAAATGTGTTTTGAAAGGGTGATCCCATGGGTAGGAGTGGTATTGAGTGCTTACACAGGGTATAGAAAGGGCTTGTGGGAAGAGAGGTTGTTCAGCAAAATGAATGGCGTTTAGAGTTGTTAATCTGTGTCATTAGCACTGTGTACCAGAAAGTTTAAACTGTGCCTGACTAAATAGCACGAGTCTTTGAAATTCACAGCAGTGCTGGCAGCCCCGCTGGCTTTTATCCTCTCTTGCTGCACCCTGCCTGCTCCAGCTGTTGTGCCCAGCATCCTGCGTGCTCCACATCCCCACTGCTCCCTCGTTTCCACGCCAGAAACCCCCAGAAAGCCAACTGTGGGGAACCCACAAGAGGTTGACTTGAAGAGACCTCAAGAAAGCGAGTTGGCGTTGCCATTGGACCCATGGAGTGAAAGTGAGCATGGGAGGGAGCAGAGGGCAACACCTCACATCTCTGCTTCATGTGCACGGTTAGTGTAACACAGGCAGACTTTATCACCCCCCTTCTGAGGAGTGATGTGTGTCCAGACTTGCTCAAGAGATCTGTTGGTCACAGTGCAGCAGTTTGTACTTCTGTAGTGCTGTGTACCCTCAGAAGCCCTCGCCTCATTCAGGTGACCGTGCTGGCTGCCTGCAGTGCTTTGAGTCAAGCCTCTCTTGAAACAGGTGGCTGCCATCTGTCAGCTGTTGCTTTTCTCTTGGTGGTTTCTGGATGGCATATTTTGTTACGGGTAACTCAGCAGAAAAAGTTACTGATTGCCAAAAGGATTTTGTAGAACTGCTAAGGTTGGAGAAGAACTTTAAGGTCCCCAAGTCCAACTCCACCCCACCGTGCCCACATCTCCCAGTGCCACATCTCCATGGTATTTGGTGACCCCACCACCTCCCTGGGCAGCCTGTTCCAATGCCTTACTACTCTTTCTGAGAAGAAACTTAACCTAATTTTGGTTGTCAACACCCCTTGAGGGCTTTTTAAATACAGTGGTTGCTCACCAAGTGATGCTCAGTTACCTCTTGGGTCAGAAGTGGCAGTTGCTCTGAGTTGTGCTGGAAGACATTGTGCCACCTCCAAAATAATGGTTGCCCTCTGTGCAGTTGTTCCTTTGAAGAAGGAAACAAAAGAATACAGACCTGGTGGCTTTTGGAAGTGTCCTGCCCCTGGGGATAGCTGTTGGACTACTTCTGCCTTCTGAGGTGTCAGGCAGGATGGAAAAGATGATCCTCCAGTACAAGTAGTGGTGCTGTAGAGTGAAGCATCGAATTCTGTCGTAGCACTTAATTATCTTCCCATTCACCATCCCTGGAGGTGCACAAGAAACGTTTAGATGTTGTACTGAGGGGCTTGGTTTAGTGGAGAAATACTGATGGTAGGCGGACAGTGGGACTGGATGATCCCACGTGGAGGTCTTTTCTGGCCTTGGTGATTCTTTGAATAACTCTAGTGGCAGAGGCCATTGCTTCAATATATACACAGTCATTTGAGTTGAAAGAAGCTTAAATTGGAGCTCAGTGTGCTTTTTATTTTTTATTTTTTACATCCCTGGGAGAGGTATGTTTAAAGGCTTGAAGAGGAGGATTCTTAAGCCATTGGAAGAGAGTATATGTTGTTCTGAATCAGCAGTTACCAAGGAATTAATAAGCAGGTGGTGCATCGTTCCAGGAACATCTTCCATCTCCCATGCCTAAAAGCCACATGCTGCTTTTCTCTGGAGGATATGAACAAAATAAAACAAGCATTAAGCTTCTCCAAAACTAAACATGGGCAATGGGAGTGTGCTGGGCTTCTAGCTCTGGGCTTGGCTCATGGCAGCTCAGATCACTGCCTGGTCTGTGCCGTTCACGTACCTGCTTCTTCCCCTCTTCTCTTCCACTGGCCCCACAGCTTTTATGCTGTAGCTTTGTGCCTGGTTACTGTGACAACAGAGCACAGGGCAGAAGCGTGCTGTGCGCGAGTGGTGCAGCGTTTTTGGGCCACGTCCTTCATTTGGAGGGAGGCAGTGAACATGTGGCTTCCCACACCTCCACACCAGCCCAGCCTTGCAGCTCCATCGCAGCCCTGATGCTGTCAGCTCGCTCAGTTAAGGCCAGAGATAACCACAGCTGGGTTTGGTGATAGTGGGACTGCGGGCGGATGCCGGGGGGGGGGGGGGGGGGGAAGTGCTGGGAATGTGCAGCCTAAGGCTCTGATTTCAGTTTGGAAAACACCCTAAAAGCTTTGAACAAGGAGCCTCGTGGTAAGGCTCATCAGAAGGGAATGCTTTGGTTGGCGTGGATCTGCCCCGAGCTGATGCTCAGGCTTTGGTCAAAGGAAGGAAATGAGCTCGCTGAGACTTCCGTCTGTGTGCCACGCATGGGGACACTTCGTCTGACAACCTGGGAAAGAGATGGAGAGATTAGGGAGCCTTCCCGTGGTGGGACTTCATGCATAAGGCATTTATGAGCATGCTTTTGCTCAGACACAGAATTCTTGCAGCGTTTGACTTTATGCAAAACGTCCTGATTGTATGTTGGAATTCAGCTGCCCTAGCTTGTTCTAGCTGACTTTGCATAAGCAGATCTCTTGAATTAATGGCCCATTAAAATAAGCGGGCAAACTGATATTTCTGCAGCTGTCTGATTGCTGGGGAAGCAGATTCAAGGACAGCAGGTTGATATGTAGGTTGTTTTTCTTGTTTTTTTTTAACTGTTCATCATAATTTAAGGAAAAAAAATGAAACTAAAACCTGATTTTTCATAACTGATGCTGAAGTATTGGATGGCGCTTCCGGATGCAATATAAGTTACGTGCTTACACATTTTGGTGTTCATAACTTAATGCTTTTCTTGTTGTGGGCTCAGGGCTCCTGTGGTGATGGATGAGAGAGAGCTGGTGGGAGAGCAGCGTGCTGCTGGTGGTCATTGCACATCTGAGAGCTGAACAAAGGATGGATGGAGGCTGGACATGTCTGTGGTGCCTCAGCACTGTGCTGGGTTCATTACTCCAGCAGCTCCTGCAGAACAATTGCTGCTAACATGTCAGGTTGGCCGGGCTGGTGTTGCGTCAGCATTCTTCTCATTGAAAAGCTTTCCAAGGAGCTGTGTGCCAGCCTTCTGTCTCCAGGAGGGAGCTTCCCTGGCTGCTCTACCACTGAGTGAAGCTGCAAACAGCCTGTGTACAGGAATACATACACCTTTGTAGGATACAGCTCTGAGAATGGTTGTGCCTCCTTATTTTTTGGGGGGGGGGAAAAAGAGCTCTTCAGGCCAGCGAATGAGCCGTTAGCCTTAAGGAGAGGGTTTTCTTGGTGCAACTTTCACCTACTTGCTTAATCTGCAGCTGCCTGGAGGAATGGAAAATGAGCTTAGTATACCTGGGGGCATCTCTTGCAGAGCTCTCCCTTTAATTGTGTCCTACCCACACAGAGATAAAGGTGAGCAAGAGAAGCCCTGGAGTGATGCATTTCTGTGCAGGTATGCAGCTGTGCCTTCAGTTCATCTCTGTCGTGTGCTGCTGTGATCCCAGGTGTTCGAGCACTGCTTTCCAGCATCTCTCCCATCCCAAGACTACCACACCGTGCTGGGTCAGGGATCCTCACAATGTATTTGGGCTGCAGGAGGCTGTAGCCTGCATTCTTGTTATGTGGCTTGTGCTGAGTAAGTTCTTCCACTCTTTCAATTACACTTCCTTTAGGTTTATGTCCTTCTCACAGATGGAAAAAAATGTTAAAAATAGCAGGGCCATTGTGCTGGTGCTGGGAGTGCTGCTGGCAGCCAGGCATGCACTGCATCTTAGGGAGCACTGGGATTAGGGCTGCACTGCTCTCCTGTGCCTTCCTGCCCTGCCACCTGGAGCTGCTCTTCTGAGCTGGGAGGGGAACCATCTTTTGTGTCCCCAAATATGAGCTTGCACTGTTTGCTTCAGCAGATACTTGGGCTTATCTCAGGCCTGCAAAGCGCTTACCCAGTGTTACTCTGCATCCAGCTGTCTCTCGTGCAGCTGTGAAAGTCATCTGTGACTCGTGTGGGACCGCAGCTCTGCCAGGAATTAGGACACAGGGCAAACAGAAGGAGAATGTAAGAGCTGTATTTTTTATATTTTTTTTTTAGCTTGTGTGAAATGGTTGAAGAAAATCCAGTCTGGCGAAGGTGTGACTGTGGGGATAAGGGAGTTTATTTTCCTGGTGGTGAGGCAGTGGTCGTTTTACTCTTTCTTACTGTGCATTCCCCATCGTGTGGTTTTGGTAAGGAACAGTTGATGTGTGCAGCATCTTGATTTGTCCATGCTGCGTGCTCTCTGCCTGCAGGGTGGAAGCCAACGTGCTGTTTGAAGAGCATTTCTTGAACACATACAGGTTAAACTTCTCTGCTCTCCACCAACTGTATGGACAAGCAGGTGGCAGAACGCAGGGAGCTGACCTGGCTGATCCCGTTGTTGGGGGCACTGAGGCTTTCCTGTTTACACTGCGTGCCTCTCAGATGTTCATCCCACTCCTTATGAATAAAGCACTATGCGTTGATCTCCGGGGTTCTGGCATGCCCCTCACCGTGCAGGTTTTGATCTCTCCTCTTTCATAAAATGCATGCATTTGTAAGTATCAGAGGGAAATCTCTGTCTTTGAACGCATGAAAATACACCACTGTCAAATTGGCAAACTCCCCTTCTTTTTCTTTTCCTTTCCTTTTGGAGCCAACAATCCACTAGAGAAATTAAAAAGGTATTTAGTTTCTTTTTCCATTCCTTCTCCTTCCCCCCAAGTACTTCTATCCTGAAAGCAGCACAGCCCCTGGGCATGCTGCTGTGCAGAGCTGGGGATCACAGAAGCTGATGGTCAGCATGCTTGCCTGCTGGAGGCTCCTTACCCTGAACATGATCCAAATGCTCCGAAACCGCTGAATTATAAAGCTGGTGGCAATGGCAAGCAGCTTTGCCCTTGGAAAAAGGTGCCCAAATCTCTGCCAAGTGCTCATGCAGAGTCCCCATAGCACAGAACACCTTAGGTTGGAAGGGACCTGATAGACCATCCAGTTCCCCCTAGCTGTGAGCTGGCTGCCCCCACCAGCTGGGGCTGCCCAGGGCCCCGTCCCACCTGGCCTTCATGCTACAGTTGTGCATTCTTTAAATGGGAACTTATTTTTTTTTCCACTGAAGATGTTGCACACGGTTTTGTTTGCAGAACTGTTCGCTCCAAAAATGTTTTCTTTCAGGAAGCAGTGAGATTTGGGGGCACTCAGCTGGATGCTTCCTTTGTAAACCAGCACGACAGCAAGCCAGAGTACTCTTAGCTAAATAAAGTTTTGCCAAAATACACATTTTTTTTATTTGAAGAAACATCACCAGGAACACTTAGGAAGAGGAGTTGGTCTGGACACTAGCCTGATTTCTTAGTTTTCTAATTTCTTTTAAGCATTGACCTGGACTGTGGAGACTAAGGTTATGAATCCAGTGGGAGCTGGTAGACAAGATGCCAGGTGGATTTTCTTGAGTGTGAAATGTTTTTGTTTCTCAACCCACCTGCTTGGAGGGGGATGGCACTGAAGTGCCCGCTGAGCCACCACAGGCCAAGCAGAGATCTCAGCCCGACAGCTCCGTGCTGCTTTGTTCCTGTGGCGTCTGTATGGAACAGGGTTGTCTTCTGCTTCCAGTTGGGGCAGGCAGAGGAAAATGTTTCTAAAACATTTGAATCTTTCAGAACTTTGTGAAAGTGTTTTAGAAATACAGCTCTATTGCACGCAACCCCTTTGTCCCTCTGGCTCTCAGTTTCCTTTTATAAGAAAAGGCTTTCTTATCTCTCAGTAACTTTCCTGCAGAAGCAGTGATGCTGTATGGACAGCTATGAAGACAGCAGCCCAAATGGAGACACATCTCTGTCTGTAGTAACTGGGGAAAAAAGAGCAAAAAGAGGAGGTGAAGCAGCAAGCTCTCTACTGGCTCACCCATCCTCTATGGCTGGTGATGTGGGAACACCTTGCCCAGAGGTTACGCAAGGAGTGTGCTTCATGGGATGCAGGGATGTCTTCTTGCCCCTGCTGTTCCATCAAAGGTCTGTGGAACTGATGCTTCCCTACATCTAGAATCATCTGATTTACAGAACTTCATACTTTCAGTTGACAGAGTTATAAAGTCTTGGTAAGAAGTGCTCATCTGTTGGTTGAAAATAAAGGGGAAAGGTAGGGAAAAAAAATCTCTAATTTCCCCTAAAGACAATTGCAAAGCTCTTAACACAGCTTATCAGGGTCTGTGTGTAGTACCTGTGTGTGCTGTCAGTTGCAATCTGAGTTCTTGTGTTCCTCCCCAACGTTGTGAAAAGCAGAAATTACAATAGAAATGTATATCGAGTGTCGTCTGGAAGGGCTACACGTGTGTTCCAGGTGTCCGTGGGGTTTTCTGTAAATTTGTGTGCTCTTTTTTGTCTTGTTCCTCAATGACCCAGTAGCTACGGCTCTTGGTTATGATCAAAGTCTGAAGACTACTAGGTTCGCTTTAGTGTTTAGGATGTCAAGAGGTTGAAAACTAAGAATACATCTGCCATGCAGCTAAGGTTTCTGAGGAGAGGAAACCTCCTCAGTACAGAAACCTCCTGAGTACAGAAATACTCAGACAACCTGCAGGTTTTACCATTTAATGAGAAATGAGACCGTAACACATTTGGTCAAGGCAAGAAGGCCAAAGGCATCCTGGCTTATATCAGCAGTGGTGCAATCAGCCTCTTGTCCTGGCACTTGGTAGAGGTGAATACAGCCTTCATCCAGAGAGTGGCTATCTAGCCAGCTGGATGCTCATGCTTTTTTTTTTTTTTTTTTTTTTTTAACATTTACCTCTGTAGACAGGATTTGACAGCTGCTTTCGTTCTCAATGCTTCATTAATGGGTTCTTGTCCATTTGAGCTGCTCTTTGTGTGTGTGAAGATCAGGGTGATGGCAGAAGACAGCTCTCCTCTTTGCATTGCTGAAGCCTGGTCCAAAGAATTCATCCGAGCTGGAAGGGTCGGCAGGGGCTGTCAGGAGGAACAGATGGTTCTTATTCCTAAATTTACAGTGTTTTTCCCCCTTCCCCCACTCCCCACTGTCAGATGAAACGATTTCTTTCATTAATTCCAGCAAGTTCTGTAAACAGAGCGTGTAAATATATATAAACAAATGCCTGATCTGCCTTGGTTTGAATATTTGAGAGCAGCAGTTCACAAAGCTTGCTCCTGCCTCTGGGCAGAGGAGAAGTGGGAGGAGGAACTCAGCCATGGATCTCCTTTTGTCTTTGTAAACCTCTCATCTGAGCTGCTGGGGTCTTTGTGGTCCCAAGGGCAGGATGACCCTGCAGTCACAGCATTATCTGGAGGATGTAAAGCCTATCTGCCTCGTTTTGGGTGGAGCTGGGAACAAAATTCTCTCCTGCTTTCCCCACCTGATGTGGTTTTGGTGGTTTTTTTTCCTTTTTTTTTTTTTTTTTTACCAGTATAGACTCAAGGCACCAGTAAGTTGTTGTGTTGGGTGGGGATGGACACTGGTCGTGGTTTCATCTGTGTTCGTGGATCTGTGTGATGGGCTCACCGTGTTCTAGGCTCCCTTACAAGGGCAGCATCACCTGTGCTGATATTTACTTACTTCAGCTGGTGATGATGAACTCAGGAAGGATCAGTGTCATTGCTTGTGCTGGTGTCTGCATAGAAATGCTGGGAAAGGCCTGCTGAGCACTGTGCATGGTGTTCAGGTTGCTTTTGTGACCATCTCTTAGGAGGTTCCAAGGAGGTAGAGACACAAACACCATTTTGTGCTTTTTGTATTGGCTTTCAGCTAATAAATTCTGCCAAATCCCGACGTTTTTTATATTTCTCCTAGTGTGTTTAACAGGTAGGGTTTCACTGGAGTCAGTGAAGTGCTCTGCCATGAAGCCAGGGGATGTGCTGGGGACAGGCAGGTTTTCTGGCAGAGGAAGAGGCTCTGTGGCCATGTAGAACTGGGCATAGAGTCAGGACCAGTCACACAGTCATGCTGCTGACCACAACTCACCCCTTTGCAGGAAAAGAAAACAGAAGGATGAAAGGTTGTTGAAGGTGCACTCTTGGCATTAAAATACTGCAGTCAGTTTCCATCAGAGGTTAGCAGTGGGGTTTCTTAAGAACCACTGTTGGCATCTGTGGTTTTTAATCGCTTCAAAATGGGAAAAGGTAATATTTGCAGATGACACAGCTACTGAAGCCAGTGGTAATGAAGTTGGTAAAGTGGTTTCGGAGGTGTTTCAAAAGGCTGCAGCAAAGTTGGGCTGCTCAGCAGCATCCAGCAGGGAAAACACTCACAGACATGTGCTCTGAATAAAGATATTCAACCGATTCAAACAAAATTGATGGGAATTAATTCTCAGCTACTTGGTGAGAAGCAGGCTGGAGGCTGCTGGCTGTCAGTAGCAGCACCTGTCTTCTGTTCTGCTGCAAAATAATCTCATTTGATGCAACTGCTGCTGTCCATCGTTTTCCCTCTGTTGTCTTTGTGCTGAATATCAGTTAAAGCCCTTCATATTGCAGCCTGCAGTAGAAAATCTCCTTTAGCAGGGGGTTGGACTTGGTGATCCCCATAGGTCCCTTCTGACCCCTGTGATTATGTGATTCTGTGATTTTGAGTGTGTTTGTCTGTACCATCTCAACCCCTGACCTACCCAAGTCAAAAGTTGGGATAACCTGAGTACTTACTTAGAGGAGCAAAATGTTCCAAAACACTGAACAATTCTGTTAAGCCAGCAAGTGGTTTTAATTTCCTGCTGGATAAAGGCCTAATAAATTTAAGTGGTCAAATGAATACAAATATTCCCCTTTTTTTGGGAGAGATGGAGGCAGGGGTGTCAGTTTGGCCACTCTATACAAAGCAGTGTCCATCAGAGCCCTTGCCCATTCATTATAAAGGGTAAGGACAGAAGTTTCTCTGGCTGTCCTGCTGCGGATCTGGGTTGCATGAGGGCCTGCAAGCTGGAGCAAGAGGCAGAGAGAAGCAGCAGGTGCTGCGTATGGGAAGGAGAAGGATAGAGCGTGTGGTTGGATCCATCTTGGTTGAACCCCAGATAAGCGTTTTGAGGCACAGGTGATGCATTTGGGGCTGATGGCATTCAACTGGGAACCATCCTGGATGGCTGCAGGAGCCTTCAGCCCAGGGCTTGTGGCTGCTTGGCTGATGGCTGCCTGGGGGTGGAGGAGCTGGACGCGGTCGATGTGCTGTTTGCAACGCGTGGCCCGGTGGGGCTTCGGCGAGGGGAAGGAGAGGCTCCTCTGCAGCTGCACCGAAAGGATAAACAGGAGGAAAAACAAAAATCTCAGTACACTTTGTGCTCAGTGCAGCCGTCCAGACGCTGAGCAATGGACGCAGAGCAGATGCGGCCTATCTGGTGTGCGTGGTGCTGGCAGCCCTCCTGGCGGGGCTGCGCCCTTCTTCAGCTGGCTTCAATGCACTCCTGAATTTTAGCAGCTTCTTCCTTTCTTAATGCCTTTCCCTTTGGGAGAGGTCTGACGGTGGCTACCCTGAGTCATGGTTGTGGTTTATCTGAACCACAGATTATTTGGCTTGTTGCCTGATAGAATGCCAAAGCTGAAGATGTTCCACAGCCAAGCAGCGTGGGAAGGGGGGAGAAGTCATGGCAACGTGTTATAAAGGCCTTGAAAGTTCTTGAAAGTAAACTTGGATTCTAATTTTGACTTTGAATGTATACGTGCCATCTTCAGCCTTGTAACCGTGGATGCTCCGCCGAAGGTGACATGAATGCAAAAAGCTCTAATGAGGAAATCCTTGACAAATCTCCTGATAGCCTGACTTCAGCTGAGATATTTCCAGTTTTTAAAAACTATTTCACGGTGTGGAAAAAGAAAGAAGTTAGAGCAAGGGTTCAATCAGCTCTTTGCCTAGAGGTTGCTTACGAAGCTTTCCTTATGTCATTATTTTCATTCATATCAGTTTGAAGGTTCCCTTGTTTGTTCTGAATGGTGTTTTGTCTGAATACACTTTCAAGATTTGCGGTTAATGGTGGTTATAGGATGGAGAGATTATCCCAGAGCTGCCCCATTGTTCCATGGGAAGTGGGAGCCGCGGGAATGAGCTGCTTCTAAGGGGATTTGGGGGGGAGGTGGGAAAAGGGAGAGCTGGGAGCTTCCCGTGTGCCAGCAGTGAGCGGGGTGTCCATACAGACCCAGAGAGAAACCTCCCAGCTCTCAGAACTGGGAGGTAATGGTATGGTTTTATTTATTTGGGTATCATTTTAGTGCTGATCTAAGTCCTGCCTCGAGGCTTCTGTACGGGTAGATTGGCACAGCTTTGATTTTCTTTGCTGTAGAGATACAACTATATGGAGAAACTTGGCATAGCAAATACATGTCCATCTTTAACTCCATATGTTTATGTTGCGAGGACTTGGGAATATTTGAGAGCTCTGTCTTTTGAGGGAAACAGCTGACTCTTGGAAATAATTGATTAAAGAAAAAAAAATCTCTGCTGCAATGTAATGTATGAGTGCAATTAAACAGTACAATGATTTTCTTCTTCTGCATCTTCATGCTCACGGCTTTACAGGCTGAAGCTCCTTGGTATGTCCGTGAGGGCTGGGAACAGCCTGGCTTTGTTTTCCCATGAGTTGGGGGGAAATAGATTACCATTCAGTCCATGGGTCTGGGGGAGGATATGGTCGCATTAGGCAATGTGCTTTAAATCTGAAGGCCATTACTGTTTGGGCACTTGGTTAATGGAGCGTTGCATAGTTTATGTACTTAGTGTTCCTGGGAGATTGAAATGCCCTTAAAAAGCAAATCTGTCCAACAGCCCTGTCTTTCTACAACATAAATTAAAAGGCCAAGTAACCAGATCTGGCTCGGTGATCACCTGGAGAAAATGGGGCAGAGTCTGCCCAGTGCACTGCCTTGATTTCTGACTCCTTTCTGTAGCAGTGACGTCTGCCTGGGTGAGAACCACCTGGTGCATACACATTTCTATCCGAACTCACTCAAATTTAGTTCTTATTGCTGCTCACATTCGCTTGACTTCAGCGCTCAGGGCTTACAGATACAGGGGGGCTGAGAGGAGGGGGGGATGGCAGCTTGGGGCTGCCAGTGGTGGGAGTTGAAGCATGAATGCATCCTAACTTTTGCTGAAGGCGTTTATTTCTTTTTCTCCCTTCCTTAGGTCTTTTCAAAAGCAACCTTTGCTTACTCCTGAAGTACTTTCCCAGTGTAAATGCTGGGCACGCTGCTGCCCTGTCTCAGTAACATCAGCCATTCCAGGAAAGTCACCCCCACCCTTCCCTGTGCTGTCAGCACTAACAATTTTTTGTCCAGTTTTGTTATAGCCATGTAAATCCTCTGCAGCAAGACCTAGGGCTGTTAGACTTTGGTGGAAGGAAGTCTGAGTGCACGATCACCTCATCCACGTGTTGGAAGCTCATTACATTTTGCTCTATATCCACTATCTTTACACTTGCTCTGTGTGTTCAGGCTTTATGACAGTGTCACAGGAGGCTCATGGAAATCTTCAATGACTCGGGCAGACATAGATATTTGTTTATGCTGTCAGCTGTCCTACTGCTTCTCGTATCCATTTGCTGCTGTATGTAACAGAACACCTTATGTTTAAGGCCAGGGATGAAGTCCTTGGAAAGCTGTTAATGTCTAGCAACTCTTATTTTTAAGCTAAAACCACGAGACTAGGATTTTTTTTTCATTGTAGGGTGAGAATCTATAACAAGAAGTCCGAGTGTGTTTGGAGCTTAGAAGGCAGTGTTGGTGGTACACGTGTTTTTGATGAGAGGAAATCCTCCCCCCAGTTCTCCATCACATTCATAGCATTTCCTTAACGTGGGCAGATCCTGGTTTTGACTTTTTCCTTCTTTCAGAGGTTTACATTGCTGCTGTCACTATGGCTGATGTGTGCTGCTAATTGGCTTTTTTTTTTTCTCCCCCTATTAATTGCTTTGTAGATTTGTGTTGACGCCTTCATTTGATATCAGAACTCGAGTGGGCAACTGTATGCTTAATAAAGTAATCTGATGAGGCCATTGAGGAAGGGAGCCTCTGGAATTTGTATGATTTGGTGTCTTTGGAGGTTTTCTCCATTTATGTCGTACTGAGTTACACAGGTCCATCTTAACGTGATAAATGTATTGATTGCTTAGCAAGGTCTGTGCTTGCAAATGAGTGGTGACAGTATCTAAGGGGATAGAGGTAAGAAGCTGATCTTCCTTGGTGTTGTTGAGCAGATGAAATTATTCTATTTTCCAACTGAAATAGCTTTGGTTTTCCAATTTTGATCCTTGTAGGCACTCTGATATTTTAATAATGGTGACATCTGAAGATTAGCATTTAGGATTGTGTGGTGGTAGCTTTCCTTGACCTCTGGATGCAGAACCTGTCTGGGTCACAAGGAGACATGTTTATACAGTAAGGTCTTGGAAGTCAGAGCTTTGGGAGAAGCAAAGCTGTCCTTGTTGTTGGTGGATGGCAGATTGAAGAGTGGGATCCCCTTCAGCTCTTGGGATGTGTGTTGGTTGAGGGAGCCACAGGTAGGTTGTGTTGACCTTGGCCACCACTAGAGGAGATGGTGAGAACAAAGGCTGGAGAACATTGTGTTCTTTGGGACTTCACTTTCCAAAGGCAGCAACTTTACGGGTGGGTTTAAGTGATGGTTTCTTTTCCTCCCCCCTCAAAATACTGTCCAAAGAGTTGGTATACATACTGAGGACCCCAGGAGCAGACCCTACTTAATGGGCAACAAATGACTTAGTTGAATGTGTGGAAGTTGATGTTAGGAGAGTTATCATCTTGTGAACTTTTTTTTTCTTAAGGAGCTAAGTATTTATTGTTTTTACAGGCATGTTACGGCTCTGCATGCTGCCTTAGCAGTCCTAATCAGAAAATGAATTTTTAATAGTCTCTCTCCTGGAGAAAAAATACCTTCTGGTAGTGTTGGTTTGGGCTTCACAGCAATGTAGCTTGCCTGAAACAATATCTCATGTTTTGGCATGCAATGCAAATGATTAAACTGATTTTCTGCACAATCGCCCTCTTCTAGGCAGTGCTGTTACCGAAGGAAACCTTGAGCTATTCCTGTGCAGCCCAAAATCCTGTGTGTGACTGGGGAGGTCGTGGTGTGATGTCACAGGCACACTGCCTTGGGACAGGTTTGGTTTGTGTGCAGGATGCTGCTTATCAGTATTGCTCTCTGTGCAATAACCCAGGGGCTGCTGAGCCTCGTGCAGCCGTGTGAGTGGGTTTTCTCTTTCTGGGCTTTGTTCTCAATGTGTTGCTGCAGCTGTTCCCAATCCACACTTCAAGGGAGCTCTGAGCCTTTTCTGAGCACCGTGACCCCCGACCATCTGGGAATAAAACATATTTCTTTGCAGGCTCCCACCAGCCTGCTCAGGCTGTTCTTATCGCTGCGACTGCCCCGCTGCTCTGCTCCTAACAAGGTGAATTAATGAGGGAATTACTGGGCTTCACTTGCATTCCTGCCACCAGGAACCAGTCGCTAACATTTAGCTTTACACCCAGTGGCTGCAGAGCCTCTGTGTCAAGACCAGTAGGTAAGCTCAGCAAATTAAAAGCCCTGGGAACAGTCCCTTGGTGCCTTAACATTTAACGCTTGGTTTCCGCTTGGGCTGTTCTAGGAAAACATGCTTTGTAGGAAACTTGTTTGACTTCTCTGCAGTATCCCAGGTGGTGGTCAGACTGCTTCCAGCATCAGCTTTCTGAACCCAGGTTCGGTGTGGGTGTCTCGTGGTCTTCTGGAGCCTGACCTGGAGCAGATTTGCAGCTGGCAGCGTTGGGAAGCCTGGGTTTGTTCTCTGTGAGGCATCAGGAGAGAGCAGCCAGTTTCATTTTTTGTCAGCGGTGTTCCAGAGCAATCCTATCGAGTTGTTTCTCTGGGAAAAGAATAATGCGAAGCCACGCTTACTTCTCATTTGTAATGCTTTTTGCTAAATTCACTCTCCTTAGAAACAGGCACTGCACTCACTGCTTGTCTGGGTGGACACATGGATGGACGTGCACTCGTGTGACTGTCTTTAATGCACCTTTGTAACTTGGAGCATTTTCAGTCCCTGCACTTGATTCTCCAGATGCAGAGCCAAAGGCACACACTGGCTGTTCCTGTGAGCTGAGAACTGAAATGCAATTCCCTCTCTGCCTCAAGAAAAAAATGTTGGAAGAAGCTTTGTTTCTGACTTTCCAAAACATATTTGAAACATAAGTCAGTGGCAGGCTTTGTTTTGGAAATGGTCTCGCTCCAGCAACGGTTCTGCCAAGGCTGTTTATCCCAATTCCTACATAGCTTAACAGGCTGAGAAAGTAAAACTGGTGTGTGGGTGGCTGCTTGAAAATGGTCCTTATGGATATTGCTGCAATTTGTTTAGCAAATAGCGGTAGCTTGTACATGAGCCTGTAATTCACATAGCATGTACTAGAGCACAGTGCGATGGCATGTGCGAAGATGGGGTGGTGGAAAAAGCAGAGGCAGGAGGCTTGGAAAGTCTGTGTCCTGTTATGTGACGTGATTCAGATGTGCTGGAAGTCAGTTTTCTTAACTGGTTATTGGAGAACTCAAAACTTCCAACATCACAGAGAAAAGAGGGCTGTTCTGTCCACGCTGGGGCAGGTGATGGATGTGAACACCAACAGTGTTCTTTCCAAATAGTTGCAGCATTAATTATGGCCTGAGTCTGAGGAATCTTTGGCTGGTGAGTAGGAGGTGGAAGGACAGGGGTGGGAGGGAGGTGGAACCATCCAAATTCCAGAAAATTCACTGTTTTGGTCGGTCTCTCTCTGGTGGTGAAGACAGCAGTGTGCTAGCTAGCCTGGATGGCTGTCCTGCTCCTAAACTGGTGCTGCTGAATTTGCAGCTCTCATGTTGTCCTATAATTTAATTTGGACTTAATTAGGCTCAACAATGCCAGTTATGTCTTCGATATCATCTGATTCAGATAGGAGCTGAGCCAGGCGCTAGCACTGCTTTGGGCCATGGGCACGTGAGAAGTAGGGAAAGGGCTGCCTTTCAGCAGGCTGGGGAAGAGTAGTCTTATTAAGAGACTATTTAATAAACCGAATGGGCTGAGATTGGTAACAGTGAAGGACTGAGCTGCTGGGCAGTGTCCAGAAGCAAGGGCAGTCCGGCAGTGTGCTTGCTTGTGCACCTAAGCTGAAGCTGCCTCTGTGCTGCCTTTGGCCTGGGTTGCCTTCAGCTCACCACTTGAACTTGCCCATTCTACTTGTCCTTTAAAGAAATGGTGTTGCAGTTCTCACTAGATCGCCTGATATTCCAGTTTACTGTTCGCAAGGTACTGCAACGTAGCCCAGTAATCCTATTTTCTTTTTACAGGAAGATACGCGTTTGCCAGTTGGCTAAATGTCATGTTTGAGGAAGCTACAAGTTCATTTTTTAGCTATCTAAACTTTTGCTGTAGAGTTTGGAAGTAATTTAGAGTTATTTTCCAGTTGTTCTTCCCTCCACGCATCTCTACCTCTGAGCAGACAGTGCTGGGGCTGAACATTGGGAACGTTCCCACCTACATCTTCTACTGTCTAATTGAAATGTCATAGCAGAAATTAAAATGTAATGTGATTTGTTTAGTTTTGATGCCTTTGGAGATATTTTCTCATGCAGGAAACATCTGTAAGAGATGCCTTACGCCGTTCCAGGGCTGGGAAGTATGGCCTTCATCCAGCTGAAGGCTTTTTGGTGGATCTCCTCACCTCCCAGTGCCACCAGTTGGATCTGTGGTGGGTTCTGGTGGGTAGGAGCTGCATCTCCCACGCGAGGAAGACTTACCCTTGCTGTGACCTTTCATTCTCATTTTGGGAAAGGGTTGGGGTTAGCTTGGACCTCCCTTTTCTCTCCAAGGATCCCAGCTCTCTGTCGCCCCAAGCAGAGGTAGCTCTGTGGTTGGGTCCATGAATAAAATGGAGCCCTTCCAAAATGGCGTGTGCAGTCCTCGATCATCTGTGATCTGGCGGCACTTGCCAAGTGTAAAATGCCTTTTTAAAACGAGCTTTTATCGTTTGTGCTGAAAAAGAGCTTTGAGGCTTCCTGTGCGGATAGGACTTTTGTGTTGTGCATGGTATCTCTCCAGTCCCTAATGAATAAACACAGCTGGCGTTTTTGGGAGATGGACTTAACATCTTTTCATCAAAGCTGTACAAATACAGCGGCGATTACAGAATTGTTAGACCACGTTTTCTGATTTTTATGCCGATCCGTGCACCGACTTAAGAGTGATCAAATGGAAAAAAGGCTTTTCTTATGAGGCTGCCTTCAGCCCATTCCAGAGGAAACAAGTTTCCCTTCCTCCCCCCCCCTCCCCTCTGGAAACACGACTGGAACAAGCAGCCTTGATGACTTATCAATGTTGGATTATCATGCAATAATTTACTAGGCAGCCCTTTGCTGTCCGGAGCCGCCTACACGCACAAGTCAATGGTGCCTTTGTTCTGGAGTGCCTGGAAGAATGCATGACCTAATGGGGCGGTGGGAGTTCACGTTCATTCCAGCATGCTGAGGTTCCCCGTGCCTTTCCTTCCTCCTGCGCCCATTTCAGGACAAGTGCCATAGGAAGAGCAACCTGCTTTGTCTCATCCATCACTGGTGGAGCTCAGTGTACCAAAATGTATTGTTTTGGTGGAGCACGGCTTGTGATGTGATTATGATAAATCCTTCAGGTTATCAGAAAAGGCAAACCCTATTTTTTCTCTTTTTTTCAGACTCTGGCTATGCCATTTCTATGTGCAATACCAGTGCTGTAATAATCCTGCACAAAATTTCCCAGAGAAGCCTGGGTGTTATTGATGTTTGCTGTAGCACTGTAATAATCCCTTGCTTTCATAGGATCACAGAATGGCTTGGGTTGGAAGGGACCCTGAGGATCATCAAGCTCCTACCCCTCTGCCACAGGCAGGGCCGCCAACCTCCAGGTCTGTTACTAGACCAGGCTGCCCAGGGCTCCATCCAACCTGGCCTTGAACACCTCCAGGGATGGAGCATCCACAGCTCTTTGGGCAGCTTGTGCCAGCACCTCATCACTGTCTATGAAGAATTCATTCTCCTTTAACACGCCCTTCCCACCATCAATCTCTGTGCTTCAGGAGGGTCTCTAGTATGAGAGACTGCCCAAAATCCTGCAGTAGTTGAGAGCAGCGCTTGGTGCAAGAATTTTACTCCTAAACAAGATCTTGTTAACTCAGCATCACCTGTCTCTTGCCATTGCTGGTGTTTCTCCTTCGGAACTACCAAGTGCTTTCTGTCCCAAGTCTTTGGCAGCGGTGTTTTCTTGCAACTGGTTGAGCCTTGTGCTGGGTGGGGGAACTGAGGCAAGAGTAAGGAGGAGGGCTGAATGGCCAGTGAACATCCCAATCAAGAAATAAATCAAGTGCCTGAGGCTGGTGGAGCTGGCTTCCCTTCTGGGCACGAGCATGGGGCAGGTCAGCAGGAGGAAATGCCAGGGGAGCTGCTGGCCCTTACCTTGTTGCTGTGAAATGGAAATGTAAGGCCAGTCGAAAAGCAATAAATGTGAAATAGGAGATAGCCGAAAGGGAAACATTCAGAGCAAGGTTTAACTGTTCCATTACAATTCTGGGAATTTTGCTGAAAATAAAAGTGCAGGAAAAGTTGGCTCTTTGCCCACTGCACGTTCTCAGACGGGGAGTTATTTTCTCAGCAGCAGAACTTAGCAGCGGCCGTTTAAAGCTTGCTGTGAAGAGACTGCAAAGTGGAGTCCCAGACAATAAGGAAGGGAGCAGGAGTTCTTCCTGGGGCCATGGATGTGAGCGGACCGATAATGAAGGAGCCAAGTGTCGGTCGGGGCTTATCTCAAAGGCATCTGCTCACAATCCGGTGCTTGTAGTGGCTGTGCCAGCTGGCAGGATGCTTTCCTGATGTAAATCATCCATCCCTTCTGAGGAGCCTGAGCACAAGGAGCCCTTTTGTGAGTAGGCATGAATTCTTAACTTGGAGGGGAAAGGGAGGAGTTTCTCATCCAGATCTAAAGAGCATTTACTTACATTTTCCAGGCTATCTTTCTGGTGCTCAGTGTGGTGTGCTTCCTGCTAGACGCTGGGATGCAGGAGTGATGACCCTGCTGATGTCTGCCCCCTGGCCCTGGGTGTTGCGATTGGGCTGACAGCATGGTTGGGTTGGTGGGGATGGTGTGCCCTGCATCCGACACTGCCAAACAGCTCTTACCATTACTGCTGCCTTCTTTGAATCTGTAACAGCAGTGCTGCCTTGAAACCACGTGCACGCTTTCTTATGTGATTTTCTACATCAGTATCCTGGTTGTTTTTGTCACCTTGCCACTTGCAGGTGGGCATCTTCCTGTGCCAGAAGGGATGCAGTATGAAAACATGAGGTTTGTGCTTTTGTGCACAGGTTGCCAGGTTGCACTCCCAAAGTGCTGAGCTCATGATTGCTAATTACAGTGCATCGTCTTTCTGCTAATGACCTTCTTTAAAAACACATGGAGCTCTTCCTGTAAAATGGATCTGCTCCTTCTCAGTATACAGGGAAATACATCAGATGCATGATGCTATCAGATGCTTTGAGACCACAGTGAGATCAAAACAATTGTCAGTGTCTAGGAACAGAAGAGCAATGACTTCTCTTTTCCAAGTGAAGCGTTTAAAGCTGCTTTTCACCTCGTTATTGCTGTTGCCATTTCTTAGAGTAACAGCAGCATGTATTTATGGAGCCCTGCAAGACCTGGAAGCCTTATCTTTGCTAGTAAAAAGGCTGTGCAACCTTGAAGAGCCCTGTTAGCAGGCAGGCTGCTAAGCACAGCTTTTATGTTCAGTATAAACAAGGGGGGGAAACGTGTTTCAACACTGTGTCAGCTGGTCTTGGGTAAATGCTATTGTTCCTGCAGTATTTACCCATGGCAGGCTGATACAGTGCTGGAGCACAGCCTTGCTGTGTGCATTAACTGCATTCCAATGTCATGCCATTAGCAGGGCTTCTCAAGCAGTCACGCTGCCAGCTAAAATAAATGTCTTTTCACCTGGGCTGTGCAGTTGGACAAGTTTCCAGTGAGTTTTCTTTGGCCTGTGGTGTAAAACTGAAGATGAAGGAAAGGTTCTTTCAATTTAGCACGAGGGTTTCCGTGGAAAAATGTTCCTGTGCTGCTCAGAGCCCAGTTTGCACATGCTGTGCCTTTAGCTTGGGTGATGTTTTTTGCAAGGAGCTGCAGGAGAGCTCATTGGGAAACAGAAACCATAATCCACTTAGTTAGAGTGGAGGTGGGAGAAAAGCCAGCAGGTTGTTGGCATGAAGTGGTGTGGGCACGGATGTTTTAGCTGGGATGCTCCTGCAGGCTTTGATTTATTTCTTGATTGGGTTGTTCAGGCTGTGAAATGGCCTTCTTCTGGAACAAAGTAGAAATGGGATTACATCTCCTGCTTGCATTGGGCGGTGAAAGGAGGCTCAGCCATTGCTGTACAGTGGTATTGATAGGAAGAATTTCTGGCCTTCATGGGATGAAGTTGTCATTGACAGTGAGATAGATTCTCACTTGTTGCCTTCTGTGTGTAAGAAGATCACATTGAGTAACTTGACCCCGAACCAACAGTCAGCGGAATTGAGCAAGAGCAGCAGATTGTAAATATCTGACTTCCAATCTTGGGCTTAGCTCATCCGTAAGCTCACACACTGTATGAGTGGAACAGTGGGAAGTGTTGGGGGTCTTGTGTCACTATGATGCTCCAGGTGGGAGGGGAGGAGTCTGGAGTCATTCATTAACTTCAAATCAGAGTCTCAGTTGCATAAAACTAGGCTGATTGGAGTAATGTTAGATGTGAAAGGACTTAAACTGGAGGTGTAATTTCACTGCAGTCAGCTTTTTGCAGATGTGCTTTAGGCCTATGCTGTTCCTGTTGCCCTGTGCTGCCTGTTTGTGCAGTGAAGCACTCTTCAGCAGGTGCCAAGTCTCCTGATAGAATTTAATGTGGTGCCATTCATTCAATTTTACAAGTTGGGGTTAAACCTGCATAAATCCTACAGCAAAGGAAGCCTGTGTCTTGATCAAGCAATCCTCTGAACAGTTGGTTTATGTGTGAAGGATGCATGTTCAAGTCACCAGAGAGAATCCTTTTTGGAGAATGGTGTGCTGTTGTCTGCAGACCCGTTAGAAGAACAGAGGGAATGGATGTGGTTTTGCATTTATTCCATGGCTAGCTCATTGCACTTCAATCTGAAGAGTGTCTTGGCAACTTTAATCATAGTTTCCAAGACACTTGCACGTTGTTTTGTCTTTCCCAGGGAACACGTAGAAGGGGATGTCCTCAATAGTTGAGTGCTGGAGGAAAGACATCATGAGTACTGGGAAGAGTTGGGACTGTTTCTGTCTGAGCAGGGGGAGCTCTGCGCTGTGACTCTTACCTCTGGTTAATAATGGTTCCCCCATACATATTTTTGGAAGAAATATCAAATTGCATGATTAGCTTACACCTGGCCTTAGATATGCACGTACTGTTTGTGCATCTGTAACTCTTCATCCTTTTGTGGTAGGGATGTAATCACTGATGTCTGCATAAGAGAATTACAGTGCATTAGCTGTGTGTTTAGTTGTGCTGAAATCCATGGATCTGCTTATTTATCTCCTCAGCCTTCTCCTTGACCTGTGGTTCCTTCACCTTATCTTTGCTGGGAAGTACAGTGCTTGTGCTACTGGAAGCTGCCCATCCTTCTGGGTGGAACTGGAGATCTTCTAAACCTAAACCTTTGTTGTAAGTTGTTTCAGCCTTTCTCACTCCTTTGTTCCATCTCCTGTAGGAAAGGCCTTTGACATCACATACGTGAGACTGAAGTTCCACACCAGCAGACCAGAGAGCTTCGCCATCTACAAACGCACACGGGAGGACGGCCCATGGGTGCCCTACCAGTATTACAGTGGGTCCTGTGAGAGCACCTATAACAAAGTCAACCGAGGCTTTATTCGGACTGGGGAGGACGAGCAGCAGGCGCTCTGCACGGATGAGTTCAGTGACATCTCCCCCCTCACTGGGGGCAACGTGGCTTTCTCAACGTTGGAGGGACGTCCCAGCGCCTACAACTTTGACAACAGCCCTGTGCTGCAGGTACGTGAGCAGGGCTGGGTCTGTCAGATGGTCTGAGCTGAGTCCTTCTGTTCAGCTGTCATGGATGGCAGCTTTGTGGACTGGACTGTAGCCCTCGTTCATACTTGAGGACCACTGGACAGGTAAGGTGGGTGCAGTGATCCGAAGAAATGTTTTTGGAGAAAGAATGGAACTCCGTTGTAAGTAAGTTTATGGTAAAATAACAACAAAGAAAAAGTCAGTGGTATTAAAGATGACTTTTCATAGGCACCATGGATGTCTTCAGAGGATGGATGCTTAGCTCTGTCTGCTTAGAAAGGATCTGTAGTATTTTGCTGTTGTTTCAGCTATAAGAACAGGGCAAAAGTTAAGCCTGAGTCTTGATATGAGGCATCTTCATGTATATTTTGAGCACAGAAGATCAAGAAACATAATATATGACTAACAAGTGAGGAGTTATTTGAAACCAGGGAGAGCGTGATTTTATCTACCTTTAGTTTCTCTTACAAAAGGCTTAGGTAAGGGATTTGGTCAGGGGCTTTTTGTTCTTACCATTCACACTGCTGGCTGGGCAGTGCTCTGGAGCATACCAGGGGCACCAGTTTATCCAGTTTACTTGCCATTTTCTCCATGATGACAGTTTCCAGATCATCATGCAACAAAGAGCTAAAGCTGTGGAATTTGCCCCAACGGGGCTTCTCTCCTTCCTTTAGGAGCTGGGTTCCATCTGCTCTCCCTCCTCTTACATTAGCAAGGTGATCCCTGATCTTCAGCCAGTGGGCAGAAAGGCAGGATCCGGTGGGGCTCAGTTCTACAAACAAATTTAAGGATAAATGGGAGAGAGAAAAGCTTGTGAAATGTTAAAGAACCAGTTTGGCCACCTTATTCCTGCAGCTAGACCTTGTTGAGATTGGTTTCTAATCATAAATGTGAACAGAAAAATTTCCAGTTGGTGCTGGGTTTATAATCCTCTAATAAACTCCATGTAAGGAACGGAGACCTGACTACTGGTTTCCTAAAATACATACAAGCCTCTGGCATTGATTTTTCAGAACTGAAGTAAATCTGTGTTTTGTGCTCAGCGTTTCCATGTGTTGATGCCAGTGTTTGTAGCTCAGCAAATCTCCTTATTGTGCTGGCTGAACAGCAGCGCAGCTGCAGTGCAGTTGTACACGCCTGGATGTTTTTCCTCTATTCTTTACCACATTTGAAGGAAAACAGGATTGCAGAAGCTGTAATAAGAGCAGTGAGATGCTAACAGTCACAGGCTGAAGGTGACATGAAATCTGGAGACTCGCTGTGTTTGCTGGCTGTTTGCTGGAAGAGGATAGGGAGGTACTTTGTGGAAGATGCTGTGTGAATACACAGATTAATTCCCACCCTCACTCATCTGCCTGTCTTCTTTTCTGGAGATGTATGTCTGCAGATGAGTGTACCTAAAGCTCTTTCCATTCTTGCTTTGCAAGAGAGCTACCACCAGGTATATGAGGGTAGCATAGCTCCTGATGCTCCTTGCAGCTGAGAGCAGTCAGGGCCCAAGAAGGCCCTGGGAAGGGGTGCAGGGAAAGGGCTGTCTGGAAAACTTATCCCTCGCAAGAGGATATGAGGTAAGGCTTCCTGGGCAGGGCCGGGTGAGCCTCAGAGGAACGGAGGGGAAGTAGTGAGGTAGGAACATGCTGACTGATGGATGACTGCTGGCCAGACTTACTGAATGTAAATACAGCTGCTGGTGATGCGGTGCTGACACGCACATCAAGGTTCCTCTGTGTGTGCTCTGATGGGGTTCCTGTCTGCCCTAGGAATGGGTGACGGCCACCGATATTCGGGTGAGCCTCAACCGCCTCAACACCTTCGGAGATGAAGTTTTCAATGACCCCAAAGTCCTCAAGTCGTATTACTACGCGATTTCTGATTTTGCCGTGGGTGGTAGGTGAGTAAACAATAAACCTCTGTGTTTGCTTGGAGCTTTTGGTAGGGATTACTGGAGTGCTTGAAAGATTTTGGTTATACTCACATGGTACTGTTAAGTTCCTGTCTTCATTGACTGTCAAAATGCTGTAGAAGAGTCTTATGGAACTCACAAATACTATGTGTGTCCTCTTGAGGCTTTAAATCTCAGAGGTAGACGAGGATCGAATGTTTTATTTCCTGATTAGCTCAATTAGTTGAGCAGTTGGGGAAGTGGGGCACAAAGAGTGACAAGAAAGTAAAACAAAGGGGAAAAGAAAAGTAGTTAGGAGTGCTTTGTCACACACGTTGTTAATCTGTAGCCTGGAGTAACAGCAAGTAGGAAATCTCAAGGTTGTTGCTTCACCTTAATGTTGGGGGCCATCTCCCATGGAGATCTGAAGCACTGTACGATGCTGTGATTCTCTGTTCCTTCTGCCAAAACGTACTGCAGAATGCTTTAATCTTCATTTGTTGGCAATAGAATGTTTTCGTAAACAGAGTTGAGCCCAGTGGAGCGTTTCAGGCTGTTTGCAGAGAGCAAGCTGGAGACTGGGCTTCCGTACCAGTCACACTGTGATCTTTAATTTCTTACTCTGACAACAGTAGCATATGGGCAGCATGTATAACTTTTCTAGGACTCTCATGAGAGACACTAAGGAGATGTGTACTGGTGTAACGCCAGTACTATTTTTGTTTCTGCTTAGTTTATCCTGCTGTAGTGACAGACTTCAGGGGGAGGAGGGTTGGCATTCTTGCTCTTCTATACGCTTGCATTGAGGATGCTAGACCTGCTTGTTCCACAGGAGTTGTGTTATCAGTTTTGTTGTAATCTTACACCTTCTGAATACACGTTGTCTCAAGTTTTATATCTGGGCATTTTCTGGATTGCTCCATGGGAGACCCGGATCTCTGGATTTTAAACACCCATTCTTTGTCTCCTGTTAACCAGATGCAAATGCAATGGCCACGCGAGTGAGTGCATAAGGAACGAGCTTGGGAAGCTGGTCTGCAACTGCAAGCACAACACCTTTGGGGACGACTGTGAGAAGTGCCTTCCCTTCTTCAATGACCGGCCGTGGAGGAGAGCAACAGCAGAAAGTGCCAACGAGTGCTTGCGTATGTGTCCACGCCTGGCAGGGCGAGTGCTTGAGGGTTTGCTCCCCTGGCTGTTGAAATGGCCTGGTTTTAAGTCTCTGCCTCTATCCAAAGCCTGTGTGATTTGTGCTCCCAAGTTGGAGATGCTTCAGATCCCTCTTAGTGCCCCTGTAGAAGTATCTCAGGTTTCTGAGAGCATGAAATGTTTGTTGGAGATTCTGGTGTTGTCCAAACTCACACCTGCCCACATTTTCAAAGGAAGGAGACCCAAGCCTTCCTTAGAGGCAGGCCTAAAACTGGGATGACCCAGTGCTGTGTTTTATCTGGCATTTCAGCAATATGTCCTGTGAGTTCTCTGATGAAGCATAGGGTTGTAGATGGACTGTTACTGCTGTCGTGTCAGCAGAAGCGTTCAGATTCTCCTTGGGGATCTGCATGCATAACGTGCTCTCAAAACAGGCTCAGATTCCTATCTCAGAGTATATGCTGATGGGAAAATAGAGCAGAGTCCATTTCCTTGTGCTGCTCGGAGCACATCCAGATCTTTTGAGGAATGTTGCCTTTGGTTTGTCATCCCTGTCCTGCAGGAGCTTTCTGCTGTGTCTCTGGGAAGGAGCATCTCCCTTCTGGAGAGGGATGGGAGCAATCTTTAGGAGAGAACTTTACCACAAAACCTACCAGCTTGTACTAGTAAAAAAAATACATTTAGTTTCTGGAGTTTAATTGCCTTTTAAAAAGCTCATTTAGTGTCCCCTGATTTCCTCTTGGATTCAGATTACTGGTTTTCAGTTACTTCTAGACTATTTCATCCAGTTTCAAACTGTTGCAACAGTTCTGGGCTGCAAATGGAAATGTCTGGGACTGAATGCCAATTTATTTTTCTTAGTTTAGTGTCGCAGCTCCTGGTAGTTTACTTTATGGGGAAGCTTTTTCAGACAGAAAAGCTTTCTTCCTGTCTGACCTCGGTGTGCACTGATGGTTCCCAGCTGGTTGCTGGAGACCTGTGGCTTCCCTTGACAGGATGCTGAAGCCCGGCCCTCCCGCTCCCCAAGCAGAGGGAATTTGGGCTCTGCCTGCTCCCAGGAAGAAGCCCTTCTCAAAGCAGGATGTCAGCCCTTGCTCTGATCTTCCCATGTGTGTTTGCATGACTGGGGTCGGTGGTGCTGCGTGGGATGGGAGGGCACTGTGTGGGCTGGAAGTCACCACTGGGCTCACGGGGACGAGAGGGGCTGTGCTGGTGGTCACTGTGTGCACCGTGTCACCAGGATTCCTCAGCATGGCTGAAGGTCCCCTCTCCAGCTTGAGTATTCATATTTGTGTGCTGGGTTTTGTGACCGGAAGGGTTGGGATTTTTTGGGCCCCTCACTGCAAGAAAGACATTGAGGCCCTGGAGTGGGTTCAAAGAAGGGCAACAAAGCTGGTGAGGGGTCTGCAGCACAGGCCTGATGAGGAGCGGCTGAGAGAGCTGGGATTGTTCAGGCTGGAGAAGAGGAGGCTCTCCATAACTACCTGAAGGGAGGTTGTAGTGAGCTGGGGGTCGGCCTCTTCTCTCGTATAACAGTGATAGAACTAGAGGGAATGGCTTCAAGCTGCACCAGGGGAGATTTAGGCTGGACATTAGGAAATACTGCTTTTCTGAAAGAGTGGTCAGGCAGTGGAATGGGCTGCTCAGGGAGGTGGTGGAGTCACTGAGCCTGGAGGTGTTCAAGGAACGTTTGGATTTTGTGTTGAGGGACGTGGTTTAGTGAGAGCTATTGGTGGTAGGTGGATGGTTGGACGGGGTGATCTTGTAGGTCTTTTCCAACCTTGGTGATTCTGGGATTCTGGGATGTCCACTCAGCTGACCCCCGTGTGTTTTTCTGCAGCTTGTGACTGCAATGGCAGATCACAGGAGTGCTACTTCGACCCCGAGCTGTACCGCTCCACCGGCCACGGCGGGCACTGCTCTGGGTGCCGGGACAACACTGATGGCGCCCACTGCGAGAGGTGCAGGGACAGCTTCTACCGCCTCGGGAGTGAGGAGGGCTGCCTGCCCTGCAGCTGCAACCCCGTGGGTAAGTGTAAGGGTGCTGCAGCCGATGGCAAGCCTGGAATTGAAAAGGCTTTTTTGTCGTTTTTAATTTCGGCCCGCATAGGAGATGTTTACTGGGTTGTGATATGGTTAAAATTATCCTTGGATCTAACTGGGCTTGGAGTGGCAGGGGCAGATAGTTCACCACTGCAGCATTTACTCCTTCAAATGTGCTCTAAAATAGTTGTCTTTTTTTTTTTTTTTTTCCACCACTGTGTATGTGTTGCCCTGGGCACACCCAGCACTAAAGCACTCATTTAAATTCTTAATAAACAAGATTACGCGAGCGGATATTTCGGGAAGTTCTTTGGACCAAAGAATGGTAGTAAATATTAGCAACATCAGTTTCTCCTACTGAGTATCTAAGCACTATAAATACAAACCAGTGAAACCTTAAACACAAAAGGGGACGAGAAGAAACAAAGTCAAGTCAAAACATGTAGTTAGACTCCTTTTTAAAAAAAGAATGGAAAAAATCCTGGCAGGAGAACAAATCTTCTGTAGTCAAGGGAACCGCTTGACCTGTATGGCGTGGTCCCATACATAACTCCAGCAGCCCCACGACAAATAGGGGCGAAGGAAACAAAAGGGGAACAGATAATAAGATATGATGTGAGGTTCCAAAATAGAGTAGCTGGAATAAGTAATTGCTTGCGGCATGCCCTAAAAGCAGCCAGCGAGAGGGCTGGCAGGGTACGTCTGCTAGCTAATTTGGTCAGAGTCGTACAGTTCTGAAGCTTTGACCAAGAAAGGCCTCTTTTTTCCTCCCTCTGCTCTCCCTGGTTCTCATGCCCTACCTTATTTTAAGACGTGTCTGTGCTGAGGGTTGGTGTCAGTGGAGGAAAAGGCAGTGAGGTGACTTCTCAGGTATTTTAGGACAAATTTCAGAGGCCCTTATAACTTAGGCATCAGCTTGTGTCTCACAACATGCTGTCATCCAGTGTGTGTCTGGACTACCTTACATGGCTGTTTTTTATCTGAACACTGTTTTTACCTTAGTATTCATTCGTAGGATTGCAAAGGAGTCCCATAGAAATGTGCTGTAGTTGATACATGGTGAAGGTTTTGTACTTTCTTCTCTCCTGTCCAGCCTAGTCGTCTCATGACTTTTCACTTCGCTATAATCGTCTAACGTGGACTGAAGTGGAAAGAGAAGTATTTATCTATTTTAGTATGCTTTTTCCCTAGTTGTTAACACTTACAGTGCTGGCAGCTTTTGGGCTGCTGGCTGCAGCAGTGCCTGGGGAAAAGAGGCATTGTGGATTAAAGAAACCTGTGCTGCTGTTTGTGCAAGTCCCCTTCTGGGGATTTTTGGGTAGTACCTTGGAGGAATAGTGTCAAACAAGAAAGTTTTTCTGTATAATTGATCAGGGCTAATAGTGTAAGCACATGTAGCCTCTCTCTGGGGAGACGGTTCAGTCTTTAAATCCGACTTGGGAATCACTGGGGGACATTGGAGCATGAAGGGTAGAAGAGATCAGGGTAGCTGCTGGCAAAGGGGAAGTGGTCACTGGGGAGACACAGGGCTTGGGGAATAATTTCTTAGGGCGTGCTGTGGGGAGAAAAGGTGGGGTATTAGATCATAGACTCATAGAATGGTTTGGGTTGGAAGGAGCCTTGAAGGTCATCTAGTTCCAACCACTGCTATAGACAGGGACACCTCCCAGACCAGGCTGCTCAAAGCAACGTGGATGGACGTAGATGTATCAAGGTAGTATTGAGAGCAAGAAATAAGGAAGAGAATGCAATTAAAAGTTTTGAAGAATTATAGAAAAATAACAGTTGGAATGAATATACTTTAAGCTGAATACAGGTTTGTTTTTCTTTTTGCAAAACTTGATAATCTGTCTCCGGGCCTGCTGGGGAGAAACACCAAACTGTGAGCTGTCACTCATCAGCTTGAAGCTGTTCTTCAGACTTCCTTGTATTTCTTGCACGTTCCCCACAGCTGGGTGCATCTCACACGGGTCTGGTAAGACCCCTGACCCTTGTTTCCCCAGGCTCCCTCAGCACGCAGTGTGATAGCTATGGCCAGTGCAGCTGCAAACCTGGTGTCATGGGAGAGAAATGTGACCGCTGCCAGCCGGGCTTCCACTCCCTCTCTGAGGCTGGGTGCAGGTAAGGGGAACTGCTCTCCGAAAGGAAAAGAAGATGCCTTTTTAAAGCTATGTGTGATTTTAATTAATTATCCTCTCATGTGGCTCTCTTAGGCCCTGTTCTTGCAATCCTGCTGGCAGCACAGGTGAATGCAACATGGAAACAGGACGGTGTACTTGCAAGGACAACGTTGAGGGCTTCCACTGTGAGAGGTGAGTTTTCTTCCTGTGGCTTTGTTTCAAGAATGAGAAATATTTGAGCAATGGCCTGGAGTAAGCAACAGGGAAATGAATTCTTTTTCCTTTGCAACTTCAGATGCAAACCTGGGTTTTTCCATCTGGATCCCTCAAATCCAAGAGGCTGCACCCCCTGCTTCTGTTTTGGACACTCTTCGGTTTGCACCAATGCCGTTGGCTACAGCATGTACAGCATCACCTCCAGCTTTCAGTTTGGTAAAATGAGCCTTTCTTCGTATCTCAGGTCGGGTTGTAGATGAAAGTGGGACAAGTCCTGCTCCCTCCTCTCTGTGTGAGATTGCAAACTTTGGATGCAATCTCAAATTCCCTTTTGGGAAGCACAGCGCGACCAAAGTCAATGAGAGCTTCCCCATCTTCAGGTTGTTTGTTTCGTTGGGGTGGAAAGAATTCATGGCTTTGCCCTCAGGCACCCAGTGCATGCAGCTGTAAGTGGGTACTGCAAATGTAAAACCTCATGTCTCAAAAGAGAGGTGCTGGAACAGGAGGGGCATTTTCTCCGTTTTAGAACTGAATCAGGAGTTTGATGGAGAGGATTATAATTGCTTCAGGTTTTGGGTTGCTTGGTTCTGAATGGAATGTGGTTGTGTTTCTGATGGATCCGTGAGCAGAAATCTTTTTTCATACAGTCTGTTTCCTGCATATGAATGTTTTCATTCTGCATAGTCTAAAAAGACCATCTTTATAATTAAAATTCCAATGGAGAATGGTTCTTACAAAGGCTGAAACTTGCATAAAGTCATTGCTGACTGCAATGGTTTTCTAGTCTTTTCCTGAAGTCTTTAGAAATCAAAATGATAAACAAGTTTTTTTTTTTTTTTGAGGTGTTTGAAGTTGAGAAGACTTAAATCAGCACTCTGGCTATGCTGTGTGTGTTCTGCACAGTACCAGCATATATAGAATATAGAATAGAGATGAGTTACATATGAGCAGTTTGCAGTATGACATAATGCGTGTAGAGCTGCTCCTTCAAATGATTTTGACTGTTGCATGTTTGGCTTTCAGGAGAGGATGAGTGGCATGCTGAGCAACGTGATGGCTCCCAAGTCCCACTGCAGTGGAGTTCAGAGACCCAGGACATCTCTGTCATCTCGGACAGTTACTTCCCCATCTATTTTGTTGCACCACGTAGGTCACTGCAGAAAAGCTCGCTTCTTAACTCCCTGTGGCCTCTCTGTTCTCTGTCTCCTGACCGTAAGGATTTCTTCCCGTTCCAGGCAAGTTCTTGGGCAACCAAGTTTTGAGCTACGGTCAGAATCTGACCTTCTCCTTCCGCGTGGACAGACGGGACACACGTCTCTCTGCAGAGGACCTGGTGCTGGAAGGGGCCGGGCTGCGTGTGTCAGTGCCTCTCATTGCCCAGGGCAACTCGTACCCCAGTGAGAGCCCACTGACCTACACCTTCAGGTGAGGGGGCCCAGCCCAGCCCAATGGGAGCCCAGAGAGCAGGTGGGACCCAGTCTGCCACACACCCTGCCCTCTGAGCTCCTGGGAAAACAAACAGCAGTAATTTTAGCTCACAAGAGCGGTCTTATCAGGTTAATTTGAAGCTGGCTGTTCAGCGATGTTGCTTAAGTGTATGCAGAGTATGTGGCAATTGCATACCTTGGATGGAAATGGTGCTTTAAAAGGGCACAGCTGTTAGCATCTGAAAGCTTTGCAAATGGAGCATGGCTTTTCTCTCTAGGCTCCATGAGGCTGCCGATTACCCATGGAGGCCTGCTCTCTCTGCATTCGACTTCCAGAAGCTTCTCCACAATTTGACTGCCATTAAGATCCGTGGAACATACAGTGAGAGAAGTAAGTTGCTGAGCAGACTGTCATAAGAAAGAGGGGCAGACCCCTTTGTTTGGTGCTCTGGTTGCTTACTTGCAGGGTTGATCATGAATAAATGTGGCAGGTTATTTGGCAGAGCCACACTGAGTTGCTTTCTGCCTGGCCTTCCTATGTAGCACCTTCTCCTGGGGCTCCTGGGGAGGAGATGGAGAAGAAACATGCTGTGCTGCCTTTGAGAATCTCAGAGTTGAGTACTTGCCACTGTTGATCTCCCTCTGTGGAGCAGATGTGGTTCTTCACTTGTGTTGTGCATCCAGCGCTTTCCAAATTGATAGGAATGTGCAATGCAGAGTCCTGTCAGATACAATAGCATAGATGTGGGGAGACAAAAATCAGTTTCTCTGTGATCAGTTACCTTCATCCTGTTGAAAAATTCCCCATGGTGTGAGGATTTATAAAAATCAAGTGCTTGTTATGGGCCTTTGGATGTTGTCATGAGAAGAAGGATTTTCCGAGTTAAAATCAAGCAGACAAAAATACACATTTGCAGCTTCCCCAAATGTGAATAGGGGTTGTTCATAAAGAAGAACCCAGGGTGATGCATGGCAGGGGGGGGAGGCATGGAGCAGGCTGTCCCCTAGGCAGCTGCTCGAAGTACAACAGTGACCATGTCTTCCTCTCCCTGATCCGAGGTGCCGGCCACCTGGATGACGTTACCATCACCAGTGCTGTCCCAGGGGCCGGCGTGCCCGCAGCGTGGGTGGAGAGCTGCTCCTGCCCTGCAGGCTATGAGGGGCAGTTCTGTGAGCGCTGCTCCCCCGGGTACCGCCGAGAGACCCCTGGTTTGGGACCCTACAGCCCCTGTGTGCCTTGCACCTGCAATGGGCACAGCGAGATCTGTGATCCTGAGACGGGTAAGCAGTAAGAGGGAGCGAAGGGCTGTTTTCTTTTGTGTTGGCTGAAGAAGGAAAAAAAAAACCCTTGCCTCCCTGTTCCAGGCATGTGTGACTGCAGGGATAACACTGCGGGCTCTCACTGTGAGAAGTGCAGTGATGGGTACTATGGAGATGCGACAGCGGGCACAGCCTTGGACTGCCAGCCCTGCCCATGCCCTGGTGGCTCCAGCTGCGCCGTTGTGCCTCGCACAAAGGAGGTTGTGTGCACCAGCTGCCAGACAGGCACCACAGGTGAGCCCATGCCAAAAGAGCACTTCTCCCACCCTGTGTTCACAGAGTCACAGAATTGCCAGGGTTGGAAGGAACCTCAAGGATCATGAATCTCCAACCTCCCTGCCACATGCAGGGCTACCAGCCTTCCCACCTAATGCTAGACCAGGCTGCCCAGGGCCCCATCCAACCTGGCCTTGAACATCTCCAGGGATGGGGCATCCACAGCCTCTCTGGACAGCTGTTCCAGCACCTCACCACTCTCTCTGTAAAGAACTTCCCCCTGACATCCAACCTCAATCTCCCCTCCCTCAACTTAAAACCATTTCTCCTCGTCCTGCAGTTATCAACCCTTTCCAAGAGTTGATTCCCCTCCTGTTTGTAGGCTTCCTTTAGGTACTGAAAGGCTGCAAATATGTCACCCTGCAGCCTTCTTTTCTCCAGGCTGAACAAGCCCAGCTCCTTCAGCCTGTCCTCATAGGGGAGGTGCTCCAGTCCCCTGATCACCTTAGTGGCCCTCCTCTGGACCCTCTCCAACAGCTCCCTGTCTTTTTTGTATTGGGGGCTCCAGACCTGGACACAGTGCTGCAGATGGGGCCTCACAAGAGCAGAGTAGAGGGGAACAATCACCTCCCTGTCCCTGCTGGCCACCCCTCTTTTGATGGAGCCCAGGACACCATTTGCCTTCCGAGCCACAAGGGCACACTGCTGGCTCATATTAAGTTTTTCATCTATCAAGACCCCCAGGTCCTTCTCCGCAGGGCTGCTCTCAAGGACCGCTCCTTCCAGTCTGTGTGTTCCTGATCTCCTAGCAGTTCTGCTGCTCTGACCCACAGCGAACTGCTGTGTCTCCTCATTCAAATGCAAACTGTTTCTCTCTTCCTCCACCAGCCTTGCTTCCCCATGCGAGGCTCAGGACTGAAGGACTCTTGTTCTTTGTGCCCTTCTCTCAAGAACGAAAGGGAAAGGAATGTTTTCATCTGTGCAGATCTTAACGTTTCTGTGCTATGCATGTGAGCCATGCTGACTTCCAGTACAGATCTGGCAGAGGGGCTCAAGGCCATGGATCCCCATCTCTGAGCTGACTGGGGGGCAGCCAGCCCATGGCAGTGACCATTATTGGACCTTTGGGTTCCCTTCCTATCTAATCCATTTTATCATCTGATAACTGCATAGCATTGGGCTGAAACTTTGATAGATCTAAAGGAGTCAGGAAGATGGGTTAGATTGAAACAAAATTAGAAGGTGTGCCTCCTGTTTGCCAGCCAGAGGCACTGTGGGATGCTCACAGAGGCCAATGACCTCCCTAGAAAGAGCTGGAAGTTTGCAGTGACACCAATCATAACGTGTGAGATGTTAGACCAGACTTATACTCAACAGTTTTGAAAGAAATGTGTGAACAGGTGCTGAGCTTTTTCCTTAATGACAAACAGGAAAGCCTGAGTGCGTACTTGAATTGTGAAGTGGAGCCTTTTGTTCTGTCTGCCAACAGCAAATAAGACTTAAGATGGTTGGCAGCTTCCACTCTTCTCTGTTGGTTTTTTGCTTGGCCTGAAAGACTCCAAAGTGCAGAGTACCTGTAAATGCTTTAAATGCTTGGGAAAGCCCCTGCTCAAGCCCAGAGGCACGCCATCTGGAGCAGCTCCTGGGGGTTCCCATGGATGCTATCACTTTGTGAACCAGTTCAGAGTGCTGAGGTCGGAGTTCCTTGCAGCTCAGCTTTCCATGCAAGCTCATCCTTTATTGTACTAACACAACCACCCGACCACCCAAGAGTTGCTCCTGCTTCTCATGTTTCTGAATGTGTTTGTAATGAGGGAAAGGTGAGGGAAAAGATGGTTTGTGTGTGTAGAACTGCCTGAGAAAGAGCTTGGGACTGGCAGGGAAGACTGAGCTGACAGCTAGCTTTGGAAGCTGCTGGGCTGCATGCTTTGGGGGCTGCTTGCTGAGGTTCAACAGATCTCACTGTCATGTGGCTTCCTGGAGCAGGGGTGTCCCATTGAGCTCCACCCACTCTTAAATTAACAACAAATTACAGCAGATACAGATGGCTTTAGGAGTAGCATGTGCTTCTGTCCCGCCGCAGGCAAGAGGTGTGAGCTGTGTGATGATGCCTACTTTGGAGACCCGCTGGGTGAAAATGGGGCTGTGAGGCCGTGCCGCCTGTGCCAGTGCAACGACAACATCGATCCCAACGCTGTGGGCAACTGCAACCGGCAGACAGGAGAGTGCCTCAAGTGCATCTACAACACGGCTGGCTTCTACTGCGACCGCTGCAAGGATGGCTTCTTCGGGAACCCCCTGGCCCCCAACCCTGCTGACAAGTGCCGGGGTACGAGCGTTTCCTCTCATGTTTAAAGCTGGTTTGCTCCCTGAGGACTGCCTTGGGGTGACGTTTTCCATTCTTGACCTTTTTGCAGCTTGTCACTGTAATCCCTACGGCACTGTGAATCAGCAGACGAGCTGCAACCAAGTGACAGGGCAGTGTGAGTGCCTTTCCCATGTCACCGAGAGGGACTGCAGTGCCTGCGAGCCCGGCTTCTTCAACCTGCAGAGCGGCCGAGGCTGTGAGAGGTAATCTTCAGCCCATGCTGGGGCAGCTGGCCCTCTATTGGGTCTGCCATCAGCAACGGTGGGAATGTGGTGCTTGTCACCAGTGCCTCTTGTTCCTTGTTAACACTGCTGAGGGTGGGGAGGAGCAGGAGTTAAGGAGCAGCTCCAAGAGCTGTACAAAAATCTTGACTTATAAATAGCTTTATAAATAGCCCTAAATCAGAGTTTTAAATAGAAAAGTGTCACGTGGCTGTGTGACCATTGGTAGCAGGGGCTCGTGGGTTCCTTTTTTAGTGCAACTACCAAGTGACTTTGCGTGGTTCAGAGCCTGTGTGCCTTGTTCCAGCACGAAAAGTCACTGCCTTGTTGTGGAGGCTTCCAGCAGTGCTCAGAGGGCTCCTTCTCCTGCCCCTTGTTGATGTATGGCTCTCTCCCCCAGGTGTGACTGCCATGCTCTGGGCTCCACCAACGGCCAGTGTGACATATGGACGGGACAGTGTGAGTGCCAACCCGGTGTCACCGGCCAGCGCTGCGACCGCTGCGAGGCCAACCACTTTGGGTTCGGTCCCGAGGGCTGCAAACGTGAGTGTGGGTGCTCTATGGCCTCAGTGTATAGATCAGGTGTTAAGGAGCAGCGTGATTGAAAAAGAGGGTGATCCAGACTTTCCTCCTGATATTCTTAGAATCGCTAAGGTTGGAAAAGACCTCTCAGATCCCTAAATCCAGCTCTAGCCCATCCCCACCACTGACCACATCCCTCAGCACCACATCTCCATGGTTTTTGAAAGCCTCCAGGGATGGTGACCCTACTGCCTTCCTGGGCAGCCTGTGCCAATGCCTCACCACTCCCTGTGAGAGTGAATTTTTCCTAATATCCAACCTGAACCTCACCCTGGCACAACTTAAGGCCTCGCCATGCCTTGCTGTGCATAGCAGCACTCTGATGAGAGCAAGGCTCTGCCATGGGTCGGTGGGTCCTCTGCTTCTTTGGCAGAGAACGGGCTGCAGTTTTTAGGGTGTTTGTGTGTCTCCTTTGCTCTGACCAAGGTTTAACTTCCCCGCAGCATGCGACTGTGACCCGGAGGGCTCACGTGCCCTGCAGTGCCGTGAGGATGGTCGCTGTGAGTGCAAGGAGGGCTTTGTGGGGAACCGCTGCGACCAGTGCGAGGAGAACTACTTCTACAACAGGTCATGGCCGGGCTGCCAGGAGTGCCCTGCGTGTTACAGATTAGTGAAAGATAAGGTAAGGCCACCAACGTGACTATCTGTGTGATTTCTGGGGTTGGTGCTTTGTGCCATAGCTTGCCCAGTGGCTCTGGTGCATTGGCAGAGCGGTGGGAAGCAGAAAGGTGTGGTGCTGCTGTCCCCATGATGTAACTGTGCTCTGCCCTTTTCACACAGGTGGCAGAGCAACGAGAGAGGCTACGGGAGCTGGAAAACCTTATAGCAAACCTGGGCACGGGAGAAGAAACTGTCACTGATCAAGCCTTCGAGGAGAGGTTGAAGCAGGCAGAAAGAGATGTTATGGAGCTGCTCCGAGAAGCACAGAACAGCAAAGGTGAGCTGAGCAGATCAGATGTGGGCTAGCATAAAATGAGCTTGGTGTTTGTGTTCCCTTAGGATGCAGAACTTTTTATTTCAAGCCTTTAGTGTGCACCAGCGTAGAGAGCTATTTTGGATGGCGTTGAGACCAGTTATGCATTATTATAGGAACAGCAAAGGCTGTGATTTTTGTCCCTGATGTTCTTTTTTTCAAAAAGCAGAAGGGTGCTGAACAGTTTGTGTTTCTGCAGCTTTCACCACTAGCAAATGCAGCCTGAGTTGCTCACAGATTTGTTTGGCCAAAGCATCTCTTGTTGGGATATCATCAGTGATTAGAACAAATACCTCAAAATTCTACTGGCAAACTTTATTAGCCCAGCGTGAAGTGCATAATGTTCTGAAATGTGCTGTTGTGGTGGCCTGTAGCTGCTTTCCTGTTAAACTCTGCTTCCAAAGGGTTCTTGTACTGCCACCTCTACTATATGATGTCTATGAGGAGGGCATTAAGAAGTGCGACAGTGAATTTTGCTTAGGGTTTTTTTTAACACATTTAGTTAATGCATGCTCTGAAGAAGAGCAACTTGAAGGAGACTCGACTTTGCACTAGAAGTGTTTCCCCCAGGAGTTTGCTCGCTGATTTGAGACCGCTTGGGAAAAATCTTTTGGCAAAGCCTGGAAAAGCTGGTACCAATCTGACACTGCATGGCATGTGCTTGGAGGGATTCCTGCTGATGGGAATGATTTCTGAAACTCTGCAGTTCTACGTAGCATTGTTTCCTTCTTAGCATCCATGCCTAGATGACAGTAGTCCTGTGTGCAAGGTGTGAGGGTGGGTATTACAGTAAGGTTGGGGCATGGATTGGCTTTGGGGTGTTACTTCTCCATCTCTCCAGGAAAAGGCAAGCTCAGTACAAAAACGACACTTGCAAAAAGCATGTGGTATTTCTTTGTGCTTTTTTGCTTGATATGTGACTTTTTTTTAATGTTTAAATGTTCACATTTAATACATAGGATGTGCTGCAAGACAAAGATGTGTATTTGTGAAAAATCTTAGTTTTGAAGGCGTGTGGGGTTCTGCTTGGACTTTGTCCCCTAATAGTGTTCTCACCTATCAAAATAGTTTACGAGGCACGTGCCTGCTCAACAGCTCCATTATTAAGAAATTGTTATGGGGAATTAACTGGCAGCCAAGATTTTAGGGAGCTCATAGTTTGTGTGTTGAAGACCCAAGGCTGGATCATCTGTCCTGCCAGCTTTCATCATCCCTCTGGGGTAGGTAGCAGTCAGGGTGGGTTTGCTGCTCTGCACATTATCAGCTGCTCTGTCTGGGACAGATTCTGGCTCAGGGGAAAGCCACCATCGCCCAAAGAGGATAACATACAGCCCTGCTATTCCTCCATCTCTGCTCGTATTGTAGTAATGAAGATCAATGGAATCAGCAAAGCAGATGTTACGTACCTTTAGAAGAGCAGCTCGGTTGCCTTTCTTTAATCAATGATAGAGGTGGAACAAGATTCTGAACACAAAATCTCCCATTAGAGCCAGTTCTAGCACCCAGCAGGACTGTCTGATTAGTAGTTAATGATGATGACTTTGATCTCAAGCCAGCTGACTTATGAAACAGCTTTGCTAAGTCCCCTTTCAGCGGAGGATTAACCTGCCAATGCATTGCCTGTGATGGTAAGCTGCTGCTCCAACTTTTTTTCCTGCTTTAATTAATTTTGCTTCCCTTCTTTTGCATGGTGTCTTTCAGACGTAGATCAGAGTCTCATGGATCGTCTCAGAGACATCAACAGCACGCTGACAAGTCAGCTCAGCAGGCTGAGGAACATCCAGAACACGGTGCAGGAGACAGAGAACCTGGCAGAACAAGCCCGGGGCCGGGTGGAGGACACAGAGGACTTGATTACAATGGCTTCTGATATGTTGGAGAAGGCAAAGATGGCAGCTGGCAACGTGGTGAGCGTGCTGTGCAGATCTATGGGGCAGGGAGAGGGCAGGGCCCTTCCTTGCTGGGCTGTCTGGCTGTGTTTTGTCTGCTTTTTGTCACGTCGTAGCAAATTTGCTGTGGAAATGTCTTATCCTTACTGAATAATGGTGGAAAATAAATTAAGGAATATGCAAATTCTCTTTCATAAATGGCATCTATGCCCCTGTTGAAGGAAAAGCAGTTTGAAAAACCCTGAACATACACCAAAATATTGCTTTTAAGGGAAACTGCTGGTGGAAACGGCAGTGGCTTAAGAAAAAATAGAGAGGTCAGAAGTAGGTTAGACCCATCTCAAAGCATTTAGATCATGACAATAAATATTTAAAGCACTGATGAATAAAAGATGAAAATAGAGCTTCAAGGTATTTTTTTCCCTCTTTTTTTTTTTCTTTTTTTTTTCCTTTTTCCAGTCCATTACACCCCCGGAGTCGAGTGGTGACCCCAACAACATGACTCTATTGGCAGAAGAGGCACGCCGGCTGGCTGAGAGGTAGGCTGTGCTGCAGCTCCTACCAGCCCACATCTGGGCCCCCCAGAAGGAGCAAAACAGAGCTGGTTCGCTCGATGTGAAACAAGTGTCCTTGGGCTCCTTAAGAGATTGCTTGGTACCCTTTTTACATGCCTGTGTGTCAGGGCAAATGCTGGCTACGTGCTGTAGGCGCTCCAGCAGCATCTTCCACTGCACCACTTCACTGGGTGAAGGAGGAAGATCTGAGGACAGAGAGTGCTGCTTGGCAGTTCTAACGGCGTCGTTTTCCTTCTGTGATCTTGTCCAGGCACAAACAAGAAGCTGATGAGATTGTTCGCATTGCCAAGGCAGCCAATGATACTTCCACAGAAGCCTATCAGCTGCTGCTGAAGACCCTGGCTGGGGAAAACCAAACGGCACGTGATATTGATGAGCTCAACCAGAAGTGAGTCAGGAACAGAAAATCGAGTTCATTTCCTGGCTTTAGAGCAGTACTTAAAATTAGATGGCTTTTTAGCATTTTGTGCTTTTGGGTTTCTCAGTGTTCTAACCTCTCTGCTCTCAGTAAGTTCAATTCAACAAAAAGAAATGATAGAGTAACGGGATCCTTGGTTTTATTTTTTTTTTGTTAGATATAACCAAGCAAGAAACATTTCTCGAGATCTAGAGAGACAGGCCAGCAGTGTGCTTGAGGAGGCAGAGGAAGCTGGAAATAAGGCCCTCCAGATCTATGCTAATCTCACCAATCTGCCCACTGTGGACACCACAGGGCTGGAGGTACGTGGTGTGCATGGCTTTCTAAAGAGGACAGCCATTAAAGCAATGTGCTAGGTGCTGACAAACACTGTGTGCTCTTTTCTAGTGGTACTCCGCCTTAGATCCATCTAGACATCATCCAGATGTCCGTGTTTTAGTTTTTATGAAGGAGATTTGCAAGCAGGAAACTACAAATATAGATCCCCTATTTTTGCCAGGTTCTGAAGGACCAAAAAACAGTGAAATGGTGCCTGTCATACATCGTGTCTTGAATTGAAAAGTGAAAAAAATTTGACTCCTGTCAAGTTTGCAGAGCTATTCCACTCGCCATGGAAATGTAGTTTCTCTTAGCACAAAACTGTTTGAACCCCATCCTTCCTTGCACAGACCTTTGGGGTATATGGAGCTTTGAAAAAGTTGCAGCTCTAATTGTGAAAGATGGGAACTTGTCATGGCTTCTGCCTGTTTTATCATTAGAAACCATGCTGTGTTTTGTCACCTGTTCAGAAATTCTTTAATGTTCAGAGAACCTGCATGTGTTTCTGATGTCTGCATGCAGAGTGAAGCAAATAAGATCAAGAAGGAAGCGGAGGAGTTAGATCAGTTAATAGCAAGGAAGCTGAAGGACTATGAAGACCTGAGGGAAGACATGAAAGGAAAGGAGCTGGAAGTCAAGAACCTCTTGGAGAAAGGGAAGACAGAGCAGCAGGTCAGTTCTGTTTGGGGCAGGCAAAACAACCCAAAGGGAAACAAGTAACTGATAAGATGCAAGAGATTTGGCCTTAGTCATATCCTAGTGGTGTTTGTTATTTATGCAGATATTGAGGAATGATCCTGGAAAGGCAAACAAAAAGCTGCTAAAAGCAATGCCATTGAGGCTATATTGAGGAGTTGGTATCTTTGCTGGGTGTGCTGTCTTGTTTGTATTCAGGACAGTGTTCCAAAGTACCTGAATTTCGTAGCACGTATTGCGACTCACACTGGGACAAATCCTGTTCTATATTTGCATTGGTGTTTCTTGTGGGGTGATGCTTTTTGATAGGCCTGCATTATCCATCAAAGAATAAGAGGATGCTGATAGGTGTCATGTCTCTTAGACTGCAGACCAGCTCCTAGCTCGAGCAGATGCAGCAAAAGCCCTGGCTGAGGAAGCTGCTCGAAAGGGCAATGGCACACTGCAGGAGGCCAATACCATTCTCAGCAACCTGAAAGGTAAAGAGAACTTGTGTGGGGAACCCTGCAGCTCCCGTCAGATCACTCTGCAGGAGGGCATCTTGGTTAAATGGCTTGTGCTGCTGCCAGTACTTGTGTTGGAAGATTCTTTTGGCTTTTTTAAAGGAAGAACTGTGGTTTAGTTTCAGCTAGGTTGGAATTCTTTTCTTCAGTTTCTGGTATGATGCTATGCTTCAGTTTTAGGAGAAAAACAAAGCTGATTGATTACACACTGATTACAGTTGCTGTTAGGCAGTGCTGTACAGAGCCAAGAACATTTGTAGCAGAGTGCACAGGGAGCTGGTAGGAAACAGAGTGAGGACAGCTGACTTATGCTGGCCAAAGGGATATTCCATGACATATGACATCATGTGGACGGAGTTTCAAAGGGGTTGGGAGGGCATCTTGCTCTCTTCTGCTGCTTGGGGGCTAGCTGGGCTGTTCTTCCCCCAGATTTCAAGGAGGCAGAGGCAGGGCAGTACAGTCAGAGAAGTGTCACAAGGCTCTTCCAGAGTAGATGGTGAGAATCTATTTTGCCGTGTCTCAGATTTCGATAAGCGGGTGAACGACAACAAGACAGCAGCCGAGGAGGCTCTGAAGAAGATTCCTGCCATTACCCAGACCATTGCTGAAGCCAACAACAAGACCCGCCAGGCAGAGCTGGCTCTTGGCAATGCTGCTGCTGATGCCCGTGAAGCCAAAACTAGAGCAGATGATGCCGAGAAAATTGCCAGCGCTGTTCAGAAGGTGAGCGCCCTGCAGTTCTGGAGCCAGCAGAGCTCCAGAGCCACCTCAGCAGCACATAAGTTCTGTTCTGCTAAGCTCTGCACCTTCTCCAGCTGTTCTCATCCTTCTCCCCATGCTGGCTGTAGAGTGCTGCTGCTACCAGAGCAGAAGCGGACAAGACCTTCTCTGATGTGACGGGGCTGGCCAAAGAGGTGGATGACATGATGAAGCAACTCCAGGAGGCAGAAAAAGAGCTGAAGCGTAAACAAGATGATGCTGATCAGGATATGATGATGGCAGGCATGGTGAGTAATGCTGACAATGGTGGCAAAGAGGTGACTTCTCCCTGCCTCTGGAAGCTTTCCTCCCTCTTTGCTGCTGCAATGGCCACACTGGGTTTGCTCCATCTTCCGAGTTTTAATTGCAAAAGTTAAAATAGGTTCACTGCTGGACTTGGAGAGCTGGTTTTCTTAACAGTCCTGACTCTGGTGTGACTTTTCCTGTAAAACAGTTTTCGGGGATCTGCACCCTCTCCTACAGGAAATGGAATATTTGCAGGCCATATTTTCCAGTGCTGTGACAGGTATCTCTGCTCAGAGATCATCATGGAAAGGGAAGGCAGGGATGCACGCAACTGCTTGGGCAGATGCATGAAAAGAAGAGACAGTGGTTTCATTAAATCCTACATAGCTTACAGTGTTCTCATGGCTTTTATCCTGCAGGCCTCACAGGCAGCCCAGGAGGCAGAAGACAACGCAAGAAAAGCGAAAAACTCTGTGAACAGCTTGCTTGCTGTCATTAACGACCTTTTAGACCAACTAGGTAAGGCTGTCCTTTTTTCTTGTCTCCTAACAGGGAAGTGCTGGCAGCAGCATGATGTGGTGCTGTGCTGGGAATCAAACAGGCCCATTTTGTTTTCTTAGAAATTAAATTAATGTGGTTTTGGCAGGTGTTCTTTTTTTTTTAGTGGAGTAGCTCAAAGGTTCTTTGTGCAGTGTTCTGTACCACTTCCCTGCAAGCTAAGGACTGCTGGTGAGGTGGAGCCCCTTCAGTTGTTCTTGTTTCTTACACAAAGATGGCCTGATGCAGATCTTGCTTTGCTCAGCCAGAACATGGGATCTGCTCTGTAACCACCTGGAAGCTTCAAAGGCTTTTTAATGGTCCTCACTGTTCCTTTTGACTTTTCAGGGCAACTGGAGACGGTGGACTTGAACAAACTGAATGAGATTGAGGGTACCCTGAACAGTGCCAAAGACCAGATGAAAGATAGCGACCTGGACCAGAAGGTGGCTTTCCTTGAGAGAGAAGCCAGGAAGCAAGATGATGCGATACAGTCCTACAACAGGGACATTGAGGAAATCCTGAAAGACATTAGCAACCTGGAGGACATCAGGAAGACCTTGCCATCTGGCTGTTTTAACACCCCGTCCATTGAGAAACCCTAAGGGTGTGCTGGGGGTGGAGGGTATTCCCCCGCTGATCGGTGGAGCAATTGTTTGGCTATGGAGTGCCTTAACACACATTACCTTCTTCCAATCCCCATCTCTTTGCTGCTTGCAGCCGCTGTTCTCTTTTCAAATCAGGATAAGTTGAAAAGGATTTTTTTTTTCTTCTTCTTTTTTTTTTTTTTTTTCAAGAGAAGCAAATTAAATATCCGTCTTTGGGCATCAAAGGGTTTTTTTTAATATAAATTGTCTTCCTGAGCACTCTGCCTTTGCCCCTTTCTCAGACACAGTTTTCCTTTGATTAGCACAAGGATGAGAGATGCTCTGGACTCTTTATACTGTTCAGCAATAACCATGTGAGCTGTGTACAGCAAGGCAAAACTAACTCTGCTTTCTCTCCTCACTTCTCCCCTTGACTGTAAAATCCTTGATCTGGAACTCTGTCTCCATGAAGGAAGGGGGTCGGCTACCAAATCATTACTGTAATGGCCAGTATAGCTGCACTCATTCAGATCCCTGTTCCCAACTTCTAACCCTGTGAATTTTTTGTCTTGTTTTGTGACGTGAACTAGTGGCCAATCGGAAACATTGGTAGCCTTTTACAAACTGTCCTAAGCCTCTTTCTGAAATGCTTTCTGTGATGATGCATCGCTCTGAGAAAAACACAGCCTCCGAGAGGAGCTTTTTGGGAAGCAGGGGAGCAGTAGGTCTCGCCAGCACCGCTGGCTGGTGGAGCAGAATTTGTGCATGCAGTCTGCAGGCAGCTGCCTGTTGGGTGGCCCAGACTGGGGAGTCTGGAAGTGATGAGCTGAGTTCCCATCTGGAGGTGTTGCTGTCAACGTCAGAGGATCTTTGTTTGAGGCTACAGATGTCCGGGTGGCACGTTGACCTGTTCAAGCAGCAGGAATCTTGCTGAAGAGGAGAGCTGCCATCCAGAGGGCTCTGACAGCTGGGCTGACCTCAACCTGAATGACTTCAGGTGGGGAACAGAGAGACCTTGAAGATGTCAGTAAGAGGATCTTTCTCCCCATTTTCTTCCTGGAGGAGGCAGGTGGCATTTTTACACTTCCTGGTGTTGTTCTCACCTTTTGTCTTCTATTTTTTAATCCAGCTGAAAGAGCAGTGTTCAGGTTCCTTGCGGTGCTCCCCATGTCTGCTCCCAGCCCAGAGCACCCTCTGCAGCTCTCTCTTGGGCTCTGGCCCGGCATCCCCTCTCTCTTCCTTCAGATCAAGCATATATCTATCCTTAAACACTATGCAACTTTGTACGTTTGCGTAGCGGGGAAGAAATTATTATCTGACACACACTGGTGCTATTAATTATTTCAAATTTATATTTTTTGTGTGAATGTGATATATATATTTTTCCTTTTTTTTTTTTTTTTTTTTTAAATCATGATTACAGTGTGAGGAAGTCTCTCGTGCGTGTGTGTGTGTGCATGTGTAAATATCCTCAGCCATATTTCCAGAGTGGCACAGCCTGGCCTCTTCTCCATGCTTTCCCCCGTAACCATCGCAGCACGTGCACCGCACTGCTCCTGCCCCATTGCCCCTGCAGCACCCGGTTCTTCCTCTGCCCAGCTTCTGCCATTTGTCCCCCACGTGTTCTCAGCATCTGCATCGTGTGATATCAGCAATAACCACTGTGCAGGGAGCACACTTTGCCCGGTGCTGCTGGGCAGGATGATTCCAGCAAGCCTCGCATCTCCCATACCCATCTTCTTAGGGTTTCTTGCCATTTACCAAATACTGCCTTGGGGTTTCCCCACCTGTGAACAATAGCTGGTCCCCGGAGGAGGGCTCCCTAGTGCTCACCTTTCCTCCGTGTTCCTGGCTGGCTGCTCTGGTCAGATGGCTGTCTCTAACCACGTCACCTCTCTGCCAAGGCTGTGAGAAGAGCAGATGCGAAGATGCACGCATGCCCTGGCTGACCTCAGGCCTAAGGTTTCCTGCTTTCTCTCTCTCTCTCTTTTTTTTTTTTTTTAATTTTATTATTTTTAATTTTTGTCGTCGTCGTCGTTAAGCTGTTTTTAACAGAATTCTATTTTTAAATAATAAAAAAAAAAAAAGTCTTTATAAGCGATCTCTTAATCACTACTGCATTACAGCCATTATTCATTGTATAAGTCCAGTTATTTCTGTACGTGATGTGATGATGAGATGGCTGCTGGAGGAGTGCTGGATGGCAGCGCGTGTCGGTCCCTCATCACTCCATTCCTGACTGTGGCCCCACAGTACGTGCCTTCACTTCAGCTTTTTGCCTTAATCTGTGGTCTCGCTGTCTGGGGCGGTGAACAAAATGCAACACTTGCAGTTTTTATGTATAAAACAGTATTTCTTATTTATAATAAAGTCTGAATATTTGTAACCCCTTATACCTCGGCATTCTTTCAAGTATTGCTTTTTTTTTTTTTTTTTCCTGGTGGTGTTTGGTCTCCATCCCAGGGTTTGCTTGTCATTTGGTGACGTCCAGTGTTGGATTGCTATGGCTGCAAGGAGTTCTGAGCTGCGGTTCTTCCAGGCTGAAAGAAACGTGTGTGAGCTGTTGGTGCGATGCTGGTGGCGCTGAGCTGCCCTCAGGAGGACAGGAAGGTGGGAGGGGTGCTTCCTTGTGTTGTAGGGGAGCAGTCCTGTCCCTCCCAGCTGAAGAGGGGCTGCTGGGGCGGAAGGATTGCCTCCAGGAGGAAAACAGAGCCAAAATAAAGGGCCTGACATTCCTTTCACTGGAACTGCCAAGAGCTCTCTGTTGTTCACCGGTCCTATTTGCAAAAGCAGAGAAATTTTATTCTCAAATTCTGTTCTGAATGTCAGGACAGATTACTGTGATAGCAGACAGCCCAGCTCTGATATCCAACCAGTCTACATTTGGGTTTCTTTTATTTTTCTCAGCAGAGGAAAATGCACACACGACTCGTTAACTTGCATTATACTTAATCCCTTCTCAATTGTTAAGTTGTTCTTCCCCCCTCCACCATTTTCAGGTTGTCTGGTTGCAGCTTTGTTCTGAAACTGCAGTTGCTGCTGATGGATTCCCACTCGGGATGCAGTATTACTGCATTTTGGGTTTTACACCTCAGTGTTGATGAAGTTGTGTGTATGTATGTATATATAAAAAATGTGAGATAGATACAATAGCTTAAAAATCTGTAACTGGACATTCTTCTCTGCTCCCTTGTGGCCAAGGCTCTGTTAAGAGCAACAGGTTGGCAGTGCCCATTGTACAGCATGGGGTGAAACCTGAGGATGCTTCCAGCTGTCTCTGGGTGATATTCCAACATGAGGTGCTATTTCCAGTGTGGGAGATGATGCTGAGCACTCTGGCTGTCATGATAGTCAATAGAAGGAAGGTGGGCACCTGGGGGTCCTGCTCACTGGTGGGTTTGCCAGGTTCAATGTGTTGCTGAGCTACAGAAGCGTGTGAAGTGAATGCTCTAGTCCATCCAAAAGAGTTAACAAAGGGCTTTCTCCCTGGGGAAGGGGGAATAGCCAGTACTGATGTTTTACCTTGAGAATCTGAGGATTTCTGCTCAGTGTGGGCTGGGTTCGGCACTGAGGTCCTAATCAGGAGAGACATGAGCTGTGCTCTGCTGGCTTTCCTTCTCTGAGTCCCAGTGCCCAGAGGGCTTCCTGAGGAGGGGCCTTCCTGGGAAGTGCCAGCACCCCTTATCTCCCCACCTGCCACGTGTCTGTCTGTCCGTCCGTGTCTCCTTAGGGCAGGGCAAGGCGATGCCTGGCATGCTGCCGTTTCCTTGCCCTGCTGCCGTGGCCCTGCCCTGCTTGCTCATTGCCACAGCCCTGAGGCGAGGAGCCGGGCGGCCCTGCGGCTGTCATCAGTGCAGGACGCGTCACCGCCGGGCGCCCTTCCTCTCAGCCAGCCCTGTAACCTGGGGGATTTGGCTTCCCTGAGCTAATGGAAGCATTATCAGCAATATTTTGATGCCTTGTTGGCTTCAGGAACAAGTGGGAGCTGTGAGTACCGCTGTTGGGGCACTCGTTGCTGTCCTACAGAGCAGCTGGCATGCTGAGCACAGCCAGGCCGGGGGTCTCGCCGTGCCCCTGCCCTAATCCTACAGCTCCCTGCTGCTCTGTGTGGCCTGGCTGTGGGTCCAAATAGGCCAGGAATGTCCAGAAAAGCCCTGCAAGTGCCCAAAGATGTCTCCTGAACGAAGCATGCATTTCCCTGAGCAAGGGGTTTAGAGGATTAACCGATAACGTTGGAGTTCTGCTTTAGGTACTGGCTTATAAAATAGCTCATCTTCAGGGTAAATGCCTGACTTGCTGCAGAATAACACCATACCATGGAAATTCCTCCATGAGAGCACAGCGAGGCCCTTAGCAAAGGCACCTGCCTAGCAAGCCAGAGACTGAAGTCCACGCTTTACCAGCAGGCCATGCACTTAGGAGCCTGCTGGGCTCTATCACTGAGCCTTCCAAACCAAGAAAGGCACAAATGGATGGATCAAGTGCTGCCGTGAGGCCAGAAGAAAGCTCCATGCAATGGAAGATGCTGGTGATGGGTAGACATGTGTAGGTGGACACGTGCTCATGTGCAGTGAAATCTGGAAGGAAAACAAGCAAGCAAACATCTGAAGGTAAGCTACGTCTTCACAGCTCCTGAAGGAGCAACCCCCAGGGACTTGCTGCTGGGGTCACACCAATATGACTGTGGTTTTCATGTGTCTAGAACCAGTGAGAATAAGCACGATTCAGGGTGTTCTGTGGATTCGACATATCTTTGGAGTGCTTCATTTTGCTATGGTTCCCTGCAGCAGTAATGTTAGCTTCCTTAGCCCTGTTACAGGGAATGAGTGTAGGACAGCTTCAGAAGGACTCTTCTGATGCTGACAGGGAAAGGGAAGGGCAAGCCCAGCTTCTCCAGTGAAATAATGCTGTTCTGCTACAACATCTGCTGATTACCACTCTTTTATGCCTCCAAATGCCTGCTGCTGCTTACCTTGTTTTTACTCTCAAAAGTGTTATTTCAGCCAACCGTGTTTGCATGAGTCCTTCTCCAAATAGTGCTGCCATGGGTGATGAAGGGCAACATTTCTTCAGGAGAAGGTGGCAGGCATCAGTTTGCTCTGAGTCTGCTGTGCTTTGAAAAGCAAGGTCCTCAGAAATGCACTTTGGATGGTACTGTGCACGTATTGGTGCTGTTTTCAGAGGTAGGATAATGGTGGAGGATGGCAAGGTGAACGTAACCAAAGCAAATATGCAGAAATGACTGGGGAGAGAGCTGTGTCAGTGCTTGTTTGTAGAGGTGAAGTCAGAGGTGGGGTGATAACGGCGAGACAGGAGGAGTAATGTGGAGGAGATGGATAAGGGGAAATTGTGAGTCCTGGGGGAAGCTTCCTGCTGGTGAGAGAGGTTTTCTAAGAGAGAACTCGGCCAAGAATTTGGGTTTTGGAGGAGAACAGATTCAGTGCATTCCTTTAAAGGGATTAACAAACCCAAAAGGACTCTGCCAAATTGATGGCAGCACTGTGTTTTTGTTTTGCTCCTCGAAAAACAACAGAAGAATCAGATAAGACAGTCTCAATGCCAAAAGTCAACATGCCACCAGCACATTTGTGAAGCTGACTTCCTTGTTGTGAACTATATTAAGACCCAGTATATGGGATTAAAAAGGAGCAGCCTGTTTGCAGAAGAGAGTTGAATCAGTCTGCGGAGGCAGGTACATTTGGCAAAGGAAGTCACAAAAATTTGGTGACTTCAGGCTGGTTGCACCTATGAGATCACCGCGGTGTGAGGAGGCACCTGGGGAAGCCCTGAGTCATTGCTGGCTATGTGAGCATGTGGATGGAGGCTGTGGGGCACTGTAGGAGAGAAAGGAAACTTAAATGTTATGAACCCCAGATCTGTTTGCTCTGGAATGAGAAGTGAATCAGCATAGTTTGGGCTGAGTTTCAGTCCTTACTGTGGAAAGGTAAATGGGGCGTTGGGCTGGGGGTGAGCTTGTTGGACTTCTTCATGTGATGGTGTTGGTGTCTGTGGACCACTGCAGTCAGACCAAGGTGATAAGTAGAAGAGGTTCTCAGATGCAGCACATGTGCCATCATCCATTTATCCTAATGTTTGGCTGTGGGCAGGGAGGACCAAGGGGGGTGGTTTCACACTGGTGGCTAACTCAGCTCTACCACACTGCTCTCTCACTGTCCTCCTCACAGGAACAGAGGGAGAAAATATGATGAAAAGGGGCTCAAGGTTTGAGATAAGAACAGGGATGTTGTTCTTACCAAACTGTTCCTGTGCAGGATTCCCATGGGCCACAACGTGTCCCTATTACCACATCCTCCTGCCCTCTCTTACTCTGCAAACAGGGTTGTGTCTTCCCGAGGTGCAAGAGAGGAGTGAGGTGGGACCATCCCTCGTGTTTCATGTAGCACCATGGCTTTCCTTGGGACAAAAATGCTGCGGGGCTTTGGAGCATCCATTCCTCATCCTTTTCTAGCATAAACCCTACTGAAATGGGTCAGGCCAAGGGCCCATACAACCTCATGTTCTATCTCAGGAGTAAAAGCAGATACATATAGATAACAGACCTTGGTGATTCCCAGCCTCCATCCCATCTCTAGAGCTGGGGTTTTCCTGAACCTGGTGCTGTAAATCCTGATAAATCTCTTCTCTTAGCACATATCCAAGTTGACCTCAGGGGCTTTTTGCACCCTCAGCACCCTCTGACTACAGGTCCTGCTGGTCTCCTCTCCTCACTTGCCTTCAGCCTCACTCCTGCAGGGCTGCTTGGACAACACGGAAGGCTGCACAGACAGTGCCTGTCCCCCCTCCCCAGCCTTCCCGTGATCTCATCCCATCGCGCTCTGCTCTGTGCATGCCCGGGCAGCCCCAGCCTTGTGTGCTGAACTACCTGGGGAAGAAGCAGCATGGCTGGGACAGAGCTGGAAGGATGGGATGCAGCTGGACAATGGACTGCTGTAGGGGCAGCCTCACTGGGAGTCATTCTGTTCCCCCAGGACGATGCCATCGGGATGCCCTCAGGGTGCTGCATCTTGAAGCCCAAAGGCAGCGAGCGCATGTGTGCCTGCCTGCTGCCCCAGGCTGGGCGCTCCTTGCTCACGATGAGTCAGAGCCGGGCACACGAGCTCTTCCTGTTGGGAGTGACTCAGGTGGAACAGCCGATAAAAAAGGAAAAGCAAAGCCTAAGAGCAGCAGCCTGGAGCTGGGGCTCCGTGTGCCCAGCGCTCACCCTGGGGCTGCAGCGATGGCCATGCTCTGGCTCCTCGCCCTGGCTGCTTCCCTGCTGCCTGCAGCCCTGAGCACCAAAGGAGGAGAAGGTGAGGGCTGGGGAAGGTTGGGGGCTCAGTTTTAGGGCACCGGTAATGGGGAGCCATTTAGGTCCAGTGGTGCTCTTCTGCTGGATCCCACTCCATCGCTGGGGATAAACCTGGACCTGTAGGTGCTTTTCTTGAGGTTTCCTCTGGAGTTAGATTCCCGGAATCACTCAGTTGTTTGGTTTTTCTTTTTACCTGTGTCTCCTTTAAATAACTTGTTTAGGTGTAATTCCTTTATTGCTTTCTGGAGAATGCCTGGCTGCCTGGGTGGGACGTGGGTGTGAGCAGGAGGACTGCCTGGGGAAGGGCTGCCTGTTTGTCTGCTGCCCGATAAGCAGTGTGTCCCTGTGCACAAGGAGGAGCAGGGAACATCCAGGACCTGGCTGTGTTTAGCAGCACAGGCAGGGCTTGTGTCTGTGCGAGTTGGGGGCTTGTGGGACGCATGGAGTCCAAAAGATCCAAATCATGTGTATTTCATAAATGCTGAGCAACTTCAGGGTTGCTTATTGTGTCTGTCATGCTGCTGCTGCTTGGAAACGTGCTTGCTGGGTTCGAAGCTGATCCTTTGGTATCAGCTTTCATTTAAGTGTGGTGAAAGCTTAAATAAGGAAAAATAAGTGCTGAATGAGCGGGTTTTTAAAGGACAGACTGATTAGGTTTTCCTGCTAATTGAGTAATTACTACAGCAGCCATAATCGCATTTCAGAATCCTGATGTAGGTTTTTATTTCCCACCTCTGCTGGCTCCCTTGGCTGTGGGACATCTGAGCCATGCTGGGAAGGCCAAGGCTGCAAAGCACAGGGGTTGTGCTTTGTTGCTGCAATGGTTTTGCTATGTGGAGAGGCTTATGGAAGAAGGGCTCCTCATGGATGGGCTCATATGGGTAGGGCTAGTGGGTGCCCTGCAGCCAACAGAGCTTTATGTTCTTGTTCTCAAAGCCAATCTGATGTTGGAATTTGCACCAGCACAGCAACCAACTCTTGATCATCGTGCTCAATGGGTGGAAGCTTTGGAAGTGATATCCTGTTGGGTGCATGACCCACTACATCCCAGTGTGGTCCTTTGCCCTTCAGAGCAGCCCCTTCACCACAGCCGTGAGAGTCAGCGGATGGTGGTGGGGCCTTGGGGCACCTGTCTGCTTGCTGGAGCCCATAGGCTTCCAGGAGATCAGCAACAGAACCAATGACACTGATCTGCAACGGTATCTCAAATGGCTTCGTGTTAGTGAACCTGGAATCCGTGCCAAGCTGGGAGTTGGCTCTGAACATGCTCCAGCCTTGGAGCAAGGCCTGAAAACAGGCGTTTGTTCCATGTGGGAGCTGTGCTTGGCACCAGCCCTCGGATCACATAGGGTGAGGTGTGGGTGGGGATCGGTGCCTCTGCATGGAGGGGTGGGGAGGGGACCGACACCGAGCACAAGGTGGGGAGTGGAAGCACTGAGTAAAAAGAACCTCACGTTGTTTTTGCGTTCCTGTGGTGGATTGTTTCTGTACTCTGTGCCATTTGGTTGCTGGCTGTGTCCACGGAAGCTCTTCTCACTCTTGGTCCCACTGAAGGGCTGAGCGTGCCAGGGCTGGGAAACCTCCGTCCCTGTTTGCTGGCGCGTGAGGTCATCTTCCTTCTCGTCAGCAGCTGCTCACTGAGTGTGCCTGTCTGGTATGTGTGCACTAATGGGCGTGCGAGGCGGCTGGCAGCACTGCAGCGTGGAGCCAGGAGGCACTGCATGGCCTCAGGAAACCCAGCGGAGGAGAACAGGGCTGTAGGGCTGTTCCCCAGGGCTGAGTGTGCCACAGGAGCCTGGGGAGGGAGAATGCTTCCTCTTGGGCCTCAACCATGACTAGAGGTGTGGGACTGCACATGGGGTCCTGAGGAGGCTCCTGGGGAACAGACCTCCTCCCTCCTGGGTTGCGATAATGAAGCAGGTTTGGGAGCAACACCTCCAGGCAGGGCTGGGGTGGCTGGGAGCAGAACAAGAACTTAAAATTGGGTGTCCAAGGAGGGTTACAAAGATACTGAAGGGTCTAGAGTAGAAGATGCATGAGGAACAGCTGAAGTCTCTTGGTTGTTCAGAGGAGGTTGAGGGGAGACCTCCTGGCAACCTGAGGCTTCCTACTGATGTGGGGTGGAGAGGCAGACATTGATCTCCTCTCTCTGGTGACAATGATAGAGCCTGAGCAAATGGCATGGAGCTGCAACAGGGGAGGATCAGGACGGATATAAGGAAAAGGTTCTTCACCAAAGGGTGGTGGGCACTGGGACAGATTCCCCAGGGCAGTGGTTATGGGTCAGCTTGTCAGAGTAAAGATGTCTGGACAGTGCTCTCAGACATACTATCTGAGTTTTCGGTGGTCCTGTGTGGAGCCAGGAGTTGGATTTGGTGATCCTTATGGGTCCCTTCCAACACAGGATAATCTATGATTCTGTAATCTGTTCTCTTTTGTGATTCTGAGGAGCTGGAAAACTCATCTGAGATAAAGCTCACACTTAAATGCTGTAGTGCTGGTAACTGAGGTCTTGGGAAGTAGATGAGAGCTGGTTTCATGAGAAGACCTGGGCAAGGTCATGGAGATGAGTGTGCCCAGAGAACGGCACGGAGCTGTGCGGGGTCTGGAGCACAGTGTGATGGGGAGTGGCTGAGGGAATGGGATGGGACAGTGTGGAGAAGAGGAGCTCAGGGGAGACCTCACTGCTCTGCAACTGCCTGAAAGGAGGCTGTGGTGAGGTGGAGTTGGCCTCTGCTCTCAGGTAACAGCGATTGGATGAGAGGTGGTGGCCTCAAGTTGTGTCAGGAGAGGTTCAGGTTGGGTATGAGGAAAAGCTTCTCAGAAGGAGTGGTGATGCACTGGCACAGGCTGCCCAGGGACGTGGTGGGATCACCGTCTCTGGTTCGAGAAAAGGGTGGGTGACATGGCCTAGAGTGGTCACAGGCATGAGCTGACAGTTGGACTGGGATGATCTTACCAGTCTTTCCAGCCTGGACAATTCTGTGTTGTGATTGAGCTTCATATTCAACACTCATCCCTCTAAACCTCTTCGGATGCTGCTCTTTTCTTTTCTCCAGCTTGTGACTGCAACGGGATGTCCAGGCAGTGCGTCTTCGACTGGCAGCTCCTGATGGAGACAGGCAATGGGTATCGCTGCCTCGGCTGCCTGGGCAACACGGCGGGTGCCCACTGTGAGCACTGCAAGGAGGGATACTACCGCCAGCGGGATGGGGACTGCTGCCTGCCCTGCCACTGCCACCCCCAGGGTATGGGGCACCCACAGGGATCAATGTGCTTTTGGTTGGGTTTTGGTTTGTTTTCCAATCAGGGATGAGGGGTGGGGTCTATCCACTGTCAGCAAATTGTGCTGCCTCTCTGGATCCAACCCCTTGCTCTTCTCAGCGTGGTGTGACACCCACTGGGATGATGCTCAAGAGGTTCCTCTGGTGATGCCCGATGCCATTAGATGAGCTCACGCTTGTGCAAAGCTGGGCTCTCCAGACCTGGAGGACCTTGTGGATGGTGGGAGAAGGAAAAGAGGAGAAACAACCCCAAAATTCCCCAAACAAGCTGTACTGTGCAAGATCTCTTCATGTCCAGGAGGGAGCCTGCTCCTCTCCGTCCTGAATTTGGCAGGTGACCACAACCAGTGGCCCCACAGTGAACTGCTCATGTCCTTATCACAGAGGGTGCTGGCCAGGCCCAAGCACAGGGAGTTGAGTCTTTTCCTGGCCTCATGAGTCAGTCCCAAGGATTCTGTGTGTTGCCATGTTTGCTAGGATTTGTGAGGTCCCTTAATTGCACTGTAAAAATGAAAGAGTAATTTCGGAGCCCACACGGGGACAGGAGGTGCTGCAAAGTGCCCTCACTCTGCGGATAGGCAGAAAGAATCCAGAAGACATCCCACCAGGCAGATGGTGCCACCTCCCTGATCTCCCTGTCCCACCACCCACAGGCTCCCTCAGCACGCAGTGTGACAGCAGTGGCCGCTGCAGCTGCAGGCCTGGTGTGATGGGCGAGAAGTGCGACCGCTGCCAGCCGGGCTTCCACTCCCTCTCCGAGGCCGGGTGCCAGGGATATGGGCAGTAAGTACTAGGCTGTCCTGCACTAGGGCATCACTGCTGCATCCTCTTCCTGTTCACTTTGTCCCACTGTTATCCCGCTGAGAGATTCTCTGATGTCTCATATGACAATTGTGCTGGGGCGGTGAGCCTCTGGCTGGGCTGGAGGTCCCTTTAGTGTCCCCACTGTTCCCATTGCAGGAGCCAGCTGTGTGCTTGTGACCCAGCTGGCACAGAGGACTGCGTTTCGGGCCGTTGCATCTGCAAGGTTGGTGTCACTGGCGAGCGGTGCGACAGGTGGGTGTCTGGAGGTTTGTGCCCTACAGCAGGCTGAGCACGAGAGGAGAAAATGTATGCAAATGATGTCATCTTTCTTTTCCAGGTGCAAACAAAACTTCTATAACTTGGATGCCAGGAATCCGGCTGGGTGCTCTCCATGCTTCTGCTATGGACATTCGTCCTCATGTGTCAGTGCTGAGAATTACAGCGTCCACAAAATCACCTCCAACTTCCAGCAAGGTGAGGCTGAGCAGGATGTCCCCACAGCCTCAGGGCTGGCATACCAGGACGGATTTGACTGTGGGTGCCTTCTCCTTCTTTGCCCTCCAGGTCCTGAAGGATGGACAGCTGTCCGTGATGATAGGTCTGCAGCCGAACTCCAATGGTCTCCACGCCACCAGGATGTGTTCATAGCAGCGAGGAGATGGGAAGCACTGTACTTTGTGGCACCCGGTAGGCATGGGGAGTATGGCACGGAGCTGAGCCCAGGCCTGGGCTCGTTTGGGGAGAATGGGGTGACTGAAGGGTCTGTGGGGCTGGGGTAGGTGTGAAATGGGCAGAATGAAGGGCCCATGCTGGGGAAGGGAGGTCGTACCCCAGTGCTTCCACAGCCTGAGAGATAGCAGTGGTGGCAGCCAGCACAGTGATACTTGATCTGACCCTGTGGAGCATGACTTTAGGAGAAAAGGAAGACTTTAAGCCTTTAATTTCTTCCTTCTGCTCTTCTCCCCTGCTTCCCCACGCAGCCAAATTCCTTGGGAACCAGCAGCTGAGCTATGGCCAGACACTCTCCTTCGATTACCGCCTGGACCGAGGGGGACGGCTGCCTTCTCCGCATGACGTGATCCTGGAAGGAGGGGGCCTCCGAGTCACTACCCCCTTCTTGCCCTCTGGGAAGGTCCTGCCCTGTGGTGTCAGCCAGACCTACACCTTCAGGTGACAGGGTGCTTGGGATTGTGGAAGGAAAGGCTTTGGAAACTTGTGGATTCAGTGATGGTCCCTCAGAGGTGGTCAGGCTCAAATAGTCACCCCATTTGGACCATTTGGTTCAGCTTCTATGATTCACTCCCTATAGACAAGGAGAGGGCAAGAGGGATTGTAGAAGATCTGCTTTGGGACTGGGAGGGGTGCTGTGCTTGGTACAAGTTGTGTGGGAGGAGGGTGCTCGCACTTTGGACTTGGGAGGGAGACGGGAGAGAGCAGCTGGGACATCCCCTGTTCCTGAACACTGCTTCCACATGGCCCCACGTGCAGGTTGGACGAGCACTCAAGCAGCAAGTGGAGCCCCAGGCTGAACTACTTTGAATACCGCAGGCTGCTGGGAAACCTGACAGCCCTTTGGATCCGAGCCACCTTCGGGGAGTACAGTAAGTGAAGGGGATAGCAAGGGGACAGCCCAGCTCCCCTTGCTGGATACAGCTGTGCTAAAAGGTATTTTAAAGTGTTGTAATGTGGGCAGAGCTAAATCACAAATTGTTTAAGCTAGATGCCAACAGCAATGGGCGGAGGGAAGCAAAACCTTGGCCAAGGTCCATCTGCTCACGTGTGTTGTAGTTGATCTTGCAGAGATCAGCATGTAGATATGGGGCTTGCAGACCCAGCTGGGCTCTTGGCGGTGATGTGCCACATCTCCCACCAGGCACTGGCTACATCGACAACATCACTCTGGTGTCGGCACAGCCCGCTGCTGGCGTCCTCGCACCTTGGGTGGAGCGGTGCCAGTGCCCCGATGGCTACCAGGGGCAGTTTTGTGAGCAGTGTGCTGCTGGCTACAGGAGGGATGCACCCCACATGGGGCCGTTCAGCATCTGCGTGCCCTGCAATTGCCACGGTGGTGGGATCTGTGACCCGGATACCGGTAAGAAAAATCGTGACCTCTCTGAGCTTGTTGGGTGTGTGTGGTTGGAACAGACATCAGTGAGTGATGTGGAAATGTTTTGCTGCCCGTTTTGTCAGAATAGCCTGCAGTGTTGCAGTGTGAACTCAAAGCAGTGCACTTTTCGCCTTGAACAGTGATGTGGTTTGGTGGAGCCTCAGTGGAGTCTCCTTGGCTTCACATGTTGTATGTCCCCTCCTGTGTTTCAATTCAAAGGGAGCAGCTGAGGCTGAGTTGCTCATCTTCAGAGCCGTGCAGGGTGTCCCATAGAGGGGACAGCTGGGCTGATGGCCAACTGGTTGTCCCATGCCCTGTCTCTCCTTCCTTAGGTGAATGCTACTCGGGAGATGAAAATGTGGGGAACAGCATCAGCTGCCCATTCGGCTCCTACCGAGACCCCCGGCCCCCACACAGCTGCAGGACGTGTCCCTGTGGCCATGGCCAGAGCTGCTCAGTCCTGCCAGGCCAGGAAGTTGTCTGTGACCACTGCCCTCCTGGTGCTGTAGGTAAGGCTCAGATCGTTTCTGCCTTTAGCCTATCCCCTGGAGTTTTAATGTGCCTTATGTGGGTGCTTGCTGCCTGGGATGCTTGGAGCTGGGGGACAGTGTCTTCTCCCCAAGGCTTCCTCACCTGTGTACTCTTGCTTGTAATCAGGTGTTTCAGTGCTTTGCTGACTCATCATGCTGTGCAAATGTGCATGCCCTGCCCTGGAAATGCATGCATACATCTGCTCATACAATCTTTTGGAAAGGCTGTTGTGCAAACAGATTAAGTTGATGGAGAAAGGGCTGATGGGGAAGGAGGAGAACAGAACTTAGAGGCCCCAGCACAGCATAACTTGCCTAAGGAAAGCCACTGTTCCCATTTTGTTGTGAGCTTGATGTGCAGGGTGTGGAAGCCTACAGGCATCCTGTGAGAGGTGTGATGCTCACGTGTGGGCCTTGGTGTCAGCCGTGTCCCCATCCCTGTGGTCAGGTGGCCGCCAGCATTGGCCCAAGATCCTCTCCCTTCCACAGGGCCCAGCTGTGAGTTCTGTGCTGACGGCTATTTTGGAGATCCTACAGCCTCCCAGCCATGCCGGCCGTGCCAGTGCAATGGCAACGTGGAGCCCAACGCCGTGGGGAACTGTGATCGCCGGACGGGAGAGTGCCTCAAATGCATCCACAACACAGCCGGCTTCCACTGCGAGCGCTGCAAGGATGGCTTCTTCGGGGACCCCCTGGCCCCCAACCCTGCTGACAAGTGCCGGGGTACGAGGGCAGGGGTGGGTGTGTGGGGCTGCGCTGTGGTGGCCACAGGGTGCAGGAGGTGTCAGCAAGCCACAGAGCAGCAACCTGGGGCCAAGCAGGAGCATCTGTGGTAGGCACGGTTTGAGTAACAACACTGGGGATGAGTAAGGAAATCCATGCTGGAGTGCAAGAGAGCTTAAAGGGGAGGATGTGGTGTATTTGCACTTGGCCTTGTGGCTTTCAGTGTTTGCTCCAGAACCCTGGTGGAGGTGCTGAGTGGTGTTTGCTCAGCACACTCTCCCAAGCCAAGTGGTTTTTCTCAGCCAGGTCTCTCTCTCCAGCATGGGAGGAGACACACCTGCAGATGAGATACAGAGGAGAGGGTTAGGGAGAATCAGGAAGGATAGCGGGTGGAAAGATGTGCACAGACCAAATGAGAGAGGGTCCTTGGCCACTGACCTCTCGCTGTGCAGCTTGCAGCTGCAACTCAGTAGGGGTTGAGCCCCTGACGTGCCGGAATGATGGGAGCTGCATCTGCAAACCTGGCTTTGGGGGTCCCAACTGCGAGCAGAGTGAGTGCCCAGCCTGCTACAGCCAGGTGAAAGCCCAGGTGAGCACCCACCTATCCATCTGCCTGTCCCTCTCAGGGGTTGGGCTGTGGGTCCCTGCTCTTCAGGCAGAGTTGTGCTGATGCTCCAGCTTTTGAGAATCTTATAGGCATTCACCCAGCATCCGATGACCTGATCCTCTGTGGTTGCAGGTGGACCTGTACCTGCAGCAGCTGCAGGAGCTGGAGCTGCTTTCCTCAGAGGTGCAAGCTGGAGGTGGGGCTGTGAGCCAGGAGCTGGAGGGGAAGATGCAGCTGGCCGAGGAGACGCTGCAGGCCATCCTCAGAGAAGCCCTCAGTCTGCAAGGTACCACGTAATGGCTGCCATCAGGCAGGGCTGGGGAAGCAGCTGATGAGGATCTGGTTCTGGGTGGAGAGGACATTAGTCCTTTGTGCAGAGGCATCATGCAGAAGGTGACAGCCTGGAGTAGTTTTCTGTATTTCTCCAAGCACGTCCAAGGCATGGGGCCACCAAAAGTCCAAGGGAAAGGGCGATCTCTGACACTGTACAGTTTTGCTGTCTCTGCCTTTGAGTTTCTTTTCACCATCGCATGTCTCTTTCCTTCTCACCAGCTTCCGACAGATCCCTGGAAAGCCGTGTGACCAGGCTGAAAGGACAAGGGTCTACCTGCCAGAGTGGCTTGGATGACGCCAAGGCAGCAGTGGAGAGGCTGATGTCTCTGGGCAGGCAGTATGAGAGGCAGGTACAGGACACCCAGAGGCTGCTGGAGACAGCCAGGCTGGACCTGAGCCGCAGTGGAGCCTCTCTGAGTCGAGCGGTAAGGGAATGTGTGCGTGTGTGCCATGCTTCAAACCCTGAACATGGCAGGCTATTTCTGTGGGCAGCTGGGAGCTGCTGGTCAGGGTGGCTCTGGAGGTTTAGTTACTAATTTCCTTGCCAAATCAGAAGCAAGGACACAGGGAAGAGCATTCACACCTCTCTCTCCCCCCCAGGCTATCCCAGTTACACACTTTCCTGGAGGCTCAAACGAGATCTTGCTCCTGGCCCAGGAGGCTCTGAGTCTAGCCAACAGGTGAGCCACTCCGTGGGTGAGGGCAGGGGGCCCAGGAGCTCCCTATTCAGTGACCTTACATGATGCTACAGCTCCATGAGCTCTGCACAAGTCCCGAAGAAGGGGAAGAAGTGTCTGCAGGATTGCCTTTGCTGTGCTCTGCTTGCTTTGGGAGTGGTGCTAGGTGGGGTGTTTTGGAAGCATCTTCCTGGTCAGAGTTTGGCCTGTGGGCATGAAGTTGGAACAGGCAGCATCAGCCTCTTCCCCTGTGCTCCCCTATCCTGGGGAGATGCAGGAGGGGTAAGAAAGGCAGATGAGCCCAAGGTGTGGGTACCCATTCTCACATATATCACATTGTCTGCAAGAGCTGATCTGGCACTGCTGGATAAAACCACAAAGGAGGTTGAAGGAGGGAACTTGAGTGTGCAGCCCTTATGACAAAGACCCCCCCTGTGCCTTTCAGCCACATGCAGGCAGCCAACATCATTGAGCAGGCGGCAAAGGGAGCGCAGGATGACTCACAGCAGGCACTGGAGCTGCTGCAGGCAGCGGTGAGCGGGGAGGCAGAGGTGCCAGGCTCCCTGCAAGGGCTGCTCAGGAAGTAAGTGCAGGGAGAAGGGTGTGGGGTGGAGGCCTGTTTCCATGCCCCATTCCCTGCATCCCTGGCTACGTTTCAGAAACATTGGATGCAGGATGGTAGGATTTGGGTTTGCCCTTGGGTTCACTCTTCTGTCTGCACAGGTATGAGGAGCTGAAGTCGCTGGCTGGAGGCCTGGAGGCTGATGCCAACAGGGTAGCCACTGAGGCAGACAAGGCTTATCAGAGCAGCCTGATGCTCCTCAGCTCTCTGTCCCGCCTGACCAAGACCAGTTTTGGGTCCTTTGAGGTGAGAGCTTTGTCTCTGTGGGACCAGGACATCCCCTTTCATTCACTGTGCCCTCTCTCCTGCCCTTTCCACAGCTCAGCCCTCTACAGGGCCCCACTCCAGCTGGGCAGGCACTTGTCATCCCATTCCTCACTTGCTTGTGAGCAGTAGGGTGATACTGGGCCTCCGAAGCAGTGACCCCCTCTTTGTGTTGCAGGGGGAGGCAGCCCAATTGAAGCAGGATGCAGCTGCTCTTTTGAGCAAGGTGGACACATACATGGCACAGTACAGGCAGCTGCAGAGCCGCATGGGCCGCTGGGAGGAGGAAATCAAGAAGCTCTTGCAGAGAGGAGAAAACGAGAGAGCGGTAAGACATGGGCTGATACCCCATGTACACGGAGCTGCAGGCTCCCACTAGCACACCTCCTACATGTGAGGCAGGTTAATGACATGCCCCAGGACAGATATGAGCTAGGATGGCTCACAGCAGCTTGAGCCATTTGAGGAGCACTCATAAAAGTCTCTGCTGATGGATCAGACTGTGCTCACCCGGATTCAGGGGCGACAGCAGGCATGTGGGAACAGGCTTGTGTCTCTTCCCTCTCAGCACAGCCCCCTGCAGATGGCTGTTGTGGTTCTTGTGACCGTTCTGGGATGCTCCTCTGGCGTGTCCTTCACCTCACTGTGTCCTCTTGGTCTGTCACAGGTGCTGACTCAGCTGCTGTCCCGAGCCAACCTTGCCAGGAGCACAGCCCTGCAGGCTGTGAGTGCTGGCAACGCCACCTTTTATGAAGTGGAACAAATCCTGAAGAGCCTGCGTGGTAATTTTTTCCTTCTGACCCATCCCTTGCACCCAAGTTTCACGTTGCAGTGGACCATGCTGGGCAGGATGCTCATGGTCTCTGCCAGAAGTGCACTCCAAAGCAAGGTGGGAGCATCACACGCTGCTTTGGGTTGGATCTACTGTAGGAAAATGTGTCCTCAGGGTCCAGTGGCCATCTCAGTGCCCCAGCCAGTCCAGCAGCTCTTACGAGAAGGAGAAAACACTCATAGCAAGTCCTACCTGGCAACTGCTCACTTCCTTTCCTTCCTGTCCTATCCCCATTGTTGCCAGGCTTTCTGGAAGCCGTCTAAACCAATCCAGGCCTATAGGAGAGCTCTTCCTTCTCCATGCCTTATGAGTTCTCACAATGTAATGCTCCATTTTCTTATGTGTTTCTTTCAGGGTTTAACCTGCAGGCAGATGACAAGAGAAGGGAAGCTGAGGATGCAATGAGGAGGCTCCCAGTTATCAGCAGCATGGTGGCAAGCGCCAAGGAGAAGACTGACAGAGCTGAAGCCATCCTGGGCAATGCTGCTGCTGAATCCAAGGCAGCCAGCAGCACCGCAGGGGAAGCGAAGGAGATCACCTTTGGGATCCAGAAGGTGAGGACAGGCTCTGATGGCTGTGCCATGGAGGAGCAGGTGGCTGTGACTCCAACCATCTTTGCAGTGCACCTGTTGCATTGACTTCTGCGTCGACTTGCCTATAGAGGATTGTGTAGGGATACCTGAGGTGATTCTAAAAGAGTGAGTTCGTGGGGATCTCTGCAGACAGGTTTATCCAATGGGGATCTCTGTGGCAAGTCGCTTTAGCCACCTTGTGGTGGTCCCAGGTCTGTGGAAGGAGCCAGGTCCCAACAGCTCCATGTCCCAGTGCACCCAGGGTGACTGCTCTGCCCCTGAGCATCGTGCCTTTGCCTCCCCCAGGAGATCACACGGCTGAGGCTGGAGGCCAACAAGACAGCTGACGGGGTCCTCGCGCTGGAGAAGGCAGTGGCAGCTCTGCAGCATGAGGCCAAAGAAGTGGATGGAGAATTCCAGAGCAAGGTTTCAGAAGCTGAGGCAGATGCTGCCATGATACAGGAGGTGGGTCCCTGGCTCCCACATCGTGCATGCTTCTCTGTTGACTTTTGGGCAAAAGTTTGCCTTACAGCTTCCATCTTTCTTTCCCAGACTACCAAGGAAGCTCAAGATGTCCATACCAAGGCTGGCCAGGCTGGGGTGGCAGTGCAGGAGACATTGGGTGTCCTGGAGGAGCTGCTGCGTCTGATGAGTAGGTTTTATCATGTTGCTGTGGTTTGCAGCTGAAATCTGGGTACTGCTGGGCTCTGGGTGGGGGTACTGAGTATTTCTTGGGAAGATGACACCTGTAGATGGAGCTGAAGTAGCTGGGAAGATTTAGTTTTCAGGCTCCATTCATGGGTTCTCTCTTCCTTGTTTTCCTACAGACCAGCCTGGTGCTGTGGATGAAGAGGGCCTGAAACAGCTCGAGCTGAATTTCAGCAAAGCCAAAACCAAAACCAACCAGCTGAAGGAACAGATGTCAGAACTTGAGCAGCGAGCCACTCTACAGAAGGTCCGGGTACAGAAACTGGACAGCAGCATCGATGAGATCCTGGCAGACATTAGGAACCTGGAGGATATCCAGAGGAGCCTTCCTCCTGGCTGCTACAACACAAAAGCCATTGAGTTACCCTGAGGCAGCACTGGGAGGCTGCAGCCCATGTCAGCTCACAACAGGAGAGCCAGGCCTCTCTGCTCCCACAAAACCTGGCAGGAGAAGCTGAGCTTGGTTCTGTTGGACTTATCTTTACCCCCCAGGCTCAGGGTAGTGCCTGCAGTTCACGAGTGTTGTAGCTGAAGTTCACATCACACTGGACCTGGAGAGTCTCTGATTTTCAAAACGATCCGTCCCTCAATTTCAGGAGGAAGGAGATGCCCACTTGTGGGCTGGGGTTTGCTGGTGCCATTTTGGATGTGGCTTAGGGGTTCAGCAGCAGCAGGTGCTGCTGATGACCCTTTTCATAAAGCTGCAGGTGTTCCACCAGGCTCCTCAGGCAGGTGGTTTCTATTTTGCCCAGCCCTGAAGGGATGTTTTTCCCATCAAAGCTCTTTCTGGGCGAACATAGGTTTCCCTAGCATCCTCTCTCTCACACAGACACAACCTTTTCTTCCAAGACTGGTTGCTCTGGTTCCTGGCAGCTTCCTGGGTGTCCCAGAGCTCAGGGAGAGCAAGGTCATATTTGCTCTGTGCAAGCATTTGGGATCCCATGACTCTCATCTCAGGCACAGGAGCTTACTCTGGGGGACTGCAGCCAAGCATTGGCATCTGAGAGCCCATTCCCACCCTTGCTGCAGTGCCAGCATCTTAATTTGACCTGGTGAAGGATACTGAAAGAAAATGTCTCAAATGTTTTTCCACCTCTGGTTTGGTGCTGCCCATTCCCTCCAATCCTACATGTATGGTGCTGGATGTTCCCAAAGCTAGATGTGAGTCATTGTGCACAAGATTTTTCTACTATAAATCTTTCCTGAGCACAGCCTGGAAGAACTGAAGACAACGGTGCTCCCTACACCCACCCACTGCTTTCCTGTGGACTCACCTTCAGTTTGACACCATTTCCAGTTTTCTTCTGATGCTTTTTCAGAGGAAAAAGGAAGCCCAGAGCTCTCTGATGCTGAAAACCAGCCCTGCTGAAGTGCCTGACCAACATGAAGTGGGTGCTGAGCAGAGGGGAATGCTCTGAGGACTGAACACCAAATCTTGTTAGCACTGCTTCTCTGATAAAGCAGTGCCCATGCTATTGCTTGGCTGAGGGTTTATTGAGTAACTGTCTGTGTTATATTTGTATTTAAGTGAGATATGCTCTTACCTCTGGCATGTTTTCCTTCTCTCCCCTTACACCATAGGACAGGTATTACGGATCTGACATTATTCCTCTATGAGTTGGGTTTTTGGAAGGGAGGAGGCCAATAAATACTGAATGCTTTTGGTAAGCTCTTGCCTGCTGGTTCAATTCCAGCGCTGTGTTTTGGGCAAGCCTGGCCATGAGTTCTCCCAGCAGCTTGAGCTCCTCAGGCTGACTCCATCTGGAGCTGGTTTGGGTTTGTAATGGCACAGCAGCAGGGAAAGATGACACCAGTAGCATCTTGGGTTTTTTTCCTTTTGTTTTGTTTATTACATAATTTAAACATTTTGCTGATAAAGTTTTTTTTCTTTTGTCAATGACCATTTTCTTTATATAGCAACAGAAGAAAAAAAAAACCAAAACAATTTAGGCTCCAAAACCTTTCACAAAAGTGAAATTGGTGGCATGGCAACTTCAACCCTTCCCCCCGCCCCCCTTTTTTATTTTCCAAAAGACGTTTGAAGTTCATTTCTCTTTCAGCAAACCCCACTGTTTAAAATCAGAGGTTCAAAGACCCACACCCAGGAGCTGCCTCCCACCCCAGCAGTGCTGGAAAGCCCCTTCCTCACCTCCCCTCCATCTGCATGGATCTCAAGGGATGAGTTTTTCCACACCCACCCATAGATGTTTTCCAAACCAATCCCAGCGTTGACTGACCTGTACCAAACCCCCTCCCTCCCCTATCCTTGTCCCGTTCTGTGAGTGTTACTGAGTGGATACATGAAGGCATAGATAAGACTAAGACAGAATACACTCATCATCCCTATCACAACGCTATGTCTCTAAGGCATGCCGTCCTAACCACGATGAGATGGAAAGCCAGCTGGCTTCCTGCACGTCCCATCTCATGTACCTGAGGGAGGGAGGGAGGAGAAGGGGATCTGAGCTTGCTCTCAGACTTGCTGCCCTCGCTCCTTCTTTGTCTCCTCTTTTGTTATTCCGTTGTCTTTTCCTCTCTTCAAAGCCACCATCCTTCCTTCCTTTTCAGCTTCTTCATCTCTCCCAGAGGTTCCAATCCCTTTGTGTGTGTGTGTGTTGGAGGTTGGTTTCTAACATTGCTGCTTTTCCTCCAGCTTGGAGCTAAGAAATGTAGGTGTGATGTCTGAGGATGTTTTCAGGAATGACCCCTGCGTTGGGGTGGAGAGGAAAAACAGGCTGAAAACCTGAACACGTGAGAGGAAGCAATGGGTTTAGAGGAGTCTAAGCTATCAGCTTTTGTAGGTTGGGTGCTCATGGGTGAGATGCCCAGCTAGAACCTGTTGAAGCATTAGCTTTGGGGCTCAGCAGGATGGGGGCTCATCCCTGGGAGTGTTCCTGCATGCTCTGGCCGCCCTCCCTGGCCTGGGATCTCTGTGCCCCCTCACCCCTCAAGGTATGTAAACAACTGCCTGGAAATAGCATGGCTGGATCTGAGGGATTCAGCACATTTGCTGCAAAGACCTTGTATGTACAGACTGTGTCATTTCGCCCAGTGTTTTTGCTGTTAGGGAGGTGACAGCTGCCTTCTCTGGAGGGGGCTGTGGCACACTTGCAACACGGAGGACAGCAGTGCCCAGCAGGTCACCAACCATAGTGCAAAGTCTCATCTTTGAAGCTTCCAAAGAGCAACTTGTGAAAAAAAAAAGTTAGCTCTTTCTTTTCTTTCCCCGAAATACCTTGGAGTAATCTCAGCCTCCATTTGTGCTGACACAGCACTGTTCCTTGCTGGGGATAAGCAAAGAAATTCCCTAAATCTCACCAGCCCAGGACTGAGGGAATGGGCAGATGTCCAGGAGCTATAGACACTGGAGATGTGAAGCTGGAAGGAGCAAAGGCAGGGAGAAAGGTGTGAAGGAAAGCAAGACTTGTACCCTCCTCCCTGTGGCTGCCATCTTTCAAGAGGCTGAGCCACCAGGACCAGCAGGGTCCTTGCACCCCGGGATACCCAGCAGGACAGCAGCTTGCTTAAGTAACCCTCATCTCTGCAGGACTCAAATTATTCCCTTTTGCTACATGCCTTGTTTTTTTGCATCTGGCTGAGCAGATTTGACCAGGCTTGTCACAGATAGGAAAGCAGGAATCTGGCTTGTCCCAAGGGATGTGTGAAGTACCTGAAGCCAGTTTGGAAGGGCGAATATATCATGCACAAGCTTTTCAAGGACAGGAAGAGGAAAGGAGAGAGAGGAAAAATGGGAATTTGACAACCAGCATTGGAGAGCTGGAGGCTTGAGGAAGAGGACAGACCCAGCCCTATACAGCCGAGCCAGGCCTGGGGCAATTCTCATCAGTGGCTCCAGGCCACCTCTTCCCCTCTTCTTCCACCCCTGTTTCTTGGTGTTGTAAATAGCAGGTCCCTTTCCAGGGGCTGTAGGCTGCCTCTTCTGACATGAGGCTGGAGTGCAGCGTCTATCCTTGGCTTTGGGGCGGGTTGAGTTCACTTGCAGACAAGGAGAAGTGAGATGTGACATTCCCCTGGTAAGTTATGCTTTGGCAGCACTGCTTACCCCTTCAGAAATACCATCTTCATGACTTGTCAGGGCCAAGTGGAGGATTTTGGTGGCTGGGTTGTCTTTACTGCTGGCCTGAGGAGGTTCTGCAGGGCACAGAACCACTTGCATTATGCCTGTCCACTGCCCACCAGGATTACATGGGAAGCAGGGCACTGTGGCAAGATAGCTAAGGAGCTTGCACTACAACTATTTAATTTTAAAAAAAAGAAAGAAAAAAAAAAAGAAAAAAAATTCACCTAGATTTGTTGAGCAAAGAGGAAGCCCCTGCTCTGAGCATGCTGGGAGGACGGACCGGGGGGGACCATTTCCCAGTGACATGCTGGGAGGGGGGATGGAGCTGCCCCTCAGTGAGCACACTGAGCACATCTCTGCCCCCCTCCCTCCCCTTGTATATGGGGAGGACAGTTCCCATAAAAAAAAGAGACCAAACCATTCCCCGTGGGGCCGTGCCGCCGGTCCCTGGATGTTGCTGCACTACGGAGCATCGGCGCCGAGAGTGAGAGGCCATGGGGTGGGGAGAGAGATGGAGACACAGAAAGAGAGAGAAAAGTGTGATGGAGAGCTGTAGGGACATGGGACGACAGGGCTGTTCTGCTGCAGGGCCTCTGGCACTTAGCCGGAGGCGTTGATGTAGAGCTGGCTCTTGAGGATGTAGTCGATGACAGGCTGGCAGAGGTAATCCACAACGTGTCCATCCCCGTGCTGCAGGGCCAGTCTAGGGGAGCAGGGGAAGAGGAGGGTCAGAGCCTACGTGGGGAGCTGGACAGCCCCTTTCCAGGAATTTGGACTTCCTGAGCAAGGGCTGGGAACACGGTGGTGTCCCCGTGAATGGGGGGTTGGTTGGGGGCACCCTCAGCATCACCCACCTGCTTTTGGTGGAGCTGACGACCGACATGGGGTGGTTCGAGTCGTCCTTCACCACCAGGATGTTGTTCTGTGGGTGGAGAAAGAAGAGATGAGCGAAGGGAGGGATGAAAATCACTGCCCCACCTGTGTCTGGTTGGCCATGGAGGTCTGCTACTTGGTGGCCACATTAGTGAACCCAGTTAGCAGCTGAGGCAAAACCAAGGGGGAGAATTCTCCAGGTCCCATGTCCAGTGTGACGTTGGTGGGGCTTGGGGGGGCACTTTGAGGCTCTCAAGAAGGTTTAATCTCATGGAAAGGGTGTAGCAAAGGGTGACAGGGAGGGCAACAAAGACAGCATGGAGTCTGGAGAGCAAGATTATGAGGAGCAGCTGAGGTGCTGCGGCTTGTTCAGCCCAGAGCAGGGCAGAAGGACAGCGATAGGGCCCATGGGAGCAGCATGGAGCTGTGTCAGGGGAGGGTTGGGAGTAGGAAAAGGGTCTGCTCTGTGGGGCAGTAGACATGGCCCTGAGCTGTCAGAGCTCAGGGAGTGCTGGGACACTCAGCCACAGGGGTTGGGGTTGGGTGGTGATGTGTGAGGGCAGGAGTTGGGCTCAGTGTTCCTCATTGGGTCCTTTCTAACTGAGGATATTCCATGATTCTCTGGCTCCCTGACTATATTTGAATCCACTTACTTTGTACTTGCGGAGTATTGAGGAGTGGTTCATGATCCGATCAGGGTCTGCTCCATCCCGGGGCACCACCACAATCCCAAACTCCCCGACAATCACCTCCATCTGGATAGAATCAATGCAAAGAGAGTTTTCACGACCTGCCAGTGCAAAATCTGCCACAGCTTCCAACCCCCACCCCAAACAGCTGTGCACCCTGCAAGCACTTGGCAAAACCTGGATGAGGGTTAAACTCAAATTTTCTCTTTTTGGACAACATTTGGGAAAAACTTGGTTTTGTTAAGGAGTGATGCTGGTGACACGCAGAGTGATCTGTGGTGGATGAAATAAAAAGGAACAGGGTTAAACTCTGTTAATGAATGTTGAAGTTAGGCTTCAGGGAGAACTTGTCATGGTAGAAAGGACAGCAGTAGATGTTGCCCGAGGATGACATGAACTCTGCCTCACTGGAGATTGGAGCGGAGGAGGCAGCAGCTGCACTGCTGCACGCTGTCTTTACAGCCCCTCATCCCTGGATTTCTTTGTGTTGATGTTATTGTTTGCTAGTGTCTCGGAGATGGTGCTCTAGAGCTGATCACCGTGGACAGGCTCTCCTCAGGATGGAAGGGAAGGGGATTCTTGGGGTAGTGCATGGATCCCAGCACCATCCTGTTTATTGGGAGCAGACTGCTCCCCGTGCTGTGGAGGGATGGTGACCTCCAGTGTGAATTGAAGCATTTTTCATTTGTAGTGGTGTTTGAGATAGGCTCATCTCAGTACATTGAACTATGCCTGAATTCTAGTGGGATGCTGTAAAAGCACCAACATCAAAGCCAAACACAGAGCTCAGCCATCTCTGCAGAGGTAATTTGCCATCTGCAGGTTGGATCTGCCTTTGCAAGGGAGAATAAAAACAACTTATCCATCACTTATAATGTATTCTGCCATGTGGATGTGGTCTTGACTGCTCTCAAAATCTCACCACAGTCATTATTGCAGATTGTTTGCCCATGTGAGATGGGCAATGTCTGGTTGAGGAGTAGACCCCATTTTTCTTCTCAGTCTTAATTCTTTTCTTCTTTTGTTATTATTTTACTTACTTTCTTCTTTTCTTATTATTATTTACTCTTCTTTTGTTAGGTGCAAGCTGCTGGTATGATTTTAAGGGTCTTTCATTTCTAACGTAAGGGCAACACTTCTCTTACATCAGCTTTTTTGTAAACCAGGAGTGCACCAGAGGCAAGTGATGGGAGTGCTGGGGAAGACCAGGGCGGCACTCAGGAGATGGTGGAGGAGGAGGAATGGAGCCCAGGGAAGGGGAGAAAGAGGCGCTGGCAATGACTCACATCAGACTCGTTCCAGAGGCCAGGGATGCAGAAGGACTCCAGCAGGTCGCTGCCACAGAGCAGGAGGATGCGCAGTTCTGAAGGAAGGAAGCAGAAGTGCTCAGAGATGGGAGAGAGCAGGGCTGAGTACACCTCTCCCTCTCCTTTCTTGCCATCCCATTGCTCTGCTCAAGGGTGTTCTCTTTCACCATCCTTTGCCAAAATGAATCCTGCTAAAGAAGCTACAGTCCTTGCATCCCCAATGGTACCAAACAGAAAGCCAACCCTGAACTGTTCTGTACACTATTTCTGCTCCTCTCCTGCACTGCTGGGTCATTGTCAGCGTTGCTGTGGGCTGCTGAGACACCTAGACGTGCCCCAAAGGCGTGATATCCCATGGGGTCAGGAGGCATTTCTGTATTTTCAGACACATATAAGTGCTTTGTGACCTGTTGCAGGGGCTTGATCTGCAGATATGCGTGGAGCTGCACTGAGCCTTGGGCATGGCTTGATTTTTCTACAGCAAAGCTGAGCAGTACAACTGCATGATGAAGCACTGGAGCTTTTAGGATTTTTTTGTTGGTTTGCAAACCCATAAAGGAAAGCTACAAAACTGCCCAGGTAAGGAGGGGTGGGCAGAGGAGTTTCCAAGCACTGCTCCCATTTCAGCCCCAGGCCATGCTACCTAGCACCAGGGGTGGTGATGGTTCAGCATCCCTTATGTGCCACCAGATTTCTGGCGGTGCTGAGGGGTGGGGGGGGGCTACATACTCACCAATCTCCTCGTATCTCATCACTGTCCCCAGGTTGGCATTTTCATCTGGGAGGGAAGAATAGAGGTGCTGATACCTGGCAGGGGGTGCTGGGGAGGCAGATGGGGCTGGGGGTGATGCTGTACTCCTGTACCTACCCACAAAGGTGAAGCGCTCCATGGGTGGGCGAACGCAGCAGATCCGACTCAGGCTTTCTCCTACCTTCCCCAGGATCTTTGCTGAAGGCAGAGAAGAAGAAAAGTAAGATGGGGAGAGGCTTCATCCATGGCTGACTGCCCTCATGGAGCATGGGATGCTCCCATGCATGGGGACAGCAACTCCCACATCTCCTCTGGCAGATGACTCAGCCTTGAAATAACCAAATATCCCTCAGGCACTATGAGCCTGCTGAGAGACCTCACCCAGGTCAGCTGAAAAATAAGATGACTGTTTTTTTCAGCTGGAGCAGAAGAGAACAGAAATATGCCGCCAGGAGTGCAGAGGGAGCTAGACTGGTGTTCGTCAGGAGTGTGGAGACAGGTCAGCTGAACACAGAGTTATAGATATCTTTTGTTAAATTTGGGACCAACCAAAAATTAATCTGAGTCGTGAGGCAGGTTGGGGATCCTGAGGCTGCAAGGAGCACAAGCACATTGATATTCCCCATCTCCAGTGATGCCTACAAGCTAGAAAACTGAGAAGAGGGAATGGGAACACTTCTCCACCATTAGAGGTGAAAGAGGACTTGGAGGAGCTCAGAAGCATTCCTGAGCAAGTGTTTGGTACCTCACGATGGGGTGTGAAGAACAGGTGGCCAGTTCCTCCCCTTTCTCCCCAGAGCCACCTACCTGCGGTGGGCTTGTTGGACACGTTGTTGTTCTGGTAGATAGGCTGCGTAGACTCATTCTGGGGCTGTCCGATCACAGGGGTGATGGAGGGGGTGTTGACATTGGAGAGGATGCAGCCGGTCACTCTCTGCAGCAAGAGAGAAATTTAGTGGTAAAGATGGCTTCCCCAAGGCTGGAGGCGATTCCTGGAACCCTTACTGCTCCAGTAGCTGTCCCCTCTCACTGAAGATGAAGATCGTCATCAGTGACAGACCCATCCATCTTACTTCAGCTTTCCTGTTGCTTTATAATCTCACCAAATGGGTCTTGGGCAAGTAGGACCCTACTGCTCCTTTATTTAGAGTAAAAACTTGTTTCCTCCCTGCTGATGGGTGATAATGCAAATAGTTCATCCAAGGGGCTCAGTTTGCTTTCAGGGGCAGGGAAGAGGAGCAGACAACAACTGTGACATAATGTCTTGCGTAATTCTTCAGATCAGGAATATGTATATTCTCCATCTGTCCCTGCCATGTTCTAGGCTTTGGTGTCCACCTCTGGGCTCCAGAACCCATCCAGGCAGAGGATGGTGTCTGAAGCATGATTCTGGTGCAGGACCAGGACTCAAGGTGCAGAAGGACTCACCTTCATCAGGTCACGGTGGTGCTCCAGCACGCTGCAGGTGGTCTGCCAGGTGTCCTGGTAGCACTCCCAGGGATCCACCCTGCAGGAGCACAGGGAGGCAGCAGCATTAGTTGGTGGCTGCTGCCTTTATGTCCTCACCACACCACCTCCTTCCTCCAAACCTTCCACCCCAGCTCTCCCTAGTAGCTTCATCCCTCCATGTCCCTTCCCTGTCCTGGGGTGGGAGAGAACCTGAACACGTGCCGATGCCCAAACTCCTCCATACTCTTAACTCCTGATCCATTGGGCTTGGATATATCTGCGTGTAATGTGATCTTCCTGATGGCATTACTGGTCCCAGCTCAGATGTGAGCTGCCGTGAACCAGGGATTGCTGCTGTGTAGCCCCAGCACCCCTTCCCTGCAGTGGTCTTTGTCACTCACCGGATCCAGTCGGAAGACTGCACAGCCAGCTGGCACATGGTCAGGCGGTGCCGGCTGGACACCAGGCCCTGCAACAGTAAAACTGAGCATTAAAAGGAGGCGGTGCATAAAGATGATCTGAGTTCCTTGTTTCTGGATAAGAAGTATTCCTGTCTTTCAAAGCTGAAGGTCTCAGTGTGGTTACCTGGGGTATGGTGGGTCCAGGCCCAGGGATGGCTTTTCTTGCTGAAATTTCTGCATCTCATAAGAGAGAAGTAAAATCTCCTTTCTTATTTTAGCTTTTTTTTTTCCTCTTCAGAATAAAACTCATTTGTATTATGATAAAAACTGGCTTTAAAATCATTTAACCAACACAACCCTCCAAAAATGACCCACATCATTTTGGATGGTAGCATTTCTTTCCTTTCTGGTTTTATCTGGTTACAGGCTCTCACTGTAAGTTTTATCTGAAGGCTGGCTGGTTTTATCCTTCACCATCTTCTTGGAGGCTTTCTTGTGGCTTCTCACTGCTTGACATTGCAAGTACAAAGAAGAGATAACAGGAACAACTCACCGTCTTCCCATAGGAATCATGCACAGGTGAGACAATGCCACCGATGACGATGAACCGTCCAGTCTTGTGCAGGTAATCACGGGCTCTCTCTAGAGGAGAGCAAGAGGGGATCAGTGCATTAACCCATTCCACCAAGCCCCACAGAACTGGCTTTATGGCTTTGCCAAATGCTGTTTGAAGGTTTCACCTCCAGCTTCATATGGCCATCACCCGCCTTGCCCTAAAAGCTGAACCCTCAGCTGCCATCTGTGAATCTGGTATTTCTCACCTAAAAACAGAAAATCCTAAGGGCTCTATCATGTTCATCCTCCATTGGTTTTTCTTGCCTTCTGCATGGCTTGGATGCAGCAGGAGAGCTAGAGGAACATTTTGAAAGCAAATAAGACTGGCCAGCCTGCATGGCTGGGATGTGATAGCGGAGTGTGGACATGCGAGCTGCTCATCCAAAATGCTGGGTGGGAATGGATGACAGCAGCACAGGGAGGAGGGCTCTGTTTTGGTCTGGATTTCAGTGGAACAACCCTCAGTGCTCTGGGACAAGGTAGAAAAACATCTGCAAGGGTGTCAGGCCTAGAGGCTGATATGGGACTGGAGATAGGGAAGGAGGTCATTTGTGTTTTGGGGTTGCTTTTGTTGTGTGAGCTAGGAGCGAGCAGGAAAGGGCACAGTGTGCAGCAGGAAGGGAAGGAATTGGAGCAGGGATTGTTCAGTCATCCCTGCTGAAAGGGGTTGGTAGAGATGCTGAGCACTGACCTTCCTGAAGACCCAAAAATATTGTAGAAAGAAGGATTTATGGGGAAGGAGGGCATGTCCTGGGCTCTTCTGCCAGATCCAGAGGAAGCCAGATTAACTCAGGAGGTGATGCATGAAGCCAGGCAATTCATTGGGTGCAGACAAATACTTCCCTTGGGACAAAGAGCACCGCCAGGTGTGCTCATGTACCTGTGTCTCTACCTAAAGCCACTTTTCTTCACTTTATACGTGCAAACAATAACCCGTGTAGAACAGCTTGGGCAAAATTACTGTGTTCCCTCAAGTTTTGACATGCATAAAAAAGACTATTGTTCACAGAAACAGCTGTGGGACACTTGCAAGTCAAGAATGGCACTATGATTACTGTGGACTTCTGTTTCCTGAGCTCTGAGCAGCCCTAGGTCCCTGGGACATCCGGTGAGACATTTGTTAGCCTTGATGCACCTCCTAGACTCACCCTAAATCCTCTCTCTGCCTTTACTCCCAGTTGTTCTCCGTGCATGTTAGCACCCAGAGAAATAAAAATGGGGTTAAATGACTCAATTTGTGTGGTGGAGCAAGGAGCAAATCATGAATGCCCGAATTAGACATACCTAAAACTATCCTGCCTGCTTTGGGATCCTTGGCTTGAAGGTGTTAACACCAGCAGTTTGGTTTGAATCCTTTTCTCTTTCTCCCATCTTTGTTGGGTATTCCTCTGCCTATTGGGATCCATGTGGAGCATCTTCCTCCACCACTGGCTCTCACTGACCCAGCTCAACACTGTGGTATGGGATCACCGAGGGGGAGAAAATGGGTTGGACAGGGTGTTTTAGAGGAGTAAAGGTACAGGGTGGGATTTCTGGGAGGTTGTTCCCTTTTGTGCATGTTGAGATGAGCACCCATGGTACTGATGAAAGCAGCAAGGACTAAGGGGCATCCCTGAGGTTGAAGGTTACTGTTCCTGGGGGCATCCCATGATTTTATTTGCAGCTATGCTAGGTCAGTGCTACTGCATAATTGTTGCTATGCATGGTATAAATTATGTACATAAAAACAGACTATGCAGAAGCTTGAGAGCCCCTTGTGCCTGATGAGGACTTCCAGAAACACTGAAACCAGTCCCCCAAAAAGCCTAAAAGGAATCATAGGGAAAGAGTGGCAGCTTGTCCCCCTTGATGCTCTTCGTGTGCTGCTAGTGATGTTAATTACCTTCCCATCACCGCCTTTACAGTTAATTTTAATTGATCAGAAAGGGGAAAAAAGTCTCTTTTTTCCTTCTTCTTTTTCTGAACCTGACCCTTCTGACATCTTTCACTGTGTCCTGGTACCTCTTACAGATCTTTTAAAAAAGACAGCATAGAATATACATCTTGTGATTAAAATGGAGAAAAAAAAAATAGAAGTAGAAAGAAATTCACTAACAAAAAATGTTATCAGTTTTTAAATTAGCACATGCTCTCATTATCCCTGCTTTGCCCTGGCTTGATTTTTCCTAGAGAAGATTGAAGTCAATGATCTGTCACCTCCAAGCCTTCCCATTCGTGTACAGCATCTTTATAACGTTCACTCCAAGGACAGCAAAACAGTACATATGTTATCTCCACTTCCTGGCTGTAAAGGTGACCAGTGCTCTTAGCTGGCCTTGAGTTTTTGGTGGCCAAATCCAGCAGTTGCAGGCACGTATCAGGAATATGAGAAAGGAGATGAATATCGGGGGGCGGAACACAAATACCAGGGGATAGAACATAAAGGCCAGGATAGTGATGGGGATCTGGGACAGGTGGCTTTAGGGTGCTATAAAATTGCAGCATTGGTGCTTGCAGCAACTCCATACGTCGGTGCTATAATCACAAGACTGCATTAAAGCTTTGTGTTTTTTAACTGATTCGATTTTCTTTGGCTGAATTACTCTTCAGTATGTAGATAGGGAAAGCTACAGGCAGCTGTAGCCACGCCTGTCCAAACACATAAGCTTATCCAGCCCTGAGTATCATCTTCTGCACAAGGCAAGACAAAATTACTTTAGATTTTCTAGGAGGAGATGATGCCTCCCTCCTCCACGGTGTGGTCTTCCAGCCCAAAGGTAGCAGTGCTGTGCATTATGTGGGGTTAAGCTGAGTCACTCTGTGCCAACCCAAGTGTTACTTTCTGGATTTGGGGGGTTGGAAATGAGATGCTGGATTTGGCGGGACATTACTTTGAACTGTTAGGGTTGCTCTGATGTTGTGATGCTTTCTCCAAACCCCCAGGCCATTCCACACTCTCAGAAAATGCTTTTCTAGATAGAACCTCTTGTAATTTTAGTGTAAAATATTCTGCTTTCGGAGACCAGATTGAAGGCTCCTTTGTGCCATGGTGGTGCCAAAGACAACTCAGTAGTGCTGCGTTCCTCTTCCCATCTGTATTCCTTATGGTCAGGTGTCCATGCAGATCCCAGCCTTATCTCTCTACTTGTTCAAAGATTTTTGCCTGGGAAAAATATCTTTTTGTTATGGTTAAGGATTACCGGTTCCCCTTTTTGGTTAGTGTTGAGGGTTATTATTTTGGGTCAGGGGTTACCCTTTTGGGTTAGGATTGAGGGTCAAGGGTTATCCTTTTGGATTAGGGTGAAGGGTTACCATTTGGTGTTAGGGTTAAGGGATGATGCTTACCAATTTGCAATAGGTTTAAAAGTTACACTTTTGGGTTAAGGTTTAGGGTTACCAATTTTTTTTACTGTTGAGGGTTATCCTTTTCGGTTAGGGTCAATGGTTAACCTTGTGTGTTAGTGTAAAGGGGCTCAGGATCTGAGTCCCAGTTCCTTTGGTCTTCTGGACTGTTGCCTTTGTGCTCAGCCTGGTGGCAATGTTTCCAAACCAACAGCTTTGCTTACATTGGGCTGGCGTGGGAGAAGTGGGCTGGGCTGAAATGTCTCCAGCCCAACCTTCCTCCCTTCTGCTGTGGAAGCATTTCTGGCACTGCCAAAGTTCTGCAAAATGATGGTGAAGCAAAACTGATCTCAGGATGCTACGAAAAAAAAATAAATAACTGTTTTGTCCAGACCACATAAAAAAATAATTAAAAAATCCTGCTTCCCTGCTAGGAAATCACTGCTTATTTAAGAGATGTTTCTTTTTGGTGATTCTAACTGAGCATATTTAATCGTAACACTTCTGCTCCATTGGTGCTCCTCCAACACCTAAACTGCTGTGAATGAAATCAAGTATTCCTCGCACATCGTTTTTCAAGGTGTGAATTCAAATGCCCTTGTACCTGATTCACACGCACCCCTAGGAGTTCCTTTTTCTCCTTTTTCTTTACGGTTGTTTATTTATTCATTTTTTGCAGAGGAGGAGATGCAGCCCACGGGATGCTATGGGGACACTGCTGCAAACCCACAGGTGCTGGCCCCCTGGCCAAAGTACCTCCTCCTGCAGGGTGAGTGACCCAGATACACAAGCATGATGCTTTACCCTTCTAAATCCTGTCAGGCAAGGAGCCAGAAATTATTCTCAGCCTAATTGAGCGATGTATATAAATATGTATATGACTCCGATTGCCAAATCAGGGGTGTGTTTGTGGCTGCATCCATTTGGGCCTTTAAAAATGCTGAAAAATGAAATTACCATGGCAGCAAGCTGGGATAGTTACTGAAGCTGAGGTGTGGGGCAAAGCCACTGTCCCTCTGTCTCTGAGCTGCTGCCTGAGGGGCTCAGCCCCCTCAAAGCTGTCCCCATCCTCATCACAGAGCCTGGCTCCTCTGCCCCAGCTTTTGGTACACCCCAGGAGCTGCAGCGAGTCCCCGAGGGCCAGGATGATGCTTCTGCTACAGAAACAAGTCCTGGCTGCCCTCCAAGGAAAGCTTCCCTTTCCAAAGAAGCAGGAGGAGGGGGAAGAAATATCCCATTAAGCCCCATAATGCTTAATGATTTTCATCTCCAAGCTAATTGCTCTGTTACACTTTCCCCCCCCCCCCCCACCCTGTTAGTCCATAGCCGCATACAGGCATCACAGAAATAAGAAAATTGGAAGGGACCTTCATGCTAAATGGCTTCAGTTGTTGCTGCACTTTTCTTTTAATGGCTTTTTGTAGGCACAAAAAAAGAAATGGCCAGCAAATGCCTTGAGAACAGAGCTGGAGGCTGAGCTTTTAAGGCCTGCGAGCCCAGTTAGATACCCCACCAGTGCCCAGCTGCCTGAGGGACAACAAGGGGAACCACTCCACCACCATCTGCTCACCACTCCTGGCTTTGGGAAAGAAAAGTGAAATTAGAGGCTTAAAAAAAGGAGAGAGAAAGAAAGAAAAGAAAAGGAAAAGGTTGAAGACTGAGTCAGTTCACAACAATCTGGCCTAGAAATAGCAGAGCGTGAGACCCAATGCGCAGGGAGCAGTCCACTTCCAGTCTATCTGGGTCCCCCAGATGATGTAAAAGAACAGCATATTTGGTATAACTCAGATTCAAATTAAAATCAAAGACATCCTGGTTTTTTTTCTCTTTCCTCAGGACAAGAATATTGCAATAGGATGTGTGCAAGTAGGCATACAGTAACTGGGGAAAAAAACTCCAGTGTGTGGAGTCTGAGAAAATGTTCTGCAGGAAGAGTCTAATATATGGCAAAGCAACCCACGTCAAAATGCTTTTTCCAAAATGCTGGCATATCCTACAATGGAGGGAAGGAGCAGATGGAAGCAGGAATTCCCCATCAGCTTTGTGTGGTGAGTACAGAGGGCCATTATGGGGAGCTCATGTTGAAGCTGCAATCAGCTCCTCTGGGCAGGCACTGGGCCCACTTTTTTGTCTGGCATGTGGTAAGCATGATGCTGTCACTGTCACCAGTTGTAATGACCTTTGAGACTGGCACCCATAGAGGCTATGGGGCTTCCTCCATGGAGATGTCCAAAAGCCACCTGGACATGGCCCTGGGCACACTTCTGGGTGGCCCTGCTGGATCAGGATGGGACCAGATGGACTCAAAAGTCTCTTCTCATCCCAACCATTTGCAATTCTGTGTGATTCTGTAGTGAGACATTACACCATTTTTTGCCCAGAGAACTTGGTGGGAAAGTCTTCCTGGCAAAGGATGAGGTGAATGTGCTCAGAGCCTTGCTGGAACTCACCTGAAACACAGACAGCCATGTCCTACCAACCATATTCACCTGATGTTTGATACCCACAGCTGCTCCCAGGGTGTCTTGAGGTCTTGGTGATGGTGAGGTAAGAAGTCCCACCACTGCTCCTGCACATCATCTTGGAGGGAAGCAGTGGCTGGTGTGACTTGCTGCAGGAGAAAGGCGGTGAGCCCTTTTCTCTCTTCCAGCACAGTGTTTTCTCCTCATTTAGAGATAAATGTGCCAAAATGATTACAGATGAGCATTTGAGAAAAAATGCCTTGAGCCCACTGAGCTGGAGCAGAGAACAGTGCAGTATTGTGCCCTCCCAAGCAGGAAGGAAGAAAAAGAGGTGCTGCAGGGATACAGCAGTCTTGTTTAGCCACAAAACCTATCAAATTCTTTGCTTGAAGCAGGGGATGAGTGCCACCACTGATGGCTACTTTTCTTGCTGCCTGTCTCCCAAGGGAGACTGTTTCGGGGCAAATGCTGGCCCACAACATCCATCAGTTTCCAACATGAATTTAGCCCCAAGGTCGTATTTGCATGGCTGTATCTCTGCTTCAATTAGAGCCTAAATATCAGTAACCAAAATAAACTCTTTGGTAAACAGAGGAGAGCGTGTTCCAGCTACACCCAACAGCTCGCTTTGGGCACAACTTTTATTGCTGTGGGACCACAAATTCAGTCAAGTAGGACAAGCTGGGCATCAAAGGGCACACAACAAATATTTTCACTATTCTGTCATGGAAATGGTTCTGCTCTGCTTCTATCAGGATGTTAGTGGATGTCAGGGTGGTGCTTTGCTGCTTGTCCTTGGAGAGGTGCTGGTCCCCACTGCAGGGAGCAGGGATGGACACCCCCGTGACCTGGGGTTAGTTCTAAGATAGCTCTTGAGAACTCCTACCTTGTGCAAAGCACATTAGACATGTCCTTGCACCAAGGAAGCTGGAAGCAAAGCAGCTCCTTCCAGTGTTCCCACAGTCCACAGGAGCTCGTCTCCTTCCACCCCAGTCTCAAAGCTTTTCCCATTTCACTTCCCACCAGAGTGAGCTCTTTACTGATACAGTCTTTGCTGGGCTTTCTCCATGCACAGTCCCCCAAAAATCCAGCCCTTTTGGATGAGTGATGGTGGCACTGGGGAAGTGCTTTGATTCAAAGGTTATAAAAGCCAGAGAGAATGTGATCTCAAAATCCATAGATGCCTTGGCTTCATCCACCTCTTAGGCTGGCTTTGCTTTCCTAGAAGCACCTGCTGGCAGAGATGAAGTGATACACCCAAAGCCCCAAGGGAGATGTGGGTGCCATTGTTGGGGTGCAGTGCTCAGCTGATCGATGTTCTCAGCATCTTGTGGGCATTGCCCAAAATTAACACAGGAGGCCATGTAGAGGTGTGAGCCTCTCAGTGAGCACATTGGTTTTGAAATGGAAGTACAGGCCCTGGTTCTTGTTTGATTAAGGTTGTAGGAGTGGATTTCCGGGTTTGCTTGAGTCTGGTTGAGGCAGGAGGTGCGTGGCCCATTTTAGGAGGTGGCATTGTTTTAGAGACAACACAGTGCCTCATCGACCGTAATAAATACTGCTAAATATTTAAGGGCTTATAAATATTTCAGAAGAATCCTTGAGTGCTCACTGATGGAGTTTAGTCAGGTGCTGGGCAAAACTCCTCCCCTCTGTGGGTCAGGAGGATGGAATGGGATGCTTGAGAGGTCAAGGGGTCAGTGTGTGTTCATCCACACTGTTGCAGAGCCCGTCCCCAATTAAGGATGCTGAGATGGGAGCACGGACAAGCAGATTTTTCCCTGCTACAACATCCAATGTGTAATATCTCACTCGGAAGATTATAAACAATATTTCTCCTTGCTTGGCTGATCCTTCCGCTCCCCTGAGTCCAACAACGCCATGCCAGTGTAGTGGGGAGCAAAGCTGAGTCCTGAGTCCCATTGTCAGCTGCAATGTCCTGCAGGGAGTCCCATCAACTACCTCATTGATTGCCGGAGCTAATTGTACATTCAGATCTTGGAGCAAAGGTGAAATGGAAGTACGAGGCAGCCTTCGGTCCTTGCTCGTGTTGCAGGCTGCAGAAACAAAGCCTTTCAAGACCCTGTATGAGCTTTTGCTAGATGGGGAATTTTGCTTCTGGCCATCTGCAGATATATTTGCATTTAAGGAAAAAGGGACAGGACAAGCTGTCCCTCCACTCACATCTCTCCCAGCCCTGTTTTGGGCAGCAAAAGGCTCATTAAACTGCTTTTCACTTCGGTTGTCTCAACAAGTAAGAAAATGTGATTCTTGAAATTCAAGCCATTGAAACAACACAAGAGCAACAAAAACCCCAGCTCCTGCCTCTTCCTCACACTTTCCTTACCCAGATTGGCCCCTTTATCTCCAAAGCCTGTTTACATAATGCAGCAGAGCTCAGCACTGCGCCTTTGGAATAGCTGCTTTGAATAAGCAAGGAACAGCCCACCGGGATTTTTCATTGCTCAAATTCTCTTAAGAAGCAACGCAATTGAGAGTTTTACTTTTGATGGCTGAGTCCTCTTTCACTGTTTTTTATCAGAAGTATTTTTTACCTGTCTACTGACTGGCATACAAACTCTCCTCAGTAACAGATGCAATGCAGGATATAGGGAAAATTCAACAAAGAGAGTATGGAAGGGAAGATAGTGGATATTTACTGAATGTTAGATCTTTAGATTCACCCAATGCATCAGCTTTGTTTTTCTGCATGTGTCCAGGAGTTGCCACCGTGTGAAAGGGACCGAACTGACAAAACAGGTGTAAAGCATGTAGGGTGCTGAGAGCCCCTGCAAGACCACATCTGAACAGCATGGCACAAGTTGCATCCACAGGGCTGAGGCAACACAGCAGTCAATAAAGCAATCTGCAAGAGATGATAGTCTGGATATAGACAGACATGACAGATCTGATTAAAATCACCTACTCATTATCAATGATTGATAATGCAAAAAAAAAAAAAAAAAAGTAAATAAAATCAGATGCATGTAAGACAATGAAGTAATGTCATCATGGTCCATTCTCTGGGGTTTGCCTGCTGTGCTGCCTCTGAATCCAGTTCTAAGCATCCTTCAGCCTCCAGGCAGCTGGATCTCATGAGTGCCAGGGTTTGAAACCACCCTCAGGCAGGGCAGAGAGGTCAAGGAATGCTCTGCTAATCAAAGCTTGATGAGCAGAGGAGGAAATGGTGACGGAGGAGTGGGCATGTCAGAAAGAGTCGAGTTTGATAGGTGTCCAAGCCCTGAAGTTGAAACGGACTGTGGATAGAATGGCATAGAAACATATCAGTAAAACTGAATTTGTTGTAAAAGGTCATTTTCTGGAAGCCAGAAGGCTGCACGTGAGTGGACAATTTGTGTGGAGATTCAGAACTTTATAGAGACAAAGCAAATGTCAAATGTGCCAAAATGGGGATTTATTGTGTTTGCAGAGAAACTTTTTGTTCTATAATTTAAGAAAGGGGGGAAAAAAAATCAATATCAAAACATGGCACTTTGTCTGATCTTTGTTCCCCCCTCCCAAGGCCCTGATGTTTCAATCTGCAGAAATAATCAGAAACCCCCTGAACTTCATGCATTCATGGAACAGGCCAAGACCTTTCCCACAAAGCACTATGAAGAAGCTTACCCAACAAAAGCTTTTGCTTTCAGCTTTTTTTTTTCCCTCTCCAGACCTGAAATACTCAGTGACCCATGCTGATCCTGGAGCATTTGACCTTGCACAGGGACACCTTTAATCCCAGCATTATGCCCAAGATTGCCTTCAAAGTGAATTGTGTTTTGTTGTTGTTGTTGTTTCGTTTGCTTTAATTTATTTAAAATATGCTTTTTATCTTGCCCAGAGGTTTCATGCTCTGGAGGAGGAATCTATGGAGTTTGAGTTCCCTGTGCTGGGGCAGGGTGGAGAAGTGATTTACTTGTCAGAGCAAGCAGACATTTGTCATCTGGAGGGGTGCCAGCACAGGCTTCAGTGTATTTACAGCACCATAAGGATTGAATTTTGCCTTTGACATTGGCCCGTTGGCTTTTGTCCTTTGGGTGGCCTTGCTTGCATGGGGAGGAAGTAGGAAAACTGCAGGAAAACTGCAGTGAGGCCAGGGTGGGTCTGCCATGGGGCAAACTCAGCCTGCTGCAAGGGAAGAGGACTGAGCACATACCCAGAGCCCAATGTCCAGTGCTAGATGGAAATTAAAGAGTATTTGTTTAAATTTGGGACCTGCTTTCCTTCTCCACGCCTCTCTAGAGTATAAATGAGATGGATTTTCATCTCAGACTGAAGCCAACCAATGACTGTGTTATGTCTCATAACATGTTAATGCTATGAGACTTAACACGAGTTTCTGCCCTCTTTCCTCCTGCCTTTCCTTCCCCTAGCATCCTAGGCTGAATTTCTCATTGCCACATAAATACAGAATATACAACTCAAAATTGTGACTCAGAACATACGTACATCTCAAAGCACAGTTGATACCACAAATAACTCAGAGTGTTTTCGGGGCTATGTGGGTGTTGTCACAGCCCTTTAATATGGATGGATGTACAGCACAATATCTCACCTCCTTTTTTATTATATGCTATATTTGTATTTTATTAATTATTTCAATCAGTGTATTTGTTTTATAGACAGAGACGTGAATCAGACTCATTTTATGAGTCCCACTGACCCAGCCATGGAACTGGCAGAGTGCAGATGGAGCCCTGTTGAGGTAAGTTCTACTCCACACAGATGCAAGGGTCAGTCATGAGCTGCAGCTTCAGGTCTGAGGTTGTAACAAAATCCCAACTTCCTGGGAACTCAAACATACTGAATCTGAAATTCACATCAGGTGGAAAAAAATAATGATGGAGAAATATTTTCCCCATTAGAAAGTGCTTTCAAATAACTAACATATCTCTTACTCAGGCAAAAATCCTGTGGACACAGGCTGGGCTTCATCCTGAATAAAACACGACAGGATCCAAACTGAGAACTGAGCATACAGTGGTACGTCTGTTGTAACACATCAGTGCAGATCTTATATATCCTCTAAGCTTAACAAGTGCCATGACTTAAAAAGATAAATTGCATCTCTTTAAATTAAGCAAATGATCCTAGTTGGCTCATGAATCCCAAATATTTGTCTGAAAATAAAGACAATCATTTTGCACAAATTCAGCTGTTGGAAATATAATATTTACAGGATGGAGTACTGTTTTTCTAGGCTCTCATAGCACAGAGCTAAAAAAGTAACACAAGTTTTGGTCACAAGGGATTCCCTTGCCCTCATGTGATTCTTCTTTTAGACATGGGAGCATGGGGGTCCTCAAACAAAAACGAATAGGGATTTAAAAGTCAGATTCCATGTAGATGACTCATATATCCCTATTCAAGCATCTCAGAACTTTATAGGCCAAGATCTCTCCAGGACATACAGAACAAAAATTCCACATCAAGCCATGTCTTCCTGAAAGATTTCTGAATCTTGTTTATAAGCCTCCAAGTGACAGAAAATTTTTTTCTTACTTGTTTTGAGCTTTGCTCAAAAGCACACTCCAATTTTCTAGTTCAAAGTTGTGCGGTACCCCAACTTGTTCCAGCATGTCCTCAGTCCTTCCTCTGCTAAGTAAAGCAGCCTCCTTCCGTCACACATCCCTCCCCCATGCAGACACTCATAGGCCATGATCTAGTCACTCCTTAGCGGCTTTTGTAGATCTAGACTGAGCCTCTCTTAACTCTCACCATAAAGCCTGCTTCCGGAGCTAATGCAATTCTTGTTACTGTTATTCCAGGAAGGGTTTTGCTAATGCAGTATGTAAAAATAATACAACCTATCTTCCTGTGCTTGATATTCCTCTGCTTGCATGCACAAGGATTGCATTTGTTGCTTTATTTACAGCATCACACCGTTTATATTCAGTGGGCTGTGTACAATCATTCCCCAGTTCTTGACAACATCACTGTTTGGCAGAAGACATTTGTTTGCCTATTGTTTGTATTCGACGTACATTCCTCCTTACTGGCCACATGACTTTGCATTTGACCTCACTGTTTGAGCAGGACCTTTCTATCAAACAACCCAAGCCAGACAGCACAAGTGGCTCCTGATCTTCATTAATTCCAATTGTATCCACTTTGTGATCATTGTCACTTTTTACCTGAAGAGATTATATATTTTATTACGAGAGACTGATAAAGATATGAAAAATACTGTGACAGAAAATAAAAAATAAGAACAAAAATAAATCATTGGGAATCTGAAAATATCCAAGGTGTGCTGTTATTTCACTGACCACTATTTTCTAAAATAAGTGTTGTTACTAGCATTTAGTCCAGTGAATATAGGTCACATCGATATTTTTAGTATTACTTTTCTTAATCACAGTGTTACCTAGGACTAAATAATGTGGATTTCAAAATCTGTTTTAACAACAGTTACTTCTATTGAACCAAGTCTCTATAATTTCATTTAATTGTGTCTTGATTTTTAAATAGTTCCTCTTCTTCCTTTTTGTTTGCAATTGTTTTTAGATTAGGGAATATATTTTTTTGAAGTTTTCATTGTATTATTGTCCAGTAACACAGTCTGCTTGCACTTACAAAATGAAATTACAGCGTGATCTTTTCCATCTAGAAAGCTATTATTTTCTAGGCTGCTGACCATCTCACTACGATCTATAAAAACAAAGCCTGACGCAGAAATACCCCAACCTGATTTCAATTATTTTTCTTCTTAGAAATCCATGTACGGCTTATAGAAACCCTAGGGATGCTTCCCCAGCACTATCAAGAGACCTTCGGCATCTGCTCCCTCATCAGACATCAAGGATGGCTTCTCTCTCTGTACTCCAGAAAGGTATGTTAGAGGAGATGATCTTTCTGCTCCCATTTCATTTGGTGGTTGGTAGTGGACACTTCACAGTAAACAGGACCCCCTTCTCCAGGTAAGTTGCTGCTTGTATACGGATCTCAAGGCATTTGAAGCTTTGTCTGAGTGGTCAGTATTTATGTCATGTCAGACTGCTTTTGACAGAGACTGCCCTTCCTCCTTCTCTCCCTCTTTCCCTCCCTCCCTCCTGTCTTGCCTAAACAGGCTGTAGCAGTGGTTTTAGCATCTCCATCATTTGGATCTCGTGGATGCTCAGTAATATCAATCATCTCACATGAAGGTTTCCAATTTCTTTGACTCATTATCAGCTGAAAAGCTGGGTAGTCTAATATTTCAAATAACTGCCTGTGATTTTTTTCACTTCCAGCAAACCTGGCTTTAGCTGCTTGGCCCAGTCCCTCCCTCCTCAGCCAGGGAGGAAATAAAAGTGCTGCAGAGACCGCAGACTTGCAGACCCTACGGATGAGCGGCAGCGTATAAACACAGCCAAGAGTCCTTGCCAGAACCGAACCCGGGGGTTTTGTGGGGGCAGAGCACTTCAAGGAGAATGAAAGCAGGGAACTCTCGCAGCTTACTTGAAACGCAAATACAACCCAAGCCTGGATTTCAGCCTTTCTCCCATGATACAGAAATCAGCCTCCTCGCCTCCTCTCCCCGCCGTGGGGCCGTTT